>OW052242.1:113369208-114747541 GCA_932526585.2 Philonthus cognatus
CCCTAAAAAAAGGATTTAAATCACGAATCCGGAACCTAATAAACAAACTTTATTTCAATAATGCTTACAAAAGTAAAATATAATTCTGGAAGAACATTGATGAAATTGTGTCAGCGTAACAAGTATATGTATATATCTATTATTTACAAGCTTCAAAATAATCACTCAGGGCATATAATTCTGCTTTAACGAGGAGATTAAAAACCGATGTCTTAAATTTTTTAAGTGAATCACCATTTTTGATTTTCGTAGGTAGCGCGTTATAAAACGTTATGCATCGATGCATAGCGTTCTTTTCCGTTATCGTGAGCCTGTGCATCGGTTGTTTAATGTTCACATTTCTTGTGTTGTAAAGTTTGTTACTGTCATTACTGAAAAGACTTTTATTTTTGAATATAAAAATTAATGATTCGTATACAAAGACTGCATATACTGTCAGTATCCTATTCTTTTTGAATATACCGCGACAGGTATCTTTAAATTTTAGTCTAAAGATGGATCGTATGCACCTTTTTTGTAGCACAAACACTTTGCTTATTGTTGTGCTATTTCCCCAAAAAATCACCCCAAATCTTAACAGTGAGTCAAAACAAGCGTAATAGATTGTCTTAGTCGACTCACTACCAAGATATGACTTTATGCTATTTATTATGTAGCACATTCTTGATAGTTTTGTCACCAAAACGTCGATATGCGAGCGCCAGTCTAACGAACTGTCAATCACTACCCCTAAGAATTTTATTCCTTTTTCCAAGGTTATCCTCTCATTGCCCAGAGTTATATGTTGAGGAGTTTGTGATTTGTTCTGTTTTGTTTTAAATAAAACAGCTTGTGTTTTTTCTATGTTTACCTTTAACATATTTGATGCAAACCAATCTGAAATCTTTTTGTAGAGGTGGTTCCCTTTTTCTTCTAATTCCGAAACAGTTTTAGCTGTTATTAGAAAGCTGGTATCGTCCGCATAATTTGTGATGCAATGATTATTGTTGCACTTCAGTATATGCATATCATTTATGAATACAATGAATATAATTGGCCCTAAAATACTCCCTTGAGGTATTCCTACATCTCCGCATACTTTTATTTCTGATTTAAACACCTTTCCCTCACTATTTATTGCCGTTCTCTGTTTTCTATTTGATAAGTATATATATATATGATTTAAACCAGTTTAGAGCATTGTTACGATTTATAGTGTCATATGCTTTAGAGAGATCTAGGAATACCCCAAGTGCCAATTCTTTTTGTTCGATTGCCTGATTAATGTAACTTGTGAATTCAAATATTGCACTACTTATCGACTTCCCTCTTATGTAGGCATGCTGGGATTCGCTCAACAGATCGCAGGACTTTAAAAAGTTCATTAGTTTGTCGCACATTATGATTTCAAATATCTTTGAGAAGGAGGATAGAAGACTTATCGGCCTGTAGTTGTCTATCAAATCACTATCTCCCTTTTTATAAATTGGTCTTATTAGCGCAAGTTTTAAATTATCAGGAAAAATTCCATGCTTAAATGAATTTTGAACTATGTATGTGAGAACATCAGCAATACAATTTATACAATATTTAATTAGGTTGTTGGTGATTTCGTCATCCCCCCTGCTTTCTTTATTTTTCAGTTTTTTTGAGGCGCTTATCATTTCGCTTTTTAATACACTTAATATATGAAAAGATTGTATTCAAATGGCTGGCGTTCACTATTAAATGACGTGTTTAGGTTTCCCATCTTCATGTTTTGGGCTATATTTAATAAATAATTATTGTATGAGTGTGCAACTACCGAAGGATTTCCGCCAAGTTCGTTTTTCTTTACTGCTTTATTTGTTATCTGTTTATATATATACCCCACGTACATTTTGTTTTATTATCTGAATTTTTTATTTTATTGTCATATACTGTCTGTCTAAGCGATTTGAGTAACCTATCATATTCTTTTTTTTTTTTAATTTGTATAAGTTCTTACAGTTGTCGTCGTATTGAGACAATACAAACAAGACATCAAGGTCTCTCTTGCATCCCCTCAACTCCGGCGAATCCGCATATACCGATTTATTGGCTTGAGTTCTGGCTTTAAATCTAACCAGTGGAAAAGCACTATGAAAAATAATTTTGAATTCATTCATGAATGCGTTCCACTGTGCGTTCACATCGTCAACCTTTGCGTTATATACACTATCCCATCTGCACAAACCAAGTTTATCCTTAAAGATACCCTTGCTTGTGTCGTCGAAAACCCTTCGTGACTGACGCTCGCATTGTGACGTTATTGCCGGTATGTTCACACTGACTCTCTGTGCGAGGCGGTCCGAGATATGGAGATTGATTACATCAGATGCATACTCACCATCATAGTTAGCTATTATGTTATCTAAGCAGCTACTGCAGTCCTTGAAAACCCTTGTGAATTCATTAATTGTTATATTCAACCCGTAGGAGTCCAAGACAGAGAGAAAATATTTGTTTTCCTCATTATTGTTAAGAAGTTCAATGTTGAAGTCACCGCACAAAAACATCACTTTTTGTTCTTGTCTTATCCGTTCAAGTAGTTGTTCCAGTTGCTGGTAAAAACAGTCTTTATTTCTGGTAGGAGGGCGATAAATTGCTACGACAACCACGGTAAGAGTGTCAATTTGAACCTCACCTGCTGCGCACTCAAAGTATTTACTCACAGATAAATTGTTTAATTGTTTTCTCACTTTGCACTTTGATTCGTTTCTGCAGTATACTGCTGATCCACCGTGCTCTCCGCTGCTCCTGCAGAAGGCGGAGACTAGTTTAAAATCCTTAATATAGAGAGATTCCAATTCGTCTCTTGATTTCCAGTGTTCTGTTAGGCATAGTATTTTGCAGTCGCGCATTTCTTCCATTGCTTTGTTTATTTTGTCCGTGCAGTTTCCTAGAGAACGTACATTTTGGTGTATTATCGTATACTCTAGTCACTTTGCAGTTTTTTGTTTATATTCTGGGTTTTATTTATTTCTTTTTTCTCATTATCTTTTCTTGAGAAATTAAACCGTCTTATTTCGATTCCTGTAGGCCATGTCGATGGATCCATTAGCGTATTCAAGTGTTTAAAGTTTGCCCCTACTTTAAATGCCTTGTTTCGTCCTTTTGTTTCCAATTCTTCTACTTTCAATGGTATAATTGGTTCTTTTTTATTTTCCAAAAAATTAATTACCGATTCCACCGAAACTGTGTTCGCGCATTTTCCAACATATATCCAAGCGTTTTAATCGCTGGCCTTAAATGCATTGTTTTCTTTCACCGTCGTAGCCGTCCCGACCACAGTAGTTTTTTCTTTCCTTTGTTTATATTGTACTGTTTTCCACGTATATTTTTTGCTTGGATCTTCGTCGAGGTTTGAAATTTCATTTAGTGTAATGTCATTCATTGTTTCCATCGACCCGCGCGTATGTGCGTTTTTATCTGATGTTTCACCTTCCCCTTTCAATTTATCCGAGTACCGATTATTTACATTCTTTGCTTGTACATCTTTATTATTATCGTCTATTTTGGCTTTAATATTATTTGTGCTATTTATGTTGCCTATGATATCCCCCGTATTTTTGTTTGGTCTATTTTCTAAATGTTTAATGTTTTTCCTTAATTCCTGTATTAGTTCATCTTTAGTCGCTAATAATTGGTCCTTTACCTTTATTACTTCTTTGAGTTGCTTGACTAGTTCCCACAGTTCGCGATTATTCGACTTCGGGACCCTTGATGTTAACCTCACTTTCAACATCAACATCACCATCACTATTTGAATTTATCCACTTGTGATCAGCCATGCATCCCGGATGACACTTCTTTTTACAAACAACACATTTAGTTTGTTTCCCAACTGTTTTTTTGCACTTTCCCGAACATATTTCATCGTTATTGCTTCCGCTTGTTGATGAGTCTTCTTCTGTATCAGACGCCATCTTTACATTGAACCACGAATCCCTAAATCAAACAACCATAAAATATGATTCCAATTAAAAGATTAAAATCCCAATTTTCGAATCACGAATACACATTCTTTTGAATTACATTATTTTTTTTAATACATAACATCGACGAATTCAAAACTGAAATAAACGTATTGTGATATGTCCATTTATTCATGTAGAGGGTAAGCAAAACTCGATGTCTCAGCTCTATTATGAGAAAAGGAAAAACGATAGAACAAATAAAAAAAAAGGTTTATAAATGGGATTGAGTAAGGTCCATTCTAAGCCACAATTGCATATTTTTCTAAATTTGGAAACTGAAGAAATGACTTCATCGAATATTTTTTTCCCAGAAACAGACCTATATTTTTGGATATTTAAAAAGAGCTAATTTTTCTGAATAAACTTTGTAGAGAAGAAAATTTGCTATCTTCTTTCGGACAAAAACTACAAGCACACTTAAAAAAAAGTATTATCAAGAATTCACATTTGTCTAAAAACAAAAAGGCATTTGGAAACAAATAAGAATGTCGCATCTGACAATAATTTAACAAATGGTTCACAAATATTGTTTTTTTGTCATTTGATTTTAAAAAATGTTCACGCACAACGAAAAAGTCGACACGTTATTAGTTTATAGAGAATCTCAAAAGAATCCTAGAAGAACAGTTCAGTTATACACCTAGAGATACCCTGAACGTGTTATTCCATCTTTTAAAATATTTGCAAGATTGGAATGCAATTTATGTGCAAATAACGAGGCATTTTCTTCTCGAAAGGGAAGACAAATTGCTTAAAGGATCAATTCTAACAATACTGTTGCAACTGATTTGCAGTATTTTCAAGACCATCGAAGGAACTCGATTCGGCAAGCCTGTCATGAGTTGAATTTAAAATATAGTTTAGTACGACAAATTTTGAAAAGTAAAAACGTTACCATGATTATAAACTTCACAACTTAGAACACTTGTCAAATCTATATCAACAACGAAGAATAAAATATGTTGCCTAAGTGATGGTAAACTTAGAGATCAATGACCATCGATTTTTCCAGCACGTTTTGTGGACGGATATAAGTAAAGGTAAGCCCAATAAAAAAATGAACATTTTTGGGCTACTGAAAATCCGCATTTTGTCAATCCGATTAAAAACAAAGGACACTTCGGTGTTAACGTTTGGTGTGGCATTTGATTGGTCCATATTTTTGCGAAGGAGTTTTACGCAGTGAGCAATGTTTGCAATTTCTTGTGCTTCTCAAAAACGTGCCATTACAGCTGCGAGCAAACATATGTTTTCAGCATGACAGAGCTCCCACCGCATAAAGCACGAGTCGTCCAACAATATTTAAATGAAACTTGTGGAGAAAATTAGATAGGTATGAATGGACCGATACAGTGGGTGCCTAAATCACAGGATTTTACCCCACGAATAAGCACAAGTCTCATAACTATTTTTCACAATATTCTAGTTGTATAATTTGGGTCTGTGTTAATTGCCTAACAGCAGTTTCAATATATGATAAAACATCATAACTTGAAAAAGAACGCGATCAAACATCCACACAGTTTTTGCCACCCCGAGAGAGGGCCTCTCCAAAATGTCTAAACCAGCAAATTTTGAAGAGAGACACCCTCTACAAACGCGGGAGTATAATGGAAGAAAAGAAACCACAATTTATGGTGTGTTGATGTTACAATTTATGACCTTATCTGTTAGAATAGCAGGTAGTTTCCATTTTTTCCTTTTTTAAAGGGTTTTAAACAGTCGTTTTTAAAGTTGTAGGAAATCGTTATTTCAATATAGTTAATTTGAGCCGTTTAACGAGTGTTTTCCACTCCCAGACTAAGCATGAAGTAAAATTTCGAGTTTAGAAAAGCCTAAGAATTTGGATTGGCCGTGTAGCGAAGCGGAGCTGCCAATCCAAATTAGGCTTTTCTAAACTCGAAATTTTACTTCATGCGCCACGCTCAAAAACACTAATTTACAGTGAAGTTCAAAAAACACACACTTACAACAACGCTTATAGGCAACCTAATATACGTTAGAGTTATTGGGTTGCCTGTAATCACTGTTTAAAAAAAAAATAGCGCAGAACTTGACTCACGTTTTATCCACATCTACATATTAGATTGCTAAAGCCGTATATTTTAAACTTTACAATATTTCAGTGCTTTATACGCGTGGCGCATGAAGTAAAATTTCGAGTTTAGAAAAGCCTAATTTGGATTGGCCGCTCCGCTTCGCTACGCGGCCAATCCAAATTTTTAGGCTTTTCTAAACTCGAAATTTTACTTCATGCTTAGTCTGGGAGTGGAAAACCCTCGTTTAAGGATTCAAATTGAAATCTTTTAAAAAAGCAACGAATGTCGTAAAATTTACAGTGTATGCATACGTATAAATGAAAGAAAATTTTCAAAATCACATTATTGCACACACAGCTGTGATATTTTATTGTAATAAAATTTAGCTAAAATTTAAAAATGTAAACCAAAAATCTTAATGAAGATAATAATAAGAATAAAAAAAACGTTTTAAACAAAGTTTACGTTTAAAACATGTTTTAAACAAATTTTAAATATAATACATGTTTAAAACAAAACCGCTGAAAACACGACGGCTGTTTTAAAAAATATTTAACACTCTTTTAAAAACAAAGTGTTCTAAACATAGCAACCCTGGTTACAAGTGAATTAAGAAAAAGTTAAGAAAAAGTTAAATTAAATTGCAGTTTTATTTTAAACATTTGTTAAAAATTAATATTTTTAAGGAATATTTTAAAACTCGCAAATTTTCTTTAGCAAAAATTGAACTTTCATATTCCACGAAGAAAATTTTAATATTCTAACGTATTTCTCTGCGCGAAAATTGAAAGTGTTTTGATCTACAAAGCTTTTTCTAGAACAAAATTGTTGCCTTGGGCGCTTAAAACATTTTTTTTAAAATAAATTTTACCTGAGTTTAATAAAATGTCGATGAATGTGTTGAAAAATAAGTGAATTTGCATATGAAATGTATAGAAATAAAACCTATCTGGTTGGAACAGAAATATAGATGGCTAAATGTGAATTAAGAAAATACGGTTGAATTAAATTACAGAGTTTTATTTTAATAATTCGTTTTTTAAATAAATAGGTTCTAGCGATATTATACACAAATGTTGTTTAGTTACTTTCCATAATAATATTTATAAAGTAATTCTAAATATAAATGTAATGTATTGTAAAATCTTGACTATAATACGTATAGTCTATTTGATTCTTATATTAATTGTCAATGTAAACATTTCAGTTCAAAATCAGCAAGTATTATAAATATCGTATGTTCAATAAAAAAACCTCTAGAGTGCCATGATTTAATCTTTTTTTTTAGTTTAAGTTGGCTACACGTTTAAGGAGTTGTCATATAAAACGTTAGACATAATAATTTCAGAGTTGCCAATCTACAATTTATCCCATGGCACTCTAGAGGTTTTATTTTATTAAACATACAATACATTTTATTGAATCATCCTTATACGTTACTAGATTCTGACATATTATTGTAAGGTTTGACTTCATGAAGCCGTCATTTAGATCAAAACACTGAACTTTGGTGCTATTTTACATATTATTTTATATTTGTAACAAATTGATTTTAAAATACAATATGGTTTATCTCTACGTCATTCAAAATTAACTTTTTCCCGAGCAAATTTGGCTCGGGCGCGTAGCGCAGCAGAGCGACTGAGACAAATTGGGCTTTTCTAAACTCGAAAGGCCTCAGATTGGCCTGTCCTGTACGTACCAAATGTTGTATTATATTCATAATTCGATTTATTTTGTCTTATTTTTACAATATTAATTTTTTTACAATATTCGGCCAGATTTATAAAATAGACGCTTTTCCGCATTTATTCATCTATTTTTCGTCTTATTTAAATAACTGTTTTGTGTCGTAGGTATTAGCTTTGTGGTACATCTTAAATACACTTGTAAATAAAACACTTTTTACTTTAATAAAATAAAACACGTTAGTAATCCTTTTTCTTCACTGGTTTAAACCAGTGAAGAAAAAGGATTACTAACGTGTTTTATTTTATTAAAATCATCTTCACGTAACTCACAACGAAACACTTTTTACTTTGTTTAACCACTGCATTTTGCACTTAATTTGTGACTATAGTTTTGACTATCTAGTAGTCATTATCAAACTAAAAGTGTTTGATTAGCTTGATAATGACTACCAGATAGTCGATACTATAATCACAAATTAAGTGCAAAATATTATGGTTAAACAATGTAAAAAGTGTTTTACAGGGTGGCAAATAAGTTCGGTCGCCATAAAAAAACGATGGTAGTTTGGTAAATTTTTATTGTTTTTTCATAAACTTAATACTGTTATAAACATCAAACATTCATATCCTAAGTAAACTCAAACAGTTCCAAAAATTCCTCCGCGTGCGGTAATACAGGCCCTCAGTCTTTTCTTAAAATGATCTACCGTAAATCGCAACACTTCCTCAGAAATAGCAGCCCAGGCGGCCCTTAAAGAACGCTTTAGGTCTTCAACATTGGCATGACGTTTTGCACAAGCCGCTGCCTCTAGAATAGCCAATATAGCGTAATCCATTGGATTCAAGTCTGGTGAATATGACGGCCAATCTTCAGCTGAAATGAAGTCTGGAAAATTTTCTCGAATCTAAGCAATAGTATCATTCGCTGTATGGGGTCTTGCAGAGTCTTGCTGGAAAGTCCACCGACGGTCTCTAAAATGTTGACGTGCCCATGGTTCTACCACGGCCTCCAACACGTCCCTACGATATATTTCTGCGGTCATCCTAATGCCCTGGTCGATAAACACCAATGGTGTTTTTCCATCCGCTGTAATTCCTGCCCAGACCATTACTGCGAAGGAATGGGCTGACTTAAAAACGTGTCTAATTATCATTAGCATCTTCTATAATGCGAGAAATTATTCGAGAATTTTGTTTATTAAATTTTTCATCTATAGTAAAAACTTTCTCATCTGTAAATAAGACCGAACTGTGCCAATTTCCAACAGTGCGCCGAAGCAATCTCCTGCACTTTATTACCCTGTTAGCCGTTATATTTGCAGGCAGTAAATGGACTTTCTGTCTTTTATAACACATCATTTTGAGCATCTTTCTAACAATAGTCTGGACGCTCTCTCTGCTTATTCCAAGTTCCATAGCCATCTTTCGCATCGATCGTCTTGGATTTCGTCGAATTCTATCCCTGATGTTACCAATTTTTTTACGTGTAACAGCAGTTCGCGGTCGTCCGCTTCACTCACTCAAGTTTCCTCTCTTCGTAACGTGAAATTACTCTTTGGACTGTTTTTTATGAAAAGCGACAATGCCACAAACACGGTTTCTGCGCTCATAAGAGCTTATAATAGCGGCACGTTGCATTTGGCGATCCATATCTTACTAATTGTTTTACGAAATGTCAACAGATTAGGCCTACTTGTTAAATACATTTCAGGTAACAAAATATTGGAATTTAATAGCAAAGGCTTTAGTACAGGGTGTTCAGGACTGTTTCAAAAATTGGCGACAGAACTTAATTGTCACCCTGTATTTACAAGTTTATTTAAATAAGTTTATCTATGCGAAATTAATGTTTGCAAAACATTTGTCTTGATTTTTAATTTTTACTGTTAACCAAAAATATATCATCGTATAGCCCATTTAATTTAGTATTTGATTTTTTTTTTATTAAATAACCGTAGACGATTTTTATTAAAAATCATAAAACCCATTTACAGGATCGCACCCTTAAACCGTTCTATAACAGCATATTGTCTGAGTAATAGAGATGATTCGAATCCTTTGTGAGGATTTGAATCCTTTTAGAATAATTCGAATCGCCTACATTTGGATTCAAATACGAATCCTTTCAAAAAATTATAACGAATCCTTTTTCAAAAAAAATTCGAATACCACTTTAGAATTCTCTAAAACGATTTAAATTATACCCAGCTTTAATTATTTAGTACTTACATTGGTTTCTTTCCAATAATGACACGAATGAAATCCACGATATAGGCGGGAAGGTAATGCAGCAAGAAACATTGGATTTTGTGAATCAAAGCACTGTTCGTCATAAATAGTATATAATAATAGACTACTAGTGGCGAAGGTATGCTTATGCAGTGTTTGTATGCCAGTTCTATGTATTGTGCTAGAAATTAAAACAAAATAATAATAAAAAAATAGAAATGACAAATTTTACTCAACAGGGATTTTTACCAGCGGCGGCTCGCACCGTAACTTCAGGGTAGGCCAGAGACCCAAGGTAATATGTATCCGTTATTGAAAGGTGACTTTGTTGTGCAATTCCTTGTATTTATAAAGCGCTATCCCAACCTCAAATTTTGTGTTCCTTGCCGCTGTGGCCGACGCTGAAGTTAGGCTGCCAGCCGTCGCTGATTTTTACAACCCCACGATTTAGCAGCTTAAATCAATAAACTGCTTAATTGTGGAATTGTAAAAATCCCAGTTGAGTAAAACTGATGACAAAAAATTTTTAGATTTACAATTTCTTGATTGCTTAAGAGGGGGGTTTGGCCATGTAAAATTTGTGTGTTGACGCTACGGTTTAAGCGTTGCTATAAGATAACATTTTAACAATTTTCTTTTACAAAGATATTCATTATAAATAAACTATTCGTAACAGAATGACGAAAACAATTTTTTTTGAACTTTTTTATTCAACATTTTCGGCCCCGATGGAGGCTTTTGCCACCCCCATTTGGTAAACATACTGGGAATGTTTCTTTTAAATATACATATAATCTGTTTTTTTTAATATGACCAATCAACTTTTACATTTCAAGAATTTAGTGGTGTGACAGTATTAATCACATGTTGTGTTGTAAATCAGCTTTTAATTTGTAGGTTATGTGAAGGGAAATCTGATATTAAAATGACAACTCAATTAACCCTCAAAGATTACAATTACAAATGTATTTACCTATCACCGCCTCAAATTATTTGTATCTACTACCAATTTAATAAAGTGTCTCTGAGGATCAGGTAAGATCGAAGGATCAGGTAATATTCCTTGATCAGGAATATCTGTCTTCTTTATTATCTGCCCATTTATATGTTCAAATTTTAAAAAAGTGTTAAATACAAGGAATGTTGCTTTTAATAAGATCACGAATGTCAAAAAACTAACGTTGAAAAATCGTAACATGTACCCGATTTTTCAACGTAAGTTTTCCGACATTCGTGATCTTATTAAAAACTTTCAATTTGAAAACTCTAACGAGTGTTTTCCACTCCCAGACTAAGCATGAAGTAAAATTTCGAGTTTAGCTGCGCTACGCGACCAAGCCAAATCAGGCTTTTCTAAACTCGAAATTTTACTTCATGCGCCACGCGTATAAAACACTGATTTAAAGTGAAGTTCACATAGACTGCTTAGTTCGATCACATGTTCATTAATTTCACAAATGTTTATATGGAATATGTGAAAGTATAACTTAAAAGAAAAAATCCCTGTATGTGTTGTAAAGTTGCAAGTTGTAGCGTTCTCTTTTTTGAAAATCTCTGCATCGTGACAATTTATTTGAAAACTTATGATTTATTCGTTACATTGATAATTATTTACAAACATTTCAAAATTTCATGTTTAAAATACCCTACTGTTAAAACAGGACTGCGACTGTTCACAGTAAATAGGGTGTATTTACTGTGAACAGTTGCAGTCACAGTTTGGTCATCCCAGTTGCAGTCACAGTTTGGTCATCCCAGTTGCAGTTTGGTCATATTAAAAAAAAAAAACAGGGTTTACATGTATGCATACGCTGTAAATTTTTCCGATAATCGTTTGTTTTTTAAAATAGTTTAATTTGAAGTCTTAAACGATTGTTTTCCACTCCCAGATTAAGCATGAAGTACAATTTCGAGTTTAGAAAAGCCTAAAAGTTTGGCTTGGTCGCGTAGCGCCTAGCGCTACGCGACCAAACCAAATTTTTACGCTTTTCTAAACTTGAAATTTTACTTCATGCGCCACGCGTATAAAACACTGACTTTAGGTGAAGTTCAAAATATTCTACTAATGCAGTATGCTAAAACGTATACTCTGAGCATTACATCACATCAGTGTTTAGTACGCGTGGTGCATTAAGTAAAATTTCTAGTTTAGAAAAGCCCCGTAAAAATTTGTCTCGGGTCGACCCGAGACAAATTTTCTACGCGGGGCTTTTCTAAACTCAAAACTTTACTTCATGCTCTATTATTATTCTGTTATTATTATTTTTTTTTGTAATTTTATTTTTTATATGCCAATAACGGTCTTTTTTTTACTTTATGCTTAATCTGGGAGTGGAGAACACTCGTTTGAAAGATGAATTTGAAATATTTGTAAAATCAACGAATATCTGAAGATTTACAGCGTATACAGTATATTGAGATATGTATACTTAAAAGAGAAATTCTCTGTATATCTGAGATAGTAATGAATAATATGCAGTGAACAAAATATTTTTTTAGGCACCAGCGAAATTCTAGAGCTAAAAGGGTTAACGCAGAAATATTTTTTGGTTAGAGGTCCATTTCGAAAAAGAGAAATTTATTATATACATGAAAATAAAAGTTCATATAAATTTGAATATTCCGCCATCTTATATGACGTTTAACAGTGTCATAAGAGGTTCAAGTGATAATTGAAAGATGGCGCTACTCCATGTCTATGCCTAGTGTCCCTGTATTTAAGAGAGTAGCGCAAACTGGCATCCATCGTGATGCTTTTTGGCGCCAAATTTAAACTAAATCAAATTAACAGGACGTGCGTCAATCATTATAGAATATGATTGGTTTGAATTTGGCGCCTAAAGGTGTCAAGATGAGTGCCAATTTGGGCTATTTTCTTGAATACAGGGACACTATTTATGTCAGAATTGGCAACCGAGCAGCTAACCCCCAAGGTAATTGTTTGACAGATATACTATGTATCTAGGTATGACACAATTTAACGTTTTCATTAGAGAAGCAAGGGGAGGGTCGTGATGTCAATGAGTCCAAGCACAGATCACATACGGAAAAATTCCCAGCGAGCAAATCCATTTAAGTAATGTTTCAACAACATTAAAACAACGTTTAATGTTGCTACAATGTTGATATAACGTTATTTGTTTGTTTTTTGCTTAGTGGGTAACGTAAAAAATGTATCGTGTATAACGTACTAGATGCATTATACTTCATTCTTTTTTCTGGATTCGATTTTCTATACAAATAATTGTGATAAAAAAATTGATTTTGATTGCGCTGATGATCGCCAGGGCCATTAATTACGAAAAAGAAGAAGAATTACGAGGTATTAAATGACACGTCATATATCCAATGACAGTAAAATTGTAGACGTTTACCGTCATTGTCATAAAACATCTGTGATCTAAATAATGCAACATATGACGTCAGTGGGTACATTTGCCGCTACGGGGTGCGGAATGGGAACCAAAGCGAGGTACGATTGTATCAGACCTACATACATTATATGCATATCATTTATGGCCGGTTTCTCCAACATGACTTGGGACGTTGCTTATGTAAGCAGGGCCTTACTTTAAGTAGGGCTTATAATTGAAATGCGTTGCACCAACAGATTTAAGCAATGGCTAATGTAAGTTATTCTTAGTTGTCCGAATAAATGGCAACGTAGCGATTTACACAATCTGTATTGGCTGTTGATTTGGCGGGAATTTTTATTTTAAATGTCTCCCACCTGATTCGTGTAAAAATGTACGCCATTTATAGAGAAAATAATTTATTGTTTATAATCTATCATCCGTATTCTGCCACAACATATCTAATTTCGCAAAGCTACATTTAAAAATGAGCGAAAAACGCAGTGCAAACTATACCGCAGAAGAAAACCGTTTTCTATCTTCTCTTGCAGACAAATATAAACATATTGTAGAGAACAAAAGAAAAGGATTCTTTGAATAAGATAATAATTTTACCGTTGTCTCGATTTTTAGGTTAGAATCCGTATCCTAAGTCCTGACAAACGGTAACTTAGGACTTGAGCATGACTTAAACGATTTTTGACGTAAATCAGTTGGTGCAACACTTTACGACTCCGTTATGACCTAAGACACGGTTTGAGGCACGACTAGGACTTAAGTAACGTTGGAGAAACCGACCACTAATGACATTGCCTAACCCTATCTTAATTTGAATGTTCCACCATTTTATAAGACGTTGAAAAGTTACTATGAAGTTCAAGCAATAATTGAAAGATGGCGCTACGCTATGTTAACAATTAGTGTCCCTTTATGTAAGAGAGTACCGCAATTGATAAGACCAATGTAAGGGCGTCAACATGGCGTCATGGATGTTCCATCACAACGCTTGAAACAGTTGTGTGCATGTCCAGTAAAACGTTTATGTATTTATTAATAAAAGAATGTACTTAAACCCAGATTCACAATTCTTAACAGAAATTAATAAATAAATAATCGTTACGATTTATTAATTGATGAAATGTTCATAAGTTGTAATTCTCTGTCATTAGTTGGAACACTATGCTTTGACATACGTTAGGTGCAACCTCATTTCGCCAAAAATAACGCGTGCGTGATTTGTTTATATAGTTGTGTTTTATTTTTTTAATTTAGTGTACAATAATTTAGTTTGAGTTTGGCGCCTAAAGGCGTCAAGATGGATGCCAGTTTGCGCTACTCTCTTAAAGACAGTGACACTATTAACAATTCAACACCTAACCCCCCTCTTAATAGTTTTTGAAGTCTACAACATTCATAATTAATGTACACTGAATTTCAGTGACTGAAAGTAAAAACTACAACACAAAATAAAAATATGTGCGTGTAATTCCAAATTTCTATAAAACAGTTCAATACTTACGCCAGGTGAGCGGATTTTTTGGAGAACTAACGTAATTGTAAACGGGAATTTCATTTTCTTCTCCTTTACTAAAAATAAAAATTAAAAAATGCAATTTCTCATATAAAAAAATAATAACTTAGATAATTTCTTTAACATTATTCCAAATTATGTTGGCCGATTTAAGTGTCTCCAAGTTATTAATACTTGAATACAATTTGTAGCATTACTTGCCTAATAACATAGAATTTGTACTATAAGTGTTTTTTAGTAAGTTTTAATAACATAGGGCCGTATGATTTCCCCTTCGTTAAGGCTTTCGTTAACTAAATATTTGATTAGAGTGAGTGAAAACTAGTAAAAATTGACATATACAGGGTGAAATTTTAATGTACCACCTGGGCCCGTATTCACAGTACCGATGCAATTTGTCATCGGTGAGAAGTGACGTCATTTTACTCTATACGGTTTGGTAAATTCTTCCCGAAATTACGTCATTTTAGTGCGATTCTCACCGATAACAAATTGCATCGGTGCTGTGAATAGGGGCCCTGGAATTTCTTCAGAACCATGCACCAAATGAAAAAATGTTTTAAATAAAAGTGTTCGGTTTTGTTTAATTCCCGTGAAAAGAACCAAATGTAGAATATTTTATTTTTGATTTATATTTTGAATATTCGCACGCTTGGAAAGTGCGCGCGTAAGGGAAGGCTGGCGAGAGTCTATAAACTGTCCGTATCTCGGTTGCTTTGAAAAACAAATATGTTTTCAATTAAGTCATACGATTCCTTGAATCTCGGAAACGTCAAAGAAATTTAATTATATGTCTAATTACGACGTATGTTTCTGAAGTCAGAACCTACTGGGATGCCGACAGTTTATAGACACTCGTTATAATTATACGCCAAATGCCAAGTAAGAGTCAAAATGTATGTATAAATTTAGTTAAAAACTTATATGTCGATTATTTTCACGTGAAACGTAAAAAATTTACGATTTCTTGATGTCCAAGGGCAGAAAATCATAATATTTTAGGATTCGAATGTTCTACTAACGTCAATACACCTTTCGGTAAAGTTAAAGACAGTCGTTAAGTTTGTTTGTCCCTGTTATACAGGGTGTCCCATTTTAAAGTACCACCTGGAATATATTCAAAACCATGCACCGAATGAAAAAAATGTTTCAAATAAAAGTTTAATGATTTGGAGAGGGATCCATCCAATTCTGTAAGAAAATTCAACCCCCCACTCCAGGGGAGACTGGGGAGGGAGTCGCTTTGAAATCTTAAATGCGAACCCCTATTTTTTATTACAGATTTGGATAGAGCGTGAAAAATAAGTAAGTTTTATCTAAAAACATTTTTTGTTACTTTAATAGATAGGGCTGCAATCAACGAAATTGAACAATTGATAATTGACATATTAAATTTATGTTACTCTAATCAATTAGCTGAAGATTACACTTGAAGTTAGTGATTTATACGCGTGGCGTATGAAGTAAAATTTCGAGTATAGTTAGATAAGCCAGAACATTTGAATTTGCTTTTTGTAAAAATACAATAAATACAATTTATAGAATCCACACAGAAATGAATAAAGTTTGAATAAGCTATAATTGAAATTTAAATATCGTCACGGGATATTTTAAAATATTAAATAAAAAAAATTGATTTGAAATATTTATGAGTATTTTTTTATTGAATTAAATTCTATTCATTTTGAATAATTTCTGATCATTTTGAACTGTTGCAATTATTTGTTAGGGTTTATTATACATAATTTAAGCTTTTCCAATTTGTTCGTCGAAGTTTAGTAATACACAAATGATGCACAGGAATTTGTTTTCGTTCTAAATTTCAGTAAGAAATAACATCAACTCTAATTATTTGACGTCAAAAATTTGACAATAAAGGAAATTGCAAACTCAGTTTCTGATTGATCGTCTAACGAGGGTTTCCACTCCCAGACTAAGCATGAAGTAAAATTTCGAGTTTAGAAAAGCCTGAAAATTTGGATTTGCTGGGCGCGCGAGCGAAGCGAGTCGCGCCCCAGCAAATCCAAATTTTTTGGCTTTTCTAAACTCGAAATTTCACTTCATGCGCCACGCGTATAAATCACTAACTTCAAGTGAAATCTTCTACTAATTGGTTAGAGTAAAATAAATTTAGTGTGTCAATTATCAATTGTTTAATTTTGTTGATTGCGGCGCCATCTATCAAAGTAACAAAATATGTTTTTAGAGTAAACTTACTTACTTTTTTACGCTCTATCCAGGTCTGTAATAAAAAATAGGGGTTCGCATTTAAGATTTCAAAGCTACCCCCTCCCCAGTCTTCCCTGGGGGTGGCGTAAAATAAATTTAATATGTCAATTATCAATTGCTCAACTTTGTCGATTGCGGCGCCATCTATCAAAGTAACAAAAAATGTTTTTAGATAAAACTTACGTACTTTTCTACGCTCTATCCAAGTCTGTAATAAAAAATAGGGGTTCGCATTTAAGATTTCAAAGCTACCCCCTCCCCAGTCTCCCCTGGAGTGGGGGGTTGAATTTTTTTACAGAATTGGATGGATCCCTCTCCAAATCATTAAACTTTTATTTGAAACATTTTTTCATTCGGTACATGGTTTTGAATATATTACAGGTGGTACTTTAAAATGGGACACCCTGTACAACAGGGACAAACACACTTAACGACTGTACCTTAATTTTACTGAAAGGCAAATCATAGGGCTTATTGACGTTAGTAGAACATTCGAATTTTAAAACATTATAATTTTCTGCCCTTGGACATCAAGAAATCGTAAATTTTTGACGTTTCACGTGAAAATAATCGACATATAAGTTTTTAACTAAATTTATACATACATTTTGACTCTTACTTGGCATTTGGCGTATAATTATAATGAGTGTCTATAAACTGTCGGCATCCCAGTATTATCTGACTTCAGAAACATACGTCGTAATTAGACATATAATAACGATTCCGAGATTCAACGAATCGTATGACTTAATCGAAGACATAATTATTATTTAAAAAAGTCACCTTTTCAGGCTGGTTTCCCATGTTGCCGCAAGAGCGGCATTCGTGACATAATCCGCCGGGACTATTTCAGATCTGTTGGTTTGTGTGCATTGTAGTGTCCTGATAACACCAAGTGCCACTCCTATAATAATCCCAGTCACCCCGTAATAAGAATCGATCCATCCTGGTAGTGGTTCCTTGTAACTACTAACAACTAAAATAAAAACGCATAAGTTAATAATATATAAAAAGTTAAGTAAGGAATAACAGTCTTTTTAGTGTAATAATCACTTCATGTAAACTCAAAAACATACAGCTATTAATAATACAATGCTTAAAGCCTTGCTTCGCTCGTGCGACTGGGCTGTCGCAGCGCCGATCGAATTCATTTCTCGCAGCATCCAGCCTCAAATTAAATGTTGCGATTTATATTCTTACTGGTTTTCCAACATTTATCTAACGACTGTCTATAAACTGTCGGCATCCTAGAAGGTTCTGACTTCAGAAACATACGTCGTGCTGTGACACTACCCAATGACATATAATTAAATTTAGTTGACGTTTCCGAGATTCACCCACTCGTATGACTCAATCTAAGATATGTAATTTGTTTTTCAAAGCAACCGAGATGCCGACAGTTTATAGACACTTGTTAGTATTATCTGTATTAGTTCGTTCTAAATAATACTTAAAAATCATTCAAACATTGCGCTGGCGCAGCATTCACTGCGACTGACGCAGCATTCACTACGACTGACGCAGCATTCACTACGACTCCTACAAGTATAATGGGAGTCAGCTTTAAAGCAGCGGCGGCTTGCAGCCTAACTTCAGGGTAGGCCAGAGACCCAAGGTAATATATATCCGTTATTGAAAGGTGATTTTGTTGTGCAATTCCTTGTATTTATAAAGCGCGATTCCAACCTCAAATTTTGTGTGCCTTGGCGCTGTAGCCTACCCTGAAGTTAGGTTGCGAGCCGTCGCTGCTTTAAAGCTAAAATAAATTAGAGTACCAGCACAAATGTATAATTGTTAAAGGTAACAATTTTAATAGAATTAGTTTGCTTTAAAAATTTGGTAGTAGAATAATCAGTTTTAAATTGCACAAGATGGTCACACACGATCGCGTCTGGCATCTATCCAAGCGTCAAGCACGATTGAAATGAAACGCCTGATGGCATGATGCCCGATGAGATCGTGTGTGGCCACCCTAAGGAAAAGAAGAAAAAATCTTACACTTCCTCAATTATTCTTGTATCTACATAACATTCAACTGCACATTAAAAAAATAAACATGCAAGCAACATTCATATTCCAATTACTCACCGATCGAAGGACGGAAAATAGAAATAGGCAATCCTTTTCCCTCGCTCCGGATCAGATTCTCGGCAATGGCTTTCGTGTACACGTAAGTGTTGGGATAATCGCCCAAAAATCTGTTGACCAAGAAAAATTATTACATCAAAATTCGACCACAAAAAGCCCACTTGATTATGTATTAACTAATCATGAGCGTGTGAACCACGAAGGCCGTGCAATTTTTGCTCAATCGCCGGTCTAGAAATGTGAATTGTGCTAATTACCTAGATCAGCCTTGTAAATAATTATTTATCCGTTAGGACTGATGTGATTACTCTTTCAATATCAATGAGTTAATGAAACTTGTAATTAGATTATGGAATAAAATTAAAACTTACGAGGTTTTAAAGAATCATATCAAACAGGCCTGTGAAGTTAAAGTAGAATTCACGAGAAGTGTCCTATAATTATAGATTTGAAATCTATGATACAAGTTTTCTTCAAGGTATTTTCATGTTAATATTTTTTATTTTATTTTTGTGTGCCCAATTGCAACTTATGCTAAACTCTCTCAACTAGGGAATTTATATTATTAGAGTTATTTTAATTTAAACTCAAATGCCAAAAGACACCTCTCGTGAAATAGACTAAGATATAAATTATTATTATTATTATTTTTTTAATTGATGAGGCGGATACATGATGAAACTCCATAATACTATTTGAAATAAAACAACGCAGTTGGGAGGGTTTCACTTTTATTGTTGAACACTGCAACATGTTTCACCACACAGTGGCTTCATCAGGCAGATGAAATAATGATAAATTATTTTTTCATCTGGTTGATGAAGCCACTGTGTGGTGAAACATGTTGCAGTGTTCAACAATAAAAGTGAAACCCTCCCAACTGCGTTGTTTTATTTCAAATAATATAAATTATTATTTTATTGTATCGTGGAGTTTTAACACGTTGAATATTCTGTGAATCAAGTACGATTCACACTAAATGAAAATCAACATGTGTAAACAAATTGCAACATTACTGTGTTAAAACTCTAAAAATAATGGAATTCTTTTTTTACTAATAAATAAATTATATTTCATATTAGAAACAGTTATACGCACTGGGAATTATATGACATAATATTTCACTGTATTCGATTTTCTCCATGATTAAAATTAATTAGCAATTGACATAAATCGTGGTTAATTAATTCCAAGTGTCAATCAATAAACTTCCTTTTATATTGTATGAAATGAGCAATATAAAATTCAATGGTCACATTAAATTGCAAATTGATAATATCGTCGCGTAAAGTCATTAAATACATAGGAAATTAATAGAAATAAATGACTTTTACCTTTTTTTTGTATGAAACGTTTGTTTACAACAAAAAACAGTAAACACGTTGATTATAATTAATTGGGAGATTACGTGTCTGTCATTGATTATTGTATTTGATATTTGAAAAAAACAAACAAACGGATAATAATTATGTATTCGGCAACCTTCCTTGAACTATGTGTATAATAATTTATTTCGGGATGAATTAATTATGATATACATTTATTAGAAATAAATAATGCTAGTTGTTTTCAAAATAAATGTATTTTCATAACAATTCATTTTTAAAATTAGAATTTATAATTTTTCTAGTAGTTTACAGGAAATAAAACTATGCATATTTAAATCAGAATACAACTCATAGCCTATTAGAACGAATTTTCAACCAATGAGATGCAAGGAAAGTCGTAGGTACATGTCTATCACCGCGATGATAAAAAACAAAAGAAACGTTGATAAGTTGTCCTGTCATTCAAAACGTCAAAATGGACAAAAATCGCTGAGGTAAAGTTTCGTGCAGTGATATTAATAGAGAAGTGGTGAGTGCGATGCAAAAAATCACCGTCATAAACAAAGAATCGCAGTGGCGGCAGTTTACGAACTTTTGTGCGGTTTAAAAATGACAATCAATAGGGAAACAACAATATCACAGCTGTCGATAATGTTGTGGGACTCGCATTTTTTTATTCGTTATATTCTCTCACTAAATATAACTCGTGATATGATTAATTATCGATGATCTTTTGTCGTTGAAACCGAAGCAGCACATTCAACTCGTGCGTACGTACAAAATGACTTACTTGGGAGTGATTTCTGCTATTAACTTTTCGTCCAAAGTGTCCATGACTGTGATCAACTGGCTTCCTCCTAACGGTGTGTCGTAAATAATTTCATCGATGGCTTTCCTTGTACAGTGTGCGAATGCCGTTGAGACGTGTAAAAATGCCTATATTTTATAAAAAAAAACATTGATTGTATTATCTGTATAAAATGTATAAAAAAACTATACCACTAGAATATTGTGAAAAATAGTTATGAGATTTGTGCTTAATTTAATTGCATACAAGCACAGTTCATATATATCCAGTTAGCCAGTCCCCATATAAATTTTGGGTACACGCGAATGGGAGCAGAGCGCTGGATGCCAAATTGGTGAATATGGCTGCCTATATACACCAGTCTGGCTTCCTGCGGTCGGTCGGTTACGACTATTTTACTCCAGATGTCGCGAAATCAAGTCTCAGAGAGAGAGTGAGAGAGAGACAATTTCTGTCTCCCTCTATTCCGCGCTTCTCGTTGTATCATATTCCAGATGTTGATTTTTCAATCTTGAAAACACGTTTTTTTTCTTTTAACGAGCTAAGGATGCGTGTTACATTGATTCATGCGTTTCCTTCTGCAATTTTATTTTCTGCGTTATTAGAGAATAGATTTTATGAAATTATATGTGAACGTTGTAAAATTCATTAAGTATTATTTATTTTGTACAAGAAACCTAAAATACAAAACTATTTCACTTTTGATAAAAAGTAAAACAAATACATCAACTTATCATTTTATTAACTAATCAGATCAATCCTATTGATCAGATCAAATCTACTGATCGATAAGGGTTTCTTTTTTAATTAGAGGGGTTAGTGCAAAATGCAGTTAAGTCATTTTTTTTTTTTAGTTTTTGAATTATTACCGTTTGAAGTTTTTAACCCATTAAGCGGCGTTGATGCATACACGCAACATTATTATTTTTTGATAATTAAGTTACTAAATAAGTTTATTTGATATATTATATTATTTGACCTGAATTGAAAATGTACCAAGAAAAATTTAAATATTTTGTTATTTAAAGTGTATTATAAATACTTCACAATATTACAATGTTTTATACGCGTGGCGCATGAAGTAAAATTTCGAGTTTAGAAAAGCCTAATTTGGCTCGATCGCTCCGCTTCGCTACGCGCCCGAGCCAAATTTTCAGGCTTTTCTAAACTCGAAATTTTACTTCATGCTTAGTCTGGGAGTGGATACACTCGTTCTTAACTTCATATTGCACGTTTTTATATAAAATCGACGAATGCCTGAACATTGACAGCGTATACATTACATTGTTGAGGCACTAATTTTTTGAAAATCCATTATCACTTTAATATAATAATAATAATAAACTATTTATTATTTTTAACTTTTTATTAAATTCACGTATACATTATGTGTATTTAAAGAAAAAATTCACAGTATGTAATGCAATAAGTCATTCATAGAAATCATAAGAAGAAGTGTAGAATTTTAATTAAAATTAACTTTTAGAGTTAAAATTGCTTGGCCGTTAATGGGTTAAAATAGTTTTAAATATATTATGTGTCCCGTTTCAAGGCGCATTGTATGTTTCATGTAAAGGTTTCCAGTGTAATTGGAATTTGAGTTTGTATCGCTTATTGAACCAAAACGATTACAATAAAATTAAAATCATTTGTTTACCTACTAGCAATATTTTCGAGGTATTATTTTTGGGTTCTCCTCAGTTTCATTTGAAATATAGCTTGAAAATAGTGAACAATTATACGAAAATAAAATCGTCAAAACAGTAGTTGCTACGAAAAGTCAGTGTTTGGCATCAAATTTATTAAAACACAAAGCAATAATTCAATTCAACATGAGTGTTTATTCTGCAAAAGAAAAAAATCAGATCCCAAAATGGACTCAGTATATATTTTAATCACGATGCGTATTTTATTAAATGAACCATACGTTTAATAAATATTAACAGTTTCAGAAATTTGTGGTTTTTGACTTTAATTATCCGTTTACTTTGAACGATTGTTACATGATCAACTTGTACTTTTCCGATTGAAATTTTATAAACGCTTATTGTGTGCCATTTGACCAACACCGACAACACTCAGCGGGCACTAAAATGTTACCTAATTTTTGGATTAAAATTTATGGCATCCGTCGTGCGGCTGCATGGGGATAATTTAAAAAAGAATAAGCAGAAATATTTTTCGATATTCTCAATACTTCCCGAGATACACGAAATGTTATATAGAGAAAGTACAAATTATATAAAAATTATGAAACTTTATAATTGACAATATTATCAAAAACTGCGAAACAAACAAACTTGTTAAATCAAGTAATTAGTCACATTAATAACATTATAAATTTTACATTTTAATAATTGTTACCGACCTTATGGCTATCTTTTTTTGTACGGAAATATACGTTTTAGGGTCCCAGGAATCAGAAACAAGTGTTATCGATAATATTTGAGATAATTGGCTCAAATATTGAAATATGTTGAAAAGTCTCGTTAAGTGATGATAATCAAAAACATTTAGAAAACAACAAGATGTCTTTTAATAGAATAAGTATAATAGATTTTCTCTGAGAAGTGTAATTGCAAAAATTATTGAATACTCTATTTCCAGTTTACAATGTTTTGTATACTCAATGACATTAGAAGCGTAACGCCACTAAGGAATGATTTTTTTGAATTCATATTTTAGCAACAGAGTGACTATATTTAAAGTATACATTGATAACAATTTCAAGCTTGTGCCTTTTATATTTATTGTGAAAAAAAAATATTTCACTTTTTCTTTTTTGATAAAACTATTTATATGAGCTGTTTAGTACAGATGTTTTTAGTTTTCGTATTGAGTGTGTTAAGCTTAAATAAAATGCCTCGAGTCCGAAGACGTCCACAATATCACCATTTGAGCGATTTTGACCGGGGTCGAGTTGTTGCTTATCGAGATGTCGGTATGTCCTATCGCGAAATTGCCCGCCGTATTGATTCCACTGCAGCAACTGTAATACGTGTGTATCAGGTATGGACAGAAGAAGGTAGAGGAGCAAGAAGAAGACCAATTGGTCAACCAAGACGTACCACAGAACGTCAAGATCGGCGCCTAAGACAAATAGCCCTGCGAGACTGTTTCGCTACTACGCGTCAAATCGGTGATCAATAAATTGGAGAAGAAGGTAGACCCGTTAGTATGCGAACCTTATATCGCCGCATTCAATCCTTTGGGCTTCTTTCGTACCGTCCAAGATTAGTGCTTCCTTTAACAGCGAGACACTGTCGCCAAAGGTTGGACTGGTGCAGAGAACGGCAGCATTGGGAGGCAGAATGACACGATGTCGTATTCAGCGATGAATTACGATTTTGTCTAGGCACGCATGATGGCCGTAAAAGGGTACGACGCTACCGTGGAGAACGACCTGACCTTAGGTTTGCTATTGAGAGGCATGTACACAGGACTGCTGGAGAAATGGTTTGGGGGGCTATTGCTTATGGTAGTCGATCACCTCTTGTCGAGGCAGTATGACAGCTGCGCGTTATGTTGAAGACGTCATACGACCGACTTTGTTGCCTTATTTAGATGGCCGCCCAGACGTACTTTTTCAACAAGATAACGCACGTCCCCATATTGCTCGTCGAACTATGAACTTTCTTAATGAAGCTGGTGTTAATGTTTTGGCGTGGCCGCCCCGTTCGCCGGATTTAAATCCCATTGAACATGTGTGGGATATCATGGGAAGAAGAATATTCTCTTTGCACCATCCTCCACAGACTCTAGCAAAGTTGATCGATGAAATTCAAGTTGCTTGGAACGAGATGCCTCAAGAAGACATCGACCATCTCATTTTGTCGATGCCCAGACGTCTACAGGAGTGTATACAGCAAAGGGGTCGCCAAACACATTATTAATTTTTTTTAGATTGTTTTTTAATAAAATTTCTTGAAAATGTAATCATTTTATTCTTGATGTAAGACTACCATACTGGCAAAAAATCAAGTTAAAATAATAACTCCTTCTGGGTGTTACGCTTCTAATGTCATTGAGTATATGTCAGGTTAATTCAATTATTTCAATGGTTTTATTCTTAGTCAGATTACATTTACAAAAGGTACCGATGGGATTATGTTACAGACTAAATAGGTAAGTAAAAATAATTCAAATGATTTAAGAAAACCCGATCAAAAAGTGTCTAACTAAAATATCGGTCAGTGAAAAACATGATAAGAAATTACCGAATTGGATTCTGCGGTTACAGATTAAATGTGTCAACAGTAAATAATCTTTTTAAATCCCAAAATATTTATGGTTTTTAGAAGGTTGCGGATTATCTGTAAGTTGCAGTGGTATTGTTCTGGTCGCGCAATACTTGAGGGTATACACTATAATAAAAACGTGGTCAAAAAAATGCCTACAAATAGGTAAAAAACAGATAGATCACTTCGAAGAATTTGATTTTTCATCCCTTTTATAAAGCTATCCCCACTAAAATAATGAATATTGTCCAAAAAGAAAATTGTCAAGGAAAAGAGTTAATTCGATATTCATACACGTTATTCAGAGTGTAAATGGATGAAACGGAACGTAGCATTTTTAATGTTAATTTCTCAAAATTAAAATATTATCTTCCCTAATTATTTCAGGGAAATTATGATATTCATTTGGTTAGAGTAAAAATATACACACCGAGCTTTGTTATTTATTGCATTTTTAAAAACCGGAGTGTCATGAAATTAAACAAGCAAATGATGAGGTGTTGATTTGTTGGCTTTTTATTTAAAATATATTCTGTTGATGTTGTGTTACACTTCGATCAATTCTGTATAATTATTACTGAATAAAAAAAACGAAAAAACTGCTTCTAAAATATCGTTAATAAATAAGAAAACAGTTATATGTATATTTATTATAGTTTTTTAATGTTTGTTAGTTTTTTGTATATATGAATGTTTATATGAATCTATATTGCTGTGTTTTTAGTTTTGTGTATTCGTAAATAATTTATCTATTTTATTGAAATAATTTCTGTTTTTTTATTATCAATTCCAATTAAAATACCCATCAAACATTTTTCAAATTGATTTTTTTCATTGTAAAAAGATTTTTGTATTTATCTAACGTTTAAATAAAAAATGTTTAATAACATAAATATATTAAAAATCTATTAACTTTTAAACACGTTTTTATTAAAAATATATATAATAACTAAAAATGTTGGAAATATATTTTACATTTTTTCATTGTAAAATGACTTTGTTTATTTATACAAATTATGAATAATTGAAACAATAATCTATTAATCTAATAATTTTAACAATTTTTTTATTAAAAATATATAAAATAACTAAAAACGTTGAAAATATATTTTAGAATTGTTAATTTCATTGTAAATTTGTTTTTATAAAATATATTCCCGAATTTCATAATTTGGAACACGCTTGAAATCTCAAAATAAAAGAAATATTTTCGAATAGACTTTTTGTGGTGATAATAAATTTTATTATTCGTCTACCACAGTTCATATACAGGAAGTTTTATGTTAAAGTATACATATTTCAAATTCACCTTATTTTCTTTAAATCTGTAGATATTCGTTGTGTTTTTAAGAGTTCAATTTGATGCTTTAAACGAGTGTTTTCCTCTCCCAGACTAAGCATGAAGTAAAATTTGTCGAGGGTCGCGCAGCGACCTGAGACAAATTTTCACGGGGCTTTTCTAAACTCGAAATTTTACTTCATGCGCCACGCGTATAAAACACTAAAATATTGTGAAATTTAAGTATATTTGAACCTCACTTAAAATCAGTGTTTTGTGCGCGGGGCGCATGAAGTAAAATTTCGAGTTTAGAAAAGCCCAGAAAAATGTACAGTGTATTCTGTATATTGAGTTATTTATACTTAACAAACTCTCTGTATAACTAATCAATAATATAAATTATTTGCCAAATTTGGTACATACCAAAGTTTTAATTGAATTTATGAAGAAAAAAAAAACAATCAAGATAAAAATAATATCAAATGAATTCTTTAATGTAAACTCATTGAATTTTATTATTTGATTTTTAGTTAAATTTTAGGTTTATTTAGGAGCTTTTTAAATATATCTGATTCCCAAAGTCCATAATTTCGAACACGCTGGAAAACTGAAAATACAAGAAATGTTTCGGAACAGTTTATTTTTTCTGAAGGTCATCAAATTAATCATCGTACAAGTGGTGTAGACGGGATCAAATTACACGACGAAATAACACGCGCGTTTGTGTGTGTGTGTGTGTGTGTGAGTGTGTGTAGACGCAATCGGAGCAGTTTTCTCTAGAATACTTCTACGTTTACTCTATTCATAAGTAGATGGACCCACTTCCCGACCACAGTCTCTCCTTTTCTATCCTCGAAATCTCGGAATCCAGTTCTCCCATAAGCATTGTCTACCCTTGATACAAGTGTACATGGTGGATAGAGTAAAGTAGCATATAAACTATATCGTATGCTCAATAAAAAAAAATCTAGAGCAGAGATCTCCAAACTACGGCCCGCGGGCCAAATCTGGCCCGCGCCATCATGATTTTGGCCTGCGACTAGAGATACATTTTTCTCAATTGAAATATTTTATAACAATTTAGTGTAAACATTTTTTTAAAATTATTATACAATTAGTGATGTAAAATTACCGGTAATTTAAAATTGGGTTATATTACTGAAAAAATAAATATGGTAACAATTCGTAATTTAAAGTTAGACATTAAACACACACAAATTCCAATCAATAATTCTAAAGCTTGTATTAGACGACACTATTTTCTTGTACAAGAAAATAGTATACTATTTTCTATCATGGTGTACCAAATAGAACATGTCCTATTTCCATTATACAAAACGGTACAAGATTGGCGTTTGGTCATATTTTGTGTATTACACCATGATAGAAAATAGTATACTATTTTCCTGTACAAGAAAATAGTGTCATCTAATACAAGCTTAAGTTATTCTATGATTTTGTAAAAATTATAAGTTTTTAAGAATCTTTTAACAAACTGTCATTGTTTTCTAAAAAATAAGATAGTTACGAAACAACTTGATAAAAGAAAAAATGTCCAAAATTGTATTATCTACAACTTTTGTTTGAACCATTTTTCTGTATTCCCATTACTTATTCAGTTATTCGCAACTTTTGCAAAATACAAAAAAAGCGAGCGTACTTGCGTAAACTCTCGAGATTTTTCAATTTTCAAAAAGAACGCTATAACTCAAAAACTACTTGAGCTACAGAAAAGTATAATACACGCGTTTTAGCTATTTCGACGAGATTTACAAGATAGGCGTATTTGTTTTGATACAGAGTGATCCATAAGGTATCTAGAATTGTTTTTTTTTAAAGAGGGCGTGTTGTTATCAAAGTTGTCAATATTATACAAAAGTGTGTTTTCCACTTTTTGGTTGGGCATGAAGAAACATTTAAAGTTTAGATAAGCCTGAAAATTTGGATTTTGTCGCGATAGAAATTTTACTTCATGCGCCACGCGTATAAAAACACCGATTTGATGTGAAGTTTAAAACAGACTGTTATAAATTATTTTGAAATAACTTACTTTATTATCGTTGTGTAACAGTAAATAAAAATACAATTTTGTATTAAAGTTTTTACAAATGCTTATACAATTATTTGGATCTTGGCCCATTTTATAATGTAGAATTGTATGTGTGGCCCGTAAAGGAAAAAGTTTGGAGACCCCTACTCTAGAGTGTCATGGAAAATATTGTAAGTTGGCAACTCTCAAATTATACGATATTAAAGGTACAGGCCAAAATTTAGTAACATATATTTAAAAAAAAAATGATTTTACAAAAAAACTATATACTTTTGTTTATTTCTCAACATATTCTCCATAAATATTGAGACACTTATCAAAGTGTGACAATAGTTTGAACATCCCTTTATGGTACTGTTGCCTGTCTCCATCGTGCAAAAGTTTAACTCCATTAATATTTCGTTTACGGTGTTTGTTTCACAGGCAACCTGTACCTTTAATATCGGATCCCCCTCGTATAGTATAATTATTATATCTGACGTTTTATATGTCAATTCCTAATGCATTCATAGCACTCTAAAGGTTTTTATTTTATTGAACATACGATATAACACATTGAAAAAAGCTTATACATGCTTCCAGAGCACTTTTTGAGCTTAATTCATGTGCATAATAAAAAATGTATCTTCAATTATTTTCAAGTTATATATGAATACAGCAAGGAGATTAGGTAGGAGGGCGCGCTGGGAGGCTTGAAGGATATTCTGCTCGGAGATTGACCAAATCCCCGAGGGAGCAAAACTCCACAAAATCCTAGCGAAAACCTTCGACCCCTCTTGCGGAATTCTGAAGAAACCAGATGGAAAATGCACAGAAACCGGTAAGGAAACAGAGGAGATCCTTATGAGAACCCATTTCCCCGGATCTGAAATCCTGCAAAACAATGCAGACATCCACACAGCGCTTGTAACCCCTAGTAAGGCGGCAACAAAACAAGACTGGGAAATATCAAAGCAAGTTATAACCTTTGAACGAATCAGGTGGGCGATTGGGACATTCCATCGATATAAATCACCAGGACAAGATGGGATTCACCCAGTGCTTTTGCAGCAAGGGCTTGACCATCTTCTACCGGTGCTATGCAATCTTTTCAAGGGGAGCTTGGCACTGAAACACGTGCCTACTACCTGAAAGAAAGTCAAAGTGGTCTTTATCCCTAAGCCTGGGAAGGACTTAACCCACCCAAAGGGATACAGACCAATTTGCCTCACATCGTTCCTCCTTAAAACGATGGAAAAACTAGTTGAAGGACATATAAGGAAAACCTCACTATTAGAGAGGCCGCTTCATCCCTTTCAACACGCCTTTCAAGCTGGAAAATCATGTGATATTAGAAGGATCGTAAGAGCAGTCGAAAGTCACGCTGTGGAAACCATAATAAGTCTGTGGCTGCAATCCATGCTGATGGACAGACTAGTACTTACGGAACAATATGATGAAAAAATAAGCTTAAAATCCAAAGGGGGATGTCCCCAGGGGGGCGTTCTATTCCCTCTTTTATGGGACATGGTGGTGGATGAGCTACTAACGTTACTAAACGAATCAGGATATTACGCCCAGGGGTATGCGGATGATATTGTCATTCTCATCACGGGAAAATATCCAACTACCATAACAGGCATCATGAACAATGCCCTCAAAACAGTAGAACGATGGTGTGGGGAGGTGGGGCTGAGCGTTAACACCACAAAGACTGTGGTCATCCCGTTCACTAAAAGAAGGAAATACGTGGGCCTCAAACCTCTTTAACCAAACTCTACAATTTACCAGTGATGTCAAATATCTAGGTATCTACCTAGATACAACACTCACATGGAACCGTCAATTAAAACACGCAACCGACAGAGCAAAAACGACGCTAATGACAACAAAGCGAGCTTCGGGAAAAACATGGGGCCTCAATTCAAAAATGACTATATGGATATATAATACAGTAGTAAAACCCATGATCACCTACGCATGCACCATATGGTGGCCGAAAGTAGAACGAGACTAGGGGCATATAGGTTGAGGACAACTGGAAACTGGCACCTCTCATGGTTTCCTGAGAGGTGCCAGTTTCCAGAATAGAACAGGTAGGTACAAAACCTCTACTGCAAATGGGAAGTGACTACATGATACCACGCTACTCCCTTAATAGACCCTTCACAATACAGTGTGAAGGGGACAAGGAGAAGCGCAACCCTCCACCTGGAACCTTGATCTGGTACACCGACGGATCAAGCAAAGAAGGTGGAGCTGGCGCTGGGATCTACGGCGTGACCCTAAAATGTGACATCTTTGTGTCTCTGGGGAGGATGGCAACTGCACATCAAGCCGCAATCTTCGCGATTAACCAATGTATTATGGAAAACCTGCGACGGGGATATAGGAGGCAAAAGATCTTGATCTTCACAGACAGTTAGCTGCTCTAAGAGCACTTGACAGCTACAAGATCCAATCTAAGCTAACATGGGAGTGCATTCAAAACCTGACGAAACTGGCGACCGTAAACACCGTAACTCTACGGTGGACGCCGGAACACACAGTCGAGGATGGCAACGAAAAAGCGACTAATTGGCAAATATTGGATCACGTAGACCCTACATTGGACCAGAACCGATGCTACCGATCCCCAAAAAGTCAATAAGACCAAGCGTAAGAGAGTGGACTCTGGAAAGACACACCGAGCGCTGGAAAAACCTGACAGGGCACAGACACAGTAAACTACTGATGGAAAAACCATGCCAAGAACTAGCAACTGAGGCCCTCAGACTCAGTAGAAACAACCTTAGAATGGTCACAGGAATGATAACTGGACACTGCACTCAGTAAGGAAACATCTGCATAACATGAAACTGTTTACAGAAGATCCAATATGTAGACTATGCTATGAAGAGGATGAAGACGCCTCACATGTACTATTCGAGTGCGCGGCATTTACTACCTGGAGTGAAGCAAACCTTCTCCAAGGGAATTCAACCCACTTCCCGAAGGGAAAGATAATCGTAAAGCTGCTGGAATTAGCTAATGAAACAGAGCTCTTTGATTAACTACGGAAACGGAAGAATTACAATAAGCCTGCGGTGCTAGAGCAGAAATAACCCTAACCTCAAGTAATAAACATCTCGAAAAAATCTGGCTAACATCCTATTGAATTTGTTTTGGTGGCCATGATTTCTTTGCGCGTCAATTTTTATTGACCATTTGAATGGAATTAGTAATCACATGATTGCGTACTATTTAAATGTTGTTCGAAAACACGCTGAATACGTGGAAAGTGACTGTCTAAGTCCAGATTAGTTTAAAAAACACCATTGTATTATCAATTATAATGTAAATAAACCATTAATATATAAATTATATTCACATCAAATTTACATATGATATAGTATATTACATTTTGAAAACATACGCATTTGAAAATGTTAATTTGGATTATTACTCAAATTGAATCATATATTAATAAAATAATTAATTAGGTAAATTAGTACATACATACAATACCATAAACTATTACTTAGAAATATTCTAATCAGGGTTGTTAAAAAAAACGTTTTTCTTCATTTTAATTAAAACAAACAGTCTCTTTTACAAAACGTGATTTTTTCATTGAAACAGCGTGTAAAACATTAACAATTAAAAACATATTTAAAACGTGTTTAAAACATGTTTAAAACACGTTTAAAACAGAACATATAGGGCATTTTTCTTTTGAATATACATATCCCGATAATTACAGCGTTTTTTAAATTTGCTGGAATTAGTTGTTTCAAAGCAGTTAATTTGAGGCTTTTAACGAGTGTTTTCCACTCCCAGACTAAGCATGAAGTAACATTTCGAGTTTAGAAAAGCCTAAGAGTTTGTTGGCCGCGTAGCGAAGCGGAGCGGCCAATCCAAATTTGGCTTTTCTAAACTCTAAACTTTACTTCATGCGCCACGCTTTAAAACACCGATTTACAGTGAAGTTCAAAAAACACACACACAACAACGATTACAGGCAACCTAATATACGTTATTGGGTTGCCTCTAATCACTGTTTTAAACAATTTGTTCAGCGCAGAATTTCACTCACGTTTTATTCATACCTACATATTAGATTGCTAAAGCCGTATATTTTAAACTTAACAATATTTAAGTGTTTTATACGTGTGGCGCATAAAGTAAAATTTCAAGTTTATAAAAGCCTAATTTGGATTGGCCGCTCCGCCTCGCTACGCGGCCAATCCAAATTTTCAGGCTTTTCTAAACTCGAAATTTTACTTCATGCTTAGTCTGGGAGTGAAAAACATTCGTTTTAAGCTTCAAATTGAACTCTTAAAAAAAAGCGTATGTATATGTATACCTAATAGAAAACTCCCTGTATGTATACTTAAAAAATTCCTGTATTAACAGATTAATTCGATGACTATTGACCAAATATTCTAAATGCGCATTCGATTTAAGTAACATTTTCGTTTGAGCTTACACAAAATCAACATAAGTACATTATTTATTTCTGTAAATACCTGAACTATTTAGTATATGTGGAAATTAGAAATATGCCACTTAAACTCACATTTAAAACGATTGTGCATATTAATTAAAATAATTTGTAGCTGGGTTTCTGCAGATTTAGTTTTACGAAGATATTGTCTTAATGTGACGTTTAACCTTAAAATTTTAAAGCTGCATACCGGAACATACGTTTTCGCATGGTCCATTTAAAAACCATAGCAGACATATTATGAAGTTTTCTGTCTATTTTCACACACATAATCTGATGACATCAAACTATTTTCGTATTACATGTATTGGCGCAGAAAGCACTACAAATCAAGAAAACCATGGGACACCTCTCGTGAATCGTAAGTTATTAACCTATCTAATTATTTGTTTAATAGTCATTTTTACTCGTATAATTTATTCAAGTGATTTCACATTAAATTCTTGTGTTCAAAAAATGTATCATCAACATTACTTTAACATGCAAGGTTATTTTAATGTTGATAATACTTTGCTTAAATGTGCTTGCACAGTGAAATATCATATTTTAAAAACTGAAATTAATTTCCTTGAACAACAATAATAATTTTTCCTTTTTATTTTGAATTTGTATTCCTGCATAAATGGCGAAGAAGCCAAAACATTCATAGCACTCGAAAGGTTTTTACTTTATTGAACATACGATAATTCTAGGTACTGAGACAATAATACAGATTATGTTGGGATAGGTTAGGTTAGATAGAGAAGCCAGAAAACAAAATTTAGTTTAAAAAAAATGTAACAGATGGCACCGCCCCACTGAGCAAAAAACAAACAAATAACGTTATATCAACATTGTAGCAACATTAAACGTTGTTTTAATGTTGATGAAACATTACTTAAATGGATTTTCTCAGTGGGGCTATTCGCAATATTATTAGTAATGCGATTTAATAATTCTAAATTATTATATCTTGCCAACATTATCAATATCACTACTCGTTAAATCTTCAAAAAACGATAATTTCATCTCTTAAATACCAAATCCAGTTAATAACCTGTTTCTTGCATACACCATTCAATAAAATAACCGAAAACTTTCCACTGTCGTTCCGGATGTGCGAATCAAAATGGGTTATGTCAATGACCATTTAAAATTAGCGATTATTATAATTTTTGTTGTATTGTAACTTACCTTGAGGTGGGATATTTTCCTGGCTATCTGCAGCAGGTCTCTGACCGCGGTGACGTTAATGGCGGTCGCGAATTTTAGATTCTCGTCGAATCTGACTGTTGCGGCGAAATGAATGATGATGTTGACCTCTTTGATCAACAGGTCTACGTCTTGTTCGTTCATGCCTAGGTTTGGTTGTTTCAGATCGCCGGTGATTAGTTGCACGCGGGTTCTGTAGTTCGGTTGTTCTTTACCCAATTGTTCAAAACACTAGAAGCAAAAGTAGTTTCCATTATAGGATTTATCGAAAAAAAACTTACATAGATTAGGTTGGATACTAATCTGTTTTTTTTAATATGACCAATCGAATTTGACATTTCAAGAATTAACTGGTGTGAGGTTGTGTGTATTAGGTTAGGACAAGATTATTCACATGTTATGTTGTAAACTAACTTTTAATTTGTAGGTTATGTGAAGAGAAATCTAAAATTAATATGACAATTCAATTAAATCACAAAGATTACGATTACAAATGTATTTACCTACACCCTATCTAGTAACCGCATCATACCCCACTGCCATCTTGACAAGTATGATTGACATTACGTACACATGCACGTAATAGCTTTGACAATTACATTACGTGCTGACAGCTGAACAGCTAATTGCTTACCGTACACCAAATGACATTTCTTTGATGTACAGGGAGTTTTTCTTTAAAGTATACGTATTCCAAATTCAGCTTATTTTCTTTAAATCTTTAGTTATTCGTTTTTTTAAGAGTTTAATTAGAAGCTTTAAACGAGTGTTTTTCACTCCCAGACTAAGCATGAAGTAAAATTTCAAGTTTAGAAAAGCCCCGTGAACATTTTCTGGGCTTTTCTAAACTCGAAATTTTACTTCATGCGCCACGCGTATAAAACACTAAAATATTGTGAACTCTATGTATATTTGAACCTCACTTGAAATCAGTGTTTTATACGCGTGGCGCATGAAGTAAAATTTCGAGTTTAGAAAAGCCCAGAAAATTTGTCTCGGGTCGCTGCGCGACCCTCGCCAAATTTTCACGGGGCTTTTCTAAACTCGAAATTTTACTTCATGCTTAGTCTGGTAGTGGAAAACACTCGTTTAAAGCTTCAAATTGAACTCTTTTAAAAAACAACGAATGTCGGAAAATGTACAGCTTAATTCCTTGTATATTGATCAAGTTCATTATTGTCATTTTACTATCAAAAATTATTACAATAAATAAGTTGTTCTTGTATGCTCATTGCTTATTTTGTTAGGGCGTAGGTAAAGTATCGTACGTTTCTCGAGTGGCATGGCAATTAAATACTCGCGGAATACTGCACTCGCCGCTGCGCGGCTCGTGCGCAACATGTCCTCTCATATGTAATATGCTGCATACCACTCTCGTTACGTAATATACTATTACCTGCAACCATATAGGAAAACAGTGTTTTCTTAACCACCTTACTGATCTAGAAAACACTGTCATAATCACGCGTTTGTTGTAACAAAAAAATGACAAACGTCAGTTTTGAAAAGTCATCGTACAAGTGCGACACGTTATTCAGGTAATGTCTGATTCAAGCGACTGTGAATTAACGCCTCCGGATGTGGCCGCACGTGCCAAAGCGATTAATGATATGCAGTTACCCGAAAAATCGCGGCCGCGGTACATAAAATGTTATACCAAATTTATGGAATGGCTCAGTTCGAGAAAGATTAAATCCTTTACTGAAAATGTGCTTGTGGTATATTTTGATGATCTCAGCAAAACACTAGGACCAGCATCACTTTGGAGTTGTTACTCAATGCTAAAAACCACGATTAACAACAAACATCAAGTGGACATATCAAAATATTTAAATTTAAAAGCATTTTTGAAAAGAAAAATGCATAATCACAAACGAAAAACATCAAGTGTTTTAGAACCAGAACACATTAGAAATTTCATTGCTATATAGGTGGTTGCAGGTAAAACTATGTACAATACGCGTGTGGTAGGCATATTACGTGCTCGTGGAGTTAACACACTCGCCGCTGCGCGGCTTGTGTTTAACTCTACACTCGCACGTAATATGCTGTTTACCACACTTGTAATGTAATATACTATTACCTACGCCCTATCTAGTAACCGCATCATACCACACTGTCATCTTGACAAGTATGATTGACATTACCTACACATGCGCGTAATAGCTTTGACAAGTATATTACGTGCTAGCATATGAACAGCTGATTAATTACCGCACAACTAAATGAAATTTTATTGATGTATATTGATCAAGTCGTTATCGGACCAAAAATAAATAATTTTAGTTACATACCTATCTGTCATAAAAAAGGCCAAGAATGTCGTCCAGTGAGTCAGATTTTGATTTCACACCACCAGAATTAGCTATACAAACAACTAAAGCTACGAAAGATTTGCTCCCTGTAAAAAGCAGAACTAGGTATGAAGAAGTGCACAAAAAATACGTCAAATGGCGACAAGAGAAGAAGGCAAATAAAACGTCTGAGAACATCATCATGGTATATTTTGTAGAATTGGCAAAAAAATGAAATCTTCGTCCCTGTGGGTGTATTATTCTATGATTTGGTCAACCATTAACCAAAATGAAAACATAAACAGATACCAGCGGCTCATAACATTTTTAAAAAGACAGAGCGACGGTTATAAATGTAAGAAGTCGAACACACTAACATCCGACGAGATGTTACCGGCACTTTTTAACAAGTTCCGTCAACTGCTACTTTGTATATGTATTCATTATTTTCCAAATGAGTAAAGTTCGCGCCATACATTGATATTATTTAAGTTAGATAGGTTGCCTATCTAGGTGGAATCTCGTCAAATAGCGCCCTCGAACATCAGACAGCTCAACTCAGCTCAAAACTCCTCTCGGCCATCCATGGTAGAACTCTACGGCATCCGCTATTTCCAGTTTCAGGGTTGTCCAAAATATATACGGATTTCCCGGTTATCCCCGAGTTCGCCACATCTGCGAAGGGTCGCAGCTACCTGGAGCCGAGCCGACCGTGCCAGCGAAATGTACGTGCGGGGAACAAGAGAATCGGGCATGACGTCAGAACGTAATAAAAGCGGCAAACACAAAGCCCCCTACGATGTTCGCGAATCGTCGCGAAAGGGGCACACGTACGCGAACACCACATACGTCATCGGATAGTTGAGAGGAAGACCATTCCAATGACACTAAACACGATGGGGGTTATTTCAATTTTGTACGCTATAGAAGACAAGCTGTCAGGAGGATTAATTGTTATTAATTAAGATTCAGACAAGGTTTAGTGTATCCCATATGTATAGGAACTAGAGCAAAAGTTGCGCATTGCAAGTTACTATTTTTTTTTGACCTAAGTCACATTCTCGTTCGACTTATGCTTTCGGAGTTATTAAATTAAAACTCATGAAACCACAATTTTAGCCTCCGATCAACATGTGTGACATATGTACGGATGCATAATTTCATCTCACACATGTTGATCTACTTTATATTTCAATATTTTTATATTAAATATTTATTCTCATTATTTTTCTGTGGCGAGAAATGGTGGGTACCTGAGAGTCACAGGGGTAGAGGGTTTGTTCTTTTCGATATAAAAGAGCTACCACTGGACCACAGGATTCACTCTGTATCCAGCATCCAAAAGTGTAAGCCGTCTGTAATTCTGTGTAAGTTGTTATTTTTTTTTATTCTTGTCTTGTTATTTGTTTGTTCATTTATTATTCGTGTTTTTTTAATATATTTGTTAAAGTTGAGAGCCATTTTTATTTCAAATCGTATTTTTTTTTTATATATAAAATAGAATCAGTGCTTCAGTCGAATTTTCTTAATTAAGAATTGAGCTTGCTAGTCGGTAGTTACTTGGTGGTGAAATAGTTGCTATTTTTAATAACTATTTTAAAGCCGAAGTACCCACCCCGTAACAGAGATTTGCCAAGTTTTAAACACGGCGACTGACGAAGAATTTTCATTTACTAAGGTAAACTTTCCTTTTTTAAATCCTATAAGTCTTTGAACTTAAAAATATTTTAGGTCATATTGATAATAGGTATAAGTTGAGCATGCCATAAGCAAGAACTGAGGAATTTACAGGCAAATCAGGTAGAAGATACTGGCAAATCTTTAATTGTGAAGCTCCCCACCACAAAAACTAAAATAGAAAGGTTTTGTTGTACCCATAGCTTTTTACCAGACCGTAAAGAAAAACATGATATTGAGACCTACTAATATTGCTCCAAATATGCCGTTTTTTTATAAATTATCAAAAGCAAAAGTGCACTAGACAAATTGTGGGTATAAACAAGATTGGAGCAGTCCCCAAGCAAATAGCGCAATACTTAGATCTCGCAGAGCCTAATTTGTACACCGGGCATTGTTTGCGTAGATCTTCAGCAGCGTTATTGGTAAATTCTGGAGGTGATCTTCTGCAATTGAAAAACTTAGGTGGGTGGCAATCATCAGCTGTGGCCGAGGGTAATGTAGACTCTTAACTTTATGCTGGCATACTGGCAAATCTTTAATTGTGAAGCTCCCCACCACAAAAACTAAAATAGAAAGGTTTTGTTGTACCCATAGCTTTTTACCAGACCGCAAAGAAAAACATGATATTGAGACCTGCTAATATTGCTCCAAATAAGCCGTTTTTTATAAACTATCAAAAGCAAAAGTGCACTAGATAAATGTGGGTATAAACAAGATTGGAGCAGTCCCCAAGCAAATAGCGCAATACTTAGAACTCGCAGAGCCTAATTTGTACACCGGGCATTGTTTGCGTAGATCTTCAGCATCGTGATTGGTAAATTCTGGAGGCGATCTTCTGCAATTGAAAAACTTGGGTGGGTGGCAATCATCAGCTGTGGCCGAGGGTAATGTAGACTCTTAACTTTATGCAAAAAAATTACTGCAAATAAAATTAGTGCTGCAGTTAATCGAGATAAACATAAACAGGTATATAGGTACACTTCAAATACTTCGGCTCATATTGAAAATATGGACACGCTCCCATCAACTTCTTTTCATAGCAACAATACGATTAATAATAAGCCGTCGCAATTTAGTTTCAATAATTGTCATTTTATTATTAACAATTATTGTAATAAAGAAATTCCTTTCATAATCGTTGTTTATTTTGTGTAGGAAAAGTATCGAACGTTTCTCGAGTGGTATGGCAATTACATACTCGCGAAATACTGCACTCGCCGCTGCGCCACTCGTGCGCAACATATCCGCTCGTATGTAATATGCTGCCAGAGCTGGGATGAATCCTCAAACACAGGATTCAAATCACGAATCCGAATCACCTAATATGATTCGAATCACGAATACTCGAATAAAGGATTCGTAAGTGAAAAATATGATTCGAATCCTCATTTTAGAATCACGGATACAAATCCTTTAAAGATAAATTTGAATCTATTATTTGCAACCAGTAACATTTTATTCCATCAGTTTCTATTAAGAAATATGTTAATTTACCGATCAAATATCTGATTAAATAATGATTTTAATTAATGATGATATATGTGTTATTGAACTTTATTTTAAATCAATGTTTTATACGCGTGGCGCATGAAGTAAAATTTCGAGTTTAGAAAAGCCCCGTGAAATTCGAGTTTAGAAAAAAGAAAAGCCTCGCGTAGAAAATTTGTCGAGGGTCGCGCAGCGACCCGAGACAAATTTTCACGGGGCTTTTCTAAACTCGAAATTTTACTTCATGCGCCACGCGTATAAAACACTGATTTACAGCTGCGCGACCCTCGACAAATTTTCTACGCGGGGCTTTTCTAAACTCGAAATGTTACTTCATGCGCCACGCGTATAAAACACTGATTTAAAGTGAAGTTAAATATGCACTGAAAACCAACCCAACTTCGATATTTTTTTCAAAATTGGATGTTTTCTTTAACATCCATGCTGTAAACCTTCAGATATTCGTTGTTTTCTTGTAAAAAATATTCGATTCCCTGTAGTCCTTCGGTCTCCGAAGACCACGATTGGTCCTTCGAGCTGTCTTTGTAAAATGGTAATAAACTGAATAATCTAGAGTGATCCTTCAATTGGAAACTTCTAAGAACGAGTGTTGTCCACTCTCAGACTAAGCATGAAGTAAAATTTCGAGTTTAGAAAAGCCCCGCGTAGAAAATTTGTCTCGTGTCGTGCAGCGACCCGACACAAATTTTCACGGGGCTTTTCTAAACTCGAAATTTTACTTCATGCGCCACGCGTATAAAACACTGATTTCAAGTGAAGTTAAAAATATACTATTAAGGTTGGAAATGTTTTCGTGGTTAAGTAACCAAATATGTATTCATAAATATTTGATTTATTCGAAAATTTAAATATATATATTCAAATATGAATAATTTAGTGATTTAAATATTGATGTTAGAATATTTAACTATTTGAATTAATCGAATTTGAATCCCAGCCTTAATAGCGATGATTCGAAGTATTTGGGAGGATTTAAATCCGTGTATGAGGATTCGAATCCTTTTATAAGGATTCGAATCCTTTTATAAGGATTCGAATCCATTTATAAGAATTCGAATCCTTTTTTATAAGGATTCGAATCATCTACGTCTGGATTCGAATACGAATCCTTTTAAAAAAATGTAACGAATCCGGATCACGAATCCGTTTTCACTAAAGTATTCGAAAACCTCTTTTGAATCCTCTAAAAGGATTCGAATCCGGGAATCGAATCCTGAATGATTCGAATCCTGCCCAGCTCTGTATGCTGCATACCACTCTCGTTACGTAATATACCGCCTCAAATTATTTGTATCTACTACCAATTTAATAAAGTGTCTCTGAGGATCAGGTAGGATAGAAAAATCAGGTAATACTTCTTGCTCAGGAATATCTGTATTTTTTACTATCTGCCCATTTATATGTTCAAATGTTTGAAAAGTTCTAAATGCAAGGAATTTTTCGTTTAGGTATACATGTTACAATTTTTCAATGTATATTTTCAGACATTCGTGATCTTATTGAAAACTTTCAATTTAAAAACTCTAACGAGTGTTTTCCACTCCCAGACTAAGCATGAAGTAAAATTTCGAGTTTAGAAAATCCTGAAAATTTGGCTTGGTCACGTAGCGCAGCGGAGCGACCAAGCCAAATCAGGCTTTTCTAAACTCGAAATTTTACTTCATGCGCCACGCGTGTAAAACTCTGATTTAAAGTGAAGTTCAAAATATACCGCTTAGTTTTAATCATATGTTCATTCTTTTTACAAATGTTTATATAGAATATGTAACTATACTTAAAAGAAAAAATCCCTGTATGTGTTGTAAAGCTGCAAGTTGTACCCACTGAGCAAATCCATGTAAGTAATTTTTCATCAACATTAAAACAACGTTTAATGTTGCTACAATGTTGATATAATAATGTTTGTTTTTTGCTCAGTGGGTAGCGTACGCTTTTTTGAAAATCTCTGCATCGTGACAATTTATTTGACAAATTATGATTTATTTGTCATTTTGAAATCATTTACCAGCATCTCAAAACTTGTTGTTTAAAATACCCTACTGTTAAAGCAGGACTGCAACTGTTCGCAGTAAATACACCCTAAGTTTGGTCATATTAAAAAAACAGAATTTACCAAACCTAACCTCTGTAAAGTTAGGTACCAATTACATATCTAACATAGCCTATGTAAAGTTAGATATCAATAACATATCCTACCTAACCTATATTAAATTAGACATCAATTGCACATCTAACCAAACCTAAGTTAAGTTACAACCTAACCGATGATTTAAAAAAGAAAACACTTGGTTAAGTTTCACTAATATTTTGGTTTTTTATTCCAACTAGTTTCAACTTTGAGTCATTCTCAAGGAGTACTACTTGAGAATGACTCAAAGTCAAAACTAGTTGGAATAAAAAACCAAAATATTAATGAAATTTAACCAAGTGTTTCCTTTTTTAAATCATAGTTAAATATATCATATGTTCAATAAAAAAAAACCTCTAGAGTGCCATGATTTAATCTTTTCTTAAATTTACGTTGGCTACACGCTTTAGGAATTGTCATATAAAACGTCAGACATAATAATTATAATGTATAATTTCAGAGTTGCCAACCTACAATTTATTTCATGGCACTGTAGAGGTTTTATTTTATTGAACATACGATATTTTACCTCGTGAAAGATGAGAAACTTGTTCAAGAAACCTAACCGATATAAAGTTAGATACCAGTTGCAGATCTTATCCATTCATTAAGCGTAACGTTATTGTTTATAAAATTAGCATGCATAAAAAGAAACTACTTACTAATCCGCTGAATAATTCATCTAGCCTTTTCTGTGGATCTTTTTCCTTTTTAGCCCTCAACAGCAAATACACCGTTTTTACTTCCGTTGCTCTTAAGAGTTTCTCCAGTGCGATTTTCCCAAGAAAACCCGAGCCCCCCGTCAGAAAAACGGTCTTCCCAGCGTAGAAATTACACACCTCACTGATTTGATCCATGTGTAACTGAAAATAAAACAAAAAATAGTGATGTGTCTATCATAGCACTTTCCCCATCACCTTAACAATTGATAATTGACATAATAAACTTATTTCACTAGTAAATTGGTTAAAGACCATTTCACATTAAATCATTGTTATATACGCTTGGTGCATGAAGTAAAATTTCGAGTTTAGAAAAGCCTAATTTGGCTCGGTCGCTCCGCTTCGCTACGCGCCCGAGCCAAATTTTCAGGCTTTTCTAAACTCGAAATTTTACTTCATGCTTAATCTGGGAGTGGAAGACACTTGTTTGTTTCATCATTGAAACAATTTAAAATTGACATAATAAGTTTATTGTCGTTTTATTGACTGAGAATGTCATTTTTGATACAAGTTAAAAAGGATTTCAAAGATAATATTTAAATTATAGTCCATTTACTGAATTTTCAGTATTCAGTAAATGGACTATCAAAATTCTATAATAGTGAAAATGTTATAATAGCGAAATTACCGTCAAAGTGTTACAATAGTCATTCAATGATAAAATACGATCAAAATGCCATAATAGTGAAAATACATTCGACTATGATGAAATACTATCAAAATGTCCTAGTTGTGAAATTACCGTCAAAATGTTACAGTATCCATTTAATGATGAAATACTATGAAAATGGAATAATAATGAAATTACCGTCAAAATGTAACGATAGTCATTTAATGATGAAAAACCAGAGCTGGGATGAATCCTCAAAAACAGGATTCGAATCACGAATCCGAATCATCTAATTTGATTCGAATCACGAATACTCGAATAAAGGATTCGTAAGTGAAAAATATGATTCGAATCAAAGATTCGAATCCTCATTTTTGAATCACGGATACAAATCCTTTAAAAATAAATTTGAATCTATCATTTGCAACCAGTAACATTTTATTCCATCAGTTTCTATTAACAAAAATGTTCATTTACCGACTAAATATCTGATTAAATAATGATTTTAATTAATGATGATATATGTGTTATTGAATTTCATTCTAAATCAGAGTTTTATACGCGTGGCGCATGCAGTAAAATTTCGAGTTTAGAAAAGCCCCGTGAAAATTTATCTCGGGTCGCTGCGCGACCCTCGCCAAATTTTCTACGCGAGGCTTTTCTAAACTCGAAATTTTACTTCATGCTTACTCTGGGAGTGGACAACACTCGTTCTTAAAAGTTTCAAATTGAGTGATCACTCTAGATTACTAAGTTTATTGCCATTTTACAAAGGCTACAGCTAGAAGACCAATCATGGTCTTCGGAGACCGAAGGACCACAGTGAATCGAAGTTTCTTTACAAGAAAACAACGAATATCTGAAGGTTTACAGCATGGATAGGAAAAAAAACATCCAATATTGAAAAAATATCGAAATTGGGTTGGTTTTCAGTGCGTTTTTAACTTCACTTTAAGTCAGTGTTTTATACGCGTGGCGCATGAAGTAAAATTTCGAGTTTAGAAAAGCCCCGTGAAAATTTGTCTCGGGTCGCTGCGCGACCCTCGACAAATTTTCTACGCGGGGCTTTTCTAAACTCGAAATTTTACTTCGTGCTTAGTCTGGGAGTGGACCGTTAAGATTTTCTACATGTCGAGATTTTCGATATTTCTAGATTTTTGTCGATTTATTCACAGTTTGTTGTTATATTAAATGCAACTTTAATATTAAATAAATACGGTTTTTCTTAGGAATAGAATATACATCCATTAAGAACCGAGCAAATTATAAAATTAATTCTAAAAGTTCTTTTTAGGTAAAATTTTGCATCTTTTTCTATGATTTCAATGAATGATTTATTATATTACATACGTCGATTTTATAAAACAGTTAAATTTAAAGTTCAAACGAGTGTTGTCCACTCCCAGACTAAGCATGAAGTAAAATTTCGAGTTTAGAAAAGCCCCGCGTAGAAAATTTGTCGAGGGTCGCGCAGCGACCCGAGACAAATTTTCGCGGGGCTTTTCTAAACTCGAAATTTTACTTCATGCGCCACTTGTATAAAACACTGATTTAAAGTGAAGTTAAAAATGCACTGGAGACAGAAAATAATTTTACTTTTGATTTTGATTTTAAGCATGCTGACTACACAGCCTTAAACAATGCATTTATTAACGTTAGGTGGGATGATTTATAAAGCTGCTGTGATATTAATGAAGCATGTGATAAATTCTATTCAACCCTTTTTGAAATTGTTGAGCTTTACGTTCCTAAAAAACGCCTCAAAGCAAAAACATCTTGTTTCCCAGTTTGGTTTACTAAAGAGCTAAAAGAACTTATATTTTTAAAGAAAACGCTCCATAAAAGGTACATAACCTCTCAATCAGCTGAAGACTATGTTTCATTTAGCAAAACTCGTGATCAATGCAAGAGACTGGCAAACGAGTGTTACTTAAACCATATCAATAATGTTGAGTATTCCCTAAAACACAATCCTAAAGCTTTTTGGGGTTACGTTAAGTCTAAAAGAGCTTCTAACCAGATTCCAACAACATTTGAGAACGGAAATTCCCTTGTTAACGACACCGATAGCATAGTTAACCTATTTCCGCATTTTTTTGGATCTGTTTATCATACGCCGAACCTAAACTCGTCATCAAATATTAATGTAACTTCGACTACTTTTAGTAACAATCACATAAACGAATGCATTCCTCCTATATTAAGTATATCAGATATATTGAATGAGTTGTCTTTTTTAAAAAGCAACAGTAGCCCAGAGCCTGATGGACTTAGCGCCACCTTCCTTAGTAATTGTGCCTTTTCCCTTAGTCGCCCATTATGGCTTTTATTCAATGCATCTCTACGTGAGGGTAGTTTTCCCACCTGCTGGAAAAGTGCTTATATCACGCCAATTTTTAAATCTGGTAATCGAAATCGTGTTGACAATTATAGACCGATCTCTATTTTAGCTGTAGCACCTAAAATTTTTGAAAAACTACTTTGTGATTACCTAACAGGGGTACTGTAATCCTCGATCTCTATGCGTCAACACGGATTTCGTACTGGTAAATCAACTTCTACTAATCTTCTAGTGTATGATGCATATATTGTTCGTGCTTTTGAGGAGCGGTGTCAGGTGGACTCCATCTACACTGACTTCTCCAAGGCATTCGACACGGTCGACCATAACTTACTAATGAACAAATTAAGGGATTTTGGTATTGACAATACTTTGCTAAGTTGGATAGGGTCGTATCTCTCGGGAAGATTCCATTTTGTTAAAATTGGGCGCTGTCATTCACGTCCCATCTGTGTCACGTCAGGTGTTCCTCAGGGGTCACACTTGGGCCCCCTTCTATTTAATATATTTATTAATGATGTAGTTAAATGTTTTTCCAATGCAGGATGCCTTCTCTTTGCGGATAATATGAAAATATTCATGAATATCCGTTCCGTCGATGATGCCAAAGTTCTTAATAATGACTTACAATCGTTTGATAGTTGGTGCAAGACTAACAAGCTATCTCTAAACCTAAACGAATGTAATGTCATCACGTTCTCCAGGCGGCAAACAACGGTAGATTTCCAGTATTCCATGCTTGGCGAACCTTTAATACGCGTAAATTGTGTAAAAGATCTAGGTGTTACGTTTAATACTACTTTATCTTTTTCAATGCACATCTCAAAGATTGTAGCAAAGTCATATCAATTACTTGGATTTATCAAACGTAACGTCCAAGATTTTCGGAACCTTGGTACAATTATTGTATTATATAACGCGCTAGTTCGCCCACATTTGGAATACTGCTCTTGCGTGTGGTCTCCTTATAGCGGCGCTGATATTTAAAAAATCGAGAAAGTACAAAAAAAAATTGTTAAATTTGTAGCTTACAAATTTCATCTAGTTGGTGACTACTGCGACCTGCTCGATAAGGTTAATATTACGAGTTTATGTTCTTGGCGTGTCAACCAAGTATTGTGCTGGTAAAAAAAGTGTTTGATGGAGCTATTGACTGTCCCGACTTTCTACAGCTTCTTGGACTCCATGTTCCCGCTCGTAAACTGCGAAATGTAGTTATATTTCACATACCCTTCCACAGAACTGATTATGCGAAACAGTCGGCTACTACACGCATTTTAAGGCATGCTAATCAATTTATCACTCGCACAGATTTTGATATATTTGTAGGAACTCGTAAGTTTTTTGCGTCGTGCACTCAGTGCAAAATAGTTAAGATTTTTTTAAAATGTCTGTAATATGTTTATATATTTGTAATATTATTTTAACTGTTCTGTATGAAATGGCCTGCGTTAATTAATAAATAAATAAATAAATATTCGTTGTTTTCTTGTAAAAAACTTCGATTCCCTGTAGTCCTTCGGTCTGCGAAGACCATGATTAGTCCTTCGAGCTGTAGCCTTTGTAAAATGGTAATAAACTTAGTAATCTAGAGTGATCACTCAATTTGAAACTTCTAAGAACAAGTGTTGTCCACTCCCAGACTAAGCATGAAGTAAAATTTCGAGTTTAGAAAAGCCCCGCGTAGACAAATTTTCACGGGGCTTTTCTTAACTCGAAATTTTACTTCATGCGCCACGCGTATAAAACACTGATTTCAAGTTAAAAATATACTATTAAGGTTGGAAATTTTATATAGTTAAGTAACCAAATATGCATTCACAAATATTTGAATTATTCGAAAATGTAAATATTTATATTCAAATATGAATAATTTAGTGATTTAAATATTCATATTAGAATAATCAACTATTTGAATTAATCGAATTCGAATCCAAGCCTTAATAGCAATGATTCGAATTATTTGGGAGGATTTAAATCCGTGTATGAGGATTTATTTATTTATTTATTTATTTATTTATTTATTTATTTATTTATTCAACCAACGGAACAAGGTCCAATTACAGATTGAAGTTAATACAAATAAAGAAAAAACACAATAATTTTAATTAAAGAAAATTAACATTGTAAATAAACGAAATTTTCAGGTTACTAAGCTAATAGCAAGAAATAAACTAAAAGTAAAAAAAAACCAAGAAAATAAACTAAGAAAGATACTCAATGATCACATTGAAGAATTCTTTCGCTGATTTAAAGTTGAATATATCCACATCTGTATTTGTATTAATGAGTTTGTTGTACGTAGCGCACATAGAATACATCGGCGATCTTACCAGTACGTTCGTTTTGGGTATTGGTAGCTGAAATTGACGTTTAGTTCTTACACTACAGGGCACCAATATATTCAGTTGCTCCAACAATCCAGGGCAATCAATTTGACCATTGAGTACCTTAAACAGCGTTGTCACTAAATTCGCCTTACGGCGACATCCTAAGGAGTGCATTTCAAATTCATCTAACAACGCAGTATAATCGTAATTAAAATCAGGATAAGCCCCGTACTTCTTAAAATGGAGATACTTAACAAACCTCTTTTGTATAGCTTCAATCATCGAGGAGTACTTAGAGTAGTGTAGATCCCAAACACTTGAAGCATACTCCAGCTTACTACGCACAAATGCAAAATAAAGGTTTTTTTTTGTACCAATATTCCTAAATGACTTACAATTCCGTATTATAAAACCTAAGGAACGGTTGGCGGTTAAGACAATTTTCATAATATGATCATTGAAAGATAAATGATCGTCGAATATCACACCCAAATCTTTAAACAATTCGAATCCTTTTATAATGATTCGAATCCTTTTATAAGGATTCGAATCATTTTATAAGGATTCGAATCATATGCGTCTGGATTCGAATACGAATCCTTTTAAAAAAATGTAACGAATCCGGATCACGAATCCGTTTTCACTAAAGTATTCGAATACCTCTTTTGAATCCTCTAAAAGGATTCGAATCCGGGAATCGAATCCTGAATGTTTCGAATCCTGCCCAGCTCTGTGAAAAACTATCAAAATACCATAATAGTGAAATTACCGTCAAAATGTTACAATAGTCATTATATGAGGAAATACTATCATAGTCAAAAGACTAAGTGATTTTAAGACAATATTTCATAATGGTCAATAAACAATTGTCACAATGATCCTTAATTCTGATACGTCAAAATGTCATGATGGAAACAGGGAGGGGTTAGGTTAGAAAAATAACATTTCATTGCAACTTGTCATTTAAACTAACATTTCTGACAATTCACAAATTGTGAATTATAGAAAATAAATTGATGAAAACAACAATGAATTCCACACAAACATTATTATTACTTATTTTTCTATAATCAACAATCAGTTAACAGGTTGTAGCTGGAGGCGGTTTCAGTCTGACACACGTATCGTGTTCTATAATTATTTCATTTCACACATGCATAAATCACCGTTTTATTACAGAATTAATTACGAGTATCTCCTGCAGATGGTTGGATACCGTTTAAAGCCGTGTTTAGTCTAATCGACCTAGCTAAATGATAAATTTATAAAATTAATCCAAACTGAATCATACATCTAAAATATTTATAATCGCTAGAATTTATTAAATATTGTTAGAATGATAATGTTTATTATTATCTCGCGTTTTGTACAAATATTATTAAATACCGTACAATCATTTAAAACAAAATTTAGAGTAGGCTTTAAATTTTAAACTAGATTGGCACTACTGACTGTTAAAACATAGTTCACCATAACCTCAAATTTATTGCACCAACTATTTAACATTCTTGGCAACTGCATAAAAAATGCCGCTTACTTTAAATTATAATTTAAATGATCACACGGTATTTCGTATAATGAACATTTTTTTTAAAGTTTAAATTACTCATCAATTTATCAATGAATTAGTATGCTGTAGAATATACGGTTAGTTTTTTATCGTGTTGTCCATTGGCCAACTGAGATTCACATAAACAAATTGAAGACACAAATTCTATTGAATTAAATAAGTGGGTCAATTTTGACCCTGAGGCAAACTGAACCAATAGAACTACAAAATCGTCAACAGTTAATCAGATAATCTAATCAGGATCTATAAACGTTTACCTAAACTAATCTTACTCTAAACCAGGGTTCCTCAACCGGGGGGGGACGCCCTCTCAGGAGGCTCGGCAAGATATTAGGGAGGGCACGACAGATTTCCTAAAGAGTAGATGAAGTGAAATAAGGCTCTAATAGTGTTTTAATATAACTATAAAACTCAAATAAAATCAGGGAGGGGGGGGCGTAGAGTTATAAGAGGGGGGCGGGACCTGAACAAGTTTGAGAACCCCTACTCTAAGCTATAGGTGCATAATTTCCAATTGCATAAATTCAACTTTGGCTCAATATTTTATCAAAACTCGTTGAAATTTTTTAATTTTCATTAAAGCACTTCCTGTTGATTGTGAGAAACTTTAATTTTCTTACAATTTTCCAAATAATAAAACCTTTTAATAAATCTCTTTTACGAAATTACAACTTTGATTTGATATTTTATAAAATCCAAGTGAGATATTTAATATATGGGACACTGTTTTTTCATTAATCACTTGATAAGACATTTTTAGAAATATATCGGTTTGTAAATTAAATTCACTTGGTTTTGTTTCACTTATATATATTTTATTTTCTACTAGTTACAGTTTAATGCTTAAATCTTAATAATGGCACTAAGCCGATACTAGTAGAAAATAAAATACATATAAGTGAAACAAAATCAAGTGCATTTAATTTACAAATCAATATAATTACAAATCAATATATTTTAATTTACAAATCAATATATTTTTTATATATTATCAAACTACACGTTTGACAATAGCAAGCTAAAGTTGCCGAAACTGAAGTCACGAAAAATAAATATGTGTTATACAAACAAAGTTTAAAGTGTTAATTAATTATACCAAAATAACGCGTCACCTAGTAAATTTCAAAATCACATCGTTGCACAGGGATAAATATACTTTATTTGACTGTAATCAAAATTTAAATATCTCAAATATATTGACAATAAAAATAAAATGCTGTAATTTTATAATTTACGAAGCGACACGTTCATTTTTTTTTAAATTCCTTAAACAAATTCCAGCTTACACTCGACATTTTCTTTGTTTCAACAAAATTCCATTTTGACGCGATATTTTAGAAAAACCAATTGACATAATTGCATTTTATTTTCAACATGTTGAAGCTTGTTAATTTACAAGCAAATGCTGTAATTTTATAATGTACGAAGTGACGAGTTCATTTTTTTTTTAAATTCCTCAAACAAATTCCAGATTACACTCGACATTTTCTTTGTCTCAACAAAATTCTACTTTGACGCGATATTTTAGAAAAACCAATTGACATAATTGCATTTTCTTTTCAACATGTTGAAGCTTGTTAATTTACAAGCAAATGCTGTAATTTTATAATGTACGAAGTGACGAGTTCATTTTTTTCTAAATTCCTCAAACAAATTCCAGCTTACACTTGACATTTTCTTTGTCTCGACAAAATTCCACTTTGACGCGATATTTTATAAAAACCAATTGACATAATTGAATTTTCTTTTCAACATGTTGAAACTTGTTAATTTACAAGCAAATGCTGTAATTTTACAATTTACGAAGCGACGCGTTAATTTTTTTTAATTCCTCAAAGAAATTCCAGCTTACACTCGACATTTTCTTTGTCTCAGCAAAATTCCACTTTGACGCGATATTTAAAAAATACAATTGACATATTTGCATTTTCTTTTTAACATGTTGAAGTTTGTTAATTTACAATCAAACGCTATAATTTTTAAATTTACGAAGTGACGCGGTAATATTTTTTAACAAATTCTAGCTTAAACTCGACATTTTCTTTGTCTTAGCAAAATTCCACTTTGACAAAAACCAACAGACATATTTGCATTTTTTTCAACAAGTCGAAGATCGTTCATTTCCAATCAAACGCTATGATTTTGAAATTTACGAAGTGACGCGTCCTTTTTATTCAAATTCCTCAAACAAATCCCTGCTACCCGTGACGCATTAAACTCGACATTTTCTTTGTCTCAACAAAACTCCACTTTGACGCGATATTTTAGAAAAACCAATTTACATATTTGCATTTTCTCTTCAGAATGTTGAAGCTCGTTCATTTCCAAGCAAACGCTGTAGTTTTTAAATTTACAAAGTGACGCGTTTATTTGTTTATAAACAAACTTCTCCGTAAACTCGACATTTTCTTTGTCTCAGCAAAATTCCACTTTGACGCAATATTTCGGACAAATAAATTGACATATTTACATTTTCTCTTCAGAATAGTGAAGCTTGTTAATTTCCAAGCAAACGCTGTAATTTTGAAATTTATAAAGTGACGCATTTGTTTTTTTATATATATATTCTTTATTACGGGAGACCATTAAAAAAATACAACAATATATACACAATAATCACAAAACAATACAAAAACAAACAAAAAATGTACAAATGAATACAGTCAGAGACAGAAGTTACATCTAATAAAAGAGTACCAAATAAATAAAATAAATAAATAAATAAATTATATAAAGGACCCTAAGAGGAGTTAATCGATCTTAAAGAAAGTCTTTTAAAACGGTTCAACGAGACACCAAAAGATCTATTGACTCGCCATAAGAATTAACATATCTTATTAAATTGTTTTGTGGGCTGTTATAGCCATACAGAGTAATGTGGTGTAAACAAACTCCTGCGTAAACTCGACATTTTCATTGTCTCAGCAAAATTCTACTTTGACCCTATATTTCGGACAAAGAATGTCCGGACAAGCAAACGTTATGATTTGAAAATTTACAAAAATGATAGCCTGCCAAAGTGGACTGATTTTCGTTGTTATTTGTTTTATTCTAGTTTATTTATTCTTAAATCAAGTAGACAATTTTACATTATAAATTTCAGGCTTGTGTTTCTTTTTTAAAGCGTTTAATTTAAAGTTTCGAACGAGTGTTGTCCACTCCCAGACTAAGCATGAAGTAAAATTTCGAGTTTAGAAAAGCCCCGCGTAGAAAATTTGTCGAGGGTCGCGCAGCGACCCGAGACAAATTTTCACGGGGCTTTTCTAAACTCGAAATTTTACTTCATGCGCCACGCATATAAAACGCTGATTTTAAGTGAAGTTTAAAAATATACTGCTAAATCAGTATTAAAAATAAACTGCTAAATCAGTATTAAAAATAAACTGCTAAAGCAGGATTAATATATATTGCTAAACAGAAATTTCATAACCTGTGAAACATACGAGTTCTGAACTTTCATTTCGTTCCCTTGTAAAATTTCAAAATGTTGACTAATTTATTATTGCCTTAACCCTTGAGTTATTAAAAGGATCCCACGCAAGAAATGAACATAAAAACAAAACAATTATAAACCATTTAAGAAAAAATCTGCAATATCTGTTTTAATTACAATACAGATTATTCCAATACAAGAACGTAAGACGTACTCCAAAATTTTCTCTTCAAGAATAAAAGATAATACGATCATTACAAATTCAATAGTATTGCGTTATAAATGGACGTTATAATGTGCGATCATTTATAACATGTTTAGTTTGGCACTGCTGACTGTTAACCTCAAATTTATTCCGTCATACAATTAGCATTGTGGGCAACCGCACAAAAAAAATGCCGCCTACTCTAAATCATGATTTAAACCAGGGGTCTCCAAACTACGGCCCGAGGGCCACATCCGGCCCGCGGACAGATTTTGTCCGGCCCGCGGAGAGCTAGCATACATGAAAACTCATATTTTTTATAGCAAATTAAAATTAGTTTACTGAAGTATTCTAATTTTAAAGGCTTATTGTTACGGTTTTGGCCCTCGGAACTTACTGGAGTAATCAGTATGGCCCTAAGGTTGGAAAGTTTGGAGACCCAGGATTTAAACGATCGCACGGTAGGATCCTATTAAACATAAATATCATATTAATTAGTATAAAGTGACTTAAAACCGATTACAAATACTAATTTTAAAATATACAGATGCATTCAAATTTTAAGAAAAGTTCTGTGTCGTTTTGTAAAGCCAAATGATACTTGTTTTCAGTTTAATTCCTTCCCCCAACTGCTGTTTCAAAATTAAGATGGATTTAAAGTATTCTCTATTCTTGAGCATAAATATCTTGAGTTCGAAATAAGAAAACCTTAAGAAATGTAAATAAACTGACATTAGCATTAATTATCCATTTCAACATACTAGCTCATACAATTTCAGTTTCACATGAAAGTTAATTAATCAATGCTAATAAGCAATATCAAGACCATTTTTTTTTTCACTCACACATACCCTAATTCCCATTAACTTCCTCCGGTAAAAAGGACACATATTTCCTCATCTCAAGACCGTTTTTTTTTCTCTCCCAGATGCATTAATTAGCATAAGTTGACTAACTTCAATTCGATTACCACTCGAATCCAAGATCATGATCAAAATAAAGATTGCGTAATGGACTATTGAATAGTGAAGGTCGATTTCAGAAAAAGTTCACACATTTTTCCACTACGCATATTTCTTCGTTTTTCATTCCAATTTCAAGGTGATATTATGCACTGTTTTTCTTATTTTCATTTTTGGATTTCCTTGGAGAAAACCGGAGGAGCAGACGCACCGAAAGGAGAGTCTGCATTTTGTGATTGAGACACTCACCTTGTGTCTCAAGAGCGCAATTGTTTTAAGGTCGGTGGATCTACCTACAGGTATGGATACACTAGGTTGAATTGTTCGGGAGGCAATTCGGTTTTTGTTTTTGGATAATTGCGTTAAACGACCTTCGCGCCTTTTTCGTAAAGTTTAATGTGATTCTTTGTCGTAATTTCGCTTGTAATGAGCGCGGATTCATTAAAATAAGACAATGGTTATTGGGCCCGTTTATCAAAATGTTCAACATTCAACAAGTTTGGATTTTTTTGTGATGTATGTTAGTATCTAATGAATGGTACTCCAGCCATTTTGGCCACTTTAACCTGCAAACACCGATCGCCAACACCAATCGGTCTAGTTTGTACGATTGCAAAAATCTCAAACAAGCTCACGATTAACAGTCCGGTCATCAGAGAATTCCTAACTGCTGTCTCTGATGAACGGGCCCATTGTTTTTAATAATGTTGAACTTGTTGCAAATTGAGGGAAACAAAATAACATCACACTTTATTCATTTGAATCTATCTGTTGTTGCAAAAGAACGAAATGACAAAAAACATTACAAATGTTCATCAAATCATTGAGTGTTTTTTCACAGCAAAATAGTTTTTTATTTCTAAAAAATCTCTATTGATCTAATTTTATAATCATTGTTTTATGATTATCACTTTAAGATCATTAATTGCATTTCCAATTATTACAATTAGTATGATGGAATATTTGTCAATCAAATTTTACTCCCACTAATTTTAAGCTTAAACGACATAATAGTTTTGCATAAATCTCTTGTAATTTTAACGTGAAAGTTTTTGAAATGTATAATAATAAGTGGACGATTATGAATCTTCGTACAATGACTCGAGGTGTTAAAAATCCTTGGCATTTCAATATTCAATTACTGGACCAGAATTATTTCTGTTGTAACTCATTATAATTATAAACACTCAAAAATCGTTTGTGTATTTATTTGTTTATAATACAACTACAGACATTTTTTTTACAAATTTCTTAAGTAAGGTATCGTATGTCTTCTTAAGTAAGGTATCGTATGTCTTCTGCATAAGCTAGTCAATGGGATTATTGAATGTCAGGATTTAATATGTAAGTTGTGTTTTAATATACCAAGAGGTATTAATTGCAGGCACAAGCCATTATTTCGTTTGTCTTTTCATCCTACAAATTACGGTATGTTCAACCCCATTGATAGACTTATGCGCTATGCAAATAAATTACAAAATAATAGTAACTTTATATTATTTGCACAGTCTACGTCACTGTTCAAATCTAGTCTGCGCCGTATTTGCCTCTCCGATATTGATAAATAATTTTTGTTTCTTTGTTGTATGCAATTTTTAATTCTGTATTTATGTATTGTATTTACTTTCTACACTATCTAATTTTTATATTATTGTTAGTTGAACTCGATCAGTGCCTTGTTATTTACATTAAGTGTTTGTATTTCTACAGGTTGTTATAGTTTTATGTAAAAAGGATATTCCGTTAATAAATGAAATGAAATGAAAATGTTCAATAAAAAAAAACCTCTAGAGTGCCATTATTAAATCTTTCTTTTTTAATTTAAGTTGGCTACGCGCTTTAGAAGTTGTCAAATAAAACGTCAAACATAATAATTATAATGTATGATTTCAGAGTTGCCAACCTACAATATATTCCATGGCTTGTTATTTATTAACGACATCGGGTCCCACTGAACACGGAAACATTTTAAATATTACTATAATTAAACATTGTATTCAAATTATTACAACAAAGTTTTAGCAACGTTACAAACATTGTATAAACGTTTTCCGTGCAATATTGATTTATATACATTACCGAAATGTTAAACATGATAGTAAAATTCAACATTGTTTTATAACGTTTCATTTTCATTTTATTGAACATACTATACGATTCAAGAGAGGTGTCCCATGGTTTCCTTGATTTGTAGTGCTTTCTGCACCAATATATGTAATACGAAAATAGTTCGCTTCGCTTCGCTACGCGACCAAACCAAATTTTCAAGCTTTTCTAAACTTGAAATTTTACTTCATGCTTAATCACGAAGTAGAAAACACTCGTTAGAAGTTTCAAATTAAACTTAAAAGAAAAATTGCGTAATTTTAACTGTGGCTTAATATTTTGGAAAAATTGCGTAATTTCAACTTTGGCTTAATATTTTGAAAAAATCCGCTGTCATGATTTAACTTTCTGTAAAGTATATGCAACTGCAATTGATTCTAAGTAAATTTTACGTTGATTGCAAAAAACTTGATTTTTTAACGCGCACGAATTTGTGTTTATTCGAAATTTATTTTACGTCTTTAAGTTTACAATTTTGATTATTTGAAATTTCTTTGTCTTTTATAACTTTTAGACATGAGGTTTTTTGGTGACACAGTTACGACGTTTTTGGATAACTAAACATCTTTATTTATGAATTATGTACATAATATAGTTATAATTAAATATTGAAAACAAATATTAGAATATATTTAAAAAACAATTAACAAAATTCACAAAATGGCTATCAACCAGGGGTCTTTCAGCCTGTCTTTGTCAGGTACATGTCGGTTTTTCAAAGGTCATGATCGTTAACGTCGTTGTCTAAGTCCGGATGATTAGATGAGATGAATTGGTAAAGTGTTGATGCTGGGAACTTGAATTTGGGTTGAATGTTGGGGTTACGGGGTATACAGAGGTGTTTAATAATGTTGGGTATGTAAGGATTAGTTGCAAATTTTAAAGATAGGAGTTCGATGCGTTCTGTAATTGGCGGGATGTTACACATTTCATACAAAAGTACATTTGAAGGGTTGTATAAGGGATTATTAGGGTGTCTGATTTTGGTTAGGACTCGGAGAGCAGAGCGTTCTGCAACTTCGATGTTGTTCAGGACAGCGGTACGGGGATTGTGGTACAGGATAGCAGCATACTCGAGCAGGGGACGGCATATCATGGCGTATATATGGACAGCAGTTTTTGTGGAAATACCCTCATTTTTGTATGTCAATGCCCTGAAATGCCGAGCCCTACCCTTTATGCTAGCTTTTAGGTTTCGGGTATGTGTTTTAAAGGTAAATTTAGGATCAAATGTTGTACCTAAGTATTTACAATAGGGAGATGGTGAGATAGGGTGGTTATTAATTAAAATATGGTATGGAGAATTTGAGAGGCGGTGGAAGGGGATAAGGAGTTGCGTTTTATTTGGGTTTATGGATATTCTCCATTTCGCAATCCAGGTTTGTAAGGTGTCAATGAGCTCTTGCAAAGTGTTTAACGCTTTTGAGATGTTGGGAGCGTGAGCTATTAATGCGGTGTCATCCGCATATAGGAGGGGATACGCGGAGGGATTAAAGTATAATGGGTCGGGGTTGTACAGGTCGTGGACAAATATATTATATAATATGGGAGACAGTGGTGACCCTTGGGGAAGCCCTTGCTGGGGAGTGAATGATTCTGAATGGGAGTTTCGGATTCGGATTGTTAGATATCTGTTTGTTAGGAAACTGTCGAGGATATGGATTAAATTAGGAGGGATGCCTATCGAATTGCACTTAAACAACAGGCCTCGGTGCCATACTGAGTCATATGCTTTTTGAATGTCTAAGAATGCGATGGCTGACTTCTGGTTTTCGAGGTGAGCTGTTTGGCAATTCGATGTAAGGATTGTTAATGGAAGTGAGGTAGAGCGGTATTCAATAAAACCAAATTGGTACATAGGGATGCGGTCGATGATGAGGGATGACAGTTTTTTCTGAATAATAGACTCAAATAACTTACCAAGGACCGGAAGCAGAGTAATTGGACGATAGCTTGAGACTAATGATGAATCGTTGCCCGGTTTGTGTATGCACGTGATAATTCCTCTCTTCCACTCCATTGGTATAGTTAGGGAATTAAATATGTTGTTAAATAAAAGAATAATATACTTATGTATGCTGTCAGGAAGGGATTTCAATATACATCTAGGGATACTATCATAACCGGGAGTGGTATTTTTACCTTTGTGTAGCAGTTCATAATAGACTTCCTCCTTTATTTCATTATAGGTGGTAAAAGGAAGGATATTTGTTTTAAAGGAGCTGTACCAGTCATTAATAGATTTAAGAAAGTTTTTGTCATAAATGTCGTTGTCTGTCATAGTGTATGTCTGTTCAAAATATTTGGCAAATGTATCTGCAATTGCTTGGTCGTCTGTTATTGTCGTGTGTGTAGTCGGGTCTTGAATATATTGTAGGTAGTCCGTTTTTCGATATTTGCTGAGTTTTTTTATTTCGTCCCAGAATTTTTTACCGTCCTGTTCATTGCATGACTTTATCCACAGGTCTTGTTTGTACGCTGCAATCAGTCGGTGTATGTCTTTGTTTAGTCGGTTAAAGTCACGCTTTAGGTTAATGTCATCTGTCAGTTTAATGTCTCTGTAAAGTTGTCGTTTGTATTTAATCAGTCGCAAAATGTATTTAGGGAGAGGGTATTTGTAGGGTGTTTTGGTATACGTCGGAGTGTTTTGTTTTATTGATTGTGATAAACTATTGGTGAATAAGGATATGGATGCAGGAGTGATAATTTGATGGAGTTCTATAAATTTAGTCATGTCCTCTGTCACCTTGTCTAAGTTACAGTCCTTGTGTCTATAAATAGTTTTAGGAGGGGAGGGGATATAAGGGTCTAATGACATCGAAAATGTAATGGATAGGTGATCCGAGCCTAGATCAGGGATTAGTTGTAGGTCTTGGATAAGGTGTATATTGCTCGTACATAGTAGGGCATCTGGGGTCGAGGATTGATTGTGGGACATTATAAAGGTAGGATCTGTATGTATACGGACAAAGTTGGAGTTAGAGATAAAGGAGGACAGCTGCTTTAACTTAGGCTTGTTAACATTAAAGTCACCGATTATGATAACATGGTCAAACAGGGAGGCTTTGGTGAATATCGTATCCTCGATAGGGGAGGAGTGATGTATATAGACAAGGAAGATGTGTAGGGAAAAAGAGGATAGCTCAATGGTGCAATGCAAACACTCGTTCATTGGATGATTTATTTTTGGGGGATTGGCTTTGCCTAATTTTATTTCAGGTCTCACCGCTACCACTGAGCCTCCTCTTTGGTTTTGTATTGGAGCAGAGGAAGGAATTTGTATATAGGGATAATATTTAAGAGGAAATGGGCTGTTACATTTGGTTTCTACGAACATGTTCACGTGGATTGGGTTATTTCGAAGGAAGTGAGAAATCAGGTGGGATTTTTTGTTATAATGAATTGATGTTGGTATACATAAAATTAAAGGTAGCCATTTTTGGTCAGTTGGGTGAAGCCAGTATGTATACCTATGGTGGGGAAAACGGGTGGGATGACATCAGGTGCTTTTAAATCGAACATCACAATAAACATCTTGTTTCCAGAGAAGTTTATATGTGTGTCGACATGAAACGAATCAATGAAACGTGTTCTGAGTTTTTTGATGAGTTCTTCTCTGTTAGTTGTAGAGGGTGAGTTTATTTTTGTCGTGTAAACGTCAATGGATTGTGATGGGAGAATGAATTCGTGAATTTTTTGTCAGTTCCTTGTCTATTTCGATCGATTTTTTATTTTGATTGATGATTTTACCATTCGGAATTCCCTCAATTGGCTGTAGGTTTTTGGATATTTTTCTACAATTATATTAAATACTCGACTTTAGTTTGCCTAAATATTTCCATAACATTCAACTTTTTCGACTTTCTTTCTTCTTATTATTTATTTAATATTGATTATTTTGTCGAATTCGTGCTCCGAACAGAACTAACAATTTGTAAATTCAATAAAATAAAACACTTTAACTTTGTTCGTATAACACACTATTTTTTTTATCAATTCTTTAATCGTATTATTTGCGAATTTATTATTATTACTGAATTAAAAATTCCCTGACTTTTCGCTTAAACGGCCGAACTTCCCTGACTTTTCCCGATGAATTAAATCCCCTGACTTTCAGGGTTTTCCCGGTTGGTCGCCGCCCTGTTTAATTACTGTTCTAATGCTAAGCCTTGTGCAGTATCTCAATAATCCTGTTAAAATACAATTTGGTATTAGACATTAAAAATATCAAGTGAAGAATCGACAGATAGTAAATAGTAAATATCGCACATAGTGAATATCGGTCTAGGACGTTTCATCGCCGCCAATTCATCGCCACCGATCAGAGCTGGGCAGGATTCGAATCATTCAGGATTCGATTCCCGGATTCGAATCCTTTTAGAGGATTCAAAAGAGGTATTCGAATACTTTAGTGAAAACGGATTCGTGATCCGGATTCGTTACATTTTTTTAAAAGGATTCGTATTCGAATCCAGACGTAGATGATTCGAATCCTTATAAAAGAATTCGAATTCTTATAAAAGGATTCTAATCCTTATAAAAGGATTCGAATTCTTATAAAAGGATTCGAATCCTTATAAAAGGAATCGAATCCTCATACACGGATTCAAATCCTCCTAAATAATTCGAATCATCGCTATTAAAGATGGGATTCGAATTCGATTAATTCAAATAGTTAAATATTCTAATATGAATATTTAAATCACTAAATTATTTATATTTGAATATAAATATTTAAATTTTCGAATAATTCAAATATTTGTGAATGCATATTTGGTTATTTAACCAAGAAAAATATCTAACGTTAATAGTATATTTTTAACTTCACTTGAAATCAGTGTTTTATACGCGTGGCGCATGAAGTAAAATTTCGAGTTTAGAAAAGCCCCGTGAAAATTTGTCTCGGGTCGCTGCGCGACCCTCGACAAATTTTCTACGCGGGGCTTTTCTAAACTCGAAATTTTACTTCATGCTTAGTCTGGGACTGGACAACACTCGTTCTTAGAGGTTTCAAATTGAAAGATCACTCTAGATTACTAAGTTAATTACCATTTTACAAAGGCTACAGCTCGAAGGACCAACCATGGTCTTCGGAGACCGAAGGACTACAGGGAATCGAAGTTTTTTTACAAGAAAACAACGAATATCTGAAGGTTTACAGCATGGATAGGAAAGAAAACATCTAATTTTGAAAAAATATCGAAGTTGGGTTGGTTTTCAGTGCATTTTTAACTTCACTTTAAATCAGTGTTTTATACGCGTGGCGCATGAAGTAAAATTTCGAGTTTAGAAAAGCCCCGCGAAAATTTGTCTCGGGTCGAAATTTTACTTCATGCTTAGTCTGGGAGTGGACCGTCAAGATTTTCTACATGTCGAGATTTTCGATATTTCTAGATTTATGTCGATTTATTCACAGTTTGTTATTGTAATAAATGCAACTTTAATATTAAATAAAAACGGTTTTATTAGGAATAGAATATTCACCCATTAATAGCCGAGCAAATTATAAAGTTAACTCTAAAAATTAATTTTAGGTAAAATTTTGCATCTTTTTCTATGATTTCAATGAATGATTTATTATATTACATACGTCGATTTTTTAAAAGAGTTAAATTTAAAATTCAAACGAGTGTTGTCCACTCCCAGGCTAAGCATGAAGTAAAATTTCGAGTTTAGAAAAGCCCCGCGTAGAAAATTTGTCGAGGGTCGCGCAGCGACCCGAGACAAATTTTCGCGGGGCTTTTCTAAACTCGAAATTTTACTTCATGCGCCACGCGTATAAAACACTGATTTAAAGTGAAGTTAAAAATACGTAGAAAATTTGTCGAGCTGCGCGACCCTCGACAAATTTTCTACACGGGGCTTTTCTAAACTCGAAATTTTGGTTTTCAGTGCATTTTTAACTTCACTTTAAATCAGTGTTTTATACGCGTGGCGCATGAAGTAAAATTTCGAGTTTAGAAAAGCCCCGCGAAAATTTGTCTCGGGTCGCTGCGCGACCCGAGACAAATTTTCTACGCGGGGCTTTTCTAAACTCGAAATTTTACTTCATGCTCAGTCTGGGAGTGGACAACACTCGTTTGAATTTTAAATTTAACTCTTTTAAAAAATCGACGTCTGTAATATAATAAATCATTCATTGAAATCATAGAAAAAGATGCAAAATTTTACCTAAAATTAATTTTTAGAGTTAACTTTATAATTTGCTCGGCTAACAATGGGTGAATATTCTATTCCTAAAAAAACCGTTTTTATTTAATATTAAAGTTGCATTTATTACAATAACAAACTGTGAATAAATTGACATAAATCTAGAAATATCGAAAATCTCGACATGTAGAAAATCTTGACGGTCCACTCCCAGACTAAGCATGAAGTAAAATTTCGAGTTTAGAAAAGCCCCGCGTAGAAAATTTGTCGAGGGTCGCGCAGCGACGCGAGACAAATTTTTACGGGGCTTTTTTAAACTCGAAATTTTACTTCATGCGCCACGCGTATAAAACACTGATTTAAAGTGAAGTTAAAAACGCACTAACAACCAACCCAACTTCGATATTTTTTCAAAATTGGATGTTTTCTTTCCTATCCATGCTGTAAACCTTCAGATATTCGTTGTTTTCTTGTGAATAAACTTCGATTCCCTGTAGTCTTTCGGTCTCCGAAGACCATGATTGGTCCTTCGAGTTGTAGCCTTTGTAAAATGATAATAAACTTAGTAATCCAGAGTGATACTTTAATTTGAAACTTCTAAGAACGAGTGTTGTCCACTCCCAGACTAAGCATGAAGTAAAATTTCGAGTTTAGAAAAGCCCGGCGTAGAAAATTTGTCGAGGGTCGCGCAGCGACCCGAGACAAATTTTCACGGGGCTTTTCTAAACTCGAAATTTTACTTCATGCGCCACGCGTATAAAACAGATTTAAAATGAAGTTCAATAACACATATATTATCATTAATTAAAATCGTTATATAATCAGATATTTAGTCGGTAAATGAACATTTTTGTTAATAGAAACTGATGGAATAAAATATTACTCGTTACAAATAATACATTCAAATTTATTTTTAAAGGATTTGTATCCGTGATTCAAAAATGAGGATTCAAATCTTTGATTCGAATCATATTTTTCACTTACGAATCCTTTATTCGAGTATTCGTGATTCGAATTATATTAGGTGATTCGGATTCGTGATTCGAATCCTGTTTTTGAGGATTCATCCCAGCTCTGCCACCGATTCATCGCCGCCGTTCCATCGCCGGGCCAGCTCATCGCCGGCCGTTTCATCACCAGGCCTGTTCATCGCCAATATTTTTATAAAATAATGTCGAAATATGGATACCCTCTATAATTAGGAAACTCATATTTGATTACATTTATGTAATTTAGGCCCATTTGCACCCCGACTGATTAACTTTAATTAACCACTAATCATTGATTAAACCTCTGATTAAGTCATCATTCTAGAATATAGAATGTTGTAAAATATGCAAGATATCCTAAACATGTCTCTTTTATCATTATGCGATTTTGTAAATAATTTATACATAAAATTGCTGTATTTTTAAGAAGTACTAATCACTGATTAACTTAATTGACTTAGGTACAAACGGGCATAAGTTAAATTAATTTATTTATTCAATTTTGTTAATTTAAATCGACATTATTAACTCCATAACAACCGTAATAAACAAGGTTTAATTCACTAGTGAACTAAATTTTTTTTAGGTCACTAGTGAGTTAAAAAATTTGTTATATTATTTATTATTCAATTTTGTTAATTTAAATCGACATTATTAACTCCATAACAACCGTAATAAACAAGGTTTTATTCACTAGTGAACTAACATTTTTTTAGGTCACTAGTGAGTTAAAAAATTTATTTAAAAATAAATGTAAAGTACATTTTCTTTACAATTTCGTCAAAATTGAATAAAAACATATATACGCCACGTGAATTTAACACCTTTATTCACTCAAAGAAAAAAAAATCTTTTCGTGAATAAAATCGTGTTTAATTCACTTGATGTATAATATTTATTAAAGTTAAAAGTATTTTTATCGTTTTATGTATAGGATTTAATTAAAAAAATGACATTTTAAATTATTATATCATACATTGTCTGTGTGATTTGACTGACACTAATTAGGTAGCTTAATTCTAAACTATAACAATTAATGAACTCAAATTGTCAAATAAAAAACTTTCCAACATGCTAATAAATTCGATTTAAAATGTATTTATTGCACAAATCGAGTCGATTATTTCGAATCAATAAAAAAAAATTATTCCGGTTATTCCGGTGCTTCGAGTGATCATAAAATCGAAATTATTTATTTTGAGCAATACTTGCGTAACATTCTTTCCGAGCCATTAACTCACGCAAGGTGAATGAAACAAATGTCATTGTCGGCAGGTTCTACACTGCAGATTATTGTGTGCCCAAAAAATACGCACAATTAAATTTTCCGAGGAATGCAAAATGGGCGTGCGAAATGTTTGCAGAGATGTTGGGTAATGAGATTGATCAATTTTTCGTGTTTGCTTATTTCATTAACAAATTTATGAAATTCGCGTGTTTTAAGAATATAATTTATTTTTGATTAACTTCTGAAGATATTTTTTTAATAAAACATATTAGGTTTTTACATGTAATTGGACTAAAAATGTAAATTAATTGTACACAATCTCCATATAGGGAATTTTTCTTTAAAGTTTACTTATCCCGATAATTACAGCGTTTGGTAAATTTGCAGGAAGTTAATTTAAAACTTCGAATTTAATGTTAAGCTTCGAACGAAGGTTTCCACCTGGACTTCGAACCATTATTTTTTGTATTCCGGTGTTCGTTCCGGTTCAATTAATAAAACATACAGAGAATTTTTTGTAACACCGAACATTGTCATAACGAAAATTGTTCTTTTAAGTACACATTAAGCAAACGTTGTACATTTGCCTACGCTCGGTTTTTTAAAAGAATTTAATTTGAATCTCTAAATGAGTGCTTTCCACTCCCAGGCTAAGCATGAAGTTAAATTTCGAGTTTAGAAAAGCCTGAAAATTTGGTTTGGTCGCGTAGCGCGAAGCGCGGAGGGGCCAAACCAAATTTTCAGGCTTTTCTAAACTCGAAATTTTACTTCATGCGCCACCGGTACAAGACACTGATGCAATATAAAGTTTAGCGGTGTGTTTTAAACTTCGTAATAAGTCAGTGTTTTGTACCGGTGGCGCATGAAGTAAAATTTCGCGCTACGCGACCAAACCAAATTTTCAGGCTTTTCTAAACTCGACATTTTACTTCATGCTTAGTTTGGGAGTGGAACACACTCTTCAAATTTCAAATTGAACTCTTTAAAAAAAAACACGATTATCTAGAGATTTGCGGCATATACGCTGTAATTGGGACATATATACTTGAGAGTATGCACAAGTCTTCGGTGTTACATAAAACTCTCTGTATAGTATGTTCAATAAAAAAAAACCTCTAGAGCACGGTTTCTCAACCGGGGGGGGCACGCCACATTAGTGAGGCGCGGCAAGATAGGGGGGGCGCGAAAGATTTCCTAAAGAGTAGGTGACATGAAATAAGGTTTTATTATATTCAATCCTACTAAAAAAACCTAAGTAAATTAAATAGGGGGGATGGGGCGTGAAGGTATGAAAGTGGGCATAACCTGGAAAATATTGAGAACCCCTGCTCTTGAGTGCCATGGAAAAGATTGTATGTTCGCAACTCTAAAATTTGACAATTTATTTTTAACCGCATTTTTGCCTTTGTCATTCCGCAAGTTTTAGAGATTATTATTCTAACCTAAGCAAACAGTTGAGGTTATTTCTGACGTTTTATATGTCAATTCCTAAACTGTGTAGCCAACTTAAACTAAAATAAAGATTAAATGATTTTATTTTATTGAACATACGATATACAGGGTGTATTTGAAATATTAAACATTAAACATTAAAACATTAAAAGTGCGATTCTATTCGCAATCTACAACAAGTTAGTCTTACAAAGACTATATCAAACACTCATTGAAACAACTACTTCCCGGGCTAATACCCCGACGGACATTGAATTATACAACAAGTGTTTGCTGTTACATACAGTAACCTACTGCAAATGTAACAATTTGGGTCAAATTATTCAGGCCATCTATAGACGCGTTTCGAGATTTATCTCTCCTCAGTATAGCTTTGCCATTCCTTTTATACTAATGTATTTGAAATAACGAATAGGCTCTTAACCACAAAGAGATTATATTATTTCTAAACATAATTCACAATTATTTTGTTTATAGTTCTAACAATGAGCCCGCAATTAATTATTAAAATAAATGAGTAGAAATAGACAACATTTTTGGAAGCGCTGGCAATTAGAAATAATTTTTAAACGGCATGCGGCATCAGCTTTATCAAATTACAACAAGCGCTTAGGGAAAATATCGGAGTGCACTTAATGCAAGGTCGTCACGCCGTATTGTGTTAATGGAGCAGGTCGACGGCCGAGGCTCGGGATTTATGGCACACTTGTAAAAACATTTATTGCTTACACATTTTTAGAAATTTACAATGAATTAAGTAGGGGTGGTAAGGGCGGATTTCAAGAAAAAAATTGTTTGTGTTTAGTCTTTGCTGAAACTTATTCAGACAAACATCTTTTTTTTTGTGAAAATGGCGCGACATATTTATTCTAATATTGAACTAGCCGATATGTTAATTATTTACGGCGAAGCTAGGTGCAATTCCGCGGAAGCAGTAAGGCTTTATCAGGATCGGTTTCCCGAACGGCATTTGCCAACACCAAATCGTTTTCGGGAGTTACTTCAAAGAGCACGTGATACAGGAAGTTTGCAACCCGTTGGCGCAGTTGACAGAGGTGTTAACCGAGCAGATCATTTGTTTGCAGTGGAAAATCAGATTTTAAATTTGTTAGAAGCGGATCCCGGTTTAAGTATACGGATTATCTCTCGGCAGTTGGGTGTTTCTCATAGCTTTGTGCATAAAATCATCCGCGAAAATTATTTTCACCCCTATCATTATCAACGGGTTCAACATCTTCAGCCAGGTGATTTTCAACAGAGAGTTGCGTTTTGTGAATGGCTTTTAGAACAAAGTGCCCGAAATCCAAACTTCACTAATAACATTTTAGTGACGGATGAATCGTGCTTTACGCGAAATGGCTGTTTTAATTTTCATAACATGCATGTTTGGGCAGAGAATAATCCCTATTCTACGCGCCGATCGAATTTTCAGTATCGTTTCTCCCTTAATGTTTGGGCAGGCATTGTAAACGACCAATTAATTGGACCTTTCATTTTTCCATTTAATTTAAATGGCGGCCGTTATTTAGATTTTCTAGAAAATGAACTTCAAGATCTTTTAGAAGATGTGCCTCTAGCTGTGCTGAGACAGTTATGGTTTCTGCACGATGGTGCACCTCCGCACTACGATCGGCGTGTTAGAAATTATTTAAACAATGAATTTCCAGGACGATGGGTTGGACGTGGAGGTGCTGTTCCATGGCCTCCTAGAAGTCCGGATTTAAACCCATTAGACTTTTTTCTTTGGGGGTATTTTAAAAGTGAAGTGTATGTCGAGGAAATTGACAATGCTGATACACTCAGACAACGAGTTCACGACGCAGCTAACGCAATAAAAGAAAAACCGCGGCAAATGTTCACGTCGGTTCGTGATAATTGGCTAAGGAGAGCCCAATTGTGTATTGAGTGCGAAAAGCGTCAATTTGAACATTTATTTTAGTTTCATGTGACTTTTTATAAAACAATTGTGACCGACTTTTAATTGTTTTATACGTGACCTACTTTTAACAAATTGCATGCACGAGTGTGTGGTAAGTGTTATCGTAGTAAAACTGCTATTTTACTGCTATTTATACATGAAAATAACATGTGTATCTTCTACACAATTAAATTTACTAGCTCAAGTCAAGTGCATTTTTCTTAATGAATGTGAATGAACTTGAGGAATGTTTATCTTTTACAAAAAAGCGTGATTACACTTCAAATTTCGAAGGCAAAGACTCTCACGTTTAAAGTAAACAAACACGCATTCCACGCAGACCGAATTAAACGAGAAAAGCATTGGTTCTCAAAATGTTTAGAAAAAAAACTCGAAAAATGTTGAAAATTCAAAAAAGAAAATTCAAAAAAATTTTTGGGGAGATGGGTTTACACATATTTTGTGTATGTGCCCTTAAATGCCTGTTCGTTATTTCAAATACACCCTGTATATCTGTTCGGTTCCGGTTTTCGTCCTGGAAAACATAACGGTTTTTGCGGTTTTCGGTTCAGCTCCAAATAATTGTTTTAATTTTTAAAATATTTTTATTTCATATTAAAACAAAATGTTGATTTGTCTATCATAGCACTGTCCCCGTAATAGATATGATGATTAAAATATTAAGAATATGGAAAAGTGTCTCAAGCTAAATTAAACAAAATATTCACAAAATATTCAATAAAATAAAAATAATAATTTTTGCATTTTATTCGCTAATCTCAGTGAATATCTATCACATCTCAGTAGTGTATACTTTCAACTTTATTTTAAACCAGCGGTTTATACGCGTGGCGCATGATGTAAAATTTCGAGTTTAGAAAAGCCCCGTGAAAATTTGTCTCGGGGCTTTTCTAAACTCGAAATTTTACTTCATGCTTAGTCTGGGAGTGGAAGACACGCGTTACTTTGAAATATGTCACACTATCAAAATGTGTGTCGCAAGTGTCATAATTAAAAACAATAACATGACCATCTAACAATATATTTTAAATAATAGTTGTCTCAAATTGACAATAGTCGGCTGACGCCGATTTGTGTTAATTTTGATATATCGGACTAAATGAAATTTCAAGTTGACAGGATAGACTAATGTAGGCTAACGGCGACTCATGTCAAGTTAAATGCCGACTATCGGCTTAATTCAAGTTGACACGATAGACTAATGTCACTAATGACACGATAGACTAATGTCACTAATATTAAAAGTGCGATTCTTTTCGCAATCTACAACAAGTTAGTCTTACAAAGACTATATCAAACACTCATTGAAACAACTACTTCCCGGGCTAATACCCCGACGGACATTGAATTATACAACAAGTGTTTGCTGTTACATACAGTAACCTACTGCAAATGTAACAATTTGGGTCAAGTTATTTAGGCCATCTATAGACGCGTTTCGAGATTTATCTCTCCTCAGTATAGCTTTGCCATTCCCTCTAACATGACCGCCAGTCTAAGGTGTCAAATTGTTTAGAGGGAATGGCAAAGCTATACTGAGGAGAGATAAATCTCGAAACGCGTCTATAGATGGCCTAAATAACTTGACCCAAATTGTTACATTTGCAGTAGGTTACTGTATGTAACAGCAAACACTTGTTGTATAATTCAATGTCCGTCGGGGTATTAGCCCGGGAAGTAGTTGTTTCAATGAGTGTTTGATATAGTCTTTGTAAGACTAACTTGTTGTAGATTGCGAAAAGAATCGCACTTTTAATGTGTGAAGTATTCTGCAACCAAGAATTGGCAATTTCATTTATACTTATAATGTCACTAATGTTGACACAATAAACTAATGTCAGTCAATACAGTAACTTACAGTAAATAAAATCACAATAGTAAAAATACGTTCGATATAGTAATTTAAATAAGAAATCATATTATAATCAAAAGACAGTAAACCAAGTGACTTACAGCCATATTATCCAAATAGTGAAAATTTAGTGAATAAATGACTAAATCCGAATAAGCTGAAATACAGTCAACCTAGGGACTTACAGTCAGCCTAGGGACTTACAGTCAACCTAGGGACTTACAGTCAACCTAGGGACTTACAGTCAACCTAGTGACTTACAGTCACTATAGTGATAGTCGAAATACAGTCGATTGAGACATAAAATGACAACATCCTAGCATAGTCAAAAAACTGTCAACCAAGTAACTTACAGTTATAACGTCACAGTAGTTAAAATTCGACATTTTATGATAAAATCCTAACGTAGACAAAAAACAGGCAAATCCTAATTAGTTAAATAACAGCCAACCGACTTACGGTTATAATGTCACAATTGAAAAAAACAGTCAATAGCGCTACGCGCTACACGACCAAACCAAATTTTCAGGGTTTTCTAAACTCAAATTTTTACTTCATGCTTAATCAAGGAGTGGAAACACTCGTTAGACTTCAAATTTAACAACTTAAAATTTAAAATACTTGACTTCAATAGTTCTTGAATCTGACAGTGAAATGATTGTTGAGGTGGACTGTATGCGAACTGTATGCAAAATGTATGCTTTACGGTAGCGGTGCAGCAAATCTCGGGACTTACTCTGGTGTTCTAGACTTTCTGAAGCGTCCGGCTCATGTGTCTCCTTCTTCTGGTATAACGAAAATAACTTAATAATAGCTTAACGATAGCGACACAACACTATCGAAGTTCTCTCGACCACTCGCCGGTCGCGAGGTTCTGCTAAGTCGCGCATGGATTTAGCCTCTCAATACGCTGCACCAGCGCAATAAAAAATATAAATAATCATTTTGTATGATAATAACAACAGCATTACGAAGCTCTAAAATACCCAAACATAAAAGAGTCTCTATTTCTGGATATCTGCTTGTTCGGTAATTGCATCAAGAAGAAACAATGAATTTGCTCGCTTCGCTCGAGCGCCTTGGCAAATCCAAATTTGCAGGCTTTTCTAAACTCGAAATTTTACTTCATGCTTAATCAAGGAGTGGACGACACTCGTTAAAATAATAGTGAGCACTTCAATACAAACATTAGTTCTGTTAAATAGATTTTATTGACAATTATTTTTTTTAGCAAATTTTCACTAGTTCTTATTGTTTATCCCATTTTAAATATTGTAATAGTTTTCAGATGTATGCTATTCTGCCAATCATGGCTTTGCGCAGGATTTCGCATCATTTTTACAAAAAATATTTTATTTACTTCGAAAAACAGAAAAGCTCCAATTTTGTACATAGATTTATTATTACACCGATCTGTCAAAGTCTTTTGACAGAGTTTCACATAACATACTTCTGGCCAAATTAAGTAAATTTGGTTTCTGGGAATCTTCAATATCTCTAATGAACTCATATCTTACTAAACGTGAAGCGGTAATTAGATATAACACATTTGAATTAACTGCATATTCACCTTCCTCGGGGGTACCTCAAGGTTCGATCTTAAGACTGTTCTTATTTAACATGTTTATAAATGACCTTTCAGAATTGTTAACCTGTCGTCATTTACTTTTAGCAGGTGAATTAAAATTATATACTTCTGTCAAAGATATTAACGATTGCCTAATGCTTCAGAATGAATTAAAATTGATTGCTTCATGGTGTGCGAATAATGGACTTACATTAAACACCAACAAGTGGAAGTATACACAGAGTTTTATGTAACACCGAACATTTTCATAACGAGAATTTTTCTTTTAAGTGTCCATATGCATACGTTCCATATTTTTCGGTGATCGGTTTATTAAAAGAATTCAATTTAAAGCTTTAAGCAAGTGTTTTCCACTCCCAGGCTAAGCATGAAGTAAAATTTCGAGTTTAGAAAAGCCTGAAAATTTGGTTTGGACGCGTAGCGCGAAGCGCGGAGCGGCCAAACCAAATTTTCAGGCTTTTCTAAACTCGAAATTTTACTTCATGCGCCACCGGTACAAAGCACTGACATATTACGAAGTTTAAAACACACCGCTTAACTTTACATTGAACCAGTGTTTTGTATTGGTGGCGCATGAAGTAAAATTCGCGCTACGCGACCAAACCAAATTTTCAGGCTTTTCTAAACCCGAAATTTTACTTCATGCTTAGCCTGGGAGTGGAAAACACTCACTTAAAGCTTCAAATCGAATTCATTTAATAAACTGAGCATCGGAAAATGTGCAACGTATGCATATGGATACTTCAAAGAAAAATTCTCGTTATGAAAATGTTCGGTGTTACATAAAACTCTCTGTATGTCATTTACTAATCAACCTAGCCCTATCACGTACAATTATTCCATTAATGATGTGAATTTAGAAAAAGTTACTGTATTTAAAGATCTCGTTGTCTATTTTGACAGTAATCTTACATTCGGTCCTCACATTAAAGCAATCGTCAATAATTCATTGAAAGCTTTAGGCTTTATTCATCGCAACTTGTCTAGTCTTTAGAACATCAATGCAATAAAAACCCTATATAACTCTTATGTACGCTCAAAGCTAGAATATGCAGCCTTGGTTTGGTTTCCTCAAACTCAGAATCAAATAAATATGATTGAAAGCGTACAACGCAGGTTCTTAAAATTTTTATTTTATAAAACTGAAGGAATCTACCCTGTCTGAGGATTTGATCATGACACACTTCTCAATAAATTTAGTTTAGAATCACTTAAATTTCGTGGGCGAAAAGCATCTATCTTATTTTTGCATAAATTATTACACAATGCAATAGACTTACCAAACTTAATAAATCAGATTAACCTGCATATTCCAGCTTTTTGCAGTAGGCAAAAACCCACGTTTAGCATTCCTATCCATAGGACTAATCTGAGATTAAAATCACCTATTGTTATCATGTGTGGACTATCTAATAAATTACCACCCTGTTGTGATATTTTTCACAACTCTGCGAAATGTTTAATCAATAATCTTTTACATATCTGTCATACACACTAGAGTCTTCACATTGTTTAGACTTAAATTTGTATGTAAAGTTTTTCAAATACCTAGGCTATTGGTTCTGTAACTTTGAGCCAAGTTTAACCTCAATTAAATTAGATTTAAAAAATCGACAAACTCATCTTGAAAATAAGCGCAGTTTAATAATCAGTAATAAAAATATCTCGCTTAGTTTGTTTCTTTTTAATTTTAAGGCATAAAAATACTGAATTTGAAGAGGTATGCCTTTTTTAAATCGTCAGAAAATCAACGCATTTATGTATTATTTTAGAATCGATTTACTTTAAAATTAAATGCAGTTTAATAAATAATCAATAAATAAAATCGAAATATCTCGATTTTTTTTTATCTAATTTCGACACAAAATATTCAGGCTTTTCTAAACTCGAAAATTTACTTCATGCTTAACCTGAGAGTGGAAGACGCTCGTTAATTTAAGATATATCACAACTTATTCATTTCTGTGAAATAAATTTTATGTTGATTTAATAATCTGATTTTTTATAAAAAAACTTTCTTTAAAAGTCGTTGATTTTATTGCATACATTCAATTTTGACTCAATATTATCAGAAAATGCGTTGAGATAATTTAATTTCCTTTTGATAAAATGTAAGCGCAATCGATTCTAAGTAAATTCTGTAAATATTATGTTGATTGTTAAAACTTGAATTTGGTACAGTTTTTTCGAAGAAAACCTTCTAAAGTCGTTGATTTTATTACAAAATTTCAAATTTGGCATAATATTTTATATAAATGCGTTGAGATAATTTATTTTCTTTTAATTACATGCAAGTGCAATCAATTTTAAGTAAATTCTGAGAATTTCATGTTGATTATATAAAACCTTAATTTTGTACAATTTTTACAAAGAAAACATTTTCCTAAAATCGTTGATTTTCTTGCATAATTTCAACTTAGGCTTAATATTTTAGAAAAATGCATTGAGATAATTTAATTTTCTTTTCATAAAACGTAAGTGCCTTCAATTCTAAGCCAATTCTGTGAATTTCATGTTAATTGTATAAAACTTTAGTTTTGTACAATTTTTTCAAAGAAAACATTCTTCTAAAATCGTTGATTTTAAAACATAATTTCAAATTTGGTATAACTTTTGATGAAAATGCGTTGAGATAATTTAATTTTCTTTCATTAAAATGCAAGTGCAATCAATTTTAAGTAAATTCTGAGAATTTCATGTTGATTGTATAAAACTTAAGTTTTGTACAATTTTTTCAAAGAAAACACTTTCCTAAAATCGTTAATTTTATTGCTTAATTTCAACTTTGGCTTAATATTTTAGGAAAATGCGTTGAGATAATTTATTTTCTTTTAATAAAACGTAAGTGCGTTCAATTCTAAGTAATTTCTATAAATTTCATCTCAATTCTATAAAATTATAATTTTGTACAATTTTTAAAGAAAACATTCTCCGAAAATCGTTGATTTTTTTACATAATTTTACTTTAGCTTAATATTTTTTGAAAATGCGTCGAGATAATTTAATATTCTTTCAATAAAATTTAAGTGCAAACAATTCTAAGTAAATTCTGTGAATTTCATATTGATTGTATAAAACTTACATCTTTTACAATTGTTTCAAAGAAAACATTCCTAAAAAAATGGTTGATTTTATTTCATACATTCAACTTTTATTGCATACATTCAACTTTAGCTTTAGAAAATGCGTTGAGATAATTTAATTTTTTTGTGATAAAATGTAAGTGCAATCAATTTTAAGTAAATTCTATGAATATTATATTGATTGTAAAAACTTGAATTTTGTACAATTTTTTCAAAGAAAACACTCTTCTAAAATCGTTGAATTTATTACATAATTTCAACTTTGGCATAATATTTTATGAACATACGTTGAGATAATTTAATTTTCTTTTAGTAAAATGCAAGTGCAATTAATTCTAAGTACATTCTGTGAACTTCATGTTAATTGTATAAAACTTTAATTTTGTACAATTTTTACAAAGAAAACATTTTCCGAAAATCGTTGATTCTATTACATAATATCAACTTTGGCCTAATATTTTAGGAAAATACGTTGAGTTAATTTAATTTTCTTTTAATAAAACGTAAGTGCGTTAAGTTTTAAGTAAATTCTGTGAATTTCATGTTAATTGTATAAAACTTTAACTTTGTATAATTTTTTCAAAGAAAACATACTCCGAAAATCGTTGATTTTAATACATAATTTTAACTTTGGCTTAATATTTTAGGAAAATGCGATGAGATCATTTGATTTTCTTTTAATAAAACGTAAGTGCGTTCAATTTTAAGTAAATTTTAAGAATTTCTTGTTGATTGTATTAAACTTTAACTTTGTACAATTTTTTCAAAGAAAACATTTTCCTAAAATCGTTGTTTTCATTGCATAATTTTAACTTTGGCCTAATATTTTAAGAAAATGCGTTGAGTTAATTTAATTTTCTTTTAATAAAACCTAAGTGAGTTCAATTCTAAGTAAACTCTGTGAATTTCATGTTAATTGTATAAATCTTTAACTTTGTACAATTTTTTCAAAGAAAACATTCTCCGAAAATCGTTGATTTTATTACATAATTTCAACTTTGGCTTATTATTTTTAGAAAACGCGTTGAGATAATTTAATTTTCTTTCAATGAAATGTAAGTTCGGTCAACTCTGAGTTAATTCTGTGAATTTCATGTTGATTGTATACAACTTTGCTTTTGAACAATTTTTTCACAGTAAACATTCGCCGAAAATTCTTGACTTTATTGCTTAATATTTTCAGAAATTTTGGCTTAATATTTTTAGAAAATGCGTTTAGATAATTTAATTTTTTTAATACAATGTAAGTTTTTATGGAACAGTATGTGGAAAAAAAATCAAACTATTTGCGCAATTCAAAATTACTATTAATTAATTCAGAACAGTCTGTAAAAAACAAATTATATGCGCAATTGGAAATTACTATTAATTAATGTTGTGATTGAGAATTGTTATTGGTGACACTCTAATTCAATTGAATTGGCAGTTATTATAAGAGAATGAACGTCAATTTTCTTTACAAAAATGCCATGTTTATTGAATAATTAAAATCTTACCTAAAATAAACTAGGTAAACTAAAACTTAATTTCTGATTGATTGAAAATTAAGAAATTTTAAATTGAATCGGCAGTTACGAGAAGCAGTGGCGTAGCAAGCGGGGTGCCCTGGTGCCATCACTGAGGGGGTGACAAATACGCACAAACTTTTTTTATTTTTAAAAATATTACAATAGTTGGGTATTTTCTGATCGAATTGTCTCAATATTATTCTAACGAATGTTTTACACTCCTTAATTTAACATGAGCGTTGTAAAACGTCAAACATAATAATTATAATACATTATTTCAGAGTAGCCAACCTACAATACTTTCCATTGCACTCTAGAAGTTTTTTAAAATTTTATTAAAACGATATATTTTAATATATGATTTCAGAGTTTCCAACCTACAATATTTTCCATGGCACTCTAGAGGTTTTTTTTTAAATTAAACATGCGATACATTTTAATCTGCAACTTTTACATGAAAATATATTCTAAAATTCTTCGTGCTATTGTAATTACTTAACAAATGGTTACATAACAATCCCAAGCGATGATTCACACGCTTAATTAAATTAACATAATTTTATTTACGCATTTACACGCCCTCTCAAAAAAGTATGTCTGCGATCGGCTTTCGTCTTAAGTGCGCGAAAATGATGCAACGCACGAGTTTACATCGTAAATCTTAGACAATTAACAAAGGCGAAAATCGGAGGCCCCGGTATTACCTTTTTTGTATTTTTTTATCCAGCCTTGAACGTTCGTAATTTTCGATCTTCTGGAAGATTAATTAGCGGACTGATTCGAGCAGTCAAGGCTCATTTTTATTCACGATTTACCAGGGTTGTTAAAAAAAACGTCTTGTTCGTTTTTATTAAAACATTTTTTTTTAACGTGCGCCTCGCTTATAAAATGTTGGTTAAAAATAAAGTTGAAAATATACAGGGTGTTTCAAATTCGAGCCTCACTATGGGGATCTCGCTTATTATATGAGATAGAGGGTATGTTTTAATTCGGCACTTTTGCAAAATTTGATGCTGATTAATAATCCGAAAAAAATGTACTTAAATTGTTTTGTTTTCGAGTAGAGTTTAAAAAACTGAAAAAACTGTTTTCTTTTTTAATTTATATTTTCGTTATTTGAGGCAATATTTTAAAACGGTTGTCATTCTTATAGCACTTTTTTATTTTGTAATAGTTAGGGTAATTGATTTCTTTAAAACATGTTTCGTTTCTTATGAACCATCATCAACTTTTTTATTTCTTATGGACGCCACATTTATTTTTCATCACATCTAATTGCTTAATTTTATGTGATGACAACGATATATTACAACATACATCTAATTTTATAAACCAACATACTATCGTTAAAAATGCTTTTGCTACGAGTCTATTATTGCGCTAACTAAAAATCATCTTTGCCATGGAATTAAGAACAATAACAAATATGAAGTATTTATTGTCTATCAAACATTATTATTGTTTATCAATAAAAATGCAGTTCAGTTGTTCAGAAAAGCGTGATATGTTACATATTTTTTATTCACTAAACTGAAATACAGAATTAGCTAGTCAAAAATATTAACAAATGTATCCAGAAAGAAGGCAACCGCATCGAACAATTTTTCTACAGATTGACAGAAATTTGGAAGAGAATGGATCGTTCAATCAACGCCGCAAAGCATACGCAAATAAAATTTTTCAAGAAGACTGTAATAATATTTTTGAAATGGTAATATTAAATTTATCTTGATTATTATATTTAAGATTACTACTTACAAACAAAATTTAGATACATCAAAACCCATCACTCTCATGCCGTAGCAGCTGATTTAAATTTGCCATCATCGCAAGTATGGTGAATTTTAAATAAATTCAATTACAAACTATACAAAATTCATGTTACACTAATTTTGTTTACATTTGTGAACATTTGTTACTCTCGCTGAATTATTTAAATAAAATTTACTTCGAACGAGAGTTTTCTACTCCCAGACTAAGCATTAAGTAAGTTTAGAAAAGCCTGAAAATTTGGTTTGGTCGCGTAGCGCGAAGCGCGGAGCGACCAAACCAAATTTTCAGGCTTTTCTAAACTCGAAATTTTACTTCATGCGCCACAAGTCCAAAACACTGTTTTAAAGTGAAGTTCAAAATATACTTATTAAGTATGTACAGTTCTGATTTATATCAATTTTGACAGTAAGCTCCAATTCACAAGTCATATAAATGTAATTTTGGCAAAAGCATTGCAATTAATTGGCTTTATAAAACGACTGTCAATACACTTCACATCCATCGGAACATTTATAACATTATACAAATCATTCGTTAGACCTATCCTTGATTATTGCTCCATCGTATGGTCCCCTAATTACAAATGTCATATCAATAGCATTGAGCACGTCCAAAAGAAAATGGTTAATCTTATTTGTTCTCGTTGTCATTTATATTATGACAATTTTGATATGATGCTCAAATATCTTGACATCCTTCCACTATATAAACGAAGAATTTATTCTTCGCTTTGTTTTGCTTATCGCTTATTTAACAATCTAATCGATTGCTCAGATGTATTGTCATCTTTATCATTTTTTATTCCCAGACATGCAACGCGGCATCAGCAACTTCTTGCTTGTGAATTTCACAAATCAGTATTTGGTTTTAATAGCCCTCGTAATTACTTAATACATAACGTTAACAAATATTATAATTTAATTGATATGTTCGGAGTTAGTCTGAAGTAGTAGTGTAGTTTTAGATTCTAACTCATAAGTAATGTTCTTGTATTGTTGTATTATTGTATTTTTTATTATACAGGGTGAGTTTTTTTCGATGTTCTCTATGGGGATCTCGGAAACTATAAGAGATAGAAAAACGGTTAAATGGGGAAAGAAGTGTAGTTTTATAGGACGAATAAAATGACACTTTCAAAATATTTGAAAAAGTCAAGGGTAACTAGATTTTTTGAATAAAGTAAAATATGTCAATTTTTTGAAATCAACATATCTCTATTATTATCATAGATAGAAAAAAACTGTAAGGGACAAAGTTGTAGAAAATTTTACACAGATTAATAACAAAAAATCAAAAAAAAAATTCGCCCATATTTTGGGAGATATGACACAAATTTACCCTTTTATAAATGGAAACAATAGTTGGCTATGACTTTATTAAAAGGGCTATTTTTTTCCCTTCAATTCGATATAACATATGCCATAGTTATTTTTAAAATAAAGTAAGTTACAGTCGTTTTTAATTTTACCATACACCAAAAAATAGTTAGCCATGAAAAAGACAAAAGTAAAACAATTGCAGTTGTTTATTCTAAACACATATTAATTCATTTCCATATTTGGTTTGTTTCGATAAGTGTTTTGTATTTATTTGGTGTTGAAAGTTTTTTAAAGTGATAATGAATTTTTCCAACGAAGAAAAGCGCGATATGCTTGTTTGTAATATTTAGTGTAATAACGCTGCGGATGCTGCAGAACAATATTATAATCAATATATCGATCGTCGGCAGCCATCTTTACCAACATTCAGAAGAATTTACCACCATTTGGGTGAGTACGGATCCTTTACAAAACCGAAACTTGAAAAAAACGAAATTAATGAAGTTTCGGAAATAAACGTATTAGCATTGGCGATTATAGATCCATCCGCATCGACCAGACAAATTGCAACAGAAGCAAGCATATCTCAACGGACTGTAGTACGAGTTTTGAAAAAACACAAATATCACCCATATAAGGTATCAATTTCACAAAATTTACATGACGGTGATACCAATAAGAGAATGGTCTTCTGTATGTGGTACAAAAACATGTACCAAGAGGATACGTTCCCTACAAAAATAATTTGGACAGATGAAACGCGATTTACTAATTGTGGGATTTTTAACCGGCACAATGAACATGTTTGGAGTCAGGAGAATCCACGAGAAGTTGCACAACGTAGACCACATTTGGATTTAATGTATGGTGCGGTGTGTTCGGATCGAGAATTCTCGGCCCATATATTTTTGATAACACATTGAATGGAAATGATTACCTTCATTTTCTTCAAGAAACATTTGCAGATATGCTCGATGATTTAAATTTATCAGTACGGGCAAGATTGAAGTGGTTTCAACACGACGGAGCTCCACCTCATAGCAAGTTGGCTGTGCGAAGCTATTTAAATGATGCTTTTCGTAATTCATGGGTGAGAAGAAATGGACCAATCCTATGGCCACCTAGATCACCCGACCTATCCGTTTTAGACTTTTTTCTGTGGGGTTATGTGAAGAACAAAGTGTATCAACAATCATATCAATCTGTGGAGGATCTTAGACTAGCTGTACTTGAAACATTTAATTCTATTGACAGAAGAAAAGTCAAAAAAGCCACAAATTCGATTTTAAAAAGATGTACTTTATGCCATAATAATAATGGTCGACTTTTTGAGCATCTTATGTAATATTTAAAATTTTCTTCTATTATTATTTTGATAATTTTGGAATTATTTTACTTTATGTTGCTTTTGACAAATCTAAAGAAAGATAATAAATTAAATATTGATTTCATTGCTATAAACAACCGCAATTGTTTTACTTTTGTCTTTTGCATGGCTAACTATTTTTTGGTGTATGGAAAAATTAAAACGACTATAACTTATTTAATTTTAAAAATAACTATGGCATATGTTATATCGGATTAAAGGGAAAAAAATAACCTTTCCAATGAAGCCATAGCCAACTACTGTTTCCATTAAAAGAAAGATAAGTTTGTGTCATATCTCCCAAAATATGGGCGAAATTTTTTTTTTGATTTTTTGTTATTAATCTGTGTAAAATTTTCTACAACTTTGTCCTTTACAGTTTTTTTCTATCTATGATAATAATAGAGATATATTGATTTCGAAAAATTGACACATTTTACTTTATTCAAAATATCTAGTTACCCTTGACTTTTTGAAATATTTTGAAAGTGTCATTTTATTCGTCCTATAAAACTACACTTCTTTCCCCATTTAACCGTTTTTCTATCTCTTATAGTTTCCGAGATCCCCATAGAGAACATCGAAAAAACTCACCCTGTATATGTTATTTTTTCTATGTAATTGGCCACCCGTAAGAATAAATAAATAAATATAATTCTAGAAATTGCAAAAAACCTTATTTCATTATGACAATTAAAGTTATATATAAAATGGATTGTGCCTCAGTCTAGGAGTACACACTATTAAATAATTATTTACCAACTAGTTTTGAAATACTGATGAAATTAACATGGCAACAATGCATTTTCACGTACACCAACTCGATTCTAGTCAAATTTTGAGTAACTTATGTTATGTTACAGTCATTTTGGTTATGTTACAGTCATTTTGTTTCCGTTTGTGAAAATTGATTACTTTCGCTGAATTCTTTAAATAGAATTTACTTCGAACATGTGTTTTCCACTCCCAGACTAAGCATGAAGTAAAATTTCGAGTTTAGATAAGCCTGAAAATTTGGTTTGGTCGCGTAGCGCGAAGCGCGGAGCGGCCAAACCAAATTTTCAGGCTTCTCTAAACTCGAAATTTTACTTCATGCGCCACGAGTCTAAAACACTGTTTTAAAGTGAAGTTCAAAATACACTAATTATACATACCTAATTAGTGTATTTTGAATTTCACTTTAAAACAGTGTTTTAGACGCGTGGCGCATGAAGTAAAATTTCGAGTTTAGAAAAGCCTTAAAATTTGGTTTGGCCGGTCCGCGCTTCGCGCCACGCGACCAAACCAAATTTTCAGGCTTTTCTAAACTCGAAATTTTACTTCATGCTTAGTCTGGGAGTGGAAAACACTTGTTCGGCGTAAATTTTATTTAAAGAATTCAGCGAAAGTAATCAATTTTCATAAACAGATTATGATTTATAGCAATATAATTCTATAAACTGTACATAACCTTAGGCTCATTTGCACCCCGACTGATTAACTTAAATTATCTACTAATCATTGATTAAACCTCTGATTAAGTCAAAATTCTAGAATATACGAATGTTATACATTTGTAAAATATCTTAAACGTGTCTCTTTCATTATTATGCGATTGTGTAAGCAATTTTTAAATTAAATTGTGTTTTTAAGCACTAATCACTGATTAAATTAATCGATTTGGGTGCAAACGGGCATTATTTCGTTATAGCCTTTGAGGTTATGTACAGGGTGAGGCAAAGAAATGTTACCATTGTATGGGAGACTAAATATTTTTGTTCGGTTCGGTAAACGCTGGATTGGTAGAGGTGGTCCTCTCCCATTAGTAGGGGAGCCCAAGCGGGGATTTGGGGTTTTACTCAAGCCCGACAGAATAAGTAAGGGGAGATAGCTTGCACCCTGTTAATGAACTACCACCATGTATGAACCCTTAATATAGGGGGGTTTGCTTAGGACAACCCATCAGATTAGTAAAAAAAAATCGATCCCCAAAAATACTCGAGCGTGTCAGATTAAGCTAAAGTAAGTTAATTATATGCAGAAAAGTTTACATTTCAATAATCTGACGATTTGAATGTGACGTAAAGAAATAGGCGAGTCACAAAGTTGCAAAAAAAAAAACGTTACCTGGTTTTACTCGAGCGCGGTTAACTTTTTTTTCATTTTGTAGGCAATAATGTAAGGATCACGGAAATAATATAATCTGATGATTTCTACATGCCGAAGTAGCTGAAAACATCACTAAAGTGTGGTGCGTGCAGCTACGGAGAATTTTATATTTGCCACTACGCGCCTCTCTGCCCTTCTTGCTCTTTCTCTGTCTCTCACTCTTTCGCACCGTCCCCACCACGGCCTTATACCCATACAGGTCTATATATATATATATATATATATATATATATAAATATATATATATATATATATATATATATATATATATATATATATATATACAGACAGTTTTATGTAACACCGAACATACGTCGTACATTTTCCGAAGCTCGGTTTATTAAAAGAATTTAATTTGAAGCTTTAAACGAGTGTTTTCCACTCCCAGGCTAAGCATGAAGTAAAATTTCGAGTTTAGAAAAGCCTGAAAATTTGGTTTGGTCGCGTAGCGCGAAGCGCGGAGCGGCCAAACCAAATTTTCAGGCTTTTGTAAACTCGAAATTTTACTTCATGCACCACCGGCACACAACACTGATTTAATGAAAAGTTTAGCAGTGTGTTTTAACTTTGGTAATATGTCAGTGTTTTGTACCGGTGGCGCATGAAGTAAAATTTCGAGTTTAGAAAAGCCTGAAAATTTGGTTTGGCCGCTCCGCGCTTCGCGCTACGCGACCAAACCAAATTTTCAAGCTTTTCTAAACTCGAAATTTTACTTCATGCTTGGTCTGGGAGTGGAAAACACTCGTTTAAAGCTTAAAATTAAATTTTTTAATTAAACCGAGCATCGGATTAAAAAAACGTATTAAAGATTGTTAAAAAAAAATTGTTACTTGAAAATCTAAATAAATACAATTTTTATACGTATATATACTTTTTTTTAATTATTATACATTAGTTTTATTCTGTTCAGTACGTATTAAACGTAATAAACGTATACTTTTTTTTATTATTATACATTAGTTTTATTCTATTCAGTTAGATGAAAAAAAAAATAAAAAAAAGTTTTCAGTCAGATTTAGAAATCCCTTGACATAATTGTCAGATTATAGGTCAGTATGATAAGGACATCAAACTGAACCGTCTGTATGAAAATCTGACGAGCTCGAGTTTTTCAAGGTCACGATTTTTTTTCACTTATTTAAAAATCAGCCATAAGTTATGGTTACGTCCAAATCGTCAGATTAACGAATATAACATCTTTTATGGTTCACTTGGCACTCCTACTAAATATCTGACCAGCTCGAATAAATTTTTTTTTTTCAATTTTCTACCTCTTCGTACAGCCACCCACACCTAACAAGTCGTCAGATTAGTATCTGTCCGTTACCAGGAACATGAAGGGCGTCAACGCTATTAATATCTGGCGCGCTCTTGTAAGCCATTGTGACTATTTTTTTTTTACATTTTCGAAAATTGATACTGGCTTCCCCCACCGCTAAAAGAACATACATCATATAGACTTTTCTTCTTTTTAGCATCTAATCTTCGCAATCTAAGAGTTTCCACAACGCCCATTTAGCCTCGCGGGCTCCCCTACCACATGGCCAGCATGTTCACCCGACCTGACGCCTTGCGATTTTTGGTGAACCTCGCAACTCGGACGACCTAAACCACTGCATCACTCACGTCATCGCTGGAATTCCTGCCTAAATGGCCCAGAGTTCCTTACAAAACCAGTGGACAGATTCCATAAGTGCAGTGAGTGGGGCGGGTGCCAAATTGAAACCCTGTAACTAAATGCCTGCCTAGTAATTGAAAGTGATTAAACACCCATTTAATGCTAACACGTTTGATTCGCCCTGTATAACATGGATTATACCTCAGTCTAGGACTACACACCGTTACAGTTTTAATTAGAAATTAGTTTTGATCGACTGATAAAATTAACGTGGCAACATTGCATCTGCATGTGTACCAACTTGACTCTAGTCAAATTTCGAGTAATTATGTTATACTTATTTAGCATATGTTTCTGAAACTTGATTACTTTCGCTAAATTATTTACATAAAATTTACTTCGAACAAATGTTTTCCACTCCCAGACTAAGCATGAAGTAAAATTTCGAGTTTAGAAAAGGCCCGCGTAGAAAAGCAACCCGAGACAAATTTTCACGGGGCTTTTCTAAACTCGAAATTTTACTTCATGCGCCGCGCGTCTAAAACACTGTCCTAAAGTGAAGTTCAAAATATACTAATTAGGTATGTACATTTATGATTTATGGCAATATAATTCTATAAATTCTAAATAACCTTATTTTGTTATAGCCTTTGAGGTTATGTACAAATACAATGGATTGTGCCTTAAACTAGGATTACACGCTATTAAATTATTAATTATAAACTAGTGATGAACTACTGATAAAATGAACGTGGCAATATTGCATTTTCACGTCTACAAACTAGACTCTAGTCAAATTTCGAGTAATTTGGAGGTTATGTAACACTCATTTTGTTTACGTGTGATATTTTATTACTTTCGTTGAATTCGTTAGATAAAATTTACTTCTAACGAGTGTTTTCCACTCCCAGACTAAGCATGAAGTCAAATTTCGAGTTTAGAAAAGCCTGAAAATTTGGTTTGGTCGTAAACTATAATACAGGGTCGCACAAAACTACCGCTTTGGTTTGAATGTTTAATAACTTTTTAAATTTATTTATATTTTTTATTTTTATTTCAGAATTTTGTGAAGAAAGCTTGGGGAATTTGAAATGGAACAGTATACAACAGAACAGCGATCAAAAATTTTTGAATTTTATTTTCAAAATCAACGGTCAATTGTTTTGACGCAGCGTGCTTATCGTCGTTTTTTTAATGTGCGTACTGGACCTTCAGCATCAACAATAAACCGCCTGGATGCAAATTTTCGACAACATGGTACAGTAAGGCACCTTCCATGTACCGGAAGACCACGTACGATCCACACGGAAGAAAATATCCAACGTGTTGTGGATAGTGTGCAGGACAGTCCAGAAACATCAACAAGAAGACGTTCGGCACAACTGGGGCTATCGCGGAGGTCCGTTCAGAGGATTTTTACCACATTGCACATGTTGCCGTATAAAGTTCAGCTTGTGTAAGAATTGAAGCCGATAGACTACCAACAACGGCTTGATTATGAAATTTCATTCCGACAAAAAGCAGAAAAAAATCGCGATTTCATTAACAATTTGATAATGAGCGATGAAGCTCATTTCCAATTGAATGGTTTCATAAACAAGCAAAATTGCAGGATATGGGCTACGGAGAATCCAAGAACAGTTCATCAGCGACAATTACACCCACTTAAGTATACTGTTTGGTGCGGTGTATCGTCTGAAAAGATCATTGGTCCATATTTTTTTGAAAATGCACATGGCGCCTCAGTTACGGTTAATGGTGCTGAATATCGAACGATACTAGACAATTTTTTGAGGCCAGCTGTAGAAAACCATCCACAGTTGTGGTTCCAACAAGATGGAGCCACAGCCCACACTGCAAGGGATACAATGGCTCTGTTACCGAACCTCTTTGGCGAACGCATTATTTCGCGCAGAAGCGGATTTCACAGCTCCAGACTGTTTTTTTTTTTGGGTTATTTAAAAGAAAGGGTATACGTAAATAACAATACATTCGCAATGAAATTCAAGCCATAGCACCGAAAATTTTAGGAAAAGTTATGGAAAATGTACTGGAAAGAGCACGAATGTGCGAAGCCGAAAATGGACACTACTTGCGGGATATAATTTTTTATACTTAAGCCAAAAATATTTCCCATTAATATACTGTATAACAAAAAAATAATAATAATAATTAACCATTAAATAAAAAGTCATTAAACATTCAAACCATATCGGTAGTTTTGCGCCACCCTGTAGTAATCTACTTAAAAGTTTTAAGAATACGAAAATGTTAATTTCATCCTTAGAACCATGTTGAAGCTGTACGCTAATAACTATTATTAATATATATTAGTCATTAGCGTACAGCTTTAACACGGTTCTAAGGATGAAATTAACATTTTCGTATTCCTTAAGTTGAATTATTTAAATGTTGATCAATACGTTTTACTAATTCTAAAATCGTAATATCATCCTAAGAATCGTGTTAAGACTGTATGCTAATAACTATTAATAAAGCTGAATAATTTTAGTGTCGATTACTTTTATAATCATACGATTTTAACATTGAACCGTTTCTTAACCTCACTTCATATTTTTCACATTATAAATTAAATAAAAATCTCCTAAAATTAACCGTTTCTAAATCTCACTTCATATATTTCACATCATAAACTAAATAAAACTCTCGCACGATTGAAAAAAAAGCAAAAATTTCCCGTTCGAGGTTTCTTCTGTAAGACGATTTCGAACTCGAAAATTTCGAAAAATGTAATTCGGTTGGGGTTTGTTGATTATTTCGTTCGGTCTAAGCCAAACTATATTGCCTGGTGACAATATAAGACGTATTACATTTTGCAATTGGTTGCTGCAAAAGTGCAATGAAGATAATATTTTTATTAATAACATTATTTGGACAGATATTAATAAAAATATCATCTTCATTGCACTTTTGCAGCAACCAATTGCAAAATGTAATACGTCTTATATTGTCACCAGGCAATAGAGTTTGGCTTAGACCGAACGAAATAATCAACAAAGCCCAACCGAATTACGTTTTTAACATCTGCAAAGTTTTGGACGTCACAAATAGTGGCATATTTAATAGGAATAATGAGCATTTTTGAGCAACGACAAATCCAAGACAAATCCGTAGTGTTAAGTCACAGCATCGATTTGGGATAAATATTTGGGCAGACATTAATAAAGACAATTTAATAGGGCCAATTATGTACGAAGATTCTCTAAACAGTGAAGGATATTTACACCTTCTTCGTACAAACATTGCTAAATATTTGAATAATGTTCCTCTAAGTCAACACCAAAACTTCTGGTGGCAGCGGTGCACGGTGCACCAGCGCACAATGCCAGAAATGTTCGCAACTATTTATTTAAATGCAATGTACCCAAATCAGTGGATCGGGAACGGTGGAATCGTAGCTTGGCCAGCTAGATCGCCAGATCTAAACGTTATGGATTATTTTTTTATGGTGTTTTGTTAAAAATGTAGTTTATAGTCATACTTATGACAACAGTGCAGAGCTCAGAGAGTGTTTATAGGGCGGTAAGTAATGTAAAAAAATAACGCGCTAAATTATGTATTAATGAAAACGGTTTTTTGTTTGAACACAAAATATAATTTTTAATGTTAAAAATTTCACTATTTTTGTTATTATTAATTTTTATATTATTTTACTTGTTACATTCTCTAAAATTATTGTTCACCAGCCAATTCTGTATTTCTGTTTAATGAATAAAAATAATAACAATAACATTATTCCTTGAGAATGACGATAAGTCGAGACTAGTTGGATAATAAAGAAATTCGTGAAACAAGCCAAGTGCCTTTAATTCAAATTCAAATATTAGTTAAAATGTTTCATCAAGTGATCAATGAGAACCAAATTAAAGTGACAAATAATACTACTTTTCAACTTGCTGCTCACTTACTCAATTATTGTGGCACTTTTGGAAAACAAACTTTTTTTTTGATAAATCTCTCGCACTACACGCGCACTCTTCGAAACGCAATAACTTCGAGACGACCGACTTGTCGATCAGTAAACAAGAAACTGTGTGGCTCTCTTTGGCCATGAATAAATGTTATCCAAAGTCCCACCATTGTCCATGGTAAACAAGAGGAGTCTTTACATCCCGGTGTCCCCACCAAAAATCCGGTTATCCTCTTATTGAACATATATTTTTTTATATAAAACAAAATGATTGTTCAATAACATCTTACTCTTGAATTAAAAAAATAAAACACTTACTCAAATATTATTTATAAATGCAACTATTTATAGCCAGAATTTTGACTTAGATGGGGAAGCCCAAACAAAGTCTCAAAGTAAATATGTAATAAATATAACGCAAATTAGAATATATACGGGACATTTTTCTTTTAAGTATGCATCAGTGACGGCTCGTCAGGGACGGCAGGGTCGGCTGGGCCGTACCGATAAATTTGATTGAATAAAAATTATAAATTTTTATTTTCTCATAAATAAATATTGCGCACTTTTTGTAATAATAATAATAATAATAATATCATTTATTGCCCAACAGGAGACCCATTTACAGAACAATTTTACAATTATAGAATAATATTTAAAACAAAACATGAGTATATAACATAATGATTAATAAAATAACAGTCAAACAACATATTACAACTTATCAAAAAATATGTCATCATAATGTTTCATTGCACTTCTACACATAACTGGCACAGGGGCACATCGCAGAGTTGCTATGCCAGACCTTGATCGTGGTACATAAAATTAATTTTTGATAGGAGAAACGGTGCATCTGTAACATTATTAACAATTTTCCAGAGAAATTTTGCAGATTGCTCTTCTCTTCTAGCAGCCAGGGAGACCACGTCATGTTTTTGAAACAGTAGATACACAGACTCGCATTATAAATCCGAGAGTACGAGATGCGGCCATGGCTATGTTAGTGACGTCTTTTGAAAATCTTAAATCCGTCGAAAATAAAATACCCAAATCTTTCGTCTCGGTGCCGGATTTAAGTTGTAAATCATACATTGTGTATGACAGTGAGAGTGGATTTCTTTTCCAAGTATAAGATAACGAACAGCACTTATCAACGTTGAGTAAGAGTTTATGATGGTCACACCATTCTGTAAGTTTGTTGATATTGTTTTGAAGGGACAAAGCATCACTCAATATTGTTACAACTACAAAGAGCTTAATATCATCTGTATAAGCAAGCGCATGACAGGTTAATGAATCTAATAATGAATTTATAAAAATTATAAAGAGAAGTGGTCCAAGGTTAGACCCTTGTGGAACCCCAGAATTGACATCGTTGACGATTGGAATCCGTTATAGGCAATGTACGCCTGGCGGTTAGTTAAGTACGATCTTACAAGTAGTTGTACTTTTTGAGCTGCTCCTAGGTCTGTTAGTTTTACAAGCAGTATATCATGGTCAAGGGTGTCGAATGCACGGCAAAGATCCGTGTATATAACGTCCACTTATCCTCTGTTATCAATTACTTCCGAAACAAATTGTGAAAAACAGCTAAGATTAGTAGTTGTAGATCGACCCGGCATAAATCCGTGTTGGCTAGAAGAAATAAATCCGTGTTGGCTAGATGTAATAAATATATAGCAGGCTAATATGTAGTAATAATAATAAGCACTTAGCATAAAGCCGATAAATGTAGAAATTTATTTTAATTTATTATATGTTTACTAAGCAACTTCGTATCCGCAAAATCGGCCAGCCGTAGATTTTCAGATTATGAAGATTAATGCAAGCGCTACGTCGTCACAAGTGTCAGTGCAGTTTCTGTCGTTACATTTTCCCTGCAGGGTGAACGTACGTCCGCAAATGGTTTACTCGAGTACGGCAAATTTGCTGTGGCCGTACTCGCCGTTCTTCCACACAATACACCGATGCCTATGTATTAGAGCTGGGCAGGATTCAAATCATTCAGGATTCGAATCCTTTTAGAGGATCCAAAAGAGGCATTCGAATACTTTAGTTCAACTGGATTCGTGATCCGGATTCGTTACATTTTTTTAAGAGGATTCGTATTCGAATCCAAATGTGGGTGATTCGAATCCATATAAAAGGATTCAAATCCTTATGAAAGGATTCGAATATTTATAAAAGGATTCGAATATTTATAAAAGGATTCGAATATATTTAAAAGGATTCGATTACTTGCAAAAGGATTTGAATCGTCAAAAATAATTCGAATTAATTGTGAGGATTAACATGAAAAATGTCTTTAGTGTGTTTTTAAATTTCTTGTTAAATTACTGTTTTATACGCGTGGCGCATGAAGTAAAATTTCGAGTTTAGAAAAGCCCAGAAAATTTGTCTCGGGTCGCTGCGCGACCCTCGACAAATTTTCACTGGGCTTTTCTAAACTCGAAATTTTACTTCATGCTTAGTCTGGGAGTGGAAAACACTCGTTTAAATGAAGACAACCTTATACAAGACTGTCTCAGTTTAGATCCGAGTCGACCTTATACAGTAATGACTTTGATTTAGACCTCATGTGAGGATTTCCGCGCGTGATAAGGTCGGCTTGGTTTAAATCGAGACAAACTTGCACAGTAATGATCTTGGTTTTGACGTCACGTACGAATTTCCACGCGTGACAACATCAACCAAGGTGTGTAAGTTTGTCTTGATTTAAACCGAGCCGACCTTGTATTGTTTAATTACCTTGATTGTTGACGTCACGTAAAGAATTCCACATGTGACGTCAGCAATCAAGGTGGTTAGTGTATGTGGTTAGTGTTGTCTTAATTTAAAACCGAGTCGACCTTGTTAGTTTAATTACATTGACTTTTTACGTCACGCGAGGAATTTTATGTGTGACGTCAGACAACCCCCTGTATTTCTCTGGACATAGATATTTCTAATAAAATCAAACTGAATTTGCTATGAACAAACATAATAAGTAAAAACCAGTACATTTTCAATTTCACAATATTTCAGTGTTTTATCCGTTTAGCTACGCAACTAAACCAAACTTTCAAAATGTTCTAAACTCTATATTTTACTTCGTGCGTAAACAAGGACAGTAAATCTATGTTAAAAAACAAAAATTAACATTTCTGAAGATATAAACTTTTTGTCTCGTGTAATATAAGGCAAAAGTAATGTCATATTATGAATTGGCTGCCATTTTATTATAAATGAAAAAATGGGCAATGATTTGACTGAAAGTTAATTTAAAGGTGTTAAATTGATAATATAAAGTTAAAAAAATGATATCGGTCAAATGACCATATCCTGAGTTGATGTTGATTGTGCTCGTTTAGCAACATTTTGAATTGTTGTTCGTAAAACATCTGACCCCAAATTGGCGATTTCTTCTTAAATTTTGGCTTTACCAAGACTTGCAAGGTTTGTGGTTTGTTGTGGTAAACCAAACCAAATTTTCAGGCTTTTCTATACTCGAAATTTTACTTCATGATTAACCAAGGAGTGGAAACACTGTTATAAGCTTTGAATTGAACTTTTATTGCACCATTTTTGTTTTACTATTTTATTAATATCGACTATTTGTTTGAATTCAATTGAACTTATTAAATTGTACAAAAAATTACAGAAATTGAAAAATAATTGTATTTTTTTGTTGATAATACCAATTTTTTACATTTGGTACATATTTATGATCTTTGTAAAATACATTTTTAGTCTAATATTATTACTGTTTACACATTTATTAAATGTTTATGATCTTTAGAAAATGCACCGTTTGGCATTTATAAATTTTCAAATAGTTCAATTATATATTCATTATTATCATCTCATGTATCTGATTTCTTGTAATTTATAATTTTATTTTTTTGTTGATATTATACATTTTTACACAATAAGTATATTTTTATGTTTGTTGTATTTATTTATTTATTTGTTTATTCAGTAAACGGAGTTCATTAAAAAAATACATTGTATGTTTTGATTTTATTTCAAATGTAAGATTTTTTCAAATTTTAGAATAATTATTTATATTCATTTATACCTATTGATTTTGACTATTTTACCATTTTATTATTAATTTATCGGTTATACGAGTTCTATCAATTTATAAAAATCTACAAATATTATATGTATAGACTTTTAAATTCTGACAATTTTCGTTCATTTAAAACAAAAACGTCAAGAAAAACGGCAAAATATAATATAATGTAAACAACAATAATAACCAATCTATGACTATACAAATGTATAGCATTTAATCAACTTACACACATATCTAATATATTCATTATTATTGCTTATCTTTATAAATTAATATTAATGACATTCATATTAATTTCAATATAATGATATTTTTAACTAATCGGTTGTTGGTTTTTACAAAATAAACTGTTTTATTTTTCCCACATGTCATAATACGAATTATTTTCATAATTTGAATTTAACAAAGTACATGACTGTCGCTTTTTACAAATTTTTAAAAGGCGACAATCATGTACAGGGTGGCCCAAATTCGATGCTTTCATAGGGTATCTCGGTAACCTAAAGGGTTAGAAAAAAATTAATATAAATGTCATGACCTCTTTTTACGAGACATTAATAATGGCGTAAATAGATCATGGCTAACATAATTAGTTTGGAAGATATCAGGCGTTTTTCAATTGTTGGCTATTTTAAAATATGTCTTTATCTTAATAACCATAAGATATATAATAAAACAGTTTAATAATTATTGATGTAGTTTTCAGCGTAGAATGCAGTGGCGTACTTATTTTTTTATTCGGACTTTTAATTTCGGAGTTATGATATGAAGTTGCTTTTTTTCAAATGGAACACCCTATATATTTTTGTTATTGAATAGCATATTAAATTAGCTTTACATTTTTTTATAAAATATATACTTTTTTTATTGAAAAAATGTGGTTTTACCTTTGAAGCTTTTAGATAAACATTTGATAATACATACTATTATAATTACAGAGATGTTAGTATTATTTAATAATAACGAAGTGATCTGTAGATTCAGTAATTGATCGCAAAAGTCTTCAAAAATTATAAAATGAATATTTAAACTAACTTACTTTTTAATATAATCGATTTTTTGCGTATTTTTACGAATTTTTCGTAAATACGTATGTCAATGTAAAGCTAATTTAAAATTCTATTTAATAACATAAAAACATACAGGTTGTTCCATTTAAAAAAATGCAACTTTGTGTCATAACTCTGAAATTTAAAGTTGAAATAAAAAAATAAGTACGCCACTGAATTCTACGTTGAAAACTTCACAAATAACTATTAAACTATTTATTTGTATATCTTATAGCTATTGAGAAACAGACATATTTAAAAATAGCCAACAATTGAAAAACGCCCGATATCTCGAAAACTAATCAAGGTAGCCACGATCTGTTAATGACAATGCTATTTTCTCTGAAAAAGACGTCATGACATGTATATCAGATTTTGTCTAACTATTCGGGTTACTGAGATACCTTATAAAAACATCGAATTTGGGTCACCCTGTACAGGGTGACCCAAGTTTGATATTTTTATATGGATCTTAGCAACCCAAATAGTTAGGCAAAATCTGATATACACGTAGGTCATGTCGTGTATATTAGATTCAAGGCTCATGGCTAGCTCGATTAGATTGAGAGATATCGGACGTTTTTCAATTGTCGGCTATTTTAAAATACGTCGTTTTCTCGATAACTATAAGATATACAAATAAATGGTCAAAATGTTAAATTTTGATTTGTAAAAGCGGTTCCACAAGAGCAAAAACGATATTTTTACCATTAAAATCCCTCCCGAAATGTTTATAACCCCCCTCCGAATTTTTTTTCTGGCTACGGCCTTGACCGAGATACCCTATGAAAACATCGAATTTGGGCCACCCTGTACTTTGTTAAATTCAAATTATGAATTAAAAATGAATCAAATAAAGTACAACAATATGGAATTACAAGTGGAAAAATGGAAAATATTTTATAAATACATCTTCACATAAAAATTTACAATGAACGCAGTAATTTCTGTGTGAAAATAAATCGCATGGGAATGCGAAGAAAATTCTTTATGGGAAATTTGAAATAAATGCTGTAGAATGAAATAATCATAAGTTTGAATGCAATTTTCAAGAATAATTACTTTAAATAATAATAATAAGGTACGGATGTAAATAAGTAATATTAGTTAATTGCCTGCAGTATTATTTATTTATTTATTCAGTCAACGAAGTGCACTTTTAAAAATACATTATTATTATTATTTCTTTATTTCCCCAAACAGAATACAAATTTCAGTTACAGGGCAGCAAAAATAAATTAAATTATATTGATTAATACTAATAATAAACATCTTTATTTCTGAGTTGACTACAATACAGATATAATACATAAGATACATGAGTGATGAATATGTGGCGAGTGTGTCTAGCTCCGTATAAATAAGAAAATAGCGACAGTTGTTGTATTGTTTAATTCAAAAATTTTTCACCATATAAAAGGTAAGAGTACTAACTGCACAACTGGCAAAATTATAAAATTATTCTGATAAGAACCAGATAATAATACTGAATTAGTTGGCTTAACCTATTTCCGAGTGAAATACAATTTATGGTTGAATTCAATTAAATTTGCAGAGACTGGTCGAAAGGGCCCAGTTGCCAAGGCCATTAAACAAGAAAGAAGAAGAAGAAGAATTAAATTGGACCGGGCGCGCGGATTACTCGTTTTTGCTCCTATAAATATTTCACGTTTTTTACCGATTGCTCGGGACCCAATTCACCTTTGTACTCTTGTGTTTTTCCTTCCGTCGCCTTGTTTTGTTTGTTTAATTTTAAGTCACCACCAAGGGCGCGGTTGGTGTAAAGATTTTGTATCCTTGTGCACAATTTCCTCATTTCCTAATTGCTATCATTATTTATTGCTATGGGGCGCGTATGCACCGTATGTAAAAAAAATATTGGTCCACGGACAGGAGCTCTAAAATTCCATGGTAGCTGTAAGCAATGGACACATGCCAATTGTCTATCCCATCTTACAGTAGATGATATTGACTACTACAACGATGAAGCCAAACAATCAGCAGGGGATAAATACATTTGCAATGAGTGTTCTCCAGTGGACACCAACTGTCAACCTCCTACAAATTCTATTTCTGAGACGACTAAAACAGTAATTAAATCTGAGTTGTCTTCACTTTTTCCTACTTGAATTACAAGAAATGGTAAAGGACATTTTAAAGGAGATGAAAAATGAAATTGAAGTTTTAAAAAATAAGTTAGCTTGCTTAACTTATTTGATGCGATTGATACAGCACATTCTTCTGAATGCAATATTATTAGCAAAACAAATATCAGTATGGATGAAGCAGTTCACGAATTTGAGGATCGACAGAGAAGAATTAACAATGTCATGGTCTTCAATTTACCGGAAAGCAACGGTACTAAAGATGAACGGCTAAGAGGGGATATTCTAGCTCTTTAAACCATTATGGATCCTTCCGTGCAATCTCTGGAATTTAAAGTTTCAGATTAGGGACACCTAATATCGATAGACCTAGGCCTTTGGTATACAAGATCCTTTATTAACGTGGATTAAATCATATCTCGCATGCAGATCGCAAAGAGTTTCTATTAAATCCAATTTATCTAGTCGCATCAAGATAACTTCCGGTGTCCCTCAGGGGTCTCATCTGGGGCCGCTCCTGTTCTCATTATTTATTAACGATCTTAGTAATGCACTTAAGTGTCCACATTTGCTGTTCGCTGATGATGTGAAGATTTATTTTAAAGTACGGACGATTCATGATTGCTTGCTCATTCAGGATGATCTAACTAGCATAACCAAATGGTGTGAATTAAACGACATGGCACTGAATGTGAAGAAATGTCAATATATATGTTTTAGTAGGTGCAAAAAACCAATTGAATTTCAATATTATCTCAGCGAGAAATCATTAGCTAAAGTCAATTTGATCCGCGATCTTGGAGTTTTATTTGATTCAAAGTTGTCATTTAACCCACACATCGATAGTGTTATTAATAAGGCAAATAAAACTCTCTATTTTGTGAAACGGTTTTCGGCTGATCTAGCTAATACACGGTCCATCACTATTCTCTACAATTCACTCGTTAGATCACAGCTGGAGTACTGTCGGGTAATTTGGTCTCCATCTTATGCGGTTCATATAAACAGATTAGAATCGGTACAGAGAAAATTCATTAAGTATGCATCATTTAAGTTGCATTGCAGTGGGTTACTAATACCAAGCGATAGCATTGAAACATATTTGGGGCTATTGCCATTGGAGATACGTAGCAGGCGGATGGACATGTGTTTGCTATATAAGATCTTAAATGGCTGTATTTCGTCAAACAGTCTGGTTAGTTTACTTAATATCCATGTTCCCGCAAGGACTGTAAGAAACATGCAACTAATGCATAACGTATATCATAGAACTACTTATGGACAACATAGTCCCTTGTCGCGTATCTCCAATCAGTGCAATAATATATGCTCTACTGTCGATATGCTCTACTGTCGATTGTTGGTGTACCGTACAGTCTATTTAAGCGGCAGCTGCATCAATGCTTAACTTAAATACATGTACATTTTTAACGATATTTCTGTACGTATACTGTGTATTATAGATTATGTTTAAATTCTGGAAACTATATGAAGCGTAAGATTGTTTTCTTTTATTCAAATAGTTTTGATTTTGAGGCATTAATTAACTTTCACGCTTTGATGCGCCGTTTTGTTCTCTTGATTATTCATTTACGTTAGTATATTTGTATTATTATCTGTTAGGTAATTGGTACTTTTTGTTATTGTTGTATTTCTATATAATTTATTGTAATTTTTACTGCATCTATATATGTAACTAATCTTTGTAGATTTATGTAAAAGGAGATTCCGTAAATAAATAAATAAAAATACATTTTGATTTTGTTTTTTTCCAACTCGGAAACTGGCTATCGACCAGCGGTCTTTCAGCCTGTCTTTGTCCTGTCTATGTATGTTTTTTAAAAGTCGTGATCGCTAACGTTACTGTCGGAGTCCGGTTGATGTGATAAGATGAATTGGTAAATGGTAGATGTGGAATATTTGAATTTAGGGTGGGTATTAGAGTTGCGGGGTATACACATATGATTTAGGATAGTAGTGATGTTAGGATTTGTGGCGAACTTTAAGGAGAGGTATTCTAGGCGTTGATTAATAGGGGGAATATTGCACATTTCATATAGGAGAGTATTGGAGGGGTTGTGTAAGGGGTTATTAGGGTGTCTGATTTTCGTAAGCACTCTTAGGGCTGATCGTTCGGCGACCTCTATATTTTTCAAAACGTTGGGACGAGGATTGTGAAATAGGATAGGAGCATACTCTAGCAGGGGGCGACATATAGTTCTGTATATATGAACTGCGGTCTTTACAGTTATTCCTTCTTTTTGGAATGTCAGCGATCTAAAATGGCGCGCCCTGCATTTTATTTTTGTTTTTAGGCTTCTAGTGTGGTTAATAAAGATTAGTTTGGGATTGAGGGTAATGCCTAAGTATCTGCAATTAGGTGACGGTGAGATAGGATGATTATTAATTAAAATATGGTACGGGGAGTTTAGATGGCGGTGGAAGGGGATGAGAAGTTGAGTTTTATTTGGATTAATGGAGATTCTCCATTTCGCGAATCAGGTTTGGATGCTATCTATCAGCCTTTGAAAAGTGCTTAAGGCTTTAGGAATAGTGGGAGCGTGGGTTATAAGGGCGGTATAATCTGCGTATAGTAGAAGCACAGTTCATATATATCAAGTTAGTCAGTCCCCATATAAATTTTGGGTACACGCGAATGGGAGCAGAGCGCTGGATGCCAAATTGGTGTATATGGCTGCCTATATACACCAGTCTGGCTTCCTGCGGTCGGTCGGTTACGACTATTTTACTCCAGATGTCTCGAAATCAAATCTCAGAGAGAGAGTGAGAGAGAGACAATTTCTTTCTCCCTCTATTCCGCGCTTCTCGTTGTATCATATTCCAGATGTTGATTTTTCAATCTTGAAAACACGTTTTTTTTTTCTTTTAACGAGCTAAGGATGCGTGTTACATTCATTCATGCGTTTCCTTCTACAATTTTATTTTCTGCGTTATTAGAGAATAGATTTTATGAAATTATATGTGAACGTAGTAAAATTCATTAGGTATTATTTATTTTGTACAAAAAACTTAAAATACAAAACTATTTAACTTTTGATAAAAAGTAAAACAAATACATCAACTTATCATTTTATTAACTAATCAGAGCAATCCTATTGATCAGATCAAATCTACTGATCGATAAGGGTTTCTTTTTTAATTAAATTGGTCAGTGCAAAATGCAGTTAAGTCATTCTTTTTTAGTTTTTGAATTATTACCGTTTGAAGTTTTTAACCCATTAAGCGCCGTTGATGCATACACGCAACATTATTATTTTTTGATAATTAAGTTACTAAATAAGTTTATTTGATATATTATATTATTTGACCTGAATTGAAAATGTACCAAGAAAAATTTAAATATTTTGTTATTTAAAGTGTATTATAAATACTTCACAATATTACAATGTTTTATACGCGTGGCGCATAAAGTAAAATTTCGAGTTTAGAAAAGCCTAATTTGGCTCGGTCGCTCCGCTTCGCTACGCGCCCGAGCCAAATTTTCAGGCTTTTCTAAACTCGAAATTTTACTTCATGCTTAGTCTGGGAGTGGATACACTCGTTCTTAACTTCATATTGCACGTTTTTATATAAAATCGACGAATGCCTGAACATTGACAGCGTATACATTACATTGTTGAGGCACTAATTTTTTGAAAATCCATTATCACTTTAATATAATAATAATAATAAACTATTTATGATTTTTAACTTTTTATTAAATTCACGTATACATTATATGTATTTAAAGAAAAAATTCACAGTAAGTAATGCAATAAGTCATTCATAGAAATCATAAAAAGAAGTGTAGAATTTTAATTAAAATTAACTTTTAGAGTTCAAATTGCTTGGCCGTTAATGGGTTAAAATAGTTTTAAATATACTATGTATTCCGTTTCAAGGCGCATTGTATGTTTCATGTAAAGATTTACAATGTAATTGGAATTTGAGTTTGTATCGCTTATTGAACCAAAACGATTACAATAAAATTAAAATCATTTGTTTACCTACTAGCAGTATTTTCGAGGTATTATTTTTGAGTTCTCCTCAGTTTCATTTGAAATATAGCTTGAAAATAGTCAACAATCATACAAAAATAAAATCGTCAAAACAGTAGTTGCTACGAAAAGTCAGTGTTTGGCATCAAATTTATTAAAACACAAAGCAATAATTCAATTCAACATGAGTGTTTATTCTGCAAAAGAAAAAAAATAGATCCCAAAATAGACTCAGTATATATTTTAATCACGATGCGTATTTTATTAAATGAACCATACTTTTAATAAATATTAACAGTTTCAGAAATGTGTGGTTTTTGCACTGACTACTTTAATTATCCGTTTACTTTGAACGATTGTTACATGATCAACTTGTACTTTTCCGATTGAAATTTTATAAACGCTTATTGTGTGCCATTTGACCAACACCGACAACACTCAGCGGTCACTAAAATGTTACCTAATTTTTGGATTAAAATTTATGGCATCCGTCGTGCGGCTGCATGGGGATAATTTAAAAAAGAATAAGCAGAAATATTTTTCGATATTCTCAATACTTCCCGAGATACACGAAATGTTATATAGAGAAAGTACAAATTATATAAAAATCATGAAAGTTTATAATTGAGAATATTATCAAAAACTGCGAAACAAACAAACTTGTTAAATCAAGTAATTAGTCACATTAATAACATTATAAATTTTACATTTTAATAATTGTTACCGACCTCATGGCTATCTTTTTTTGTACGGAAATATACGTTTTAGGGTCCCAGGAATCAGAAACAAGTGTTATCGATAATATTTGAGATAATTGGCTCAAATATTGAAATATGTTGAAAAGTCTCGTTAAGTGATGATAATCAAAAACATTCAGAAAACAACAAGATGTTTTTAATAGAATAAGTATAATAGATTTTCTCTGAGAAGTGTAATTGCAAAAATCATTGAATACTCTATTTCCAGTTTACAATGTTTTGTATGTCAGGTTAATTCAATTATTTCAATGGTTTTATTCTTAGTCAGATTACATTTACAAAAGGTACCGATGGGATTATGTTACAGACTAAATAGGTCAAGTCAAAATAATTCAAAATGATTTAAGAAAACCCGATCAAAAAGTGTCTAACTAAAATATCGGTTAGTGAAAAACATGATAAGAAATTACCGAATTGAATTCTGCGGATACGGATTAAATGTGTCAACAGTAAATAATATTTTTAAATCCCAAAATATTTATGGTTTTTAGAAGGTTGCGGATTATCTGTAAGTTGCAGTGGTATTGTTCTGGTCGCGCGATGTTGAGGGTATACACCATAATAAAAACGTGGTCGAAAAAATGCCTACAAATAGGTAAAAACAGATAGATCACTTCGAAGAATTTGATTTTTCATCCCTTCTATAAAGCTATCCCCACTAAAATAATGAATATTGTCCAAAAAGAAAACAGTCAAGGAAAAGAGTTAATTCGATATTCATACACGTTCTTCAGAGTGTAAATGGATGAAACGGAATGTAGCATTTTCAATGTTAATTTCTCAAAATTAAAATATTATCTTCCCTAATTATTTCAGGGAAATTATGATATTCATTTGGTTAGAGTAAAAATATACACACCGAGCTTTGCTATTTATTGCATTTTTAAAAACCGGAGTGTCATGAAATTAAACAAGCAAATGATGAGGTGTTGATTTGTTGGCTTTTTATTTTAAATATATTCTGTTGATTTTGTGTTACACTTCGACCATTTCTGTATAATTATTACTGAATAAAAAAAAAACGAAAAAACTGCCTCTAAAATATCGTTAATAAATAAGAAAACAGTTATACAGCGTGTAAACGAACTACTGTACAGGCTCTCTACCACATAAGGGGCAGCGTTTAAATAAACAATACCTGCATTTGAAATTACCATACCTTAAGTAGATAGCTCAGAAATAATTATTAAAAATAATTAATAATAATAGGCCACATGTTTGTGGTATCTGGTATACGCGCACATTGCGTATTTTAAGAGAGATTCCACATAGACTGGTAGTTTTTAAACGATTTGGATATCGAATTACACCTTCCAGAGAAAAGTGGGTCAGATTGTGAAGAATTATGTCTATGTTATCGTTTTCATAAGTACCCATTGCTGACTAAAGTTTAGTGCGTGCGAAGTGATTTATGCGCCTCGCAGTAGTAAAAGTAAATAAAAAATACAACAACTTACGCATCCACGAAAAATATCATAAACACAGGTAACCAGAAGTTCTCAAAAAGTAAAAAATGCATGAAAAATTATGAAAAATCCAATATTTTTTTTCCGATTTTATTTTTGCTGCAATTGGTGTCAAAATATTTTGTGTATACGCCCTTAAGAGGATGTACATTAGTTCGATTACACGCTGTATGTATATTTAATATAGTTTTTTAATGTTTGTTAGTTTTTTGTATATATGAATGTTTATATGAATCTATATTGCTATGTTTTTAGTTTTGTGTATTCGTAAATAATTTATCTATTTTATTGAAATAATTTCTGTTTTTTTATTATCAATTCCAATTAAAATACCCATCAAACATTTTTCAAATTGATTTTTTTTTAAAAATGTTTAATAACATAAATATATTAAAAATCTATTAATTTTTAAACACGTTTTTATTAAAAATATATATAATAACTAAAAATGTTGGAAATATATTTTACATTTTTTCATTGTAAAATGACTTTGTTTATTTATACAAATTATGAATATTTGAAACAATAATCTATTAATCTAATAATTTTAACAATGTTTTTATTAAAAATATATAAAATAACTAAAAACGTTGAAAATATATTTTAGAATTGTTAATTTCATTGTAAATTTGTTTTTATAAAATATATTCCCGAATTTCATAATTTGGAACACGCTTGAAATCTCAAAATAAAAGAAATATTTCCGAATAAACTTTTTGTGGTGATAATACATTTTATTATTCGTCTACCACAGTTCATATACAGGAAGTTTTCCGTTAAAGTATACATATTTCAAATTCACCTTATTTTCTTTAAATCTGTAGATATTCGTTGTGTTTTTAAAAGAGTTCAATTTGATGCTTTAAACGAGTGTTTTCCTCTCCCAGACTAAGCATGAAGTAAAATTTCGAGTTTAGAAAAGCCCCGTGAAAATTTGTCGAGGGTCGCGCAGCGACCCGAGACAAATTTTCGGGGCTTTTCTAAACTCGAAATTTTACTTCATGCGCCACGCGTATAAAACACTAAAATATTGTGAAATTTAAGTATATTTGAACCTCACGTAAAATCAGTGTTTTGTGCGCGGGGCGCATGAAGTAAAATTTCGAGTTTAGAAAAGCCCAGAAAAAAGTACAGTGTATTCTGTATATTGAGTTATTTATACTTAAAAAAAACTGTCTGTATAACTAATCAATAATATAAATTATTTGCCAAATTTGGAACATACCAAAGTTTTAATTGAATTTATAAAGAAAAAAAACAATCAAGATAAAAATAATATCAAATGAATTCTTTAATGTAAACTCATTGAATTTAATTTTTTGATTTTTAGTTAAATTTTAGGTTTATTTAGGAGCTTTTTAAATATATCTGATTCCCAAAGTCCATAATTTTGAACACGCTGGAAATCTGAAAATAAAAGAAATGTTTCGGAACAGTTTATTTTTTCTGAAGGTCATCAAATTTATCATCGTCAAGTGGTGTAGACGGGATCAAATTACACGACGAAATAAGAGCGAGCGCGTTTGTGTGTGTTGTGTGTGTAGACGCAACCGGAGCAGTTTTCTCTAGAATACTTCTACCTTTACTCTATTCATAAGTAGATGGACCCACTTCCCGACCACAGTCTCTCCTTTTTATCCTCGAAAACTCGGAATCCAGTTCTCCCATAAGCATTGCCTACCCTTGGTAGAGGGTATGCGGAAGGATTTAAATAGAGAGGATCTGCATTGTAAAGGTCATCGACAAAGATGTTATATAACATGGGGGACAGTGGGGATATATTGATTATTATAAGGTAATAAACAATTTATTAATTTCACTTAAGAGCGCCAATTTTTGCTAGTTGTGTGTTTCTGGGATACGAGATGGCGCAGAGATAGCAAAATTGCAGAAAGTAGTTTTGACTATGTATTGGTTTATAGTGCCTTCCGAATTTTATTATAACGATTAATAAAAATTACGAGCGCGGAGCGCGTTGTTTGCTTGTTTAGATAGCGCCGGGCGAATGAATGGGTATTGAATTACACTAGGCAAGTAAACTGAATAAATAAATATTCACGATTTTAATTTCTATCGATATACATACAACTGTTTTTGCTTGTCTCATTTCCAATACTTATTTTTATTATATTATTATGAATTACAATCAATATAAATATATATTACATATACACATTTATTTATGTGTATACAAATTAAGAAAATATAATTGATGTATATTAATATTAATACCGACTTCATTCAGACTCCAGTTCAAAGGCACAAATTCATTATTTGTGTTGAATTGAATTAAATTAAAAGGTACACTTAACCAAGGCCGTAGCCAGAGGGGGGTAATATGGGGTTCAAAACACCCCCTCTAGAAATTTTTAAAATGTTAAATTTTTGTATGTAAAAGCTTTTACATACAAAAATTTAACATTTTAAAAATTTCGGGAGGGGTGGGTTAAACCCCATATCCCCCCTCTAAACCTAAACACAATAAGATTGCACTTACAATTTCTCATTTATTTTATATAAAATTTAAAACCGTGACCAGTTAGTTAGTATTAGAATTAGACCATTCAACATTTGAAAACAATGTGTATGTGAATAACGAACATAAAATATTATTTTAAGACATCTTCTTTCTTACACCTAATGATTTGCTAATACATTTGTTACAGTTTCTTCAGATTTACTATTTTCGTTTCAACGATATGTTCATCGTTCACACAACCATTCTCCTCTCATTTCTGAACGATCATAATAATTGTTACTTGATACTAAATAAGTCAGAAATACTTAGCACGCGAAGAATGTCCAGCAAAAGTCAATTTTATGATCTGATATTTTTCTTTTGTGGTATCAACACTTTTGTTGAATTCAAATAATGTTTTTTGTGTCTTAATAAATTTAGATGACACACACTGACTATTCACAGCAACTACTGTTTTAAGGATTCTATTCGAATATTTCTTTACAATTTTAAGCTATTTTTCAAATAAATCAGTAAAGAGAAAACAAAAATAAAACTTTGAAAATAATGCTAACAGGTAAAGAAAAGGTTTTATATCATCTAGCTCATATTAGTTCAAGAATAAAGATACAAACTAAAATTGAAATTTTTTCTTGCGAATTCTCTATGATGCGTCTTGAAACGAGACACAGGCTAATACCCCGACGGACATTGAATTATACAACAAATTGTTACATTAGGTTACTGTATGTAACAGCAAACACTTGTTGTATAATTCAATGTCCGTCGGGGTATTAGCCCGGGAAGTAGTTGTTTCAATGAGTGTTTGATATAGTCTTTGTAAGACTAACTTGTTGTAGATTGCGAAAAAAATCGCTTTTTTAATGTTTGAAGTATTCTGCAACCAAGAATTGGCAATTTCATTTATACTTATGTTTGAACGGTAACGTGACCGCCAGTCTAAGGCGTCAAATTGTTTAGAGGAAATGGCAAAACTATACTGAGGAGAGATAAATCTCGAAACGCGTCTATAGATGGCCTGAATAATTTGACCCAAATTGTTACATTTGCAGTAGGTTACTGTATGTAACAGCAAACACTTGTTGTATAATTCATTGTCCGTCGGGGTATTAGCCCGGGAAGTAGTTGTTTCAATGAGTGTTTGATATAGTCTTTGTAAGACTAACTTGTAGATTGCGAAAAGAATCGCACTTTTAATGTATGTAGTTATGTGTTTTTTTTTATCGGCAACATTTAGTATCTTTTTAGGATCTGTAGAATATTCTATATAAAAAGTATGATGGTACAATATAAAGAAATAAAATAAATGCGAAAAGTTATATCGCTTTATTTATTTTTTTTGTTTTATTTTTCAAATTATTTTTCATAGCGTTGATTATGGCATCCGACTCTTTACATTTTTTGCCTCTCGGAATCCTTTTTAATATAATTTCTGGCAAGACGCATTCTTTATAAAATGCACTTAGGCAAGGGAGCATGCGATTTATCCAAAATTAGTTATCTTTTTCAATTTTTTGAATAAAGATATCTTTATCTACATATACCAGGTGTTGACTTGGCGGACGCAACATAGGAAATCGCATGTTAATTTTAAAGTGTTCAAATATTGGCTTCCCTATTTATTTTAGAGACAAAATGTATTTCACTTTTTTGTAGAGAGAAACATTCTAAATTTATGAATGTTCACACTTAACACTTTACGTTTCTCTAAGTTAAAATAATTAAATAAAAGTAATGTGATTTTATAAAAATAATGACATACCATGGAAAAAAAAATGGAAAAAAAATGGAATTGATACAACATTTGCGGATATTAAGTGTTTTTTTTTTAAGTTTAATTTAAAGCTTTAAACAAGTACACAAATAAGACAATTAACTTTGTTTGTATAACTGAGGATTTTATTGTGACTATAGTTTCGACAACTTTAACTTGTCATTATCAAACATAAACTTTATGTTTGATAATGACAAGTTAAAGTTGTCGCAACTATAGTCACAATAAAATCGTCAGTTATACAAACAAAGTTAATTGTCTTATTTGTGTAAATAATGATGTATAACGAAGTAGAAGCCTCCACAGTGAACACTTTAAACAAGTGTTTTCCACTCCCAGACTAAGCATGAAGTAAAATTTCTAGTTTAGAAAAGCCCTGTGAAAATTTGTCGTGGGTCGCGCAGCGACCCGAGACAAATTTTCTGGGCTTTTCTAAACTCGAAATTTTACTTCATGCGCCACGCGTACAAAACAAAAATATTGTGAATTTATGTATATTTAAACCTCACTTGAAATCAGTGTTTTATATGCGTGGCGCATGAAGTAAAATTTCGAGTTTAGAAAAGCCCAGAAAATTTGTCTCGGGTCGCTACGCGACCCTCGACAAATTTTCACGGGGCTTTTCTAAACTCGAAATTTTACTTCATGCTTAGTCTGGGAGTGGAAAAAACTCGTTTAAAGCTTCAAATTGAACTCTTTTAAAAATCAACGAATGTCAGAAAATTTACAGCTATAATAATTAAGAAAAGGTAATGTGATTTTATAAAAATAATGACATACCATGGAATTGATATAACAATTGCGGATATTTCCTGTTTCTTTTAAGTTCAATTTAAAGCTTTAAACAAGTGTTTTCCACTTCCAGACTAAGCATGAAGTAAAATTTCGAGTTTAGAAAAGCCCCGTGAAAATTTGTCGAGGGTCGCGCAGCGACCCGAGACAAATTTTCTGGGCTTTTCTAAACTCGAAATTTTACTTCATGCGCCACGCGTACAAAACAAAAATATTGTGAATTTATGTAAATTTGAACCTTACTTGAAATCAGTGTTTTATACGCGTGGCGCATGAAGTAAAATTTCGAGTTTAGAAAAGCCCAGAAAATTTGTCTCGGGTCGCTACGCGACCCTCGACAAATTTTCACGGGGCTTTTCTAAACTCGAAATTTTACTTCATGCTTAGTCTGGGAGTGGAAAACACTCGTTTAAAGCTTCAAATTAAACTCTTTTAAAAATCAACGAATGTCAGAAAACTTACAGCTAAAATAATTAAGAAAAAGTAATGTGATTTTATAAAAATAATGACATACCATGGAATTGATATAACAATTGCGGATATTTCCTGTTTTTTTTTAAGTTTAATTTAAAGCTTTAAACAAGTGTTTTCCACTCCCAGACTAAGCATAAAGTAAAATTTCGAGTTAAGAAAAGCCCTGTGAAAATTAGTTTTGTTTTTTCAAATTTTTTTCATAAATTTAAACAAACCAAATTTTTAGGCTTTTCTAAACTCAGCATTTTACTTCATGCTTAATCTGGGAGTGGAAACACTCGTTAGTATCTTCAAATTAAACTCATAAAAAAAAGGAGTATCAGTATATAGATTTAATAAAAATATTGTTTTTACCTTAGCAGTGTTTTTAAACCGAATTTTCAGGCTTTCCTAAACTTGAAATTTTACTTAATGCAAGGAGTGAAATCACGCGTTCGTAACTTCAAATTAAACACTTTCAAAAAGAAACAATAAACGTCTGAAATTTTATAGCGCATATATCAAAAAGTGTGCACTTAAAAGGAAAATTCCCCGTATGTTTGATTATAATTAATCCGCATGTTTTTGTTTTCATAATTCTAAAAATAATTAAACAAAATCAGATTGTAGTCATTTTAATTATTTATACCTGTTAAAAGTTCGCTTACTAGTACAAAAAAAAGAAAACAAATTTTAAACAGCATGTTTATTATACCTCGTTCAACTTACACACGTTTGCTTTTAATTTTGAATTTGAATTTGAATTGTATACACATGCTGACATCTGTTGAGTAATTGCTGAACTTTGGTTAAAAAATTGCACTGATAATTTAAATTCAGTACTTTAATTGCATGGAAAAATATTATAATAAATATTTCTTGCAATTATTTACATTACACCAAAATATAGAGTCATTATCAATATAAAAAATTGTAAAATTTTTATTCGGTTCCTGACATCTATTGATTAAAGGCCAAAATTTACCACTTATTTATTGTAATATATTTGAATAAAGCCTTTTAGGGTCAGTTGCACCAAACCCGTTGAACTGGTTCAACTTTGAACTAAAGTTCAAAGTGACATTTGAACAATAGGACCTGTCATCTTAAACTCGAGTTCAGCTTGAACTTAAGTTCAACGTTTTTGGTGCAACTGAGCCTTAATCCTAAGAAAATATGTTATTACTAATCCTTCTCACGTTCAATCACACATTACAGTTTTTAATTTTGTATGAATGTATTGTTTTATTGTTTAAATCCTAACATCTATCCAATAAAAACTGAACGTTTATAACGTCACTCATAAAATAAATGTAAAAACCTTATTCATTACAAAAATAAAAATGCATTACTAAATTTTCTTGTGTTTATTAACATACTTTTCCTATTGTAGTTTTGCGTAAATTTATTTTATTTCTTTCTTAAATGCTGATATCTAGCAATGAAATCCTAAACTTTTTGCAAACTAATAAATACAATAAATTCACTCTAATTGTAATAAAAAAAATATAATTAAAAACATTAATTTAATAAGTCACAATAAAATAATAATTTTTATAGTTTCATAAATGGTAATAAATATTTGACATTTATTGTAATTTATAAACTGACGTATATTATTTGAACACTTATCTACGATTAAAATTTCATAAAGTTTTATTAAATTACAAATAACTTTTATATTACAATACAAGTAAAAGTAGTGATAAGCTTTACTAAAAACCAAATTACATAATAATTATTCTATTTAAAATATAATCCATGTAATTTATTATTAATTTCATCGCTCATGTGCTACCATCTTCTGGTTGATTTGTGATACTCCGTGTCTTAGTTCGTGTAAATTCCGTTCAGCGCTCTATCCAGGGAAAAATGTTTTCCCGCTGTTAACTTTAAAACCCAATAAATTACAAGAGAAAACGTTGGGATTGGCTTTATTAAAAACAAAATTATATAATTAATATGTAATTTTCTTTTTAGCAAAGCTTTTCCCAACTATTCTATTTTAATTGGGGCTGGGAATTTGAACATTCGCGAATATTCAAATACAACATTACTTCTATTAAATCACTCATTTTTTCACATATTCAATAGTTGTAGCTATTTGAGTATTTAAATATTTTATTAAATTATTGTTAGAAAATGTCTAATATATTTTCTAAAACTAAACATTTATAAATTTAAATAGTTTATTTGTTTAAATATTTGACTAATTTGAATGTTTCATATTTGAATAATAATAATAATAACAATAAAATAATATTCACGAATATTCGAATTTTTAGTCCTAATTTGAATTATTATACATGTAATTTATTATTAATTTAACCGTTTATATGCTGCCATCTATCGGTTGATTTGCAATATTCCATCTCTGAGTTCTTCCGTTCGGCGCTGTATTCAGGAAAAAATATTTCCCCGCTGTTGGCCACCTTGAAAAATGCCCTTACAAATTTGTAACTCGTGAAGCAAACACGTTTCGTGTCACAAGACTTAAAATGTAAGTAAAACCCTTGTTATCCCTTTAAAATATTACCGCTGGAATAATCAGCAATGCTGCTTTTGTACGTTGAATGTGTTTTTTCTCGGTTATCATTGCGGATTATTTAGATTTTCACCGGATTTGGTTTTGTTAGGTTACGTTTGATTTGCTTCAGATGTAAATTATTAAATATTCCAGTAAATAAACACCTATCAATTTTGGTTTTTGCAAATGATTTTACTTAAATTTGTCGAACAATACATTTTGTTTGTAAATAGTGTTTACAAGTTTCAAAAAGCATGTGTAGTGTTGTAGCGTATGGCTAAATTTATGTTTATAGCAATTTGTAAACTTGCCCTGCCCTATTTACACGGTTGCTACCAGGCTTTCAAAGAAAAAATCGAAAAAACCTACAAAAAGATCATTTTTCTTTTGCAAAGAACATCCTGCATCTGTTACGTTGGGCCCGTTCATCAGAGACAACAGTTGGGAGATTCTCTGGTGACCGGAATGTGATCGTGTTTTGGATTTTTGCCTTGTATGAAATAAATGCCACGATTGGTGGTGGCGGGATAAAAAATGCCCGTTCATCAAAATTTTCAACATTCAACATGTTTGGATTTGTTTGTGATGTATGTTGGTATCTAATTAGCAGTACTCCAGCCGGTCTATTTTGTACGATTGCAAAAATCCCAAACACGCTTACGATTAACAGTCCAGTCATCAAAGAATTCCCATTGGTCGGAGTACTGTTCACCTGATAAGAACATACATCACAAAAAAATCCAAACATTTTGATGAACGGGGTCCCATTGTCTAAATTCAACCAATTTGTTTATGATAAAGTTTTTCAGAAGCAATTACAAAGAAGTTATATCAAATTTAGTGTCGCGTGGTAGTGAACGTGTTAATAGAAGTCAGTTTTTAGACGTTATTAAGTATGTTATGTATTGTTTAATAGAGTCTTGAACTTAATCACATTTTGTATTCTAGATGAAGTATTTTTAAAAACTCTCGACGGGTGTGATTTGAATCTGTTGCAATTCTATTGGCTAAATAGTAAATGTAATTTAAGATTATCGTTTTGTGTATTTAGATGCGTTACGTGGCTGCTTACCTCCTCGCCGTCCTCGGCGGCAAAGCCTCCCCAGCATCTGGAGACATCGAAAAGATCCTCAGCTCTGTCGGTATCGAAGCCGATGCCGAAAAACTGAAGAAAGTCATCGGAGAGCTCAATGGCAAGTCCATCGAAGAACTCATCGCTCAAGGTACGAAATCATTTGAACACGAACAAATCAATTAATAATAATGATCAAAGACACACAAATAACTAATTGAAGACCACTGGAGTGGCGTGAACCACTCGCGTGTGCGCGTGAACGAACCTGTCAAAATGGAGTATGTGCCGTGTTCTATACGTTTACCCATTTTTTTTTAATTTTTCATGAATGATAATAAATTAAATTGTATGCTTATAAAACTTATGAGTAATATATCTAGTATTAATATTGGCAACTTTCGACTACCTAGTGCCAGATATGGACCAACCTATTCTATTCTACCAGCCTTGAATTATAATCTATAATTTCTGAGTTGCCAACCTACAATATTTTCCATGAAACTAGGATGTTTTTTTTTTATTGAACATAATATATTAACATTTTCTTAAAAATTATTAAGTATTTTAATTTTTCTATCTAGTCAATCATATTTGCACTTTATTTTACACATTATATCTACATAATTTATTTACATGATGATTTAACACTATACCATCTTTCGTATGAATCGTTGTGATTTCAACTTTATTTCCTGATGCATTTTATGCGAGTTGTTTCATTTGGATGCAGTTTTTTTTATTTTAAATTAATGGTTGCAATTTCAAATTTTTTGTTGCAGGCCGTGAGAAATTGAGCTCGATGCCAGTCGGTGGTGGCGCTGCTGCCGCTACCTCTGCCGCTCCAGCTGCAGCAGCAGTTGAAGAAAAGAAAGGTAAGCACTTCCATTTTTATTCAGTGTGGCAATATTTTTTTTTTATATTAAAAATGTCAGTTTTGACAGAAACAATCATACAATAATTTAAGTAAAGTTCATAAAATTTGTTCGAAATCAATTATAAAATTTGTTCGCCTTCATTTTTGCATAAATTGATCAGCTAAAATCATTATTAAGGAATTTTAGTTCATCGTTTTACGAAATAAGATAACGCTAATGTTTACGCTAAACTTGCTTATTGCCTAGTAACACAGTCAGTTACCAGACAAGCAAGTTAAGCGTTTCCGTCTTTCGTAAAGCGATAAATTAAAACTCTCTAATCATTCATTTCTTGAAATCATATGAATTATATTTTACCAGGAAACCTTGGTAATCATTTTTATCCAAACAAATCATTGGAAATCTATAGAACAATATTTTGATAGTAATTGAGAATTAACATAATCAATAAGGACGCTGGCGGAAAGAGTACCGTCGATCAGCCGTTCCGGCTTTTAACAAAAATTTAGTCATTTCTTTATATCAGTGCAAAATAGAAACAGATACCGTGAGATTGTTAAAAACATGATTTAGAGTAGGCTTTGAATTTTAAATTAAATTGTCACTACTGACTGTATACACATACTTTACCATAATCTTAAATGTATTTGTAAATAAAACACTTTTTACTTTGTTTAACCACTGAATTTTACATTTAATTGTGTGACTAGTTTCGACTATCTAGTAGTCATTCTCAAACTTTAGTTACTAGATAGTCGAAACTAGTCACACAATTAAATGTAAAATTCAGTGGTTAAACAAAGTAAAAAGTGTTTTATTTACAAGTGTATTTAAGATGTACCACAAAGTGAACGCCTACAACACCAAACAATTAAATATATTTCATCATTCAATTACACAACTTCGAGGACACTATGAAAATAGACAAAGAAAAAGCTGCTAAACTCCAAAGGAAGAACTTCCTGACTAATCGTGTGGTCTATTCATGGAATGCACTTACAGAAGAAACAGTTACCGCAGCGAACGTTAATATATTTAAAAACCGGTTGGACAAAGAACTAAAACAAAGTGCAGCAAGAATGATGAATTATAGTGCATGATAAATATAAGTATAAACAATAACACATGTTAAGAAACAATAGCTTCATCGGTATACCGCTTGCTATTGGTTAATTACAGAATTAGCATTCTGTGCAATCGCACACAAAAAATGCCACTTACTCTAAATCATAATTTAAATGATTGCACGGTATTTGTAGTGAAAGGCACATCTTAAATTTTGTCTCGGTGTCGGGACCTTTTTTGAAGATAATCATTTTAATGTTATTTATGATAAACGGGAAAAATGAATACGTTGTGCGGTAATTTATTAAAAATTAATCCCATTTTTATTAGTTAATACAACACTGATGCAAAACATAACCTTCAAATCACGATTTGAAATCTATGGATAAGTGCCATATTTCAACTTGCTATGTAGTTGCGCCCCTATAAGCAACAGTTTGGCAGCGATTTTACACCTTTTGGGTTTAATTTCAACATTTATGAGACAAAGAAAACACGTCTATAACAGTACTCCTTTCTCTAATATTTTTGCTGCCACCAGGCGGCGTAATCGAACGCGTTAGTTCTCAACCAATAGACAAACAAATCTAAGAAATATTTTGATAATTTTTTATAATGATGATTTATTCATTAACCATCTTTCGTCTGAGAGACTAGTGACGATCCTTTTATATCTGATGCTTGATAAACGTTGCGAATACACTTACTGAATTGAGTCGCGTTTTATAATATTATTTTTCTTGTTATTGTAGAGGCCAAGAAGGAGGAAAAGAAAGAAGAATCCGAGGATGAAGATGAGGACATGGGCTTCGGTCTTTTCGATTAAGATCACACACAGAGTACCTCATTTTTTATTCTTTGATTTTGTAATAAAAACTTTAATTTAAGGTTACAAACCGTATTGTATTGATAAAATGACCTTTGAAACGAACATCCTCTCCGCTTTATTTATTGTTTCGATTTTGTGGATTTATTTTAAAAGAAAGATTATTGTTTCTTAGTTCACATGAACAAAGATAATCAAACTTTACAATTAAAATAAATCGCATTAGAATTGCTAAAACAAATCATGAACAAAGATAATGTACACTACAATTAACCCTCTAGTGCCCAAAACTGCCTTGAGGCGAGTGTTAAAAATCCCTTCTAAAAATTGTATGAGCTAAAGTATCTGCTTGAAGTCCGTGCCCATCCATTAGCAATAAGAGACGGGCATTGTTTACATACTGGATAAATCAACCCCCTCCCCCTGAAATTTTCAAAATGTTAAATTTTTGTATGTAAACGCGGCCCTGTGAACGCAAAAACGATGTTTTTACCATTACCAAAACTCCCCCGAAATGTTTATTATAATCTCCAATTTTTTTTCTGGCTACGGCCACAGTTCATATATATCCAGTTAGCCAGCCCCCATATAAATTTTGGGTACACGCGAATGGGAGCAGAGCGCTGGATGCCAAATTGATGTATATGGCTGCCTATATACACCAGTCTGGCTTCCTGCGGTCGGTCGGTTACGACTATTTTACTCCAGATGTCGCGAAATCAAGTCTCAGAGAGAGAGTGAGAGAGAGACAATTTCTTTCTCCCTCTATTCCGCGCTTCTCGTTGTATCATATTCCAGATGTTGATTTTTCAATCTTGAAAACACATTTTTTTTTCTTTGAAAGAGCTAAGGATGCGTGTTACATTCATTCATGCGTTTCCTTCTACAATTTTATTTTCTGCGTTATTAGAGAACGTTGTAAAATTCATTATGTATTATTTATTTTGTACAAGAAACTTAAAATACAAAACTATTTAACTTTTGGTAAAAAGTAAAACAAATACATCAACTTATCATTTTATTAACTAATCAGATCAATCCTATTGATTAGATCAAATCTACTGATCGATAAGGGTTTCTTTTTTAATTAAAGGGGTCAGTGCAAAATGCAGTTGTAATTTTTATTTTAGTTTTTGAATTATTACCGTTTGAAGTTTTTAACCCATTACGCGACGTTGATGCATACACGCAACATTATTATTTTTTGATAATTAAGTTACTAAATAAGTTTATTTGATATATTATATTATTTGACCTGAATTGAGAATGTACCAAGAAAAATTTAAATATTTTGTTATTTAAAGTGTATTATAAATACTTCACAATATTACAATGTTTTATACGCGTGGCGCATGAAGTAAAATTTCGAGTTTAGAAAAGCCTAATTTGGCTCGGTCGCTACGCGCCCGAGCCAAATTTTCAGGCTTTTCTAAACTCGAAATTTTACTTCATGCTTAGTCTGGGAGTGGATACACTCGTTCTTAACTTCATATTGCACGTTTTATAAAATCGACGAATGCCTGAACATTGACAGCGTATACATTACATTGTTGAGGCACTAATTTTTTGAAAATCCATTATCACTTTAATATAATAATAATAATAAACTATTTATGATTTTTAACTTTTTATTAAATTCACGTATACATTATGTGTATTTAAAGAAAAAATTCACAGTATGTAATGCAATAAGTCATTCATAGAAATCATAAAAAGAAGTGTAGAATTTTAATTAAAATTAACTTTTAGAGTTAAAATTGCTTGGCCGTTAATGGGTTAAAATAGTTTTAAATATACTATGTGTCCCGTTTCAAGGCGCATTGTATGTTTCATGTAAAGATTTCCAATGTAATTGGAATTTGAGTTTGTATTATTATCTTATTATCTTCCCTAATTATTTCAGGGAAATTATGATATTCATTTGGTTAGAGTAAAAATATACACACCGAGCTTTGCTATTTATTGCATTTTTAAAAACCTGAGTGTCATAAAATTAAACAAGCAAATGATGAGGTGTTGATTTGTTGGCTTTTTATTTAAAATATGTTATATTCTGTTGATTTTGTGTTACACTTCGATCTATTCTGTATAATTATTACTGAATAAAAAAAACGAAAAAACTGCTTCTAAAATATCGTTAATAAATAAGAAAACAGTTATATGTATATTTAATATAGTTTTTTAATGTTTGTTAGTTTTTTGTATATATGAATGTTTATATGAATCTATATTTCTATGTTTTTAGTTTTGTGTATTCGTAAATAATTTATCTATTTTATTGAAATAATTTCTGTTTTTTTTTATTATCAATTCCATTTAAAATACCCATCAAACATTTTTCAAATTGATTTTTTCATTGTAAAAAGATTTTTGTATTTATCTAACTTTTAAATAAAAACTGTTTAATAACATAAATATATTAAAAATCTATTAATTTTTAAACAAGTTTTTATTAAAAATATATATAATAACTAAAAATGTTGGAAATATATTTTACATTTTTTCATGGTAAAATGACTTTGTTTATTTATACAAATTATGAATATTTGAAACAATAATCTATTAATCTAATAATTTTAACAATATTTTTATTAAAAATATATAAAATAACTAAAAACGTTGAAAATATATTTTAGAATTGTTAATTTCATTGTAAATTTGTTTTTATAAAATATAACTAATTCCCGAATTTCATAATTTGGAACACGCTTGAAATCTCAAAATAAAAGAAATATTTTCGAATAGACTTTTTGTGGTGATAATACATTTTATTATTCGTCTACCACAGTTCATATACAGGAAGTTTTCCGTTAAAGTATACATATTTCAAATACACCTTATTTTCTTTAAATCTGTAGATATTCGTTGTATTTTTAAAAGAGTTCAATTTGATGCTTTAAACGAGTGTTTTCCTCTCCCAGACTAAGCATGAAGTAAAATTTCGAGTTTAGAAAAGCCCCGTGAAAATTTGTCTCGGGTCGCTGCGCGACCCTCGACAAATTTTCGCGGGGCTTTTCTAAACTCGAAATTTTACTTCATGCGCCACGCGTATAAAACACTAAAATATTGTGAAATTTAAGTATATTTGAACCTCACGTAAAATCAGTGTTTTGTGCGCGGGGCGCATGAAGTAAAATTTCGAGTTTAGAAAAGCCCAGAAAAATGTACAGTGTATTCTGTACATTGAGTTATTTATACTTAAAAAATATAAATTATTTGCCAAATTTGGTACATACCAAAGTTTTAATTGAATTTATGAAGAAAAAAAAACAATCAAGATAAAAATAATATCAAATGAATTCTATAATGTAAACTCATTGAATTTTATTTTTTGATTTTTAGTTAAAGTTTAGGTTTATTTAGGAGCTTTTTAAATATATCTGATTCCCAAAGTCCATAATTTGAACACGCTGGAAATCGGAAAATAAAAGAATTATTTTGGAACAGTTTATTTTTTCTGAAGGTCATCAAATTTATCATCGTACAAGTGGTGTAGACGGGATCAAATTACACGACGAAATAAGAGCGAACGCGTTTGTGTGTGTGTGTGTGTGTGTGTAGACGCAACCGGAGCAGTTTTCTCTAGAATACTTCTACGTTTACTCTATTCATAAGTAGATGGACCCACTTCCCGACCACAGTCTCTCCTTTTCTATCCTCAAAAACTCGGAATCCAGTTCTCCCATAAGCATTGTCTACCCTTGCTACGGCCTTGAATAATGTATTCAAAATTTTAAACAAAGACACGAGGAATTTTTTTTTAGGTATACATTTTACGATTTTTCAATATAAATTTTCACACATTCCTGATCTTATTAAAAACTTTCAATTGAAAAACAAGTGTTTTCCACTCCCAGACTAAGCATAAAGTAAAATTTCGAGTTTAGAAAAGTCTGAAAATTTGGCTTGGTCGCGTAGCGCAGCGGAGCGACCAAGCCAAATCGGGCTTTTCTAAACTCAATATTTGACTTCATGCGCCAAGCGTATAAAACACTGATTTAAAGTGAAATTCAAAATACAGTTCTGATCACATGTTCATTAATTTTACAAATGTTTATATGGAATATGTGAAAGTATACTCAAAAGAAAAAATCCCTGTACAAAATAGAACAGGCAAAGTTCAACCAGTCAGTATGACTTTAATTGCTCTTTCACTTAACCCGCAATAATGAGAATAATATACTTGATACAGAAATATTACGTTTATTAAATTGTCGTATATGCCGAACATTGATGAGTGAAGTCAAGTCTGATTTCATTAAAAAAAAAATAATTAATATTTTACAGTGAGTAGACATTTTAACTCTTCACTCTTAAATTGTTGAAGTCAACAAACAATTACTCTTTAGTAATCTCCACTTGTAATTAATTAAATTCGTGATAAATTACGCATTATCGCGTTAATTATTTTTAAATCAAAACTAAAATAAACAAGATAATAAAATGTTTGTGCCTAACGTTATAGAAAGATGAATGTAAACCAAGAACACCAGACAATATATTTTTCAAATTGACAATCTGTATACATTATCTAGTCAAATTAACTCATATTTGCGTTAATTTAAATAACAATGGTAACAACTCCAGTATTTAAACATTTTAAATACTGGAGTTTTGAGAGAAATGACGAACAAAATTATAATACAGTAGGACTCAAAGCCGTGGCCAAGGGGGGAATATGAGGTTCAAACGTTAAATTTTACTATGAAAAAGCTGCCCCGTTAGGTCAAAAACCAAATTTTTACTAATAAACCCCCTCTGATTTTTTTTTCTGGCTACGGCCTTGGTAGGACTTGTAAATAAAACACTGTTTTACTTTGTTTAACCACTGTTTATTGCACTTAATTCTGTAAATATAGTTTCGACTATTTAGTAGTCATTCCTTAAAGAAAAGTAAATAAAAATTACACGTTAAAAACTATACGGCTTCGTTAATTGTTTTTTTTAAATACAGTAGAACCTCGTTATACCGGGATGGCTTTTGGCTATACCTAGCACGATATTAGGAAAACACGGTATATCCGAATATATGTAATTTGTATAATAGTCACATACACACACGCGCATATACAGGGTGTCCCATTAGTGCGGTCTCGGAAGATATCTCAGCTCTCGTTAAAGATAAAAAAAAAATGTTTTCACGAAATTTGCTTGATTTTAAGAGCTGCATAACCTAAAATTATTTTCAAATATACAGGGTGTCCCACTATTCCATACTTAATACCAACTTTGTTATTTTAAATGGAACACCCTATATATTATTTTTTTATTTGATCCGCCTTTAAATAACCTACACAAAGATATATCATTATCGGCACTTTAGGTAATTCGTTACTTAAAAAAAAAAATATTTTTTGAAAATTTTGGCAGTTTTAGTACTTTACTTAAAAATTCACTGTGTTCGTATTTTTTAAGATACCAGTCTGAAATTTTACACACATATGCAGTAAAGAATGCTCTATCCATTGACTATAACACATTTTAATATTACTTATAAAACCTAGTAAAAAACTACCCTCGAATATTTAATATTTAAAATGTACATTACTTCATTTTTTTAAATGGGACATCCTATATTTTTTTATTTTACCAAATCCGCAATAAAAAATGCTTTATTTCTTGTATAACATACCCTATATCTATTTTCATTAGTTTTGGAGATATTAACATTTTTCTGTCAAATATGGGAAATTAGGTCACAATCAGCATTAAATTAGTCTTTAAAGGTTGTCTAACTTTAATGGTAGTTAGATATTTCAGTTTTACTTTACTTTATTTATTTATGACATATTATAATTACATTTATAATATCAAAGTAAACAATATAAACAAATTTTGTCATTTTTTAATATATCATGAATGCAATAAAGGAGGCCATGAAAAACAATTGATAAAGTAAACAAACGTATTTATTTGACATACAGATAAATAAAGTGCTGTTAACACTATTATTAATATTATTGAATTTTTGATAACGCAATAATGAATTTTTCAAAAGAAGAATTAATAAAAATGACATACGTTTTGGGTGCAAGTGAAGAAAATTGTTTTCTTGCAAGTCGAATATATGCACAAAAGTATCCAAATGCGGAACGGCATCCTAATGCAGCAGCGTTTGTGAGATTGAAGAACCGATTTGAAAGCACAGGAAGTATCATGTACCCTCTAAAATTAAAGAGAAAGAAAAGGACAACGAAAGAAGAGAATGAACATTTGGTAATTCAGTCCATTGTTGAGAACCCTCAAATTTCTTCCCGCCAGTTAGAAAAACAACTTGATATTCCCAAATCAACAATAAACAAAATAACAAAGAGATTCAAATTTCATCCCTATCACGTTCAGTTGGTGCAGGAATTAGGTGAGAATGATTTTTTAAAAAGATTGGATTTTTGTAATTGGGCGTTACAAAAACATCAAGTTGAACCGAACTTTTTTAACAATATTTTGTTTACCGACGAAGCGATATTCCATAGAAATGGTTTCGTTAATAGACATAATTATCATTATTACGATGACCATAACCCGAACCATATTGTTTGTATAGACCATCAACATAAATGGTCTCTTAATGTTTGGGCTGGAATTATTGGGAATAGGATTATTGGTCCGTATTTCTTTAATGGAAATGTTACTGGTGATACGTTTTTAAATTTTCTTCAAAATCAGTTCGAAACCTGGTTGGATGAATTGCCGTTAAGAACGTTACAAAATGCATGGTTACAATTAGATGGCCCACCACCACACTATAGTCGACAAGTTAAACAATATTTAGACCAAACTTTTCCTAACAAATGGATTGGAAGAGGAGGACCAATTCCATGGCCAGCGAGGTCACCCGATTTAACAAAACTGGACTTTTTTTTATGGGGTGTTGTGAAGGAAGAAGTTTATAAAATACCTGCAACAACACAAGAGGATATGAAAAATAGAATTAGTAATGTTATGCGTGCCATTACTGTAGACAATTTAGTAAGTGTCAATCAAAGCTTCATACGGAGGCTTCAAGTGTGCCAAAACCAAAATGGAGGCCATATCGAACACTTAATATAATTATCAAATTCATTATATGCTAATCTGTTAATATTAATACGGTTTACTTGTTTCCATTGTCGTTATATTGTTTACTTTGATATTATAAATGTAATTATATTATGTCATAAATAAATGATTTGAAGTAAAACTGAAATATCTAAATACCATTAAAGTTAGACGTCCATTAGAGATTAATTAAATGCTGATTGTGGCCTAATTTCCCATATATGACAGGAAAATGTTAATATCTCAAAAACTAATAAAAATAGATATAGGGTATGTTATACAAAAAATAAAGCATTTTTCATTGCGGATCTGATAAAGTAAAGAAATATAGGGTGTCCCATTTAAGAAAATGAAGTTATGTACATTTTAAATATTAAATATTAGAAGGTAGTTTTTTAACGGGTGTGAAGTTACCAATAGATTCCGCCAATAGATCATAAAAAAATAAAAAAACAATATATTTGATATTTTTCTCCACAGGCCTACTCATTGTACTCCATTCTAGATGATAACATTGATAAACCCGGTTTCCTACCCCTTACTACCTCTATACCTCCCCTAATTCCGTTTGATTATCAATTTTCATTATGTGCTCCTCAAAATTTTCAAGTTATTTTTATATTCACATGTTCCCCATACTTCTATTAATCAATTAGAAAAGAAAAAATTTTCACACCGTACCCCCGTAACCCCCAAAAAAATAAAAATGCATACTGGATTAATAACTATTTTTCGCCATTAAATTTTCCAAATATTAAAACTGTTTATGTACACACGTATTGCTTGCCTATGTTTCAACAAATATAAAATAAAAAACAAACTACCCCCACCCCCATATGATCTTTTTTTTTTCGAAAAATTATTTATTTGCGGTAATTGCTCCTCTCACTATTGAAAATATTTACTTACAGGCGTTTTCTTCATCCTTCAATTGTTCATTTATGATAAAAATATTTTTCACACCGTAGCTCCCCCACCCCTAAAATATGCGAATTTGAAAAATGACTGGATTTTTCATGACAAATAATTAGATTTCAGTAATTGCTCCTCCAAATTATAAAAATATTTTTACACAGGCGTGTTCCCCATACTTTCTTTATTCAGATTCTACAGTCAAATTATTCACACCGAACTTCCCCCGCCCCTAAATAATTGCGAATATAACACGTGATCATCTCTCGATGTTTATGATAAATAATTAGTTTTCAGTAATTGCTCCTCTGAGTTTTGCAAATATTTTTAGACAGGCGTGTTCGCCATACTTCATTTATTCAGATTTTACAATCAAATTTTTCACACCGAACTTCCCCCACCCCTAAATAATTGCGAATATAACACATGATATGTTTTCGATTATTTATGATAAATAATTAGTTTTCAGTAATTGCTCCTCCAAAATTTTAAATATTTTTGCACAGGCGTGTTACCCATACTTCATTTATTCAGATTCAAAAATAAAATTTTTCACACCGAACTTTCCCCACCCCCAAATAATTGCGAATATAACACATGATATGTTTTCGATTTTTTATGATAAATAATTAGTTTTTAGTAACTGCTCCTCCGTAATTTGAAAATATTTTTACACAGGCGTGTTCCCCATACTTCATTTATTCAGATTCAACAATCAAATTTTTCACACCGAACTTCCCCCACCCCCAAATAATTGCGACTATAACACATGATATGTTTTAGACTTTCTATGATAAATAATTAGTTTTGAGTAATTGCTCCTCCGAAATTTTAAAATATTTTTGCACAGGCGTGTTCCCCATACTTCATTTATTCAGATTCAATAATAAAATTTTTCACACCGAACTTCCCCCACCCCCAAATAATTGAGAATATAACACATGATATGTTTTCGATTTTTTATGATAAATAATTAGTTTTGAGTAATTGCTCCTCCGAAATTTTAAAATATTTTTGCACTGGCGTGTTCCCCATACTTCATTTATTCAGATTCAACAATCAAATTCTTCACACCGAACTTCCCCCACCCCCAAATAATTGCGAATATAACACATGATATGTTTTAGATTTTTTATGATAAATAATTAGTTTTGAGTAATTGCTCCTCCGAAATTTTAAAATATTTTAGCACAGGCGTGTTTCCCATACTTTATTTATTCAGATTCAGCAATCAAATTTTTCACACCGAACTTCCCCCACCCCCAAATAATTGCGAATATAACACATGACATGTTTTCGATTTTTTATGATAAATAATTAGTTTTTAGTAATTGCTCCTCCGAAATTTTAAAATATTTTTGCACAGGCGTGTTTCCCATACTTCATTTATTCAGATTCAACAATCAAATTTTTCACACCGAACTTCCCCCACCCCCAAATAATTGCGAATATAACACATGATATGTTTTCGATTATTTATGATGAATAATTAGTTTTCAGTAATTGCTCCTCCAAAATTTTAAAATATTTTTGCACAGGCGTGTTCCCCATACTTCATTTATTCAGATTCAATAATAAAATTTTTCACACCGAACTTCCCCCACCCCCAAATAATTGCGAATATAACACATGATATGTTTTCGATTTTTTATGATAAATAATTAGTTTTGAGTAATTGCTCCTCCGAAATTTGAAAATATTTTTGCACAGGCGTGTTCCCCATACTTCATTTATTCAGATTTAACAATCAAATTTTTCACACCGAACTTCCCCCACCCCCAAATAATTGCGAATATAACACATGATATGTTTTCGATTTTCTATGATAAATAATTAGTTTTGAGTAATTGCTCCTCCGAAATTTTATAATATTTTTACACAGGCGTGTTCCCCATACTTCATTTATTCAGATTCAACAATCAAATTTTTCACACCGAACTTCCCCCACCCCCAAATAATTGCAAATATAACACATGATATGTTTTAGATTTTTTATGATAAATAATTAGTTTTGAGTAATTAATCCTCCGAAATTTTAAAATATTTTTGCACAGGCGTGTTCCCCATACTTCATTTATTCAGATTCAACAATCAAATTTTTCACACCGAACTTCCCCCACCCCCAAATAATTGCGAATATAACACATGATATGTTTTCGATTTTTTTATGATAAATAATTAGTTTTGAGTAATTGCTCCTCCGAAATTTGAAAATATTTTTGCACAGGCGTATTCCCCATACTTCATTTATTCAGATTCAGCAATCAAATTCTTCACAACGAACTTCCCCCACCCCCAAATAATTGCGAATATAACACATGATATGGTGTAGATTTTTTATGATAAATAATTAGTTTTGAGTAATTGCTCCTCCGAAATTTTAAAATATTTTTGCACAGGCGTGTTCCCCATATTTCATTTATTCAGATTCAACAATCAAATTTTTCACACCGAACTTCCCCCACCCCCAAATAATTGCGAATATAACACATGATATGTTTTCGATTATTTATGATAAATAATTAGTTTTCAGTAATTGCTCCTCCAAAATTTTAAAATATTTTTGCACAGGCGTGTTCCCCATACTTCATTTATTCAGATTCAATAATAAAATTTTTCACACCGAACTTCCCCCACCCTCAAATAATTGCGAATATAACACATGATATGTTTTCGATTTTCTATGATAAATAATTAGTTTTGAGTAATTGCTCCTCCGAAATTTTAAAATATTTTTGCACAGGCGTGTTCCCCATACTTCATTTATTCAGATTCAATAATAAAATTTTTCACACAGAACTTCCCCCACCCCCAAATAATTGCGAATATAACACATGATATGTTTTCGATTTTTTATGATAAATAATTAGTTTTGAGGAATTGCTCCTCCGAAATTTTAAAATATTTTTGCACAGGCGTGTTCCCCATACTTCATTTATTCAGATTCAACAATCAAATTCTTCACACCGAACTTCCCCCACCCCCAAATAATTGCGAATATAACACATGATATGTTTTAGATTTTTTATGATAAATAATTAGTTTTTAGTAATTGCTCCTCCGAAATTTTAAAATATTTTTGCACAGGCGTGTTCCCCATACTTCATTTATTCAGATTCAACAATCAAATTTTTCACACCGAACTTCCTCCACCCCCAAATAATTGCGAATATAACACATGATATGTTTTCGATTTTTTATGATAAATAATTAGTTTTTAGTAATTGCTCCTTCGAAATTTTAAAATATTTTTGCACTGGCGTGTTTCCCATACTTCATTTATTCAGATTCAACAATCAAATTTTTTACACCGAACTTCCCCCACCCCCAAATAATTGCGAATATAACACATGATATGTTTTCGATTTTTTATAATAAATAATTAGTTTTGAGTAATTGCTCCTCCGAAATTTGAAAATATTTTTGCACAGGCGTGTTCCCCATACTTCATTTATTCAGATTCATTAATCAAATTTTTCACACCGAACTTTCCCCACCCCCAAATAATTGCGAATATAACACATGATATGTTTTCGATTTTTTATGATAAATAATTAGTTTTTAGTAATTGCTCCTCCGAAATTTTAAAATATTTTTGCACAGGCGTGTTTCCCATACTTCATTTATTCAGATTCAACAATCAAATTTTTTACACCGAACTTCCCCCTACCCCCAAATAATTGCGAATATAACACATGATATGTTTTAGATTTTTTATGATAAATAATTAGTTTTGAGTAATTGCTCCTCCGAAATTTTAAAATATTTTTGCACAGGCGTGTTCCCCATACTTCATTTATTCAGATTCAACAATCAAATTTTTCACACCGAACTTCCCCCACCCACAAATAATTGCAAATATAACACATGATATGTTTTAGATTTTTTATGATAAATAATTAGTTTTGAGTAATTGCTCCTCCGAAATTTTAAAATATTTTTGCACAGGCGTGTTCCCCATACTTCATTTATTCAGATTCAATAATAAAATTTCTCACACCGAACTTCCCCCACCCCCAAATAATTGCGAATATAACACATGATATGTTTTCGATTTTTTATGATAAATAATTAGTTTTGAGTAATTGCTCCTCCGAAATTTTAAAATATTTTTGCACAGGCGTGTTCCTCATACTTCATTTATTCAGATTCAACAATCAAATTCTTCACACCGAACTTCCCCCACCCCCAAATAATTGCGAATATAACACATGATATGTTTTAGATTTTTTATGATAAATAATTAGTTTTGAGTAGTTGCTCCTCCGAAATTTTAAAATATTTTTGCACAGGCGTGTTCCTCATACTTCATTTATTCAGATTCAACAATCAAATTTTTTACACCGAACTTCCCCCACCCCCAAATAATTGCGAATATAACACATGATATGTTTTCGATTTTTTATGATAAATAATTAGTTTTGAGTAATTGCTCCTCCGAAATTTGAAAATATTTTTGCACAGGCGAGTTCCCCATACATCATTTATTCAGATTCAACAATCAAATTTTTCACACCGAACTTCCCCCACCCCCAAATAATTGCGAATATAACACATGATATGTTTTCGATTTTTTATGATAAATAATTAGTTTTTAGTAATTGCTCCTCCGAAATTTTAAAATATTTTTGCACAGGCGTGTTTCCCATACTTCTTTTATTCAGATTCAACAATCAAATTTTTCACACCGAACTTCCCCCACCCCCAAATAATTGCGAATATAACACATGATATGCTTTCGATTTTTTATGATATATAATTAGTTTTGAGTAATTGCTCCTCCGAAATTTGAAAATATTTTTGCACAGGCGTGTTCCCCATACTTCATTTATTCAGATTCAACAATCAAATTTTTCACACCGAACTTCCCCCACCCCCAAATAATTGCAAATATAACACATGATATGTTTTAGATTTTTTATGATAAATAATTAGTTTTGAGTAATTGCTCCTCCGAAATTTTAAAATATTTTTGCACAGGCGTGTTCCCCATACTTCATTTATTCAGATTCAACAATCAAATTTTTCACACCGAACTTCCCCCACCCCCAAATAATTGCAAATATAACACATGATATGTTTTAGATTTTTTATGATAAATAATTAGTTTTAAGTAATTGCTCCTCCGAAATTTGAAAATATTTTTGCACAGGCGTGTTCCCCATACTTCATTTATTCAGATTCAACAATCATATTTTTCACACCGAACTTCTCCCACCCCTAAATAATTGCGAATATAACAAATGATCATCTTTCGATTTTTTCTGATAAATAATTAGGTTTCAATAGTTGCTCCACCGAAATATATAAATATTTTTGCACAGGCATGTTCCCCATACTTTTTTTATTCAGATTCTACAATTAAATTTTTCACACTGAACTTCCCCTACCCCTATATATAAAAATCTATTAGTTTCGAAAATTCAATAAACAAAGGACTTCATTGAGTTTGTTTTTTCAAGACCTCCTCTTTAGCGGCACACGGTCTATAAATGAATATATTTACGGTAGGCGTTTTTCATTTTTTTTTTCATAATCGCAATGTAGGAAGTTTGGTGCGAACGGTGTTTAAAGAAACACAACGTTATTTGTTTACACTATAAAGTTAATCATTTTGACTTGTTCCCATTTGCCCTAATGCCGTCCAATTGGTCCAATACACATCTAGTATTTAAAAATTATGAAAATTAATATCCAATTATTTATAATAACACTTTGCAATTAATACAGTTTTCATTTTATTTATTTTTTGATAATACATTTCATTTCTGACTCATTTGTAAACCAAAAACGCTGACTCTCTATTCATGGGCTGTCTCACAAAAAACATAATAAATCAATTTCTTCGTCGTTAAAATACTGCAATATTTAAAATTGTCTGCCTCATGATTTTTATATCCACAAATAAAAAAATGTGCTGAGAGGCCGTAAGTGATAATATGTAGTAAAATTGATTATTGCTACCTTTAACAACAAGTGCTTTCGTTTTTGATTTTATAGGAACATTAAATTTACGAAAAATGTGTTGCTTAAAATTATCTCAAAACCGGACGACAATGTTAATATTTTTATTGTCGAGCGGTAAAGGGATTTTGCTTAAATGAATCACATTTTGAGTGCCTAAAATTTAAACAAACTTAGATTTGTTGCTTAAAGGACTCTGGGTTGTATTCCGTATATATATGTAGATATATATATATATATATATATCTTTTTTTTTCACTTTCTCTAAATTATCACAATTTAATTTGGCACTTTGTCCAGAAAAAACAAGAGCTATTAAATTTTTTACGTTTGTTGTAAAAAATAATCATTAAATATAAAATACTTAAGCATTTAAAGTATTAAAGTACCTCTGATTAAAAATATTTTCAAAATATTAAGGAACAATTCAATAAAACTCATTATTTATCAAGAAAAATAATAATAATATTATTCATTTATTTCTCAGCAGAATAAATTCTATTTAATAAGTTGATCATTCGCAATTATTTAGAAGTAGGAAAGCTTTAGTTTAAATATTGTGTTTATCAAAATTAACAAATCAAGAATAGGTAATACGCCTCTTATACTTTCAAAATTTGGACGAGCAATTACTAAAAACTAATTATTTATCATAAAAAATCGAGAAATGATCATGAGTTATTCGCAATTATTTACGGGCGAAGGAAGTTTGGTGTGAACATTTTGTTTGTAAAATCTGGACAAATAAAGTATGGGGAACACGCCTAGATAAATATATTTTCAAAATTCGAAGAAGCAATTACTAAAAACTAATTATTAATCATAAAAAATCGATAGATGATCATGTGTTATATTAACAATTATTTAGGGGTGATAGAAGCTCGGTGAAGTAAATTTGATTGTAAAATCTGAATAAATAAAATATGAAGAACACGCCTGTGCAAAAATATTTTCAAAATTCGGAGGAGCAATTACTCAAAAGTAATTATTTATCATAAAAAGTCGAAAGATGATCATTTGTTATATTCGCAATTATTTAGGAGTGGGGAAAGTTCGGTGTGAAAAATTTGATTGTTGAATCTGAATAAATGAAATATGGGGAACACGCCTGTGCAAAAATATTTTAAAATTTCGGAGGCGCAATTACTCAAAACTAATTATTTATCATAAAAAATCGAAAACATATCATGTGTTATATGCGCAATTATTTGGGGGTGGGGGAAGTTCGGTGTGAAAAATTTGATTGTTGAATCTGAATAAATGAAGTATGGGAAACACGCCTGTGCAAAAATATTTTCAAATTTCGGAGGAGCAATTACTGAAAACTAATTATTTATCATAAATAATCGAAAACATATCATGTGTTATATTCGCAATTATTTGAGGGTGGGGGAAGTTCGGTGTGAAAAATTTAATTGTTGAATCTGAATAAATGAAGTATGAAGAACACGCCTGTGCAAAAATATTTTAAAATTTCGGAGGAGCAATTACTCAAAACTAATTATTTATCATAAATAATCGAAAACATATCATGTGTTATATTCGCAATTATTTGGGGGTGGGGAAAGTTCGGTGTGAAAAATTTGATTGTTGAATCTGAATATATGAAGTATGGGGAACACGCCTGTGCAAAAATATTTTAAAATTTCGGAGGAGCAATTACTCAAAACTAATTATTTATCATAAATAATCGAAAACATATCATGTGTAATATTCGCAATTATTTGGGGGCGGGGGAAGTTCGGTGTAAAAAATTTGATTGTTGAATCTGAATAAATGAAGTATGGGGAACACGCCTGTGCAAAAATATTTTAAAATTTCGGAGGAGCAATTACTCAAAACTAATTATTTATCATAAATAATCGAAAACATATCATGTGTTATATTCGCAATTATTTGGGGGTGGGGGAAGTTCGGTGTGAAAAATTTGATTGTTGAATCTGAATAAATGAAGTATGGGGAACACGCCTGTGCAAAAATATTTTAAAATTTCGGAGGAGCAATTACTCAAAACTAATTATTTATCATAAATAATCGAAAACATATCATGTGCTATATTCGCAATTATTTGGGGGTGGGGCAAGTTCGGTGTGAAAAATTTGATTGTTGAATCTGAATAAATGAAGTATGGGGAATACGACTGTGCAAAAATATTTTAAAATTTCGGAGAAGCAATTACTGAAAACTAATTATTTATCATAAATAATCGAAAACATATCATGTGTTATATTCGCAATTATTTGGGGGTGGGGGAAGTTCGGTGTGAAAAATTTGATTGTTGAATCTGAATAAATGAAGTATGGGGAACACGCCTGTGCAAAAATATTTTAAAATTTCGGAGGAGCAATTACTCAAAACTAATTATTTATCATAAATAATCGAAAACATACCATGTGTTATATTCGCAATTATTTGAGGGTGGGGGAAGTTCGGTGTGAAAAATTTGATTGTTGAATCTGAATAAATGAAGTATGGGGAACACGCCTGTGCAAAAATATTTTAAAATTTTGGAGGAGCAATTACTCAAAACTAATTATTTATCATAAATAATCGAAAACATATCATGTGTTATATTCGCAATTATTTGGGGGTGGGGGAAGTTCGGTGTGAAAAATTTGATTGTTGAATCTGAATAAATGAAGTATGGGGAACACGCCTGTGCAAAAATATTTTAAAATTTCGGAGGAGCAATTACTCAAAACGAATTATTTATCATAAATAATCGAAAACATATCATGTGTTATATTCGCAATTATTTGGGGGTGGGGGAAGTTCGGTGTGAAAAATTTGATTGTTGAATCTGAATAAATGAAGTATGGGGAACACGCCTGTGCAAAAATATTTTAAAATTTCGGAGGAGCAATTACTCAAAACTAATTATTTATCATAAATAATCGAAAACATATCATGTGTTATATTCGCAATTATTTGGGGGTGGGGGAAGTTCGGTGTGAAAAATTTGATTGTTGAATCTGAATAAATGAAGTATGGGGAACACGCCCGTGCAAAAATATTTTAAAATTTCGGAGGAGCAATTACTCAAAACTAATTATTTATCATAATAAATCGAAAACATATTATGTGTTATATTCGCAATTATTTGGGGGTGGGGGAAGTTCGGTGTGAAAAATGTTATTGTTGAATCTGAATAAATGAAGTATGGGGAACACGCCTGTGCAAAAATATTTTAAAATTTCGGAGGAGCAATTACTGGAAACTAATTATTTATCATAAATAATCGAAAATATATCATGTGTTATATTCGCAATTATTTGGGGGTGGGGGAAGTTCGGTGTGAAAAATTTGATTGTTGAATCTGAATAAATGAAGTATGGGGAACACGCCTGTGCAAAAATATTTTCAAATTACGGAGGAGCAATTACTAAAAACTAATTATTTATCATAAAAAATCTAAAACATATCATGTGTTATATTCGCAATTATTTAGGGGTGGGGGAAGTTCGGTGTGAAAAATTTGATTGTAAAATCTGAATAAATGAAGTATGGCGAACACGCCTTTGTAAAAATATTTGCAAAACTCAGAGGAGCAATTACTGAAAACTAATTATTTATCATAATCGTCGAGAGATGATCACGTGTTATATTCGCAATTATTTAGGGGCGGGGGAAGTTCGGTGTGAATAATTTGACTGTAGAATCTGAATAAAGAAAGTATGGGGAACACGCCTGTGTAAAAATATTTTTGTAATTTGGAGGAGCAATTACTGAAATCTAATTATTTGTCATGAAAAATCCAGTCATTTTTCAAATTCGCATATTTTAGGGGAGGGGGAGCTACGGTGTGAAAAATATTTTTATCATAAATGAACAATTGAAGTATGAAGAAAACGCCTGTAAGTAAATATTTTCAATAGTGAGAGGAGCAATTACCGCAAAAAAATAATTTTTCGAAAAAAAAAAGATCATATGGGGGTGGGGGTAGTTTGTTTTTTATTTTATATTTGTTTAAACATAGGCAAGCAATACGTGTGTACATAAACAGTTTTAATATTTGGAAAATTTAATGGTGAAAAATAGTTATTAATCCAGTATGCATTTTTATTTTTTTGGGGGTTACGGGGGTGCGGTGTGAAAATTTTTTCTTTTCTAATTGATTAATAGAAGTATGGGGAACATGTGAATATAAAAATAACTTGAAAATTTTGAGGAGCACATAATGAAAATTGATAATCAAACGGAATTAGGGGAGGTATAGGGGTAGTAAGGGGTAGGAAACCGGGTTTATCAATGTTATCATCTAGAATGGAGTACAATGAGTAGGCCTGTGGAGAAAAATATCAAATATATTGTTTTTTTATTTTTTTATGATCTATTGGCGGAATCTATTGGTAACTTCACACCCGTAGTTTTTTATTAGGTTTTATAAGTAATATTATAATGTGTTATAGTCAATGGATAGAGCATTCTTTACTGCATATGTGTGTAAAATTACAGACTGATATCTTAAAAAATAAGGACACAGTGAATTTTTAAGTAAAGTACTAAAACTGCCAAAATTTTCAAAAAATATTTTTTTCTGAAGTAACAAATAACCTAAAGTGCCAATAATGATATATCTTTGTGTAGGTTATTTAAAGGCGGATCAAATAAAAAAATAATATATAGGGTGTTCTATTTAAAATAACAACGTTGGTATTAAGTATGGAATAATGGGACACCCTGTATATTTGAAAATAATTTTAGGTTATGCAGCTCTTAAAATCAAGCAAATTTGGTGAAAATATTTTTTTTCTATCTTTAACGAGAGCTGAGATATCTTCCGAGACCGCACTAATGGGACACCCTGTATATATATATACATATGTGCAGTAGCCACCTACATAACAAGACATACTATATAATACAATAATGACGCCGGAAAGTTTTACCTAATCAGGGCGGTACGCAGTCAATTGATAAAATTAACATCTTTAAAAAAAAAAAGAAACCTGAAAAATGACCCCGATATATCCGAATCACGGTATCTCGAGGCCCGGTATAGCGAGGTTCTACTGTATAATAATAAAAACTAATAGAGGTTATGTCAAAAATCAGGGGGGCTATTTACAGCACCCATAAATTTGTCATCGGTGAGAAGTTGCATTGAAATGACGTCATTTTACTCCATGTGGTTCGCAAATTCTTCTCAAAATGACGTAATTTTAGTGCGATTTCTCACCGATGACAAATTGCATCGGTGCTGCGAGGAGTTTCACTGAAATGACGTCATTTTTTTTTTTACCAACCCGTATGGTGTAAAATGACGTCATTTTGGGAAGAATTTACCAAACCGTATGGAGTAAAATGACGTCATTTTGGTGCAGGTTCTCACCGATGACAAATTGCATAAGTGCTGTGAATACGGGCCCTGGACCTGTATTCACAGCACCGATGCAATTTGTCATCGGTGAGAAGTTGCACTGAAATGACGTCATTTTAGGAAGAACTTACCAAACCGTATGGAGTAAAATGACGTCATTTTTGTGCAAGTTCTCACCGATGACAAATTGCATGGGTGCTGTGAATACGGGCCCAGTAACGTCACGATGATTGAAATCGATTAAACGGAATCGCACAAAATTTGATGTCACCAGTGGCCAACTTAATGTGAAACAAAAATGCCAAGGTAATGCATCTCGGAATTAAAAGGTGCGCTCGTTGTACTGCTAGACGCATGTATTAATGACGCAATTCCGTGACGTAAGGAGCATTAATAAACAAAATAGTTACGTAGTGCTTTCAACCTCTTTTCTTGTATTTTGGATTTGAGCCTCACATGAAATTAGACCGCGAGCCGCGGTCTATGTCTATGTATGTCACTACTTGAAAATGAAATATGTCAGTGGGTGGAATTTTACATCTGTTGCCTCACAACTGCACAAATAAGTCGGCAACATGGCAAGACGGTAAATGGACCAACCTATAATATGTGTATTTACTGACTTTGGTTGATGACAAGGCCGTGATATTTCTTAAAAAGGTCATAGTTTTTGACATTTTCGGATTCGACTGTTTTAACTTTAAATTCACTTCACATTGATGGTTTTCTCATGACATTGGGCCCGTTCAGCAGAGACAACAGTTGGGAGTTTACTGCCAACTGTTGAGGAATTCTTTGATGACCGGATTGTTAATCGTGAAAGTGTTTGGGATTTTTCCAATCGTACAAAATAGACCGACCAGAGTACCGTTCACTGGGTAGCAACATGCATCACAATCAAAACCAAACATGTTAAATGTTGAACACTTTGATGGATGTGCCCATTAAATCACTTGATTTGTCTCTAAAGTCCCAGAGTAGGCTCCGGAATTTAGCTTTGCCCGAATCTCAAATAATTATTCTAAATCCGAAATTGCAAAACATCAGATTTGGTGACATCACTGTTTTGACATAAATCAATTAAAAATAGGTTAGGAATTAATACACGGATTTAAAAAATGACTTAAATTATGGTTAAAATCAACGAAACACGATTCTAACATAAAGGGTGATCCAGATTGGACTGTAGGATTTGTGCATTGAATAAAATACAAGATATTTCAAAAATCCGAATTTTATTGTTAATAGTGTAAAGCAGTGATGGGGAAACTACGGCCCGCGGGCCAAGTCCGGCCCGCGGAAAGGTTTAATCCGGCCCGTTTAAGAGTGCCGCCGTGAGAATGTTTGAACGCGTTCTTACTTCGTAATGTGACGACCCGCATAAAAACTACCTACCTACGATTAAGCATTATTCTTTGGCCCGCTACGATCGTCTGGTTATTACAAATGGCCCGTCTTAAAAAAAGTTTCCCCACCACTGGTGTAAAGTATAGACTTGGCAATTATGTATGAAATATGATGTCGCCCAAATGCCCTCCACGACTCTGCTGTAATAATACTATTCTTCAGAGCTGGGACGAATCCTCGTAAAAAGGATTCGAATCACGAATCCGAATCACCTAATATAATTCGAATCACGAATACTCGAATAACGGATTCGTAAGAGATAAATATGATTCGAATCAAAGATTCGATTCCAGTTTTTTCGAATCACGAATACAAATCCTTTAGGAATAAATTTGATTTTTTTTTTTTCAACCATTTATATATAAATATCGATACCAGTTGTTTTAACAAAAATATTTAAAACCTAATTATTTTAATTAACACTGAACATCGTTGGTAACAGACTAAACATCTGATTCCCTGTTACTCTGATTAAAGATGTATTTGTGTGTTTCTGAACTTCACTTCAAACCAGTGTTTTGTACGCGTGGCGCATGAAGTAAAATTTCGAGTTTAGAAAAGCCCGAAAATTTGTCTCGGGTCGCTGCGCGACCCTCGACAAATTTTCACGGGGCTTTTCTAAACTCGAAATTTTACTCCATGCTTAGTCTGGGAGTGGAAAACAGTTTTGTATATAATATTGATAACTTTTGATAAACACTCGCCTTCTTGATTTAAAAAAAAAACAATTTAATTTTTCTTTTAGATACTTTATGGATCACCCTGTATAAAAACAAATAGGCCCATCTTGTAGATCTACTCGCAATAACCTATAGTTTTCTGTAGCTCGAATAGTTTTTGAGTTATAACGTTTTTTGTCAAAGTTGAAAAATGTCGAGAATTTACGCGAGCGCGCTCGCTTTTTTTGTATTTCGCAAAAGTTGCGAATAACTCAATAACTAATGGGAATGCAGAAAAGTTGTTAAAATGAAAGTTTTAGATAATAAAATTTAGGATAATTTTTCTATCTTCAAGTTTTTTCGTAGCTATCTTATTCCTTGGAGAAAAATCGACAGTTTGTTGAAAGCTTAGTAAAAAACTTATAATTTTCACAAAATCACTTCTTAGAACTATTTATTGGAACTTGTGTGTGTTTTTAAACTTTGGGATAAATTAGCGTTTTACGCGCGTAGCGCATGAAGTAAAATTTCGAGTTTAGAAAAGCCTGATAATTTGGTTTGGTCGCGTAGCGCGAAGCGCGGAGCGACCAAACCAAATTTTCAGGCTTTTCTAGACTCGAAATTTTACTTCATGCTTAGCCTGGGAGTGGAAAACAGTCTTGTATATAATATTGATAACTTTTGATAAACACTCGCCTTCTTGATTTAGAAAAAAAAAACAATCGACTTTTTCTTTTAGATACCTTATGGATCACCCTGTATAAAAACAAATACGCCCATCGTGTAGATCTCGCCGCAACAGCCTAAATGTATGTATTATACTTTTCTATAGCACGAATAGTTTTTGAGTTATAATGTTTTTTGTCAAAATTGAGGAAAGTCGAGAATTTGCGCTTTTTTATATTTCGCAAAAGTTGCGAATAACTCAATAACTAATAGGAATACTAAAAAATCGTTCAAACAAAAGTTTTAGATAAGAAAATTTTGGACAATTTTTCTATCTTTAAGTTTTTTCGTAACTATCTTCTTTCTTAGAGAACAATAACAGTTTGTTGAAGGATTCTTAAAAACTAAATAATTTTTAAAAATCATACAATAACTTGATTTTGCGCATTACTGAAAAAATATATTATTAGTAATGAGTAATATTTAATGTCGTTTTTATTGTGCGCGTTGATAGAGATGATAAAGTTTGTTAATAATCTAAGCATTATAGCTTAAAAACATTTTATATGTACAGAGAGTTTAAAGTTTAGTGACCACGATTTTTGCGTAACAACAACAATTTTTCAACACTTTTAGTAAATAACACACTTGGTTAAGATTTTACTGTTTATTAGTTGACACTGCAACACTTGTTTTGCCACACAAGCAGATAAATGATGACAATTTTTCAGTTGAAACAATTAAAAATGTTCGAAATGAAAATAAAGACATTAATCACTGCACGCTGTATAAGTTCCAATTGGAAAAAAAACAAATTAGCAAAAAAATAGTTGCAGTCCTCTCGATGAAGGTGCTATGACAATTGAAAATGTCAAAGTTGGTTTAAGAACTTTCGTCACAGAAAAATTTCAATAGTTTATGAAAGCAACAATTGCAGTGTATCCAGCCATGGCAGTGTAAACTGAACAAATAATCATAATGAAGAGACACTAAAAATGGACTTGCCAACTGCTTAATAATCAAAACTTGAAGAATTTTATAATAAAGAAATAAAAACTTTATCAAAACGTTGACTAGAAGTAGTTGGAAATGATGGCAATTAAATTATAACGAGTGTCTATAAACTGTCGGCATCTCGGTTGCTTTGAAAAACAAATTACATATCTCAGATTATGCCATACGAAACGGTAAAGCGGTGTAAGTGCGTTCTTAATTATCTAGAAATCATCCAATACTTGCATAGATTTGAGGTTTTTTTGGCGCCCAACCTGGGGCCATGCTAACGCTAGGCCCTTGTTGGGCGCCATAAATTGTAAAAGTAAAAGTTAAAAACTCACACTGATTAGTGTTTCGTACGCGTGGCACATGAAGTAAAATTTCAAGTTTAGAAAAGATTGAGTTTGGACGCTACGGGTCTAAATCAAAACGCTCAGGCTTTTCTAAACTCAATTTTTACTTTATGCTTAAGCTAAGAGTGAAGAACACTCCTTTAAAAATACTTAAAACGCTTGCATCTGAGGTTTTTTGGCGCCCAACCTGGGGCCAGGCTAACGCTGTGGCCCCTAGTTGGGCGCCATAAATCGCAAGCATCTACATTTAAAACTTTCCACTGAATCAGCGTTTTGTACGCGTGATGCATGAAGCAAAATTTTGAGTTTAGAAAAGCTTGAGTTTGGATTTGGACATTCAGGCTTTTCTAAACTCGAAATTTTACTTCATAGGAGTGAAAAACACTCGTTTAAGCTTCAAAATAAACGCTTAATATTTGTTTTTTAACTCATTGATTAATAACTAAATACGCTTTAACTTGATTGGTACATTTTTTATACAGGGTAATTATAAATTAATGATTCTAAACCGGTTTACCGATATTTCACCGGGAAATCATGATATCGTTGTTTCAGGGGTAAAATTCATTAAGTGCGTTGCGTGGATAATTGATAGAATTTAAAGATTTACCTTTACCAAGTGTTTTCCACTCTCAGACTAAGCATGAAGTAAAATTTCGGGTTTAGAAAAGCCCCGTGAAAATTTGTCGAGGGTCGCGCAGCGACCCTCGACAAATTTTCTGGGCTTTTCTAAACCCGAAATTTTACTTCATGCGCCACGCGTATAAAACAGTGATTTAACGAGAAATTTAAAAACACACCAGACATTTTTTATGTTAATCCTTACAATTAATTCGAATTATTTTTGACGATTCAAATCCTTTTGGAAGTATTCGAATCCTTTTATAAATATTCGAATCCTTTTATACTTATTCGAATCCTTTTATAAAGTTTCGAATCCTCTCATAAGGATTCGAATCCTTTTATATGGATTCGAATCACCCACCTTTGGATTTGAATACGAATCTTTTTAAAAAAATGTAACGAATCCGGATCACGAATCCAGTTGAGCTAAAGTATTCGAATGCCTCTTTTGAATCCTCTAAAAGGATTCGAATCCTGAATGATTCGAATCCTGCCCAGCTCTGCTATTCTTTTAGCGACATTTTCCGTAACAAGTTCCAATAAATGCGGTTCGATTTCAGTAATTGCTCGTCTGATGTTCTCCTTTAGTTCAGGGCCCGTATTCACAGTTCCGATACAATTTGTCATCGATGAGAAGTTGCACCGAAATGACGTAATTTTACTGCAACCGGTTGGTTAAATTCTTCCCAAAATTACGTCATTTCAGTGCAACTTCTCACCGATGCAATTGGTCATCGGTAAGAAGTTGCACTGAAATGACGTCATTTTACTTCAAACGGTTGGGTAAATTCTTCCCAAAATGACGCGTTTCAGTGCAATTGGTCGTACGATTCGGTCGTATGAAATCTGTCATTTAGATAGGGATTTAGCATGTGAATTTGACTGATCGTTCGATCGATTTTAGGAATACCGGCCCTGAAATCTTAGCAGGTTTGTTGACATAGACCCTTCCCTTCAAATGGCCCCAGAGAAAAAAGTCTAGTGGGGTTAGATTGCAAGACCTCGCTCGCCAATTGATATCGCCCCTCTGAGAGATAACATGACCAGGAAATTTGATTTGATGTAAAGCCTGTTTTCATAATAAACTTGCACAATATTTGCGCGTTGCTGCACTACATACGGCGCCACGTTAAATTTGCGATGTGCTTAGATGCCAACTGTTAAAGTGCAAATTTCCAACATTCATAGAACAAAAATGGCGGCAATTCAAATCCTAAAGCCCAATTTAGATCACCCTTTATTAACCATATTATATTTGAAGATATATTAAATTTTTGTAATTGAAAATGTCTAAAAATACAGGGAGTATGCAATTTTTGTAATTAAAAATGTATGCAAATTCGGGAGTTTTTCTTTTAAGTATTAATATCCCAATTAGGTGCTGTAAATTTTCAGATATTCGTTGTTTTTTTTTTCTGTCCAATTTAAAGCTTCAAACGAGTGTTTTCCACTCCCAGGTTAAGCATAAAGTAAAATTTCGAGTTTAAGAAAGCCTGAAAATTTGGTTTTCGAAATTTTACTTCATGCGCCACACGTATAAGACGCTAATTTCAAGTAAAGTCCACTTTTTCACAATATTTCAGCGTATAATAAGCAAGGCACATGAAGTAAAATGCCAAACCAAATTTTCAGACCTTTCTAAACTCGAAATTTTACTTCATGCCTAGGAGTGTAAAACACTCGTTTAAAGCTTCAAACTGAAAACAAAAATCCCTGTATTTAGAACAAGTACTTACCTAACAAGGCCGTAACCAGAAAAAAAATCGAAAGAGGTTATACAAATTTCGGGGGGGTTTAAATGGTAAAAGTATTGTGTTTGCTCTTAGGGCCGCTTTTATATACAAAAAATTGAAATTTTGAAAATTTTTGTACGCCCATATCCCCCCTGGCTACGGCCTTGCCTAACCACTCCAAATTTTGTATAAAATTGTTTGTAAACAACAAAAAATGTGTTTGCTAGGAATAAGTAAACAAAAAAAGATGAAATTTCACTTCAAGTGCCACGCGTATTAAACACTGAAATATTGTGAAAAAGTAAACTTCACTTGAAATCAGTGTCTTATACAGGTGGCGCATGAAGAAAATGTTCAGGCTTTTCTAAACTCGAAATTTTACTTCACGCTTAACCTGGGAGTGGAAAACTCTTTTTTAAAGCTTCAAACTGAACTCTTTAAAACAAAAGAGTATGCATATGAATTGAAAAACTCACTTTAAAAAAAATTCCCTGTATTTCGAACAAGTACTTACCTAATAACTCAAAATTTTGTAGAAAGTTGTTTACTGAATTATTAGAACAAGTACTTACCTAATAACTCAAAATTTTGTAGAAAATTGTTAACTGAATTATTTGTAAACAACAAAAGACTAACAAATTTAAGAAAATGTGTTTGGTAGGAATTCATGACCTACTTTAAATTTTAAATTTAAAAATGATGTGTCCATCATAGTACTTTCCCCCGTAAATTGCGTATTAAATCACTTTTAAAATATTTGTAGCATTATTATTTTCAAAATGTCTTCAACTTTTTGATAACTACAACTTTTATTTGAAAATTTTTTCAATTGGATCAACACATACTGACACAAACCAATGACTAGATAAAAAACACTATTTATTGAATATCTCAAAAACTAAGAGTGCTATGACAAAAAGTGAAGATACAAAAAATCTTTAATTTTTTATTTCCTACAACTTTTATTTGAAACATTTTTCAATTGTATCGACACATACACTGTCACGCACCAATAACTAGATAAAACACATTACTTTTGAAATATCTCAAAAACTAAGAGTGCTATGACAAAAAGTAAGTGAACAATACATCTTCATTTTGTTATTATCTACAACTTTTATTTGACAGAATTTTTTGTTTGATGAACATTTATTGAAAAAATCTGAAAAAACTGAAAAACGCTAAGAGTAAAGTACCACTTCCGGTTTTCCGATTTTCACCAAAAGCTTTTCAGTTCTTCCGATTGTAACAAAAAGCTTAAGTTTCAAGTTTCATCTCGATATCTTTAGCGGTTTTTGCGGTACAGCGCACACAGATAGACAGACAGACATTTTTCAAAAATGGTCTTATTCGACTCAGGGGACCTCAAAACGGATATTTCCGCTAAAATTTTTGATTCGAACATTTTCACGAAAACAATACTTTCCCTTTGTATTACATACGGGGGAAAGTAAAAAAGGGTATGAGCCTGCGTGATATTTAAAATTTATAAAAGCAAAATATTTTGACTCAATTTTGGATGTAAATTGAAATAATTATTAATTTTTAGCGATTATCAAAATATTCGATTACATGAAATATTAATTTAGGTAAATCAATACGTCTGCGTTGTTTTTTGCAACGCCTACATTTGAATATCAATTGAACTTTTTTATTTATCAAACAATCACTTATTTAAAACAAACAATTTTTATTTAAAAACCCAATCAATTAACAAATTAAATTTTATTCAACAAAGTCATTTTCATCGATTACTAACCCGTTTTGGGGTCACGTTTTCACGTGACCGTGAAAACCGAAAAGGGGGGTGTTTTCTTGGCACCGCTCGCGGATCGATAAAACGGCGGAAAACGTAGGCGCTGCTTTTGAGGTTATGCAAGTCATGTTTTCACTTGGAAAATCGGCGAGCCAGAACCACCGGCGGCGCTTTCCTCAGGTGAAAATCGTGGAAACAGAAACGGGGTTTTAATCGCTGGACAGCACCAGAAGCACGTGAGTCATCCACACGGCGATCCGGCATTTAAATGACGGATATGTCAATAACTGCCGTGACGTTGCCACTGCCATGTGGCAGTTGAGTTTAACAGAAAGTAGTTCCAGTTGAAAAATTGTTATTTCGCTTAAATTCAGTTTTAAGGTGTGCACGGTTTGTTTATAACTTGCTAATTTTCTTCTCGTATCTGAATCTTTTTGAATTTATTGATTATCTGTTGGGTTTTTGTGCGTTTTTCGTCGGCGTAGGAATTCGCGAAAACACCGGAGCGGCCAGTCAGAACGTCGTCGGCCATCTTGAAGAGACCGCTGGGTGTTTCGTACGTGTTTGCCGTCAGTAAAGTCGAAGAAAGAAGAGACCGGAGCACCTCGTACTTGTAGCAGACCCAGTGGGCCCCCCAGCCGCCAGTTTTTCTCTTTGTTTCCAACCCGCAGGCGGCCCCCCCGCTAGAAACTGGCGAGACATGTCGCAGCAACTACTGCCGATCCGTTTCCAGGAACACCTGCAGGTATTTACACGCGAAATCCGCCCCCTTTTCATCGCCCATCAACAAGAAAATTACCGCTTTTTCCACGCACCGAATTTAATTTCATTAATTTTTTTTTTCATTTGTTGCGTTATCTGGGGCGCTGATTAAAAATCTCGCTCCTCGGCCCCCCTCTTCTATGTCCCTCATCCAAACGCAGCTTCTTGCGATTGATTCACCGATAAGGGTCACCGTTTTTTTGATTGACCTACTTTCCTCTCGGACTGATAAGTCATCCTCTTAACCCCCACAAAGAAGACCAAAGTCGTTGGCACGGTGACCAATCTGAAAAGTGACAGTTGTAACGTTTTGTTTGTAAACTGTGAATAGTTTCTTGTTTTCGATATAAATATAAACACGATGAATGTGTAATCTGGTTTAAATAGTTTCTTGTTTTCGATCTAAATATAAACACGAATCTGTAATCTTTTTTGAATAGTTTCTTGTTTTCGGTATAAATATAAACACGAATGTGTAATCTGGTTTTCACTTTCTACGTGTTTTATTCAGATAGGAAAGTATTGATGTTTTTGGGATAGAAGCAATTTATTATTCGATTGTCAAGATTTTACATTTCATTCAGTTTTTTAGGACTTACTGAGTTATTAATCTGTTTTTGACATTCGGTGAGTTTATCCAGAGAACGAGGTATTGAGGTTTTTGACTTGAGGAAATTTATTATTCACTTATCAAGATTGGATTGTTGAAATTTTACTTTTTGTTCTTTTGCTTCTATTGATAAAATTGATATTCTGTGACTGTTTAACTGAATAACTAGGCTCTTTAAAGCCTCAAAGAAGAAATCAATAATTTTTTTTAAAACCTCCAAGAAGAGATCAATAATTTCTTTAAAACCTTAAGAGGAGATCAATCAATTTCTTTAAAAAACTCTAATTCTCTAATTCTAATTCTAACTCTAATTCTCTAAATCATTCTGATTTCTCAATATTTGTTTTATGTGAAGGTTGATTTTTACTAATATTTGTGTAAGTTTGAGCATATTCTTAAGTAACCAAACTTTTAGTATAATTAATTTAAATCTATTAAAAATAACCGTAACTATCAAAACTATTGTGTTGAATATAAGCAAATTTGAAAGTGTTAAATAATATTTAAATAAATTAATTAGCACCTGCTTCCCACTTAAACATTACAGTGGAGATAATTTGATTGGTGAAAAAATATTTGACTTTTAAATCGGAATGTTGTAAAAACAAATTTCAAAATTTTATTCCATTATCAGCATTACACATTTTGTGAGTATTAACTAAATAACAAGATAACTATTCCAATCTCTAAATATTCGGGTCAGTTCTGTAAGCGAAATGTTAAATTTAATATTTATGTTATTCTTTAACACATGAACCACCAGTGAAAATGATGCAAAAATGACGCTTTGCCAAACTGTATTTTCATTAAATGAATATGATAAATTAAAGGTTGTCATAACAGTACTCCTTTCTCTCACATTTTTTCCTGCCACCAGGTGGCCTATTCAAATGCTTTAGGTCTCAATAGTTATTATGTCTTATGTTTTATATGTCAATTCCTAAAGTGTGTAGCCAATTTAAATTTAAAAGAAAGATCTAGAAATTATTTTTATTAAACATACAATATTATTCTTATGCCGGGTTAAACCAACGTCAAATAGACCATTATTCATCGATTAAAATCTAGTTGTAGTAGATATTGATGTTTATGACGTGGAAAATGTCAATTCCAATCAACAATTAAATTTATTTAATGAATAAGATTTAATTAAAGTTAGTATTCGGGCAATGATATTGTTGCATAAAATCTTTATTTGACAGTTGAGGATATAAAGTTATAATACTACTGAGATAAAAAATAAGGTAAATTTGTTTCTAAAATGAAAAAACTTTATTTAATCTTTCAAATCAATGTCATCGCCTTTAAAGTACACCCCGTCAGGCACAATGCACTTATGCCGACGTTTTTTTCCAATCCTCGAAACAGTTAAAAAGTATTTTTCCGAGATTCGAGTTTTCAATACTTTCTTCAATTTGGCATTTATCTCAATCGAGTCGAAACGGTGTTCCCAGAGCAGTCTTTTGAGTTTGTTGAACTGCCAGTAGTCGCAAGGTGCTAAATGATAAGATCGAGTTTTTTGCGAAATGTTCTCTAAGAACCAATGCAGTTTGGGACGGTGCATTATCGTGGTGCAAAAACCAAGAACTGTCTGCCCATAATTCTGGCACTAACACTCAAAAAATATTCCTTGGTAACAGTTTGGCCTGACGGAAGACATTTATAATGTACAACACTGCGATAATCAAAAGAGCCTAACAATATAAAAAAACAGTAAAAATTGAAAAACTCACTTTTATGTGTTTATAAAAACACTTGTAGCTCTGCAACCATTGAATATATTGACATGAAAGTCTGCATAGATGCCAGACAGTAGTACCAACCCCCAAAAAATAATTTCATGGTTTTATAATACAGTTGCGAGAGAAAAAAACTAGTACAGCAAGGAGCTTTAGTCACTTCTAAAACATCGTATTTTTTTGATGTTGAGCACATATGATATTTTTTGCAGTGCGTGTGCGTATGGTAGCAATTCTTTGAAAAATAATTCTTTGCTGTGTAATACAGAGAAAAATATATTTATATAGATAAAATTATTACGAAACAAATTACATTTTCAAACAAATTTCTGCGAGAATTCTTGTGTGTGTAAAGCGGCTCTTAGTTTTTTCTCTCGCAACTGTATCTATGAAGTTTAAATGAAAAATTCACCTTAATAATATAATCATTTATTTATTTTGTTTACAGTTTTTAGAGCATTATTTTAATTTTTATATATTATGTTTAAAGTTTTGCAAACTAAAAGAAGCGTAAGCTTATTCTCTCTAATTCATATAGTTTTGAATTTGAAATATTCATGTTCACCTTATTTTTTAATCGTAGTAGTAAATTGAGCAATACTGCACAATATATTTTGAGATTATTGATGTACAACACTTGTCAATTATGCCTAGTTTTGAGAAATGAAGAAGTGGAATTTGTCTTTATAAATTGATCGTTCTCTCTGATAAATTCATTTTCATTCCAAAATAATGCTTATTTATTTAGGTTATAATAGAAGCCTGGCAATAATAGGTCATTCTGTTAACCCTATATTTTTTTGCGGCAACCAGATATGTTATCAGATTACCCACTTTTTAATAATATCAGGATGAACATTCTGTCACTGTTGCTGATAATATGTATATGTATAGGATAATATTTACTAATAAAAGCTGAGATATTGAAAATTAGCTATTCGTTTATTTCGAGCATAAAGTGATAGATACGCTATCGCAAGAGAAGATTCTTGCTATCCCTTGTAACTTTTCATGTCTCTATGCCAGAGATTAGAGCACTGCACAGGCCGGGCTTTGACTCGGCCTAGTATCGGGCCAGTCCTCAAATTTTTTAAAGCAAGCTGCGCCGGGCGCTCAATCCAAAATATGAAACCAGGCCGGGCCTGACTGTTTTTTTAAAGTTTGTTTTTATTTTTTAATTGCAAACTATATCAATAAACAAGTAAATATAAACCGTGAGATCGAAAAAAAAAAGTCATAGCAGGCCTTGACTACTACAACACAATTGGCAAGCCTGCTTTCAAAATGCGGCAGTAGATTAGAGGTTATCTAATTGAATAAGTACCAGAAATGTCAAATAAATCTAATAAAACAGTATTTATATTTAGGAAACAAACTGAAAACTAGGATGAATATTTAGAGTAGTTGTTCAAAATGTAATCCTTCAGCTGCGATACAACTAATAATTCTTTGTTTCATATTATCAAATGCGTTTTCCAATGATCGAGGAGTGATTAAATTACGTGCATTGGTAATTGCATCCATAAGTTTTTGTATAGGATGAAATGTCTGTCTGTAAATTGTACATAGTCCATAATGGTTAAATCAGGAGAACGCGGAGGAAAAGATACAATTCGGTCGTCAAAGAATTCCTGCAAGAACCCTATTATTTCACGCATTGTGTGCGCAGTAGCGTTATCTTGCTGAAAATATCCGTTTAGGAGTTCATTGTTTCCAGTTGTTTATTGAAAGGTCGTATGAAATTATTGTGTTATCTTTCTGCATTAACTGTGTTGTGAAAAAATATAGGGCCAATAAAGCTTCTTTGTGACATCGCCATCTAAACACCAACTTTTTGACGGTGCAAAGAACTCCCACCAACTTGTGGGAATTGTAAGCAGACCACAATTGCATATTTTGTTTATTAATGTATCCCGAAAGAGTGAACTCTGCTTTATCTGAGAAAAGGCTCTTGTCCAGGATATCATCATTATTTAAATGATTTAGGAACCATTGACAGTAATCGGTTCTTCTAATATAAACTGGTGGTAAAAGTTGTTGAACTTGTATGCGATCATATGCAAATCCTTCTTTAAAATTGTTCGACAATAACTATTTGTTGTGCAAGCCTACGAATAGATTTTATTGGGAAACCTTCCATTCTTCGTTGCACATCTTGGATGTTTTCTGCTGTTCTCTTTGTTGGATGGCCACTTCCGGTTTTACACTGCCCGTTTCACGGAACTTATCAACACATTTATGAATTTCTATAAACAATTTATGATAATCTACTGCAAAATCCGGAAATCTTTCACTAAATTCCTCAGCACAAAGACCAACAGAATATGACAATTGCCCGTTTCTCGCCATTCCTGAAATAACTTTCCAGGATAAAGGTTTTGTGCTCCAACGCAAACATTTTGAAAGAATTACACTAGTATTACGAGGGTAAATATAAATAATTCTGGGAACAAGATTGCAAAACTGACTTACATTTGAAATGTCACCCACATTATAGTTCATAGGGATTCTAGAACCAGTGTAGCCAAACGTGTTGTTCTAGCCAAAGCCTGCTCTGAATCATTTCTTTTTCGATCTCACGGTATTTACAAGTGTGATAAACTATTATAAACTAGTGTTCTCAAAGTCCGTGAAAATTTTGAATTATTCAGACTAAAATATTGACCAGGCCGAGCCGAGTAGGACCTGTTCTATTATTTACCCAGGCCGGGCCAGGCTCAAATCAATTATTTTATGGTCGGGCCGAACTTGCAAAATTTGCTAGCGGGCCGGGCCCAAAAAAATGGGCTCTACCAGAGATTTCCAAACTTTTTCATACAAATGATATAATATTATACAAGTAATTTTTTTGTAAGTATACAAATCCTGGTTATTCTATGTAATTGTTTAGGCATTTGTTGCTTTTATAAAAGTGTAAAAAATAAATTACAACATTTCGGAGGTCTGGAATTCATATAGCGGGCGTCCTCGGGGTCGTATACTTCAGCGATGCTGTCCCGCAGTTGATGATGAAGGATGTTTACGAAGTTTGTAATCCTTTGTCTTGTCACATACGAGTGAAATAAATGTAGCGAACAATTAGTATATTTACAAAGAAAAATATACACAATAGAACACCGAATAAATGATTCCGAACTTAAGTAATTCGAAATTAATATGATTATGTAATTAAATGTGAGCAAAACACTTGGTGTCCGATATTTTCGCAAATGTGAATAAAATAATAACAAGTTACGACGTTTTTAACACTACTTAAGTTGCAAATTTATCTGCTACATAGAATATTTCTGAATCACAATGCAATTGTGTGAATGCATCACAACTCGAGCCCATCATTTTCAATTATCATTATGTATACATCAATAGACATTACGACCACATCCTTCTAATTAGAATAAAGGATTTTTTTAGAAGTTCATTCAGACTAATTCATTCGAGACTAAATTACCAACACTTTAGTTTTCTCATAATATTGTGTCATTTGATTTGTTTCACTTATAACTATACACATATAAGTAATGAGTGAAACCACTCAACTAGTTTAATTTTATTTTTTTTTTTTAAATATTGAATCATGTTTTATCAAGAGAAACAAGTTGTAGAAATACTGTGCAAAACTGTGCAAAAATTGAATAATGTTACGTTATTGCATCAATGGCACTTAATGAGTTAAATGATACTCATTAAGCGCCATTGATGCAATAACGCAACATTCATTTTTTGCTTCTTAAATTACTAATAAAGTGAATTTCATACATTGTATTATTTGACCTGACTTGAGAACGTGTGAAGTATGTAAATATTTTGAAGAAAAATTTCGAATTTAGAAAAGCCTGAAAATTTGGTTTGGCCGCTCCGCTTCGCTTCAGTAGACTTGCCAGATATAAAACCAAATTGATTATCGCATAGAATTCCATTTGCTTCTAAGTAACGATATACTTGTGTGAACATAACGTTTTCCAGAACTTTAGAAAAAACGGGAAGTAAGGAGATTGGCCTGTAGTTTGCTGGGTCTTTTACATCACCCTTCTTGTGCAATAGCACTACCATAGCAGGTTTTAAGGCATCTGGAAAAGTAGATGTTAACATAGAAGAATTAATAATTTGTGTTAATGGTGATATTAATACATCAATGCAACCCTTTAAGAGTTCACTGCTATGCCATATATATCTTTACTTCTACTACTTTTCAAAGAACGCACCACCTCCCTTACTTGAATGCTAGATACTGGTTCAAAAGTAAAAACACTAACAGGTTTGTTTTCCATTAATAGTATAGGATCATGTGCAGGAGGCATTGAATTTACAAGATCCGTTATTGAATTCAAAAAGTTGTAATTAAAAGTTTTGGTTGTATTGGTTACTATTGGATTTTATGATTTGCCACATGGCTTTATTTTTATTGCCTGAATTATTAATGAAATTGCAATTTGCATTAATTTTTGCTTTTATAATTGCTGTCCGAAAGCCAAATCAGGCTTTTTTAAACTCGAAATTTTACTTCATGCGCCATGCGTATAAAACACTGATTTAAAGTGAAGTTCAAAATATACTGCTTAATTCTGATCACAAGTTCGTTAATTTTTCAAATGTTTATATGGAATATGTGAAAGTATACTTAAAAAAAATCCCTGTGTGTGTTGTAAAGTTGCAAGTTGTAGCGTTCTCTTTTTTTTAAATCTCTGCATCCTGATAATTTATTTGACAAATTATGATTTATTTGTCACATTAATAATCATTTACCAACATCTCAAAATTTGATGTTTAAAATACCCTACTGTTAAAGCAGAACTGCAGTCATGTTAAAAAAACAGAGTTTGTAATATAATAAGTCATTCATAGAAATCATAAAAAGACGTGCAGAATTTTACCTAAAATCAACTTTTAGAAGTAATTCTGTAATTGCTTGGCCGTTTATAGGTTATAATATAAATTAAAGTAGGCTTTGAATTAGATTGGCACTACTGTCTGTTAACACATATTTTACCATAACCTCAAATTTATTTCATTTTCAATAATCATTCAACCCCATACAAAAAATACTTTAATTTATAATTCTGTATGTTAGGAGGTAAACTATGCCACGTCACATTTTTTTTTAATTTTACAGTTCTTTCTACCTTTTGATGGAGTAAAAATCCTGATACCAACAGTATGAAAAAACGTATTTTGAAAAAATGTGACTTGGTGTACTTTACCCTCCCGCACGCAGAATTTAAATGATCGCACGGTATTATATTCATGTTACTTTCAAGCGTGGAAACACATTTTCCCTGATTGTAGCTGATATTATTGTTTTACCCAATAGTTAGTTTCTATTCTTTGTATTAAATTGATGGAAAAAATGCAGAAGCCTCAGCACAATAAAATTAATTAATTGTGTATACAAACCAGTTGTGTAACACACTTTCCTGATTTTAGTCTGTTTTACTACGGTGCTCGGGTACTTATTATCATACAGAAAAAACAACGGTCACACTTTCTAAAAGCTGTAATTTGTGTTACTCAGCATTTATTTGACTCCATTCTGTTGAAGATATATTATTGTAATTATCCTACACATACAAAAGTAAAATCGTCGTTTAAGTTTGAACATAGCATATTTCAAAAAAATGCGAAATTAAGCTATGCTTACTATTGGATTTATATTTCCTTGCCATTGTGTTGGTAGCAATAATTCATCGTTCTGATTCTTGAATGCGCCACAATCGAGGCTCTTAGCATCTTCACATATCTCAAATCACAAATCTTCACATATAATAATAATAATAATCTTTATTTAGCATTTTTGCTATGCAATAATATAGAAATATAAATATATATGAAATTAAACATTTCTTGAAACAGTTTTTTCACTCTCCTATAAAGTAGGGAAAAGTGAGATGTGATCTTGAAACTTAAACGACGATATGTAATCTTTTTTTTTTTTTAATGGTAAAATTGTATGAAATTGATAATAAACCAAATATTTTAATTTTCAGCTTACAAATGTAGGCATCAATGTGGCGAACATCACGTTCACCTGCCTCACCATGGAGAGCGACAAGTTCATCTGCGTGCGTGAGAAGGTCAGCGAGACGTCGCAGGTCGTTATCATCGACATGGCCGATCCGCAGAACCCGATCAGGCGGCCCATAACGGCCGAGAGCGCCATCATGAACCCCGCCTCCAAAGTCATCGCCCTCAAGGGCAAGGCGGGCGTCGAGACCCAGAAGACCCTGCAGATATTCAACATCGAGATGAAGTCGAAGATGAAGGCACACTCGATGAACGAGGACGTTATCTTCTGGAAGTGGATCTCTCTGAACACACTGGCGTTAGTTACTGAAACAGCCGTTTTTCACTGGTCGATGGAGGGAGATTCGACGCCTGTCAAGATGTTCGACAGGCATTCTTCGCTGAACGGCTCACAGATTATAAACTACCGTACAGATCCTAAGCAGAATTGGTTGTTGTTGGTCGGGATTAGCGCTCAACAAAGTCGAGTTGCCGGTGCGATGCAGTTGTATTCCGTCGAAAGAAAGTGCTCCCAGCCGATCGAAGGACACGCCGCCTCGTTTGCGACGTTTAAAATGGAGGGAAATCCTGAGCCCTCGACTCTCTTCTGTTTCGCAGTGCGTACAGCGCAAGGCGGGAAGCTCCACATCATCGAAGTCGGACAGTGTCCGGCGGGCAACCAGCCGTTCCCCAAGAAGACGGTTGACGTTTTCTTCCCACCGGAAGCGCAGAACGATTTCCCGGTTGCGATGCAAGTTTCCTCCAAATACGATTGTATTTATTTAATTACCAAATATGGGTACATCCATTTGTATGATATCGAGACGGCGACTTGCATCTACATGAACAGGATCTCCAGCGAGACAATTTTTGTTACGGCTCCACACGAAAGCACTGGAGGAATTATCGGTAAGTTAGAATTCGCCTAAATATCTTCAATTTCGTTCACGTTAATATGTTGATCGCCAAGTGAAATTCACTTGTGCTGCAATTAAATTTGCGTTTAGGCCCTGCGGCGTGTACCTTGTGCCGCATCCAGAAGCAACTTTTAAAGCATCGTGCTGCTCATGCCGTGGAACTAGTATAACTATATAAAGATATACACTAGGCCTCAACATTTTAAAACCTTTATGTCGCTTCAAATTTTTGCTTTATTATTCTGTATAATTGGAACAAAAACTTAAGCAGCGGCCTGAGGTAATATTTTTATTGTTATAAAGGTGGCGATCAACGTGTTAATCACTTGATGAAACATGTTTACAATTTTGATAACTGATAATAATCCTAAGGAGTATCAATGGTCTGAAATCTAACTAACCAATCGTTATTGTTTGTGATTTCCGAAATTTTAATTTTCCCTTTTTTTTCTAAAACACTCATCCATCAAATCACTCATACAAAGAATTTTTCTTTCAAGTATACACATCCTGAGGCATGTAAATGTTGAGGCATTCGTTTTTTTTTTATAGTTCAATTTGAAACTTCTAACAATTGCTTGCACTCCCAGGTTAAGCATGAAGTAAAATTTCGAGTTTAGAAAAGCCTGAACATTTGGTTTGTCCGCATAGCGAAGCAGAGAAAAACTGAGGCCACATTCTTGATCAGCGTACTGAAATTAACTAAGAATTACTTATTCCATCAAAGTACCTTTTTTGAAGCGTAATTTTGTAGCACTGTGTTATCAATATTCACCCAAATATGTAATCTGTTTTAAATCGTTGCCTTTTCTCAAGGTGTAAATAGGAGAGGTCAGGTACTTTCCGTCTCTGTCGACGAGGAGAACATAATCAGATACGTTAACACGGTGCTACACAACCCGGATCTTGCCCTACGTCTTGCCGTGCGGAATAACTTGTCGGGCGCCGAGGAGCTGTTCATCAGCAAGTTCCAGATGCTGTTCCAGAATGGGCAGTACGCCGAGGCAGCCAAAGTCGCCGCCAATGCTCCAAAAGGTAAAGTCCTAATTCGTGGAAAAACAATAGGCAGCATTGCAAATAATAATACTTATTCTCCATAGATTTACAAGGTGGCCCAAATTCAATGTTTTTATAGGGTATTCAGTAACCAGAAGAGTTAAGAAAAAATCTGATTAGAAATAACCCTATTTTAAAATAACCAACAATTCAAAATCGGCTAATATCTTCCAAACTAATCAAGTTAGCCATAATCTGTTAATGCTACTGTTATTTTCTCAGAAAAAGAGGTCATAATATACATCAGATTTTTTTTAACTCTTGTAGTCCTCAAGATACCCTATAAAAACATCGAATTTAGGCCACCCTGTACTTCATATATTCTTTTCCCATCCACCATTTTCTTTTTCTTTCCTCGTTCCCACATCTAAACCGTGCAATAGTCGTGGTTCTTTTTTTGTCTTGTCTTTGAAAATAACTCGGGGGGGGGGGGCACCATCACCTGTAATTCTTTGTATCTACTACTCCACTACTAGCCACGACCACCCTACTTTATTGTATAAACCCTCCATCTTAGTCATCCACCTTGCACACCTCCCATTTTTCTGTCATTCCCTATAACACGCATGCCAAGCTTCTTTTACCAGCCTTTCTTCCCCTAACATACTTATCTTTCTCTCAAACTTTACTACTCTCCTTGCTGCAACACTATATAACTTGGTACATATAAGAATATTTATTTCCCTCAGGTATTTTAAGAACACCTGCCACGATCCAGATGTTCCAACAGGTGCCGACACCAGCCGGGCAAAACAGCCCGCTCTTGCAGTATTTCGGAATTTTGTTGGATCAAGGAAAATTAAACAGGTGAGTTTTTGCATAATAAAATCGTTTACATGCAGCGACAAGCATTTTTAATTACCTTCATCAATGATGATGAAAAATGACTTAATGAGTGCTGTCACAACCACTGAAATATATCATATGTTCAATAAAAAAGAACCTATAGAGTGCCAAATAACATTTGTAAAATGAATGAATATGTGATCAGAGCAGTATATTTTGAACTGCGCCACCAGTATAAAACACTGATTTAAAGTGAAGTTCAAAATATACTGCTCTGATCTCATGTTCATTCATTTTACAAATGTTTATATGGAATATTTGAAAGTATACTTAAAAGAAAAAGTTGTATAGCTTCTTTACAATTTGCATTCAAATGCAGATATGAATCCTTGGAATTGGTGAGGCCCGTTTTGCTCCAAGGACGTAAGCAGCTCTTAGAAAAATGGTTGAAGGATGAAAAACTCGAGTGCTCTGAAGAATTGGGCGACTTGGTGAAGCAATCAGAGCCGTCGTTCGCTCTCGCAATGTATTTAAGAGCTAATGTACCAGCTAAAGTAAGTTTATATATAGTTCACAAATTTCCCAGGGATTAGTAACAGGGATGTCGACCAAAGGTGAGTAGGCTTTCTTATTTCAAGTAATCAATTTATTAAAATCAATTAATTTCTATAAATTGATTATTTAAAATAAGAAAGCCTACTTACTGGTTGACGTCCCTGTTACTACAATTTATTGAAATAAATTAATAGATTTCTATATATTAATTACTTGAAATAAGAAAGCCTACTCATTGGTTGACGTCCCTGTTACTAATCCCTGAATGTTTCGATGAATTACGACCACTACGACCACCTGCGTTCTCAAATTTGTTATAAATTTATCATAATTTATTTTCCATATTAGGTTATTCAATGTTTTGCCGAAACGGGTCAATTCCAAAAGATCGTCATCTATGCTAAAAAAGTGTCCTACACACCTGACTACATTTTCCTGCTCCGATCCGTGATGCGCACCAATCCAGAACAAGGCGCAGCCTTTGCTTCGATGTTGGTCGCCGACGAAGAACCCTTGGCGGACATCAACCAGATTGTCGACATTTTCATGGAGCAGAACATGGTGCCGCCGTGCACGGCCTTCCTGTTGGACGCTCTTAAGAACAACAGACCCACCGAAAGCCACCTTCAGACCCGTCTTCTGGAAATGAACCTGATGTCCGCTCCGCAAGTCGCGGACGCTATTTTGGGGAATAACATGTTCACTCATTACGATAGGGCGCACGTCGCACAGCTGTGCGAGAAGGCGGGGTTGTTGCAAAGGGCATTGGAGCATTACACAGATTTATACGACATTAAAAGGTATGTTTTAAATAATAATGGAAAAAAATATCAGTGGTTAATTAAGTTAGTCTTAACTGCCATAGATGTGTGAGTGTGTTGTGGCTGTATTTCCAAAAGAAAGAAATGAAAAAAAACTGATATTTTTATTTTGAAACATTTGTGTCATCCTTAAACAAATTTCAGAGCCGTCGTACACACCCACTTGCTCCCTGCCGATTGGCTCGTTGGGTTCTTCGGCACCCTCAGCGTCGAAGACAGTTTGGAATGCTTGAAAGCGATGCTAACGGCCAACATCCGCCAAAACTTGCAAATCTGCGTTCAGATCGCCACGAAATACCACGAGCAGCTCACCACAAAAGCACTCATCGATCTCTTCGAGAGCTTCAAAAGTTATGAAGGTAATTGAAAAAGACGATCGCCTAATCAAATTTGTGCTTGGTATTTTCAATTTCAAATCTCTGATTTGGTTGGCATTTACATCTTTATTACAATAATATTAGAAACACTAAACGTTGTTTTACCACTTTTATTTTAATTTTTACAGTGACTATAGTTTCGACTATAAGTTAGTCATTATGAAACTATAGTCACTGTAAAAGTTGAAATAAAAGTGGTAAAACAAAGGTAAGTGTTTTTAATATTATTGTTATAAACATGTAGTACAAAGTGAATGCCACGTAACAAAGTTAAGTGTTTTTCTCAATTATGTCGCCAAAATTTCATACAAACACGATTTATTATTCCAGGTTTGTTCTATTTCCTCGGTTCGATTGTGAACTTCAGCCAGGACCAGGAAGTCCATTTCAAGTACATTCAGGCCGCTTGCAAGACGGGCCAGATCAAGGAGGTGGAGCGCATTTGCCGCGAGAGCAACTGCTACAACGCTGAGCGTGTCAAGAACTTCCTGAAAGAAGCCAAACTCACCGATCAGCTTCCACTGATCATCGTCTGCGACCGGTTCGATTTCGTCCACGACCTCGTCCTCTATTTGTACCGCAACTCGCTTCAAAAGTACATCGAGATCTACGTGCAGAAAGTGAATCCCAGCCGATTGCCCGTCGTGGTCGGGGGTCTGTTGGACGTGGATTGTTCCGAGGATATTATCAAGAATTTGATTTTGGTGGTGCGCGGGCAGTTTTCCACGGATGAGTTGGTCGAGGAGGTCGAGAAGAGGAATAGGTTGAAGTTGCTGCTGCCATGGTTGGAAAGTAGATTCCATGAAGGATGTGTCGAGCCGGCAACGCATAATGCTTTAGCAAAGATTTACATCGATTCGAATAATAACGCGGAGAGGTTCCTCAAAGAAAATCAATGGTAAGTGATGTTATGAAACATTTCTCAATTAGTTTAGAAAAAGGTGAAAAGTATCTAGTATTACATTATTGAATTAGTTAAAAAAAGAAAGTGATTACAACACTTGTAACACTATTTCAAAAACTCAGTGGAGATTAGGGATGAGAGGTTGAGTAGATCTCATGCGCCACTACACCTAAGTGTAGGCGGACACTTACCGTATAGAATTGGAAATAGACCCGTTGTCAGCCACTAGGTCTAGAGGATCCCGCGTCAGCCACAGAACTCTGTCTAGGAGACGAGTGCAGACCGTTTATATAGAAAGAGGGGTTGATTATTCTTGTAACATTTTTATTATTATGTCAGGTATGATTCCCGTGTTGTTGGACGTTACTGCGAGAAGCGCGACCCGCACCTAGCATGCGTCGCTTACGAACGTGGGCAATGCGACAGGGAACTGATCGCCGTCTGCAACGAAAACTCTCTATTCAAATCCGAGGCTCGGTACTTGGTGAGGAGGCGGGATCCTGAACTCTGGGCCGAGGTTCTCATCGAGACCAACCCCTACCGCCGTCAGCTCATCGACCAGGTGGTCCAGACGGCTCTGAGCGAAACCCAAGATCCCGAGGATATCTCCGCGACCGTCAAAGCGTTCATGTCGGCCGATTTACCCAACGAATTGATTGAATTACTGGAGAAGATCGTGTTGGACAACAGCGTATTTTCCGATCATAGGAATTTGCAGAATTTGCTTATCTTAACAGGTAATTATTTTATGAGATGGTGATTTAGAGTAGGTTTTACTAATTAAAATAAAAGTTGATATACCTGAGAACTAGAGAGGAGTAAGTCACTTAATTTACAGTGTGTTTGTGTGTGTGTCTATGGGCGCCCCCCAAAATCTTTTACAGGGGGCAAAACTCAAGGGTTGATCAAAAAGTAAGGTTACAAAATGTACACGTTTCATTGCAGGCTTTGTAATCTTACTTTTTAATCTCCTCTCGTACAATACAGGAGTAATTAAGTGTAATTTACAGTGTGTTTGTGTGTGTAAGTCTATGGGCGCCCGCAGAATCTTTTATAAGGTGGCAAAATATGAGGGTTGATCAAAAAGTAAGGTTACAAAATGTATACGTTTCATTGCAGGCTTTGTAATCTTACATTTTGATCACCCCTCGTATAATAATAATAATACAGTTCAGACAGGAGTAAGTTACTTGATTTACAGTGTGTTTGTATGTGTCTATGGGCGCCCGCAGATTCTTTTACAGGGGGGCTACGAGGGTTGATCAAAAAGTAAGGTTACAAAATGTACACATTTCGTTGCTTTGCTTTGCAATTTTACTTTTTGATCACCCCTCGTATAATAATATAGTTTATTGTCTTTATCTAGAATTACTCAGGGATTAATAACTAGGACGTCGACTAGTGAGTAGGCTTTTGACGTCCCTGTTACTAATCTCTGAGTGTTTCGACAAAGTACGACTGTTACTTGGACCTGAGTTTATCTAGAATTTTACCGACATAAATTACCACTAACATCGCTAGCTATGATCAACATTTTTTTTTTTATAGCAATCAAAGCTGATGCCACTCGTGTAATGGATTACATCAACCGCCTGGACAACTACGATGCACCCGATATCGCAAACATCGCCATCAACAGTCACTTGTACGAAGAGGCCTTCGCCATCTTCAAGAAATTCGACGTCAACACCTCGGCAATCCAAGTCCTGATCGAGCAAGTCAAAAACCTGGACAGGGCTTATGAATTCGCCGAGAGGTGCAACGAACCGGCCGTTTGGAGCCAGCTGGCAAAGGCCCAGCTCAACCAAGGCTTGGTCAAGGAAGCCATCGATTCCTACATCAAGGCCGACGATCCCAGTGCATACATGGCTGTGGTGGAAACGGCATCAATGAATAACAGTTGGGGGGATTTGGTGAGGTATTTGCAGATGGCGCGCAAGAAGGCGAGGGAGTCGTACATCGAGTCGGAGTTGATTTACTCGTACGCGAAGACCGGGCGTTTGGCAGATTTAGAGGAGTTCATCAGCGGGCCTAATCATGCTGACATTCAGAAGATCGGTGATAGGTGTTTCGATGATAAGATGTATGATGCCGCGAAGCTGCTTTACAACAACGTGTCCAACTTTGCTAGGCTCGCCATTACCTTGGTGCATCTTAAAGAATTCCAAGGTGCGGTGGATGGTGCCAGGAAAGCGAACAGCACACGCACCTGGAAAGAAGTATGCTTCGCTTGTGTCGATGCAGAAGAATTCCGCTTGGCGCAAATGTGCGGAATGCACATCGTAGTCCACGCCGACGAACTCCAAGACCTTATCAACTACTACCAAGACCGCGGCTACTTCGAAGAGCTCATCGGGCTGCTGGAAGCCGCCCTCGGTTTAGAACGCGCCCACATGGGCATGTTCACCGAGCTCGCCATCCTCTACAGCAAATACAAACCGGCGAAAATGCGCGAGCATCTAGAGCTCTTCTGGTCACGAGTGAACATCCCGAAAGTGCTCCGCGCTGCCGAACAAGCACACCTCTGGGCCGAGCTCGTATTTCTGTACGATAAATACGAAGAGTACGATAATGCAGTTTTGGCGATGATGGCTCATCCGACGGAAGCTTGGCGCGAGGGGCACTTTAAGGATATCATCACTAAAGTCGCTAACATCGAGTTGTACTACAAGGCTATACAGTTTTATTTGGATTTCAAGCCCCTCTTGTTAAACGATTTGTTGCTTGTCTTGGCACCCAGGATGGATCACACTAGGGCGGTTAGTTTCTTCTCGAAGACGAACCACTTGCAGCTGGTTAAGAGCTACTTGAGGTCGGTGCAGTCACTGAACAACAAGGCCATCAATGAGGCACTCAATAATTTATTAATTGAAGAAGAAGATTTCCAAGTAAGTTTACTCATTTAATATATAAAATATATATATATAAAAAAATATAAAGGTTTTGAAAAATTCAGGACTTTTATCAACAAATCAAAGCTAAACAGTTTATTTTCGATTATCAAATATGTAATGTATATCTGTTAGGGTTTAAGGACATCGATAGACGCGTTCGACAACTTTGACAACATTGGTCTAGCGCAGAGTCTAGAGAAACACGAACTAACCGAATTCAGGCGCATCGCCGCGTACCTCTACAAAGGTAACAACCGGTGGAAGCAGAGCGTGGAGTTGTGCAAAAAGGACAGACTATTCAAGGACGCAATGGAATATACGGCCGAGTCTCGTCAGGGTGAATTAGCCGAAGAGTTGCTGGCCTGGTTCTTAGAGAGGAAGGCTTTCGACTGCTTCTCAGCATGTCTCTACCAGGTAAATCTTATTAATACTAAATTATTAAACTGAATTTGGATACAAAATGAAATATACGTAAATTCAAATTCACTTGCCCCTTTAATGATAATAATATTAATAAAGCAAAACAGTTCATCAGATATTTGAAATTTTATTGTGATTTATTCAATTTACATTATAAATAAATACAAATTAATTTTACTTGTCCACAAACCGATTTTTAAAAAGGAATTTATTTTCTAACACCCGTGTTCACGGTTTGATCTCTAATTCCTAACTGAGTAATACAATAATAAAATATGATACAATAAGATAAAAAAGCTAAATAAGCATTTTCTAACAATTAAGCAAATAAGCAGAATTACATATAAATGGATAAATGAATAATAAGTCCTATTGTTTATAATAAAAGGAGTCTGTTGTGTTGGCATCAGGTAACTTACATCTAGACAAATATTACCTTAACAATATTTTGTTTTTGCAGTGTTATGACTTATTAAGGCCGGATGTGATACTGGAACTGGCCTGGCGGCACAAAATCATGGACTTTGCCATGCCGTACCTGATCCAAGTGACCCGCGAGCTGACGTCGAAGGTGGAGAAACTGGAGCAGTCGGACGCGCAGCGCGCGAGCGAGGCGGAACAGCACGAAACGAACAAACCGCTGATGATCGGCGAGCCGCAGCTCATGCTCACGGCCGGACCAGGCATGGGTAAGACGGACAAACCTGAAACCCTCTGAAACGAACCGCCTATCTCTTGTAGAATACCTAACCTCAAAAAAACATCATTCAACCTCCTAATTATTCTTGTGGTCTATCCTGCGAGCACTTGAGTCGCCTATTTTTGTTTTTGGAAATAGACGACTTGCTTATCTATTGTAGAATACCTAACCTCAAAAAAGATTCTTATCTGTCATAAACTACGCTGTTGTAGAATACCTAACCTCAAAAAAAAGTTATCACCCAACCTCCTAATTACTCTCGCTGCCTATCCTGAGAACACTTATTTATTGTAGAACATCTAACCTTAAAAAAAGATTCTTATCCGCCATAAACTACTCTGTTGTAGAATACCTAACCTCAAAAAAAGTTATCACCCAACCTCCTAATTACTCTTACGGCCTATCCTACGAACACTTATTTATTGTAGAACACCTAACTTTAAAAAAAGATTCTTATCTGCCATAAACTACTTAACGTCCTGAACACTCTTATCTATTGTAGATAACCTAACCTCCAAATAGAATTTCTTCCTCCTTGAATACTTTAAGTTAAAAAAAACCTGTCATAAACAACCTAATCAGTGTTGCTCTAAATCTGGTACTAGTACAATTGTAATAGATTTATAGCAACACTGGCAAAATATCGGGTTGGGGGAGGTAAGAGTCAAAATATATGCCAAACAGTTAAAAACTGTAGCTCGAATACCTTTTGAGTTATCCCATATTTTCTATTTTTAGAATTGTTATTGCTTTGAATGACTCAAGTCGACTGTTTTTTTTTTTTCACATAATCACTTAGTTAACTATCATCTCTTGACTATTTTGACATTAAACATAAAATCACTCAGTCCAGAGATTTATAGTTAAGTTTTAAATTTAGACATTAAGTCTGAATTACTTACTTTTCAAAATAGCGAGAAATGAAAAATTTTGACAATTGTTGGGAAAAAAGTCAAAGTTGTCGAGTGACATGTACTCAATACAGTCAATATAGTCAAAGAACAGTCGATATTGCCAATTTTGTTAAATGATTAATATAGCCAGTATAGTCAACATAATCGATACAGTCAATATAGTAAATGCTGCCAAAATAGTCAACATATTGATACAGTCAATATAGTGAGTATTGTCAAAATAGTCAATATAATCGATCTGCAAATATAATCAGTAATGTCAAAATTGTCAACATAATCGATACAGTCAGTAAATGATAGTTAATATAGCCAGTATAGTCAACATAATCGATACAGTCAATATAGTAAGTGCTGCCAAAATAGTCAACATATTGATACAGTCAATATAGTGAGTATTGTCAAAATAGTCAATATAATCGATCTGAAAATATAATCAGTAATGTCAAAATTGTCAACATAATTGATACAGTCAGTACTGTCAAAAAAGTCAATATAGTTAGTACTGTCAAAATAGTGAACATAATTGTTAGTCAACATGGTCAGTACTGTCAAAATAGTCAACAACATAGATAGGTGCTATCAAAATTGACTATTTTGATAATCAGTAATGTTAACACAGTCAACATAGTCAGCACTGTCAAAATTATCAATATAATTAGTAATGTCCAAATAGTCAACATAATTGATAGTCAATATAGTCAGTATTGTTAAAATAGTCAACATAATCAGTATTGTCAAAATGGTCAATACAGTCAGGATAATCAACAATGTCAAAATAGGCAACATAATCGATACAGTCAATACTGTCGAAATAGTCAATATTGTCGATCTGTCAATATAATCAGTAATACCAAAATTGTCAACATAATAGATACAGTGAGTACTGTCAAAATAGTCAATATAATTAGTAATGTCAAAATAGTCAACATAATTGATAGTTAATGTAGTCAGTATTATTAAGATAGTCAACGTAAACGGTAATGTCAAAATGGTCAATACAGTCAGGATAATCACTAGTCAAATAGGCAACATAATTGATACAGTCAGTACTGTCGAAATAGTCAACATTATTATTGATACAGTCACTGTAATCAGTACTATCAAAATAGTTAACATAATCAATACAAAATAGTCAACATAATTGATAGTCAATATTATTAAAATAGTCAACATAATCAGTAATATCAAAATAGTCAATACAGTCACGATAATCACTAATGTCAAAATTGGCAACATAATCGATAGTCAATTCAGTCAGTACTGTCCATATAGTCAATATTATCGATCTGTCAATTTAATCAGTGATGTAAAAATTGTCAACATAATTGATACAGTGAATACTATAAAAATAGTCAATATAATCAGTAATGTCAAAATAAACAAAATTGATAGGCAATAAAGTCAGTATTATTAAAATAGTCAATATATCAGTAATGTTGAAATGGTCAATATAATCACTAATGTCAAAATAGGCACCATAATTGATACAATCAATACAGTACTGTCGAAATAGTAAATATTATTGATGTGTCAATATAATCAGTAATGTCAAAATAGTCAACATAATCGATACAGTCAGTGCTGTTAAAATAATCAATTTTGGCCAACTAGGACATATAAGCACAATTTTTTTCATTTAAAATTTAATAAAGTCAGTTAGGTTAGGTTAGATGACAAGTGTGTTACAGTTAATTTCAAAACCACCAAGTTATATGAAAGAAACATTTTTTTCTAACCTAACTATCGTGACATTTTGTCATAATTTAATAACCAATATAAAATGTTCTATTCAAATCACTTAGCCTTTCGATGGCGATAGTATTTGATCATTGAATGGCTATTGTTGCATTTTTACTGTAAGTTTCTTATGGCATCTTGACTGTGAATTGTCGTTTGACGTCTGACATTCAAAACGACTGCTTCCTCTTTAACTTCTATTACAAGTGACATTTTGTTTCAACGTCATAAAATGTTCTCCATTAATAAAACAACAATAACTATTATGTCAATTATCAATTATTTTAATGCTGAAACGAGTGTCTTCCACTCCCAGACTAAGCATGAAGTAAAATTTCGAGTTTAGAAAAGCCTGAAAATTTGGCTCGGGCGCGTAGCGAAGCGGAGCGACCGAACCAAATTAGGCTTTTCTAAACTCGAAATTTTACTTCATGCGCCACGCGCGTAAAATGCTGATTTAAGGTGAAATAGTTTTTAATCGATTGACAAATAAAATAAGTTTAGTAGGTCAATTATTTAAATGGCATAACCTCAAAACCCAAATCTTATCTGTTGTAGGTAACGTAACTTCAAAAACACAGGATTTGATTTTTGAGGTTACGTCGTCTACAACAGAAAGCATTTGCTATTCTAGATAACATAACCTCAAAAACTAAATCCTATCTGTTGTAGATAACGTAACCTCAAAAACCAAATCGTATCTATTGTAGATGACGTAACCTCAAAAATCAAATCCTATCTGTTGTAGATAACGTAACCTCAAAAACCAAATTATATCTGTTGTAGATAACTTAACCTCAAAAACCAAATCATATTTATTTTAGATATTGTAACCTCTAAAACCAGATCCAGTCTGTTGTAGATAACGTAACCTCCAAAATCGAATCCTATCTGTTTTAGATAACGTAACCTCCAAAACCAGATCCTATCTGTTGTAGATAATGTAAATTCAAAAAACAAATTCTATCTTTTGTAGATAACATAACCTAAAAAACCAAATCCTATCTGTTATAGATAATGTAACCTCAAAAAACAAATTCTATCTTTTGTAGATAACATAACCTAAAAAAACAAATCCTATCTGTTGTAGATAATGTAACCTCAAAAAACAAATCCTATCTGTTTTAAATAACAAAATTGAGTCGCCCAGATGCAACACCAGCCATACACATTTGATTTTATGGTTTTGATATCCCTGGATTCTACTCGTCTCATAATACATTTTTAAAAATAAATCGATCTTCAAAACCCTTCCTAAATGTTTTAAAATTGTGTTTGAAAAATTCTGTCTAATACAAAACCGGTTACATTTCTTGGTTGCAAAAGCTGACATATTTTTTCAGTTGCAAATCCTGCCAACTTTTTACTTAGTTTTACATAATTTTTTTTTTTACCAATTTGATACAACGCTCATTCAACAGTATTTTGATTTATTTAAAAGATGTTGCAAAATCCAATCTGTTGTAGATAGCTTAATCTCAAAAAGCAAATCATATCTGTTGTAGATAACATAACCTCAAAAACGAAATCCTTTCTGTAGTAGATAACACAACCTCAAAAACCTAATCCTATCTGTCGTAGATAACATAACTTCCAAAACAAAATCCTATCTGTTCTAGATAACGTAACCTTAAACAACAACCAAATTATGTCTATTCTAAACTACCTAACCTCCAAAAAAATCTATGTATAAGCCGTAGGCAACCTAATCCCCATTTCTGTGTAGTTGTAGTGTAAATCTGTGTTCTTGTAGGGTCTCAGCTTGCCAACAACCATAACCAACAATACTAGTAGTCTAAAAAAAAACTGTAAAAATGCTCGTTCGTATGTAATGAAGTAAATTGAGTTACCCTGCACTTTGCATTAGTTCTGACTTGGGACTTTTTGCAGGTATTCCGCCGCCGCAGCCGCAGTACGCGCCGCAGCAGCCCTACATGCCGCAGGCCGCCTACAACCACCAGATGCCGTACCAGGGCTACGGCATGTAATATAAAGTTTAAGTTTTTAGCGAGAGTGGGTGTATAAAAAAAATAATACGAATTGACTGTATAGAGAAAGAGAGATTGACAATAGTAGTTTGGTTCAAAAAGCAAAAAAAAGTATATAGTTACAAGAAAAAAAAACAACTAAATTAAATATATTATACATAGCAAAAATATGAATAAGGAAAAGAAAGTTAATTGATTGATTTAGTTTGCCGAGTTTGCGCGCGCGTCTTTTTTCCTTCGTCCCTCCGATCGACGAAGAACGGGCATGTATGTGTTTAAAGCTTACGTACGGACGCTCTCCGTTGTGTATATACGTACTGTAAATACTAACCAACCTGAGCTCACAGGTTGATATACATACTGTATATACATAACCAACCTGAGCTCACAGGTTCATATACATACTGTATATACATAACCAACCTGAGCTCACAGGTTGATATACATACTGTATATACATAACCAAACTGAGTTCACAGGTTGATATACAGACTGTATATACATAACCAACCTGAGCTCACAGGTTGACTTACATACTGTATATACATAACCAATCTGAACTTACATCCAGCGGACGGGGCACGCCACGGATTAAAAAAAATTAAAAGCCTAACGAACGGGAAGAAACCAAACTGACAAAAACACAACAAAATAGTATTCTCTCCGATTTTAGATTGAATTTAATGAAAGTAAGAGAAGTTTTATCGTGCGGTATATGTAATATACTGAACACTATTGTTTCTATGTATCGTTTATATATATATATATATAATCTATTATTATTATTATCTAGTGAATTAATTTTATTTACGTCCATTTATCCGAGTCTGTTCCAACCAGACTTGATTAAATTAAAGTAAGATGAAAATAAAAAGTGATGTTTTTTTTATCGTTTTTAATTTTAATTCACTCACGTTGGAATTTAACCACAATTATACGTACTAGCTGAATCTGAACATTAACATAAAATTCCATTAGTTTTTAAAATGCAACAAATTCCAGTGCGGGTGAAATATTTAAATTCGAGACCTTTATGATTTTTACACAAAAGGAACACTTGTGAAAGCAACATTTTTCCCCCTTGAGTCAAAAGGAAACGTCTGGTTCTTACATTCTCTCACATTTATATACATTATTGTTTATTTTTTATTATTATTTTTTTAAAATGCTGAATAAAGAGACTTTTGAAAGCTTTACGGAGATCGTCGGTTTTAAAGGTGAAACTCATTAATTGCCACTCATTTCTCATTCATATTTAATAACTTTTACTTTTAAGGTTATGACGTGTAATTTTTGTTTGGCTGGGGTGGAAACGTCTGGTTCTTACAGCCTCCTACATTTATATACATATTTGTTTATTTTTTTTAAATGCTGAATAAAGAACTTTTGAAAGCTTTACGGAGATCGTTGGTTTTGAAGGTGAAACTCATTAAGTGCCATTGATTTCCCATTCATTTAACAAACTCAACTTTTATGGTAATGGCGTGTAATTTTTGCTCGGTCGAGTTCCGGCTTTTGTAAGTTAGATTAAGGGCCAGTTGCACCAAACAAGTTGAACTGGTTCAACTCTGAACTTCCGTTCAAAGTGACAATAGGAACTGTCATCTTGAACTCAAGTTCAGCTGGAACTCGGGTTCAACGTTTCTGGTGCAACTGGGCCTAAATTAGGGTAAATAAATTTACTTAAACTGAGTTAATGTTAAATTCAGTATAGACTTTGATTCAGTTCGGTATAGACGTTTTTTTTTTTTTTTTAGTTGCCTTTGCCTTAAAAGTAAAAGTCACCAAGTGCTGTTAATTTTCTATGTATTTCTACAGGATTTGGTGATATATATGATCAGAGCTGGACATATTAAAAAAAATATTAAAATTTTTTACACAGATTCTTAAGCCAGGTCAAATAATACAACTTATTTAGTAATTTAATTAACAAAAAATTAATAATGTTGCGTTATTGCATCAATTCTTTAAGAAATCAGTGTTGTCATGAATGGTTCTAATAGTTATCAAACAAGTGTTTTCCACTCCCAGGTTAAGCGAGAAGTAAAATTTCGAGTTTAGAAAAGCCTGAAAATTCAATTTGCCGGGCGGAGCGAAGCGAGTTTTTGAGGTTACATTAGCTACAACAGATATAACTTGTATTTTGAGGTTACGTTATCTACGACAGATAGGGTTTGATTCTTGAGGTTACATTCCTACAATAAATAAGATTTACTTTTTGAGGTTACGTTATCTACAACAGATAGGATTTAGTTTTCGAGGTTATGTTATCTACAACAGCAAATCCTTTCTGTTGTAGATAACATAACCTCAAAACCCAAATCCTATGCTTTTGAGGTTACGTTACCTACAACAGATAGGATTTGGTTTTTGCGGTTACGTCATTTAAACAATTAATAATTGACGTAGTAAACTCATTTTACTTGTCAATCGATTGAAAACCATTTCACCTTACATCAGCATTTGACGCGCGTGGCGCATGAAGTAAAATTTCGAGTTTAGAAAAGCCTAATTTGGCTCGGTCGCTCCGCTTCGCTACGCGCCCGAGCCAAATTTTCAGGCTTTTCTAAACTCGAAATTTTACTTCATGCTTAGTCTGGGAGTAGAAGACACTCGTTTCAGCATTTAAACAATTGATAATTGACATAGCAGGTATTGTTGTTTTATTAATGTAGAACAATTTATGACGTTGAAACAAAATGTCACTTAATAGAAATTAAAGAGGAAGCAGTCGTTTTTTATGTCAGACGTTAAACGACAATTCACAGTCAATCAAGGGACTTAATGTCAAAATGCCATAATAGTGAAAATACAGTCGACTAAGAAACTTACAGTAAAAATGTTACAATAGTAATTTAATGATCAAATACTAGCGCCGTCAAAAGGCTAAGTGATTTTAATAGAAAATTTTATAAAGTTCATTAAATTATGCCAAAATGTCACGATAGTTAGATCAGAAACGAAATGTTTCTTTCATTTAACTTGGCAGGTTTGAAATTAACACACTTGTCATCTAACCTAACCTAGCTTTATTAAATTTGAAACGAAAAAAATTGTGCTTATATGTCGTAGTTGGCCAAAATTGATTATATTGACTATTTTGACATAGTTGTCGAACAAGTGTTTTCCACTCCCAGATTAAGTATGAAGTAAAATTTCGAGTTTAGAAAATCCTGAAAATTCGGATTTGCCTGGCGGAGCGAAACGAGCCTGGCAAATCCAAATTTTCAGGCTTTCCTAAACTCGAAATTTTACTTCATGCGCCACACGTATAAAACACTAGAGTATCGTGAAGTTCGAAACACACTTAAAAATACCTTTTTAAAATGAGTAATATTAAAAAAAATTAAATAAGAAAATATTTACATTTTTTTACACAGATTATAAAGCCAGGTCAAATAATACAACTTATTTAGTAATTTTATTAACAAAAAATTAATAATGTTGCGTTATGGCATCAATTCTTTAGGAAATCAGTGTTGTCATTAATGGTTCTAATAGTTGTCGAACAAGTGTTTTCCACTCCCAGGTTAAGCATGAAGTAAAATTTCGAGTTTAGAAAAGCCTGAAAATTTGGATTTGCCGGGCGGAGCGAAGCGAGCCCGGCAAATCCAAATTTTCAGGCTTTTCTAAACTCGAAATTTTACTTCATGCGCCACGCGTATAAAACACTGGAGTGTCGTGAAGTTCGAAATACACTTAAAAATAAAATGAGTAATATTTAAAAAAAATGAAATAAGAAAATATTTACATTTTTTTTACACAAATAATACAACTTATTAAGCAATTTTATTAACAAAAAATTAATAGCGTTGCGTTATTGCATCAATGGCGCTTAATGGGATAAATGCTGTCTTTTCTAATGAATCAATTTCCATTCCCTTAAAAGTAAAAGGCATTAAGTACTGTTAATTTTTTATCTATTTAATTTAATGACTTTCATTCTCAAGGCAGAGGCTTATAATTTCCATTATCTTAGAAGTAAAAGTTATCGAGTGTGCATTTAATGACTTTCATAAAGGTAAAGTGCTGTTAATTTTCTATGTATTTAATTATTCTCAGTCATAAGCGGGAGGCTTATAACTTCTGTTATCCTAAAAGTAAAAGCTGTCAAGTGCGCATTTAATGACTTTCGCCTTTAAACCGATGATTGTATTAAAAAACACGTGTGTGTCAAGGAGAGCAGTCGAGTGGACGGACAACGGCACTGAGATTATTCTTTGTAAATAAGACGAGAGTTACATATAAACGAGTTATATGTATATATATGAAGTTTTACCTTAGGTTAAAAAAAGTTTTACCTTAAGTGAATAATATATTGTGTAGTTAGTATGTATAGAAGAGGAGTTTTTTGGTGGGGCACCGTCCGCTCGTGGTGCGCGTTTACTGTTCTTCGATATTTTGTTATTTATTGCCTTGTTTTTTTTCTTCAATCCATGTCATTGTCGCACACGCGGATCAAGAAGGAGGTGCACGTTCACACACAACACCCACATGTATGTTAGTTAGAGTTGGATCGTTTTTATTTTTTAATGTCACGATATTTTATGTTTATTATTATTATTCACCCGTTTTTTTTCCCATCAACAAGTTTCCCCCCAATTATTGCTATTAAAATAAATTAATCTGTATTGTTGGTTTTTATTCATTTTTATTGCACATTCCCGCATCAATAACTCGTTGACTACGTTACCGGTCGCCTGGGACCAGTGCTGATCTTTGTTGTGCAGGGTCATATTTATAAAATTTCTCATATCTTGAGAAATTTTGAATTTCCTCTATATATCTTTGAATTATTAAGTGAAACAAAGGTAAAAAGTAACATATATTAGGAACAGAATAAATCAAAAATATATGTCACAGGCCGTACAGTATTTGCACAAAATAAATAAAGTTATAAAATGAGTTAATTACTGGTCCTCGGTGCAAGTGGACATAATTTTAAATTAGGCCTAGTACGATTGTATCTTTACTTTTGACGCCACACGAAGAGTTTCACATATGACGTAATACAACAACTACTATGTTTCTTTTAAGTATACAAATCCCACAAATGTTGTCATCCGTTGTTTTAGAAAAAGCTTAATTTGAAACGTCAAACGGGTGTTTCCAATCCTTAATTAAGTACATTTCGAGTTTAGAACGGCCTGAAAATTGGATCGCGTAGCGAAGCGATGAAACCAAATTTTCAGCCTTTATAAACTCGAAATTTTACTTCATGCGACAGGCGTATAGAACGCTGAAATACCGTTGAAATTCAAATAATACTGGGTTAGCATGCTGCTTGAGAAGTATATGTTAAACTTCACTTAAATGCATAAAATATAATTTGAAATAAAACAACGCAGTTGGGAGGGTTTCACTTTTATTATTGAGCAGTGTTCAACAATAAAAGTGAAACCCTCCCAACTGCGTTGTTTTATTTCAAATAGTATTATGGAGTTTCATCATGTATCCGCCTCATCAATTAAATATGCATAAAATATAATTGCGAATTAGTTTTAACTTTGCGCGAAGAGTTCCACGTATGATGTCATATAACAATGTTCTTAAATCCCAAGATCGGCTAAATAGAAATGAAGTCAACCTTCGGCGGTTTAAATAACCTTGACTTGATTTCGCCTGAGGAATTCCACATGTGATGTCGATGACCAAGGTTAGAAAATACTACAAGATAGTACGGAATAAAAAGTGTTACATTGAAGCATAAGGTCAACTATTATACAGTAAGCCTAATACAATCTTTATAATCTTTTGACGTCGTACGAAGAGTTCACTTATGACGTCATATAACAAGGTAGTTAAATCAACTTTAGGGTCGACTATAGAGAAATTAGGCTAACTTTCGATGACTTAAAAACCTTGACTTTTGATGTCACTTGGGGAATTCCACATGTGAAGTCAATGGCTAAGGTTAAAAAATAACACAAGGCCAACAATGTTTCTTTTAAGTACACATATCCCGATACATAAGCTGTAAAATGTTCAAGGATTAGTTGGTTAAGAAAAAGTTCAATTTAAAGCTTCAAACAGTTGTTTCCACTTCCAAATTAAGCATGTAGTAAAACTTTCAGGCTTTTTTAAACTAGAAATTTTATTTCATGCGCTAAGAGTATTAAACGCTAAAATACCGTGAAGTTCAAATACTACTGGTTTAGCATACTGCTGTAGAAGTATCTTTTTTACGTTATTTGAAATCAGTGTTCTATGTGAGTGGCGCATGAACTAAAATTTCGATTTCCTTTGACGTCGGGTGAAGAGTTTCACATATGACGTTAAATAACAAGGTAGTTAAGTCGAGCTTAAGGTCGACTATTTAGAAATTAAATCAACCTTCGATCATTTAATAACCATGACTTTTGATGTCACCTGAGGAATTCCACATGTGACGTCGATGGCGAAGGTTAGAAAATAACAAAAGGTCAAGTAGCATTGTGCTTAAAAGTATATTTTAAACTTCACTTAAAATCAGTGTTTTATACGCGTGGCACATGAAGTAAAATTTTGAGTATAGAAAAGCCCTAAATTTTTCTAAACTCGAAATTTTACTTCATGCTTAATTAGTAATTTGAAACACTCATTTGAAGCTTCAAACTGGACTTATTCAAAATCAACGAATACATGAAAAATTGCAGCGTAGGTATGTATCGAGATATGTATACCTGCAAGAAAAAGTCCCGATATACAAATAAAGCCGACGACACGTCGGTTCGCACACTTTTAAATTTAAATAGTCTATGATTTTAACCCTAGACTGGTACCCATTACAAAAGGTTACACCAATGGAACCTAAGTGTCGGTCAAGTGTGCCCCAAATTAAAAAAAAAAACTCACAAATCTTAAATTACCTTTATTAAAAAATTAAAATTGCTAAAACCAATTCTTAATTAACATGATCAAAGTGTCGAAAATATTGTTATGTCGCTGTTTATAAATCTGGATGTAGTAAAGTTTTCAGTTTCTTTACACTACGTTCACTCGGTTTTGTGCACAACGATTTCCCAAAAATTGTAAATCTAACACCGTCTAATTCGATAGCAAATATTAATTGTTGCTTCAACAAAACTAAAACAGAATAAATCTTTTGTTAAAAAAATACAGATAGCAAACACCGTGCGATTTATTATAATTTAAATTAGAATAGGCTTTGAATTTTAAATTAGACTGGCACTACTGACTGTTAACACATGGTTTACCATAACCTTAAATTTCTTCTTCTTTCGCGTATTTAAGGACCTTGGCATCTAAGCCCTGTTAACCAGTCACAGTATTAATTAAAGAAGTGTTTGTTTAACCATTTAAATTAATAAATAAATAAATATAGGGGGTAGTTATTAAAGGAAAAGGTTATAGGAATGGTTGTAGTTATTTTGATAATTAAATTATTGGAGTATCCACTGAATTAAAAATTTGGACGCCTTTCCCGAGGAAAAGGAAAATACACGTGCAGTTAGCAGGATGTGGTACAGTAGAAGGGAAAGTAAGGTATAGGAACATGAAAATAGATGTGACTGAAAGGATGCAAAAAAAAAAGGAGTCTAACCACGTACTGGCTTTGCGTTTTAATTTTTGCACAGCGGTCCGACCTGGACACGGATTCCAACCTCAAATTTATGCAATTAGCATTTTGGGTGGTTCGAGCATAAGTAGTGCATTCCATCCCTGCTCGCATTTGACCCACACATGGTTGTTTCGCAAATCCTTTTTCATCCTATCTATTTCATCCTTTACAATTACCTATATCCTAAAAATCCATTCATTTATTACACGTACTTACAATCACGTGTGTATTTTCTGTAAATCCCTTCCCTTTACTCGGGGATAGCAAAACTCTATTTAATAAATTATTTTAAATTACTGTGACTGGTCAACAGGGCCTAGTTGCCAAGGCCATTAATTACGCAGAAGAAGAAGAAGCATTCTAGGCATAGTACGGCAAATATTACTTTCCAATGTGCAATGGTAAAATTGTGGCGGGAAAAGGAATGGGTGCACTCGATAGGTTCGTGGCGAGTTCGGTCTCACTCTCGCTCATGCTTGTTTTCCGCTCCTTCTCTGCGCGTCTTTCCAACTTAAATTTGCTGTGCTATAACATCAGATCTATAAAAACCATACGAAGAAAAAAAAACAAAACATTTGATTACTGTGAATGGTCAACAGGGGGGCTATTCACAGCACCCATGCAATTTGTCATCGGTGAGAACTTGCACCAAAATGATGTCATTTTACTCCATACGGTTTGTTGCGACTTCTCACCGATGACAAATTGTTTCGGTGCTGTGAATAGAGGACCAGGACTGCGAAACCAGGGCCATTAATTTTGTAGAAGAAGAAACGCAGCATTCTGGGCAACCGCACAAAAAAATCCTACTCTAATTTATAGTTTAAATGATCGCATGGTACTAATTATTGCTTAAATAAAACTAAAACAAAAGCGAATCTTATGTTACAAAAATCCAAACCTTTGATTGACTACCAAAAAAACTTACTTTTTAATTTATCTCCGGGTGTAACAATCTGTATTGTACACTTTGTCTCCAAAACTACCGTCCCCTTTTGTCCGATTAAACTCGGTACGTTCGACTTGACAATCTCGATTTCGGCTCCGACCAGCTCGCTTTTCCCTAGCACCACCGTGAAAGCCTGCCATTCGGGATCGATGTAAGTTGGCACTTTTTCTAATCCGTCTAAATTATCACGCATGTAATTCTGCCAAAGCGCACGCAAAGACTCCAACTGCTTGTAACTCCACCCGTCTTTGGGTAATTTTAACAAATTTAGTTCTGTACGCTGTTTTCTTGTGAGTAATTGCTTCTTTTTATGTGGCTACAAAATAATGTTATTGAGCAAACTGCTAAATAACACTTTCTATACTTTTTTTTCTATTATGTGCGATCGTTTAAAACATGATGTAGAGTAGGCTTTGAGTTTTAAATTAGATTGGCGCTACTGATTGTCAACACACAATTTAGCATAACCTTAAATTTATTCCATCATTTCATAGAAGTTTTATATAGAAATCTTATATATACACAATTCCATTTGTTTCTGGATCTCGCCTAGCCATGCTTTCGTGTTGTTATGTTGCAGTATCAACATTTACATTTTTTATTAGTTGCCACTCCTGATTCCTTATTTTAACAGTGTCGCAATAATTTATGATATCATAAGTAATCCTCTTTTTAATTTTGAAGAGGTTTATTGTTAATCTTGCAACAATTATTTCGGCACGCGGTCGCTTCTTCGAGCATATTATTATTAAATCAAATTTCTGTGATCATTGTGAAAAACTTATTTCGGATGACTGGACAAAACACATGGGGAACCTTTCTTTTGAAACCATTCCTCCTTTTATTATTTCGCTTGGGGAATCTGGCTCAGAACAAACATCAGAAGATTCAGATGCAGGTTCTCTTGACTAAATAATAAAAGTGGAATGAGGGCTTAAAAATTGTTTGACATGAAAATTATCAGTATCACAAGAGGATGGGAATAAATTTGCAATTCTACAAAAAAATACTGAGGGCCAACAGAAGAGAGAATGACCAAAATTAAGGTGGATGGATGGAGTTGATCAAAATGTGTTAACGGGAAGACCCAAGCGAGAAATACAAATGGATGACGAAATAAGTTTGCAGAGCCGAATTCATTATATTTGTTATATAGAATATTATTGCTGTGTTTGTATGTACAAAAACCAAGTAGTGAATTTTGTTAATCTTAAAACTGCATATTATTATCCTTTTATATCTGAAAATTTGTAAAACAGGCAACAGTGTAAGATCACAATAGTCAGAAATTATAACCTTAAAATCGAACATCTGACAGTGACATTTAAAAACCCTGATTTAAAACACAACCAGCCCCATTTACAATACTTAAACTGTCACTTTTCCATAGCTAGGCGAGATCCAGAAACAAATGGAATCGTGTATACACTCTGTTTTTTTTTTAATATAACCAAACTTAGGGTGTATTTACTGCAAACAGTTGCAGTTCTGCTTTAACAGTAGGGTATTTTAAACATCAAATTTTGAGATGTTGGTAAATGCTTATCAATGTGACAAATAAATCATAATTTGTCAAATAAATTGTCACGATGCAGAGATTTTTAAAAAAGAGAACGCTACAACTTGCAACTTTACAACACATACAGGGATTTTTTCTTTTAAGTATACTTTCACATATTCTGTACAAACATTTGTAAAATTAATGAACTATACCAAACTAAGTCGAAGTATATTTTGAACTTCACTTTAAATCAGTGTTTTATACGCGTGGCGCATGAAGTAAAATTTCGAGTTTAGAAAAGCCTGATTTGGCTTGGTCGCTCCGCTGCGCTACGCGACCAAGCCAAATTTTCAGGCTTTTCTAAACTCGAAATTTTACTTCATGCTTAGTCTGGGAGTGGAAAACACTCGTTAGAGTTTTAAAATTGAAAATTTTTAATAAGATCACGAATGTCTTAAAATTTACATTGAAAAATCGTAACATGCATACCTAAAAGAAAAATTCCTTGTATTTAGAACTTTTTCAAAATTTGAACATAAAATTTCTAGATAATGAAGGCAGATATTTCTGAGCAAGGATCATTTACCTGATCCTCAGACACTTTATTAAATTGGTAGTAGATACAAATAATTTGAGGTGGTGATAAATACATTTGTAATCGTTCGTAATCTTTGTGATTTAATTGAATTGTCGTATTACTGTCTATATAAAGAATCAATAATAAAGAATCTATATAAAGTTGATTTACAACATAAGATGTGATTAATCTTGTCCTAACCAAAAACATATAATCAGCATCACACCACTAAATTCTTGAAATGTTAAATTTGATTGGTCATATTAAAAAAAAAAATAGATTATGTGGAATGTTGGAATAAATTTGAGGTTATGCTAAACTGTGTTAACAGTCAGTAGTGCCAATCTAACATTAGCCAAAGCCTACCCTAAATCATGTTTTAAACGATCCCACGGTACTTCGTTATACATGTTAATTTATCAATAAGAAACCTTTTAACTTTGTTTGTGTAACACTATTTATTTTTACGTGACTGCAGTTTCGAAAAATTTTGCTTGCCATTATCAAACATTCTATACATTGTCTGAAAAGTTGGAGGACCGCAACAAACTTTCTGGTTTACACAGCCGAAATATAAGCGAATATTTTGATGAGTGTGGAGAGGTAAACAGAAACACTTACTTTTAATATATTGATAACACTTTTTAAACACAGGATGTGAAAATAACATGACAGCCGCAATTTCGCGTACTTAGATCTTTATGCGTCGCTTTGAATTTGCCTTTTCGGCAGCCCATAAGTTAGCATATATCTAACGGCTGATTTTTGTTGTGGACCTCCTATTTTTAAGACAAACGATATTAATATTATAGTAGGGCCATATTAACCGCATTGAGATGATAATGTGAGCTTAAAATTATGAAACAGTAATAATTTTGGTCAAAGTAAAGTATGTTTAAAAATTCACCTTTATTTTTTTTCTTTTTCAGTATTTTCAGCTGTCAGAGAAACTAAAGTGTTTAACAATGCATAAAATATTTACCCTAATTTTTTTCTTTTTCAGTAATGCTATGTCAGTTTTATCCAAATAATAATTGTATTTTAATCCCTGAGGAATACCACTTATGTCAGTGTTTGGTAGCTGCTCGATGAGCAAGTTATTAACATAATCTTCGGGGTTCTCGATTCGTGCTTTGATGTATTCTTCGGGTAATGTTTGAGATAACAATTCTGAAATATCGCACTCATTACAATAAATTATCTTAAATATTAGAACTAGTGAAATGCCTCTCGGGATCCAGACTCAAAATGTTGAGAGAAATATCATACTGGGCATGGTGAGATAAAATAATTGTTAAACTAGACTTGTTTTTATTTAAAAAAACTAACGACAATCAAGTTATGAAAACCATGAGCATTTAAATCTGTTTGTAAAACCTTTTTGATGAGTCCATTTTTAGATACAGGGAGTTTTTCTTTCAAGTATACACATCCCAATTATGTGCTGTAAATTATCAGATGTTCATTGTTTTTTTAAAAGGGTTCAATTTGAAGCTTTAAACGGATGTTTTCCAGTTTCAGGTTAAGCATGAAGTGAAATTTCAAGTTTAGATAAGCTTGAAAATTTAGTTTCGTCGCTCCGAACCAAATTTTCAGGCTTTAAAGTATGTAGTACCAAATTTTTAGGCTTTAAAGTATACTTAAAAAAAAAAATCCCTGTATATATTGTAACGCTTAAACTATACTTTTCGTTGTACTTAACTGCATTTTTTCATAACATGCACTGCTTATATTTGCAGAGTAACCGAACTGTTTCGTTGTAAAGAACTGAAACTGACTTTACTGCCCGAAGATAGAATTAAGACTAACATAAGAAATTATTACTAACTAAGAACAAATTATTATCTTCATAAAAGCGCGTCCATACCAAACAAACATGGTGTTCACAAACATGATTATTATTTGTTGTCAATGGTAACCGCAAACAAAAACGAATGTTTCTTCGAATTTTCAGACATTTCATGCGAATGAGCATTAACTCGCATTTGCGGTTATCGTACACACCAAATAATAAACCTGTTTGCAAATGTTCGCAAACGCTACATTCGTTAGGTATGGAGGGGAGACAAAACTGTACTTTGTTTTCTTAAAGTCAATGCGAAAGCTTTGTGTCGGTGGTTCGACACATCATTTAATGATATTTACAAACAGCTATTTTGACCATGAAAAAAGTAAACAGCAAATTGAAATTAATGTTCTGTTTTGAAATTCATAATCACCGGACGTAAAATAATAATCTTCAATTTGTTCTCTAAACCTGGACATTACACTAGGCTTTTACGACGTTACTTACTCGAAGCGTTCCTCTTCATTGCAACAATTGTTGAAACACGAATATTGTAATAATTCTATCGATTACAATGTTTATAATAAGTTTTTCTAAGCTGTATATTTCTTCTGCGAGATTAATGGCCCTGGCTTCGAAGACCTGTCGACCACTTACAGCAGTCAGATTTCTTTAAGCTGTATATTTTATTTTAAAAATAAAAAATTAGGTTATGTTTATACAATTCGTTGAGGTTATGTTTACTTCAACAACATGAAGTTAGTTTCTAAAATAAGTGTTACCAACATTAAAACTCGTTGCGGTCAAGGTACGTCGATGGGCGTAACACATATGTGTTACAAGGTATGACAAAATTATATCTTTTCATGTTTTTCCCTACCTCGTTCCCTGCTGGCCGTAGTACGTGCGAGAGAGATCAATGACGTTGATTTAGTTACGTTTTTGAGTCTATCATTTTTTAGATTTGTAGTATTTTGTGTTAAAAATAAGTATTATTAAAATAAGACTTTGTGTTAGTGTTAAGTGTCGACCAACCGGTTTCAGTGAAAACCAACCGGTTTCAGTGAAATATATCGTGATGTACAAATAAAAATGTAAAATTCAGTCGAAATAATGCACAAAATAATCCGCCAGGAAAGCTGACTCAATTTCGTCAAGGTCAAAAAGTGGAAAAGACCCTTAAATATGTATTTACATTATACAGAGAGTTTTATTTCTGTAAATCTTGAGATGATTTCCACTCCCAGACTAAGTATGAAGTAAAATTTCGAGTTTAGAAAAGCCCCGTGAAAATTTGTGTCGGGTCGCGCAGCGACCCGACACAAATTTTCTGGGCTTTTCTAAACTCGAAATTTTACTTCATGCGCCACGCGGTAAATCACTAAAATATTGTGAAATTTATGTATATTCGAACTTCGTTAAAAATCTGTGTTTTATAAGCGCCATGGCGCATGAAGTAAAATACCAAGTTTAGAAAAGTCCAGAAAATTTGTCTCGTTTTACGGGGCTTTTCTAAACTCGAAATTTTTCTTCATGCTTAGTCTGGGAGTGGACAACACTCGTTTAAAGCTTCAAATTAAACTCTTTTAAAAATCAACGAATGTCAGAAAATGTACAGCTTATGCATGCTTACCTAAAGTTTACCATGAACATATGGTATATATGAACTGTGCCATGAAGTAACCACATTCAATTTCAGCGCGCATTTGTGGCGTAGCGATCTCTACCTCCACTCTAAAATCTTCGATTCTGGCGATCCTTCTTACCGCATACTCGACCGTCCTTGCTTACAACGTGAAGTGGTTTCCAGTGTAACCAACATTATGTGTACTTTAACATGAAGTTGGTTTATAAAACAAGTTTTACCAACCTTAGTTAAAGTTGGTTATTTTTAATTTAAAATTGCATTTATTATATGATAATTTAATAAAAATAAGTAAAGCAACTCGTTTTAATAGCTGTTCTTAGTTGATTTAGAGATAGTTGCACCAGACACGTTGAACTGGTTCAACTCTAAACTCGACTTCAAAGTGACATTAGAATAGGAACAGTCAATTTAAAGTCAAGTTCAGCTTCGAGTTCAATATTTTTAGTGCATATTAAATTTTATTTGTTATTGTATAGTAAAAGATGCTAAATAAAGATTAGTATTATTATATGACAGAAAATGTACAATCACTGACGGCTCGCGGCCTAACTTCATGTGAGGCTTAAATCCAAGATACAAAAAATTAAGTTGAAAGCACTACGTATCCATTTTGTTTATCAATGCTCCTCACCTTACGGAATTGCGTCATTAATACATGAGTTTAGCAGCACAACGAGCGCACCTTTCAATTCCGAGATGCATTACCTTGGCAATTTTGTTTCACATGAAGCTGGCCTCCGGCCGCCACTGTGTACAATATTTAATTTTGTAAATCATATTTTATTAGCTTGTAATATATTTGAATGTTATTAAAATTTAATTTTGTTGTATAAATAACTTGAATTGGGTTATTTTCAATTAGTTTATGATTTTTTTATTTCAATTTTGTAGTAAAAGCGTCCTCTATCGTAGTTTTCTGAACGTTGGTAATGGTTTAAAGAGACAAACGCCTGTCAGTGCGATTATTTATAATGAACAATATAAACAAATAAAAAAGGGGGCACTTTCGCTTGGGGGGATAATGAGCGGCTACAAGCGGGTCAACTTCTACGAGCTGTGCAGACTGTGCGCCAGCAACCAGCAGAAGGAGAAGACGCACATATTCCACGAGGAGGGCCGTAAGATCCAGCTGCAGACGAAAATCCAATCGTTGCTCTCTTTAAAAGTATTTATAGCGAGTGTGTGGTGAATGAGTGTTAACAAGAGCCCCTGGCCACTTGCAGGTATGCGAGGATGACTGCCTGCCGAAGGTCGTCTGCTCCAAGTGTCTGCAGTGCCTCGAGGAGTGCTTCAGTTTTCGGAATGAGTGCGCCACGTCGGAGGGCATGTTGTCGAGTTATTTTAATACCTACAGGTATAAGGAGGATTTTACCAAGACGGGAAAGGTGGGTGCGTTTTTGCGTGCCGGTTTTCCGGAGTGTGCGTAGCGTAGCTGCTTGTTTAGAGACTTTTGTTTTCGTTGTTGTTGATTTCTCCTGTGGTAGGTACGATCTTCTGTGCAATTATTGTACTTAATGCAATTTAAAATGAGCTTCTTTTGTTACTGCTTGTAGAGTGTTATTTAAAAAAAAAAATCTTGAATAGTTATCGAGCAAAATTGCAACTAGCATGATCGCTGATTCTATTGATCTTTAATTTTAGCATTTTTTAAATCACTAAATACTTGTGTGTTAATAGTTAATTATCACTCAATTGTGAAATTGTGCCATATTTGGTTCATTTAGTAGCTAGTAGTTATATTAAAATATCTAAACTCTGTTTTATTTTAATATGACTAAACGTAGGGTGTATTTGCTACGAACAGTTGCAGTCCTGCTTTAACAGTAGGGTATTTTAAACATCAAATTTTGAGATGGTGGTAAATGCTTATCAATGTGACAAATAAATCATAATTTGTCAAATAAATTGTCACGATGCAGAGATTTTCAAAAAAGAGAACGCTACAACTTGCAACTTTACAATACGTACAGGGATTTTTTCTTTTAAGTATACTTTCACATATTCCGTACAAACATTTGTAAAATTAATGAACTAAACAAAACTAAGTCGAAGTATATTTTGAACTTCACTTTAAATCAGTGTTTTATACGTGTGGCGCATGAAGTAAAATTTCGAGTTTAGAAAAGCCTGATTTGGCTTGGTCGCTCCGCTGCGCTACGCGACCAAGCCAAATTTTCAGGCTTTTCTAAACTCGAAATTTTACTTCATGCGTAGTCTGGGAGTAGACCACTCGTTAAAGTTTTAAAATTTACATTGAAAAATCGTAACATGTGTACCTAAAAAAATTCCTTGTATTTAGAACTCTTTTTTTTTAATAAATGGGCAGATAATAAAGCAGACAGATATTTCTGAGCAAGGAATATTACCTGATCCTCCTATCCTACTTGATATTCAGAGACACTTTTATTAAATTGGTAATAGATACAAATAATTTAAGGCGGTGATAGGTAAATGCATTTGTAATCGTAATCTTTGTAAGTTAATTGAATTGTCAGATTTCCCTTCACATAACCTACAAATTAAAAGTTGATTTACGACATGACCTAACCTAAAACACACAACCTGCATCACACCACTAAATTCATGAAATGTCAAATTTGATTGGTCATATTAAAAAAAAACAGATTATAGTCTAATATATGGATTTTAAGTATTTTAACAAGATCTATAACATATTATTTGAATTATTTTTTGATATTATCAATATTTACCGAGATGGAGCAAAAATTCACTTTTTTTAAAACTATGTCAAAGCCAACAGTTCAACGACAAAATGTAAGTATCAAGTAAATGATTATTTTTACATTCTCTACAACATTTAATTTAAACATTTTTCGATGTGATTAATATTTCAGAAAATATCAAAAAAAATCGAAAAGAAGGAAATGGAATAAGGAAATTGGAGTTGACATCCTGTATAACTTATAGTCTAATAATGTTGAAAATATTTGTATTGAAAAAAGCATATTCGATTACATGATTGCTGAAAGTCTCATTACTGTACAGTAATTAGAATTCCATATACTATTCATGTGCGGTTTCGGTGGAGCAATCTGTATAGGAAAGGCCCAAATTTCGGCTAGACTTCCGTATCTCGTTGCATTTTCTAAATTATAGGCATAGGTGAATTCGATAGCATTTTTTTAGTAGATAACTTATGAATAACAAATTTTTGAAGGAAACGTTAGGTTAGGTCTACTGTGTTCGTCTTGACAAGACGTATCGATTGAGACTATAATTGACTGAATCGGTCCAGCGGTTTTCGAGTTATAGACCAAAAACTAAAACAAATTTGTGGCTCTAAAAAGTGCCTTAATTATCTACACAAAAACATGCTATCGAATGCACCTATGGGCATAATTTAGATCGTGCAACAAGATACGGACTTTTTACCCAAACTTCTAGTTACACCACTGGCTGAATGCGATTTTGAAAAGTATTTAACAACAGTGAAGGGGCTACAATTTATGCTCAGCTCATATCTTTCTCATATTTCAGTCCCAAAGGAAATTTATTTAATCTCTAAGACTAAACAGTCCCTTTTCTTTAGGTTTATATCAAAGACACAGCACCGCAACAAAGAGCAGACGTCATCTACACCAAAGAACCCAAACTCGAACCGGTGATAACCGCATCTAGTCACAACCCCGAACCCGAAATCGCCCCCTCGTACGCACAGCAAGAAGTCAAAATGAAAAGCCCCCAAGTGTTCGTCAACGTCAAGCAACAGCCGCAGCACACTCCACGCAGCCAGCCTGAGGCCTTCACGATAAACGCCAACGGCGAGCTCGTCAACATCACCCCCCTGATCGACTTCGAGGGCCTAGTACAGGCCCCCCCTCAAATTCATCAGCCGCCGAAGAAACAAAGAACATCGCTGCTGAAAAAAATGAAGCACGAACCGGAGAATAGTATTCACGAAGAGGGTGTTGTTAGTTTTAACGTAAGTGATAAGAATTCTAGTCAGGTCGGTAAAGGTAAGGAAAGGGTGTTTCCGGTTAAAGTCGAAGTTGAGGCGAAGAGTGTTAATTTAAGCTCGCAGATTATCGTTAATCCGGTTCCGATTAGGAACATCACGCTTCCTCTAGGGAACGTGAGCTCGAACGCCAACACAAGTCAGGCTTTCCAAACGCAGAAGATCATCGAGAATTTCAACGCCTGTTACTACACGAATCAAATCGAATACCCGCAAGTCGAGCAGAACTTGGAGGTCAATCAACCGGTCAGTGCTTTGAACACGATTTCGCCGAATTGGACGGAGAATCTCTCCATCCCGCAGGAGAATCTGCTGCTGAAGAAGAGCCATTCGCCGGAGGGCTCGAAGTTGTTCGAGTGCGAGATTTGCAAGAAGACGTTCAAGCGTCGCGAACACTTGTACCAGCACGTTAAGTTACACACTGGTTTTCGGCCTTTCGGTTGCGAGCATTGTAAAAAGGCTTTCATGCGTAAGGAGCACTTGTTGAGGCACATGACATCACACAGCGGGTTGAAAAATTTCACCTGCAACATTTGCGACAAGTCGTTTTCCCGCAACGATAACCTGCTGAAGCACAAGAAGACGCACGAGAAGGAGAGTAATTTCGTGTGCGAGATTTGCAACAAGCACTTTGTGATGAAGCATTATTACGTGGCTCATAAGCTGACGCACGATATGGAGAATAAGTGCAGCACCGGAGCTAACTTCGTGTGGAGTGTTAAGGCATGAGATTGCCGGTGAGTTTCGTTTTTTTTTTTTCGGAAAATTGGATTTATTCTCAAATGATTTTTTTGTGAAATATTTTCCTGTAACTTCAAATAATTAGACACTTGGTTTAAAGGCAGAGAGCAAAGTTACCCAAACCAAAGAGAAGTTGATTTACCTAAAATTTAAAACAACTGTAGGAGTTGGGGGAAAAACAGTATTATAAATTACTGAAATTTTGTGAAATTCAAAATTTTACTAATATTTTGCTGCCATGTTAACAGGGTTCAGACGATATACAGGGTGTTCTATTAGTGCGTTCTCGGAAGATATCTCAGCCCTCGTTAGGTACAAAATAAGTTTCTTCAACAAAGTTCATTGACTTTCAGAGCTGCATAACTTGCATATATTTTTGGATATAGAAAGTATGCCATAAAGTCAGTAGTGGATGCAACTTTCTTATTTTAACCCTGTTTATTATTTCGTTTTTGAACTCCTTTTTACTTTATGCGCCACGTTTAATAACATTGATTTCAAGTAAAGTTCCAAATATACTGATAAGGTATGTACCACTGGTGGCTCGTGGCCTAACTTGGTGTGAGGCTCAAATCCAAGATCCAAAAATTGAGGTTGAAAGAACTATGTCCATTTTTGTTTATCAATGCTCCTTGGGTCACTGAATTGCGTCATTAAGCACAATGAGCGCACCTTTTAATTCTGGGATGCATTACCTTGGCATTGTTGTTTCACATGAAGTTGGCCAACGGCCGCCACTGGTATGTACATTTATAGCATTATAATTTAATAAATTCTAATTGGGTACTTGTAACTTGTGGTTAAAAGGTATTTTATTAACAATTATTATTTTATATAACCATGTTTCTAATTATTTGAAGTTGTAGATTTTTTTATGTTGTGAAGGTGTATCGATTAGTAATTGTAAAAAAAGAAGAGGTAAAGTCTGTATTGTGTTTTGGTTCTTGCCGTGTTTGACTTTACATTTTTAAACTGTCGGTATATTTTGTGATTGAATTGAAATCATGATATTTGCATTTATAATGAGTGATGTTTATTTATGGATAAAATTCTTGTGGGTCAGTAAAAAACCTAGTTATTTATTAGAATGAATCTTGAATTATAAATACTGTGTGATCATTTTAATTATAAATTATGTATCGACGAGACCATATTGTATTGCTTATCGACCCTTTGCTAGGGTCGATAAGCAACTGTCACAATATGCCATGTCTTGTACGAGTGAACTAGAATTATAGAATAAATTTGAGGTTATGGTAAACTGTGTGTTAACAGTCAGTAGCAGCACCGCAGTAAGACGGGGGGCAACGGCCCCAGGCGCACTTAACGGAAGGGCGATGATAGCGCCGAAATATTTATTAAAAATATATTACCTATAACATACAGAGAGCTTTTAGAGTTGATTTAATAATTGAAGCGTGTCATATGCAAAAAGTCGTAAGTGCCAATATTTAAGTAATGCGTTTTATATACGGAATATGTTTTAAATGTGTTGCTTTACTTGTACAATGAATGCCGGGGCGCTAGTGCTACTAGAAGTGGCAGAAATAGGAACTCAATTATCAACACGTCGTAAGTGCCATAGTATTTTCATTCACGTTTTATGTTTCTCCTGTAAAATATGTCATTTGGTACTTACGACCTTTTGCATATGGCACACTTCAATTCATGATTTATTTATAGTTTTCCAAACAAGATTACTTTAAAATATTACGATCTTTTTACTAAACCTTAACTTAAGGTAAGGAGTAAGTTCTTTGTTATCTACAAATTGTCCCACACCAGTAATTCTTTGTCATATACAAATTGTCCACCATCTTAAAAGGTGTAAGTGTGTTCTTAATTATCTAGAAATTGTCCAATACTTGCATGGATTTAAGGTTTTTTGGCGCCCAACGTGGGGCCATAAAGTAAAAGTTAAAAACTTCACACTGAATTAGTGTTTCGTACGCGTGGCACATGAAGTAAAATTTTAAGTTTAGAAAAGATTAAGTTTGGACACTAGGGGTCTAAATCCAAACGCTCAGCCTTTTCTAAACTCAACATTTTACTTAATGCTTAAGCTGGGAGTGGAGAACACTCGTTTAAAAATACATAAACGCTTGCATTTGAGGTTTCTTGGCGTTCAACGTCTAATTGGATATTTGGTCCAATTGGATATTTAGTTGATAATCGACTCTCACAATATGCCATGTTTCGTGCCAGTGAACTAGAATTACAGAATAAATTTGAGGTTATGGTAAACTATGTGTTAACAGCCAGTAGTGCCAATGTAATTTAAAATTCAAAGCCTACTCTAGTTTATATTTTAAATGATCGCACTGTATTACGGCCAGTACAAAGCATATATTAGATAATGTTATTTTTTTGTCAAGGAAAATAAATACTTATAATGTTTCTGCAGGAAAAAAAATGGTAACTCAAAAATAATTAACAGTATTGCTATCTCCCATATGTAATACAAAGGGAAAGCATTGTTTTTAGTTCTACTTTAGGATTTAGGGAACTCTTAAACACTAAACGTTAATTCTGTAAATCCTTAAACATCGAATGAACGTGTTCGTAAGAACGTGTTCTACTCCACTTAAACGTTAAACGTCTTATAAACCCAGCAAGAATCAAAGAAAGTATAACCAAAGATTAATTTAATGCAAAAAAACTAAAAAACGAGATTTAAAAAATACTCTTTTACATAACGAATAAAAAGTTAAAGTTCAATTTCCAACAGATGTTCAACAGCCTCTTGAATACAAACTATTTGAACAAATATAATTTTATAATAATAATTTGTCGAAAAATAGTTTGCCGGCTTTTTAACACTGTTATTTAGAATTTAAATTGATGACTCCTCAAACGTTGCTGAAGTATAACTGTATTACTTATACTTTAGCGATGTTGACTATCCACTAGTCAATAACTCGTCACTTACCAGGGCAGATCTTTGTTCATCTTCACTTATTTTACATCTATGTTTGCACAATTTGAATTTTTATGTTTATTTATTCAAGACTAAACTGATTAACACGTTGATCGCCACCTTTATAAAAATAAAAATATTACCTCAGGCCGCTGCTTAAGTTTTTGTTCCAATTACACAAATATTATTAATTATAACAGAATAATAAAGCAAAAATCTGAAGGGACATGTTTTTAAATGTTCAGGGCCCGAAGCACGGGCAGCATGCTACTATTTTATAAAAATTGTTTCTGGATGCGGCTCAAGGTACATGCCGCGGGACCTAAACCAAATTTAACTGTGGCACAAGTGAATGCCGTGCGGCGATAAACGTGTTAACTTAAGAATCATATTTATGAGAGTTATTTATTCAACACTAAATTGAGTTAGGTTAGGTTTAGGTAATTGCACCTCAATGTCACTAAAGTATAATGTTATAGGTTATCTGGCATCCTATTTATTTTAGGCGACCAAAAGTGAGCTACGCAGCTCTCGCAGCAATCTGAAAGGCTTAGATCTCGTGACGTAAACAGGATGTCTGCACATGGGTATGTCATTTTGTAGTTTTTTTTCTTCCCTACCCTGCTGACGTTTCACGATCCTTCGTTGAAAGCGGATAGCAGATAACCTTGTAAAAAAAAAATCTTAATTGGCATATTGTATTACATCTTTACTACCTATAACTAATTGCTACCCCCTCTCTTCCTCCTGTTTTCCTTCTCTTCCCCCAACTTCCCCAGCGTCCTTACCCCGGCCCCATCCTCTCACATCCATTCCATCACTCTTCTATTCCCTCTTACTCCCACCCATTCCTCACATATTACACACTTCCCATACTCTTCTCGTATCCACACCTTCCTTCCTCTCTCCCCTCGCCAGTATCACCCTTTCCTCCCTACTCCATCCCCCCTCTATGAAATACCTCGGCATTCTCCCATGCAACTGCCACCTCCCGTAGCTATCGTTATATTTACTCCTCTCTATGGGGTGTATATAGTGCTTCCACCTCCTCATTCACCCACGCATCCACATTCACCCCATTCCTCAGCCATTCCATCACCTTTGCCTCCGACAAACCTCTCATACATTCTCCTTCTCTCGCTCCCCCATCTACGCTCTCTCCCACTTACGATAATAACCTTCTATACCATTATACTTTAGGGACATTGGTTGCACCTCATGACGAAGTGCACACTTAGGCCCAAATCGGGCCCATTGTGATACCACAGTTGTACCTTTTCCTCACGAGAACTATTTCGGAGCTAAACTGAGTTAGTTGGTAATAAATTTATAAATTATTTTGATGACAGTTTAAAACTGTAAAGTCTTTTATTATGAATGTGATTTTTCGGGAACAGTTGAATAAACTGTGCCGTTTTTGTGGGGATATGAAAAAAAAAACACTTCCATCGGAACATTTAGTTGTATACTCATTATTTACTAAGATATTTTAGTATTTATTTATTTATAGACTGTAACCAAAAAGTATTATTAGAAAATAGCTATACATTTGTACAAATTATGTTTTACGTTGAAAAAGAGTGATATTAATAATAAATTGGATAATAAAGTGATTTCATTTTATTGCATTTACCTTTCTATAATAATGTAAAGAGTACTTTTGTTACCACAGCAAGAATATCAATGAAGTTATCATCCAAGTTTATCAGAAGAGTGTTATTTTATTTGAGACGACGGGCCTGTTGCACCACACAGGTTAAACTGGTTTAACTCTGAACTCGAGTTCAAAGTGACATTAGAATAATAGCAACTGTCATCTTGAACTCAATTTCAGCTTGAACTCGAGTTTAACGTTTTTGGTGCAATTGGGCCTAAGAAATTTGATTGTTACATTAAGTTTGATTTATAAATTTAGAGCAATGACTGAGTTTGAAGTTGTGATCGTTTCTGACCTTCCAGTTTCAAGTCTAGAAATCAACTCCCTACAATTTTGTGCGGACACGCATGATGCTAGACGAAGAATTTGATATGGTAAGGATAATGACTATTGATGGAAAATTAAAAAGTTTCAAAAGAATAATTAAATGTTTGCTGTAAATAAACATTAACACATTGGGCCGTAAGATTTCCCCTTCGTTACCGCTTTTGTTAACTAAATAATTGGTTAGAGTGAGTGAAAACATATCAAAATTAATATGTATAAAAAAAACAAAAACAAATGACTGTCTCTAACTTTAAGGAAGAAAAAATTATGCGAACCAATATACACAAATAAAGAGATAATAAGAACAATTTGAATATAACAATTAAATACGATTATCAAAAATATACAATAAGAAATAAAATATAAATTATACAACACCAACGTAATAACTGTATTGTTTCGAGTTTACGTGAAGTGATTAATCACAAATAGAAAGACTGTTATTCCTTACTTCACTTTTTATTTTTATGTTAGATGTACATTTCGAGACACAAGGTGCTCATTATCAATAACAAACTGTCAACCAACGTAATAAATTAGTGCATTACAATAATAATGAGAAACCATAATTGAGGTTATTTATAAATGTTAAAAACTTTCTACGCAACTTATTTTTCATTACGTTCTATTCAGTGGAGGTTCGTGCGAATATTTATTGGTGGGGCTACAAGCATAAACATACAGGAAATTTTAATACGTTCTATTCAGGGGAGGCTCGTGAGAATTTTTATTGGTGTGGCGGCTGCAAGAACAAGAATTTTTTTGCTTTCATCGTTTTTTAATTGAACTCAATTTGAAGCTACTAACAAGTGTTTCCACTCATTCAATAAGCATAAAGTAAAATTTCGAAATTTTACTTCATGCGCCACGCGTATAAAACGATAAAATATTGTGAAATTCAATGAAACTTGTCTCAAGTTGTTTTTAGATTTGATTGAAAAGAAACCCACTGGGCTAACACATTAAAGTAATGTTTCATCAACATTAAAACAACGTTTAATGTTGCTACAATGTTGATATAACGTTATTTGTTTGGTTTTTGCTCAGTGGGAATATTTGTGATGATTTATGTAAGTTTGAAAGTTGTCCGATTTATATTGCTGAATAAACAACAAGCATATTTTGTTAGGTAGAAAACTATTTTTGCAATCTTTATAGCAAATACTTGGTATTGAAATTAAAGTATCGTTAGGTTTATTCGATTGTACTGCACTAAGTTGAACTGAGTTTATGATGTCATAGTTCAAGTTAGTGTAACTTCACATTTACAATTGCAAGCGTCCAGTTCATGTGACAGATTGATTACAAAAAGTGTAAAGAGTGCTGCACCAGTTCATGTAACGAACAGACCTATTAAGTTTGTACTGTACTAAGTTTAACTGAATTTAAGTTTATGACGTCTCAGTTAAAGTTAGTGTAACTTTATAGTTACAATTGCAAGCGTCCAGTTCATGTAACGAACAGATTGAGTAAAAAAAGTGCCTAGTGCAGCACTTTCATATAACGAACGGACATTTATTTCAAAAATAACATAAACATTTGTACTTACAATCAAATATCACAACATGTATGTTTTAATACAACAATAAAGGCAGTTTTGACTCAAATGCTACATTATACATGTCAAAATACAAAATTCCAATTAAAATTTGATTAGTATCATTTAAAATTTACAGCGTCAGCGCCATCTATGAAATAAAATATGAACTGTCGCTAAATACGAACTACTGCGAGATTAAATGGGACTGTTTCAGTTGGCAACTTTGAAATTGGTATGATAACGTAAACGGTGAATCTTTGAACATTTTCTGTTCACAATTCTAAAAACAAGATATTAAAATTGGAAATATCATTACATTTAGGTACAATTTAAAAACAAGTTGATTTGGTAATCAAATTGTTTTAAAACGAAAGAATACTATTTTCACATATTTACCAATCATAAACTTTACTTTAACCGTAGTGAAATTCTATTTGATAAAGTAACAATAAGGTTAAAAATATTGTGATATTAAAAATATACGGGTGTTGATTACGTAACGTTTAAGAAAATTAAATGTTCGTGCTATTCTAAACTCGGAATTTTACTCCATACTTAATCTGGGATTGGTAACACTCCTTAAAGGCTTCAAATTAAAAGTTTTTAGCAAATCGTTAAACGTTTCAAAAACAAAAATATATAAACTTAAGAAAAAAAATCCCTGTGTAATAATACACCAAACAATTTTTACGGTTGTAGTTTGACATTTTCATCTAAGAATACTTCATAACATATATTGTTTGAGTATGCATCTTATTTTATGAAAATTAATTAATCACTTTCATTTGACGTTTCCACTGATTTTCCCCCAAAGCCCGTTTTACACTACTCAATTTCGGAAAAGTTTAAATGGATATTTTACAATTTTAAGATATTTCAATTACATATTCATTCGTAAATAAATCAATTGCCATGTTTTTATACGAACACATCCTGTTTTTACATGTTTGGCAACGTTAAACAAAAAATTCTGTAAAATTTACTGAACATTTATTGCCAACTGAATCAGTTATTCTTGATCTTACGATAGTAAATCTGACCGTCTATAGCGCCATCTGTGGAGTAATTGCAGAATGTTAAAGTAGTATTACAAGCAGTAGATGGCGACACCGTTCAAAAACATTTAAAATTTGACGAAAAATTATTATTTGAGCCTAGGTTTTCACACTCACCAAATATTTAGAAGGTAAGAATCATACAATTTACGCGCCAAAGGCAATCTACTCATTCAAGCTAATTTGTGAAGTATTTTTTTCGCGATCATTACCATATTTTGTTTTGTTTCGAAACAAACTTAAAATCTAAGTGATTCACACGACTATAATTGTAAGTTTGATAAAATTTTTATTGCACACTAATTTATAGATCATTAAAATACACATTTTGTATAAATATTGATTTAGGTTTAAAAACACAGTATTGTCATACATTTGGACATTTTTTATAACTATAACAATTATTTGCATTATGTTTTTTTGTCCAGTAACCATATGTTTCGACAGTTTGGCGTTTTTGGGTATTCTTTCGACATTTATGATTATAAACGAAATATATTGCACTAATCTATTCTAGACAAAGGTTACTTTGAAATGTTGCCCCTATAGTAATTATAAGTGTTTTTTTGAATTTGTGAACATAGTTTTCCACTCCCAGGTTGAGCATGATGTTAAATTTCGAGTTTAGAAAAGCCTGAAAATTTGGATTTGCCTCGGCAAATCCAAATTTTCAGGCTTCTCTAAACTCGAAATTTTACTTCATGCGTCACGCGTATAAAACACTGATTAAAAGTAAATTTCAAAATTTTGAATACTTGTATAATTAAAATTTTCTGATTTTCACTTATGATATTTCTGATGTCTAGCTTCGAGGGACGAATTGACTGTATATAATCTAATTCACGTTATATATTACATATTTAATCTAAGACTTTATTTTGCCCCAATAGTGACAACAAATATTTTTCTAAAAAAATATAAAATTTAATTTTGTTGTTTGAGTTTTACAAATTTATAAATATTAAGAGCCAGTTGCACCAAACACGTTGAACTGGTTCATCTCTGAACTCGAGTTCAAAGTGACATTAGAACAATAGGAACTGTCATCTTGAACTCAAGTTCAATGATGAACCGGTTCAACGTTTTCTGGTGCAACTGGGTCTAAGTAATATAGGAAATAACTAACTTTATTATAAATTATTAAAATACACATTTCGTTATAAAGTATTCAATTTCGAAAGTCGAATTAATCTTAATTTGTTCTTACATTTTACACATTTTGTATAAATATTGTTGTTGGATTAAACAACAATTTGTTTCATATTTGTTTAGACATGAGAAAAGGAAGAAACAAAATGGTAAACAGTTTGCAGCAACTTCAGTTTGTTGATTGAAAAACAAAAACAACACTTAATGACAGAAATTGTGACGTATTTCAAGTTTTTATACACACCGCAAGATTATTACTGACTTAAAAAAAATCGAAAAACCCGCGTTTAACTTTATCGTAAGTAGCACCGCCAGATGTCGTGGAATTTTTGCGAAACGCCAGCCACCACGTGACAGAGAGGCATCGGCAAATCCACGACCTCGCTCCGTCTCAGTCCACCTCAAGCTGGTAGGCGGCCATCTTAACTCCGGTGAGTTTTTTTGCGAAAAGAACGCGCCCCAGAATCCTAAATACCGCTTTCCTTTTATTTCCTTTTAGCCGAACGCACGTTCCGAAGCTTTAAATAACCCCTTCAGTTTTTCCGCTAGTCAAATCCAAATCGCGGTCGCGTAACGACTTATGTAATTTCGGTGCCCCCTTATGTCGCAAGTGCCACACGATGAGACAAAAGCGCAAAATGTTTAAAGATTTGCGTAAATGTAATCACATATTTTGGGCGTGTTTTTTTTGGGTGTTTTTTATTTCATGTTTATTTGATCAATTGATTATCACCCGAGAATTAGCGCTTGAAATGGTGATTCACATAAATTCTAACACCTACGGGTTTAAAGCCCGCGTTCGCGCTTCTTACTGATTCTAAAAAAATTACCTAAATTTTAAAAAATCCCAACCCCGAAAATCGTGTTATGTAACCTGCAAAAATCGATTTTCCACTTATACAAGACGTACGTCACGCCGACGACACAGTGTCAATGTCAGTTGATTTTGCAAACTTTGTAACTTAATTACTGTCAGTCGATTTACATCGAATGTGTTTTTTAATTCCTTCAGGAAGTTAGAGCAGGATCATCTTTAAAATGCTACCCCCATTCATCACGAGGGCCATCTGCCAGCCAGAGAAGGCCGAACAGACCAAGGCTCTAACGACCCCCTTAGTGAAAGGCAGGAGCATCGCCGCAGCTGCCATCAACCCCGGCGAGAGCTGCGAATTCGGCTCTATGCGCTATTTCGCCCTCTGTGGTGTCGGAGGTACGTAGAGTTTAGCGTGTCCTGTGTGTTATAACCTTTTATTAATTGGGTCAGTGCAATCCCAAAATAATCATTAAAGGGATATGCTTGCAGCAACAGTTGATTGTTTTAAAAATAATGTTTTTTTTATTAAAGCACATCGGGTGTGTGTACATTATGACATAACATATTTTGAGTTTAATCAATAATTTCATTCAGTTTGTAAAAGTATTCAATTACCTTGGGTAGCTGGAATAAATTCTAAGATAACTTGAAGTGATTAATTGTGACTTTTTAAAATCTAAATATCGATTAAATTAAATTATTTCCAATTGTGTTATATAACTAATTGAGAATCTGTATTTCTTACAATCAAAAACTTTAGTAAAAGTCGGCAAATATAAATTGGACAGACGCACAGAGAAAATAATTTAATCGATTAAATATATAGAGAAAAACACACAAGATTCAGAGAGAGACGTACTGCAGACCAAGTATAGTCCCTGTAATAAGGAAGCACGTATTTTTCGCTAGCGGTATTTATTTAAAACTCAACAGCGAAGATTTTACTTTTTAAAATAAATGTACCAGGCCCGCGAACTCTATGAAACCGATCGAGAGTGCCCATACTTCGTAACAATTTTGCCACTGTGCAACAGCAAGCTATGTTTGCCGACCTGTAGTTTTCTAACTTATTGTAATCAGACATTCGCATAGTTATTAACAAAATATATGTTAAACTATCTGTGTTGTTTCATGTTTTTGAATATATTTTTCATGTAATGCTTGTCAGCTGATTGAAGTCGTAAAAGTGTCATGACATAACAACTGTATCGGTGCCAACTTTGATGTTTGTAAACTCTCATGGCCGGTGTTTCAGAAAATATTTAAAGGGCACATTAGTTAGTGGATTTTTAATCAATAATTAACATTGCAAGATGTTTAGCGTTTAGGGCGCTCTTATATGGACGTTTTGAATGCGTTTGCGTTTTAACACATGGTTTATATGAAAGTTCCTAGACGGACGGGTGCTGGCGTTTTCTCCGCCTCCCACCCGTTCGTCTAGTCACTCTCATATAAACCTATGCGTTATAACGCTTGCGCCCGTTCCGCTTCGCGTTCAAAACGTCCATACAAGAGCGCCCTTAGTGTTTATTGATTAGTGCTTAACGTTTAAGGAAATGATGTCGTTCTAATATGACCAAACTTAGGGTGTATTTACTGCGAACAGTTGCAGTCCTGCTTTTACAGTATAGGGTATTTTAAACATCAAATTTTGAGATGTTGGTAAATGATTATTAATGTGACAAATAAATCATAATTTGTCAAGTAAATTGTCACGATTTTTAAAAAAGAGAACGCTACAACTTGCAACTTTACAACATTTATTTCAAGTATACTTTCACATATTCCATATAAACATTTAAAAAGTTAATGAACATGTAATCAGAACTAAGCAGTATATTTTGAACTTCACTTTAAATCAGTGTTTTTTACGCATGGCGCATGATGTTAAATTTCGAGTTTAGAAAAGCCTGATTTGGCTCTTCTAAACTCGAAATTTTACTTCATGCTTAGTCTGGGAGTGGAGAACACTCGTTAGAGTTTTTGAATTGAAAGTTTTTAATAAGATCACGAATGTCTGAAAATTTACATTGAAAAATCGTAACGTGTATACACGAAAAATTCCTTGTATTTAGACCTTTTTTAAATTTTGAACATATATATGGGCAGATAATAAAGAAGACAGATATTCCTGAGCAAGGAATATTGCCTGATCCTCCTATCTTTACCTGATCCTCAGAGATTATTAAATTGGTAGTAGATACAAATAATTTGAGGCGGTGATAGGTAAATACATTTGTAATCGTAATCTTTGTGATTTAATTGAATTGTCATATTTATGTCAGATTTCTCTTCACAAAACCTACAAATTAAAAGTTGATTTACAACATAACATGTGATTAATCTTGTCCTAACCTAAAACATACAACCTGCATCACACCACTAAATTCTTGAAATGTCAAATTTGATTGCTCATATTAAAAATAAAACAGATTATATTTCATCACAAATTCGAGAAAATACTGTTTTACAACTAATTCTGATAATTAACACAGAGGAAATTGAAAATAATTGTTTATTATTTTTACCGCTAACAATTTAGACACGTTATTAATTTTTTTTTACTAGCATATTGTAAACAACTTATTCGAAAAATTTTGCATCACTGTGCTTCAATAATAGAGTATAAATTCGAAAAGTGTCGGTGCAATAAATGTGGGCAGATTCATTTTCGAGGATATTTGAGTCGCCTTTTTCCAAAAATCCATTTGAAAACAATGGATTTAGGGGTTTTTGGAAATAGGCGACTCATTTAATGACAGTAGAAAATATCAAACTCCTAAACACTAAACGTTAATTCTTAAAATCCTTAAATGTCGGATGAACGCGTTCATAAGAACGTGTATGTTCAATTCCGTTTAAACGCTACATTTTAAACACGTTTAAACGTTAAATCTGTAGCTCTAACATAGGGTGGTCTTTTAATATTGCTGGTCTAGAAGTGCATGTGGCCTAAAATTTGTTATAAATACTGTGCGGGAATCAATGGGGATTCCTCTTGAACCTTAGCCGTCTAATCTAGTTGAGCAACGTACAAAACTGAGCGTCAAATACACAAGCGGACGATTACATCACCGGACGTAGCTGCAATAATCCACGTGCGTATTTAGCACTGTTGAGTGCGTTATATACTTGAATCGATTCAGCCGCTATATTGATGAGTGCCCCCCGTCGAATTCCGCTCAGTAGTCATAAATTATCAAAACAGCATTTCGGTAAATGTTTACTGAAGCACTTGAACTTGTAGTTCTGTTATCATTTTGTGAAGTACTGTTTGTAACATTAAAGTAATGATGAACCCAAGTACAGACATTCAAGCAGGATAGCATAAAAGTTTCTCGTGTTATTATCCTCCAAAGTCAATCTGGCTGATGGGGAGGTGGGTCACGCAGAGAGTGAAACCCGAGAATTGGAGCGAGAGCACATACTATTACCCAAGTATAATCGGAGACAAATGCCCACATTTTTAAATTTCATATATTTTTTTGTCATTTGTCATTATTATACCTATGCGGTTTTTCCACCCTACGCACATCCATTTGCCACGGCGCAACTGGCCAGATTGAGAATAGAGGATAATACACTTCCAATTTGTGATACACTTTATTTCAATATAAAACTTAAATAATACAAAATGGTTTCGTGTTACAAACCCAATTTGTAAGAGACACTATTCTAACACAATACGATGTTAAAATGCATAATTTTTTTCTGAATTCAGGGGTTTTATCATGCGGTATCACACACACCTTCGTCGTACCATTGGACTTGGTAAAGTGCCGTCTCCAGGTCGACCCCGACAAATACAAGAACGTTGTGAACGGCTTCAGAGTGACCGTCAAGGAGGAGGGCGCCAAAGGTCTGGCCAAGGGCTGGGCCCCCACCTTCATCGGTTATTCCGCTCAGGGTCTTTGCAAATTCGGCTTCTATGAAGTTTTCAAAGTAAGTAAACAGAACTTAAACCGATTTCGATAAGATAGATAATACGCGAGTAAATTGTTAATTACGAGTAGTGAGAGCAAATACAGGTGCAAAGGTCGTGTAAATACGATTAATTTCATTATCAAATTGTTTGTCTGTTGCTCTCGCTTTGTTTAAAAGGCATTGCTATTGGTATTAGTGGATGAACAATGTAAGAGTGGCGTGTAAAGTATGGGATGCGTGTGTGCGGTCAGTGTTAATGTATGGGGTGGAAGTATGGGGGACGAGAGAGTATGAGTGTATGGAGAGGGAGCAGTTGTGGTTCTTGAAGTGTATGTTGGGGCTGGAAAGGTCGACACCCGGGTACATAGTGCTGCAGGAAACGAATAGAGAGAAACTAGAGTGTGAGGAAATGGTGAGAATTATGGGACCTGGAGGAAGAGCGATTGGTGAAGGCGGTGTGGGTGGCGTGCGTGAATGGGAGAGAGGGTAGATGGAGGAACGAGAGAAGGAGAATGTATGAGAGGGTGGGTTTGTCGGAGACGAAGGTGATGGAGTGGCTGGGGAATGGGGTAAAGGTGGATGCGTGGGTGAAAGAGAAGGAGAAGGAGGTAGCAGGTGCATAGGAGAATGCCGAGGTATTTGGTGGAGGGGGGATGGAGTAGGGAGGAAAGGGTGGTGCTGGCGAGGTGTGGGTCAGGGGGGAGAGAGGAAGGAAGGTGTGGATGGGGGAAGAGTATGGGAGGTGTGTAATGTGTGAGCGGGGGAGGGATACGTGGAGAGTCATTTGGCAGAGGAGTGCTAGGGGGTGAAGGAGGAATGGGTGGGAATAAGAGGGAATGGATGAGAGAGGATGGGGCCGGGATAAGGACGCTGGAGAAGTTGGGGGAAGAGAGGGAAAGCAGGAGGAAGAGAGGGGGCAGTGATTAGTGTGTAGATGTAGATGTAATGTAGTATTATGCCAATAAAGGTCTTTTTTTTTTACTGGTGTTATAGTTGAATTTAACACACTTATCACTTATTAAGTATAGTTTTATTATAGATTGATTTTATTTTATAAGTAGTACAAATGTTAGATATTAAGGGCCGATTGCACCATATTAGTTAACCTCAAGGTTATCTCTTGAACTAGTTCAACATACATTTTCGGTTGCACCATTCAGTTGAACTTGATCAAGTCACTCATAATACAAATATGTGGTTATGTTTGACTAAAAAGTTAACCTGTCACAATTGTCCGGTTAACTGTTTAGTCAAACATAACCACACATTTTATCTTTAATAATAATAATCCCATTAGAAAGAAATAATTTGTTGGAGATAACATATTTTCACATATGATTAGTAGTAATTCCGTAGATGTTGATAGTGCGTATATAGCACAATGGAGCTAATGAGGCCTAAGTGCAGTGCAGAAATTCGCACTCCCCAAAGAATCAGAACCAGTGCGTATATAAACAATTTTGTTATAAAAAATAAGGAATAAACATTTCCCACGCTTGAGTACAAACGATCATGTGCGTCAAATGTATGATATAACCTTAAAATTCTCTAGATTCATGACTGCCAATTTGAAAAAAATTATAAATGAACCGGTTCAACTGAACGCCATTCGGTGCAACCTGCGCCTCTTTGAATTCGAGTTCAAGATGATCGAATGTTCAACTGAACTTGAATTCAACTCAATCTGGTGCAACCGGCTCAAAGTATTACATTATAAATTGGTATAGACGGTTGTCTGGCGTCCCATCTATTGCACGGGGCTAAAAGTACGCCCCACAGTGGTCTAAAATTGTGATGGGCATTCACGAATGATTTCAATAATAGAACAGATCAGAACTTGAATGATCTTGACAATCGACTGATCAATAGAATGATGATTCCAATGACCATTCGAATCATCATTCAAATGATCATTCGAGTCATAATTTGAATCATTCAAATTATCATTCGAATCATCATTCAAACAATAATTTGAATTAACTTTCTATCCATTAGAGCTGTTCCAAATACATGTAAAATGTACCTGAGTATTGAGTACAAGTACTCTACTCAAATTGTACTTAAGTACTTGTATAAGTACTGAGCACATCTAGTGACTAAGGGATATGATAATGTTTTGATATACAAAAATTTAACATTTTGGAGAGAGTTTGAACCTCTATATCTCCCCCTACTGGCTATGGCCTTGGTTAGTACAAAAAAGATTAGAAATATTTCTCACTGATTAAAAAGGGATTCATCTACTTCAAAATAAATGAAAAACAATGTATTCATATATCATTAATGATATGTGTTTAATAATAATTAAAATTAATTTTAAATGTATTAATTTTAGGTAATGTACGGTGACGCCATTGGAGAAGAAAATGCCTACCTCTACCGTACATGGCTCTACCTGGCCGCCAGTGCTTCCGCTGAGTTCATTGCTGACATCGCCCTTTCCCCCATGGAATCAGCTAAAGTCAAAATCCAGACGACGCCCGGCTTCGCCAACACGCTCAGGGAGGCAATGCCCAAGATTTACGGAGAGGAAGGACTTAACGGCTTCTACAAAAGTAATCTCCCCTCAATCCCAATTTAACCTAAACCTCATCAATGCTAACTATTAATTGCTATTATATAGGTTTGGTCCCGTTGTGGATGAGGCAGATCCCTTACACCATGATGAAGTTCGCCTGCTTCGAAAAGACCGTCGAGCTCCTCTACCAGTACGTGGTGCCCAAGCCCCGTGCCGATTGCTCGAAGGGCGAGCAGCTCATCGTGACGTTCGCCGCTGGTTACATCGCCGGTGTGTTCTGCGCCATCGTCTCCCATCCGGCCGACTCCGTTGTCTCGAAGCTTAACCAGATGAAGGGCGCCAGTGCCGCAGATGCCGCCAGGGAGCTCGGCATGGCCGGTTTGTGGAAGGGATTGACACCCAGAATTGTCATGATCGGTACCTTAACAGCATTGCAGTGGTTTATCTATGATGCCTTCAAGGTAAGTCGAAATACAATATCGATCGACTACTTCCGAAACGTATTTCAAAAAACGATAAACTAAAACTCTATTTTCACAAAAAAAGTTGTAAATTTTCATGGAATGTGTTAAATTATTCCTTGAAAATGGCTAGCAGCCGAAACTAGTCAGAAGAAATAATTATAATAAACATATCAAGTAATTTTATTTTGATAAATTTTTTTTAAAAGTAAATATTTAAAGTGAACATTTTACTAATATTCATAAAATTTCTTATTAAAATAAAATGTTATGTATTAACGTTTTTTTTTTCTTTGAAAAATAATAGGTAGCCACTGGGATGCCACGTCCACCACCACCAGAGATGCCCGATTCTTTGAAGAAGAAGCTGGGAGTTAAGTAAAAGTATCAATAAAAGATGGGATATTAAAGTAAAAGTAAAGTTGCGTCATTAAATTATTTATCACCGCCACCAAAAAAAAAACAACAATCCAGTATTTAATAACTTTTTTCTTGTACATTTTAATTTTAATTGTTAGTAAATGTCAGCTGCGTTTCATGTGTCCTGTCTCTATGCAGGTGGGGCACCCACTTGTTGTTCCGATGTTGCGAATGAACATTGTATTTTAGACTGTACATAGTAAACGTGATGAAAAATCCAATTAAAGATGATTGAAAAACCGGAACAGCTGATACGTTTTTTTTTGTTTGCCGAGGATCTTACATACTTCCTTTCCTAATATTATAAGTATAGGGTGGTCACATTTGGGTGTTACTATAGGGAATCTCGCTCTCCAATACATTTTCCATGACCTCAAAATTTTAGGTTTTATGGCCCCGATTTCACTGCGAATGTTGCTTTTTAATTCTGGGATGGTTTTTGACTTATTAACGTACACCCTTTCTTTCAAATATCCCCAAAGGAAACAGTCAGGAGCGGTTAAATCAGGGGAATGTGCAGGCCAATTGAAATCGTTTCTGCGCGAAAGGATGCGTTCACCAAAGATTTCCTTTAACAATGAGGCGATTGCAGTATGCGCTGTGGTTCCATTTTGGTAGAACCACAGGGTTGGGTGACAGCTGGCCTTAAAAAATGTTCCAGCATCGTCTGATATTGAGCGCTATTAATGGAAACTGACACCGTCTTCGTTTTCAAAGAAATATGGGCCAATGATCCTTTCGGACGATACACCGCATCAAACAGTCAGTACACTTAAGTGGGTGTAATTGTCACTGATAAACTGATCTTGAATTCTCTGTAGCCCATATCCTACAGTTTTGCTTGTTTACAAAGCCGTTTAATTGGAAATGGGCATTACTCATTATCAAGTTGTGAATAAATTCTAAATTTTCTTCTGCTTTTTACCGACAATAAATAGCATAGTTGCTGGTAGTCTACCAGCAACATGTATAATGTACCCAAAATTCACTGCAACGACCTTCGTGATAGTCCAAGTTGTGTCAAACATCACCTCGATGAAGTTTCCGGACTTTTCTGCATACTCACTCTTCCGTACACGTTCAATATTTACATCAATGACGTCGTTTTTTGGCACCACTAAGGTTCCTTACTGACCCTTGTTGTCAAAAATGTGCAACCAGACAGTTTATTGTAGGCTCTGAGGATCCAATCTACACATTAAAATATCAACGATATGCACACCAAGTCAAAACAATGGACCATTGATTTTCGAAAAAAAGTTTAAAGACTGGGTCGTTGGTCAACCGTGTATTCTTCTATTTAAACAAGTCGTTTTACATCATACTAAAATAAATCCTAAAAAATTCAAACCAGAACTTTCACTTTGCGCCACCCTGTATATAAAAGTAGGTGTTAATGTTAATGCTTACTTTTATTTACTTCTGATCGGTGTCCTTAATTGCTGAAGTGTTTTATAGTAATTTTGGTACAATAAAATATATTTTGTACCGAGTACAGCACTGAGTAACGGAATTTAATATCGGGCTATGGCCTAAAAATTTGGTTTGGTCGCTCAGCTGCGTTACGCGACCAAACCAAATTTTAAGTCTTTTCTAAATTTGAAATTTTTCTTGCTTAATCTGGGAGTGGAAAACACTCGTTTAAAGCTTTATATCTTTTCAAAGATGAAGAATATCTGAAGATTTGCAGCATATAGTATATTGAGGTATGTATACTTAAACGAAAAACTCTTCATATGGTTGGTTTGATTTAATCTCAGACAAAATACCCAGTGAATTTACACAGGATGTAGTTTTTTCAATGGATATTTATTGTTTTACTAGTCTTATCAGTTAAGACTTACTATTTGCAGTTTATGCAAATATTATCGTTATCATTTATTTTATCAAAACATTCTTTTAAATTTAGTAATCTTAAAACTATCATCTGCCCCGGGCCTCAAATTTTCTGCCCTGCTTAAATCTCATCCGAGTTGGTACTTAATTGTTTTTATACTTAAGTGGCTTAAAAATATCGTGCGATCCTTTAAAATAAAAATTAGAGTATGATTAGAATTTTAAATTCGATTAGCACTACTGACTGTAAACATATAGTTTACAATAACCTTAAATTTATTTCGTCATTGGTTACGATCAGGGAATTTTTTGACTTCAACTTCTCTGAATGAATAAAATGTCAATGGTGATTTTGTACCGTTGCATGGCTTGAAAAGTGATTCAGCGAAAAAATTGTATGCTTTACCGCTTGTCAAAGCGCTGGAGTGCCACACATAAAGTGGTACCATTCAGCAACTCTGCTTTCATAAAGCGCTGCAGCGCCAGAGTTCCCTCAAAGTGACCATTCAATTATCATTCAGGACAACCACACAAAAAAATACCGCCTACTCTAATTTATAATTAAAATCACAGGGGGTAAAGGTAAATAAAATAAAACACCAAACTACTAACATAAAATATATAAATACTTCAAAGTAGGTATTTTTTAAAAAAAGAATACATCTTGTATACAAACATAATAAGCGGCAGAACAGTAAAAAGTGGGACGGAATGCTAGAAATTCAATACCGTTTAAAAACATTAAGTACACGAGGCCGGCCTGGAAAAAAGGAATACAAGGCACGCTCTGTTATAAAAAAAACCGGGCCCGCACACAATGGCACTTGGGTTTTTTTATTATTGCCATCGACAAATTACTGTACGTACACAAAAACTATTTGAGTACCCAAAATTTGCACTAAAAAATATATATGTATAATAGCGATTTGTATATAAATATATATTTATAAAGATTTGTAAAATCGATAAAATGCTCTGCTCGTTGTCAACGATTTGATTTAAAAATAATTAAAATTCTATCACAAGAGGGTTGCTCGGAGGGGCTAGAGCTGCGTCGTTATCACGGATTTTCGGATGATCGTCGTTTCGGTGGTGTTCACTTTGGAAACGGGCGAGCTCACCATGTCGGTGGACACTAACCAGGGGGAGAGGTTGCTCAAATTCGGGGTTACTGTGTTTTTGTTCGCGTCTGATTCATATTCGTTACCCTCTTCATCCTGCAACAAATATTTGCAATTTTTTTTAATTATATTAATATTTAATACGTAATCATAAGACGTTGCAAAGTATGAAACTTGACAATTATGATTACACTGTCTACTGTAATAATATTCGAAAATGTTAATTAAATTTATGCAAACTCCAATGTCATTGATTGTTAAGGCTCAAATTTTTTGAAAATCTATTATCACTTAATATAATAGCAAACTATTTATGATTTTCAACTATTTATTTAACTCACTATAATTGTTTCACTACATTGTAGCTTTTTCAGTTGAAGAAATATAATTTGCTCTAGTTTTCCCCACCCATTGTTTTTCTCATAATTTTTCTCAATATGCATACTTTTTAATTTTTTTAAAGACAATTACATACAGGGAGTTTTTCTTTTAAGTATAAATATCCCAATAACAGCGTGTACATTCTAAATCTCAAGGTATTTGTTGTATTTTTTTTAAAGAGTTCAATTTGAAGCTATAAACGAGTGTTTTCCACTCCCAGATTAAGCATGAAGTAAAATTTCGAGTTTAGAAAAGCCTAAAGATTTGGTTTCGTCGCGTTTAAAGAAAAATAACCAACGTCGGAAAATTTACAGCAAATGCATATGTATACTTAAAAGAAAAATTCCCAGTAAATGTCATGCATTGTCATGTTTCAAACTTTTTAGACTTAAAACTCTTGAATCATGCACTTTATACAAATTTCTGGTCAAGTGTGTCTATTTACAAATATTCACAAAAGATCGGCCCCATAAAGACAAAATTAATAAGTGAGTGAGCGCAAGCAAAACAAACAACTAAAACAAAAAAGGGCGAGCAAAAGAGTACCTCGCTAAAATCCTTGGCGTCTTCGTCCGTAACGTCCTCACCGTCCTCCCCACCGCGGTCAGTCCTGAAAGGATTATTGGGCAAGAAAGGATTATTCTCGTGGAAGGGATTCGTCGTCGGCTCGATAAACGGATTCGACGAGTTCTCTTTTAGGAAAAACGCCTGGTGCACGCTCAGCGGGGATTTCGCCTTTGGGGAGTCCTCCTCGAAACTCAATAAATCGCTCCCGTTGCTGATCAAGCTCAAAGGCTGCTGCTTGGACTTGTTCTCGTGATCGGAGAGCATTACCTTCTCCAGCTTCCCCCCGTCCGACTGCCCAAAGAATGTCACTGTGACGGGAGTCGTGCACCGTTTCTGATTCTTCTCCTCCGTCGGCGACTGCGGCGTTGTCGTCGGGTATTCCTTCTTGGGGGAGTTGAGGATAGGGTTCGTGGAGACGGGGTTAGTGTTTGTGGGGCCCGTTACCGACAGCGTCAGTTTGTCACCGCCCTAGTCGGTCGAAGGAAGCACAAAACGGGGGAGCAAAACAAAAAGAAGCATTAATGGTGGTGCGGTTTTCATTAGCGCGGTGCTGTGTGTGATTGGTTTGAATGCGTCGTTTGTACGTACCACTGAGACGAACGTAGCGGCGTTCAGGGAGTTCAAGTTGGATTCATCGTTAGTCGGCGCTGCCACGAACATCTGGTTGGTTAGTTTCGTCGCCACACCGATTGGTGTTAGGCCGTTCATTTCTTCCTCGGCTTTAGCTATAAATGATCAAGCAGTTAGCTATTAATTACAACAAAACAATTGTGCTTTCGTCTCCTTCTAATAAAACAATTTTGTTATGCGAGCCATACAAGTTACCATATCTGCCCGACGGATAATCGGAAGCAAACCTAACTGAATGGGCACAATAATCAGAATTGTTATGCTACATTCAACCTATACTTCAGCGAGATTTATCATTATCATAACTCTAACGGACTCGACGATCACCAACGCTGAATTTCAGCGTCCACGGAATAAACATACAAGGCATTTTTCTTTTGAGTATACATATCTTGGTAAGTACAGCGTTTTTTTTTTAATTTGCGGGAATTTGTTGTTTTAAATCGGTTAATTTGGAGCTTTTAACGAGTGTTTTCCACTCCCAGACTAAACTCGAAATATTATTTCATGCGCCATGCCTAAAAACACTGATTTACAGTGAAGTTCAAAAAACACGCACATACAACAACGATTATAGGCAAGCCAATATACGTTAGTTATTTGGCTGCCTATAATCACTGTTTTAAACAATTTGTTCAGAGCAGAATTTGACTCACGTTTTATTCACATTTACATATTAGATTGCTAAAGCCGTATGTTTTAAACTTTACTATATTTCAGTGTTTTATACGCGTGGCGCCTGAAGTAAAATTTCGAGTTTAGAAAAGCCTAATTTGGATTGGCCGCTCCGTGGCCTATCCAAATTTTCAGGCTTTTCTAAACTCGAAATTTTATTTCATGCTTAGTCTGGGAGTGGAAAACCCTCGTTTAAAGATTCAAATTTAATCTTTAAAAAAAAAACAACGAATGTCTTAAAATTTACAGTGTATGCATATGTATACCTAAAAGAAAAATTCCCCGTATTTATGACCAATAGTGCGTGCTTTAGAAAATTCCCAATAGTTGAAAGTAAACTCCCAATTGTTTTGTCTAATGAACACCCTCTTTGTATATTACGTACAAATTACTTTTGATCGTCATTCATACATCTTTTCTGCCATTTGTACAACGTCGGACACCCATCAGACAATTATCATAACACGAATGGCATTATAATCTCCTCCTAGTTACTATATCAAAACAATTGTTTTGTTGTAAATGTATAAAGCTAGCTTATATGAGTGCACGATGCGAGGTATGTTGTCAGATGATTTTTGTCTGCTTTGCACATACCTTTCAAAATGTTGCATTTTAGTTGGCTGGGTGGAATTGGTTTTACATTTCCCACAGCGTACTTATTGATATTGTTAGGAATTTCTGCAGGTAGAGATTTCATCATTATGTCACCATCTGTATCTATAAAACATGTTAAAAATTACTTGTTGAATATCTTTGTGAAATATACTATAGTGGAATTTTTCAAATTAGGCACTCTCATGCGCAGAACGAGCACAGTTCGTGTATTTCCGCTGCTCAAAAAATGAGAAAGTGGAACCTGACTACGTTGGGCGCACATTTATTTGAAAGAAAGGAACTTGCACGCACATGCCAGGTAGTGCATCGGACGAGGACCCTTAGGGATTTTAATGGTGTTATCTGTGCGAGAGCCAGCCCCGAATGCTACATTTACGGCCCAACGTTTCCAGGACTGTCTTGCCTACGCTCGGGAAATGCTGTTCTAGCGAACAAGTGCCTAATTTGGGTAATACATTCATACTACATTTATTTATAGAAATGTTAGTTTGCAGTAATATATTTTGTACCTTCAGATCTATTTTTATCAGATATAATATTCCTAGCTTCATCTCTCTGTATTCCGCTGAGAGTTTCCTTAGCCAGGCTCTTCAGAAGTACGTCCAACTGGCTGTCAGTGTTGGACGGCGTTGGACTCACAGGTGGCAGTGCGGTGATGGGAGACGATGGTGGCTTGTTCCTTTTTAATGTACCGTTTTTGCTACTTACTGACAAAACCGGACTATAATTGAAAAAAATCAAACGTTAACCGACAACATAACATTTATTAAATCCAACTGTGAATGTTTTTCTGTTATAATTAGTTTAAATAGTAGTATTGTTGGTGCGATTGAATTATGTTATTTTATCTATTAACTAAAACCTAACCTCAAACACCTTTAGGTTAGAGCAGTGGTGGTACTTTTATCATCAGTGTATCCTCATCATTAGTTTCATGCTATCCTAAAAAAGTTTGGTTTCTCAGGTAACTTTGCTAACTAAGGTACTTCCTTTTCGAGTTTATGCTATTGCGAAAATTATTTTCATGTAATAAATAGTGTTTTTCTGCATCCATCCCGAAAATAAAACTTTCAGTATGATTTATTAAATTGAAAGTACCACTTTACACAAATCGTAACCGAAAGTACTTTACGAACAATTTCTTTACTTTCGGGACGATTTTAGGTATCTATATAGGCGGCCTTGACAATAACATCAACTTTGTGTTTAATTATTGTCATATACCATTTGTGTGTGTTTGGTTTTTTCATTCCATAAAATGGAAATCATTAGTGAAAGTAGGGCCGAAATGATACAAAACGAAAAAATATTGTACGTAACATGACCCAAAAGTGATTTTGCGGGACTCGCAGGATTCTAGACTAGCCTACAGCTCATCCTGGACACTTCCTACTCATCCCATAAAATTTCGGAACTTGTTAAGTAAATTACTATTACAATGGCAAAAACTGTGATACATTCGGGGTACGCGAAAATGATGTTTGCAATGGTAAAAACATGAAAAACGTAGCTTAGTTAATGAAATGACCTAATAAACTAAACATTTTTTAAGGTAGCAAGAAACTAAAATGGCCCACATCCCCACACAAAAGAAAAAAAAGGTTAAGATTAGTTGAGATAGATGACAATTACTTTGGTTAGATTACATGATAGTGATTACATAAAAAATGATATTTACATGAAATAAAGTGCTATACTGTGATTGCATTATGGGATAAAACAAATTTGAGCATACCTATACATTTTCTGTACGCCTTATTTTGTCAATAACTTACCTATAAGTACTACTGCATCCGACGGACGCTTTCCCGAACGAGTTCTGTCCAATTGATCCTTTCCCGAAACTATTCTGGCTCACCAAGCCAATAGATTCCGGACCTGAAGAATGAAAATCATCAAATTACATTTCTGTGAACCACACAACCTACGCTGGTATTACCAGTGGGAGTTAAACTCTTCGTCGTATCATCGGACACCTTACAGTAAAGCGGATCGTTTTCGGTCGCGTTGGTGGCGTTCGACCGTGTTGACCTCTCGCTGCACCGGCTGGAAGACGGCTGTATGACTTCGGTGGTGGTGGTTTTATTTGGCACTTCGGAAGGTTCAGCGTTCGGTTGGACCGTCTGTTGCTCGCGGAGACGCTCTCTTAATACGTGACTTTGCCTCCTGCCATATCTAAATATACAATAATAATTTGTTCTTAAATGATACATAATAATTTAATTTTATTTGTGAAGTTATAGTAATACATATCGTCCTCCTTATGCCAAAGCAAACCATGAATCTGCAAATTTGACGTTTTTCAGTTTTTTGATGATCTGAATGTATCTTCACCATGTACTACATCGTGCCAAAATATGAAAATAATTTAACAAAGAGAACCAAAGTATGAATGAATGACAATGGAAGGTATTGGCTCTGAAATATCCAAAACAATCAATTTCCTTAATTTTTGCAGTGGTTTCAACATTCAAATGCAATTTTTTGAAAACGACAAATTTGCAGATTCATGATTTTGGCATGAGGGGGACGAATTATCCTCCAATTCCTAAAATTTGTTAGAAGTTCAATTAAAGAAGAGACAATTCAGTGTGATTTTTTCCACATTTCTAAAATTATTGTTATAACCATGCCACGTTGCAATCAGCACCACAGAAGGCGCACCTAACGGAAGGGCCGAAATATCTATTAAAAATATATTACCTATAACATACAGACAGAGCTTTTAGACTTGATCCAATAATTGAAGCGTGCCATACGCAAAAAGTCGTAAGTGCCAATTTTCAAGTAATGCGTTTTATATATGGATTATGTTCTAAATCAACCTTTTTTTAATACTAACAATTTCAGTTTCCAGGATGGTAGGTTATGTTTAAAAAGTTGCTATAAATAACAAATCGGTAAGTGGAAGTTTTACTTACCGTTCAGTGAATAGTAACTGATAACTGATAAAAACAACTCAATTAGAATTTAACAAAGTCAAATTTAATTAAATTTCAGTAATCAAATTTGACAATGTCAGTGAGATATTCATAATAATTGCAAAGAAATATTGTCTGCCTTCTCCAATCGTGCAAAAAACGTCATAAGCATATTAAACAGTAAGTACAATACCGGTCTCAGGAAATATTTGGAGTCGTCACTCGCTCCACCACCAGCAACAATTCTTCGACTTGTAACAGATTCTTACTGTTCTTGATACTTAGTAAATTATTTAAAGATAGTCGCCAAATTGCATAGAAATCAGATATTGCTAATTATGACAACCAAGACCCTATAACAATTCTGAATTATTGTTGTTGAACTTACCGTTGGCTAGGTCTTCTTTCTAATTGTACTGTCCTGCGGGCTCTGTTCTGGTGGGTGCTCTGGTATTCCGTCCGGCCCGAATACCGGAACCTTGAGCCCATCCTGAAAAAGTTCTGCCGCGCCGAGGGGCCCTTGACGGGCGCCTGCAGCCTGAAGAACCCGTGGTGCTCCACCGCACACTTCCATAGGTGCTTGCACGCCTTCTCGTTGTGCAATCTGCGATTGTTAAACGGATAAATTGGAACGCTGCTTCCCAATTTACGTTCAATGCGTTTGTTAGTAAAAATTAATCGTGATACATTCTTGCCTTTCAGTATTTTTAATTGTGCGACAAATAGTCAGTTTAACACTTTGACTGCCTCTGGGCATTTTCTGTCAATATACAAATCATATTGTGTATAATCTGTTTTTCTTTTAATATGACCAATCAAATTTGATATTTCAAGAATATAGTGGTGTGATGCAGGTTGTGTGTTTCAAGTTAGGACAAGATTAATCATATGTTATGTTGTAAACTTTTAATTTGTAGGTTATGTGAAGGGAAATCTGACATTAATATGACAATTCAATTAACTCACAAAGATTACAAATGTATTTACCTATCACGCCTCAAATTATTTGTATCTACTACCAATTTAATAAAGTGTATCTGAGGATCAGGTAGGATAGAAGGATCAGGTAGGATAGAAGGATCAGGTAATATTTCTTGCTCAGGAATTTCTGTCTTCTTTATTATCTGCTCATTTATATGTTCAAATTTTAAAAAAGTTCTAAATACAAGAAATTTTTCTTGTAGGTACGATTTTTCAATGTAAATTTACAGACGTTCGTGATCTTATTAAAAACTTTCAATTTAAAAACTCTAACGAGTGTTTTCCACTCCCAGACTAAGCATGAAGTAAAATTTCGAGTTTAGAAAAGCCTGAAAATTTGGCTTGGTCACGTAGCGCAGTGGAGCGACCAAACCAAATCAGGCTTTTCTAAACTCGAAATTTTACTTCATGCGCCACGCGTATAAAACACTGATATAAAGAGAAGTTCAAAATATACTGCTTAGTTCTGATCAAATGTTCGTTAATTTTACAAATATTTATATGGAATATGGGAAAGTATACTTAAAAGAAAATACCCCTGTATGTGTTGTAAAATTGCAAGTTCTAGTGTTTTTAAAAATCTCTGCATGGTGACAATTTATAATTTATTGATATTCATTTTTGATAATCATTTACCAACATCTCAAAATTTGATGTTTAAAATACCCTACTGTTAAAGCAGGACTGCAACCATTCGCAGTAAATTCACCCTAAGTTTGGTCGTATTAAAAAAAAACAGAGTTTATATTCTATCGGCTGTATCAAAAGCAACGGACATGCGCTTGATTAATAGTCATAGTATTAATTTGTAAAAAAAATCGATTTCAAAGTCATCCATTAACTCGTTTTTTTCCGGTGTTCCATAAATGAAACAAGAGTTTGTTTGCGTTATGCACTTATTAAAAATAGTAATTTGGGAAAAACAGGTTAACAGATTTTTTTTTTAAACCAAAGAAGAAAATGTGAACGCTGTCCTGAGCTTATTTAACAACAACATCCTTTTAATTTAAGCTTATCCTTTGTTTTTGACGGGTATACACACATGACAGTCAATTTGTTAAAAGTCAAATTTATTAATAGGTTTTAAATCTCTACACACTTAATGATTTTCACCTTAAAATCAATTAAAGATATGTATAATAAAACAGGAATGAGTATTTCATAAATTAGTGCCAGATTAGTTTGAAAACATTGAAATTAATCGATTGAGTGAAAGATAGGATGTAAGTACTTTTTAAAGTAATTAAGATTTGATTGAAGAACTGTGAAGAGAAGAAAAATTTGCTAACAAAATTTGTCTCGTCTTACCTGAACACAAACGTGTGCTCCTGTTCACGTCCAAGATCGTCGTCCTCGACAACGACCAGAGTCAACTTCTTCTTTTTGAAATTGAGCTTCCCGATTTTCGGCCAGAAGAACAGCCCGATCTTCTGCTGGTTCTCGAAAACTAGGATACCAGTCGGTGTTAGACCTAGCCTATATTCCATGCCATCTTTTCCCTAAGTAAAAAGAAATTCTTCAGATTAGATAAAACATTCACTTTGATGATTATTTTAGTATACAAATACAGGGTTCAACTAAATGCAATATGCATGGTTTGTCCAGTAAGTAATGAAATTGATGCCAGAACTTTTTTATGTTTGATATGACCAATCAAATTTAACATTTAAAGAATTTAGTGGTGTGATGCAGGTTGTGTGTTTTAGGTTAGGACAAGATTATTCACATGTTATGTTGTAAATCAACTTTAAATTTGTAGGTTATCTGACATTAATATGACAATTCAATTAGCTTACAAAGATTACGATTACAAAAATATGGATAAATATTGATCACCATCACATCTAAGCGTTATATATTTTTAGCTTTACTGTAAATCAGTGTTTTATACACGTGGCGCATAAAGTAAAATTTCGAGTTTAGAAAAGCCCCGTGAAAATTTGTCTCGGGTCGGTGCGCGACCCTTGACCAATTTTCTACGCGGGGCTTTTCTAAACTCGAAATTTTACTTCATGCTTAGTCTGGGAGTGTTAAAATGTGTATCGTAACTGTCACAAAGAAAAAAAAAACATGGAGATCTCATTAAAGTTTAATTCAAATTCTTGTCAACTTGACAGGATTGGTTAAATGTCAACTTGCGCTGACATATGTCAACTGCCATTATAGTTTATATGTCTGCTACCGATGACTTATGTCAACTGTTATTATAGTCCAAATGTCGGCTGGCGCCGACTTGTATGTCAACTGTAATTATGGTCCAAATGCCGCCTGAACTTATTTGTATCTACTACCAATTTAATAAAGTGTCTCTGAGGATCAGGTAATATTCCTTGCTTAGGAATATTTTTCTTCTTTATTATCTGCCCATTTATATGTTAAAATTTTTAAAAAGTTGTAATTAAAAGGAATTTTTCTTACATGTTATGATTTTTTTATGTAAATTTTCAGACATTCCACTCCCAGACTAAGCATGAAGTAAAATTTCGAGTTTAGAAAAGCATGAAAATTTGGCTTGGTCGCGTAGATGAGATGTAAGTACTTTTTAAAGTAATTAAGATTTGATTGAAGAACTGTGAAGAGAAGAAAGATTTGCCAAATCAGGCTTTTCTGAACTCGAAATTTTACTTCATACGCCACGCATATAAAACACTGATTTAAAGTGAAGTTCAAAATATACTTCCACTTAGTTTTGTTTAGTTCATTAATTTTACAAATGTTTATATGGAATATGTAAAAGTATACTTAAAAGAAAAAATCCCTGTATGTGTTGTAAAGTTGCAAGTTGTAGCGTTCTCTCTTTTGAAAATCTCTGCATCGTGACAATTTATTTGACAAATTATGATTTATTTGGCACATTGATAATCATTTACCAACAACTCAAGATTTGATGTTTAAAATACCCTACTGTTAAAACAGGACTGCAGCTGTTCGCAGTAAATACATTCTAAACTTGGTCATATTAAAAAAAACAGAGTGTAGGTTAAACCATTTAGCTAACACTCCGCACTATCGATTACACACAAAGATTCCACTCCTAGACCTTCCAGCTTAGTGCAAAAAATCATTCTCATTACTTTCCGAACAAACCATGTAATAGAAATTCTTTGGATTAATTGAAACATTCACTTTCATTATCATTTTGGTAAACAAATACAGGGTTTAAGAGAATGCCATCTCCCAATAATGATTTGTTTTAAACGAGGGGGGATATAGCATTTAGCCGCACCCTGTATAACCGACTTACGAGGACAGTATGCATGTCTACGCCGTACATCTCCAACCATTTCACTTTATTCAAGTACCCTATTTCGGCCTGCGCGGGTGTCAGGCCTCTTAACTTTTTGAACTCTTCCAGTATTTCGATTTCCATTTCCTCCGTTTGATTGGGCACAAAGTGAAACTCGGAAACGGCCGCTGCCGTGTGCTGGGTCTCATCGTAATCCCCCAATTCGGCTATTTTTAAAAGAAAATTTATTACAATGAAATCAATATTTTAATTCGACTACGATTTTTATAATATTCCCATAAAAAATATTTTTGCATCTGTAAGAATTAAAGTTCTAAAAATGAGAGTAGTTCATTTCCAGAGAAGTTCTCATTACGCTATAAACAATAATAATTAGTGATGGGCAAGATCGAGCATCTCAAGGATCGATCAGTTAAAGCATAGGCGATAATGCCCCCATATATGCATTTGAGACTTTCAGAGGGGGGGGGGGCAGTAGAAAACCCAGAGAAAATTAGGGGGCGTATAATATTACACGTTTAAATATAATCATAGCAATAGCTGTTGTTTCAGATTCGTGAGAGATGGTAAGTAAAAAAAAAAATGGGTAGTTCTAAAAAAAAAATATTCTCAAAGTGGGCAAAATAAGGTTGAAAACTTGAGTTAAAGTATCAAGCCAATCGACTAAAAGATTAGTGATAGGAATTATTGATAAATTGTATCAATCGATTTAAATTAGTTGAGATGTTTTATAATCTATATTAAGGAAAAATGTCGAATGATCGTAGGTGAAGAGCAAAATAAAAAAAAAAAAACTCGCACGCAATTCTTTAATTATTCAACTACTACTGATAATTGCTTCTATTAGTTAGTACTTACTAATCAGTGTATCAAATATTTTCATCACTACATAAGATCGAGCCTGCGGAAAGATTGAGATGATCAAAAATATCGTGACGATCGAAATGATCATGCCAAACAAAGAGATCAAGTGGCTCGACCACTTCCACGGATCAAATATTCAATCTTTTTTTATTGATCTTGCCCATCACTAATATTAATATGATACTTACATTGAAGTGAAAAAGCTGCCAACTCAACTGCCGTTTGGTGGGGGCACTCTAATTTTCCCACTAGTATGTCCTGTTTTAGTTGCAAGAAGAACTGGTAACGGGTCAGTTCTTCTCTGAGATTGTTCGGTTCAGAGGAGTAAAACTTTACTTTTAGGTGCAGTGTGTATGGCGGACCAACTAAAATTAAATACACAAACTTAAATACAGACTCAATTCACGATTTAACCTTTAAAAGTACTTTGACTAGGAAGTTCAACTGAAAATGTACATCTTGTTGTCTGAAAAAATACTTTTAAAAGTTAATGCATTTAAGGCTATGATGTATTATTTTCAAGTTGGTTAATCCAATATCAGTTAAAATCAGTTTTTTCGCAGTGTGCTCTAAACGTTCAATTTTTTTTTGTTAGTTTTACACTTTTAATAAATACTACTCATTGTCATGCAAATGTCCTTCCATTTAACCAGTTCTCTATCTCTTACTTCATTCCACTTATATTCATATTTATTGATGTACATAAGTACATGTTTTCCATAAGTCAAGTTAATAGCTATAGTGTATGATATAAAAACAGAATAATAATATATAACTAGTATAAAACGTTATAATTTCGTGTAGTCAAAACATTGATATAAATAAAACCTAATATCGCTCATTAAATGTACGTCATAACTTAAAAAAACAATTACATTTTATCAGTTAAAAGTTCATACAAAATGCAATACACCTTTATATACAACTCAAAATTGTTATTTTTTGAGTTATGACTATTGTATTCAACGAGCGATATGTATAGAAAAAACACTATATTAGATTTATTTTGATTTTTGGTAGTGCCAAGCTTTTTTTTAAAGGAAGGGTGATGGATGGAAATCAGGTTGGAGGATGAGATGAACATTAGGGAATTGACTTAGGCAGTTAATCATTCAGTCACGACTAGTTTACTATTATAATTTTTTATATTAATGAAAACGTGAACAACACAAACAACCCGGGAGGAATATTTATCGTTAGAAAAATTATTCGCCCCAGGCGTGACTCGAACTCGCATTTCTGCAGTGGAGGATTGGTTCAGCCTAACGATTCAACCGCTCGGCCTCCGTAGCCCCAAGTAGCAAGTTGAAAATAATAATTCATAGCCACATATAAGCGAATAGAGTAGAGAGCATTCCAATTACACACTTTTAATTTGCTTCTTGATTGACTTCGTCGGGTCCAGCCAATGCTTAACGTGATTCGCATCGGTGAATTGCAGACCGAAATAATCCTTCTCGATCAGGTCCAGCGAGTAGAACACCTGCTCGTAGAGATCCCTGGCTTCAGCCTTTTTCTATAAGAAAGAAAAGGATGTTGATTAAAATTTAGTATGTCAGAGGTAGATCCATTTAATCTCATGCTGGAGCTCATTCCATTTAACTAAGCGAGGAATGCAGACAATTGCATAGATATTTTAATGTCTATGGAGTTTACCTATATGACTATTTAAGTTATCTGCCTAAAAATAATGATATATCATAATTTAGTTTTTAAAGGTTAAATAAGTCAAATCTTAGGACTTGTAGTTTTATGTGTACAAATGTATTTCGATTTCTCGCCTAACTAAATGAAATGAGTTCTAACTTTACATGGAAACCCCCCTCTTTTTAAATTTGTTACGTGCACATACAGTGAATTTTAATTTCAGTATACATATAAGCGTTTAATTTGAAGCTTCTAGTGGGGGACGAGAGGGTACGAGCTGAGCGCATGTTGGGGGTGGAGAGGTCCACGCCCAGCTACATAGTGTTTCAGGAGACGAACAGAGAGAGGCTAGAGTGGGAGGCAATGGTGAGGTACGAGATGAGATTGTGAGAAATGGAGGAAGAGAGATTGGTGAAGGATGTATGGAATGGCTAGGAAATGGGGTGAAGGTGGATGAGTGGGTAAGGGGGAAAGGGAAGGAGGTGGAAGGGCAAGAAAGGCAAGGGCGTATTGAGAGAAGTGAGTATAATGATATGTATGGGAGGTGGCAGGTGTATGGAAGAGTGCCGAAGTATTTGATAGAGAAGGGATGGGGTAGAGAGGATAGGGTGATTGTGGCAAGGGCGAGGTGTGGATCAGAGGAGAGAGGAAGGAAAGTATGGATGGGGGAAGAATATGGAAGGTGTGTGTTGTGCGGACAGGGGAAGGATACGTGGGGACACTTGGCGGAGGAATGTGAGGGGGCGAAAGAGGAGTGGCTGGGAGCGAAAGGGAATAGAAGGGTAGTGGATTGGATGAGAGAGGATGGGATCGGGGTAAGGACGTTGGAAAAGCTGGAGAGGGAGAGGGAAAAGAGAAGGGAGGGTAAGAGGGATACAGGAATGGAGTAATATCGAATAAATTGTAAATAGTTTGTAAGATATGCCAATAAAGGTTTTTTTTTTTTTGAAGCTTCTAACGAGTCTTTCCACTCCCAGATTAAGCATGAGTAAAATTTTGAGCTTAGTTTTACGGGTGAGGCAAGTAGTGGGCGAAAATAATTCCTACCACAATATGGCCGCCGTTTGTTGTCATTCCAAATGAACCAAATATTGTTATATTTTTGGGGTTACTTCACAGTGTTGTGCCCTATGTTTATTAACTTTGGACTGATTTTACTATTTTATTCATTATTTCAAGACTTTTGTGTGTTTATTATTATCGTCATTATAGGTTAGTCAATAGAATACTTTTGTGTTTTGTGTAAAAAATTGAATGTGTTCAGTATTCCGGAACCGGACACCCACATTTGTTTAGTCTAGAAAATATAATATTAATTAATGTAAATAATAAAATATATTCGTATACTTGCTTTGATAATGGCACAAGTGAAGTTTTCATAATTTTTTAGAAAGAGCCTGCAAAAGTTCATAAGATACTTTTATTCAAATATTGAAGTCTCTATCTTACCTTGATTTATCTTATTTTTTGCACGTATTATTATTTGTATTTTTTAAAGTTGTACTCGTTAAATAACTGTATCAAAAAATAATCACTTTTTTTTTAGTTGTGTCACTATCAAAGTAAAGCAATGACATTTATTTTGCAAGGAGTGCAATTTTAAATGTGCCTGCTTAAATCCCTACCACAAGATGGCAGACACTTGCCTCACTTTGTGAATCCATCATTTTGACAAGTTAGCAATCCATGTATATAACATCCTTGTAACACATAATTTACCATAACCTCAAATTTATTCAATTATTCAATTAGCATTCTGGGTAACCACACAAAAAAAATTCCGCTTACTCTAACTTAAATTTTAATTTAAATGATCGCATGGTACAATTTTCGTACAATCAAATCCATTCCCTATTGACAAGTTGCATTCATTTTCCATTTTCATTTATTTTATTTCTTTTTTTTATTCATATTTTCAGAAGGTATTCGTTTTCTGGAAATAGTACAACGAATTTGTAATTCGAGTTTAATGTGTCACAGGCTGATTATACAAATTAATGAGCGCACACTTCGCTTAATTGACGTCACCTCTGCTGTAATTATTTTAATAACCGTGCGGAAAGATTACGCTAATTGCACGAGTCTCTTGCTCTTGCTGTGAGTGTGTATTAATTAAAACGGTCTAGTAATGTGTGTGATTGTGACGAAAAGTGCGAGGAAAAAGTTACATTGGATAAACATCGAAATAAAATTTCATGATAATATGTACCATTGGTGGAAATAAAATGTTGGGACACGTACAATTTTTTTAGTGTGTGTCAAACTTTGGACTTGTCAGTTAATTGTCTTTAGATGTGTCAAAAATAAACATTCCTTTCTTTTAATAGTATTTCTATAACACATATTATAACCTATTTATAGAAAACCTGACTTAATCGGTACAAATTTGACGATACGTGACATTATCCAGTTTTCGATTTGTCCCAAAATTTTATGTCCACCGACAGTACAATGTGTATTTTGAGGATTTAAAGCTCATTTATAACAACAAAAAAATACCATGGGTGCAGCCAAGGGGAGGCCAGCGACCTGGAGAAACAGTATATTGTTGACTTTTCACGTGAAAATAATTGACAAATCATAATTTTTTTTTTTTACAAATATTTTGACTCTTGTAGCCCCCTGATATCAATCCTGGCTACGCCCATACCAAGAATTACTGAATTGATAATACTGAACTATGAAAGTAGCATCAATCTATTTTAGCCAGGGATGGGCCTCGACTTTAATAGTGGATGTTGTGAATGTCAACGATACCATTTAAAGGTTATGTTATCATAATGTATATGTTGGGATTTTGGATGGTTTTGAGAATTTTGGATACTCTGTTAACTTCCAAGCTGTCTGCCAAAATCGCATCGCATTGGGCTAAATAGTTTAACCTTTTCGCTACTAGGAGCGTATCCATACGTTTAGTTTTTATGTGCTCCATGTGCGAAGAGCATATATTTTCAAGTCTGTAAATCGTGAGCGGAGAGCGCACAAAGTTTGTGTACCTCTTCAATGAGCAGTCTATACAGTATAATTAAAAAAAAATCCATGGCCAACTTTTGTTTGTTTTGTTTTTTGCATTTTCCTCAAAGAAAATGTAATGCAAGCCTATAAAATGTTTACACACAGTATATGCCGGTATGAGCCTGTGGTAGGAAATATGCGCGGATACGCATTGTGTTTTCGAGCACCGTACATGGGGCACGCATTTAAAATTAAAACTGCGTAGTGAAAGGGTTAAATGTTATACCAAAGTTATATGTCAAGAACGTTGCACAAATAGTCGAGTCGATGTAAAATTCGACACATCGAATTGCCGTTCAGCCGAGACAACAGTTGGGAGTTTACTGCCAACTGTTGGAGAATTCTCTGATGACCGGATTGTTAATAGTGAATGTGTTTGGGTTTTTGGCAATTGTACAAAATAGACCGAGAGGAGTACCGTTCATTAGGTGCCAACATACATCACAAACAAATCCAAACATGTTAAATGTTGAACATTTTGATGAACAGGCCCAATGACATCCCTGATTTTAGCACATCACTCTTTATTTTGTACTCTTCTTTTTTTCCATATCAATCTTTGAATATTTTATTCAATATCCACATCAAGTTAAAATAACACTTGAACCAGTTAGCTTCGTTAATTATCATAGGTATTAACCTTAAACGAAAAGATACAAGAATATCCTAATTAGTAATGAAATCAAGGAGTCGGAATAATCGATTACAATATTATTCACTATTAGTTTACGGGAATCATCCTATTGTCTCCCGCTCTTCTCGAGCGGTCGCAATTAGAAAACGTTCCCGTGCCACTTTCTAGCAAACAATAATTGCGTAACACAGCGTACAGTTAGCCACACCAGGCAACAGGTTCATAATTATGTTATGAGAAGGTAATTTCGAATATTACCTTACTTAAAAAATTATCACCTTGATTTCTTTAATTTTTGTTCTGAAAAAAATCTTATAATGATGAGTTCAAACTCAGATTTTATGACTATAATCTGTTTTTTGTTTTAATGACCAATCAAATTTGACATTTTAAGAATTTAGTGGTGTGATGCAGGTTGTGTGTTTTAGGTTAGGACAAGATTAAACGCGTTATGTTGTAAATCAACTTTTCATTTGTAAGTTATGTGAAGGGAAATCTGACATTAATATGAAAATTCAATTAACTCACAAAGATTATGATTACAAATGTATTTACCTAACACCACCTCAAAGTATTTGTATCTACTACCAATTTAATAAAGTGTCTCTGAGGATCAGGTAGGATAGGAGGATCAGGTAGGATAGGAGGATCAGGTAATATTCCTTGATCAGGAATATCTGTTTTCTATATTATCTGCCTGTTTATATTTTCAAATTTTTAAAAAGTTCTAAATACAAGGAATTTTTCTTTTAGGTATACATGTTACGATTTGTTAATGTAAATATTCAGTCATTCGTGATCTTATTAAAAAATTTCAGTTTGAAAACTCTAACGAGTGTGTTCCCCTCCCAGACTAAGCATGAAGTAAAATTTCGAGTTTAGAAAAGCCAAATCAGGCTTTTCTAAACTCGAAATTTTACTTTATGCGCCACGCGTATAAAACACTGATTTAAAGTGAAGTTCAAAACATACTTCGACTTAGTTTTGTTTAGTTCATTAATTTTACAAATGTTTATATGGAATATGTGAAAGTATACTTAAAACAAAAAATGCCTGTATGTGTTGTAAATTTGCAAGTTGTATCGTTTTAAAAGTCTCTGCATTGTGACAATTTATTTGACAAATTATGATTTATTTGTCACATTGATAATCATTTACCATCTCAAAATTTTATGTTTAAAATACCCTAGTGTTAAAGCAGGACTGTCGCAACTGTTCGCAGTAAATACACCCTAAGTTTAGTCATATTAAAAAAAACAGAGTTTATAATGTTATTATTAAAATTAATTAATAATAAAATTATAGTCATAATATCTCAGTTTGAACTCATCATTACAAGATTTTTTGTGTTGTGGGAAATATTCGATTTAAATACCGATGTAAAGATAGCCACGGATTTTGGCGCCTCCACCACCACACGAATTATGGAACAGATTCCACAGATTCCACAGATTTTCAAAATTTCATAACTCCCAAACCACATATTTTATTTTCAAAATTTCTTCAATAATTGATTAAACAATATATATAGAGCGAGTATAAATAACCAGAATGTTGTAACTCTTAATTGTTCTTTATTTAAACAATATATTGCTGTCCTGAGTATGTCACCTTTCATACCAAATATTAAAAAAAATCATATCTCTAAAAACTCCTATTATATTTTCCAAATTTTTTCACTAATTGTTTAAACAATATATCTGGATCGAGCATAGATGGTCAAAATGTTGTCACTCTTATTTGTTAATTATTTATATAATATATTGCCTTCCCGCGTATAGCACCGTTCATACCAGATATTAAAAAAATCATATCTCTTAAAAATCATATTTTATTTTACAAATTTCTTCACTAATTGTTTAAACAATATATCTAGACCGAGCATAGATGGCCAAAATGTTGTCACTCTTATTTGTTAATTATTTATATAATATATTGCTGTCCCGCGTATAGCACCGTTCATACCAAATATTAAAAAAATCATATCTCTTAAAAATCCCATTTTATTTTCCAAATTTCTTCACTAATTGTTTAAACAATATATCTAGACCGAGCATAGATGGTCAAAATGTTGTCACTCTTATTTGTTAATTATTTATATAATATATTGCTGTCCCGCGTATAGCACCGTTCATACCAAATATTAAAAAAATCATATCTCTTAAAAATCCTATTTTATTTTACAAATTTCTTCACTAATTGTTTAAACAATATATCTAGACCGAGCATAGATGATCAAAATGTTGTCACTCTTATTTGTTAATTATTTATATAATATATTGCTGTCCCGCGTATAGCACCGTTCATACCAAATATTAAACAAATCATATCTCTTAAAAATCCTATTTTATTTTACAAATTTCTTCACTAATTGTTTAAACAATATATCTAGACCGAGCATAGATGGCCAAAATGTTGTCACTCTTATTTGTTAATTATTTATATAATATATTGCTGTCCCGCGTATAGCACCGTTCATACCAAATATTAAAAAAATCATATCTATTATTATGGGGCAGGTGGTGGCCGAGTGGTAACGTCACCGGACGGTATATCGCTCGGCGAGCCACAGGGTTCGATTCCCGTGCACGGGGAGTTGTTTTTTAAAAATAATTTCTCGTCGTGTCCCTGGGTGTGGTATGAATGTGTCGTGACGTCCAAATATATGTTATATTAATACAATCATCGTTAGTGGCTGAATGGCTAGAACCTATGCCAAACAAACAAAAATTATTGTGATATCACAGCAAAAAGTGTTTGTATTTAAACTTCTTTAATAATATTGAATTAATCTGAATATAAAGTATGTTAATTTTAGTCCAGAAAGAGGCTTTAAAAAAAAGGGTAACAGAAATGAATATTTTAGCATAAAGTACACATCTAATTCTATTCTAGGAAATGATCCAGAACAATGATCCAACTGACCTACAAACATTCACCAGCCTTTGTCCAATTTATTTTTTTTAGGAGTGGTCAGGGTCAAAATTTTCTCCAATGTTAGAGTGATACGTATTCCAATTTTACCTGATTATGAAACATGATGTAAAATTATGGATTATTTATTTCACTTTTAAATAAGTGTTTTAATTTTTTGGAATAGATTTTTATGGTAAAATGTTTTCACTGTATTTTATTTCCTGTATATTCACGTATCACATCTATGTTAATTAATTTCCGGAACTCAAATTATGCATAAGTAATGCATATGTGAATGTTTTTTTTACAGATAATTCATAGAATTATATTTATCATTGGGAATACAACACTGAAGCCCGGTTGTTTAATAGCGTTTTAAACTGAGTTCAACTTAAACCTGGCTAAAAAGTCAATTTAAGATCTCGTGAGGGAGGGTTTTGGAAATCTAATTAATTTTAACATTCCTATAAAAGAAATTCCTAATTAAAACAAAAATTAACTTAAAATTAGATAATTTCAACGTCCGACATCGGTTTGTCAATGAATTTCATTTCATGATTTATAATGAATCATTTCTGTGTTAATGAATTTCTATCCACACTAATTCCAAACTTTCTTTAATTAATTTCTCACCTAACCCCTTAATTTTCTTTGGCACATTTTTTTTGGAATTTCCCTTATTTAAATCAAATTAAGACCACATCAATCACTTTGAATAATTACATAAGTCCGACACACTACTACCAGTGAATCATGATATTAGTCATCTGCAATTGAAATTCGCAAATCCAAGTAGGTATACAGAAGTGTTTATTACGTTATTTACAGCTTGTTATTCTTGGTAAAAAAAAAGGTGAGTTGTTAAATGTTTATCCAACTTTGATTTTACAATATAATTTCCTTGTACAGTAAACATCAATCACAATTTGTTAGACGCTTATTTTGCAACTGCAAAAGCCTGTATCAACTGGAATATTTGCCCGTTGCGTGTCACCGTAGCGTAACATTTGGAGACACGGAATGGTTCAACAGATTGCATATTTTAACACATAGACGAGTATCTTCAAAATCATTATGATACGATTAGATGACATGGAAGTGAAGATGACTAATTCGTAAGCATTTGTGGTTGATCGGCAGGTAAATAAGAAGAAACTGATACACCTACACGACCCAACTAACATAATGCCGTAAAGTGTCAATTTCTTTGATGCAACGGACAAAAACCACCAACTGGCCGATTGGTTCTGTTGCTTTGCACCGTGTCATGATTTGACACGTTACAACCCAACTGTCTGTACTAGGTGGAGTCTATAAAAAATACATGCTTTTTATTTTTGTTAGACAATGTCGCTTCTTTAGATTCATAATGATATTAATGTATAGATGTTTTCATATTTCTTATTAATATATGTAAAATAGTGTTCTTTACACGTCCAGAAATGGATTTTTCCATGACTGCATGACTTCTCGTGTGAGGCGTAGCAAATGTCATGCGCGCACAGAAAAAGCTTTTTTCTAGTGTTAATGAACTATATCATAAAAAAACAGTTCTCATTTAATTTCATAATGCCTCGATTTCAATAACATTCCAGTAAAAAAACTTTAAAAATTCATTCACATCTGGTTGATATTCACAAGTTAAGTTCAATGTGGTACATTCACTTTAGGAGGTAAATAGTTTGCGTGGAGCTTTGTCAACCGTAATAAACCATGCTCAGATTCAATTTTAAATGTTACATCTTTGCCCTTTGGACAATCCTTTTTATGGAGAATTGGCTGGTGCCATGGTGTTGCAACTTAAATGCCACGTGCTTGTCATTGAAATTCCAAACACCCTGTCTGTACAGTTACTTTATAATAAATATAATAGGCAATTGCAACCAATGAAGTAGATGAATGAAATAATTTAAATTAAAAATCACTTATTTTTAGAGAGATTGCATCTCAACAAAAGCACCGTTATGTGAAGTATTTAATCACAATGAAAAACTTTTTATTCCTTACTTCACTTTTATTTTTATTCATTAGATGTACAGTTGCAAGAAAAAAAAACTAATACATAGCCAAAATATTTGGATATGTGAACTGGACTTACTTTGATTTTTCAAAACGTCAATCAAATTGACAAATCTGCAGATATATAAAACGAAATTTAAATAATGCCTCAAACTGACTGAAACGCAAAAAGCAATAATAACAACCTGTTTAGAGACGGTATTAGCATTGGAGACATTGCATCTCAACAAAAGCACTGTCTTGTTGGCCAAGAAAAATTTGTGAGACAAGTCAGTTTTACAAGAAAAAATACGTTATTTTAGAAGTTACTAAAACTCTTTGCTGTATTAGTTTTTTCCCCTCACAACTGTACATTTCAAGTGTTAAGAACTCATTATTAATAACTAATTAGTTATTGATAATGAGTTCTTAGCACTCAAAATGTACATCTAACGAATAAAAATAAACGTGAAGTAAAGAATAATTTAAGGGTTATGTTACACTGTTTTTGTTTCTAAAAATGTAGTTCATCGGCTAAATTAGTTAATTGAAATTTAGTTTTAACGAGTGTTTTCCACTCCCAGATTAAGCATGAAGTAAAATTTCGAGTTTAGAGAAGCCTGAATATTTGGTTTGGTCGCGTTTTGGTCAAATTTTCAGGCTTGTTTAAACTCGAAATTTGACTTTATCTGCCACGTATACAAAATATTTTAACACGTTATTCATATTTTTAACGTTTGGCGTCACTTTGGACAGTTGATTTATCGATAATCGGACATAAGTTGACTTTAGTCAACAGTAACAGTTGCCAGCCAACATTTAGTCTATTTTCTGACACTTTACTAGCATTAAACTATAATGATATGATTGGCAATTCTATTAATAACACTTTATAACTTTTTCGACAAGTCCTGACATTATATTTTCACCTTATTTTTTAATGTTTTCATCCACATAATATTTTACCACGTTATTCACATTTTTAACGATTGGTGTCACTTTGAACAGTTGATTTATCGATATTCGGACATAAGTTGGCGTCAACAGCTAACATTGATATTTGTCAACAGTGACAGTTGACATTAGTGGGTGCCAGCCGACATTAAGTCTATTCTCTGACACTTTTTCTTTTTATTTGTGAAATTTTTGATGCACATAATATTTTAACACGTTATCACAGTTCATATATATCCAGTTAGCCAATCTCTGTATAAAATTTTGTAACAGCGTTTGGATCCAGAAGCGAGACTGGTGATTGGTGTATATAGTCATCTGTCTTACTCGTACCCCACATCCTGACCATAGTCTCTCCTTTTCTACTCAATTTCCAGTTCTCTCATAAGTATTGGCTCTCCTTGACGTTATTCACATTTTTAAAGTTTGGTGTCACTTTGAACAGTTGGTTTATCGACATTTCGACACAAGTTGCATCAACAGCCGACATTGTCATTTGTCAACAGTGACAGTTGACATTAGTAGGCGCCAGTCGACATTTAGTTTAGTTTCTGAAATTGTTTCTTTGTATTTCTAAAATTTTTAATGCACATAACAATTGATTTATCGACATTCAGGCATTAGTGGGCGACAGTCTATTCTCTGACAATTTTTGATGCACATAACAATTTAACGCATTTTTCGTATATTTGACGTTTAAACATAAGTATAAATGAAATTGCCAATACTTGGTTGTAGAATATGTACTTCAGAACATTAAAAGTGCGCAATTTACAATAGACTTTTTATAAAAAGGCGAATGTAAAAAAAATTTAAGACAAATTTGTTGTAGCTGCGTAAAGACTATTCTTTTAATATTTGACGTCACTGTTGATACTTGACGTTTATCGACACTCGGAAATAAGTCAGCGTCAATAGCCGACATTGATACAGTTGACAATCATTACAATAATTGATGTAAAATTTTATTGTCTATTTTGACTTTAATTTAGACACAGGGATTTTTTTTTTAAATATACGTATCCTGATTTATACAGTGTACATTTCCAACATTCATTGATTTTTATAAAAGCGTTAAATTTAAAGCTTCTAACGTGTGTTTCCACTCCTTGATTAAGCATGAAGTAAAATTTCGAGTTTAGAAAAGCCAAATTCTAAGCTCGAAATTTTACGTATAAAACACTGACTTAAAGTGAAGTTCAAAATATATTGCATATGTTTGATTTTAGTATTTAATGTTCAAATGTTTGAATATTTAAAATTTTCGAACACCCAACGTCCAATCATTTAAATATTTCAATATTTTATTATCGATCACTACTTCCAAAACCTCGTAAGTCCCAATTTTACAAAAAAATGTCCTCGTAATTCAAATATTATTAATTTACCAATGTTAGTATAAACATCTACTCAAAATATTTATTAAAAATCACTCATGATAAAGTTATATGTACAATTAAAAAAAAATCAGAAGAATTACGCAGCTCATATAATAATAAACTAGTATTTTGTGCTCCCGTCAAATTTCACATTTTGCTTACTTCTTATTTTAGCATGGATAATGTAACGACTAAATGAAGATCTTTTCATTTCAAGTTGTATTATCAATCAGAAATTTTCAAATATAAACATAGAATTTGTTCTGAAACTAAAACTTTAATCAGCATTTACATGAAACCTAATTTTGATATTGATCAAAGTAGAACAAGAGTATTATAGAAAACAAATTGTTTACAATAAACAAGTTTTTTTGTTTAAACAAAATCAACATTAAAACAGTTTTTTTGTCCATTAATGAATGAGTATTTAAGTTTTTCACAATTATAAGAAGTGCAATTAGTTGTTAAAACTTAAAACAAAAATCAGATGGGCATTGTCACAATCAGGTGTTAATTAAAATACATAAGGTCTTCGAAATGTCCTCCTCGATTCATGCAAACCACTTGAAACCGCGTTATTTACAAACAAACCAAAATTCCCACAAAATCCACCGACGAATTTTCGATATAATCCCGGAAAAGGGTCCGCACTGTAAACAATGGAGTAGGCGTTGCACTATTACATTACAACAATTGCGAAAAAAAGCGCACACAACACACCCACGTCTCGCGTTTCTTCCTTTCAAGGGCTCGAATTTCTTCACTTTTTTTCACTCAACAGGAAACTCACCGATAATTCGACGGAGAGGTCGGTCCCGTCCAGCAGGATGACCCTGCACTGGATGAGGTTCTTGTTGTGGGCATGTTTCGCCTTGTTGTTCTGGGCGCCCGATGCCGAGTTGCTAGCGTTGTTCCGAGTCTTTCGGCCGCTCAAGAACCTGAACATTTTCTAGCATCACAGAGAGAGTTTACGCTGGAAACCGGGGGATGTTGTGTAAACGCACACACGCACGAGGAATCACACGGAGCGGATAATTAATGCGCGGCACTGTTAATGCGTCGCACTCACAGGCGCGGATTTGTTTGCTGACCGCTATTCGCGACGAAACTGATGGACACAACAAGACGCCATTGCGGTGCGCCACCGGTACTTTGCGGAGTTGCCGGATTTTTAAGGATTGTCCTCGGAATAGGGTAAATTATTCAATGCAGAGGATTTTCCAAGGCAGGGGCAGGGTAGGGGCCCGCCATGCTCCCTTTTGGAGATCCCATAGTTGGTGAATAGAAGTGGTGGACCTTCAAATAGCCAAAGTTTACTTTATGCTTGAACTAGGAGGAAAATAGATCCCACTCAGCTTTAACTACGCCACTATTTCGAGGATATTATACTTGGGAAAAATGCTCTGGGAGGCTCAAGGTAGTCATGGGCGTAACATATGTGTTACAAGGTATGACAGAATTGGATCTTTCCCAGTTTTCCCCTACCCCTATATGGAAAATTCAAACCCGCAGGCCGTAGTTCGTGCGAGAGAGAACAATAACGTTGTATTTGGTTACGTTTTTGACTCTATCATAACCTCTCTTTCCGGTTTCGCTGTACTTTCATGGAGGTTTTTTTAATATTTTGTGTTAAAAATAAGTGTTATTACAATAAGACTTTGTGTTAGTGTTAAGTGTAATTAAAATAAAAGTTTGTGTTACGTGTAATTAAATTTAAAAAAAATATGTTGACGTTTATTGGGTTATAATAAAAACTAGCGATGGCTCGCAGCCTAACTTCAGGGTAGCCCACAGCGCCAAGGCACACAACATTTGAGGTTGGGTTCCCGCTTTATAAATACAAGGAATTGCACAACAAAGTTACCTTTCATAACCGGATACATATTACCTTGGGATCCTGGCGTACCTTGATGTTATGCAACATATTTGAAACGAAGATTATTTATTTAAATTACTAATTTTGAGGTATTTAAAAGAAACAAAGATTTTAAGCAAAATCTCTTAAATAAAATAAAATGCAAAGAGAAGAAAAACAAGAGTTTTCCACTCCCAGACTAAGCATGAAGTAAAATTTCGAGTTTAGAAAAGCCCCGTGAAAATTTGTCGAGGGTCGCGCAGCGACCCGAGACAAATTTTCTTGGCTTTTCTAAACTCGAAATTTTACTTCATGCGCCACGCGTATAAAACACTAAAATATTGTAAAATTTATGTATGTTCGAACTTCGCTTAAAATCTGTGTTTTATACGCGTGGTGGATGGAGTAAAATTTCGAGTTAAGAAAAGCCCAGACAAATTTTCACGGGGCTTTTCTAAACTTGAAATTTTATTTCATGCTTAGTCTGGGAGTGGGCAAAACTCGTTTAAAGTTTCAAATTGATCTTTTTTCAAAAACAACGAATGTCAAAAAATGTACAGCTTGTGCATGTTTACCTAAAGTTTACCATGAAGTAATGAGTTTAAAATTCAGCGCGCATTTGTGACGTAAGCAATCTCTACCACCACTTCAAAATCTTAGATTCTGTCGATCCTTCTTACCGTATACTCAACCGTCCTTGAGGAAGGCTATTCACAGCACTGATTTAATAGGTTCGGAAAGTGATGACGTCAAAATTGAGTGAAAAATTCAAACGTGTGTCATACTTCGAAAACACTGTCAAAATATTGGATTATATTCGCTAAATATAATGCATTATTTAATGTTTTAGTGCAACTTCTCACCGATTACAAATTGCATCGGTGTTGTGAATAGACCTCTTGTTCATGAACGGACAGATTCAATGCAATAAGTGTAAAAGGTTGAGCACTAGTTCATGTAACGAACTAACCTAGTGTTTTTAAAATATACACCTTCATTTCCAACTTTAAGAATTTTGTAAGAATCAAACAGATTGTTAAAATTGTATCAATGTTTAAAAAAAACACTTTCATTAAAAATTTTACAAAAAATAGTTATTTAGGTAATTAGTGTGTGAAGCACTGGCGGCCTAACTTCATGTGAGGCTCTAATCCAAGATACAAAAAATAAGGTTGAAAGCACTACGTATCTATTTTGTTTATCAATGCTGTTGACGTCACTGAATTGCGCCATTAATACATGCGTTTAGCAGGATAACGAGCGCACCTTTTAATTATGAGATGCATTACCTTGGCATTTTTGCTTCACATGAAGTTGGCCACCGGCCGCCACTGGTGTGAAGCAGGGCTTTTGTTCACGATTTGAGAGTTTAGAGTACGAGCCGTAGGCGAGTGTCCTAATCGCAAAGAATGCCAAAAAGCCCTACTTCACACACAAGTTGCCTACAATATTTTATCTTTTTTTTTTATCATGAAATTTATTAAAATAAATATTATATTTATTAAAATACGTTTATTTTGCATTTCTATTTAGTTCAGACTCAAGTCGTCAGGCGTCTTGGCGCTGTGATTACAATAATAGATTATGAATAAAAATAAATAAATATTTTGGTTTTTATTCATTTATACTTAATTAACATTATAAATTTCATTAGTATTTGTGATAATTTAGATTTTCTGCAGCAATTATTTCCCTTTACACTTTGGATAGATGCAGGAATAAGTTTTTTTCAGTGACGCACGAAGTGTCGTAATTGACAGATAGTAAAAACTGTTTAAAAGGTAAATCCTATTTAAAATGCATTGACCATTTTAACATTAGTGCTGAAAAGTAGAGCTTTACGCACATTTGTGAGGTGCACGAAAGACAAGGTAACAGGAGTGAATGAATTAAGACATAAATATTAACCGATTAATAGTTTTCCATGAACCTTAAAATTCACCAACTTTTGTAGAAAATAGATAACAAGATAAACACTGCAATTTGTTTGAAATCCAATCACTCATTGTGTATGGAGGATATTATCAGTCAATGTGTATTTAATCCGTTTTTCAAGTCACCTGTTGAAACTAACGAGTCAGAATATAACCACAATCTAAGAAAAAGCAAGCGAGTCAAGGTTACATAAAAACTAATCATAATTTTAATCCAATTACTTAGATTTTAATTAAATAAATATTAGAAATGTTTGCGCAGAATAAACGCCCAAAACAGGCAAGGGAATAAATGTTTACCCCGAAATTTTCAAAATGTTAAATGTTTGTATGTAGAAGCAGTCCTGAAAGAGCAAAAACAATATTTTTACCAGTAAACTTTCCTAAATTTGTATATCCTCTCCCTGAAATGTTTTTCTAGTTACGGCCTTGCGTCCGTGTATGATAAATTTACGAAAATACATTCATAACTCGCCCTCATATTCAATCCGATCCTGTAAAAGTGCAGATAAATCCGGCAACACTGTTTAATCCCACTTGTTAACATAAACGGCCTACTTCACCGCGCTGATTCCACAGGTGGTATCGCGGCTAGCTTCAGGTGATTTACGTTTTCAATTGTTTTTGGAGGTTATGCGGTTCGAATTTTGAAATTTGGCGATTTCTTTATTGATAAAGCAAGTGTCGTCTTCTTAAAATGAGCGAACCTGGAAAGATCAAGAAATTGGACGAGGTTGTGATTAATAGGATTGCCGCTGGTGAGGTTATTCAAAGACCTGCGAACGCATTAAAAGAAATGATTGAAAACAGGTATTTAATTTGAATCAATATACTTAAATATTTATCAGAAATGATTTACAAAAGTCATAATAAAGCCACAATATTCAAAAGAAAGAAAACACTTAAGTAGACTTATTGTTATTTTAGCTTGGATGCCAATTCCACGAATATACAGATTATGGTAAAAAATGGGGGACTGAAATTATTGCAGGTAATTAATTAAATCGGCAGTTAGAAGGAAATAAGAGTGAAATAATTTTCATATAAATGTAGTGAAATATTTTCATATAAATGTATTGTCTGTGAAAGGCAATTGCTTTGCTATAAACATCTTAAGAACAAAATACAATTTCATAAAAATAACTTAAAATGTATTTTTTTTTTTAATATTTTCACGCATTAAAATCATCACGAAGCACTAATATGAAAGAAGATTTTTCTTATGTTTTGGATTTATTTCTATTTTGATTGTATTGTACCCGACGCCCTAAGGGGCAACAAGGGATAGCAGAAGAAGAAGAAGATTGTATTCTTATTTATATCAGCGAACCATTAAATTTTGTCTTTTATTATTATTAGGGCAGAGTGCAAGATGAGACGCAGGCAACGGCGGCTCACAGCCTAACTTCAGGGTAGGCCAGAGACCCAAAGTAATATGTATCCGTTATTGAAAGGTGACTTTGTTGTGCAATTCCTTTTATTTATAAAGCGCGATCCCAACCTCAATAGTTTTGTGTGCCTTGGCGCTGTGGCCGACCCTGAAGTTATACTGCGAGCCGTCGCTGGACGCAGGTGAGTCACGCCACGTAGGAAAAAATAATGGTTTTCGATAATGCATTTATCGTGCCATCATTTAAAACATGAGTTACAGTAGGCTTTGAATTTTAAATTAAATTGGCACTGCTGACTGTTAACACATATTTTACCATAACCTCAAATTTATTCCATCATTTAATTAGCATTCTGGGCAACCACTCAAAAAAATGTCGCCTCCTCTAAATCATAATTTAAACGATCATGTCTCACCTGCGTCTCATCCTGTACTCAGCCTAAATGTTGCAACTAGTGTGTATTATGTTGTTTTACTTTAAGATTCAAGATAACGGCAGTGGGATACGACGTGAGGATTTCGAGATTGTTTGTGAGAGATTCACGACTTCTAAACTGCGGGAGTTTGAGGATTTAAATAAGATATCGACTTACGGTTTTCGGGGCGAGGCTTTGGCCAGCATAAGCCACGTTGCTCATTTGACCATTACTTCAAAGACAGCTAATGAAAAATGCGCTTATAAGTCAGTATAAAAATTATCTGTGCCAATATTGTGAAATTTGTATTTTTCTATTTTGCTTAATTGCTAAGCTAGTGATTTTTTTATTATTTTGTTGATTGACGAGGCATAAAATTCATATTCTTTTTATTAAATTTTTTTGTTTAATTTATAATTTTCAGTTTTTCTTATTTAAGCTAGTGATTTTTTTAATTCCTTTGTTGATTAATGAGGCATAAAATTCATATTCTCTTTATTAAAAGTTTTAAAAGTGTTCTGTTGAATGAATGAAAAATTTAACAGTTTTTTGTATCTATTAATATTTGTTCAGAGCGACTTATGAAGATGGCAAACTTAAAGATAATGTAACACCGGTGGCGAGATCTCAAGGCACACAAATAATAGTGGAAGACTTGTTTTACAACATGAACGTGCGGAGGAACGCTTTGAGAAGTCCCGCAGAGGAATATCAGAAAATTTCAGACGTCATCGGAAAATACGCCATTCACAATTCCAAAGCAGGTTTGTAACACATGAGTCAGAAAATATTGTTTCAGTATAAAATGTAATGAAATACTTCGACATTTTTCATTCATTGTAATTTTTTAGCAGGGTTGTTAAAAAAACGTTTTTTTTTTCTTTTTAATTAAAACAAACAATTTTTGAGTATACATATCCCGATAATTACAGCGTTTTTTAAATTTGCGGGAATTCGTTGCTTCAAAGCGGTTCATTTGAGGCTTTTAACGAGTGTTTTCCACTCTCAGACTAAGCATGAAGTAAAATTTCGAGTTTAGAAAAGCCTTGGAATTTGGATTGGCCGCGTAGCGAAACGGAGCGGCCAATCCAAATTAGGCTTTTCTAAACTCGAAATTTGACTTCATGCGCCACGCTTAAAAACACCGATTTACAGTGAAGTTCAAAAAACACACATACAACAACGATTATAGGCAACCTAATATACGTTAGAGTTATTGGGTTGCCTATTATCACTGTTTTAAACAATTTCTTGAGCAGGATTTGACCCACGTTTTATTCATATCTACTTATTAGATTGCTAAAGCCATGTATTTTAAACTTTGTGATATTTGAGTGTTTTATACGTGTGGCGCACGTAGTAAAATTTCGAGTTTAGAATAGTATAATTTGGATTGGCGGCCAATCCAAATTTTCAGGCTTTTCTAAACTCGAAATTTTACTTCAGGCTTAGTCTGGGAGTGGAAAACCCTTGTTTGAAGATTTTTTTAAAACAAACAACGAATGTCGTAAAATTTGCGGTGTATACCTGAAAGAAAAATTCCCTGTATTTAAAAATCACATGCAGACACAGTTGTGATATTTTTTTGTAATAAAATGTTATGTTTAATAATGTCATTTAAAATATCTTCAACAATTTAGCTAAAATTTAAAAATGTAAACAAAAAATCTTAATGTAGTAAAAAATATAATTTAGCAAATTTAAGATAATAAAAAAAACGTTTTATACAAATTTAACTTTTAAAATATATTTTGAACAAATTTAAGATTTAAAACATGTCTAAAACAAAACCGTTTAAAACACGAACACTGTTTTTAAACATGTTTAAAATAAAACCATTTTAAAACACGACGGCTGTTTTTAAAAATGTTTAAAACAAAACCGTTTAAAACACGACGGCTATTTTTAAATATATTTAAAACACTGTTTTAGAACAAAGTGTTTTAAACACAACAACTCGGTTTTTTAGGATTCAGTTTGAAAAAGCAGGGTGAAAACAATGACATTAGAACACCACCAAATTCGACTATAATCGATAACATTAGGGCGATTTATGGGAATGCGATAGCAAGGTAAAATTAATGTGAAATTAACAACTTCAGTAGTATTTAAATTTCGATGCATGGGATTTAGGGAGTTACTTGAATTCACAATGGAAAACCAGCTTTATAAAGTGAAAGCTCACGGACACATTACGAACGTTAATTATTCTACAAAGAAACTACAGTTCGTCTTGTTTATAAATCATCGGTTGGTCGACTGTCAAAGTAAGTAAAAATTACACTGCACTTTTATAAATAAGTAAAATCAATCGCTTATAAATGACTAAGATTCACATTCTTTTTATCGAGAGGTAGTATCGCCTAAGCGTCCCTGCATTGTGGTATCCGTGGTTCTATTGTGTGCAAGATTGACATCAGCGGCGGCTTGCAGCCTAACTTCAGGGTAATCCAGAGACCCAAGTTAATATGTATCCATTTTTGAAAGGTGACTTTGTTGTGCAGTTCCTTGTATTTATAAAGCGCGATCTCAACCTCAAATTTTGTAGGCCACAGCGCCAGTGGCCTACCCTGAAGTTAGGCTGCGAGCCATCGCTGATTGACATTAATCTACAGTAGATTCTTGAAATTATTATTATAATTTGGCGCCCAACAGCTGCCCCTTCTTTTATAGCTGGATCCGTGCATTAGATTGATGTCTTTTTTTAACCTTTAGCGACTTCAATAGCCCACACGATCTTAATTTTTTTTATACTACAAGATGTTGCGAGAAAATGCATGGACCATCATTAACATGTTCTTTTATTATATTTGCAGTTTGGAATGAGCTATATGTTGATTTTAGTCTCAAAAAAGTATCTACTGATTCTACTAATTACTGAACTTGACTACTGTGTTATACTTAGTGAAATTTAGTAGTTAGTTTCTTTCAACAAACTTTATTGAACCTAACAACTTTCTGCTAATGTCTATTAAAACAATTTTAGGCTCTGCTTTACTAATATTCTCTTTTTTTTCTACTGATGTCTATTGATAAACCTGGATCATTTTTAAACAGGTCTTAAAAAATGCATCGATCAAATATACGCCACTTACCTCCCAAAAAATACCCACCCGTTCATCTACATGAGCCTTGAGTCTTTAGTAGTTAGTTTCTTTCAACAAACCTTATTGAACCTAACAACTTTCTACTAATGTCTATTAAAACAATTTTAGGCTCTGCTTTACTAATATTCTCTTTTTTTTTTCTACTGATGTCTATTGATAAACCTGGATGATTTTTAAACAGGTCTTAAAAAATGCATCGATCAAATATACGCCACTTACCTCCCAAAAAATACCCACCCTTTCATCTACATGAGCCTTGAAATCGATCCGAAGAATATCGACGTTAACGTCCATCCGACAAAACACGAAGTACACTTTTTGAATGAGGAACAGATCATCGAAGCCATTGCTTCAGCGGTTGAAGCAAAACTGTTGGGGTCCAACAACTCTAGAGTCTTCTACACTCAGGTAATATTATATATAGTGTAAAAAAAATAAAGTAACAAGTTAAAATACTGAGCGACTGTAAATAATTGAAAAAATAAGTCAGTTGGCTATTCTGAGTAGTTGGCAATAGTTTTTATTTTAAATGTGTTGCCGCTTAGTTGATTTTTTTTGTTAGAGTTTGAAGTTTTGCGGTTTATACAAATGTTACTACTATATTTTATTTTGTATTTATTCTGTATTTAAACTAAGTACACAAATAAACAATTTATTATTATTTTACTCTCGTAATTTTATATTTGAAGTTTTGCTATATGAAATTATAACAATGGTTTGTAAGATTTCCTTTTTATTAAAGTTAAAAACAGTTTTTTATCTCTGCCATATAAGTCAATTTTGATACTTATACACTCACTCTAATCAATTATTTAGTTAACAAAAACTTAAGCAAAAGCCTTCACGTCATTTGGAACAAAGCTCGGTGACCTTAGTCTGCACTTGAATTGGCGCAATCATTGCATCATTAATGTATTTAAATAAGGCCTTGATTTCCACGATAAATTTTATTTTTGTTTTTGACAAGATTAGTTTTTTCGTGTGGGGTATTTAGATTCTTGCAGAAAATATATTTAACTTTTATGGAAAAATGATGCTGTTGATGTTTTTTTACTGGGGTACTGAGAGATCCAACGCTCAAAAATTTGTCACGTGTGGCGCTGCTGAAGCTAAATTATTGCTAGTATGTATCGCATGAGAAAGTTAAATTGGTCTACTGTTCGTAAATGTCGCGATTAGTATCTTTTTCAAAGTTTTAGAATGTTTAAATTACAATTTTTTTCGTCTGGGGTACTAAAATACCCCAGGTAGTCACTAAGGGTTAAATCCATAGCTAGATGAAATAAAATGCATTGGCATCCATGGCTAAAAGATAAGATGATATTTATTATCTTAGTAGTCTTATTAGTTAAGACTTACTGTTTGCGGTTTGTACGAATATTCTCATAATTTTTTATATTTTATAGATAAGATAATTGTTACAAAATTAGAAATGTTGGTAAACTCTGTTTTTTTTAATATGACCAAACTTAGGGTGTATTTACTGCGAACAGTTGCAGTCCTGCTTTAACAGTAGGGTATTTTTAACTTCAAATTTTGAGATGTTGGTAAATGATTATCAATGTGACAAATAAATCATAATTTGTCAAATAAATTGTCACGCGGCAGAGATTTTCAAAAAAGAGAACGCTACAACTTGCAACTTTACAACACATACAGGCATTTCTTTTAAGTATACTTTCACATATTCCATAAACATTTGTAAAATTAATGAGCATGTGATCAGAACTTAGTCGAAGTATATTTTGAACTTTAATTTAAATCAGTGTTTTATGCGCAGGGCGCATGAAGTAAAATTTCGAGTTTAGAAAAGCCTGATTTGGCTTGGTCGCTCCGCTGCGCTACACGACCCAGCCAAATTTTCAGGCTTTTCTAAACTCGAAATTTTACTTCATGCTTAGTCTGGGAGTGGAAAACACTCGTTAGAGTTTTTAAATTGGAACTTTTTAATAAGATCACGAGTGTCGAAAATTCCTTGTATTTAGAACTTTTTTAAAATTTGAACATATAAATGGGCAGATAATAAAGAAAACAGATATTCCCAAGCAAGGAATATTACCTGATGCTCAGAGACACTTTATTAAATTGGTAGTAGATACAAATAATTTGAGGCGGTGAAAGGTATTACATTTGTAATCGTAATCTTTGTGAGTTAATTGAATTGTCATATTAATGTCAGATTTCCCACCACATAACCTACAAATTAAAAGTTAATTTACAACATAACATGTAATTGGTCATATTAAAAAAAAAATAGATTATAGCTATTTTTTTTACTTAAAGCATTTTTCACATTTTTTGCTTAAATTTGAAGGCTAAATTAGATACGATAAAATTTATTGTCTTAATAGTTTTATTATTTAAGACTTACTGTTTGCGGTTTATTGGAAATATCTCATAATTTTTTACATTTTATAGATAAGATGATTGCTACAATATTAGAAACCTTCGTAGCTATTTTTTTTATTTAACGCATATCTCCCATTTTTCGCTTAAATTTGCAGGCTAAATTACCTGGAGCCCCCGACATAAACACCACAAACTTAGCCGATAAAACTTTGAACAAAACAGTCTACGACAAAGACCTGGTTAGAACCGATTCTTCAGAACAAAAACTCGAGAAATTCTTCGGTCCTGCAGTGAAAAAAAGCAAACCAGAAAATGAAACGGCAATCGGCGACGACGAAGTGTTCGAAGAGAACAACAGAGAGTTGTTGAGAAAAGCGGACAGTTTTGAGAACCGGATGCTCAACACAACTCTATCCAGCATGGGCAGCGATCCCGAACCGCAAATGAGCAAGAAGAAACAGGCGAGCATCGGGAGCACATTTGAAAAAGAAAAAGTGAAGTAAGTATCCTAGAATGAATATTGATCAACTTACGAAATCTCGTAAGTGCAAAATGTGAAATTTGACAGGAGCACAAAATACTTGTTAATTATTATATGAGCTTCCTATGGTCACCCGTACAAATTCTGGCAATTGCCGACAGTGCGAAGTGGGTCTAACCATCAGGGGAGGAGGAACTACAATAGGCCCGACTGTGGCCAAACAATCCTTAATCCTTAATATGAGCTTTCTAATCCTTCTGATTCTTTTTTTATGATTGATCATGAGCGATTTTTGATAAATATTTTAAGTAGATGTTTATACTAATATTGGTTAATTGACAATATCTGAATTAGGAAGAAATTCGTTTGTAATCTCGTGACTTACTAGGTTTTGGAAGTAGTTGATCGATATAATGTATCGTATGTTCAATATGAAAAAAAACCTGCCATGGTAAATATTGTAGGTTGGCAACTCTGAAATTCGACAAGTAAGCTTTAACCACCTTTTTGCCTTTATGTCATTCCGCAAGTTTAATACCCATTTGCGTCAGTTTCCATTAGAGTATTCTGACAACAACATAAATTTAACTACAACATAAATTTAAAGTCTTGTGTATGAGTTAATAAAACACGTTGCCATGGTTAAATTTTTGTGTAAACGTTATTTTAAACACAACTGACAAATACTAAGTTTATGTATTCGTTAAAACTAAAGTATGCAGTGTATTCATGTATGTATTACATAAGCACCTTTAAGTATTACATAAGTGGCATTGCTAGGTCATTGTACTACAACATAAATTAATGAGAACCTTAATGAGACCTGGTGTAAACGCACATTAGAGATTAGAGTGATGACGTAAACAAAAAGTTGAGGTTATGTCTGACGTTTTATGTCAATTTCTAAAGCATGTAGCCAAATTAAATTGAAAATAAAAAAATTAAATCATGGCATTCTCGCAGTTTTTATTTTTATTGAACATACAATATAATTAGGACCAGTTGTACCAAGCAAGTTGAACTAGTTCAACTCTAAACTTCAGTTTAAAGTGACATTAGAACAACAGGAACTGTCATCTTGAACTCAAATTCAGCTTGAATTCGGGTTCAATGTTTTTGGTGCAACTGGTAGTTAGTCTTTGCTGAAATAATTTAACAATGTTGGTTCGTTTACAAAATCATTTTTGATGTTTTCACATTTGAACAATATTTAAATTTTTGACGATTGATTGTAATAAATATTTTAGAGTTCCCATAAAATTAAAAAGCGTGATGGAACTGCAATCAACAATCGAAAATGACTGCGACGATCATCTTCGGGAAATCTTCGTCGATCACGTGTTCGTCGGTCCGGTGAATCCGAAACAGGCGCTCATACAGCACGGCACCCGTTTGTACCTCTGCAACACACAGACCATCATGCGGGAGCTCTTCTTCCAATTCATGGTATTCCACTTTCACAATTTCAACACGTTTGAATTCACCAAACCCCTGTCGATTGTTGAATTGATCAAGTTGGCCCTGGATATGCCGGAAACCGGCTGGACAGATGAACATGGGGATAAGGAAGCATTGGCCAAGAGGGCCAGTCAGATGTTGGTCGAGAGGAGGGATATGCTCGACGAGTATTTTTCGATGGAGATTACCGAGGATGGGGAGTTGAAGAGTATTCCTATTATAATTGGTAAGTTAACTTAACTTAAATAAGAAGCTATGTATTTAATAAGCATTTTTAGATAAACATATGCCTGAAATGTCGGGCCTGCCGATGTACTTACTCAGATTAGCCACTGAAGTTGAATGGGATGAGGAAAAACCTTGCTTCAATACATTTTGTCGGGAAACTGCCACTTATTACGCGAAAATGGAGGAAAAGCAGGGTTGGGAGCACATTACCGAACACGTGCTATATCCTGCAGTAAGGGATTATTTCTGCCCAAGCATAGACTTTAAAAGAAACGGTGCATTGCTCCAAGTTGCTGATTTGCCGAAGTTGTATAAAGTTTTCGAGCGTTGTTAATTTTGTTTCCGAGAATAATTTTAATAAATAAGTCATCACTTTGTTTGTGTCACCGAGTTTCAGTTATACAAAGTTGAAATCGTGTTTTATTTGTGAATTATGATGTATGACGAAGTAGAAGCCTCCATCATTAACAGTTTAAGAATTCTCTTTTAACATGTTAACCGCCAGCGAATATGATGCAAAAATGAATGCTTTGCCAAATGGTTTTTTGTATTTTTAGAAAATGTATGATGATAAATTAAGTTGGTTGCTTATAAAACTCATAATAAACTATATTTCTAATAGTAATATTGGTAACTTTCGACTACCTAGCGGCCGTAGGACCGCTCTGGCACAGGCCGTAAATTACCCAGCGGTTCCTAGGGACCGCCCTGGCGGTTAAAGTGTTAACTAAAAACAATCTCCGTTCTTAGTTAAAAAAGAATCCTTATTCAGGTGATGAATTATTTATAAAATTAATAATATTGGATTTAAAAAAATTATTATGTTAATATTTGTTTACTTACGAATGATTTTTCCAATTAGAAATTGTAATATTCAGGTTTATATTATAATTACTTTCGATCTTCAAAGCAGTATTCAGTAAAAATTATTTTAAGCGTTCAATTCTTGGTTCTGGGGCCAGTATTCCTGAGATGAGTCGTAGGAAACCTGTCATTTAGATAGGGGACTTAACATGTGAATTTGACAGTTAGCGGGCGATCGATTGTGCAATCAATTTCAGGAATACCGGCCTAGTACTTCCAGTCCCTTCTGTATAATAAGTACTTAATTTCACTATCTAACAAAAAGTCATTAATTTCCTACATATTTAATGACTTCAAATGAGCCCCTGAACAAGATGTGCATTTTTTTTACACCTCTTCTGAATCACCCTTTATAACCCTGAAAAAGAACCTGTGATGTGATTAAATAGAACTGTTATGATTTTTTTTTGTATAATTAACATGTCTTTTATTTGCTGTATCCTTCATTATAAAAAGCTAAAAAAAAATTAGAATAAAAACCAATCGAATAGTATAAATACATAATTTACATGTATGTATAAAAGAACCGGGCGACAGCATCCGGTCGACGCCGTCACCGTGATTTAAAAATCCTCATATGTTTGGGGACATGTGACTTAGGGTGAAAACATAGTGAGGGGGCAAGCGTCGAGGCTTCTTGTGGACTGGCGGGGAGCTAAGAGGATCCCACTCAACTCTCCGCCAATCCACACCAAGTCTCTAGCCTCGACCCTTGCTTTCTTACTATGCTTTCACACTTAGGGGTGAAATTGGACGTGATTCACAATGCGGAAAAGAGGAGGGTGGTGGTCATGGAGGGGACGAAAAAGAACACAGATACTACATTGTGGGACCGTGCCTAAAAGATTCAAGCAATCGGAATTATGTATATAATAATATTGACTAGTTAAGAATTGTTACTTTCGTTAAAGAATTAAAAAAAAATAGGTACGAAGTGCTGTAAAATGGATTGTGGTCAACCTTTATTATTAATAAAAATAAAATTTGAATGTATTTCGTAAGTTTAGAGATAAAAATCATTAAGTATTTCACTTAGGATGTGTTTTCTTATTGATGACTTTTCTCATTAAAATGATGTTGCCTCGGTGAGAAACACCATATGTGATAAACTTCATCGGGTATCAGAATAGGCTACCAGATTTTCAATAGTTGGCTTGATCTCTGTTTAGTCTCAGTTTAAATTATATTTCACATAAAGCTATTTAATTGAACCAAGCCATGATTGTGCAACTAGCCCTTGATCAAATGTATTAAGTATTTCATTTAATGACTTTTAGCTTTGAACTGACGATTTTATCATAATTAAAACATTTTCCTTATAACATTAAATTAAATTATTAAATCCATGTTACAACACTTCGTAGACCTCTCGAGAACCGTTCCGTCTCTTTGCCTACACCATATTAGGCAAACGCCTATCACTTAACATTACTAAAGCGGTAATCAGTCAATTAGGTTTGTTTTCTTTTTTTACTTTTTTCTTATCATCATTTTGTTTTAAGTAATAATAATTTCATATAATAAGGCTGACCCGCGCCGCCAGTACTGAAAACTCGTATGTACAGTGGAGGAGGTGGCGTCGTCAGGCGGCGGCGGCGCGGGTGAGTGGTTAATCAGTAATATTCATTGTCGCTGTTTTGGCTGTGGGCGTCGTCGTTGTCGACGACGTCGCCGTCGTCATCCCTGCCAAAGTCGCCGCCGTGGGCCGCGTACACTCCGTAGTGTGTGTTGTTCCTATGTAAAAACGATTCGTGAGAATTCGAGCTCTGCACTGCAAAAGCAAGACAATGTTATACTAGTTATTGTCAAACGATTCAAATACAATACAGATACGTCACAAACAATTGTTAGTTTTGTTAATAGTTACTACTTTCATAAAGCCATCACCAGCGTTGTTGATCAAATATTTTTTTTTTTTTTTTAGTACTTGCATACCCCAAGCAGAATTTCTAGTTTTTATGAAAAATTGGAATAAATGCATTTTCACACGGCGTTCACTATTAATTTTAATACTATTATGTATTTCATTCATAGAAGCAATCAGTGGCTTAACTAGGGTAAGGAAATGTTTCACGTTTTTGAATTGACCTTATCCTTTAACACCTTGGTAATTAAGGCAATAGAATTTTGATATAGTCAACACATTACCCTTTTACCCTGACATCATTAATTAAAGTTTTTACCAACTAAACCTAAAGTTACGCCACTGCAAACAATTATTTAATAGCTAGCAACATGCCAAATACTACCCTCTTAAAATGTTGATGTCACTAATTTAAATGAAAGTTTACCAGATTATAATACTCATGCCCTTCTAGAAAGTTACCAAAGCGTTTGTTCATATTTTCTTGAGTTGCCAATGACATTTTGATAGCCAAGGTTGCCAAGATATAGGGTAGGGATGTTCAACCTTTTGTAAGACGGGTGCTACTTTTGCATACAAAGTAATTTGGCGATTGACAGGTTATAGGTTACAAAAACAAATTAAAAAAAGTACAGTGCGATCTTAAAAACATTATTTAGAGTAGGCTTTGAGTTTTAAATTAGATTGGCACAACTGACTGTTAATACATAGTTTAGCATAACCTCAAATATATTTTACCATTCAATTAGTATTCTGGACAACTGCACAAAAGAAATGCTGCCTACTCTAAATCATAATTTAAACGATCGCACGGTATATCTGAGATATTTTCATTTAAGTATTCCTTAAAAGTTACAGTAAATTGCTCGAATTTCGCTTAAATTTTATTAAACATAAGCAGTATATTTCGAACTTCATATGTTCAGTGTTTTCTACGCATGGCGCATGAAGTAAAATTTTGAGTTTAGGAAGGCCTGAAAATTTGGAGGCTTTTCTAAATGATTATAGAAACACAACGAATGTCTGAAAACGTACATCTAAAAATGAAAAACTAACTGAGGAAATACTGATCAGTGTGGGAGACAGACTGAGTCCAACACTGTTTAACACAATCATGAACGAGATAAATGAATCTGTAAAAACCATGTACATTGGCTACAGAACGAGCAACAAAAAATGCAGTTTAATATGTTACACGGATGACGCAGTACTCCTAGCAGAAAATGGGGATGACTTACAGCGTTTACTTCACTCATTTAATATAACAGCAAAACATATGCAGATGTCCATAGCAAAAACTAAATCCATGGTTATTATCAAAGGACTTAAGATGTAAACTCAGTATCGAGATGTAAACTCAGTATAGAACAATTACCTTGGTGTCGAACTATCTAGCAATGGAGACATAAAAAGAATTCCCAAAATTAAATAAATAAAGCAAAAATCTCGGGGTGCCTACGAGACTTCATTTGGATGTTAAATTCATTTTATGAGGAAGGACAGCAAAGTGCGGACTTATAAGACCTGCTTCGGACCTTACTTACTTGCCTGATACCGTAGAACGAAAAACTATTTTCGAAATAATAAATGCAATAGTTGTTGTTGCCTAGCCCAGCAGAAAATCGCACGAAATTTTACGGATATAAATTTACCTTCAATAAAAACTGTTGGTGGTGCATTATAAGCGTTTTTACGGACGTTTTTCAAATATTTCACGATTTTTCACTTTTCCCCACAGGTAAAATAAAGGGAATGTATTGGTCTATTGGTCCCGTTCATCAAAGACAGTTGTTAGATTACTGCTAACTGTTGAGAGAGAATTCCCCTCTGATGACCAGACTGTTAATCGTGAATGTATTTTGGATTTTTGCAATTATACAAAATAAACCGATTGGTGTTGACGAATTAAAATTTTCAAAATGGCCGAATACCGTTCATAAGATACCAACATGCAACACAAACAAATCCAAACATGTTGAATGTTGAACATTTTGATGAACGGACTTACTGTTTTCGTGAAAATTGTTTTAGGCGTCACACAAAAATCCTAAATCGCGTATAAGGTTGATTAATTTAACGAAGTCGACCTCGTATTATTTATTTTACCTTGGCTATCTGACGTCCACGAATGACGTTACCAATCAAGGTCATTAGCTTATAAGGTTGGTTTAATTTAAACCGAGACCTTAAATTTAATTACCTTGATTTTGTGACGTCACTCGAGGATTTCTACGGGTGACGTCATCAACCAAGATCATTACTGTATAAGGCTCTCAATTTAAACCGACTTGACCTTGTAGAATAACGACCTTGGTTTTGACGTCACGTGAGGATTTCCTCGCGTGACCTCATCTAGCCAGGTCATTACTGTATAAGGTTTTCTCTGTTTAAACCGAGCCGACCTTGTATTTTTAATTACCTTGATTTTGATGTCACGCAAGGACTTTCACGCCTGACGTCAGGAAACAAGGTAGTTAAATATACAAGATTGGCTCGGTTTAAATTGAGACAACCTTGTTAGTTTAATTACCTTGACTTTTGACGTCACGCGAGGAATTCCACGTGTTATATCATTAATAAAGGTGATTTGCATATCAAATAAACTTTTTGCAACAGAAAAGGCTAATCTGACCGACTTTTAGCAACAGAAAACACTAAGTACATGAAATGAACTTTTAGCTACAGAAAACTCTAATTGAATACTGTTAAAAAACGATATAATATTTTTAATATTAAAACCCTCCCCGACACTTTTACAACCTCCTCCGAATTTTTCTCCTGGCTACGGCCTCTTGGTGATATACGAATTGTCGTTAGATTTTGAGGTAATCTTGTTTGGTGAATTATAAGAAAATTATAAATTATTAAATCAACCACAAAAGCTTTAATTTTTTTTTAAGAAATAAAGGCGCTTTAAGATTCTGAAAGCGGAGTTAAAATATTCCTACCAGTTTTTCTGAAAAATCGTGTTAAAGTTGAGATTTAGTAAAAACATCGTAAGATTTTGAGGTAATCTTGTTTAACAATTATAAAATGAATTATTAAATCAACTTTGAAAGCCCCAATTTTACTTTAAAATAAACAAGCTTAAGAACCTAAAGTTGGGGTTACAATATCTTAAATGGGTTTTCAAAAAATTTGTCAAAATTGAGATTTTAGTGAAAAAATGATCAGATTGCCTAAAAATCTAATGATTTTTCTTGTTCAGACATTTTTTTAATAAAATTTACAGGGTGTCCTATTTTAAACTACCACCTGGAATATCTTCAAAATCATGCACCGAATAAATATTTTTTCTAATAACAGTTTAATAATTTGGAGGGGGACATCCAATTGTGTACGAAAATTCCACTCTATCAAAATAACACCAACTCTATTTATTTTACGTCATCATTTTGACAATAAAGGAAATTGTAAACTAAGTTCCTGATTGATCGTCTAACGAGAGTTTCCACTCCCAGACTAAGCATGAAGTAAAATTTCGAGTTTAGAAAAGTCTGAAAATTTGGATTTGCTGGGACACGCCATCGAAGCGAAGAAATTTTACTTCATGCGCCACGCGTATAAATAACTAACTTTAAGTGAAATCCACAACTAATTGGTTAGAGTAAAATAAATTTAGTATGTCAATTATCAATTGTTCAATTTTGTTGATTGCAGAGCCATCTATCAAAGTAACAAAAAATGTTTTTTTATAAAACTTACTTTTTCACGTTCTATCCAAATCTGTAATAAAAAAAATAGGGGTTCGCAGATTTCAAAGCTACCACCCCCCCCCCCCGCCTCTCATCGGGGGGTGGGGGTTGAATTTTCTTACAGAAAATCATTAAACAAATCATTATACTTTTATTTGAAACATTTTTTTATTTTTTTTCATTCGGTGCATGGTTCTGAAGATATTCCAGACTTTAAACTAAAAGTAAAATAAACATGTATCTTAATTTTTGTAATCGAATTTATGTTAATATTTTGTAAAAAAGGTGTTATCTGTTAATAAATAAATAAAATGGGAAACGCTGTATATATATTTTTAACAAAGTCTCATCGAAGGTTGAAACTACCAGGTGATCGACCAAAACTGGTCCAGCGATTGACCGGTCGATCACGATTGACGGGTTGAACACCCCTGATATAGGCTATCAAAATGTCATTGGCAATGCTTTGGACACTTAACAGCTCTATGAGTATTATAAACATCAAAACCACTGCAAAATGGTGCCGTATATGTTTTAATAATCAAAATAACCTCAAATATTAAAAGCAGTACATTTTACAAGATCAACACTTCATTTCCTACAATAAATTTCTAGCGAACTTTTTTATTACACACAATTAGAAAAAATTACAGTACAACACAATAATTTACGTGTATAATAACAATAATAGTTTACAGGAATGTTAGGAAATCACATAAAGGAAATTTAAATTTAACTCAGGAAACGACACATCTTCCGTCCTCGTTCTTTCTCATCCGCATCTTGATCCCCCCTTTAGAGCCCGGCTTTCTCCTCTCCTCTTGCTTACTACCCCTCCTCATACCCGCGTCCGGAGTCTCGGACCTCCTACCCTGAATATTCCCGCGCTCGACATTGACAATATTGGGAATCCCCCCGATATTCGCCGGCGCCGATCTTCTCCTCATCCTATCAACGATTTGTTCTTCGACAGCGTTTTGATTGGTGCTTCCCGAAACAGCATTTTGACCACCAGCATTAGCGGCTCCAGTTTGAACTACGTTTTCAGTAGTTTGCTCTTCGCTGATATCAGTCAAGAAAAAACGCTCGGAATAGAAATCGTCGGAAACGTTCGAACCGACTGTTGAGTCTTGTAATAAAACCCATTGGCTGTTAGGCGAAGAATTATTCGAAGATACTTCGGGTGAGTTGAACTCAAAACTATCAACCTCGTCTAACGTGGAGTTGTGCAACAACGGTTGATCAAAAGCGCCAGTATTTCCAAAAGTGGAATCACACAAGTTTGCAACCTCATTATTTTCCAAAGTTGAATCACACAAATTTTGATTCTTACAAACGCTACTATTGAAAGTAGAGTCACATAACTGTTGATTCTGAAAAATCGCATTTGAAGATCCAACTGTTGCTTCATCAAATTCAATTGTTGTGGAAACTTCTTCAGAATCATAATCTACGGATTCCAACGATTGACTTTCAACATGCAGTTGATTCTCCTTTTCATTGGAGGTTGAAACAACTGACAGTGATTGAAATTGATTTCTTATTTCAGAATCTACTGAAGCATCAATTAAAATATTTGCAACAACCGGCGGTGATTGGAATCGATCCTCAGAAGGATTTATTTGTTCAAAACCGCTAGGGTGATCAAATCTAGCTGTTGAATCTACTAGATTTCGCTCAATCGTGTTTACAAAAGTTGAATCCACTTGATCTTCAAAATTCCTGGAATAGTCAGCACTAACAGGACATTTAAAAGTCAATTTCGTAGCATCATTACCACCACCCGGCGCCGCTGCAGTAGCGAAGTTTATTGTTTCACTTGCAGATGGTGCCGTTGTAGGATCGAACGTTACTCGGTTACTAACACTTAACTTTACTTGATTACCAGTTGTTTCAACCAAATTTGTAACATTAGATGGAGCGTTCGCATCACCAATTTCTTTGCTATCAAATGACACGGCTGTTGCGATATTTAACACACCAGATAAAGCACTTGCACCATTAATTTCATCCAACGGCAGAACATTTTCAAGTATATCCTCTTTTCTCGCTATATCAAATACGCGATTGTCGATTGTTCTGTCGACACCTTTCAGTGCGACGTTGCCGTGAGCCATCAATTTCTGTATGTTGTCAATGCTGTACATGATGGCGCCTTCATCGTTGTTTCCAATTGTTTTTTTAATTCCGATTAGAATGGAAGAGGATCTTTGCACGTTATTTTCCATTTCTCGGCTGATGCTGCTGAGAACCGAAATAGTTTCCCTGTTAGTGCTATCGACATTACAAATTGTGTTATTCATTTTGCTTTCAACTGTTTGCCCATTTTTCTCTTCAACACTGTCGTTTTTATCAACAGTTGAAAGCGATTCTTCATTCTTTCTGTTGGACTGGCTTTTATCATCATTTAAACTATCATCAGAACGACTGGCATTTATGACATCGTTGTTTGGTCTAAAATGATTTTTATCAATGTCACAAATTATCTTGATTTGAAGATTTATATTTTTGTCTTTTGTTTTAAACTCATTTTTTTCCCCATCAACATTTTTGTTTTTAATTTCTAAGTTTAATTTTTCCTTTTTGGTCTCATCAAAGTTTTTTCCCGTACCAGAGTTTGAAGTTTCTGCATTTTTTTCAATATTTGTATTTACTTTGTCGATGTTTTCTCCTTTAACACTTTCTTCAAGGTAAATATTTTCCTTTACAGCGCTTACAATTTCATTATTCGTTCCCAAATCTGCATTTTCTTTCTTTATAGGAGAGTTAATATTTTCTTCATGGCTATCAAAGTTGTTAATGCTTTCTTCGTTTGTTTCCAAATCAGTACTTTTCTTTTTTATTACAATATTAACATTTTCTTCACAACTTTTTTTATTTGTTTCCAAATTGACTGATCTAGCACTTCCTTCATAGTTTACATGCTTGTCTTTCGTAACAGAACTTATAATTTCTTCATTTCTTTCAACATTTATCGAATTCTCACCGATCAATTTCAACGAATCCGAATTGTGGGTAGATGAAGACAAATTGGCCGCACTTATCGTAGTTTCATTTAAAATTTGCACATTTCTCGCGAAATTATTCCAATTAGAATAGATATTATTGAGCTTTTCTTCATTTTTTAAATTTACTGGTTTCTTTTCGACCTCTCTTCTTTGAGAAATTGTTCTACTTGACTGTTTGAACTTTTCTTCATTTTTTAAATTTATCGGTTGTTCTTCGCCCTCTTTTCTTTCAGAAATCGCTCCACTTTTACAATTCGATGAATGTTTGAGCATTTCTTCATTTTTCAAATTTATCGGGTGCTCTTCACCCTCTCTTCGAGAAATTATTCCCCTTTTACAATTATTCGACGAGTGTTTAATTGCTGTTTGAGGACGTTGACTTAATTTTCTTTGAGAATATTCAGGATTCGAGGACTGGTCATTTGAAGATTGCTCGTTTTTCGTGAAAATATTAGCACTTTTTAAATTCGAAGATTGTTCATTCGTTATTTCCGGACATTCTTCTTTCTCTGCATTAATTTTTTTCTCAGGAACTTGTTCGTTATTTAAATTTGAAGATTGCACATTTTTTCCAGCAGAACTATCTTCGTTAATTAACTTTAAAGATGGCTCGTTTTTGAATTCTTCAGTTATTCTTTTTTGAGAAATTGCTTCTTTTTCAAAGGATGAAAGCTGCTTGTTGGCAGTTTGAGAATTTTCTTTAGTTCCTTCTTCGTTTATTTCACTTTGAGAAATGCTCTCTTTTTCAAAACCAGAAAACTGTTTGTTGGTAGTTTGATGATCTGTAGATCTTTCTTCTTTTATTCCTCGCTGAGAAATGTCTTCTTTTTGAAGTTCGTTGGTAGTTTGAGAATCTTCTTTAGTTCTTTCTTCATCCATTTCTCTTTGAGAAATGTCTTCGTTTTTAAAACTTGAAAATTGTTTGTTGATAGTTTGAGAATCTGCTTTAAATTTTTCTTCTTTTTCAAATTTGTTGGTACTTTGAGAATCTTTTTTAATTCTTTTTTTATTTATTTTTCTTTGAGAAATATTTTCTTTTTGAAAACGTGAAAACTGTTCGTTGGTAGTTTGATGATCTGTAGATCTTACTTCAGTTATTTCGCTTTGAGAAATATCTTCGTTTTTAAGTTTTTTGGTAGCTTGCGAATCTTCTTTAGTTCTTTCTTTATCTATTTCTCCTTGAGTAACGTCTTCGTTTTCAAAACTTGAAAATTGTTTGTTGATAGTTTGAGAAACTGCTTTTGTTCTTTCTTCATTTATTTCTCTTTGAGAAAAATCTTCTTTTCCAAGTTTGTTGGTACTTTGAGAATATTGTTTAGTTCTTTCTTTATCTATTTCTCTATTAGAAACGTCTTCTTTTTCAAAATGTGAAAACTGTTTGTTGATAGTTTGTGAATTTGCTTTAGTTTTTTCTTCATTCATTTCTAGTTGAGGAATGTCTTCCTCTTCAAAATGTAAAAACTGTTTATTGGTAGTTTGAGTATCTTCTATAGTTATTTCTCGTTGAGAAAATTCTTCTATTTTAAAACGTGTAAATTGTTTGTCGGCAGATACAGAATGCTCTTTAGCATTTTCTACTTCGTTTATTCTTCCTTGAGAAATATTTTCTGTTTGACAACATTCTTCATATTCTTTTCCTTGAACAACCTCCTTTTTTTTCTTCAAACCTGAGGATGGTTCGTTTCTTGATCGCGAACACTCTTCTAAAATCAAAGGTTGCGTGGTAACTGCAGCTTCGATCATTTCGAGAAATGTTTCAGAGTTGCTCGATGAAGATGGTTGAAGAATTGAGGTTATGTCGCTGGGTGCACTCGGTGTGTAATCAGATTCGACTTTGCTGAACAAAATATTTGGCGTGGATTTAACGCGACTTTCTTCAATGGCGTGGAATAAAATATCTACGTCTGATGAAAGCGGTTCGGTTTTAGCAAAAATAGAATCATTTTGAGGAGTATTAACATTGATTTCCGCCAGATTTAACATCGAGGTTTTGTTAATTACATTGTTTGAGAAATATAATGTTGTTGATGCTGCATTTTTTGTAGGCTTGTCATTTTCAGCAATTGTCGTTTTGCTGTTATAATTTTGGTTTCCAAAAATATCGTCGAGGAACGCGTATTGATTGACTTGCTGCATTTCATCTCCATCGTTCATTTGTTGATATCGATTGATTTGATCTTGATCGTCGCCCATGTTTAAGCAGCAGTGGCCGGTTGCTTCTTCGTAAAGAACTTTCATTTCGTCGGGAACAATCAAATCTTCTGGAAAATCTGTTTGTGTTTCTGTGACGACGCTGACGTTCAACTGTTGCAAAGTCGCCTCCAGTAGCTCTCTGCTGTTTTCTTTGCTCCATTTTATATCTTTAAAATACTGAACGTCATTAGAATGCAAATTAATTCGATTGCGATACAGTAATAAGTTAGTTTGATTGATTGGTTTTATCAATCGCAACCACAAAAAAATTAAAATATATGTTTTCACATTTGATTTTGACCTTATAATTGTGATTTTGTCGTCTATATCTTTCATGTCATGAAAATCTACAAGGATATTGTGATTTTGATCCTCACTGACAAACCGCCCACGACAAAAGTGCTAGTAGCAAAAAACGCTAACAAGGAAATTGGTTATGACTAGTGTTAGCGTGTACAAAGAGAAAATAGAGTTTTAGTTTATTGTTTTACTAAATACGGCAACGTTAACGTCTACGCTAAACTTGCTGGTTGTCTGGTAACCGTCTGCGTGATCGAAATTGGTTAAACAGAATCGTGCAAAATCTAACACGGAATTTTCTTTTAAGTAAATATTCCTCCATTGGTTGTTTTTCAAAAGAGTTCAATTTGATGCTTTAAAGGAGTGTTTTCCACTCCCAGATTAAGCATAAAGTAACATTTCAGGCTTTTCTAAACTCGAAATTTTACTTCATGCGCCACGCGTATAAAACACTGTTTTTTTTTTTAGTGAAGTTCAAAGTATACGTCTTTAGCATACTGCATTAGTAGCATTTTGCGAACTTTACAATAGTTTAGCGTTTTAGACGCGTGGCACATGAAGTAAAATTTCGAGTTTGGATAAGCCTGAAAATTTAGTTTGATCGCTACGCGACCAAACTAAATTTTCAGGCTTTTCTAAACTCGAAATTCTACTCCATGCTTAATCTGGTAGTAGAAAACACTCGTTTAAAGCTTCAAATTAAACTCGATTAAAAAACAACCAATATCTGAAGATTGACAGCATATACGCTGTAATTGAGACCTGGATACTTAAAATAAGAACTAATTGAACACGAAATATGTCAGTGAGTGGAATTCTACATATGTTGCCAAACAACTACACAAACAACCTGGCAAAGCGGCGAGTGGACCAACCTTCTCTATATGTATTTTACCGACTTTTCACGTTACCGTAGTTCGTAAAACAATAAAGTAAAACTCTTTCATAGTCATTTAAAACACCGTAACTCTGTTCATTAATTTACAGCCTAACCTAGAAGTGTATAGAATCGCTAACGTAAGTAAAGAAACATACACTATTGATTCTGTAGCAAACCCTTCTCCAGCCTTACCTGCGCAAGAGGGACTCTGCGCGAGCGGACAACATAACTGTCGATCTTCCTCGTGCGAATGAAATGAGTACCATACCAAACACAAAACTAAAAGCGGGGGACGCAGGCGATGGACCAACTCCCCAAGAGCAAAATACAACGGACAAAGGTAGAGAAGGGTAGAGCCTACGGGTTCCCAACTTCCTGCTGAAGTTAAAAAAATCAGAAGGGTGGGCGTACGCGTCCCCCACTGACAAACACATTTCCGCTCTTGAGGAGGAGGGTCGACGATAGCAAACCTGCTGTTTGCCTCGAAAACGGAAAAGTAAGCGGCTCTGAAGAAAGACGCCGCCAATATGCCAGGAAGGTGTCTTCGCGACCCCTGTGAAGACACCCAGCTCCCAGGATTCCTAAAAAACAGCAAAAACCGATAGAGATCTAACGGTCGTAAAGTTAGGGGGAATCGAAATCTACCTAGCATCAGCCTACCAACCTTATGACTCGCAGTATAATCATCCGACACAAGAACTAGAGAGATTGATAACATACTGTGGAACACAAGGCAAACACATGATAATTAGCTGCGACTCATATGTACATCATACCGTCTAAGGAAGCACCGATATAAGCCAAAGAGGTGAGGCACTGCTAGAATACCCCATGGGCACATCTCTAAACTTTTTAAACAAAAATAATGAACTAATGTTTACAAGCACAGTGAGGCAGGAAGTGATTGACATCACACTGCTATAACAAGACATAACAAAGAGGCAACCATGTCTAGGTACATTCTTCAATATTGAAGAAGCCTTTGATAAGAATCCTTCCAAAATATTGGAAAGGCACTCAATAAAACTGGTGTCAACACCATGCTCTGCGGGTGGATAGGGAACATGCTCCGCGGCAGACAAGTAACAATATCTCTAGGAGAAAATAACAGCTTCTGTCACCAGAGGCTGCCCGCAGGGTGGAGTCCTATCGCCACTCCTGCTAAACAACCTGATTACAAAACGCAATATCCAAGGATTCTACACAATAGAATATGCCTAAGACATAGCGATACTCCTTAACGGGAAATATGAAAACTTTCTCTGCAGCAGAATGTAGAAATCACAATGGACTCGCAACAAACACAAGTAATACTGGGAAAACAGACTAGGTCTTAACCATATAGGCCATAATAAAAGGACCTAACTCTAACAAAGCTGCAGGACTACTGACATTAAGTAGGGCACAGCCGAAAATAACCATAGGATTACTAACAGGCTACATGAGTGTTAAAGAGCACCTAAGGAAAATCGGAACACATAATGGCGACACGAGTTGTCGGCTATGCGATATAGCACAGGAAACAGCAATGCAAATTCTGTGCAGTTGCAATGCGCTGGATAACAAAAGACGGCTCATATTTGGGAGCAGTCAAATGGTACCAAAGGATTTCCACGCGCAACCCCTGAAGGACCTGCACAGGCTAGTGCAGAGCATTGAGTTCAGAATAGTTGCGTGAGTAAGGCAATACGGGCTAGTACAATAAGCCACCTAGGCTGCAGTGCATCCGGATTCGCAAGGAAGGTGGCCTCCATAGGCAGAAAAAGCACTGGAAGAATGATTCATAACGAACTCGCTATCAGTAAACCCCACAAAGACAGAGGTAGTGATGTTCACCAAGAAGCATAAACAAACATACACGCTACTAAAAATATTGCTATCAAAAGAAGTCATATACCTAGGAATTTATCTAGACTCTAAACTGAACTGGTCAAAGCACCTAGATCATAAAACTGAGAAAGCATGCAAATCTTTCTGGCAATGCAAAAGGGCCATCCGAAATATCTGGGAACTATCCCCAAAGATAGGGTTATGGATATACACAGGCAAGGCCGTAGCCAGAGGGGGGGGATATGGGGCTCACCCCCCCCCCCCCCACTTTTAGGGCGAGTTGCACCAGACACATTGAACTAGTTCAACTCTGAACTCGAGTTCAAAGTGACAGAACAATAGAAACTGTCATCTTGAGCTCAAGTTCAGCCTGAACTTGGGTTCAACGTTTTTGGTGCAACTGGGCCTTAATCTGGTGGACGCGGACTAACTAAAAAGGGGCGGAACAAAAACAGGAGCCTCAGAACAACACCCTCTGCTGCCATGGAAACAATACTATGTCTTCCACTCCTCGATATTCACATCAAAAGTGTAGAAAAACTAACAGCAGAAATACTTACAACCGGAGGGCATGGAAACATACTCGAATAGGAACCTTTCCTAATAAGAAGCAAAACAGATCAGAGGATTTCCCAGTACATCATCAAGAAGAAATACTTCGTGAACCCAAACCAGCAGACACTATCGGAAGACTGCGTCGTGTTTACAGATAGATCAAAGACAAAGAGAGGCTTTGGGGCGGGTTTATAGTACGAAAACCTGGCTATCCGGAAACAGTGCAAAACACAAAGAAAGATTGGAGAACCTCACTACATGCAGTCAAACAAAGATATACCAAACTGCCAAAAAAACAAAATATTCTAAAACTCACAAAATAGAAAATTCGTACTCTAACCGGCTACATTACTGGACACTACAACTTTCAGCATTATCTTGTCAAAATGAGAATCACCAACGATGACCTTTGTCGAGAGTGCAACGAACAAGAATAAGAAACAGCAAGACACATTCTTCACGAGTGTCCAGCGCTGTCAAAGACAAGGATGGTAATACGAGAAGAAACCCCAAATCGTGAAGGACCTGGCAATAGTTACCCGCCAAATTCTGGCAATTGTCGACAGTGCAAAGTGGATCTAACCATCGACCGACTGTGGCCTAAGTGGTTGCGGCTGCAGCTGCCCTCCCGCCAAACAATTCTTAATTGTAATAATAGGAAAAGTTTGTAATTTAGCCCGTGTGACTAACTTATCCTCACAACATCTTACCAAACTTCAATTATTAATAATTTATTTTATTTTTACATAGGTTTCTACTCCCAGATTAAGCATGAAGTAAAATTTCGAGTTTAGAAAAGCCTGAAAATTTGAATTTGCCGGGGCGCGCGAGCGAAGCGCTGTTCGGATTTTCATTACCTAGCTATTGTGACTTTGGTTACGATTTTTGCCGTCAGTGTCATTTATGACCCAACCTAACCTTACTATTGTGATTTTATTCAAGAAATGTCATGATTTTCATTACCTAACTTTTGTGATTTTGGTTACGATTTTTGCCGTCCGTGTCATATATGCCTCAACCTAATCTAACTATTGTGATTTTAGCCCTGTTCAAGAACTGTTATGATTTTGGTTACCAAACGTTTGTGATTTTGGTCACGATTTTTGCAGTCAGTGTCATTTATGACCTAACCTAACCTTACTATTGTGATTTTGGTTACGAATTTTACCGTCAGTAAGTAATGTCATGATTTTCATTACCTAACTTTTGTGATTTTGGTTACAATTATTGCCGTCCGTGTCATATATGACCTAACCTAACCTAACTATTGTGATTTTAGCCCTGTTCAAGAACTGTCATGATTTTCGTTACTAACTTTTGTGATTTTGGTTACGATTTTTACCGTCAGTATCGCTTAGTTCGTTAAAACACTCACCGTCATCCTCGGAACAAATTTTCCGATCAACGCTTACGTCCCTGTCGGGAACCTCATCGAAACTATCGCGCGAAATTTGCGACTTCTCTTCACCATCGCAGAGTATCCGCAGGGAATTCGTAAAACTCAAATCGCTGTCGTTTGTTTTCAACTCGTACGTTTCGTCTTCGGTGAAATTGTTTAAAAGCTTCGGCGCGAAATTAACGAGACTTGGATGAACAGTGCCGCTCGCAAATGTTTTAACGAAGTTACCAGAACCAATAGCAACTGTTTTAATCAAGTTAACAGGACTATCAGTAACTGTTTTCGTCAAGTTGCTAGAATTACCAGCTACTGTGTATACTAAGTTATTTGAGGGAATAGCGAGTGTGTTCATTAAGTTACTATAAGCACTCGTAGCTGGATTTGTTGAGTTATTAGGAATACTAGTAACTGGTTTTGTTGAGTTCCTTGAATCAATAACAATTGTTTTTGTTAGGTTATTAGGACCACTAGTAAATGATTTAATCAAGTTACTTGAATCACTAGTAATTGTTTTTGTTGGACTACTAGAACCACTAGTTACAGTTATTGTAGGAGCAGTATCAATTGTTTTTGTTGGGTTACTAAGGGTACTAGTAACTATTAATGTAGAGTTATTGGGAGCTGAATCAACTGTTTTCGTTGGGTTACTAAGGCTACTAGTAACTATTATTGTCGAGTTATTATGACCAATATCAACTGTTTTCAGTAAGTTACTAGAACCGCTAACAGCTGTATTTATTAAGTTATTGCAGCCATTAGCACTAGCTGTTCTTTTTATTAAGTTGCTAGAATTGCCAGAAATAGTTTTTACTATAATATTAGAATTACTATTAACTGCTTTTATGTAGTTGTCAGAACCGCTAGCAACTGCTTTGATTGTGTTACTAGAACTGCTGGCGATTGTTTTTATCAAGTTCCTAGAGCTATCAGAAGCCGTTATTAAAGCAGTCGTGCTGGCCCTATCCAAATCCGCAGGCATTACAAGTGTATCAAAATCTACGGTCACTTTCGGCCAAACGTCCCGCGATGGTTTTTTTGCGGGAAACAATTGCGAAGTTTCGTCTCGCAGAAATGCAGCGATTTCTGCGGCTGTCATTTGTTTTTCTTCCTTTCCGCCGTTGATGCCCAGTCGTTCCGTCCCGACTTTGTGCAAACGGTAAGTGTCATTCGAGCAGCACTGGTCTTTTTCACCCGACGAACTGTCAATATCAACGTTGCCCGAACAATTGTTGTTTTCGTTGTCGAAACAATTTTTCAAAACGCACTTCTCGCAGACGTACTGGCAGGTGCATATTTTCTTCCCCGTTAATCCGCTCGGTGATGATAAATTATCGGAAGTTAATCCACCCGGTGAGGATGAATGATCAAAACCGAATCCTCCCGAAGATGACAGACGATCGGAAATCAATCCACCCTCATCAGAAATATCCCCTTCGCGCTGAGTCCACATCCCGACATCACCGCGACCAAAAACTTTATCTTCAACCTTATCGGCTTCACCCGCGCTAACTTTCAATTTCGGTTTATCCATCACGATTTTGAAAGCATCCTCATGCTTCTCGACATTCCTAGCCGGCGGTGGCGAGGATTGCGAACTGGTTGAGGGCTGATCTTCGTCCTCTTCTTCGCCGGCTTTGCGCGGAACGCTGCAGTTAGCGACGATGAACTCGGCGTGGATCGAATTTTGGAATTGGATCAACTCGGCCATTTCGTTGCTCATTGTGATTATTTTACGTTTCGGCACCGCGCCCTTGTTGCGCCTCAGACTATTCGACATCTTCATCAAATCGTCGAAATCGATGAACTCGTTGATGTTATTGTTGTGATCATCAATTTTCTGCGGTTTTAAATTTTTATCGTTGCTCAAATTGATTTTAAAATTATCCCCATTATTGATTTGATTGCAGATTTTTTGTAAGTCGATGTGGCTTCCTTTAAAATTACCCTCGTTTATTTTCTCACTTAATTGCTTCAAATCAATTTTCTTCCCTTTAACAAATTGATCTCTATCGATTTTGTTGCTTACATTTTTCAAAACCCTCCCCTCGTTCTCGACTCTGGATTTTAAAGAAATTTCCGAGAAACTCCGGTGCAAAGCCATTCCCCTCGATTCGTTTAGGGAATTGTCGAATTTATCCTCCCGTCCGTATTTCTCAATCAACACGATGTCCTTTTTTCCGTTTCTCGCGTTCGAATTCGTAGTCAAATTCGGCGAGCTGTAAACCAGTTGGGCTTTCCTGCAGCGGTGCTGTCGCAGAAATTTCCTGAGGTAATCGGGCCGGATTTTTTGCACGATTGCCTCGAACAGCTCGCAGGGATCTCTCTGCAGGGACATTTCGGTTTGTGTCAGGGATGTTCGGAATGTTGTCAGGGTTCGTTGATCGGCTAGAAGGGATTAGGGAAAGAATCGAGCGTGGATTCAAGGTTATTTTTAATGGAGTGTTTATTTTGGAGTAATTAGTAGTGTCCATTTTGTAATTAGTTAGAAACAACCTTAATATCGTTGGTTTTAATGTAAAAGTCATTAAGTGTTATTCGTTTACTAGGTGAGAAACTGACCGCTTGTTTTGCGCATGCGCGAATTTTGACAGAAATGTACCACTATTAATGGATTAGATAGCTAACGCCGTCTAATGCTCCATAGTGGCATCATCAATGACACGAATGCACAAAGAGCTAAACTCTGGTTGTGAAACCAGAAAATAAATATCAAAATTGAAATTGCGTTCAGTATTCCGGCACCAGATACACGCGTCTGTGGATTTCAAGGTCTTCGTTAGTGTGGTCCTGACCACACTACGGAGCATTAGATGGCGTTGTCTATCGAATCTATTAATAGTTTTCACATATTGGCTTGATATAGTCAGAAATGTTTAACACTTAATACTGACGAGGATCTTGAAGTCCGAAACGCGTCTGTGGAAATCTGGTGCCGGAATACTGAACATAATTTCAATTTAGAAATGTACCACTTTTGCATATTTTAGTAATTTGCTACAGAAATGTTAAGGATCCCAAATTTGTCAATGGGCCCGTTCATCAGAGACAACAGTTGGGAGTTTACTGCCAACTGTCGGGGAATTCTCTGATGACCGCATTGTTAATCGTGAACGTGTCTGGGATTTTTGCAATCATACGAAATAGACCGGCTGTAGTACCGTTCATTAGATATCAACATATATCATTAACAAATCCTAACATGTTGAATATTGAACATTTTGATGAACGGATCCATTGATTCACATTTCTTTGGTAAATTACCAAAATATGCAAAAATGGCATATTCTAAATTTGTCATTCAGCCCACTAGCCTTCTATGTGGTTTAGATCTAGGATATCTAAATTTCTTAATATAACCCAAAAGTAAAAAAAATCAATTTTGAAACAGTGTGAAAAACTCTCGATAATTGTGAAAACTCGATCCAAGTTGATGAACAGCAAAAATGACGTATTAAATGTTAAAACTGTTGGTATTGCCGATGATGTAAAAATTGTCGAAAAATGATAAAATGTACGAAAATCTTATGAAATGCGAAAATTGTGAAAAAAGAGATGTAATGTTAAAAAGATAAAAACTTGTAAAATGCGAGAATTGTGAAAACGTGAGAAAAATTCTTAATAATTGTTAATAAAAAATCTTATAGAAATGTTACTTCATGCGCTACGCTTGCAAAACGCGGATTTAGTGTTCAAAATTTATTGCTCAATTAATTCCTGCAATTCTGAAAAAAGATAAAATGTTGAAAAGAAAAAAAACTCGAAAAATGCGAAAACTTTGAAAAAGTGAAAACAATTCTTAGTAATTAACTAAAATTATTTTTTATTAATTGAGCAACAAATTTTGAACTTTACATTAAATCAGCGTTTTGCACGCGTGGCGCATGAAGTAAAATTTCGAGTTGAGAAAAGCCAGAATTTGGATTTGGACGCTGCGCGTCCATATCCAAATTCTTCAGGCTTTTCTCAACTCGAAATTTTACTTCATGCTTAATCCGGGATTAGAAAACACTCGTTAGAGAACAATCGATGAATTTTCCAAGTTTTGCCTTCATTTATAAAAATTCGACGGTATTTAAGATTCTCGTCATTTTTTTACAATAAATTAAAATTAAACAGTTTTTGTGAATTGCCATCATTCGAAAACAATGGATTTAGAGGTTTTTGGAAATAGGCGACTCATATACAGGGTGTCTACGCTAAACCGTTCGTTAAAAGTTTATGGGGTTGCCGTTGCACTAAAAACTTGAAAAAAATCCTTGTCATACGGTTGAATCAGTTCTCCTCATGTGAAATATTTTCAACTTTATATCACTTCCGGTTCCACCGGAAGTAGCACCAAATTTGTTATTTTAAACGAAACACCCTATATATTAGTAATTTTTTAGATTCCTCGTTTAAATTGCAACATATTTTATTCGAACATATGTACACTTATCTTTTATAGTTTTCAAGCAAAAAAAATATTTCTAAAATGTTTACCTCTAAAAGACATCTTGAAATGGTAACTTCTCTTAAGGGTATTATCGCAGTGTAACACGCCGATCGTGTTGGAAAGACCCACATAGTTTAGAGTAGCTCATCCGATGCCAAATTTACAGGACAAGTGGGGCGAATACAGTCAGAGAGAAAAGCGGTAGTTCACTGTGCATTTGTGCATTGCTCCTTGGCATGAACGGATAGAGTCTCGCGTCGCGTGGAATAGACGAAAAAAAAGCGGATCGAAGGAAAGTGTCGATTCGTATTATTTAAACACGCTGATAATACATACAAGCTATGTATTGTTTTCAATTCGTTAGAAAGCGATCCTGTGTTATTTTTCGGTATTTACAAAACCGATGATTCTTATTCTTGTCATTATAACTAATTATTTTTACTTTTAAGACTCCAGTTTCGACAGTTAAACAAACTATGTGTTTTATTTTATTAAATTAGAGATTATTTCTTAAAAATATAATAATAAAATAATTCATGTTCATAAGCTCCTTGTGAATATTTATATGCCGGATATACAGAGAGTTTTATGTAACACAGAACATTTTCATAACGAGAATTTGTCTTTTAAGTATACAGAAGCATACGTTGAACATTTGCCGATGCTAGGTTTATTAAAAGAATTTAATTTGAAGCTTTAAACGAGTGTTTTCCACTCCCAGGCTAAGCATGAAGTAAAATTTCGAGTTTAGAAAAGCCTGAAAATTTGGTTTGGTCGCGTAGCGCGAAGCGCGGGGCGGCCAAACCAAATTTTCAGGCTTTTCTAAACTCGAAATTTTACTTCATGCGCCACCGGTACTAAACACTGATGCAATAGAAAGTTTATCGGTGTGTTTTAAACTTCGTAATTTGTCAGTGTTTTGTACCAGTGGCGCATGAAGTAAAATTTCGAGTTTAGAAAAGCCTGAACATTTGGTTTGGCCGCTCCGCGCTTCGCGCTACGCGACCAAACCAAATTTTCAGGCTTTTCTAAACTCGAAATTTTACTTCATGCTTAGTCTGGGAGTGGAAAACACTTATTTCAAGTTTCAAATTATTTTTTTTTAACAACGAGTATCTAAAGATTTACGACATATACTGTGTAATTCTCACATGTATACGTATACTTGAAAGAAAAACTCCCTGTGTGTACAAATTGAGGCATTAATTGCGATTGATTGGCTACAGTTTTTAATGGTCATAGAGGCAACCCAATTTACACATTACTTAAAAAATAAAGGTGTCAAAATTATATTGGATGAACATGTTCGGTGTTATATAAAACTCTCTGTATATGAAAAAAACGGAACATAGGATTTTCAATGATATTTTTTATATAGGAATATTATCTTTGATAACTGCTATTGCCATGAAAATAATGTGTATTAATTTGGCCTCTGCCAAATTGGGTAAATACCCCAGATTTTGGGGAGAATTTCAATTTTTATTTTATCCAATATTCTAGTTTTTATGAATGCAACAAATAAATAATAGATTGAAAAAAATTAAACGGGCAGCTGCCCTGTTTTTTTAATAATTAGTACAGGGTTTACAAAATGATGATGTGTATAAATAGAGGATTACAATAACATTCAATTACAATTCATTTATTCCTTATTTACTTACTATCAAAATATGACTCATCATAAATCAGCCAAATTTGAAATAAAATATATTGGGTTCGGTGCAATGTTGAGCAAGAAGCTTGTTATTTGAAATGCATTATAATAACTACCTTATTATTATTAGAGTTCTATTTTTTCTAAAATAATTAACAATGAATATGCACGCAGTTAAACCCTACATTTTTGTAAACATTCGTCAAACATATATTATCTGTGCTCAGTAAAAAATAGTTGATTTGTAACATTAATCTACGATAACGTCATATTGGTGACGTTATTCTCACTATTCTTATAGTTTTGATATCATTGATTCGTTGATGAAGTCGCAGTTGGTTCAAATATGTCCGATGGCTAGAAACTTTACAATTTACTTTAATAGTTTTATTGCGAGAAGTTTAATGGCATTTAACAACTGTTTTAACAACGAAAGATTTAAGACGAAATAATGATTTGAACAAGACTGATTGTTATTCGATTGCTTCTGCTTATTAATCAGCTTAAAACACTTTAAAAATAATTTAATAATACCGACACTGTCAAATAATTAGGAAAGCCAATATTAAAGGTATAGTACACATCTTTATTTAAATTAGTGAAACATTTCGTGTTTTCTATATTAGTGAACATGCAGTATAAAAAAATACTTATTCCATTAGTAGTCAGAAAGCATAAAAATAAAACACTAGTACAATAAAATATCGATTATAATTGCGAAATATTAATTTTACGAGAATAAATGCTAACGACGCGAGCCGTTTTTGTTAACTATGATTGAGAAAAGAAAATAAAAACAAACGCGAAACCGCGCAGCGTTCACCGGCCCAGGGATAAACGCTGGCCGCATGCTGCCCGCCCCTCCAATAATTGTGCAGATAAGTGTACAACGCGTTCAACTAAGAGAAGATCCGCAAGGCGGCGGTATTTTACGGTCTTATTTTTTAAGATTTTTATTTTAACCTGACTCGGGCATGAGCTATCGCATCCTTATGAAATGTTCACATTATATTCCTTATAGTATAAACTAGTAAGAAATGGGAATATTTTTTTTTAATTTTGAAAAATATAACATTATTTTTTTCATACCTCTGAAAGCAAATTGTTAAAAAAAAAGTACTTCGATATTTTACTAGATAATTGAGCTTAATATACGCTGTCAAAATTTCAACTTTCTAGGATCTTTAGTTTTTAAATAAACCTGACATTAAATTTCAGACCTCTGTTATATTCCCCTTAAGAGTAGGATAAAAATATGATTTATATCTCTACTTGTACCTAGAGGATGCCTCTATGAGTGAATTAATTGGAAACTGTCAATTTTGACAATAAGTTGTTCTTAAAATGTCAATATCAAAGTGCCCTCTTCAATATCTCGTAATTCATTTTATTTTAAATGGAATGACCCATTTTTTATCACGTGGTACGATTGGGGGGAAGATTTCGTACCAAAAAGTATTAACAACTATACTCGTACACCAAGTGGTTTTCGAATTATTTCGAAGATTCGTTTTTCGTTGCATTTATGCAGGGAATAATGCGCGCATAAGTCGCAACTGAATTTTAGTAGGCAAGTAGTAATGCATTTGCTTTGTCGCATATGTAATGCGAAATGTCAAATAATAAAAACAATTAGTACAAAGTTATACAAAAATCAACAAAATGAATAAATACACCCATTAACAAATTATCAATTTATTCTTTACGAATCTATAGAACAAGAATTGTTACACGAACATGTAGAATATTTAATAAACCTTATCTACATTTGCCGCCGATGAATAAAACAAGATTTAGAAGATTGGAATCAAATTTTGTTCAATTGGCAGTTGCCATGTATAAAGAATAAATTGATAGTTTGTTGATTTGTGTGATTATTTATTTTGTTGATTTCTGTAAAACTTTGTACTAATTCTTTTTATTATTTGACATTTCGCAATACAATCGCGATAAAACAAAAGCATACTACTGGCCTACTAAAATTCAATTGCGACTTATGCGCGCATTATACCCTGCATAAATGCGACGAAAAACGAATTTTCGAAATAATTCGAAAACTATTTGCTTAAGAAGTAGAGTTGCAAAATACTTCTTTGTAGGTAATTTTCCCTCAAATCGTACCACGTGATAAAAATTGGGTCATTCCATTTAAAAAAATTGAATTACTAGATATTGAAGAGGGCACTTAGATTTTGACAGTTTAAGAAAACTTATTGTGAAAATTGACAGTTTCCAATTAATTCACTCATAGAGGCATCCTCTAGGTACAAGTAAAGATATAAATCATATTTTTATCTTATTCTTAAGAGAAGTTACAGACAGATTTCAAGATGCCTTTTGGAGGTCAGAATTTTAAAAATATTTTTATTTCTTGAAAACTATAAGAGATATGTGTACATATGTTCGAATAAAATATGTTGCAATTTAAACAAGGATCCCAAAAAAAAAACTAATATATAGGGTGTTCCATTTAAAATAACAAATTTCGTGCTACTTCCGGTGGAACCGGAAGTGATATAAAGTTGAAAATATTTCACATGAGGAGAACTGATTCAACCATATGACAAGGATTTTTTTCAAGTTTTTAGTGCAACGGCAACCCCATAAACTTTTAACGAACGGTTTAGCGTAGACACCCTGTATATGAGTCGCCTATTTCCAAAAACCTCTAAATCCATTGTTTTCGAATGATGGCAATTCACAAAAACTGTTTAATTTTAATTTATTGTAAAAAAATGACGAGAATCTTAAATACCGTCGAGTTTTTATAAATGAAGGCAAAACTTGGAAAATTCATCGATTGTTCTCTAACGAGTGTTTTCTAATCCCGGATTAAGCATGAAGTAAAATTTCGAGTTGAGAAAAGCCTGAAGAATTTGGATTTGGACGCTGCGCGTCCAAATCCAAATTCTGGCTTTTCTCAACTCGAAATTTTACTTCATGCGCCACGCGTGCAAAACGCTGATTTAATGTAAAGTTCAAAATTTGTTGCTCAATTAATAAAAAATAATTTTAGTTAATTACTAAGAATTGTTTTCACTTTTTCACAATTTTCGCATTTTACGAGTTTTTTTTCTTTTCAACATTTTATCTTTTTTCAGAATTGCAGGAATTAATTGAGCAATAAATTTTGAACACTAAATCCGCGTTTTGCACGCGTAGCGCATGAAGTAACATTTCTATAAGATTTTTTGACATTTCATGACTTTTCGACTGTCTTTAATTATCGGCAATACCAACAGTTTTAATATTCATTGCGTCATTTTTGCTGTTCATCGACTTGGATGGAGTTTCCACAATTATCGAGAGTTTTTCACTGTTTCAAAATTTTGATTTTTTATTCATTTTTTTTTTTACAATTTCGACATTATCAACAATTTTAAAAGTTTCCACATTCGATACGGCACAAAAAACTTTAACCGTAAAGATTTAAAAAAATTGATTAAAAACATGTTTTCATGTTTTTGGTGAATTTTTTAAATCTTTACATGAATTTTTGAATATTAACAAAAATCTTGAAAATTCATCAAAGCGTAATTATTTAAAAGAAATAATGATAATGATGATAATTCACGAAAACTGTTTGTAATTTTATTTTAATGTTAAAAATTGACGAGAATCTTAGAAACCGTCGAGTTTTTATAAATGAACCAAACTTAAAAAAGTCATCGATTGTTCTTTAACGAGTGTTTTCCAATCCCGGATTAAGCATGAAGTAAATTTTCGCGTTGAGAAATGCCCAAAGAATTTATTTAAGAAAACTTATTGTGAAAATTGACAGTTTCCAATTAATTCACTCATAGAGGCATCCTCTAGGTACAAGTAAAGATATAAATCATATTTTCATCTTATTCTTAAGAGAAGTTACAGACAGATTTCAAGATGCCTTTTGGAGGTCAGAATTTTAAAAATATTTTTATTTCTTGAAAACTATAAGAGATATGTGTACATATGTTCGAATAAAATATGTTGCAATTTAAACAAGGATCCCAAAAAAATACTAATATATAGGGTGTTCCATTTAAAATAATAAATTTGGTGCTACTTCCGGTGGAACCGGAAGTGATATAAAGTTGAAAATATTTCACATGAGGAGAATCGATTCAACCATATGACAAGGATTTTTTTCAAGTTTTTAGTGCAACGGCAACCCCATAAACTTTTAACGAACGGTTTAGCGTAGACTAAATTAATTTTAATTGAATGTTAAAAATTGACGAGAATCTTAAAAACCGTTGAGTTTTTTTTATAAATGAAGGAAATACTTGAAATACTTGCTCTCTAATGAATGTTTTCCAATCCCGGATTAAGCATGAAGTAAAATTTCAAGTTGAGAAAAGCCTAAAGAATTTGGACGCGCAGCGTCCAAATCCAAAGTCTGGCTTTTCTCAACTCGAAACTTTACTTCAGTGTAAAGTTCAAAATGTATTGCTGACTTAATAAAAAAACATTTTAGTTAATTTTCAAAATCTAATCATTCATTTTTTAAATTTTACGCTTTCATGAATTTCTAAATTGTCACATTTCAATTGCGTCATTGAAAATATTTGATGATTGTTAAGTCAAAATCTTGAAAAGCTCCAGAAAGGCGTCAAAACGCTGAAAATTAACGATATACTTGGAAATTCACGAAAGCAGTCAAATTTTGAAAGCACGTGTAAGTACATCTTTATAAAATCTCAAGAAAAGTCAAATATTAGCGATTTATTTTGTTTTTTAACATAGGCGTCCACTTCCAGACTAAGCATGAAGTAAAATTTCGACTTTAGAAAAGCCTGAAAATTTGGATTTGCCGGGGCGCGCGAGCTAAGCGTGTCGCGCCCCGGCAAATCCAAATTTTCAGGCTTTTCTAAACTCGAAATTTTACTTTATGCGCCACGCGTATAAAACACCGATTTAAAGCGAAATTCAAAATTTAGATTACTTATATAATTTTAAATATCTAATTTATATTTATGAAATTTCTGATGTTTGGCTTCCACGATTGATGCGCTTGAGGCCAAGACGCCCTAGGCGCATCAAGCGGATGTTTTTTTATACAAAAGTTATTTATTTTCAAATTTAATTTATTGATGTTATAACCGAAGTTTTACATAAGTCAAGTTACAATATATAAATAATAATAAATAAATGTACAAACATGTTTAGAAAATTGCTTATTACATTTCTGACGTACCATCCAAATTAAAAATACAGTGTGTAAATGAATTGTAGAGACAAACTTCTAGGGCTTGCAAATCAAAACAAAGCAAGCAACTTTAGTTAATAAATGTGTAGTCAAAAGTGTTTCCTCTAAAAATAGAGCCTTTTGAATATTCCTGAAAATTGCAACCAAAATTTCATTTTAAATTATTTTGCACAGGTTACACAGAATTAAAAAAAAACGATCTAGACATGCGTTAATATAACGCCAGTTTTGACACAATTTAATACATTATTACTTTTTTGACTTTTCTCGCATAAATTTTCAATTAATTTGCCTACATTTAGTTGCGTATTGAAAAAAAAAATGAGAATCTTTAGCTCAGAAAGGAAACACTTTGGACTATACATTTATTAACAAAAGATGCTTGTTTTCATGTATACTTTTAGCCTTAAAAGTTTGTCCCTGCAATTCATTAACACTCTGTATAAAGTACGGGTAACCATTTAAATGTTTAAAGCTGACCCTCACCCAGCCCCCCGAGGAGGAAGGGGCAGTAATTGTTATAGCAGGTTTATTTGTCCCCCGAAAATATCATGCGAAATTCTTCAAATATTTAGCAGTCTAAAGTTAAATGAAACACCCTGTATACTAGAAAGAGAAATTCTCTGTATAATCATGAGAACCAGACTAAACACGCTTCTGGGAACGCCCAAATCTGTTAAAATACGCATGCCCGAATCTGTCAAAATACGCATTTGCGCATACCCGAATCGGCCAAAATAAGCATTTGCGCGTGCCTGAATTTTTCAAAATACGCATTTGCGCATGCCTGAATCTGTCAAAATACGCATTTGTGCATTCCCGAATCTGTTTAAATACGCATCTGCGCATGCCCGAATCTGTTAAATTATTGTCGGTCTTTTACATTAGCCTTAATTTCATATGCACTTAATGACTTTTACCTTTACACTGATGAAATAGACAATCCACTTATTATTTTGAATTTTTATTAGCACTGTGTTTATGTTTACCGTTTATTACAAACGGAGTTTCTTCTGTTTTTGGTAGAAGTGTTTTGTTAGGTTATGATAGAATTGTTTATTTTGTGGTTTTTTTTTAGGTTATGATAGGAGTATTTATTTTGTGGTTATGTTTTTTTAGGTTATCATAGGACTGTTTGTTTTGTAGTTATGTTTTTTTAGGTTATGATAGGACTGTTTATTTTGTGGTTATGTTTTTTTGGTTATGATAGGGCTGTTTATTTTGTGGTTATGTTTACATTTTTGTACTTGACTTACCTTTAGTGGAATGATTGACGATTGGAAACTGCATCGGGTGGTTGGCCAAGATTATCGCCAGGCATTGAGCTACCGAAGGATTTGGAGCACAACATAAAGCAGGTGTCAAGCCGTTTGAGTCAACCGCTAGGACCGACGAGCCCTTTTTGATGAGATTTCTCGTTACTTCCACCAGTCCGTTCCTGGCTGATAAATGCAACGGTCTGCGAGCACATGAAATTAGTTATTAAAAAATCCTGCATTATCTATTGTAAGTAATTTTTTTAATAATACGAAAAAATATTAATGTTTTCATTCATGTAGACAACAGCGGCGGCTCGCAGCCTAACTTCAGGGTAGGCTAGAGACCCAAGGTAATATGTATCCGTTATTAAAAGGTGAATTTGTTGTGCAATTCCTTGTATTTATAAAGCGCTATCACAACCTCAAATTTTGTGTGCCTTGGCGCTGCGGCCGACGAAGTCAAGCTGTGAGCTGTCGCTGGTAGACAGATGATTAAAAATTTCCTATTTAAAAGGACTTTTTAGAGCTGTGTGGAAAAAAAGTAAAGTTGTGAGCAAGTCAGAAAAATTTAGATTGACAGGTTAGGATGAACTAGATAGTAATTCTTATGTTTGATTGGGTTAACCTAACATAAGTTAAACGACATTTACAATTACCCAATTAAACACAAGAATTACTATCTAGTCCATCCTTATATTAAAATGCAATTATTTTAGATCCCTTCACATATCTAATATAGTACTTACGTTTTCTTATCATTATTAACAACGTTAATCGTGTCCAAATCATTGACGTACTCCAACAGAAGCAGGGCAGTGTGACTGTGCTTTTTCAAGCAAGCCATGTGTAAGGCAGTATTACCGTTATTGTCGCAGGATTTGACATTGGCTTTGAAAGCGATTAACAATTCTGCAAAATTAAAGAAACAATGGGCAGTCTTTTATAACATAACCTCATTTCCTGCTGTCACTTCAGAAATGACAACTTAAATGCAGGATAAATGGTTTGGGAAACATTGGGCCCGTTCATCAGAGACGCAAGTTGGAAGTTTATTGCCAACTGTTGGAGAATTCCCTGATGACTGAACGTGTTTGGGATTTATGCAATGATACAAAATAGACAGATTGGTGTTGGTGATTGGTATTAGCGGAGTACAGTTCATTAGATACCAACACACATCACAAACAATTCCAAACATGTTGAATGCTGACCATTTTGATGAACGGGCTCATTGGTATAGAGCATGGGTTCTCAACCAGGGGGGCACGACAGATGTCCTAAGAAGTAGGTGAAGTGAAATAAGACTATGATATTTCAATCTAACCAAAAAGCCCAAATTAACTCAGGGGGGAGGGTGAGGAGTTATGAGAGGGGGCGCGACCTGAAAAAGGTTAAGAACCCCTGGTATATAGTAAAATGACGTTATTTTATTGAGACAAATCATGGACGACAAAACTCATCAGTTATCAGAGTAGGGCCAATAAATTGAACTTGGGCCGCCGAACATGTAGAGTGGCATAAATCGGCTGCTTGCAGTCTATTGGTTGGTGAAAGCCGCACATTGCTCAGCGGAGATTTCTATTGGCTTCCTGGTTTCCTTTGTTCACCTCATCATTCTACCTGGTCAGCCGAGTATAATGACCTTTTCATTGAATCATCAATGCAGAAAGGTTGTGTCATTTTTGAAGTGTGTGATTTTAGCTAACGTACCTAACATTTGACTCTGGCCGTTCTGCGAAGCCGCTATGAGCGCAGTCCGTCCGTTCTCATCCTTGCTCTCAATCTCAGCACCTTGTTCCAGCAAATACCGAGCGCACTCGGTGTGGCCATGTAAAGCGGCAATGTGCAGAGGTGTGCGCTTCCTCATGTCGGTCAGTTTAACAATTTCCGCACCAAACGCGTTGTACAAGAGTTCTAAACACCTTTCAGATCCAACATATCTAAAAAATTTATTCAAAATTAATAAGCCTGGTACATGAATGTTTAGATAAAATGAATGCCGGATTTATAAGACGTTTAATGTTTATCATCATCAAATTTTAAGATGTTGGTAAATGATTATCAATGTGACAAATAAATTATAGTTTGTTAAATAGTCACGATGCAGAGATTTTAAAAAAAAGAACGCTACAACTTGCAACTTTACAACACATACAGATATTTTTTCTTTTAAGTATACTTTCACATATTCCATATAGACATTTGTAAAATTAATGAACTAAAAAAAACTAAGTCGAAGTATATTTTGAACTTCACTTTAAATCAGTGTTTTATACGCGTGGCGCATAAAGTAAAATTTCGGGTTTAAAAAAGTCTGATTTGGCTTTTCTAAACTCGAAATTTTACTTCATGCTTAGTCTGGGAGTGGAAAACACTCGTTAGAGTTTATGCATTGAAAGTTTTTAATAAGATCATGAATGTATGTCTGAAAATTTACATTGAAAAATCATTACATTTATACCTAAAAAAAAAAAAATCCTTGTATTCATACATCATTTTTTTTCTACTTTCCTTAAATATAAATAAATAGATCTGCACACTTTTCTTGCACCGACACTTTCAGAATTTGCTAATAAAGCACAGAGTTGCCATATTTTTTGAATCAGTTGTTACAACATGCTAGTAAGTAGTTTTAATAATTTGTCGGAAATGTTAACGGCAAAACAAAAGAATTGGAAATTATAAATATTTATTTTCAATTTCTTCTCTGTTTATTATAAGAATTACTAGTAAAATAGTATTTTCACAAATTTTCAAACAAATATTTGGCAACGTCGACACTCCAACACATAACCTAAAATTATTAAACCTTAATTCTTGTGTAAACGGAATCATTTCCTTAATAGTTAATCACTAATCGTGAAACGTCTTATTGACCCGACATAAGTCTTACACGTCACAGTAGAAAGACATAGGAATAATTGCATGGGAATTTAGAAGATTAACAAAAAAAAATCAAACAATTTATGCTTTATACTATTCTCACTAGATTTATACATATTTTAGCTCCTGTTCTTTATAATCTGTTTTTTTTTTAATATGACCAATAAAATTTGACATATCAAGAATTTTGTGGTGTGATGCAGTTTGTGTGTTTTAGGTTAGGACAAGATTAATCACGTTATGTTGTGAATCAACTTTTAATTTGTAGGTTATGTGAAGGGAAATCTGAAATTAATATGACAATTCAATTAACTCACAAAGATTACAGTTATAAATGTATTTACCCATCACCGAGATATTAGCAAGATTTATAGATATTGTTTCACAGTTTTTTATTATTTGACTTACGCAGCACAGTGAACGGGTGAAAACGGGTTTCCCTCGATTTTCGCGAAAACACCCTTCTGCAGCAGGTACTCGACGCACGTGTAGTAGCCTTGGTAGCAACCCCAGTGCAAAGCGCTGAAGTCGTGATTGTCCAACGAAGAGGCCTTTTCCATCGGCATGTGGAGCATGATCGTCTGCAAGCAGACGTAATGTCCGCATGCTGCCGCTAGGTGCAGGACGGTCTTCCCATTAATATCGGGTTCGGTCACACAAGCACCCTTCGATATCAGATATTGCACTACATTGTTTTGATTCGTTACCACCTGAATAGGATATATGTAAATAAAATTATAGTCAGATATTTGAACTGATAATGCTTTTTTATCATTCAGCCCTATGGATAGTTCCCTAATCGCGACTAAGATATGACTAACTAAGGTTTAGTAAGAAAATAAAATATATCGTATGCATAGTCCAATTTTAGACGCGATTAGCGCTAGTCTAAATCTTTAATCAAACCATACCCCTAGTTTTACATGTGATATACGTAACCTCAAACGTCATTCGCGTAATTGTGGGCGTCCAAGTTCTGTGGTTTTTAGAATAATGAGCTGTGTTTTTGTTCAAATTAGTGTTGTAAAGTTCGCGAATAAGCGCAAAAATTGTATGCTATGCCTGTGCTCATAGAAATACGCACACGAAATACGAATTTTCCTAGAACGGCGGTCGGATGAAGGCCACATTTGTTCGTCCGTTTATAATTGTAAGCCTAGCAAACAGAGCGTAATAATTTATCTTCCACGTATTGAAGAGTATTGTCTTTCTTCTTTCGATGTAAGTGCAGTTTGCGCATTTTTGTGGGCACAGAGAAAGCACAAGTTTTTTTGCTCGTTCAAGAACATTACAACACTAGTTCAAATCGCTATGAGGTCTATATTGAATAGTAACCTATAGAGAGGTATACAAGTTAGATAAAATCCACAATTGGTAATTTAAAATTGTTAATTCTACGCTGAAAGAATTTGTTACAGTGTAAATTAGTTGGCGACATTGGCACAGAGGGCGTAGCAATTCTCGTTACATAGATAAATATCGTAAAGACATCTAGACGATCAACAGTCTATGATTCCATTTGACATCGAAATGACAGAAAAAGCAATGTTGGCAATACGAGTGACTAAAGATTGGCGCTACTAACAAGTATGTGTTAAAACATGACAATGCATACGGCGTACTTAGTTACACCTTAATCGCGATTAGTTAATCACACGTTAGTAACAGTTTAATCACAGGACTATGCATAAGGCCGCAGGTGTTTATAAAGCACTAACTACGAAATTTTGTTTGAAAGTAAGGTCCACTTTTACAAACATTTATTATTATCCAACCGAGTTTAAACTTTTGCTAAGCGGCATTAGATTTTACAAAAGCTAGGTAAGTATCTGTACAGTCTTCATTCAATTGCTAGTGAGCCCAAAATCAAACATATTGGATAGAGTACTGGAGAGAGAAAGAGAGAGCGCGCGTTGACAGCAAAGTATTTTATGCTTCAGCCATCGCCTAACGTAGACTCGAGGTAACTCTGCGATTCACCCAACGACATTCTGCTCTTAGATTGTAAAATCACAACTGATCGTTTAACCTGTAGCCAACATTAACGGAGAGATACCTAATGTTTGTAAAAGTGGACCTAACTATGACATTTTTTTTAAGAGTGTCATGAAGGATTTACATTATAGCCATATTAGCATCATTTTAACCAGCTAGTGAGCAGATGCGAAAGGACCATACAATGCAGATATTGCGTTAGGGGCCTTTCTGGACATTGAAGGTGCGTTTGACAACACAACCTTTAATTCCAATACAACAGCAATATAGAAAAGAGGGACTAACCCACAAGTGCGACACTGGGTGAATAATATGCTCAGAAGTCAGACTGTAACAACTACTCTATATGGAAAAACAGCAGAAGCAATAGTCCCTGGCGGGTGCCTGCAGGGAGGCGTTCTCTCGCCGCTCCTGTGGTGCCTCGTCATGGACGACCTTCTGCTGCTACTCGAAAACCAAGGCTTTTATGCCCTAGGATATGCAGATGACCTGATTATTCTAGTAAGCGGGAAGTTTAGTACCACTGTATCTAACTTGATACAGAGGGCACTAAGTATCGTAGAAAGATGGTGAAAAGACGAAGGGTTAGCTGTAAACCCGGCCAAAACAACGACCATCCCCTTCACTAGGAGACGAAAAACCGAAGACCTAAAATTGCTACGCTAATATAGAATAGAAGTTCCCATCAAAAATGAAGTCAAAACTTCAACTTCCACCTAGAGAACAACACCAAAAACGCCATGAGAGGACTTTTTGTGACCAGAAAAATGGTAGGACGCACATGGGGACAGAGACCCAGTATGATCAAATGGCTATACACCGTGGTCGTAAGACCCATAGTTGCGTACGCCGCGCTCGCATGGGGAGAAAAGACCCAAACCAAAAGCGCAGCCGTAAAACTTGTGAAAGTGCAAAGACAGTCGTGTTTGCTGATAACTGAAATGAGGAGAACAATGCCCACAGCAGCCATGGAACAAATACTATCGCTTCCACATAAATGCACATAACTGAACACACTTTAAATGTAGGAGCATCAAGACCAGCAACATTCAATATTTCACTAAAATCGTACACACATCCCGCCGATTCAAAGTAACCATACTACAGCGAAGTGAATTTTATATATTATGTTTAAAGTGTGCAAACTATAAGAAGCGTAAGCTTATTTTCTCGAATTCAAATAGTTTTGAACTTGAATTTATCTTGCATCATTTTAACTTTCAGTAAATGCTAGTGTACAAAAGATTTAAATTATTCGAAGAAATTGTGATTTAAAATGCAAACTAAAAAAAAAATTACAAACACACTTACAGCTCTAAATAATGAAGAATGCCCGTCCGAGTCGACGATGTTCGGATTGGCCTCCGACTTTAACAGTGTAAGTACACACTTTATATGAGATCCAGAAATAGCTAACATTAAGGCAGTCCGATTAAACCTGAAAACAAACAAAAAATCAAATTTGACATTTCAAGCATTTAGTGGCGTGATGTAGGTTGTGTGTTTTAGGTTAGGACAAGATTAATCACATGTTATGTTGTAAATCAACTTTTAATTTGTAGGTTATGTGAAGGGAAATCTGACATTAATATAACATAACATATATTAACGGAAACCCATTTTTACACATAAAATAACAAAAATTGAAATTGAACATTACAAAAAACAGATTTTCCTTATTTTAAAACTGTCATTCGATAAAAACATTATTTGTCATTACCAGGCGAGGCCGTAGCCAGAAAAAAAAAATCGGGGGGAGGGTTTTAATAGTAAACATTTTGCCCCCTGGCTACGGCCTTGCTACTAGGCGCTCAGAAATTTGGTCATATTAAAAAAAAAACAGAGTTTATATGCAAACTAGAGGGTAATTAAAAGAGAAACATATATTTTTTCTTATTTTAAAACTGTCATTCGATAAAAGCATTATTTGTCACTACCAGGCAAGGCTGAAGCCAGATAAATCTGGGGGAGGGTTTTAATGGTAAACATTTTGTTTTTGATCTTACGGGGCAGCTTTTAAATGGTAAAAGATGACATTTTGAAATATTCGAGGGAAGGGGTTTGAACCCCTATATCCCCCCCCCCTGGCTACGGCCTTGCTACCAGGCGCTCACCCAGAAATTGGTCTAAATTGTGAAAATTGCTTTGTAATATCCAGAAAATAACATTTAAATTTCTGATAAGTGTTGTAAGAAATTGTCCAACAATTACACTATTTAAAACTGATTATTGTCTAACACCTGTGTGACTGGTGGTCATTTTGATTTATTTCTTAGTGAGTCGTAGACTTACTTATCGGGTTTATCTATTATATTCTTATCCTCGGTGTTATCAGCCAACAGTGCCAGGCAATGAACGTGGCCGTTCTTGGCGCTGTAGTGCACGGGGCTCATGTTGTAGGCGTCCTCGCGTATCGCCACCTTGGCTCCGTACCGCAGCAGCATTTGCACGCCATGTGTGTGCCCCTCGCGGGCCGCTATCAGCAGCGGCGTGCACCCCACGTCATTTTTTATATTTACATCGGGGAAATAACCGATCACAGAATTGAGAATTTTTATATCACCACGTCTCGCCTGAAATAATAATAATAATAATATTCACTATTGTAGCAAACTCATACATAATAACATTTGTAAGTGATTTAAAATTTATAGACAGTAGGAATAACTTTTCAAATTTCTTTTACTCAATCACTTTAATTAATGCAGCTAATTATAATTTATACAGGGAATTTGTCTTTTAAGTATACTTAAATTTAAATAAAATTGAGCATGGATTTTCCAAAATGTATGGAAAAATCATCAATTTTAAGTATATTTTTTTAAGAGTTCAATTTGAAACTTTAAATGAGTGTTATCCACTCCCAGACAAAGCATGAAGTACAATTTCGAGTTTAGAAAAGCCTATACATTTTTCAGGCTTTTCTAAACTTAAAATTTTACTTCACACGCCACGGATATCAAAAATTTCATACGAACATTATCGTCATTTTATATATTATTTAGTGGATATATAAATTTTGAGGTTGGGGTTGAAAAACAGCGTAAACCGATCGAGATGTTAAAGATGAAATTATAAACTTAAGCATTTTATTTATAATAGTTTAATTAGAAACTAAAAAAAAAAAAAAAAAAAAAAAAAAAGACCTTTATTGGCATATCCTACAGTTATTTACAATGTCGACACTATATCACATCTTGCCCTCTTTCTCCCGTCCCACTTTCTCCAGCGTCTTTACCCTAGCTCCGCCCTCCCTCATCCATTCTGTCACCCTTCTATTCCCTTTCACTCCCACCCATTCCTCACTCACACCCTCACACTCCTCCGCCAAGTGCCTCCACGTATCCTTCCCCCATTCACATAACCTACATCTCATATATTCTTCCCCCATCCATCTCTTCCTTCCCCTCTCCCCAGACCCACACCTTGCCCTCGCCATTATCACCCTTTCATCCCTGTTCCACCCATCCTCACTCATGTATCTCGGCACCCTCCCATATACTTGCCATTTCCCAAACATATCATTATATTCACTTTTGTCTATCCGTCCCTGTCTCTCCTGCGCTTCCACCTCCTTCATCTTTTCTCTCATCCACGCCGCCACCTTCACCCCTCTACCCAACCATTCCTGTACCTTCCTCTCTGCCAGTCCTCCCCTTTCATACATTCTCCTTCTCTCTTCCCTCCACCTCCCCCCTTCTACTTTCATGCACGCCTCCCATACTATTCTCACCAATCTCTCCTCTTCTACTCCGCATAATTTCATTTCATACTTCACCACTCTCTCCACCGCCTCACATTCCAATCTCTCTCTATTCGTTTCCTGCAACAGTATATATCCCGGTGTCGACTTCTCTAGTCCCAGCATCCGTCTCAGGAACCATAGCTGTTCTCTTTCAATCACCTCATATGCTCTCGTTCCCCATGTTTCTACCCCGTACATTAGTATCGGTCTTACACATGCGTCCCACACCTTGCATGTCACCTTAATACTGTTCTCCATCCATCTCCCCCATTTTCTCCATGCCATTCCCCATGCTCTCCTCGCTTTTCCTTGTACCCACCTTATATGCTCTTCATACCCACCCGTCCCTTTAAAAATAAATCCCAAGTATCTGAAACTTTTCACTCTCTCAATCACCTCTCCCTTCCATTCTAGCACTCCCACTCTCCCCTCTCTCCCTTTATTCCTAAACCTCATCCATTTCGTCTTCCCCACATTCACACACATTCCTCTCTTATCCATATATCTTTCCACCCTTTTCAACATGCCTTTCACTCCCTCCCAATCTCTCGCCATCAACACTATATCGTCTGCATACGCCAGTAACCATACTTTCTCTTTTCCAATCACCACTCCCCCTTCCTGCCCCTTTCTCAACACCTCTTCTAGTTCGCTTATGTATATATTAAACAGGACCGGACTCATGGGGCACCCCTGTCTCAAGCCCTTCCATGTCCTAAACCTTTCCGATACTTCTTCCCCCACCTTCGCTTCCACCCATGTTTCCCTATACACCTCCCTTACACACTCAACTACTCCGTCACTCACTCCCTTTCGCCTCAGACATTCTACCATATCTTCCCTCGGTACTGAATCATACGCCGCTTTCAGATCTACAAACACCGCATACACACACCCTTTCTCTTCCATCACTTTCTCTGTCATCCTCGCTAGGGTAAATACCTGGTCCCTCGTTCCCCTCCCCCTCCTAAATCCCCCTTGCGACTCTGGTAGCATCCTCTTCTCTTCTACCTCTGCTTCTAGTCTGTTCTTCACCATAACCATCAGTATTTTGTATCCCGTGCTCATAATCGTCACCCCTCTATAGTTCTCTGCTTTCCTCTCATCTTTCCCTTTATATATCGGGCATATCCTGCCTATTCTCCATGCCTCTGGCATGCTCTCCCATCCCCTCCATATTCCATTTACTAGCTCTCGGAATTTCTTCTTTCCCCCTTCTCCTATCTCTCTCCACATTTCCGCCTTCAATCCATCTCTTCCGGCCGCCTTTCCTCCCTTCACCTCCTTGAACGCTCTTTCTGTTTCCTCTTCCGTAAATTCCTCTCCTCCAATCCCTCGCCCTACTTCTCTTATTGTCCCTTGTTCACCGCACTCCTCCTTACACTTCCTGGTCCAGTCTTCTAACGACACCCCTATCCTCCTCATCTCTTTCCCTCTCCTCAATACATTCCATATTTCTCTCTCGTTCCTACACTCCTTCATTTCCTCCCCTGCTCTCTCTGCCACTTCCAGCTTCTTTCTTTCACACACCTTTTCGTATGCCCTTCTCGCTTCCATCATCCTCTTTCCCTCTCCTCCGTTCTTTATATATTCTCTCATAACTTTCCTCACCTCCCTCTTCGCTCGTTTACATTCTTCATCAAACCACTCTTGCCCCTTCCTCCTTGTTCCCTTCATCTTTCTTCCGCATCCTATTATGGTCTTCTCCATCTCCTCCATTGAACTTATCTCCTCCCATTGTACCTTCTCTAATTTCCTCCTCATGGCCTTAATCGCCTCTCTCCCACTCTCTAGCTTCTCATTTCCTTGCTCCTGTTTCCCTTCTTCATTCCTTCCTATCCTTAGTTCCACTCTCAACGGCAGGTGATCCGATCCCAGCACCTCCTCCACTTCCATCTTCCTCACTTCCTCTCTTGCTATTCCCTTGATTATCGCGTAGTCAATTACTGTTGATCCTTGTGCTCCCACGTATGTTTTCTTCCCTCCCCAGTCTCCTTCTGTGCACCCATTCAGAATCTCCCAACCCTCTTCCGTCGTCCACTCCTTCATCCTCCTCCCATCTCCGTTTATACATTTATCTTGCGATCTCCTTTCTATTTCCATGCCGTCCTCCCCAATCCCTCCTCCCAATTCCCCCATCCTCGCATTAAAATCCCCCATGATCACACACCGTCCTCCTTCCCCTGTTCTATCGTCAATCTCTTTTCTCACCTCATTCCAGTTTTTATTCACGTAGACTATCCCCACATTCATTTGTTCTCCTCCCTCCCGCCATCTCATCCACATCAGCCCCTCGCCTCCTTCCCTTGTTTCTACCTTGCCCCCTATCCTGCTCTCCCTCCATCCCACAATCGTCCCTCCTTTCGCCCTTCCTCTTGCTGCACTTTTCTTTGCTTCCTTCATCTCCCATCTAAAGTTCACTGGTAACCATCTTTTCACTTCCTTCCATTCTTCTTTAACTATCCACGTCTCTACCATCCCTACTATGTCTTTCCCCACCATCCACTCCTCCATGTCCCTTTTCCATGTGCCCTCCTTTATCTTCGATTTTAGTCCTGCCACGTTCCATACACCAATTGCTATCATCCTTTCTTTCCTCTCCTCCCCTTCTCCGTCGTCTCCACACCCCCATTCCTCTCTGTCCTTTTGTCCTCCTCTATGTTTCCCCCCTTCCTTTCCTATGCACTTATCTCTGTCCTTCTGCCACCGCTTTGTTCCTACCCCTTTACCCCTTTTGTCATCACCCGCCCAATCCTTCTGCTCTCCTTCCTCTCCCTTGCTTCGATCCATCTCCTCGCCTTCCTCACGTTCATGTCTCCTTTCCTCCACCCCTCCCCCACCCTTCCATCTTCCTACTTTTTTTCCTCTTCCTGCCTCTCTAACTCCTCCTTCTCCATGTTCCATCTCCACACCCTCCCATCCACCACCACCTAATTAGAAACTATAAACAAGTGTTTTCCACTCCCAGACTAAGCATGAAGTAAAATTTTGAGTTTAGAAAAGCCTGAAAATTTTAAGACTTTTCTAAACTCAAAATTTAGTTTATGCACCACGAGTATAAAACATTAGTTGCAAGTGAAGTTTAAAATATACAATATTAATAGTGTTATTGGTTTTAGCAGCGGAGTTAATTCAAAAATTAAAATGGAGACTTTATTGTAAAAATTGATATTTAATTTATTTAAAAAAGAAAAAGAATTTTGTGAAATATATTACATACCAATTTTTACAATAAAGTCTCCAGCCGCTAAAACCAACACCACTATTAATATTGTGTATTTTAAACTTCACTTGAAACCAATGTTTTATACCCGGGGCGCATGAAGTAAAATTTCAAGTTTAGAAAAGCCTGAAAGTTTGGTTTGGTCGCTCCGCTTCGCTTATTGAATAAAAATGGAACAAAATATGTTATTCAAAGTATTGCCTATCGCTAGCTACATATTTTCTCCATCTCTCTGGCAATTTGTGGATGCCGTGCCAAAAAAACTGTTCCTCCTTTGAGGCAAACCAACCATCGGTCCATTTTCGTCAGAAGCGAAGCGCTGCTCAGCAAGTGCGTGTCCCATCGATGCAAATAAGTAGTAATCAGATAGAACCAAGTTTGGCGAATAAGCCGCATGCGAAAGTATTTGCCACGTAAACCCCTCAAATGTTTCCTTGACCAGTTTTGCTGTGTGAGATGGTGCATTATCATGAAGCAAAATCACTTTGTGTTGCCTCTTTTGATGTTCTGGTCGTTTTTCACGCAATGCCTCGTTCAAATCCATCATTTGTTGTCGGTAGCGTTAAGTATTAACGGTTTCGCCATGTTTTAGCAGCTCATAATAGATAACACCCTTCTCATCCCACCAAACACAGAGCATTATTTTCCGTCCATAGCGATTTGGCTTTGCAGCCAATGTCGCTGGATGCTTGGATGATCTTTTACGCTCAGGATTCTCGAAATATATCCATTTTTTATCGCCAGTCACAATTCGATGGAGAAATGATTTACTTTTGTACTTGACGAGCAGCATTTCGCAGGTGGTTTTTCGTTTTTCCTGCTGTTTTTCATACAGTTCATGTGGAACCTATTTTCCTACCTTCCGGATCTTTCCCATGGCTTTCAAACGTATGGAGACGGCTTCTCGTGTCACATCTAATTGATCCGCAAGTTGTTGTGTTTGAGTGTCATCCCCATCCAACAATTCTTGCAATTCGGCGTCATCAAACTTTCTCGGTGGTCTTCCACGTTCTTGGTTTCTCACGGCAAAACCGACACTTTTGAATTTTTTAAACCACTCAAAGCGCTGTGATTGACCAAGAGCATGCTCACCGTAAGCTTCTACAAGCATTTGATGCGATTCTGTAGCAGTTTTCTTTATGCGGTAACAGAAAATCAATAATGTCCGCAAATCATAGTTTTCAGGCACAAAAACCAGTCATTTTTAACGCTATGAAAATATATGTAGTTGTAGTAAATTTGTATTGTTGTGTGTTAAAAGTCTTTGACAAATGTTAACAAAAGAAAATTGAACCAAAGATGCAGTTTGACAGTCACTATATTGACAACTAGAGCCATCTATGAGTAAATTCCAGATTCATACTTATAGACCTGGTACGCTGTAATTGGGATATGTATACTTAAAAGAAAAACTTCCTGTATGTCAATATAATTAATTTTATAATAAAAGCCAGTTGTTCAATTACAACCTAAGTTAAACTTACCGCTAAATGAAGAGGTGTATTTAGCGGCATCCCTTCCTCCAAAAAATTATAATTCTTTCCAACAGCCTCTAATAAATGACCTAAAGCGTTCAAATTCGACCCATTCACAGCATAATGTATGGGCGTGTAACCCCGCACGTCCTTCATTTTCGGATCTGCTTTATGCTGTAAAAGATACTCCACGCACCTAACAATTACAAAAAAAACCTGTTACATTAAGCAAAGACCAAACATTGTTGAAATTGTTAGGTTAGGTTCGTTTATATATTTAAATAACGTTTTTTCTTTGTTTAATGTAATAGGATCTTTTTTTTGTAATTGTTAGGTTAGTTTAGTATATAAATTTAAATAATGTTTTCTCTTAGCTTAATGTAATTATTTCTTTTTTTTGTAATTGGTAGGTTAGGTTAACCTAACCTATCAATAACAAAGAGAGGTTAACCTAAACTATCAATTACAAAAAAAGACCAAACATTATTCAAATATACTAGCCTAACAATTACAAAAAAGGAACCTGTTAAATTAACACGCTGACTGCAGCATTGACATTGAACAAGTGCGCTGGTGTGCGCTACCGGTCCCTTAATTTTATAACTTTATTTATTTGTTTTACGCAAATACTGGACGGCCTATGACATATATTTTTAATTTATTTTGTTACTCATATATGCTACTATTTACTTTTGCAGTTGTTAGACTCACTGGTTCAAAGATATATTGAGAAAATTGAAAGTTCTGCAAGATAAGACAGACTTCATAAATATGGCCCCGCACTACAACGAAGATCAGTATCAGTCTCGGGCGACCGATAACGCAGTCAACGTGTTAAGCAAAGACAAAACATTATTCAAGTATAAAACTAACCTAACCTAATAATTACAAAAAAAGAACTATAATCTGTCTTTTTTTTAATATGACTAATCAAATTTGGCATTTCAAGAATTTAGTGGTATAATTCAGGTTGTGTGTTTTAGGTTAGGACAAGATTAATCACATGTTGTGTTGTAAATCAACTTTTGATTTGTAGGTTATGTGAAGGGAAATCTGACATTAATATGACAATTCAATTAACTCACAAAGATTACGATTACAAATGTGTTTACCTATCACCGCCTCAAATTATTTGTATCTACTACCAATTTTATAAAGTGTCTCCGAGGATCAGGTAATATTCCTTGCTCAGGAATATTTGTCTTCTTTATTATCTGCCCATTTATATGTTCAAATTTCAAAAAAGTTCTAAATAAAGGGTGTTTTTTTTTGAGGTATAGAACTTTTTTAATTAAAACTCATAAAAATCAATAAAATAACAGATGTTTTGGCTTTAATAGGTAATCAATGTAATGGTAATAATGTAATAATTTTGGGCATGTGATCACCGTGATTCCGTTTTAGATGAAACATTCTATTGGTTCAATTTTACATAACTTTTTCCAGTGTGGTCGGGCTAATCTCTCCAATTACGTGCTGAAAGTTGACTTCTAAGTCTTTAATCGTTGCTGGTTTATCAGCATAGACCAGTCATTTGACGTAGCCCTACAAAAAGTAGTCCAATAGGATCAAATCACATGATCTAGGAGTTAATTAACAGACCCATGTCTCGAAATAATTTAATCACCAAACTTCTCTCCCAACAATGTGAGGGTTTATCGCGCGGTGTGGCAAATTACGCCATCCTGTTGAAACCATTTAGTTCTCAACAAATTTGCATTGACGTTAGGGATCAAAAAACTTCGAATCATTGACCTGTAGCGCTCGCCATTGACAGTAACATTGGGTTTGTCTTCATTTTAGAAAAAGTAGGGGCCAATGATGCCTCCAGCATGCAATCCACACCACGCAGTAAAACAATGTTGCTTATTCACCAGTCCATTCAGCCAAAAATGAGACTCATCACTTAAAATTACTTGGCGGTTAAAATCAATAAAATTTTGAAAATAGATTTTCACAATTTATAATCGTTGCTCGACTGTGAGTTTTGGCATAATAATTTGACATTGGTTTAACAGATATTCATGATTAAAGTTCTATACCTCTAAAAAGAAACACCCTTACAAGGAATTTTTCTTTTAGGTATACATGTTACGATTTTTCAATGTTAATCTTCAGACATTCGTGATCTAATTAAAAACTTTCAATTTAAAAACTCTAACGAGTGTTTTCCACTCCCAGACTAAGCATTAAGTAAAATTTCTAAACTCGAAATTTTGCTTCATGCGCCATGTGTATAAAACACTGATTGAAAGTGAAGTTCAAAGTATACTTCGATTAAGTTCTGATCACATGTTCATTAATTTTACAAATGTTTATATAGAATATGTGAAAGTTTACTTAAAAGAAAGTTCCCTGTATGTGCTGTAAAGTTGCAACGTTCTCTTTTCTGAAAATCTCTGCATGGTGACAATTTATTTGACAAATTATGATTTATTTGTCACATTAATAATCATTTACCAACATCGCAAAATTTGATGTTTAAAATACCTTACTGTTAAAGCAGGATTGCAACTGTTCGTAGTAAATACACCCTAAATTGGGTCATATTAAAAAAAAACAGAGTATATATATTAAGCAAAAACAAAACATTGTTCAAATATTACCGTCCTTCGACATCATATGCAGCAGCTAAATGCAACGGCGTGCAGCCCTCGTTGTCTATCACATTGACAGGTGCACCGATTCCGACGAGAGTAAAAACGCAAGTGTAATGCCCCTGAGTGGCTGAGTAATGCAGCGGTGTTCGTCCGTACATGTCTTGCAGTTTAAAATTGGCCCCTTGGCTGACCAACAAATCGAGACATTCCACGGACCCCTTGTAGGCGGCGCAGTGGACGGCCGTCTTGCCCGTGTCGTCTGTGGTATTCAGATCTACGTTTATTTGTATAAATTTCCTAGAGACTTCGACAAAGCCGGATAAACAGCAGGAATGTAACGGTGTCCGACCTTCGTATCTAAAGATATTACAGGAATTTAAAATAACATTTTATTAACAACTTTGTTTAGTAGAAACACATTTGTAAGTAGAAATATTACTGCTTACCCTCTCTTATTAGGATCAGCATCATAATCCAACAACGTCATTGTCAAAATATCGTGTCCATATTGCGCGGCTATATGCAGGGCAGTATTTCCATTTTTATCCTGACTATCAACAATTGCACCTAAATAAAAGAACAAAATACAGTGTCCTCAAAAAATGTATAAATTTTAAGACATGGCAAACTGTTAACACATTTAGTAGTGCCAATCTAATTTAAAATTAAAAGATTAATCTAATTTATGTTTTAAATGATCGCATGGTATTGTAATAAACATCGCATGGTATTATTATAAAGATCTTATAGTAACAAAGCCATAGGCAGGAAGGGGGGTTTCAAAATCCTCCAAAATTTTTAAAATGCTAAATTTTTGTATGTAAAAGCGGCCCTGAAAGAGCAAAAACAATATTTTAACCAGTGTTAAAATTTTTAGGCTACGGCCTTGCATAGTATTGGTAAAAAGTGTCTAAAATAATTTTGTCAGACAGTACCAAGGGCAGCCAATGCTTATAGGAGAACTGGATATCGAGTAGAAAAGGAGAGACTATGGTCAGGATGTGGGGTAAGAGTAAGACAGACGACTATATACACAAATCACCGGTCTCACTTCTGGATGCAGCATCCAAACGCGGTTAGCAAATTTTATATGGAGAATGGCTAACTGGATGTATATAAACTGTAACAGTACAGACAAATCTGAACATATTTACTCACCTTTATCTATTAAAGTTTTACTCCTAGTAAACCGCCCGTGAATCGCACTCATGTGCAAAGCCGTCCTGCCGTCCAAACTCTGCTTATTTATATTAACATTCTGATCCAGCAAATACGTTAAACAAGCAACACCGTGCGTACTAGCAGCCGCTATGTGCAATGGAGTCTGCCCCCTGTAGTTGACCGCTTCTAAATTCACGTTGTACATAGCCAGTTCCTGGCAGACTGGTAGGTAACCGTTCAGGCAGGCTATGTGTATGGGGGTGTTGCCGAAAGAGTTCTGGGCGTCGACGTCGGCACCTGCATGTAATAACAAGCGGCAAGCGAAGAGCATACCGCTGGCGGCTGCAACGTGGAGTGGAGTGTACTGGTTCCGGTCTTTGACATGGATGTCGGCGCCGTTTCTCATGAGCAGCTCCATCGTGTCGACGTGTCCTAAATGCGCAGCCCAATGAATCGGTCTATAAAAATCGAATGCAAACACGACAAATAAATATCAATTTATGTAATTATTAAATTTCATCTCAATCTGCTATATTGATAGCCTCTTTTTTATGAGTTGTACAAAATTTGCCAAAAAATGTATACACACTTTAAGGAACGAAAACTATTTATTGTGTGCTTGTATATTTTTCAGTTGTCGAGTGTTACATTTAAATACTGATCATACATGAAGTACTTTCTTCAGTTAAGCACACGGTTACTTTAGATGTTCAAAATGTTGGCCGTTGGCGGCCAGACACGTGACAGAACGACGAGTGGTCTTTAAGTTACATTGGTCAATGTTTTAATGGACATTAATGCACCTGTCTCTTTAATCTCCTGGCGAAGGTCCTTGAGTACTGACAAGGCCGTAGCTAGAGATAGGATAGGGGGTACAACCTCTCTCCTCAAAACATTGACCGATGTAACTTTGGCGACTGCTCTTTGTTCCCTCATGTGTCTGGCTGCCAACGATCAACATTTTGGACATCTAAAGTTCCCACGTGCTTAACTGAAGAGTATGTATGATTAGTATTTAAATGTAAAACAAACACAATAAATAGTTTTCTTTACTAAAAGTGTGTATACATTTTTTTGGCGGACTCTGTATATTACAAATTATGAAAAATTAAAATCTAACCTGCAATCTTTTTTATCACAGGCGTTAACTATGCACCCCTTCGAGATCAGCAACTCGACAACATCATTGTGGCCATTGAGAGCGGCGTGGTGGAGCGCTGTGCGGCCCGATCTGTCAGTCACGTTCACGTTCGGGACGTAGTGCAGGAGGTGTGAGACGCATTCCACGGCGTTGTTGGCGGCCGCTATGTGCAGAGGAGTCTGCCACTGCCTGTCCCTGGCCGTGGTGTCCGCATTATGACTGAGCAGCAATGCGACGGTGTCCTAAAAAAAGTATAAAAAACCTCTGTTTGTCCACTTATCCCCAGTGTATTGAATTTTTCTTATGATACTAGCAGGGTTGCAAAATCAGTAATTTTGAGGTTTTATGACAAAATGAAGTCCGTTAGTCAAATCAATAAAATAATTAGATTAGGTTATATAACAGTTTGCTGTTACCAAAATTAGTTTAGGTTAGATAACTATAAGTTAACGTATCTTTTGTACTCATTCTCTTTGCTAACCTTAACAACTGTCAAACTTAGGTAACGGCTATGTTAAATAGCAGTTACATTTATAAATGCTATTTAACATAACCTATGTAACTATTACCTAATCTAACCTAAGTACTTGTCACCTAACCTAAGAGTAATTTCATTAATAATGCACAGTTTGTGCATTTTATAGTGATTGTTACGTAAGTTGTAGTTTAAGGCTTAAAGAAAAAGCCAGTGTTTGTGTTTTATCGATAGGGTGTTTTGTTTTTTATAACGCGAGCTAGAAAACAGCCGGCACCGGTCTTGGGTACTGAGATTATTAAGGATCAAAGGTCTAAGTGCTGAAACAAAGATTTGACACTAAAGGTCTAGCTTTTTTGTATCGAATCATCACTATTGAAATGTGGGTCTGAGACACTAGCAAATATTTAAACATCTGTAACCATTTATTGTACTTGTAGAACCTAAGAAAAATAAGTTAATAAATCTAAATACTAAGTCAGATCTCATGCTCGTGTGGCTAGGAGACAACAGCACATTTACAATATTATACTAATCCTAAACTTTAACACTTCTACCTTACGATTTTCTTTTTTAAAGTAACTTACCTCTGAACCAACGCCGCATGCACGATGTAAAGGAGTGAGCCACTTGCAATCCTTTGTGTTGACGCGAGCTCCTTGGGCCAGAAGAAGTTCGGCAAGCTCCTTATCCCCTTTAAAAGCAGCCGCGTGGAGTGGACTTCGTTTATCCGCATCTATACCACAATTAAAACATATTAGGTCTGTTCGTTGCATGAACTAGTGCAGCACTTTTTACATTTTCTTTTACACTTTCTGTTGAACTGAACTGTGTTTACACAAATAAGTCACTTAAACTTTGTATAACTGAGCTCTTTATTGTGACTATAGTTTCGACAACTTTTATTTGTCATTATTAAACTAGAACTGTGTTTGTTTACATCAGTTCATTTGTACCAAACCTGCACTTTTTACTCCTGGTCCAGAGTCGGTGTAATTAGTGCAGGTTTTTAAAGGTGAATTTAGGACACGTCTACGGTTGTGCGATTTGTGAATTCATGAGCCAACGTTTATTAACACATTAACTGCCGCACCAGAAATGAGGTGGGGTGCCGTGAGGCCGTACTAGTTTTTTTTGTCTTAGAACTAAATCTACCGTGGAATCGTATATAACTCGCACAGCCCCGTAGCCTAGAGTATATTATAATTGTATTCAATTCGTGTGGCAGTCGACGTGTTAAATTATAAAACACAGAATTCTGTCAATTTCCCCAATTTTATTTGTTTATGAAATACAGTAATAATGGGCCCGTTCATCAGAGACAAGTTGATGGTTGACTGCCAATTGTTGGAGAATTCTCTAATGACCGGACTTTTAATCGTGAACTTGTTTAACATTTTTGCAATCGTACAAAATACACCGATTGGTATTGGTGATTGGTGTTGGCGGGTTAAAGTTTTCAAAATGGCCGGAGTACCGTTCATTAGATACCAACATATATCACAAACAAATCTAAACATGTTGAATGCTGAACATTTTGATGAACGGGCCCAATATTATCTTATTAGAGTTTGCTTAAATTGTTTTGTGTATTTGTATTACAGTATTTATTTATATTTTTCTATTCTGCACCAAAAGCATTCGTTAGTTTTCAGTTCAGTTCTTGTACACTTACATAACCCCTGAACTAGTGACGTCATAAATGTGAACTCAGTACAATTTAGTACAGGACAAACGAACACAAAATACAAACAATTTCAGGTGCAATTTTTTCCAATCGTGGCAAGTGCTATTCAAATATTTGTATCCTTTTCATTTTGGAAACCTTTCAAAATTAAAGTTTTAGGTAAAGATAATTTCACTTTATTTTTAGATTTGGACACTAATTTTATGCATTGGGTAAATTCGAAATACAAGGTGACACAAAAATAAATCGAGCGCTTGTTTTTTCGGGCAATGAATCACAAATAGCAGTTTCAATGCTCTCGCTTTGAGATATTTTATTCGTATTAAATTAAGTATTTTGTGTGATAAAAATCTGCTAGATTAAAAAATCCAAAGCCTTCGTAAAAGATCGAACGTTTTCAAATAACGCGCCAAAACATCGCAAGTTATTTTTATTAGTGAAAACAAGAATTTATTTAAAAGAGTTCAATTTGAAGCTTTAAACGAGTGTTTTCCACTCCCAGATTATGCATGAAGTAAAATTTCGAATTTAGAAAAGCCTGAAAATTTGGTTGGGTCGTGTAGCGAAGCGGAGCGACCTAACCAAATTTTCCAGCTTTTCTAAACTCAAAATTTTACCAACCAAAAAACCCAAATTTTCACGCTTTTCTAAACTCGAAATTTTAATTCATGCTTAGCCTGGGAGTAGAAAACACTCGGTTTAAGCTTCAAATCAATCGCGCAAAAGAAGAATTAGTGATATTAATGTCAAAATACCTTTAAGAAAAGCTTCATCATCCATTTTAAATCGATTTCGAATGATTTGGGGCATGTTTTATTTGGAAAAAATAAATACACACACAAAGCATTTAAACAAAAACTGTTTATAATTCCCTAACAAAAATAAAAGAGTAAAACAATGGATAATTTTAAGGTTAATTTGAGAACTCTAATTATTATGAATAGTTTTACATCGAATTTAAACAAAATTAGGGTTTTAAATTTAATTGCAGCAATAAATTAGCATAAATTACCCACGATAAATATTTATAAAGAAAGCACTCACCTTGGTAATTAACATCCAGCTTTGTGTCAAGCAGATTCCTCACGTCATCGATTTCACCGGAAAATATTGCTTGAATAAGTGGTGGCTGCAAAACACAACAATTTGAAACCTCGATGCATCGACACCACCGGCTGAATTATTAATCGGTGACACATTTAACAAAACAGCTTGTCACTCCGTACACAACCGAACCCCCCACAAAAAACCAACATCAGCAAACCGATCAACACGAAATTTTACGCTCTGCTTGTTAATTCGGGTTAACTGATCAACAGCTCGGGTTATAAGACAACAAAGTAACATAACCTGGAATTGCGTGTATGTGTGTGGGGGTTAGGTCGACGTACCTGCTCCTCCAGTTTTAGCATGACCATTTTCCGGACGAGGCGGGCCCCCCGTGCTTGCACCCCTCTCTTGTGCGGATCACAACTACGAAAACATGTCTCGCACTGGGGAAAAATTAAAAAAGAAACCAGCGTCGGAACGTCGTGCGTGCGGAAAAACAAAAAGTCAAAATAACTAAACCGAATTTTGACAGGTGGCGCCAACTTGTGAAAATAAAAAAATAATAATAATAAAGGCTGTGTTGTCTCGAGTCATTTAGGACGCGGAAATGCGATAATAAAACCAACAATTTTATTTAAAAAGTATATTTATTAAAAAAATAATATTGCAACATGCATTGTACAGCCTCAGACCAAGAATAGTTAAACTCTTTGTATACAGCTTTATTAATAGACGTTAGCATACAGCTTTAACACGGTTCTAAAGATGATATTAACATTTTCGTACTAATAAAACATTTTAGAATATTACTAGTAAGTTTACAACTAATAATTTAATTGCGTGGTAACCCTAGATTAAGGCACGACATCTGTCTCGTAGGTTGTGTACATAACCTCAATGGTCACAGCAAAATAAGGCAATTTCATATATGCATTAGTCTAATATGTATATAGGTATATAGGCAATTTATAATTTATTAATTTATAATAAAATTATAAATTATGCTATAAATGTACAAACCTACTCAGCATATTTTGAACTTCACTTAAAATATCAGTTAGTTTTAAACTATTGATAAAATAAACGAGGCAACATCGCCTTTTTATGTGTTACAACTTCACTCTAATTGAATTTGAAGTAATTTAGAGGTTATGTTGCACTGTTTTTGTTTATGCTTGTGAACATGGATTTCTACTGCCGCATTATTTGATTAAATAACTTAAATGACTCATTGATGTGGAATGTGTGGTTCAAATTTTTTAGAGAGTATGTCGACTGTTGTATCTGCAACGATTTTTCCTAGTTGTGTCAAATTTTGATGTTACATGACAATGTCATACAGTTTAGGTCGCGAGTATATTAGTGTTCTTTCTTTTAGAAAAGCTTTAAATCATAATTTCTTGTGATTTTTTTCTTTTGAGTATACATATTCCAATTACGTGTTGTACATTTTTAATATTTAATATTTTTTCTTAAAAGAGGTCAATTTGAAGTTTAAACGAGTGTTTTTCACTCCCAGGTTAAGCATAAAGTAAAATTTCGAGTTTAGAAAAGCCTGAAAGTTTGGATTGGCCGCGTAGCGCTTCGCGGTACGCGACCAAACCAAATTTTCAGGTTTTTCTAAACTCGAAAGTTTACTTCATGCTTAGTCTGGGAATGGAAAACACTCGTTTTGAGCTTCAAATTAAACCTTTAAAAATAAGCGTATGCATGCACCTAATAGAAATTCCCTGTATGTATACTTTAAACAAACATTGCCTGTGTCAACAGATTAATCCGATGACTATTTGCCAAATCTACTGAATGCGCATTCGATTTACCTAACATTTTCGTCTGAGCTTCCACAAAATCAACATAAATGCATTATTTATCTCTGTAAATATCTGAACTGTTTAGTAGATGTGGAAAGTGAAATTATACCACTTAAACTCACATTTGAAACGATTGTGCACATTAATTAAAATGATTAGTGGCTGGGTTTTTGCAGATTTACTTTTACGAAGACTTTGTAAAAATGTGACGTTTAACCTTAAAATTTTAAAGCTGCATACCGGAACATACATTTTCGCATATTCCATCTAAAACCCATAGCAGACATTTTATGAAGTTTTCTGTCTCTTTTTTCACACATGTAATCTGATAACATCAAACTATTTTCGTATTACATGTATTGGTGCAGAAAGCACTACAAATCAAGGAAACCCGAAACCTCTCGTGAATCGTACCTTATTTCATTTTCCCATCATTAAACAAGCGCCATCTGTTGTAGCAGCGGTAGACTAGAGATTAGGATTTGAAATTCCCGCTGTTGGCGAGCGTCGTCTGTCGGAGCCACGACGAATTAGAAATTATGCTGGTAGCACCTTTAAATGAGCGCCATCGATTCCAACAACGCCGAACACCCGAACATGGGTGGGAGCTATTTCCTCAATTTTGGAATAGAAAGATATGATGATTAAACCTCAAATTAACGTGTTTAGCTTGATTCTATTTACCTTTGCGAATTTTTGAGAAATGATTTCGGGGTAAGTGAAATAAAGCACAACCTTTAGACGGAATTGCTGTGACTAACTTTAGACCTCATAGATACGCCGCTGTTTGTCCGCCATTTTGGGTCAGAATTACTAACAACCAATCAAAAAGAATACCAAAGGTGTCGTCACTGTGTTTAATTATGTCACTGTATATTGCGCCTTTGGCGAGTGCCATCTATTTAAGCCAAGATAAACTAAAAATTATCTTGGTAGCACATTTAAATTACAATATTAACAAAGTAAATGTTAGGTTGGACCTTCAATCTTACAAATGTCTCAATCTACAAAGGGTGACCACACAGGAAGAACTTAGGTTAAATACAAGAGTCATAATGTTTGTGAAGAGTGCCATCTATTTAAGCCAAGATAAAGTAGAAATTATGTTGGTAGCACATTAAAATTACAATAATAACAAAGTAAATGTTAGGTTGGACCTTCAATCTTAGAATTGTCACAATCTACAAAGGGTGACGTCACAGGAAGAACATACTTTAACACAGGAAGAACTTAGGTTAAATACAAGAGTCATAATGTTTGTGAAGAGAAGTTAAAAGAAAAACGGTTGAAAAATACAAGCCTTTTTTTGTTTTACGTACTACTGAAGCTACGTGATTTTTAAACAACACTTTGCTCTCAAATAATACAACTAAATCGCTTACAACATTTACTAACGAGTGTCTAAACTGTTGGCATCCCAGTAGGTTCTTACTTTAGAAACATACGCCGTAATCAAATTCAGCACTGTGACACTACCCAATGACATATAATTAAATGTATTTGACGTTTCCAAGATTCACCGTCTCGTATGGCATAACTAAGGTAATTTGTTTTTCAAAGCAACCGAGATGCCGACAGTTTATAGACACTCGTTAAAATATTGTCGATTACAAAGTCATATGGGTTCTAGGAAAGAAGGGCAAAGAAAAAATCCCCACTGGAAAAAACCTCATCGGAAAGTACCACATAGAAAAAAATCCCACGTGGAAATATTCCCACTGGGAAATAAACCCACATGGAAAAATTCCTACGAGAAAAGATCCCACGATATAGTAATACTCCAAACATAGAGAAAATCATATTACAGACAATACATAGATATAACCTAAACCTCCTGAGATTCACATGGACTCGGTTGAGCTCAACATAGTTTAATAATATTAATATTGTGCAGTTTATGCATATAGAACAATATTTCAATGCCATAAATCAAATTAAGTTTATTATTAATTTTCATAAGATATTATGTTCCCGTGGGATTTTTTCCACTTGGGGTACTTTCCTCGTGGGATTATTTAAGTGTGGTGATCTTTCCGTGTGGGGTTCTTTCCGCGTGGGATGTTTTCTTGTGAGGGTATCTTTCTAATAGGGTATTTTCCAGTGGGAAGGTTTCCGGTGGGCATTTTTCATTTGCGCTTCTTTTCGATTACTAATCAAATGACAGACTGTTCTTTTTATGGAAAAACCTGTTTTTATAGAATGTTTTAATATTTAGATATAGCCTGTTAATATAACACTATTCTAAAGACGGCAGATCTTGTACCAAATTTTTAATTAAATAAATTAGAAATTTGACTGATGAATTGGGAACATTTATAAACTGTCCAATTCAGCAAATCGGACAGACGCTTATCACCACAACCAGCGCAGGGCGTAAGACAGATAACTGTAATCGTGTCGTCCAAACACAATAAGGGAATGGAATTCGGCAACATGCTGTATTGTCTCTTTCTTAGATACCATGTAAATTAGGCGCTTATGTTAATAATAATTGATATAAATAGTTAAACAACTTTCACTGCGAGTTACTTGTATCTCACAAAGAGCTTAAAATACTCCACAATAAGTTACATTTTTTACTGCCTTACAACCAGCTTATTTTTGTGTTTTTTTTTTCTATCTTTTTGTTAATTTATGTTTATTGGTTGGTATTATATATATTTTTGTTTATTTTGTACACTGCATTGTATGTTAATTTTTGATGCCAAATAAAGGTTGTTTATATACAACCAGCATAATGAACTTTTATTGCGAGTTACTTGTACCTCACGAAGAGCCTTAAGACCTTAGAGTGCAATTCCTCTCTTCGAATAGGTTCACCGCTGCCTTACAACCAGCGTAAACATCATTTTCAACCAACCAGTACCTAGGAGCCATCAGTTGCTCCCCTTATACCTAGCGCCCGTTCTCACAGCAGCAGTACGCTATCAGCGTACACAGAAACTAATTGAAAAAATAAAACATTCAAGAATCAGAATAATATATTAAATCCATTTAAATTATTACAAAAATACACATTACATTTGTTAAAGCTAAAACACTTAAAGCACATCGAATCATCAATAATTACTCCTTTGACTGGGCGGCAGAAGAGTCGAATTCCTCGCATTTAACGTCGTATCACTGGCCGACAGTTTTCTTGTTAATAAACCATTCACTAAAAAGAGACATTAAAAACGCAATCCATACACTAATAAGTCTTGTAAAGTTAATTTAAATTTTAAGTGTAGAAAAATGTTGTTTTCGTTACAACTATTTAACCAGAATTAAATGAAATATTTGAAAATTTTCATTTCAAAAACCAGAAAATAAATAGTTGAGTCGCCTCAGGGGCTTTGGGAAATAAGCGTCTATGCTTATACCAAAAATAGGGTGACCATGTTTTTTTTTCGTAAAAGGAGTCGAAAAGTGAACAGCAAAAAAAACGGATTCAGACAGGCTCACACCCAGAGCTTGAGACTCCTAAGACTAATGCCGGATTTATAAGACGTTTAATGTTTAGTGTTTAACTCTTAAGGAGTTGATGTCGTTCATACGAGAATTAAGGTTAAAGAATTTTAGGTTATGCGTGTGCATGCTGACATTGCCAACTAATTTTTTACAATTTTGTGAAAATACTGTTTTACAAGTAATTCAATTCTTATACTTAACAAAAAAGAAAATGAAAATATTTGTTTATAATTTCTAATTGCTTCTTTATACCATTAACCCGTTCGCTACACAGTTTGTAATTTAAATGCGTGCCCCGTGTACGATGCTCGAAAACACAATGCGTATCCGTACGTATTTCGTACCACAGGCTTATACCGGCATACACCGTGTGTAAACATTTCATTGGCTTGCATAACATTTTTTTTGGGGAAAATGCAAAAAACAAAACAAACAAAAGTTGGCCATGGATATTTTTTAATTATACTGTATAGACTGCTCATTGAAGAGGTACACAAACTTTGTGTGCTCTCCGCTCACAATTTACAGACTTTTGAAAATATACGCTCTTCGCACATGGAGCACATAAAAACTAAACGTATGGATACGCTCCTCGTAGTGAAAGGATTAAAAATTCAGATAAATTATTATAATTTCTTTACTAGCATTTTGTAACAATTGATTTAAAAAATTTGGCATCACTGTGCGAGAATAATAGAGTATAAATTCGGAAAGTGTCGGCACACAAAATGTGCGCAGATCCATTTATGTTTAAGGATATTTAAGGAAAGTAGATACATAAAGAAAGCGAACTCTCAAACACTAAACGTTATTTCTAAAAATCCTTAAACATTGTATGAACACGTTCGTAAGAGCCCGCACGTTCAACTCTACTTAAACACTAAACCTTAAACATGCTAAGACGTTAAACGTAAACCCAGCATAACTAAATTAACTCAAGAAATAGTAATATTTTATGTATTGCATTATCTTTAAATCTCATTGAGCTGCCAATATATCTGTTACTTTTAAAATCCATAAGTCTCTTCTTATTCGAAATAACTTACACTTAATTGCTTCTTTATTCTGCTTCTCCAATTCCAAACAAGACTGTTTAACATAATACAATTCTTGCTTGACTTTGCTCAATTCCTCAGCATTAAATTGCGCCTTGTATTTATTAAACTCTTCCGATAATTTAGACACTTGTATAGCCTGTTCCTTAGTAATTTTATCCTTCCTTTTTACAACTTCCTTCGTTTCATCCAACTACAGAAAAATAGAGAAATTTATCACGTACTTAATGACTTTTACCATTAAAACATACCTCTTTTGAAAGGCTATCACATTGGTTGTTAAAGTTTACAAGCATCGTGTTGGCTTGCACTAAATCTTTCGCTATTTCATCGTGCGTTCTCGATTTTTGAGCGATAATCATCGTCGCATCCTGAAGATCTTTTTTTAATTCATCCTGTAATATATAGAAGGTATTGACAGATAATTCTCAAGATAAAATATTTTTCTTATAATAAAACATATACAGGGATTTTTTTCTTTTAAATATGCACACCCTAATATAATGAATACGCTGTAAATCGTTACAATATTCGTAATTTTTGAAAATTAAAATTGAAGCTTTAAATTAGCGTGTTTCTTCCAGATTAAGCATGAAGTAAAATTTCGAGTTTAGAAAAGCCTGAAAATTTGGTTAGGTCGCGTAGCGAAGCGGAGCGACCTAACCAAATTTTCAGGCTTTTCCAAACTCGAAATTTTACTTCATGTGCCACCGTTATCAAACACTGATTTCAAGTAAAGTTCAAAATATACTACCAAACCAAATTTTCAGGCTTTTCTAAACTCGAAATTTTACTTCATGCTTAATCTGGGAGTGGAATACACTCGTGTTAAGCTTCAATTTGAACTTAAAAAAAAAACGATGAATGTCGGAAAATATACAGCTTATGCATATGTAACGAGGATGAAGTTTGCGTAAGTGTAAATGGCTTGGGCTTATTAAAATGAAACTATTTTATTTGAATCCAATATTTCGCCGACATTAACAGCTTCTTCGGGGAACTGAAATGTTTTTTGGTTAAACAACAGCAACATAACCTCACATTTACAATTCTTTTTTTACAGAATTTCAGCAAAAACTAATACGCAGACTGTTTAAAAGATAAGATACTTACTATTTGTCCTCTCAATTCATCGATCTCCCTTTCCTTTTTACACAAAGCCTGTCTGGAATTAGCGCAGGAATCTTCCGAATTCCCTTTCAATATTTTCAAGTGATTGATTTCCATGCGTAAATCCTCTATCGTTTTCATATTCCTGTCGTTCTCCAAACGTAAACTGTGCAATGAATTCACAAGTCTTACACTCGACTCGCACTTCAATTTATTCTCATTTTTCACAATCTCGACATCGTTGGTTAACTTTAAATGCCTTCTGTTGATCCGCATTAATTTATCACCGACGGTGCGTTCTAAATTTGATATCGTTGTACAGAACACTTTTTCCAGCATTTGAATATCCTAAATAATAATAAGAAATAAAATTTATTATACAAGTAGATTAAAAATTAAGAGCTACAATTTTACCTTTATAATAAAATACCGCGCACGGATCATTTAAATTATAAATTAGAGTAAGCGGCATTTGTTTTGTGCGGTTGCCCAGAATGTGAATTAAATGGGCGCAATTATCAGGTAAAACTGTTGGAACTTTGATGCCGACAGTTGGGTATTTTCTGATTAATGCACTGGCAACGGCACACACGTTTGTCCAGCGAGCGCCACTTTTGTAAGAGTACAAAATAGTCCGATTGGTGTTGAATTAAGCGCTTAATTTGTCGAGACCATGGCCTTGATAGAGATTACATGAAATTTTAGGTTAGGTGCAAAGTAAAATGGTCGGAGTAGCATTCACCAGATACGAACGTAAAGTGTGAAAAAATGCAAACATGTTGAGAGTACATTTTTCTGATGAATGATGAAATAAATTTGAGGTTATGGCAAACTAAGTGTTGACAGTCAGTAGCAGAGTTGCATTCACCAGATACGAACGTAAAGTGTGAAAAAATGCAAACATGTTGAGAATACATTTTTTTTAATGAATGATGGAATAAATTTGAGGTTATGGTAAACTATGTATTGACTGTCAGAAGTGCCAATCTAATTTAAATTTCAAAGACTACTCTAATTTATATTTTAAATGATCGCACGGTAGTTTGGTAATACAAAATTAAATACCTGATCATCTTCTTATGACACAGACCTTAATAAATAAATTAATTGAAATATTGAATTTGCTGTGAATTTTCAGGCATTCGTCGGTTTTATAGAAGGGTTTAATTTGAAGCTTCTAACGAGCGTTTCCATTCGAGTTTGGTTGCATAGCGAAGCGGAGCAATCTAACCAAATTTTCAGGCTTTTCTAAACTCGAAATTGTTTTTTAATTTTCAGTGGAAAACACTTGTTTAAGCTTCAAATTGAACTCGAAATATAACTTCATGCGCCACCGATGTAAAACACTCAAATATACTGAGATTTAAAATATATTTAGCAAACATTACGATCTTAAAATTTTAAAAGCACATAAAACAAAATGTAGGTATACTTATGAGAAAAAAAAACCCGTGTATAAAGTTTTACAATACCACTTTTTACATAAAAAAAACATACCTTTTTCACTTGATTCTCGAATATTTTACTTGTAGTTAAAGCTGAATTGAGTAAAGCTTCCTTATTCCTCACTTCATTTCTAACTGAATTCAGTTGATAAGACAAATTGTGGTTAGCTTCCTAAATATAATTAAAATAAATGAAAATAAAGTTATTTAAAGGCTTGTGCACACCAAGACAGTCTGATGCGGTGGCGGTTGTGGCAGCGATGTACCCAATCCATGGAAATCAATGACAGAACGCAAATACACGCAATTTTTTTGACAATTGCGAGTAATACAGCGTTCTGATCTGCGGGGGCGGTCAAATTCGCAAGTTGCATTTGCCTGTGGCGTTTTATATAGAATACAAGATTATCAAGACCGCTACCGCCAAATCGCGACCGCTACCGTTGCAACTGCAACTGCCTTGGTTTGCATACTCCTTATTTCATTTATAACTTACTTTTAATTTTGAAATATTTCTAGTCATCTCTTCGATAATCTGCATCTGATCCGTTACAGTTAGATCAACCGTGAGGAAAATCAGAGATTTCAATCGGGCTTTTTCATAGAAGACCATTTTGCATTTTGAATTATCGGCTTGTAATCTTAGAAACCTACAAATCAACATTTATTTACGTTTTTAACAGTCGAAATTTATCTCACATTTGATCCTTTAAAGTTTCTTTTAGCAGATCGATTATTTGCGATTGCAACTCCTCGAAATTGATTTCCAGAAATTGCTCGTTTTTCATCCGGTTGAAATATGCATGATCGATATCGCACATATAATTGAATCTAAAGTTGTCCACTTCGAAAACTTGAACAGTCTGCAAATTATGAAAACACAATTTGAAATCAATCGAAGTCATTTTTATCCAGTGTGAATCAGAACGATGCGGTCAAATGTTGAGAGGTTATTCAGTGCAATAATAGAAAATATTTAAGAATGAGAACCCATGTCCGAAAACGTCTCCCTAAGACGTTACAGTCCTGTGATGCTTTAAGAGAGAATTAACCTTGATATCAAAATCCTGGCTGAGCCACTGGTTTCATGTATCTAACCAGATTTCATCAACAATAACTTCAAGTATAACATTCGATCAAACATAACTGTCTTAAAGTGTCTTAGGAGCATAGCTTTAGGGAGACATTTTCAGACATGGGTTCTTATCATTATGAGGCATGTTGATTATATTCGCATCCCCATCTGCAATAAATTAATGCGGAACTTTTGCGGATGCTTTTGTACATGTCGAGACAAGAAATTATAAGTGGGGCCAGCGAGTGGCAATTGCTTCGTGCATTTTTAGTACTTTCATTGATTAACCAATAAGAATGTTGATTTCGGTCATTTGCCACCCTTACAAGTGACAGAAACTGACTTGTTTGTATTGTTTAGCATTTCTGACTGTAAGTAAAACGTTCACAATTGTTTGGGATGATATTTTGCACCTTTTCTTTTACTAAACATTTCTTAATACAGGTTATTGATTCATTTAGGTAAACGTAGGGTTTTAACATATAAAACAACATTTATAAATTTTCCTGCTACCCCGGTCATTTTAGAGGAAACATACAAAAGTAAACAAATGTTGAGAAAAAAATCCTACGTGTTTAGGTCGCTATTTGGTTAAATCCGACGTCGTTTACTATTCATCATGATCGAATCAACACCCGATATAATAAAGATCATTAAAAATGTTCCTCTTTTTCATTTAATCATATACCTAAATTCAGTGTCTCCTAAAAGCAAACTCTATTATTGCACTGAATAACCTCTCGACGTTTAATCCCATCGTTCTGATTCATCCTGTATATTATTAACTTACTAAATTTCCCAAACACTCTCTTCCGATCCTAATAAATACATTTTTCTGCACAGGCGTCGAACAATCGTAAACCACTGAAACGCTGTGCTGCTGCTCGTAAACAAAACACTGGCCCCCTTGAGCCATATTCAATCAGTCCCTTTATTCTCCAAACTCACATCGGTGTTTCGAATTGCTTCCAACTTTAGAACGCAGACGGTTGTTTGTTTATTTTTATTCATCGGCATGGGCTTGTCCCAGGAATCCCAGTCACATTGTAATACGCGTACACATTTCACGGGATATTAAAATAACACACACAGACAGATGTATTAAAAGTTAAAAAGGGAAAACCAAAAAAAAGAAGTAACTGGGGTTTTGTATTTTTTTAAAGAATTCGAGGTTATGCAGCTCAACTGACAGTAAACAACAGTTGCCAACTGCTGGGAAAAAGGTGGTTGTTTAAAAGAGTTATTGTGGAGTGAAATAAAATGCTAATTTATTGAATAGTATGTTATACTCCTTATGCAGAATGTTTTCTTTTAAAGTACATGGTACTTTAGTCGAGATATTTTAAGGGGAAAGATATTTGTATTGTGTAAATTAAATTACATTCATATAATTATTTAAACCGTTTTACTTAATATATAACTTTACACTAAATTATGTGTATATCATTCTTTGTTTAAAATAAACTTCGTTTAAATTTTCATTGTATATGCGTTATCCAGAACAGATATAGAAAACAATAAAAAGGTATTTAAGACATATCGTTCATATTCTTATTCATTTTGTTCTATTTCCCTTTTATTATTCCTGAGTTTGATTTTTTAATTTTCTTATTCTAATTTGATTTGATTTGTGTTAATGTTAATGAACATTTTCAGGCAACACAATATACACCAATGTTATAGGCAACACAATATACACTAATATTATAGGCAACACAATATACACCAATGCTACAGGCAACACAATATACACCAATGTTATAGGCAACACAATATACACCAATGTTATAGGCAACACAATATACACCAATGTTATAGGCAACACAATATACACTAATGCTATAGGCAACACAATATACACCCCACTCCAAAATCTTCGATTCTGTCGATTCTTCTTACCGTAGACTCGACCGTCCTTGGATCCACTCATACGGAGTTGTTTATATCATAAACTTGGAGAAAGGACCAATAGATGGCGCAACCAGTACTAGATTTGAATGTCCCGCCACATTCCCCATTGAAAACGTAATATCTAGAAATTCCCTCTTATTCATTCTTGTTGTGAGAGATTATTTTTAGGTTATAGTTCTTGAAATAGCATTATTTTGCGATTGTTAGCAAGATATTCTATTGAAAGTAATTTGAAATGGTTATAGTGTGTCTTCTTTACCATTTCCTGGATATAAGCTGTGGCGAAAGTCAACAAGGGTTAGTGATTTTTCTCATTTTCTTTATAAGTTGAGGCTAGGGCTAATCAAAAAGGCGAAGCTCGAGCAGGTCGTCTAAGATAACACGAACCCGTAATAGATCTCCAAAAAACCTATCTATCTAAGTTGAGGATTGTTTGTAATCTTATTTTATTTTATTAATACATAGTTTTTAGTCATAGGTGTTACTATTAACCTTTAAATAGGCGCGTGGGGGAATTTATAAAAATTACTAACTAGATATGATACTGGTCTGGTTAAAAAATATAAAAATAAATAACCTGACACCAGGACGTAAGTGTTTTTGTCTACTATAGACACACATGCGGATTAGATCTATTGGGGATACTACATAAAAAAAATGAAGCAACATTTTGTTTGAAAAATTATTAATATATACTTTAATTCGTTTTACTTTTTACTTCTTTGTAGTAAAACATTATATCTTTTTGTAGGTATCGAATGGTTCAAGAATCATCACATAGTTTACAAATGATAAACTGTTAACTTATTAAATAAAATAACTCCGTTTGATAATGGCAAGTTGAGTGGCCGAAACTGCAGTCACAAAAATAAAAAATATTGTGTTATACAAACAAAGTTAAAGTGTTTTAAATTGTGGAGGCTTCTACTTCGTTATACATGTTAATTTAACACAATAAAACACTTTTAACTTTGTTTGTATAACACAATTTATTTTCAGCTTGCCATTATCAAACATGAAGTTTTTATTTTCACTTCATGTTTGATAATGGTAAGCTGAATTTGCCGAAACTGCAGTCACATAAAAATAAATTGTGTTATACAAACAAAGTTAAAAGTGTTTTATTGTGTTAAAGTGTTTTATTTTATTGAATTAACATGTATAACAAAGTAGAAGCCTCCACCGTTCATAATGTTAACTTATTAATAAATGTATAAAACTAAACTTTATTGTTAATATTTGTTTTTCCATTTTTAACCATTTTATTTTCTCATGCAGAATATACTAAGGTAAGACTATTATTTTTTTATCTTTATTTTTATACAAAAAAGATTGTAGTAATATATACAAAAATAAATCTATATCACTTTAGAAACAAATATTGAAAAATTAACTTAAAAAATACTGTTATCATTTTTGTTTTTTATTGTGACTATTAATTATTCAATTCTTATTTTCAATTTGAAAATAATTGTATAATTTAAAACATCGTGATAATAAAAAAGCAAAATGTTATGAAATGCACAGTTTATTTTAAAGATGCAAGATTCCCGCCTGGCCCGCTGGCACAGAATTTAGTTGGAGAACGGACCACCAATGGCGCTGAACGCAGTCTCCGCTAGTATATGGGAGCGGATCTTCTATAGACATTAGTTTTTTATGGTCTGGGCTTTTTGTGGCGCGTCTGACACGCGTTCCTCCTTCCTTCTTATAAAGCTGACTCCACACATTGGCTATACGACATGGCAAGTGTGACTTGGCCAACGAGAAGTTGGTGCTTTTAAAAAGACGTTGGCGTTTGCACTTGCCACTGGGTTGTCGGTTTTTTGTCCCACGTCAATGGAACATGTGACAAGTTGGTGGTTGTTACGCCAATATGTGGATACCCACTTGTGATGTGTGAAAGAACAGCAAATGTTGGAAGAAACATTGGCCTGGCCATATGGACTAAAGTATGGAGCCACCAACAGTCGCACCAAAAACGTTGAACCCGAGTTCAAGCTAAACTTGAGTTTAAGATGACAGTTCCTATTGTTCTAATGTCACTTTAAACTGAAGTTCAGACCAGTTAAACTTGTTTAGTGCAACTGGCAACACAATATACACCAATGTTAAACGCACTAACGTTATAGACAACACAATACACACTAACGTTATAGGCAACACAATTTACAGTAATCTAGTATATTAAATTGCCCATATTCATTTGGACTATTTCAAATTTTTCATTTTATGTAGAAGCCTAATTTGGCTTTTCTAAACTAGAAATTTTACTTCATGCTTAATCTAGGAGTGGAAACCCTCGTTAGGCAGACAATCAGCAACTTATTTTGCAGTTTCCATTAATGTAAAATTTATGAGATAAAATAGAGTTCATGTTTTTTGTTTGTCAAATTAAGACAAACGCATTATTTATGTTTTTATATGTAGGCTTATTTTTAAATCTTAGCAAAATAATTTGCAACATACATCTTTATAAAAGTGATAGAGAATGAACAAATCTCATTTTATTGCAGGGTGCAATAAAATCGAACAATTGTCGAAATAAAAAAAGCTTTCAAAAGCTCAAGTTATGCCGAAATTATGTAAGTACGTAAAAATAAAACTTACATTTTCTTTAATGCTTAATAAATTCGTTGTTTATTAGTTTATTAATAAACAACGAATTTAAATATAACTTATACGTTACTGATTAAACTTCAGCATTAAAGAAAATTTAAATATCACAATTTATCTAATTAGATGCATTACTTAATTTAATCTTGATTGAACAACCTGTTGGTTTTTTTACAAATTTCTCCAACGGAATAAATTCAAGTTTATTCATTTCTCAACAATCCTTGTTAATTTAAAAAAAAAATCGACATTTCCTTCGTAATCTAAGATCAGAAAAATAGAAACTGCACCTTTTGATATTATTTCTATTTATGCTGTTAAATTGATAACATTTTATTTAATTTCGTCAAAATTCGCTCGATTTTGTGTTTCACCTTTAGCACAAAGTCTATGCATTCCTCGACAATCCCTGAAAATGTTATTAAAATCCGACATTGCCTTAATAATCTAAGATCCGAAAACGAGAAACTGTACTTTTTTATTAATTTTATTTATTTATTCATTGATTAAATTTCGTCTAACTTTGGGTGTCTGTAATTTCATTAAAAATCTCTGGATTTTATTTATTTTCAACTTTAGCACAAACTTTATTCCTGAAAGTTTGATCAAAATCCGACATATTCTTCGTAATATCAGATCAGAAAAAGATAAAATTGTATACACTCAAGCCCGCGAGCCACCCCCCTGGGTGCGCGCCTGCATTTCGAAAACAAAGTGTTATCAATGGGTTCGGTAATTTCTATTCGCAAAAAATAAGAAGCAAATACTCAATAAAAATTGAAGAAATTGAGGATAAATAAGGATATTCAAAAATTAAACTTTATTTTTTATTTTTGCCGATTTTCTATTACTAAGTATTAGCTTTTAACATATAACAAAAGAACACCTATTTCTATTCCTAATAATAAACACTTATTTCTAAAAAGTGCGTAGTGTACACTGTAGCCCATCATCACGCTACATTTAATGAAAGAAAATTTCATAGCGAATCTAATAACTGCAATTGCAAAAACTCCACAATAATCAACTCCCAATTAAAATAACAAATACTAACCATTTTCCAACAATAAACTCACAACAGCGTGCAAATTATAGACTGGAAAAATAATCAAAGTGCCTTACCTAAGGCTACGTTTAGTTAACAAATGAGCTAATTAAGGTATTAAACAATTTTCGCGCCGAATCATGTAAATTAATAAAATAATTGGTTATTAAGATGGCATGTTAGTATTACTTATAATTGTCAATAATGCGTGTCTTATTACAAGTGGTAATTAGTTAGGAAAATAGGTTTAAATAGATAACTTGTCGAAAGGCTTTTTCAGTTTTTCTTCGGTGAAAATGTTGGTCGGGATTTTGTTGGTTTGCTGTGCTGGTTATGTTTTAGGCATTGATGTGCGTAAGTATTTTTTTTTTTATCATTTACCTTCGATTCATGTCTGCACAGATAATAAATTAGAATAATTATCTAATTGTGTGGAAAGTGTAGATTAATCACTTCTGCAAAAATATAATTTAAATTCAACTAAACTTTACACATTTTGAGCAATATTATTTTTTTAATTAAAAATCCGCTTTTATTTTAGTGTTTAATATTATTCTAACTAGTGTTTGCACAAAGATTTCGAGTTTAGAAAAGCCTGAAAATTTCGACTGAGTCAATGTATACCTTTATTTTACCTTTCCACAAATGGGGCGTTTTTGTGGAAAGGTAAAATAAAAGTATACATTGACTCAATCGATTGCTTCAATTTGATTCTATCTATGTTTATCCACAGCTCATATATATCCAGTTAGCCAGTCCCCATATAAATTTTGGGTACACGCGAATGGGAGCAGAGCGCTGGATGCCAAATTGGTGTATATGGCTGCCTATATACACCAGTCTGGCTTCCTGCGGTCGGTCGGTTACGACTATTTTACTCCAGATGTCGCGAAATCAAGTCTCAGAGAGAGAGAGAGTGAGAGAGAGAGACAATTTCTTTCTCCCTCTATTCCGCGCTTCTCGTTGTATCATATTCCAGATGTTGATTTTTCAATCTTGAAAACACGTTTTTTTTTCTTTTAACGAGCTAAGGATGCGTGTTACATTCATTCATGCGTTTCCTTCTACAATTTTATTTTCTGCGTTATTAGAGAATAGATTTTATGAAATTATATGTGAACGTTGTAAAATTCATTAAGTATTATTTATTTTGTACAAGAAACTTAAAATACAAAACTATTCAACTTTTGATAAAAAGTAAAACAAATACTTCAACTTATCATTTTATTAACTAATCAGATCAATCCTATTGATCAGATAAAATCTACTGATCGATAAGGGTTTCTTTTTTAAATAAAGGGGTCAGTGCAAAATGCAGTTAAGTCATTTTTTTTTAGTTTTTGAATTATTACTGTTTGAAGTTTTTAACCCATTAAGCGCCGTTGATGCATACACGCAACATTATTATTTTTTGATAATTAAGTTACTAAATAAGTTTATTTGATATATTATATTATTTGACCTGAATTGAAAATGTACCAAGAAAAATTTAAATATTTTGTTATTTAAAGTGTATTATAAATACTTCACAATATTACAATGTTTTATACGCGTGGCGCATGAAGTAAAATTTCGAGTTTAGAAAAGCCTAATTTGGCTCGGTCGCTCCGCTTCGCTACGCGCCCGAGCCAAATTTTCAGGCTTTTCTAAACTCGAAATTTTACTTCATGCTTAGTCTGGGAGTGGATATACTCGTTCTTAACTTCATATTGCACGTTTTTATATAAAATCGACGAATGCCTGAACATTGACAGTGTATACATTACATTGTTGAGGCACAAATTTTTTGAAAATCCATTATCACTTTAGTATAATAATAAACTATTTATGATTTTTAACTTTTTATTAAATTCACGTATACATTATGTGTATTTAAAGAAAAAATTCACAGTATGTAATTCATTGAAATCACAAAAAGAAGTGTAGAATTTTAATTAAAGTTAACTTTTAGAGTTAAAATTGCTTGGCCGTTAATGGGTTAAAATAGTTTTAAATATACTATGTGTCCCGTTTCAAGGCGCATTGTATGTTTCATGTAAAGATTTCCAATGTAATTGGAATTTGAGTTTGTATCGCTTATTGAACGAAAACGATTACAATAGAATTAAAATCATTTCTTTACCTACTAGCAGTATTTTCGAGGTATTATTTTTGAGTTCTTCTCAGTTTAATTTGAAATATAGCTTGAAAATAGTGAACGATTATACGAAAATAAAATCGTCAAAACAGTAGTTGCTACGAAAAGTCAGTGTTTGGCATCAAATTTATTAAAACACAAAGCAATAATTCAATTCAACATGAGTGTTTATTCTGCAAAAGATAAAAATCAGATCCCAAAATGGACACAGTGTATATTTTAATCACGATGCGTATTTTATTAAATGAACCATACTTTTAATAAATATTAACAGTTTCAGAAATTTGTGGTTTTTGCACTGACTACTTTAATTATCCGTTTACTTTGAACGATTGTTACATGATCAACTTGTACTTTTCCGATTGAAATTTTATATACGCTTATTGTGTGCCATTTGGCCAACACCGACCACACTCAGCGGGCACTAAAATGTTACCTAATTTTTGGATTAAAATTTATGGCATCCGTCGTGCGGCTGCATGGGGATAATTTGAAAAAGAATAAGCAGAAATATTTTTCGATATTCTCAATACTTCCCGAGATACACGAAATGTTATATAGAGAAAGTACAAATTATATAAAAATCATGAAACTTTATAATTGAGAATATTATCAAAAACTGCGAAACAAACAAACTTGTTAAATCAAGTAATTAGTCACATTAATAACATTATAAATTTTACATTTTAATAATTGTTACCGACCTCATGGCTATCTTTTTCTGTAGGGAAATATACGTTTAAGGGTCCCTGAAATCAGAAACAAGTGTTATCCCTAATATTTGAGATAATTGGCTCAAATATTGAAATATGTTAAGTCTCGTTAAGTGATGATAATCAAAAACATTTAGAAAACAACAAGATGTCTTTTAATAGAATAAGTATAATAGATTTTCTCTGAGAGGTGTAATTGCAAAAATTATTGAATATTCTATTTCCAGTTTACGTTTTGTATGTCAGGTTAATTTAATTATTTCAATGGTTTTATTCTTAGTCAGATTACATTTACAAAAGGTACCGATGGGATTATGTTACAGAATAAATAGTTAAGCAAAAATAATTCAAAATGATTTAAGAAAACCCGATCAAAAAGTGTCTAAAATATCGGTTAGTGAAAAACATGATAAGAAATTACCGAATTGGATTCTGCGGATACGGATTAAATTTGTCAACAGTAAATAACCTTTTAAAATGTCAAAACATTTATGGTTTTTAGAAGGTTGCGGATTATCTGTAAGTTGCAGTGGTATTGTTCTGGTCGCGCAATACTTGAGGGTATACACCATAATAAAAACGTGGTCGAAAATATGCCTACAAATAGGTAAAAACAGCTAGATCACTTCGAAGAATTTGATTTTTCATCCCTTCAATAAAGCCATCCCCACTAAAATAATGAATATTGTCCAAAAAGAAAATAGTCAAGGAAAAAAGTTAATTCGATATTCATACACGTTATTCAGAGTGTAAATGGATGAAACGGAACGTAGCATTTTTAATGTTAATTTCTCAAAATTAAAATATTATCTTCCCTAATTATTTCAGGGAAATTATGATATTCATTTGGTTAAAGTAAAAATATACACACCGAGCTTTGTTATTTATTGCATTTTTAAAAACCGGAGTGTCATGAAATTAAACAAGCAAATGATGAGGTCTTGATTTGTTGGCTTTTTATTTAAAATATATTCTGTTGATTTTGTGTTACACTTCGATCTATTCTGTATAATTATTACTGAATAAAAAAAAAAAACGAAAAAACTGCTTCTAAAATATCGTTAATAAATAAGAAAACAGTTATATGTATATTTAATATAGTTTTTTAATGTTTGTTAGTTTTTTGTATATATAAATGATTATATGAATCTATATTTCTATGTTTTTAGTTTTGTGTATTCGTAAATAATTTATCTATTTTATTGAAATAATTTCTGTTTTTTTATTATCAATTCCAATTAAAATACCCATCAAACATTTTTCAAATTGATTTTTTCATTGTAAAAAGATTTTTGTATTTATCTAACTTTTAAATAAAAAATGTTTCATAACATATATATATATATATATATATATATATATATAAATATATATATATATATATATATATATATATATATATATATATATATATATATATATATATATTATCATTTGCCTTTTACCTTTCGGTGTAGGCTTTACATATTTTTTACATTTCTCGTTCTACATCACTTATTTATAAAGTATTTCCACTCCTTTCGGTTTCCTGCTAAAACCTTCGCTTGTTTCATTGTCTTTCCTCTGTTGTTTATTGCTTTTTCTATTATGTTGTTTCATGTCAGTCTTGTTCTACCTCTTCCTCTCTTGTTTCCCGTTCTTGTTTCCCACACTTGTTTTGTTTGGTTCGTGTTTTTCATTCGTGTTAGATGTCCCCACCAGCTAAGTTGTTTCTTTTCGATATGAGTGTCTAGTGCTTCTATTTCCAATTCTTCTCTGATATCTATATTTCTTATTCTATCTCTTTTCGTTACTTGTTTTACTCTTCTCAGATATTTCATCTCCACAGCCTGTAGTCTACTTTTATTTCTCTTTGTCAACTTCCATGTTTCACTCCCAAACGTCAAGACCGGTCTGTATATAGTTCTGTATATTGTCATTTTGGTCTTTCTGCTTATCTCCTTTTTATTAATGAGTATATTATTCATTGCGTAGTATGCTTTTATTGTTTTGTTTATTCTGTTTGTTATTTCTTCTTCCATTTTCCCGTCTTCTGCAAGTTCTACTCCTAGGTATTTAAATTGTTTTACTTGTTCTATCATGTGTTGTTCTATTTTTATATTTATGTGCTCTTTCTGTTTTGCTATTACCATTACTTTGGTTTTGTTGTAGTTCATTTTCATACAGTATTTGTCTAGGTGTTTATTTCATATGCTCATGTTATGTTGCAGTTTTCTTTCATTTTCTGCAATCACTACCACATCGTCTGCAAACGCACCTTCTGATATTTTAATCATTTCCATGTTTTTATATCCTATATTCGTTTTAATTATTTCTTGTTTCATGCTCTTCATTATTTCATCCATATATAGTATGAATAAAGTTGGGCTGAGTCCACCTCCTTGTCTTAATCCAGTATTTGTCTTAAATGCATTTGACGTTTTTCCCTTATATATTATTTCGTTACTGTTATTGTTATATATGTTCTGTATTATTTTGATTACTTTGTTTTCTATCCCTCTCCTCTCCAGTATTTTCCATAGTTTCTTTCTTGGTATCATATCAAAAGCTTTTTCGAGGTCTATAAATCCTAAATATGTAGCTTTGTTATTTTCCATCCTTTTTTCTATGATTTGTTTTATTGTGAATATGTTGTCTTGTATGGATCTTCCTTTCCTAAAACCACTTTGCGAATCTTCTAACGTCTGTTCAATTTTTCTATTATCCTCCTGCTAATTGTCTTTTCTATGATTTTCATTTCTATACTAATTAGTGTTATGCCTCTATAGTTTTCGCATTTTGTCTTGTCACCTTTTTTGTATATTGGCACAATTTGTGCTGTTTGCCAGTCTTTTGGTATCTTATTGGTCTTCCAAATATTGTTCAGTATCTTCAGTAATTTATCCATTCCCTTTTCTCCAAGGTTCTTAATCATTTCTGCTATAATTTTGTCATGGCCTGCTGCTTTTCCCGTTTTTAATTCTCTTATTATTTCTGTCAATTCATCCTCACTGATATATTCCTCTTCTGTTTCTAAGTTATTCGTGTCACTGTTATTTTCCATCTGCTCGGTTTCACTGCTTGTTATTTAAGTCTTCAAAATGTTCCTCCCATCTTTTTATTATTTCTTCTTCTTTTTTTAGAATTTTTCCATGTTTGTCCTTTATGTATCTTGTTTCTTGTCCTTTTTCTTTCCTATTTTCTTTTATGATTTTGTAGAATAGCTTTTGGTTTTCCTTTGCCTTATTTGCCATTTTCTCGCCAAATTTTTGCCACTGCTTAGACTTTTCTATTTTTATCTCATCTTTTACTATTTTTCTCTTTATTTTGTATTTTCCGTAGTTAATGCTGTTTTTGTCATTTATGTATCTTTGCCATGCATGTTTCTTTTATTTTATTTTTTCTTTGATGCTCTCCGACCACCAGGCAGTTTGTTTTTTCATGTTTGTGCTTTTCTTTACTCCGCAGACATCTTTCGCTGCTTCCACCATACTTCTTTTTAATTCGTTCCACATTTCTTCTATATCTTCACTGTTCTTACTTTTATCCAGATTTACCTCCACTTTCTCCTTATATTGTAATGCTGTTTCTTTCTCTCTTAGTTTGTATGTTCTTATTTTGCTGTAGTTTATTGCTATGTTTGGTCTTTTTGTTTTTCCTGTGTTTTCCTGGAATTCATCAGTTATTGTTGTCATCACTAGAAAGTGGTCACTTCCTATTTCATAGCTTCTCTTTACTCTTGTATCTATAATTTTGTTATTTTTTCTTTGCTCTGTTATTATGTAATCTATTATAGATTTTTTATTTCTACTTACAACTTCTCTGGTATATTTGTGTATCTCCTTGTGTTTAAATATTGTGTTCGTTATTATTAGCTTGTTCATCCTACAGTAATCTAGTAATTTCTTTCCATTTTCATTGATTGCTTCTTCCCCATATCTTCCTCTCACCATGTCATTTCCTTTTACTTCTTTTCCGATTCTGCTGTTAAAGTCCCCTGCCACATATATGTCTCCCGTGACTGCTTCCGTTGTTTCCTTTAACAGTTCCCAAACCTCTTCTTTGTTATTCGCCGTATCGTCTTCATTTGGTCCATATACCACTATTATTGTTCGTTCTCTGTTGTTTTCTTTTAGTGTGACCGTCATTATCCTTGGTGATATCTCTTGCCATGCTACTATTTGTTGTTCTATATCTCTGTGTATAATACAGCCTACACCTTCCGCTGCTCTCTTATTCTTGCTTACCCCGCTATATATTATTTTGTGTTTATTTTTGGTTGTGTATATTCCTTTCCCTTTTCTTTTTGTTTCCGTTATTGCTAATACTTCTACTTTCATTCTCTCGAATTCTTTTTCCAGCTCTATATATACTCCTTATGTTCCAGGTTGCTATTTTCCACTTTTTTCTTATTTCTGTTTGTTTATAATTTTTATTTTCGTTTATATTTTGTTTCGTTATTCTATGGTTATTATTTATTTTTTTCATCTTCATTATGTGACTTAATAACATAAATATATTAAAAATCTATTAATTTTTAAACACGTTTTTAGTAAAAATATGTAAAATAACTGAAAATGTTGGAAATATATTTTACGTTTTTTTCATTGTAAAATGACTTTGTTTATTTATACAAATTATGAATATTTGAATCAATAATGGATTAATCTAATAATTTTAACAATTTTTTTATTAAAAATATATTAAATAACTTAAAACGTTGAAAATATATTTTAGAATTGTACATTTCATTGTAAATTTGATTTTATAAAATATATTCCCGAATTTCATAATTTGGAACACGCTTGAAATCTCAAAAAAGAAATATTTTCGAATAGACTTTTTGTGGTGATAATAAATTTTATTATTCGTCTACCACAGTTCATATACAGGAAGTTTTCCTTTAAAGTATTTAAAGTATTTCAAATTCACCTTATTTTCTTTAAATCTGTAGATATTCGTTGTGTATTTAAAAGAGTTCAATTTGATGCTTTAAACGAGTGTTTTCCTCTCCCAGACTAAGCATGAAGTAAAATTTCGAGTTTAGAAAAGCCCCGTGAAAATTTGTCGATGGTCGCGCAGCGACTCGAGACAAATTTTCGGGCTTTTCTAAACTCGAAATTTTACTTCATGCGCCACGCGGTTAAAACACTAAAATATTGTGAAATTTAAGTATATTTGAACCTCACGTAAAATCAGTGTTTTGTGCGCGGGGCGCATGAAGTAAAATTTCGAGTTTAGAAAAGCCCAGAAAAATGTACAGTGTATTCTGTGCATTGAGTTATTTATACAAGATAAATTCAAATTCAAAACTATTTGAATTCGAGAAAATAAGCTTACGCTTCTTATAGTTTGCACACTTTAAACATAATATATAAAATTACGAAAATACTATTCGTGAAAATGCAAACAATGTCTTAATTAATAAGACAACTTAAGACGATAATGGATATTTATCGTCTTAAGTTGTCTTATTAATTAAGACATTGCTTGCATTTTCACGAATAGTTTTTTCGTAATTTTATATATTATGAGTTATTTATACTTAAAAGAAATCTCCGTATAACTAATCACTAATAATGGTTTAACTTAAACTAATACATTATGATATCGCTCTGTTTCTTTCATGAATTAGTGAATTCTGCAGATGTTAGTTCATCTTAATTAAATTGTATCTTTAATTAATTTCTCACTTAACCCGTGGTGAAACATTTTTGAATATAATACTGGATATTTATTTCCTCCCCGAAGATGACCAATGGTCGAAACTAGTCGGAGAAAATATAAATTAGTGAAACAAACCAAGTGTTTTAATTAAATATCCAGTATTAATTAAATTGTATTAAAATACCAAAATAAAACATCTAATTATTATTTGATTAATTACAAAATAATAGTATAGATAGACTATGCCAAAATAAAACAACTAAACATTTGATTTATTACAAAATAATTGTATAAACAATAGTTGTTAACTTAATTTGCGAATTCACGAAGAAAAACTATAATCATTCAGTTGTGAACACTCTTGATTACGTTTTAACGATCGACAATAATTACAACACGCCCAAAAGATAATTTTTTGCATACCTATATACTAGTATTATTACATTTTGCAAAATCAATTAGGTTTTTGTATTTTTGAAATAATTGCAAGCCTAAAAAAATATTAATCATTCGGCTGATTACGTTAATGTAATTTGTGACTTTTTTCTTCTTATAATAAAATTTCTTGATTTTGACCTTAACCACGAATTGTGTTTGTATGTTGTGTCTTATTTTAAGCTCTGATATGTTTTTCAGCCTTGGTGTTTTGTGAGATTTGTATGTGTTTGTTGCTCCTTTTTTCAGCTCCTGAAATATACCCGTGTCCGCACAATGATGCGAATTTCGAGGAGTGCCTTCCGAAAGCTGTCGAGAGTGCAATTCGATATTTGGGGAAAGGTAATGAATAAAATGAAAAAAAAAACACTTAACTTTTTTATACTACTTTTATTTCACTTTTGTAACTAGTTCAATTACACGGTAATCATTGTCAATCACTTAGTTTACGAATAAAAAGCACTAATAACCTCTCTTCACACGTTTATTTGTGAAGAAAGGTTATTAGTGCTTTTTATTCGTCAAATTAATTTGATCTTTATGTAACTCAATCAATCAACTTAGTTTAACAATGATTACCGTGTAATTGAAACTAGCCACAAAAGTAAAATAAAAGTGGTATAAAAATTGTGTTTTCTTTATATCAATAAAAAACACTTAGATTCCTTACTTCACTGTTATTTTTATTCGTTAGATGTACATTTCGAGTGCAAAGCACTCATTATCAATAACTAATCATTTCGTTATTGATAATGAGTGCTTTGCACTCGAAATGTACATCTAACGAATAAAAATAAAAGTGAAGTAAGGAATAATAGTATATTATTCAACAAGCGCAAAATGAAAGCTATTAATCATGAGAATGAGGTATACGGAACGAGCCGCAGGCGAGTGGAGTAAATCATTCGAATGATTAATAGCCATTATGCGCGAGTAGAATACTATACTTTATCCACAACCACAAAATGTATATTCATTCTTGCTTACTGCAACTTTTCAAGAATAAGAACATAATTAATTAAATCATTTACTTTTAATTATTACTAAGAAATACATATAATAATACTATTTATTAGGATTAATGTTAATAGTAACGTTAGAACAATTATTAAACACAATAGGGGGCATTGAAGTGGGTACACCAAGTTTTACGGTTTGATCCAAAATATCGAAATTAACGGAATTTGTGTTGGAAGATGCAGCTGTTACATTATTTGCTGTCGATTCTATTGACGATGCAATTTTTCTGGCCGTTTCCTTTTTGTTTTCTAAAGAATCGTTTAAATAGCCTTCTGCAACCGCAGTTGACTTCCATCCTCCATGACGTTTTAACGCAGTGATGTCTCCACCAGCATCAACCAAAATGGTGGCTGACGTTCTTCTAAAGCTATGGCCTGTATATTGCTCAGGATTGGGTAATTTAAAAAAACTGGCGATATCCCTTCCCATTTTTGTAAATTTATTAATACCAATTCGCTGTTTAGTACACTTTCCATTTTGAAAATTTTGAAAGAAATAATCACAGTTTATCTGCTTTCGGAGGCACAAATATTTTTTTACAATGTGGTAAAAATTACCAGATACTGTAAATTTCCTACAAATTTTAGTTTTTGTGGTTAGCACCTTAATCATATAGCAGGAATTAAGGTCTTCTTTATCTTTAATTTTCATGTTATACAGCTCATTTGAACGACAAGCGCCCATTAAACCCATAATTAATGCAACCTGAAGAAAAAATTACTGCAATTTTTAAAAAATATTAAAATAATTTAAAACTTACTTTTGTTGCAAGAAATTTGTCATCCGGTGCATTTGCAATGAAACTGTTAACATTTTCTGGGGAGAAAGTGTTGGCTTTTTTCGGAGTAAACCCTTCATTTTTTCTTTTCAAAAAAGCTAGAAGTTTGCCATAGTTTCCAATATTGATGTTTTCAAAGATTTTCAATGTACTTTTTAGCGTCGAATACTTCTGCCACAACGATGAGGTGTTGTATTTTTTTGATAATTCAGTAAAATACACCAAAACTACCGACTCAGTTGAAGAATGTGCTTTTTTCTCCTTTTTCCATTCACAAAACGTGTTGTATGTACTTTGGTATATGTTGCGAGACTTTTTAGGCAACAAATTGATGGAAGCGATTTCTGCCGCGTCCCTTATTTCCGGGGGTGTCAACAAGTTAGGATCGGATTCCATGTTGCTTCTTTCACCTTCGATAAACTATTAACCACACTATCACAACACAATTAACCCAATTTGCTTTCAATTTATAAATTGTTTTTGTTTATGTCAAAATTGATTAACATGAGGTATCCTGATTTTGTAGTGATTTCTTATTATTCACAGTTGAGCAGTGATAAGTCAAAATATTACTCACAGGTTTCATAACCTATTTATAATAAACGTCATTATTATTGACTCTTAGCATGTATAATTATAATATTATAGAGTGGTTGTGGATAAAAGTGTTTTTTATTGTGATTAAATACTCCATATAACTCAATAAAACAATTAGTCTTTATATCAAGTTGAAAATGTACCACGAAGTGAACCCCTCGAAGATTCAAGAATAAAATGAATTAAATAATCCTGAAAACTTTTCAGTTATTGATTTATTTTTCGATATGACAAACTTTTTAAATTTTTGTGTAATTTGATAACATAAACCTACACATGTGTATGTGTTTTGGAAATAAATTATTCGTAAAATCGTAAAGAAATTATGTACCACCTCAATATTTTTATTTTCAGGTAGTAAACATTTAGGTTTACCAAAGTTCGATCCTCTTGTCGCCAAAGAAATCGTGATCCAAGGAAATGGAGGCAAGGTAGACTTGCACCAAGAATATTTCGATTTAAACATTATTGGGCCCACAGCATCAGCAATTTCAAATGTCGAGTAAGCTCAAAACAAAACATTTCTTTTGGGTATAACTTTTCAGTAGATTTTTAAATTTTGGCTGTCTGTCGACCAGTCGTAGAATTTTAATCCTTTGAAATGATCAATTTCATAATTCTTTTTTAAATCAGATCCAAGCATAACATCTTATACTTTGTTATACATCATAATTCACAAATGAAACACGATTTTAACTTTTTAACTGAGACTTAATTAATTGACTATAGTTTCAAGAACTTTAACTTGTCATTTTCAAACTCAAAGTTTGAGTTTAAAAATGACGAGTTAAAGTTGTTGAAACTATAGTCACTTAATAACGTTTCAGTTATACAAACAAAGTTAAAATCGTGTTTCATCTTTAAATTATTACGAACCTTCAACAAATCGAAACGGAAGTTAAGGAAATGTTACACAAATCTGCATATATACTCTAAATAATAAAAAAAAAACATTCACCTGAAGGATTTTGATTAAATTATAGGAAATACAATAAAAGCTAATAACTTAAGCTCCTTAATTACTTTTTGAATTAAATAATTCGCGTTTGAAAAATCATAATAATGAATTTATGAAGGCCGCACCAATAATTATATTTATTATCAAAGATTCGGGTAGATTATTTTGAATAACCAGTAAATAATGATACTTAAAATAATAACCTAGCATCATTTTTTGTTGGCTTTAATTTTTAATAAAAACAACTGTTTAATTACGAAAATCTCTTACATCGTTTAAATTATTAACAAGATAAATTCAAATTCAAAACTATTTGAATTCGAGAAAATATGCTTATGCTTCTTATAGTTTGCACACTTTAAACATAATATATAAAATTACGAAAAAACTATTCGTGAAAATGCAAACAGTGTCTTAATTAATAAGACAATTAAAGACGATAAATATCCATTGAAACAACTACTTCCCGTGCAAATACACCTCCGGATATTGAATTATACAATGAAATATTTAAAATCTTATTTAATTTGATTTGTTACAACGCTCTATTGAAGTATATGTAACGTTTAGGTCAAATTCTCTTCAAACCAACTAACAATACAATTTAAAATGAAAGGAGAGATAGCAACAAATTAGAAGTGAAAGGACTTGGATTAAAAGTTGTTTTAATTTTATTCCTAATTTTTTTTTTAAAACGTCATAAGCAAAGCTATACTGAAGAGAGATAAATCTCGAAACGCGTCTATAGATGGCCTAAGACATTAGTTTTAATCAAAGTCCTTTCACTTCTAATTTGTTGCTATCTCTCCTTTCATTTTAAATTGTATTGTTAGTTGGTTTGAAGATAATTTGACCTAAACGTTACATATACTTTAATAGAGCGTTGTAACAAATCAAATTAAATAAGATTTTAAATATTTCATTGTATAATTCAATATCCGGAGGTGTATTTGCACGGGAAGTAGTTGTTTCAATGGAGATTTATCGTCTTTAATTGTCTTATTAATTAAGACACTGTTTGCATTTTCACGAATAGTTTTTTCGTAATTTTATATATTATGTTTAAATTATTGATTAAAAAAGTTGCTTCTTTTAACTGATAATGGCCAATTTCTAAAGAATTGCGAACGTTTTATGTTTTTATATTTAATAAATTTTAATATTGCATTTTTTTATTGTAAAACATTTGTAATATCTACGTTAATAAGTATTACAAATGTTTTACAACAAAAAAATGCAGTATTATAATAGATTAAATATAAAAACATAAAATCAAGCTGTGGCGGCTATGAATTATTGACATAAAAGCCTAACCAGTGTAATCTAAACTTAACACTATTTAAGTAGTATAATAATTTGATCTTTATTTTAAATCATTGTTTTTTATGCGGGGCGCATGAAGTAAAATTTCGAGTTTAGAAAAGCCTGAAAATTTGGTTTGGTCGCTTCGCGCTTCGCGCTACGCGACCAAACCAAATTTTCAGACTTTTCTAAACTCGAAATTTTACTTCATGCTTAATCTGGGAGTGGAAACACTCGTTAGTAGCTTCAAATTGAACGCTTTAATTAAAATAACGAATTCGTGAAAATTTACAAAACACTGTAATGATCGGGATATGATTATTTAAAAAAATCCCTGTATTTCATATTCTTTACAAATCAAGAAATAATTCAAGTTATTTGAAGCTTTCTTTAAGAGTTTTTTTTTAGTTTGAAAGATTTCAAGGATTTATACAGGGAATTTTTCTTTCAAGTATAAATATGCTTACGCTTTTATTAGGAGTTCAATTTGAAGTTTTAAACGAGTTTTTTCCACTCCCAGAGTAAGCATGAAGTGAAATTTCGAGTTTAGAAAAGCCTAGTGAAAATTTGTCGAGGGTCGCGCAGCGACCCGAGACAAATTTTCTGGGCTTTTCTAAACTCGAAATTTTACTTCATGCGCCACGCGTATAAAACACTGATTTCAAGACAGGTTCACTTGTTGACAATATTTTAATGGTTTCAGTATTTAATACGAGTGGCGCATGAAGTAAAATTTCTAGTTTAGAAAAGCCTGAAAATTTGGTTTGGTCGCCCGCGCTTCGCGCTACGCGACCAAACCAAATTTTCAGACTTTTCTAAACTAGAAATTTTACTTCATGCTTAGTCTGGGAATAGAAAACACTCGTTTAAAGCTTCAAATTGAACTCCTAAAAAAAGCGTAGGCATATGTATACTTGAAAGAATAATTCCCTGTATATGTATTTGCATTGAATTCGATGCATTGAATTCGAAACAAGTATTGAGTGTGTGAATATTTATACTCTGCTATTGTTGAAATTTCATATACAAATTACAATTTTAATTAATTGTACTAGCATTACATTATTTTTACTATTGTTTTTTATATTGTATTTAAATTATTTATTCCCAATTAAAAACAATACTTAATTCAGATTATTTCTAATTAGTGCGATTTAAGCACCGTCATATATTTTAATGTAACCAGACGGACGTCAATGTCGTAATTACGATAAACCTTGTCATTTTATTCTAAAGTCTAGGTCTAGTTCACTACCGTTATTAATTATATATCTGAATAGGAATTGGTGGTTAATAAAAACCATATCCAAAATATTTAAGTTTACTTCCGCTCGATAAAAATAAAACTAGTGTTAATGAAAGAAACACATATCATTGATTTTATAGAATTGACCGACTTCTTTTAAAAGAAGCTCATACCTAGTGAACAGAAATCAAGATGTCAAACTAAGTGGATATAAATCACGTTGCTGTATTCCGAAAAGAGGGGTACCTCAGGGATCGAACTTAGGATATTTGTATATAAGAACATCGCAGTCAATAATTTCAACGTAAATAAATAGACAAAATAATAATGTGTTTATTTATTAATGACGTTCTAATAATTGTCTGCGATGTTCTTATATATGCAGATGACATCAAATTCTTTGCACCTATAAAGTTTTTGAAGGATTGTGACTGATTACAACATAACCTCAAGTTGCTTAGCATTTCGTGCATTGAGAATAAACTGTTTCTGAATCCCAGCAAATGTTCAATTATTTCTTACACACGGAACTCTTTCCCCAATGCATATGAGTAAGAAGTAGATGATGCCCCACTAAAAAGGGTCAATGAGATGTGTGATCTGGGTGTACTATTTGATAACAAATTCACTTTCAACGCTCATATTATGAATATCATAAAAGCATGCAATAAAAAGCTAGGTTTCATTATTAGAACAACATCTTAACAGCTCAATCGGTTTAGACTTTATCGTTGCGACAGAATTACAGACAGACATTTTTTAAAACTAGTGTTAATCAACTAGGAGGACCACAAAATGAATATATCTACTAACATTTTTAATCTAAACATTTTCGCAAAAACAATACTTTCCCTTTGTTTTGCGTATATGGGAAAGTAAAATCTTTACATTTTAAATAAAAAGTATTGTCAACTGAAACAATCACAAAGTAGAAAAAAAAGAAAACCTGTACACTGTACTTCTAAGTACTGCCAACTGTAACAATCATACAACAGACATTTCTGTACTTTATTTGATTTGAACAATTATTCATTTATATCACTCTGTATATTATAATAATATAAAAATAATACTCATACTGCAGAATGTTAAATTTTAGATGAGAAAAACTTCAATGTACCTTTTAATTGACGTTTTATTCTCTCATATCTATGGAAAAAAACAGGAATTAACATCCAGTTGTCCTTGTTTTAGGGCTCGATTTAGCGCCATCTAGCATTTCTCAACCAAACTAATACTAAACACAGAGAGTTTTATGTGACACCGAACATTTTTACAATGAGAATTTTTTAAGTATACATAAGCATACACTGTGCATGCTCCGACGCTCGGTTTATTAAAAGATTTGAAGCTTTAAACGAGTGTTTTCCACTCCCAGGCTAAGTATGAAGTAAAATTTCGAGTTTAGAAAAGCCTGAAAATTTGGTTTGGTCGGGTAGCGCGAAGCGCGGAGCGGCCAAACCAAATTTTCAGGCTTTTCTAAACTCGAAATTTTACTTCATGCGCCACCGGTACAAAACACTGATACAATGTAAAGTTTAGCGGTGTGTTTTAACCTTCGTAGTATGTCAGTGTTTTGTACCGGTGGCGCATGAAGTAAAATTTCGAGTTTAGAATAGCCTAAAAATTTGGTTTGGCCGCTCCGCGCTTCGCGCTACGCGACCAAACCAAATTTTCAGGCTTTTCTAAACTCGAAATTTTACTTCATGCTTAGTCTGGGAGTGAAACACACTCATTTAAAGTTTCAAATTAAACTCAGTTAAAAAACAGCGAGTATCTAAAGATTTACGGCATATACATGAGACATGTATACTTGAAAGAAAAACTCCCTGTATGTACTAGTTGAGGCATTAATTGCGATAGATTGGCTACAATTTTTAATGGTCATATAGGTAACTCAATTTACACAACTTAAAAATGAAAGGTGTCAAATTGTATTGGATGCAAATGTTCGGTGTTACATAAAACTCGCTGTATGTATACGATTTCTTTTTGTATATGTGAGTAGTATGAAGTAAGGCCAATTCCATAAATATTTTGAACTAAGTTCTATCATGAATAAAGTTCAAAATGACATAAAACGATAGAAAATGTTATTTTAAACTGCAATTTATAGATGAACACAGTTTAAAATGTTTATGTAGCCTTTAATTACATAGTTTATGTTTAGTAAGTAATTATGAAATAAATTGGAGAAATGAAGAATATATAAGAACTTTACTTACCCACAAAATTATATATTTACGTCAATTACCCACTGAGCAAACACATTTAAGTAACGTTTCATCAACATTTAATGTTGTTACAATGTTGATAGAACGTTATTTGTTTGTTTTTTGCTCAGTGGGTTAAAAGAATCATAAAAATAATAACAATGAATTTAATGTTTTTATTTGAATGAATGGTTAAAGTTTAACAGCTAAATTGAAACTACAACATATTACACTAAAGCTATTTTCAGTTATGTTGGACTGAAAATAATAACTTTTTTCTGAAAATTTAAAAACTCTACCCTACCTGTTGTTCATTGTAGTTAATTTCGATATATTGTTTAAATAAGATCAAGGAGAAAACACTGAACACACTAAAACAAAAATACATTTGACAGACGTCAGAGAAAGGAATACAGAACATCTTTCCTCTCTCTTAAAGTGCATAGTGACGCCATCTAGGAATTACAACCAAACTAAATTTTTAAACCTGATTGGCTCATTGACGTGTCGCCCCCCTGCTCATACCTCTTACAACTTTTTACTCATTGATTTATGATACTTTTACCATGTTTCTATACTTATTTTCTAATCAATGAATACCTACTTACGTGTTTTATTACATAAGTAAAACGAAAAACTTGGTGAAAATTGGATCCTTGAGGTACATCCACTAAGGTTTGTAAACACGTTGAAAATTGGAGATTGGAGTTACAATAAAAAACAATTCGTTTTTGAGCAAAAATGTTCAATGAATTTTGTGTTTAATATAATGTAAAAATAAATTGGCTTTGTTTTTGTGCATTTGTTATTTATGTTTCTAAGTTACAGATAGTTTTTGTTATTTATTATTCTAAAAATAATCTAGAATCCTTTAGATTAAATGGTGTAGTTAACACATTATTCTTTAATAAAGATGGATTATAAATTTAAAGCTTGTTTTTCTTTTCTAGAATTAAAATTACAAAAGAAGAATGTCACATTAAACTACAATCTGACACTCCAGTTGCTCACATGATTGGTAGATACAAAGTTTCTGGAAAAATGTTGCTCTTTACATTGAATGGACATGGAAATGTAAACATCACTTTACGTGAGTATTGCAAAATAGTTAGTGAAACAAAGCAATTGTTTTTACTTTCCCCTATATGCAAAACAAAGGGAAAGTATTGATTTCGCGAAAATGTTCAAAACAAAAATGTTAGTGGATATCAGAGCTGGGCAGGATTCGAATCATTCAGGATTCGATTCCCGGATTCGAATCCTTTTAGAGGATTCAAAAGAGGTATTCGAATACTTTAGTGAAAACGGATTCGTTGCATTTTTTTAAAAGGATTCGTATTCGAATCCAGATGTAGATAATTCGAATCCTTATAAAAGGATTCGAATTCTTATAAAAAGGATTCGAATCCTTATAAAAGGAATCGAATCCTTATAAAAGGATTCGAATCCTCATACACGGATTCAAATCCTCCTAAATAATTCGAATCATCGCTATTAAGGCTGGGATTCGAATTCGATTAATTCAAATAGTTAAATATTCTAATATGAATATTTAAATCACTAAATTATTCATATTAGAATTTTTAAATTTTCGAATAATTCAAATATTTGTGAATGCATATTTGGTTACTTAACCATGAAAAATATCCAACGTTACTAGTATATTTTTAACTTCACTTGAAATTAGTGTTTTATACGCGTGGCGCATGAAGTAAAATTTCGAGTTTAGAAAAGCCCCGTGAAAATTTGTCTCGGGTCGCTGCGCGACCCTCGACAAATTTTCTACGCGGGGCTTTTCTAAACTCGAAATTTTACTTCATGCTTAGTCTGGGAGTGGACAACACTCGTTCTTAGAAGTTTCAAATTAACGGATCACTCTAGATTACTAAGTTTATTACCAATTTACAAAGGCTACAGCTCAAAGGACCAACCATGGTCTTCGGAGACCGAAGAACTACAGGGAATCGAAGTTTTTTTTACAAGAAAACAACGAATATCTGAAGGTTTACAGCATGGATAGGAAAGAAAACATCTAATTTTGGAAAAATATCGAAGTTGGGTTGGTTTTCAGTGCATTTTTAACTTCACTTTAAATCAGTGTTTTATACACGTGGTACATGAAGTAAAATTTCGAGTTTAGAAAAGCCCCGTGAAAATTTGTCTCGGGTCGCTGCGCGACCCTCGACAAATTTTCTACGCGGGGCTTTTCTAAACTCGAAATTTTACTTCATGCTTAGTCTGGGAGTGGACAACACTCGTTTGAATTTTAAATTTAACTCTTTTAAAAAATCGACGTACGTAATATAATAAATCATTTATTGAAATCATAGAAAAAGATGCAATATTTTACCTAAAATTAACTTTTTGAGTTAACTTTATAATTTGCTCGGCTCTTAATGGGTGAATATTCTATTCCTAAAAAAAAAACGTTTGTATTCAATATTAAAGTTGCATTTAATACAATAACAAACTGTGAATAAATCGACATAAATCTAGAAATATCGCAAATCTTGACATTTAGAAAATCTTGACAGTCCACTCCCAGACTAAGCATGAAGTAAAATTTCCAGTTTAGAAAAGCCCTGCGTAGAAAATTTGTCGAGGGTCGCGCAGCGACCCGAGACAAATTTTCACGGGGCTTTTCTAAACTCGAAATTTTACTTCACCACTGAAAACCAGCCCAACTTCAATATTTTTTTCAAAATTGGATGTTTTCTTTCCTATCCATGCTGTAAACCTTCAGATATTCGTTGTTTTCTTGTAAATAAACTTCGATTCCCTGTAGTCCTTCGGTCTCCGAAGACCATGATTGGTCCTTCGAGCTGTAGCCTTTGTAAAATGGTAATAAACTTAGTAATCTAGAGTGATCCGTTAATTTGAAACTTCTAAGAACGAGTGTTGTCCACTCCCAGACTAAGCATGAAGTAAAATTTCGAGTTTAGAAAAGCCCCGCGTAGAAAAGTTGTCGAGGGTCGCGTAGCGACCCGAGACAAATTTTCACGGGGCTTTTCTAAACTCGAAATTTTACTTCATGCGCCACGCGTATAAAACACAGATTTAAAATGAAGTTCAATAACACATATATCATCATTAATTAAATTCATTATATAATCAGATATTTAGTCGGTAAATGAACATTTTGGTTAATAGAAACTGATGGAATAAAATATTACTGGTTACAAATAATAGATTCAAATTTATTTTTAAAGGATTTGTATCCGTGATTCAAAAATGAGGATTCGAATCTTTGATTCGAATCATATTTTTCACTTACGAATCCTTTATTCGAGTATTCGTGATTCGAATCATATTAGGTGATTCGGATTCGTGATTCGAATCCTGTTTTTGAGGATTCATCCCAGCTCTGGTGGATATATCCATTTTGAGGATCCTCGAGTTGATTAAGACTATTTTTGAAAAATGTCTGTCCTGTCCCTCTGTCCTTCTGTCCTGTCATTCTGTCCTTCTGTCCTTCTGTCCTTCTGTCCGTCTGTCCGTCTGTCCGTCTGTCCTTCTGTTCTTTTGTCCTTTTGTCCTTTTGTCCTTTAGTCCTTCTCTCCTTCTGTCCTTCTGTCCTTCTGTCCTTTTGTCCTTCTGTCCTTCTGTCCTGTCCTTCTGTCCTTCTGTCCTTCTGTCCTTCTGTCCTTCTCTCCTTTTGTCCTTCTGTCCTTCTGTCCTTCTGTCCTTCTGTCCTTCTGTCCTTCTGTCCTTGTCCTTCTGTCCTTCTGTCCTTCTGTCCTTCTGTCCTTCTGTCCTGTCCTTCTGTCCTTCTGTCCTTCTGTCCTTCTGTAATTCTGTCGCCACGATGAAGTCTAAACCTATTGAGCTGTTAAGATGACACTATAAACTTAAGCTTTTTATTACAATAGTATCGTATGGTCAATAAAATGAAACCTCTAGAGTGCCATGATTTAATCTTTTTTGAAATTTAGGTTGGCTACACGCTTTAAGAATTGACATATAATACGGCAGACATTATAATTATTTTGTATAATCTCAGAGGTGCTAACCTAGAATATTTTCCATGGCACTCTAGAGATTTTTTTTATTAAACGTACGATAGTATCCAATCAACTTTTGGTAAAAATGCAGAAACTGGAAGTGGTAGTATTGGCTCTTAGCATTTTTTAAATTTTTTTTTTAATATTGATCATATAAAAAATCTTGTTAAGAAAAGTTGTAGATAATCGAACAATTAGCATTTATTCTATATACACTTTTGTCGTAGCTCTTTTAGTAACTTATTTAATATTTTGTAAATATTTCATTTTATTAATTATTTGAACTAATTGTTATAAATCAGTTAGTATTGATATTTGTGTCGGTAGTTTGACATTTGATTGATTGCGAATTGTCTTTTGACGTCTGACATAAAAAACGACTGCTTTCTCTTTAACTTGTATCAAAATTGACATTCTGTTTTAACCTCATATAACTTTCTCCGTCAATAAAACGACAATAACACTGCGCAACAATGAAAATGTTTCGGACTCAAAATTAGCTAATACTTATGTATTTTCACTCGCTGAATTCGAAAATGACATTAAAAATAACATATTAGCTCTTGTTTAGGAGATAAAGTTGTATGTTGTTTCTTAACGGTGTAAATTTTAATTTTTTTAGAAAATTTTGTATATGACATTTGGCATACCTGTAAACTGACAAAACTAACATTCCATAATGTTTATAGGTTATGTTTATAACTAGTGAAGTGATTTATGTGAGTTTCCTATTGTTTAACTAGTGCGGCATTATTAATATAAATCAAAATTCCAAGGAATTGTGTAAATTCAGTAGACAATTTTTGTTACATATGTGGTGAAAAAACATTTTCATCACAGAAGCGAAATATCACGCCTCTTGTGAAAACTGCTTATCAACATTACTTTGGTATGAAGGTAGGGGACCAGGATAAGTCATGGGTTCCACACATATGCTGTAACCAATGTTTGGTTATACTAAAAGAATGGCTGAAAAATAAAAAAAGATCCTTGGCTTTTGCTGTGCCTATGGTATGGAGGAAGCCTAAAAACCATAAAAATGACTGCTATTTCTGCTCAACTCCGCCCATAAAAGCAGGATTGTCAATGAAGAAAAGGGGAACAGTTAAATATCCGAATCTTCCATCTGCCATTCGGACTATTCCTCATTTGGATAGTTTACCAGTTCCTACCCCACCACAAATTTATGATTTGGAAAATGAAGGTAGAAATGAGGTAGAAATGGAAGAAGAAGAAGAAGAAGAAGAAGAAGAAGAAGAAGAAGCAAATAAGCGTTTCACATCAAATGACCCTGATTTTGAGGTAAGAGATGATACACTAGTAACACCACACAGATTGAGTCAAGCAGAATTAAATGATCTCATTCGAGATCTAGACGTGTCACAGGAGAAGGCAGAACTTCTAGGGTCAAGACTACAGCAGTGGAATCTTCTCCAACACAATGTCAGAGTTTCACAGTATAGAAAACGTCAGCGAAACCTGCTCTCTTTTTTTGAGAAGAATACCAATCTTGTTGTTTGTATCGACGTCTATGGATTAATGAATTGTCTCAAAATGAACTATGATCCAACAGAATGAAGGTTATTCATCGACTCATCTAAGCTAAGCTTAAAAGCTGTGTTACTGCACAAAGGAAACCGTCTTCCTTCTATTCCTATTGGCCATGCAGTTCACATGAAAGAGACTTACATTAACATGAAAACTCTCCTCGAGTCAATCAATTACAATGATCACAAGTGGAAAATTTGTGGTGATCTAAAAGTCATTGCTATACTTTTAGGAATGCAATTAGGGTACACTAAATACTGCTGCCTTTTGTGTATGTGGGATAGTAGAGACAGAAGTTCACATTACATAAGAGCAGACTGGCCTGCAAGAAATCTCAATACTTACGAAAAAAATATCGTTGCTGAGCCACTTGTGGACCCAAAAGATATTCTTCTTCCACCCTTACATATTAAATTGGGTTTAATGAAGAATTTTGTCAAAAGTATGAACAAAGATGGACAGGCTTTTAGGTATTTGAGAGACAAATTCCCGAAACAAAGTGATGCAAAGGTTAAAGAGGGTATTTTTGTCGGGCCACAAATTCGTCAACTTGTTAGGGATCCTGCGTTTGACGAAGTTTTGGAGGGGAAAGAAAAGGAAGCCTGGGAAGCTCTGAAGGGAGTGATTCGTGGATTTTTAGGAAACAAAAGAGATGAAAACTACAGTCAGTTAGTAAAAATACTCCTGGAAAAATACCATCAACTAGGATGTAACATGTCCCTAAAGATCCATTTTCTCCACTCCCACCTAGACTTCTTTCCTCGCAATTGTGGTGCTGTTAGTGATGAACATGGGGAAAGGTTCCACCAGGATATTTCTGTAATGGAACGAAGATATCAGAGTCGTTGGAATGAAGCTATGCTAGCGGATTACTCTTGGTTTGTGTGTAGGGATGCTCCGGAACTCGCATACAAGAGAAAAGTAAAAATATCACGATAACGTTATACCTACTATGTATCACAGAAACTAGAGCTAATAAAACATTTTCATTGTCATTTTCATTTTTTTAGCATAAAATGAATATAATTTAAATAATATGGTGCAGGAAACACGAAAAAAATATTTTTTTGTGGTGCAGTGTAATCAATTATTAATTGTTTTAATGATGAAACAAACGAATGTCTTCTACTCCCAGACTAAGCATGAAGTAAAATTTCGAGTTTAGAAAAGCCTGAAAATTTGGCTCGGGCGCGTAGCGAAGCGGAGCGACCGAGCCAAATTAGGCTTTTCTAAACTCGAAATTTTAATTCATGCGCCACGCGCACAAGACGCGGATTTAATGTGAAAAGGTCTTTAACCAATTTACAAGTGAAATAAGTTTATTATGTTTTAACATAAAGAAAAATTGAGTTTGCAGAATATTTACAAAATATAAAAACGAATTAAAATTAATATCGACTTTCTGCACAAATTTAGTCTCATTGAGACAAGACTTTAAATATTCATTGAAACAACTACTTCTCGAGCTAATACCCCGACAGATATTGAATCATACAATGAATATTTAAGTTACACGACAGATTTACTGTTCTATGCATAATTTATATGCAAAATGCAACATCAGGTCAAATTATTTTCTCACCAAGCTAAATGAACCAACAGGAAATTGAAATAAATTGAAAAATTTAGACGGAATGAGTTTCATCCACATATTTTAATCATGTTTGACCAAGCGATTAATTGGAATATAGTGAAAGATATTTGATTAAATTTTAATTTTATTTAATGATCGATCGATTTTTTTTTAGTAAACCTACAAACAATTCATCATATAGAATGCGAAATCGATGATAAGAACGGCGACCATATCAAGGTAACTAAGTACAACATCGACTTGAATCCAGAAACATTGATGTTCGAAATGGATAATTTGATCGATGGAAATCCAGAGCTTTCCGCTAATGTTCTTCAGGTAATGAACGACAACAGCCGGGAAATTTTCAATGAAGTAAAACACGATTACGAAGCCTCCATGGGGGAATTGTTTAAACATGCCGCTAACATGTTTTTCGCCGTTGTTCCGGCAAAATTCTTATTCCCCGACTGGTATTGATCTTGATGTATATTGCTAAAATGTTCATTGTTTGTAATAATGATTTATTTATGTAGATTGTTTAATAAATAAATATAGAAACCCGCTGTTCTCTTATTCGTTGTTAAGTTTTTACTTTCCCCCGTATGTAATACAAAGGGAAAGTATTGTTTTCGTGAAAATTTTCGAATCAAAAATTTTTGCGGAAATATCCGTTTTGAGGTCCCCTGAGTCGAATAAGACCATTTTTGAAAAATGTCTGTCTGTCTGTGTGTCTGTGTGCGCTGTACCGCAAAAACCGCTATAGATATCGAGATGAAACTTGAAACTTAAGCTTTTTGTTACAATCGGAAGAACTGAAAAGCTTTTGGTGAAAATCGGAAAACCGGAAGTGGTACTTTACTCTTAGCGTTTATCAGTTTTTTCAGATTTTTTCAATAAATGTTCATCAAACAAAAAATTCATTCAAATAAAAGTTGTAGAAAATAACAAAATGAAGATATATTGTTCATTTATTTTTGTCATAGCACTCTTAGTTTTTTAGATATTTAATAAATAGTGTTTTTTATCTAGTCATTGATTTGTGTCAGTGTGTGTGTTGATACAATTGGAAAATGTTTCAAATAAAAGTTGTAGGTAATAAAATATTAAAGATTTTTTGTATCTTCACTTTTTGTCATAGCACTCTTAGTTTTTGAGATATTCAATAAATAGTGTTTTTTATCTAGTCATTGGTTTGTGTCAGTATGTGTTGATCCAATTGAAAAATGTTTCAAATAAAAGTTGTAGTTATCAAAAAGTTAAAGACATTTTGAAAATAATAATGCTACAAATATTTTAAAAGTGATTTAATACGCAATTTACGGGGGAAAGTACTATGATGGACACATCACCATTTTTATATACTATACCAAATAGAAACATCTCACTGAGCAAATCTATTTAAGTAATGTTTCATCAACATTAAAACAACGTTTAATGTTGCTACAATGTTGATATAAAGTTATTTGTTTGTTTCTTGCTCAGTGGGATGCATATTCTTTAAATAAAGCTTGACGTCATTGTATGTAGATTGTTTAAAAAATAAATATAGAAGCCCGCTGGTTAATTGTTAAGTTTTTATTCACTATACCAAATAGAAACATGCATATTCTTTAAATAAATCTGAAAGTTATTTATTTTTGAATCCGAAGAAATGTGTATAAATTAAAAGCAGTGGAAAATCTTGCGAGCTAAAGTTGTTATTTAGATCAAGAAGTGATGGATTATAATTGAGGTTTGTTTGTCTCGAAGAAGATGTTTGTACAAGTAAACTTGCCGTGTATTTATATCTAGTTATTTTCCAGGTACGCTTTATGTGTAAAAATAAGATTCCGTGTAAACTTGTTTACGGACAATTTTAACCTAAAGATTTATAATCTAGATTAACCCAAAAGACACACGAATTATTTGAATAAATTAAACATAATCGATTCTGACATGAGACACAAAATGTGCGATTTTAATTGCAAATTACACACCGTTTTACGTGTAGGTAGTAAAACGCTTAAAGTAAATAGCTACAAGTAAATACTGAGGTAAATCCAAACTCAACTGAAAGTAGATTTAAGAGCATAAAATAAAACAATTTTTATAAAGTAAATCCTTCATTTAAATAATGTATGAGTGTTTTTTGACTTCAGAATTAATCAGTGGTTATACGCCTGGCGCATGAAGTAAAATTTCGAGTTTAAAAAAGCCTGAAACTTTGGATTTGCCGGGCGCTTCGCGCCGGCAAATCCAAATTTTCAGGCTTTTCTAAACTCGAAATTTTACTTCATGCTTAATCAAGGAATGGGCGACACTCTTTAAAATAATGATAAGGACTTTAAAAGATCATAATGGTATTAAAATCTAAAAAAATCAAAGTTAGTTTCAAGTCACAGAATTCCCTTCATAAATTTTTAAATAACGCTAAAGACAAAATGAATAAAAATAGTAACTCCGGCGTCTATTTGTTGGAATGCAACGATTGCCCTAAGATGTATGTTGGACAAACAGGCCGCAGTTTCAACGAACGTATCGCAGAACATCAGAAATGCTACGAACATCAAAACACTACGTCCACATATGCCAATCGTTTAATCGAAAATAACCACAATTTCAACAATAAATTCAAAATCCTTCATATCTGTAACAAAGGTAGGAAATTAAATCTGCTTGAACAACTGGAAATCAATAAATTTAATAAACGCGGCATTCTATTAAACGATCAAGCAGACGTAAATAATTCACCACTACTAAATTTGTAATTCTGTAAATTTCAGTGTAAACATTTTTTCATGCTATATTTTCATTTCTGTACGGTGTAATTTTTCTTATTTTTAGCTTGTTGTATATATGCATATGGCATAGGTTAATGTTTTTATACGTTTTTTGTGTATGTATATGTATATATTTACTTGTGTGAATTTGATTTTTATACTTATCTTTATTTATTAATTTAATTTGTCCTGACATTTTATCCTCTGTTTATACGATATGTTAACGTTTGTATATACTTATGTATGTTTATATGCATATATATTTCTCACATAATTCACTACCACCCCCCACCCCTTTCCCTAAGCAACACCACCCCCTCCCTGTCATTAGTATTTAAGCGTTAGTTTAAGTTTGTAATTCATTATTCATCTGCCTGATGAAGCCACTGTGTGGCGAAACAATTGTTGCAGTGTCAATCAATAAACAGTGAAATCTTAACCAAGTGTGTTATTTACTAAAAGTTTTTGATATGGAATTTCACCAAGTAACAGCCTCAACTATTAAATATTCATAATGGTACTGTTTTATTGATTATACTGAAACATGAATTTTCAATTGTTGTAACTATTTCACCAAGTTAAATCAATTCTTATTATTTCCTACTGTAAATACTGTAATGCAACAGTTTTGATAATTTTTATTATTTACGATTTTCTGCTGAATACTTTTTTTGTAGATTTGATTAGTTTTGTTAGTGAAAAAATGCCCAACGCCATCACTCTGTTATTGATTGACCGAATTTATTGAACTAAAAACCAAAGCCAATGGCGGTTTAAATACTAAGAAATTACATCAATATCAGTGCTGCCAATCCTAAAATACCGTTTTACCTCAAAACCTAGCAGAAAACACCCCTTTTAGTAATACCCCAAGAAGAAATTACATTACACAAACACTATATTGCGATATTGTAACAGCATGGAGATGTTAACATTTCTGTATATAGACACTATACCGGGTGTTGACTTGGCGGACGCAACATAGGAACAAGTGTTCAAATATTGGGTTCCCTATTTATTTTAGAGACAAACTGTATTTTACTTTTTTGTAGAGGGAAACAACACTTTACGTTTCTCTAAGTTAAAATAATTAAGAACAAGTAATGTGATTTTATAAAAATAATGACATACCATGGAATTGATACAACAATTGCGGATATTCCCTGTTTTCTTCAAGTTCAATTTAAAGCTTTAAACAAGTGTTTTCCACTCCTAGACTAAGCATGAAGTAAAATTTCGAGTTTAGAAAAGCCCCGTGAAAATTTGTCGAGGGTCGCGCAGCGACCCGAGACAAATTTTCTGGGCTTTTCTAAACTCGAAATTTTACTTCATGCGCCACGCGTATAAAAGACTATAATATTGTCAAATGTATGTATATTCGAACTTCACTTAAAATCTATGTTTTATACGCGTGGCGCATGAAGTAAAATTTCGAGTTTAGAAAGGCCCAGAAAATTTGTCTCGGGTCGCTGTGAGACCCTCGACAAATTTTCACGGGGCTTTTCTAAACTCGAAATTTTACTTCATGCGTCACGCGTATAAAAGACTATAATATTGTCAAATGTATGTATATTCGAACTTCACTTAAAATCTATGTTTTATACGCGTGGCGCATGAAGTAAAATTTCGAGTTTAGAAAAGCCCAGAAAATTTGTCTCGGGCCGCTGCGCGACCCTCGACAAATTTTCATGCGGCTTTTCTAAACTCGAAATTTTACTTCATGCTTAGTCTGGGAGTGGAAAACACTCGTTTAAAGCTTCAAATTGAACTCTATTAAAAATGTCAGAAAATTAACAGCTAAAATAATTAAGAAAAAGTAATGTAACTTTATAAAAATAATGACATACCATGGAATTGATACAATTGTGGATATTCCATATTTTTATTTAAAGTTTAATTTGAAACTTTAAACGAGTTTTTTCCACTCCCAGACCAAGCATGAAGTAAAATTTCGAGTTTAGAAAAGCCCCGTGAAAATTTACAAATTTTTTGGGCTTTTCTAAACTCGAAATTATACTTCATGCGCCACGCGTATAAAACACTATAATATTGTCAAATTTATGTATATTCTAACTTCATTTAGAATCTGTGTTTTATACGCGTGGCGCATGAAGTAAAATTTCGAGTTTAGAAAAGCCCCGAAAATTTGTCTCGGGTCGCTGCGCGACCCTCGACAAATTTTCACGGGGCTTTTCTAAATTCGAAATTTTACTTCATGCTTAGTCTGGGCTTTTCTAAACTCGAAATTTTACTTCATGCGCCACGCGTATAAAAGACTATAATATTGTCAAATGTATGTATATTCGAACTTCACTTAAAATTTATGTTTTATACGCGTGGCGCATGAAGTAAAATTTCGAGTTTAGAAAAGCCCAGAAAATTTGTCTCGGGCCGCTGCGCGACCCTCGACAAATTTTCACGGGGCTTTTCTAAACTCGAAATTTTACTTCATGCTTAGTCTGGGAGTGGAAAACACTCGTTTAAAGCTTCAAATTGAACTCTTTTAAAAATCAACAAATGTCAGAAAATTAACAGCTAAAATAATTAACAAAAAGTAATGTGATTTTATAAAAATAATGACATACCATGAAATTGATACAATTGTGGATATTCTCTGTTTTTTTAAGTTCAATTTAAAACTATAAACGAGTGTTTTCCACTCCCAGACCAAGCATGAAGTAAAATTTCGAGTCTAGAATAGCCCCGTGAAAATTTGTCGAGGGTCGCGCAGCGACCCGAGACAAATTTTTTGGGCTTTTCTAAACTCGAAAATTTACTTTATGTGCCACGCGTATAAAACATTATAATATTGTCAAATTTATGTGTATTCGAACTTATTAACAGCTAAAATAATTAACAAATAGTAATGTGATTTTATAAAAATAATGACATACCATGGAATTGATACAATTGTGGATATTCTCTGTTTTTTTAAAGTTCAATTTAAAACTTTAAACGAGTGTTTTTCACTCCCAGACTAAGCATGAAGTAAAATTTCGAGTTTAGAAAAGCCCCGTGAAAATTTGTCAAGGGTCGCGCAGCGACCCGAAACAAATTTTCTGGGCTTTTCTAAACTCGAAATTTTACTTTATGTGCCACGCGTATAAAACACTATAATATTGTCAAATTTATGTGTAGTCGAACTTCACTTAAAATCTGTGTTTTATACGCGTGGCGCATGAAGTAAAATTTCGAGTTTAGAAAAGCCCAGAAAATTTGTCTCGGGTCGCTGTGCGACCCTCGACAAATTTTCACGGGGCTTTTCTAAACTCGAAATTTTACTTCATGCTTAGTCTGGGAGTGGAAAACACTCGTTTAAAGCTTAAAATTAAACTCTTTTAAAAATCAACAGATGTCAGAAAATAAAGAGCTAAAATAATTAAGAAACAGTAATGTGATTTTATAATAATGAAATTGATACAATTGCGGATATTCCCTGTTTTTTTTTAAGTTCAATTTGAAACTTTAAGTGTTTTCCACTCCCAGACTAAGCATGAAGTAAAATTTTGAGTTTAGAAAAGCCCCGTGAAAATTTGTCGAGGGTCGCACAGCGACCCGAGACAAATTTTTCTAAACTCGAAATTTTACTTTTTCTAAACTCGAAATTTTACTTCATGCGCTACGCGTATAAAAGACTATAATATTGTCAAATGTATGTATATTCGAACTTCACTTAAAATCTATGTTTTATACGCGTGGCGCATGAAGTAAAATTTCGAGTTTAGAAAAGCTCAGAAAATTTGTCTCGGGTCGCTGCGCGACCCTCGACAAATTTTCACGGGGCTTTTCTAAATTCGAAATTTTACTTCATGCTTAATCTGGGAGTGGACAACACTTGTTTAAAGCTTCAAATTGAACTCTTTTAAAAATCAACGAATGTCAGAAAATTAACAGCTAAAATAATTAAGAAAAAGTACATTTTTCTTGTATAGTGTAAATCATTCCGAAAACATTTACTTTAATCAAGTGACTACGATATCTTTCGCCATTTTGACATCTGCAGTTGTTTCAATTCCATGGCATGTCATTATTTTTATAAAGTCACATTGATTTTTCTTAATTATTTTAATTTAGAGAAACGTAAAGTGATAAACGTTAACACGAATGAATTCAGAATTTTTTCCTCTACAAAACAGGTAAAAACATTTTGTATCTAAAATAAATAGGGGAGCCAAAATTGGAACATTTCAAAATTTACATCGGATTTCCTATGTTGCGTCCGCCAAGCCAACACCCGGTATAAGATGTCTATATAGTAACAATTTAGTTTAAATATAGGGACTATATTGTTAAACTGTTTATAATTTGCAACATAGTAACTTTAGATAGAAACTATGTTGGCACTATACAGTAAAAAAATATATAGTTATAGTATACTAATTTTATAATATAACTATACAGTACAAAAATATATAGTTATACTATAGTTATTTTATAATGTAACTATATACAGTGCGATCGTTTAAATCATGACAGACTAGCCGGATTTTTGTTTCGTGCGGTTGCCCAGAATGCTAATTGAATGATGAAATAAGTTAAAGGTTATCGTAGACTATGTGTTAACAGCCAGTAGTGCCAATCTAATTTAAAATTCAAAGCCTACTCTAAATCATGTTTTAAACGATCGCACGGTAGTAAAACTACTTACATACAATATAGAAAGAATATGAAAGAACTGCGTGTTTACTATGTTAACATTTTCATATATAATTTTACAATATTGATTCGATGTTGTAACTATATTAAAATACTATATAGTTTTATTATGTAAAACCAATATTGTAATACATAGTTACTATGTAAATTTCTACTAGGGACTTTATCCCCAAACATTTACAATTTACTCTATAAAAACACATTTTATTTTAATTTTGATAAATCTATATTTCATAATAGTTTTTTTTCATAAAAATTCAACAGAAACAAAAATATATTACAAATATATACAATAAAATAATTTGTTTCGATACGATTGACAGTGATTCTTTCCAGATTTTTAAAAGAAATATAATTAAAAAATAACAGATACCTTAATATCAGTATCAGTAATAATAATTTGTGCTATTTGTTTTTGCGAGAAGGAAACATTTCGTGAAAATGTTGCCCTCTTAAAAATTTTAGAAAATGTATCAAACTACTAAATTTCATCTTTGAGCGCCTGTTCTAAGCACAATTTTTGGTCCCAAAAACGTTTTGTACATCAAATTAAAGCCTTTTCAATTGTTAACAGTTAGCTTTTCGAATAAATTAAATCAACTCACTTTTTCATAAAATAAATCACTTTAAATACACCAAGTGCAAAAATTGAAAAATGTGCTCTTTCGAATAAAAAGTCGATTAAGGGCAGAATTTATAAGAGATGTACTAAGGATTGAATAACCTTTATAATTGCTGTTAATTATAAATTTGTATCAAAAAAATTGGATTTATAATGGATGCTTAATGTTACATTTTTCAAAATCAACTCGGGATACCTCAAAATAACTAAATATTTGATTTGAGAATTTTCGCGAAAACAATACTTTCCCTTTATTTTGAATATGGGGGAAAGTAAAACGGTTGGGAAGTTATGGTGTAGACGATTTAATGTTTAGGTATTAAATCGTCTACACCATAGCTTCCCTAATTTTGGCTAATTCACTCTAAATCACATTTAAATTTGAATGGAAAATTTCTGGTAGTAAATGTAATTCATGAATCATAAGAATTATCAATGAATTAAGGCAGTTTCGTTCTAATTAAAACTAGATTAAAAATCGATAATAATGAAATTACATTTATATTATTAAAATAGTGATATAATACTGATAAATAAATAAATAATTAAAAAATAAATAAACAAAGCATTCAAATGTACTCGAATTTAATTACATACTTCAGTTTTACCAACCGTACTACCGTGTAAATGAGATATTGTGATCGACCAAAAATTGACTCCCCATTTTTTTTTACGGAAACATCCGGTCCCAGTAATCCGAAGCAAGTGTTGTGTCGGTCGGTCAATCTGTGGCACGATTTCAGCAAAAATGGCTTTTGGGATTGTCATTAAATTTTGTATTTGGGTTGTATTCCATAATATCTCGCGCCCAGTTAAAAATGGTTGAAGACCGGAAACCGGAAGTGGATGTTTACTGTTAGTGTTTTCGTCGTGTCTCGTAAATTATTAAGATAGTGAAACAATCTTTGAATTAAAAGTTGCATAAAATTAAAAAATAAACATTTAATGTATACATGCTTTTTGTCGTAGCAATTTTAGTTCTTGAAAATGGTAAATTCGATTTTTTTAAACATTGTTCAACCCTTTTTTTGATCCAAAAAGGTGGTCACGGTACCAAATAAAAATTCGGCTCCGTCAACTTGGCCCCCCACTTTCAATTTTTTAGAAAAACATCATTGCACAGAAAAGCCCTTAGCTAGCACAGGCTAGCACAGCCAAAATTAGAGCAAGCACACAAATAGTAAAAAAGTTATAGGGGTTTCAAATATGGGGGGGCTAAGTTGACGTTTGCCCCCCACTTTTGATTTTTCAACTTTTTTTATATGATTTGGATTCCTCAGAGCTAGCACAGGCTAGCACAACCAGATTTAGAGCAAGCACAACCCCAACAACCCCTTAAAAATACAAAATTAGTTTGTACCCCAGCCCCCCACTTTAATATTTTTTGATTATTTCTAAAGGAATCTGCAGCTTAGAGCAAGCACAGGCAGAATATGCAAAAATTATTTAAAAAAATAAAATGGTTAAAAAGATATTTCAATTTTAATTATCAACCGTGAGCTTTCAAATCCTGTATGCGTAATTCCGTTCATGTATTTTAATTATTATGCTAAATGCGTATTTTCTAACAAATCACAATATTTCAACGGATTTGTTGACAATAACTTTGCCATATACTTAACTAACAGTTTAAAACATTGCTTTCAAATGCTGTAACCCGGAAAGCAAGCACATTAAAGACAGTGACGTAGTGAGTTATTAATGACCAACCCTCGAATAATTTAAAATGTAATAACTCCACCAAATACTAACAGATTTTAAAAATTCTTTCAAAATATAAATGACTAATGCTTTAGTAATAAATGCTGTGACTGAGAAAGCTAGCACAGTAAAGACAGAGGCGTAGTAAGTAATCAATATTTAACCCTCGAATAATTTAAAATGTAATAACTCCACTAAATACAAAGAGATTTCAAAAATTCTTTTAAATTATGAATCACTAATTAATTGGTAAAGAATGCTGTGACTAAGAGAGCTAGCACAAGAAAGACAGTAGCGTAGTGTGTAATCAATATTTAACCCTCGCATAATTTAAAATGTAATAACTCCACCAAATACTAACAAATTTCAAAAATTCTTTCAAAATATAAATGACCAATGCATTGGTAATAAATGCTGTAAGTAGGAAATCTAGCACACGAAAGACAGTGGCGTAGTAAGTAATCAATATTTAACCCTCGAATAATTTAAAATGTGATAAGTCCACTAAATAGAAAGAAATTTCAAAAATTCTTTTAAATTATAAATCACTAATGCATTGTTAATAAATGCTGTGACTAAGAAAGCTAGCACAATAAAGACAGTGAGTAAACAAAATTTAACCCTCACATAATTTAAAATGTAATAACTCCACCAAAGAATTTTTGAAATCTGTTAGTATTTGGTGGAGTTATTACATTTTAAATTATGCGAGGGTTGAATATTGATTACTCACTACGCTACTGTCTTTCTTGTGCTAGCTTTCTTAGTCACAGCATTCATTAACAGTGCATTAGTGATTCATAATTTAAAAGAATTTTTGAATTCTCTCTGTATTTAGTGGAGTTATTACATTTTAAATTATTCGAGGATTAAATATTGATTACTTACTACGCCTCTGTCTTTACTGTGCTAGCTTTCTTAGTCACAGCATTTATTACCAATGCATTGGTCATTTATATTTTAAAAGAATTTTTTAAATCTGTTGGTATTTGGTGGAGTTATTACATTTTAAATTATGCGAGGATTAAATATTGATTATTCACTACGCTACTGTTTTTCTTGTGCTAGCTTTCTTAGTCACAGCATTTATTAACAATGCATTAGTGATTCATAATTTAAAAGAATTTTTGAAATCTCTCTGTATTTAGTGGAGTTATTACATTTTAAATTATTCGAGGGTTAAATATTGATTACTTACTACGCCTCTGTCTTTACTGTGCTAGCTTTCTTAGTCACAGCATTTATTACTAATGCCCTAGTCATTTATATTTTGAAAGAATTTTTGAAATCTGTTTGTATTTGGTGGAGTTATTACATTTTAAATTATGCGAGTGTTAAATATTGATTACTCACTACGCTACTGTCTTTCTTGTGCTAGCTTTCTTAGTCACGGCATTTATTAACAATGCACTAGTGATTTATAATTTAAAATAATTTCTAAAATGTCTTTGTATTTAGTGGACTTATCACATTTTAAATTATTTGAGGGTTAAATATTGATTACTTACTACGCCACTGTCTTTTATGTGCTAGCTTTCTCACTTACAGCATTTATTACCAATGCATTGGTCATTTATATTTTGAAAGAATTTTTGAAATCTGTTAGTATTTCGTGGAGTAATTACATTTTAAATTATACGAGGGTTAAATATTGATTACTCACTACGCTACTGTCTTTCTTGTGCTAGCTTTCTTAGTCACAGCATTTATTAACAATGCATTAGTGATTCAGAATTTATAAGAATTTTTGAATTCTCTCTGTATTTAGTGGAGTTATTACATTTTAAACTATTCGAGGGTTAAATATTGATTACTTACTACGCCTCTGTCTTTACTGTGCTAGCTTTCTCAGTCACAGCATTTATTACCAATGCATTATTCATTTATATTTTGAAAGAATTTTTGAAATCTGTTAGTATTTGGTGGAGTTATTACATTTTAAATTATTCGAGGGTTGGTCATTAATAACTCACTACGTCACTGTCTTTAATGTGCTTGCTTTCCGGGTCACAGCATTTGAAAGCAATGTTTTAAACTGTTAGTTAAGTATATGGCAAAGTTATTGTTAACAAATCCGTTGAAATATTGTGATTTGTTAGAAAATACGCATTTAGCATAATAATTAAAATACATGAACGGAATTACGCATACAGGATTTGAAAGCTCACGGTTGATAATTAAAATTGAAATATCTTTTTAACCATTTTATTTTTTTAAATAATTTTTGCATATTCTGCCTGTGCTTGCTCTAAGCTGCAGATTCCTTTAGAAATAATCAAAAAATATTAAAGTGGGGGGCTGGGGTACAAACTAATTTTGTATTTTTAAGGGGTTGTTGGGGTTGTGCTTGCTCTAAATCTGGTTGTGCTAGCCTGTGCTAGCTCTGAGGAATCCAAATCATATAAAAAAAGTTGAAAAATCAAAAGTGGGGGCAAACGTCAACTTAGCCCCCCCATATTTGAAACCCCTATAACTTTTTTACTATTTGTGTGCTTGCTCTAATTTTGGCTGTGCTAGCCTGTGCTAGCTAAGGGCTTTTCTGTGCAATGATGTTTTTCTGAAAAATTGAAAGTGGGGGGCCAAGTTGACGGAGCCTAAAAATTCCCTACTCCTCTCTTAATTATAGCGAAACAACAACAGACATTTCATTGAGCTAGCTTGACCAATTTTGATGGAAGATAGAAATATTTTTTTAGTTTTTTCTATTTCCAGAAATTTACGGCAATCGGCGAGTGGGGGGGAGATAGACTTATGCAGGTTTGAATGTAAAATTTTGATAAGGCCAACCTCTTTGGATTTTTGGTCAAAAAAATGTTTTTAATGCTACCAAAAACAACCTTATTTTTTCTACGGTGTGTATGCAATTTTTTATTGTTTTTAGGCCGGCGGAAAGTATTTTTTCTAGGCGACAAAGTTAAAAAATAATAATTATTTTTTAACTTTGTCGTCTAAAAAAAATACTTTCCGCCGGCTTAAAAAAAAAAAATTGCATACACACCGTAGAAAAAATAAGGATTTTTTTGGTAGCATTAGAAGCATTTTTTTAGCGGACATTTTATTGTACAAATTAACTTCAATAAGTAATTGCAGTAACGAATTTCATAATCCTATATTATTTGAATTTGCGGGCGGGATCTATGTTGGCCACAGCAGATTTTTTGAATTAATTTGGTTTATAAAATGATTTTGGAAATTAATGCATTTCCAACTTCTTGTACAATATATTTCAGCTATTTATTAAACATTAAATTTGATCTTGATTAAACAACTTTCCAATGAATATCTTCTCTTAAATTAATTAATTGTTATGTTCTGCAGTATTATTATTGTTATGATTTAATACTTATTAGATATATACACGATTCCATTTGTTTCTGGATCTCGCCTAGCTATGGAAAAGTGACAGTTTAAGTATTGTAAATGGGGCTGGTTGTGTTTTAAATCAGGGTTTTTAAATGTCACTGTCAGATGTTCGATTTTAAGGTTATAATTTCTGACTATTGTGATCTTACACTGTTGCCTGTTTTACAAATTTTCAGATATAAAAGGATAATAATATGCAGTTTTAAGATTAAGCGTTTGCCTTCATTTTTGAATTTAGTTGGATTACTATTTATATCCGTTTCATGTACCCAGCATCGAACCACGGATCCATTCTGATATGTCCATGTTTCATCCAGGTATACGAATTGGATATCTTCACTGGAATTTTGATACTGTAAAAATTTTCTAAGGAAAATAATTTTAGCTGCAATAACATGTTTTTGTTCACAGAGAATTTTGCGCCCATTAATTAATTTGAATTTATATCCCATACTTTTAACAACCCTATAAAGTGTTGTTCTACTCCCATAGAACTCATAATTTTCTTTCATATCATTCAAAAGATCTCTCAAAGTAAAGTACTGATTTCTAGAGTTATATTGCCAAATTAGTTGTTGCAGATCTTTTCTAGCTAGGTGATTCCAAAAATGGCTGTTTTTAGATCGTTTGCCAGAAGTAGTAGATTTCAATTCGTCAGGTCTTTGTCGTAAAATTAATTGTAATGAAGATCTCCCTACCTGAAACGTAATTATCTTTAAATAAATATATATGATAATTAAAATACTAGACATACCCCAAAAATATCTATTAAAATCGTAATAATATTGTGATGCTGTAGATTTGGATTACTTTGCCTAAAATGTTTGTAGGATTTCAGAATTTGTAACCTTTTTGGTTCAGAGATAATCTTTGGCATGTTAATATTTAATATGTGCCTGAAATTATTTTTCACTTTGACATTGACACAGCATTGCAACACTAGATTAATTTGATTTAATAATAAAATGCTCGAAGAATCGACCGCGCGGCGAAATAATTGTTGCAAGATTAACAATAAACCTCTTGAAAATTAAAAAGAGGATTACTTATGATATCATAAATTATTGCAACACTGTTAAAATAAGGAATCAGGAGTGGCAACTAATAAAAAATGTAAATGTTGATACTGCAACATAACAACACGAAAGCATGGCTAGGCGAGATCCAGAAACAAATGGAATGGTGTATAGATACCTTTGATCCTAACGAATTATTTTCTGTATTATTATTTTATTATTTCTTTTTGTACACTGCTTACATTTGTATTTATTTTGTTTTTTTCGTTAATTTATAAGCTGCACAATTGTTTAATTATGCAGTATTAACATTACACTTCTGCATAAATCCATTATTCACCACAGATTAATTCGATTTTGATTGGCCATGGCATTGACATGTGTTTATTAACTACTGGGATTATCACGCACGGTTCGCGGTGCGGACGTTTAATTAGTTTTCGGACAAGTTTTTATTTTCGGCTGTGGAGGGAATAAGTCGGCATTCTTATAAATACCAATATTCGGCCACGAGAAGAGCATAATTCTTCAGCTCGTCTTGAAGTGTAATAAGTAACTATAACAAAAACATTCAGAAATATGAAACAGTGCATTTCGGTTTTCGCATTCGCCGTTTTGGCAGTCAGTGTACAATCAGCTAGTTTACGTAAGTATATTATATTATATTTTGTAAACTTTATGATAATATAAACAAATCAGTTTCTATATTTACTACTATATGAGCGGTTGATTTTAAAAGTGGCTTAAGTAGAATTCACAATTGTTCGTTGTTAACCGTGATAACCTTTATATTATATATTCCATTTGTTTCTGGATCTCGCCTAGCTATGGAAAAGTGACAGTTTAAGTATTGTAAATGGGGCTGGTTGTGTTTTAAATCAGGGTTTTTAAATGTCACTGTCAGATGTTCGATTTTAAGGTTATAATTTCTGACTATTGTGATCTTACACTGTTGCCTGTTTTACAAATTTTCAGATATAAAAGGATAATAATATGCAGTTTTAAGATTAACAAAATTTACTACTTGGTTTTTGTACATACAAACACAGCAATAATATTGTATATAACAAATATAATGAATTCGGCTGTGCAAACTTATTTCGTCATCCATTTGTATTTCTCGCTTGGGTCTTCCCGTTAACACATTTTGATCAACTCCATCCATCCACCTTAATTTTGGTCATTCTCTCTTCTGTTGGCCCTCAGTATTTTTTTTGTAGAATTGCAAATTTATTCCCACCCTCTTGTGATACTGATAATTTTCATGTCAAACAATTTTTAAGCCCTCATTCCACTTTTATTATTTAGCATTGCAACACTAGATTAATTTGATTTAATAATAAAATGCTCGAAGAAGCGACCGCGTGGCGAAATAATTGTTGCAAGATTAACAATAAACCTCTTGAAAATTAAAAAGAGGATTACTTATGATATCATAAATTATTGCAACACTGTTAAAATAAGGAATCAGGAGTGGCAATTAATAAAAAATGTAAATGTTGATACTGCAACATAACAACACGAAAGCATGGCTAGGCGAGATCCAGAAACAAATGGAACGGTGTATAATGTAAGGATTTCTGTCACATACAACATTTTGTGTCAAAGTATATTCAATATACTTTACTCCAAATAGGGTCGGAAAGTGATGACGTCAAAAATGAGTAGAAAATTCAAACGTGAATCATACTTCGAAAACATTGTCAAAATATTGGCTGTATTGACAACGTATAATTGCGAGAGAAAAAAGGTAGTACAGCAAAATATTTGGCTTTGTGAACTGGACTCACTTTGATTTTTCAAATTGTCAATCAAATTGACAAATCTGCGGAAATGTCAAAAGAAATGTATTTAACGTCGACATGCCTCAACTGACTGAAACGCAAAAAGCGAGAATAACGGCTCTTTTAGAGACGGTATTAGCATAACAGACATTGCTAATGAAGTACATGTTAACAAAAGTACCGTCTTGTTGGTTAAAAATTTTTTTGTTAACCTGTACATGAGAAGTTTGTTTTACAAGAAAAACATACGATATTTTTGCATTGGCTTGAACTCCCTGCTGTACTAGTTTTTTTCTCTCGCAACTGTACATGAGGGCGAGAATAAAATAGGTTATATTTGGAGGTTTACTCACCGTAGTTTTACATATTTAAGAATTCAATTGCTCTGATTTGCTAAAAATAATGCATTATCTAATGTCTGGAACGAACACATTTGCTGTAAATGACGGAAATAAGTTTTAAATTGAAAATGAAAAATATACGGTACTTCAGCGGATTTTTAAAAACTATATAGTCATAATTATTGGCTCATTTGGAATTTTAAAGTTAATTTAAGAGATAATATGTCTATAGAAAGAAACGTTCTTTTTACTAATTATTATTAATAATGATGTTATTTGAATATTTATATAACTAATAATATATTTTTCATTTTATAGCTTCATCAGTACCAGTATGCAAACTTTCCGATAGTGATTTCAAGCAATGCTTAGGAGATTCTATTATGAAAGCACTTCCAGCGTTTGCCAAAGGTAAGTTCTTCTGCTTTTATTATAAATTATATTAGGTAAACGGGTCAAGGTGCATGTGCAGGACAGTACAATTTTTGAACTTTTTTTTTTAAACATATGTATTTTTATGAGAAAATAACGAATCTGAAGTCCATTTTTTTAGAAAACTTACCGTTTTAGCGAAATTAATTTTTAAAGTTATCGATTTTGAGAAATTATTTATCGCTCATATGTGTGATTTTATACACATTTCCTGAATAAAATAGACCCACATTACAACTTAGACACAAGTTCTAAAGTGTTATTCGCAATTTATTACTTTGTCTTAAATTTTAAGCGAATACACTGATTTAATTTTACACTATAAAAGTGACGTTTGTTGACAATTATTTATATGAAATATGTGTAATACCGACTAATGCCTCAGATTGATATAATTTCATGAAAAAAAGAACAGGTGGCGCTAGCGTATTATTTATTTGGTTTATTTCATCAATGTATATTCAATGTATATTCTTTATGTACATGCGCTATAATTTTATAGTTTTACAATAAATATCTCAAAACAATTGACTCCCGCCGGTCGATAAGGTCGCTATCTACTTTATCGGCCGCCGAGTCAGATGTACTAATTTCACTTATGAATAAATTACTGAATTCATTCAAATGTAGTGTAATTGCTTTATTCTATATCAAATAATTAGAAAATATTATTATTACTTGTTATATAATTTGATTAATAAAAGCATTTGAGCGCCACCTAGTTTTTACACACCTAATCATGGCGATACCAGCGGTGACAATTGAATTTTGGATAAACAAATCTCAAATGTCACCGTATATGTTAACGATCTTAACATTAAATTTGTGTAGTGTATTCACGTTAAAATACAAGTAAAAGATCAAAATTGGTGCAGATATGTAGCAATTTATAAGGAAGTTATGCTGTGTTTTCACTTTACAGTGGAAATGTGGCATAAAATTGCAAGAAAAGGCAAAAAGGACATCTCATAAAAACATTAACCTAAAACACAAATTGTGAATAAACGGTAAGTTTTAGATAAAAACATATATTAGATTCTTCATTGTCACACACAAACGCAGACAGTTCCATTAAAAAAGTTCTCAAAAAGGTCAAAAACGTCGAAAAAAAACCCAGTGTCCAACACATGCACTCAAGCCGAAAAAATCTAATTTATAATCTAAGAAAAAAATCACATTAGCTATAAATCGACCGATTTTATTCTTATTGAAAAGTAAGATTGCATAGTGCTCTAAATGCTCATAAATCGCAATATTTTGTTGTTGATTTTTACAAAATTTGTAGAATTTATTAAGGAATGATCAAGGTTGATTTTGTCGGAAGAAAAAATGAAATTGATTTTATATGAAAGAAATTACATTAAAATTATTGAAAATTGAAAATTAACAGATTTTTTTCTTGTTAAAAAGAAAGATTACATGCAGCTTTAAATGCTCATAAACCGTTTCAAAATTTTTCGATTTTTACAAAACTTGCAGAATTTATCAAGGAATAATCATGCTTGATTGCATTAAAAGAAAAAATAAAATTGATCACCTATGAAAAAAATTACAGCGGCTGAAAATCGACAATCTTTTTTATTGTTAAAAAAGAAAGATTAAATGGAGCTATAAAATGCTTATAAATGGCTATAAAAAAATGATTTTTATAAAACTTGTAGAATTTATTAAAAATAAAATTTATAATGTATTTAAATTAATGATTTTATTCAAAGAAAAAAAACAAAATTGATAATCTATGAATAAAATCACAGCGGCTGAAAATCGACAGATTTTTTTTCTCGTAAAAAAGAAAGATTGCACAGTGCTTTAAACCCTCATAAATTGCTCAAAATAAACGTATTTAAATTAATGATTTTATTCAAAGAAAAAAGAAAATTGATAATCTATGCATAAAATCACAGCGGCTGAAAATCGACGGATTTTTTTCTTGTAAAAAAGAAAGATTGCACTGCACAGTGCTTTAAACCCTCATAAATTGCTAAAAAAAAAACGATTTTTAAAAAACTTGCAGAATTTATCGAGAAATGAACAAGCTTGATTTTTTTGAAGGAAAAAAATAAATTTACAATCTAAGAAAAAATCGCAGGAGCTGAAAATTGACAGATTATTTTCTTGTTAAAAAGAAAGATTGGTGCATGGTGCTTTAATTTATCATAAATCGCTCAGAAAAAACTTGATTTCTACAAAATTTGCGGAACTTATTATAATGATTAAGCATGATTTAGTTAAAAGAAAAAATTAAATTGATAATGTAAGAAAAAAATAACAGCGGCTGAACACCGACAGAATTTTTCTTGTTAAAAAGAGAGATTGCATGTTGCGTTTTAAATTCTCATAAATCGCTCAAAAAATTGGATTTTTACAAAACTTTACAAGGAATGATGAGGCTTGAAATTGCTGAAAAAAAAAATTACACAGGTTTAAACTTGACCCCTAAAATAAAGATTGCATGGTTATGTAAATAATAATAATAATAGCATAATATTTTACACATTAGTAAATACACACATTCACATACAATATTTCTTTTAAGTATACATATCCTAAAGTATACTCGGTGAATATTTTTTTTATTGTTTTTAAAAGTGTTCAATCTGAAGATTCTAACGAGTGTTTTCACCCCCAGGCTAAGCATGAAATAAAATGTCGAGTATAGAAAAGCATTAAAATTTGGTTTGGTCGCGTAGCTCCCGTGCTACGGGGTAGTTGTTTTAAGGAATATCTATTGTCTTAGTAGTCTTCTTAATCAAGACGTATTGTTTGCAGTTTTTACAAACATTATCGTAGTTTTAAGTTTTGGAAACTAAAAGCTCATTTTCTAAAATTCAAATAGTTTTGAATTTGAAATATGCATGTTTGTAGTAATACGTTTTTAAAATAAACAATTCTTAGAAATCATTGGATTTATCGATATGTTATCAAAATTCTCAAATTCTTAAAATTTATCAAGAAATTACAAATCTTTTTGACACAAAATAAGTTCAAATCATTTGATATACTGTGGTAATGATTACTCTATGGTGGATGTTTAACTGTTTTATTTAAATAAAATACTTTGCTAGTATCACGATTTCGATATTTATTGAATAGTTAATAAAATAGTTATACGTTGTCAAACTTGATATTAAATAACAAATGAAGGGTTAAGGGGCAAAACCAAATCAGTCCAAAGTATTTTCACGTAGGCAAACTCAATGGGAAACAAACAAATAGGTCACTACTAATTCACGACGAAAGAAATAAATAACCTATGAAACGTACAGAGTGCATGCATGCACTCTCATTTAAATGTAAAATTGTAAATGCTATTTAAATTTAAAATTTAATTTTAATTTAAATTTAAATATTTAAAATGCAACATGCATTTTCATTTTGTTGCCATGTAAAATTTTAAAATTGGGACTCATTTGGTTTTTCCCCTTAACCCTTCAAATGTCATAAGAAATCTCTAAGAGTGTTACATTGTGCTGAAAAAGCCCCCAACTGGACCAGTTCGAATCTATGTAAATTCATAATTTAGAAAATATTCTGCAACCGTAATTTATTCTGAAATGTTCAACGCAATTCTGTAACCTTTATAAAAAATAAAACTAAAAAATGTAAAATACTGTAATTTTCTACAAATTCTTTTTGTTTTGTTATGACTTTTGTAATGTCATGTAATTAAGACGAAACTAGTCACTAGTCATAAGTATCGAATTTGTGATACAAACGAAGTATTTTATATTAATCATAGCGAATTCAAATTTCAGATATTAGATATTTTAACTATTTATGATAATCAAGTACAGAAAATCAAAATAAGTTGTCTAAAATTGAAAATGTGAGAATTCTGATTCGACATATCAATGAGACTCCATGGAGATTAGGATAGAGTTTTTAAATTTAAAACTTTCATAGAAAGCATAAAAAACGTTTATTGTCACCTAAGAAAAATGTTTAAAACCAATATTGCATTCCAAAACTCTTACAAACATGATTGAACTTTAAATTTGTATAGAATCATTTTATACCTTTTGGTAGATAAAAAGTATTTGAAATTTAAAAACAAAGTAAGCTAATTTTCCACTTTTTAAGAATGTAATGTTTTTTTAAAGTATTAATTCTTAAAAAAGCACACTTTATTTAGGTTACGGAGATAAAATATAGTTTGCCTGTAGCGGCATAAACCCTAGCGCCGTCATTGCAAAGCAGCTTGATATTGTTTGGTTGCCATGGCAGCTTAAACTAGAACAATAATTAAACAAAAGCTTATGCGTGGAATATCGTTGAAATCAGAATTAAAAATGCATTTCGATGACGTGCATTAATTTGTATATTTCTATAAGAAAAACAAAAGTTGAGTGTATAAAACAAAAACGAATCGCTCTGAATAGTTTAAACGTTAACGGTTCGATAAGTCATAAAAGTTGCCATAAAATTTGCCTTTTTTATTACATATGAGCGGACATGTTGCGCACGAGCCGCGCAGCGGCGAGTGCAGAATTCCGCAAGTATGTAATTGCCATACCACTCGAGAAACGTACGATACTTTACCTACACCCTAACAAAATAAACAATGAGCATGAAAGAACAACTTAATGATTGTAATAATTTCTAATAGTACCACGACAATTATGAAAACTAAATTACTACTCGATCAACATACAAGGAATAAAGCTGTACATTTTCCGTATAAAACAAAAACGAATCGCTATGAATAGTTTAAACGTTAACGGTTCGATAAGTCATAAAAGTTGCCATAAAATTTGCCTTTTTTTATTACATATGAGCTGACATGTTGCGCACGAGCCGCGCAGCGGCGAGTGCAGAATTCCGCAAGTATGTAATTGCCATACCACTCGAGAAACGTACGATACTTCACCTACGCGCTAACAAAATAAACAATGAGCATGAAAGAACAACTTAATGATTGTAATAATTTCTAATAGTAGCACGACAATTATGAAAACTAAATTACTACTTGATCAACATACAAGGAATAAAGCTGTACATTTTCCGACATTCGTTGCTTTTTAAATGAGTTCAATTTCAAGCTTTAAACGAGTGTTTTCCACTCCCAGATTAAGCATGAAGTAAAATTTCGAGTTTAGAAAAGCCCCGTGAAAATTTGTCGAGGGTCGCGCAGCGACCCGAGACAAATTTTCTGGGCTTTTCTAAACTCGAAATTTTACTTCATGCGCCAAGCGTATAAAACACTGATTTCAAGTGAGGTTCGAATATACATAGAGTTCACAATATTTTAGTGTTTTATACGCGTGGCGCATGAAGTAAAATTTCGAGTTTAGAAAAGCCCCGAAAATTTGTCTCGGGTCGCTGCGCGACCCTCGACAAATTTTCACGGGGCTTTTCTAAACTCGAAATTTTACTTCATGCTTAGTTTGGGAGTGGAAAACACTCGTTTAAAGCTTTAAATTGAATTCTTGCAAAATTTCAATTTCAAGCTTTAAACGAGTGTTTTCCGCTCCCAGATTAAGCATGAAGTAAAATTTCGAGTTTAGAAAAGCCCCGTGAAAATTTGTCGAGGGTCGCGCAGCGACCCGAGACAAATTTTCTGGGCTTTTCTAAACTCGAAATTTTACTTCATGCGCCAAGCGTATAAAACACTGATTTCAAGTGAGGTTCGAATATACATAGAGTTCACAATATTTTAGTGTTTTATACGCGTGGCGCATGAAGTAAAATTTCGAGTTTAGAAAAGCCCCGAAAATTTGTCTCGGGTCGCTGCGCGACCCTCGACAAATTTTCACGGGGCTTTTCTAAACTCGAAATTTTACTTCATGCTTAGTTTGGGAGTGGAAAACACTCGTTTAAAGCTTTAAATTGAATTCTTGCAAAAAACAGCGAATAACTAAAGATTTAAAGAAAATAAGCTAAATTTGGAATACGTATACTTTAAAGAAAAACTCCCTGTACATCAAAGAAATGTCATTTAGTTGTACGGTAAGCAATCAGCTGTTCATCTGTCAGCACGTAATGTACTTGTCAAAGCTATTACGTGCATGTGTACGTAACATCAATCATACTTGTCAAGATGACAGTGTGGTATGATGCGGTTACTAGATAGGGCGTAGGTAAAATTATTTTATTGATGATTTTAGGTAACAAAGAATTGGGATTACCAAAAATTGACCCAATCCTGGTTCAGTCTATCAAAATCGCTGGAAGCGGAGGACAAGTTGACTTGGAACAGACCTACTCGGATCTGCATGTTCACGGACTTTCAAACTCTAAAATAGAAAAGTGAGTAACTAAATGAGATATAATTTCAATATTGCTTTTATTTGAGCTAAAGCACTCTTGCCTCATTGTTTTAGTATTATGACAAATTAATCTTACTAAAAAAAAATGCTAGCTTTTTTATGTAATTAAATAATTTTCCAGTGCCGACTTTGATCCAAAAGAGTGCATGATTACCCTTGATGCCATTACAGACAAAGTCATCTTGGAGAGCCAACTTAAAGTCACTGGAAAAATGTTGCTCTTTACTCTTAATGGACATGGAAAAAGTGACATCACTATCAGTAAGTATTGTATTTTAAAAAATATCTCTATAATGAATAAATCAAATACAAATTTAGATTACATTGGAGCCACTCACTCACTCACAATCGTTATTGGTAGTCACAAAAATATATATTCACAATTACTTTTTCTATTATTAACTCTTTTGGCCCTGACGGTAGCATTTGCTACAATTAAAATTTAGTAAACGTATTTTTGAGATAGTAATAAATAATATGCAGTGTACAAAATTGGAATTCAACTAATATGTTTAATTTAAATACAGTAGAACCTCGCTATACCGGGTCTCGAGATACCGTGATTCAGATATATCGGGGTCATTTTTCAGGTTTCTTTTTTTTTAAAAGATGTTAATTTTAACAATTGACTGCGTACCGCCCTGATTAGGTAAAACTTTCCGGCGTCATTATTGTATTATATAGTATGTCTTGTTATGTAGGTGGCTACTGCACATATGTATATATATACATATATATATACATATATATATATATATATATATATATATATATATATATATGCGCGTGTGTGTGTATGTGACTATTTTACAAATTACATATATTCGGATATACCGTGTTTTCCTTATATCGTGCTAGGTATAGCCAAAAGCCATCCCGGTATAACGAGGTTCTACTGTAATTAGTTGTAAATGTAGTGTTTTTATTTAAGTGATATTGGATTTTCAAACATCAAGTGCCTCAACCATATAAGATAGTTTTTTTATATTGGGTTTTTCTTCTATTCTATTTGAAATTTAGAAAAAAATAACATATTACAGTAAGATAAAAATATTACCGATAATTTTTTTAAACATAAGTATAAATGTAATTGCCAATTCTTCGCTGCAGAATACTTCAAACAATAAAAGTGCGATTCTTTTCGCAATCTACACCAAGTTAGTCTTACAAAAAATATATCAAACACTCATTGAAACAAGTTTCAATGAGTGTTTGATATAGTCTTTGTAAGATTAACTTGGTGTAGATTGCGAAAAGAATCGCACTTCTTTTTTAACTCAATCTACAAAGATTATTTATTATTAAGAAAATAGTTAAATAATTAAACAAGTTTCACCAAGTGTTAAGTAAGAAATTAGTTCAAGAGTTATTTATTATTAATGTCATGTGTTGATATTTTAGAAAATTTGAAGACTCATATTGTCCTCCCATGCATCCGCGAAGAGAAAAACGGAAAACAATACTTGAAGATCCACGACACCAAGCTCGACTTCGTCCCGGAAAAATTGAGCTTCGAAATCGAAAACTTGATCGACGCCAACAAACAGTTGAGCGATGAAGTCTTGAAAGTGATGAATGAGAACGATATGGAAATCTTCAAGGAGTTAAAGAAGGATTATGAAGCCAGTTTCGCCCAAGTTTTCATGCAGTTGGCCAATATTGTCTTTGGCAAGATTCCAGAGGATGAGTTGTTCCCACAGTAATTTATGTATTTATTTATTTAGAATTATGTGTAAATTATCTAATATTATTAAGTGATGAGGATGTTTTGAAATTTGTAAGTAGTATTATTAGGTACATTTTGTGATTGACCGTGTGATACTTTATTGGTATACGTATTTAATATTTAATAAAAAGTTATGTATAAAATTAAAACTTATGTTTTCCTATTACTTTAAGATAATAATAATTGAAGGGTCCAATGCAATAACCAGCCAAGTCCAGTTTTATAAAATGTTGAGGAGAGACAAAAATTGTTTACATACAGGAAAAAAAAACGTAATGATTATTATGCAAGCAACTAACAATACACCAATGAATGCACTGCAAATTTAAACCAGATTGTTGCATGCTATAATACAGAATTTTAAACTTTATAAAAATATTGAATATTTGAACTATTTTCTCATAAAATTGGACTTGGCTGATTATTGCATTGGACCCCTCAATTGTAATATATAATCTGGTTTTAGCTATGGTAGCATAAATTAGGTAACTAAAAATTGCTGATTAATTTGAACATTTTGATAATAGCCTAAGTTTCCTAAAAGTCTATTAGTTTTACTAACCAACGAAAAATTTCCCTTTTTGAGAGGTTTGCAGATCAAAAGAAAATTGACACAAAACCGAAAATAAATAAGATTTTTTCATAAATTTCTTAAATTATAAAATGTGAACGAATAAATTTAAATTAATAAACCTAATATTATATCAAAAGAAACGATACAACACATGCAGTATTAAAATTGAATTTGTGTTCAGTATTCTAGCACCAGATACCCACAGACGCGTTTCGGACTTCAAGGCCCTCGTCAGTGTGGTCCCGAAGATGTAGTATTCTTTGAACCATTAGTTATGTGTGGCAGCAAATACATAAATGCTCCTTTTAAATCACTTTGCTACTTGTGATTGCTACATTTTAATATTAGTGATTTTAAACTGTGACTGTAATTATGATAATTATTGTAGTAATCTCTTTCTTCACAAATTAGTTTTATTCACTAAATGTACATTTAGAACACTATGTACATTTAGTGAATAAAACTAATTTGTGAAGAAAGAGATTACTACAATAATTATTAGAAAACACTTCACATAACTAAAAGAAGAATATTGACTGTAATTATGGGTCAACTTAATTCCCTATTGCTATTTTTTCTTACGGAAGTTCATAGAAAATTGTCTCGGCAAAAGTCGTTTCTAAATAAACAAATAGTCCGGTAAGATAAAACAAAATTTGCTCTTAGACAAAGTTCTAACCAACTTTCTTTAATGTTGATGATACTCGTCAGTGTTATTTTATTATTATTATTATTTATTAATACGGATTTCTTTATTTTACAACATTAAAAACACCGTGTAAGAAAATGATAAAATAGTTAGAATAAATGAATATCGCGCACAACCCTAAACAAATAGTAAAGAATTTAATTAAAACACTTAACTTTGTTTTGTTTGTTTTGTTTTTAAAAGTGGTAAAACAAAGTTAAGTGTTTTAATTAAATTGTTATGAAGATGTACCACATAGTAAATGCCAACCAAATTAAAGAATAGTAAAGAAAACACTAAATAAATAGCAAACAAAACAAAAATTCTAGGAGCACATAAAAATAACAATTATTTCTTTAATCCTGTTATGTATTATTATTATTATTGTAATCATTATCAAGTCGATGATGTGTGTGTTCTAAAAGTACACAATATTATAGTGTTTTATATGCGTGGCGCATGAAGTAAAATTTCGAGTTTAGAAAAGCCTGAAAATTTTAATTTGCCGGGGCGCGACTCGCTTCGCTCGCGCGCCCCGGCAAATCCAAATTTTCAGGCTTTTCTAAACTCGAAATTTTACTTCATGCTTAACCTGGGAGTGGAAAACCCTCGTTAGGATATTATTGAAACCTTTCACTAAAAACTCTGTATACCTAAAAAAAATATTTTGAATTGTATCAACATTTAAAGATCAATTATTTGGTAAGTGATTAAAACTGAAATAGTCATTTTCTGTATTTTATTCAACGTCATTCAACTTTGGTCATGCTTTTTATATAAATTTGTAGATAACATTAAAAATAAAAAAAATATTGAAATTAAACAAAATACAAGTAGTAATTTCGTAAAAAATGACCACTCGTCCACATTTGTTAAACAAATAACTACTAATAAAAGAAGTATAAACAATTTAAATATACTCCGTGCAACGGCCGATGCTGGACGTTTCAATCAACAGTCACAAGAAATCAAGGAAGATGAAAATAAAAATAAATGGATAAATGTAAATTGTACACAAAAAATAACAAAAGAGACAAGAACTATTATATCAATGGTCAAGCCGCAAACAGTGAACTACCAGTCGCCGAATATCAACAAAGCATGTGAAGCTGAAAAAACATATTTATCAAGAGCTGGAAATTATCCTTTTCTCGTAATGAAGGTAAAGTCTAAATACGAAGAAGCTCTATATTCGTATTTCCAGAGGTGTCTACAGAATGCGAGAAGGACATAATAAATGAAAACTTCTGGCCTAAGAATGTTTTTATAAGCCGCTTCTTCTTTAAAGCAAAACAGACAAAACATTTTCAAGTAAATCGCCAGATAGAAATAAACCTTTAAAACAAAATAACAACTGATTAATCAGACTGATAATCGTTGAAAGTTTATAATCACTTATGTTAAATATAACTATATTGTCTTTCAAAAATTCAAAATTCAAATTATTTATTTCCAGGAAGAACAATTACATTCATGGGTTGGTCAATTTAAAATAGTTGCATCGTATGAATATAACAAAAGCTTACTGACTAGGTTGTATATATATAAAACTTACTCACTAAGTGTATAATTAAAAAAAATATATAAATTAGTAGTGTATATAAAACGATCTAACTTTAACTTTAACTTTATTTTTATTCACGTATGCCACTTATATACATTAAATACTGCAAACATAAGGTACAACTATTTTACATACAGCGGATGTGAACGTCACAGATACAATAAAAAAGTATAATACGACAACACATGTAAATAGACTAACAAATAAAATATAAACTTTTGTAATTGTCAAATCAAAATCCAGTCTACTCAGTTTGTCATAAATTCTGATAATGTGTAGTAGTTATGTACAATGAGATGATGCCGTTTTATAGTTGTTAATATTTGTGATGTCTTTTATCTGAGTTGGCAATTTATTATATATTTTTGTGCAAGAATAGATTGTTGACTTTTCATATAAGGTATTTCTATGTGCTACTATACTTATTTTGTTAGAATATCTTGTGTTATATTTATGTAAGGCTCCATTTCTTATAAATTTGGCATTGTTGTTATACACATATACAGCGCATTTGTAGATATATGATCCCGTAAGTGTAAGTATGTTGTTATTTTTAAAGATATCACGACAAGATTCTGATTGTTTAATATTAAACATTAATCTAAGTAGCCTTTTCTGTAAAATAAACACCCTAGTGAGGTTATGCATATTTGAATTGCCCCATACAATAATATTATAATCCAAATGTGGGTAGGCAAAAGAATAATAAACATTGAGAAGTGTTTCTTTGTCCAATATTTTCTTCAATTTTAGAATTGCATAATATGCACTACCTAACTTTATACATATGTGATCAATTTGCTGATTCCACGACAGTTCTTCATCGACAAAACTTCCAAGGAATTTTGTATACTAGCTTGTATTAACCGTTATAGGAGATTTTCTATTATAAAAATGTATTTTTACAGTTTTGTCAGCATTTATCTCCTAATTTGTTACCTCGATTTTGTTGGCTAATTCCTCCTGTGTGGGTGCATTGACAATTACTGTCGTGTCGTCAGCGAAATTGATCACACTCCCTTGGGATATGTAGTCACTTAGATCGTTTATAAAAAGTACAAAAATCAGGGGACCTAAGGTCGAACCTTGCACTATGCCCTTTGAAACATTGTAAGACTTTGATTTTGACTTGTTCACTTGTGCGTATATTTGTCTTTCAGATAAAAATGACACAATTAATTTCAACGCCATTCCCCGAATTCCTTGGGCGTAAAGTTTGTGTTGCACAAATTCCACACTTATGGTATCGAAAGCCCGGGAGAAATCATAGAATAGTCCGGCCACGTATTTTCCCGCGTCGATATTCCTACTGATCTCTTCTGTAAGTTCCGCTGATGCCGTTTCCGTTGATTTATTTATCCGAAATCCATGCTAGTGTTCCCCTAATATACTGTATTTGTTACTGAAATTCCAAATTCGGTTCGCAATAACCTTCTCCAAAATCTTAGAGAATGTGCTCAGTATCGAAACAGGTCTGCAGTTATCGATTTCTTCGTCTGACCCCTTTTTATGTATTGGAACCACTTTGGAATTTTTGATCATGGTCGGAAATGTTCCCGTCTCCATTGCTAAATTTGTTAATATGCGAGAGGGTGACATATTTCAGTTGCTACTGCTGTAATAACCTTCGCAGATATTTCATCAAATCCTGCACTTGACTTCTTGTTCAGTGATTGTATTAGCTTGCATGTCTTTAAGTTTTCTACTTGATAGACGCACCTTTTCATTTATCCAAGACCTATCCATTGGTCTTATTATAATTTCGCCGCTTAGTGGACACGATATGTTGAAGTTGTGTGTGAATTCATCATGGAAATTCTTGAATGCACTATGTATATTGTCTGATACTATAAAATTCCAATTCACTTTCTGCAAATAGTACCTGAGTTCATCTATATTGTTTCTTCTGGTTTTTATTAATAATGGTGCCTGTATTTTAGGTGAATTATTTGTATTTATTTTCGCGTTTAAGATTTGAGCATCATGGTCTGATAAATTAAAATTAACGTTGGTACATTCAAAGTCGAAGTTTGCTAAAATATAGTCGATCTGTGTTCTGCGAGATTATTGTAGAGCGAAAAAGATGTAAATACATCTACCAGCATATGTTTTTCATTTGTATCTGACATAAGGTTGATATTTAGATCTCCGCATAATATAATGAATTCATATATTTACTCCATTTCTTTTAGTAAACCTGTAATCTTACTAAAGAATATATTCAGATTCCCTGTTGGTGGTCGATATATTACTACATTACTTTTTGTTCCCTAATGTCACTGTACAGGAACTACATTCTATTATAAATTCAACACTGTAGCTGTTTAGTTTAGCTTGCTGGATGCAATTTTCTATATTTTTTGCAAAAATCATTGATCCGCCATGTAACATTGTCTTTCTTGTGTAATGATCTATTTGCTTGTATCCATTTATGTTGATCAGTTCAACATTGTCAATTTTACTCCAAGTCTCTGTTATACATATAATATTAGGATTTACTTCTTTAATTATAACTTCTAGTTCGTCAATTTTATTATCTACATAAATAAAATAAGACAAACAATATGAACACTTTAAAAACGTAGGGATGAAATATATAATGTTTGGACAACAATCCACTGCATGCACAACATAAATATCATAAAATATCACACGAAATTATCACAGAAGTGGTTATATTCTTCTGCAGTGTAGAATCCGTGTTCTTCTAGTTGTTTTTTTATTGTCTGTAGGAATTGCTTCCGAGGCAAATCACGAATACATTCTGGCAATTTATTAAATAGTTTCAGACTTTGGACAAGACACGAATTATGGTAGAAACTGTGGTGATGTTTGGGAAGTTTTAATTCTTTTGTACGTGTGTTATAATTATGGTTTGTTTGATGAACGTTGAAAAGATGCATGTTACACTTTACGAATTTAAGGGACTCATAAATATAGAGGGTAATTATTGGCATAATTCGTTGCTGCTTAAAAAGGTCTCTACAACTGTAACCCGGGTTCTTCTTGCATATAGCTCGGATGAGTCGTTTCTGTGCGACGAAAACTCTTTTGATATTTATTTCTGTTGTAGAACCCCAAAACAGTACTCCATATGTGATTATAGGTTGACAGTAGGCCATGTATACCGTGCGTGCGGCATTCTCGTGAACGTCCTCCCTCGTTGCGTAAATGAGATATGAGTATTTTGCCAGTTTTGAGCATACTTCCTGTATATGAGAATCCCACTTTAAATCTTTTTGTATTGTAAGTCCCAGAAATCGTGCACCTTACATTTCACTGATTGGTTCTCCATTTAGCTCAATACTTATTTGGCTCATTGGTACTCTATAGTTGATAACACTAGTTTTAGCTGCATTCATTTTCAAGTTAATCTTTATATCAATGTATTTCAATGTCTATTTTAATCTCTAAACAAATGTAATTTTAATGGGCGTAAAAAGTTGCCATAAGAAAGTGTTTACAGTTTGTTTATAACTTTTAAAACAAATAAGTTACAGTAGCTTCATAAAAATGACATTTTATAACTTCCAGTTATAGAGCGAAAACGGTTAGAGATAGATTCATTTTCATTTCGCTATTGATTAAAACACAAAAAAGTGACCCTGGCTCGCGAAAACGGATATTCAATATCTCTTCAAATAAACAGTTTTCCATATGTGGCACCTCCAAATAGATTGTCTAAAACTCAAGTAATTTATTATCCCACTGAACAAACTCATTCAAGTAATGTTTCATCAAAATTAATATAATGTTTAATGTTTAATGCTAAAATGTTGATATAACGTTGTTTGTTGGTGTTTTGCTCAGTGGGATAAAGTTTATAATAGAATTTTACTAAATATCAGCCTCTTTAATAATTAAAAGTCTATTTTAAGGCGCAAGATCAGAGATTTGAACAATAAACTATTTTACTATTACTAGTAAATAAATAAATAAATAAATGGTTGATTTACGGGAGGTCCCCATTTTCAAATAAAATACATCATGTAGTAAACTTAAAAACTAGTTAGAACTAAAAATTATAAAACTATTAACTATTCTAAGTCATAATTAATGCAAGGAAAAACAATAATTAATAACAAAATATGTATATAAACATAAAAATATAAAACATGAAAAGTAATCCGTTCTGATTCCAGTTAAAAATAAATATGATACTTTTGTATTACCAAAATAACCTTATAAAACAAACTAAAACAAACCGGAGCATTAAAAAAAAGGAAAAAAAAAAACAACTATATCTTAACAATATCTATTATAATTCTAAGTACTTGTTTAATAACGTTTTAAACACATATTTAGTAGAACTGAACAAATCAAACCAGCCATTTCTGTTTAAGGAGTTGGCAAGTCTCAACAAACGACTCATCGAGTTATTGTAAGAATAATTTGTTGAGTGAGTTTTAATGAAAAAAAGGTTTTTGTTTACTAAAATTGTGGGGTAGGGCTGGGAATTAGAATATTCGTGAATATTCAAATATGAAACATTCAAATTAGTAAAATGATTAAACAAATAAACTATTTGAATTTACTTTTACTTTTTACTTTTACTTTTAGAAAATATATTAGTCATTTTCTAACACTAATTTATTGAAATATTTAAATACTCAAATAGCTAAAGTAAATAAATATATGAAAAAGTGAGTGATATAATATGTTATGTGGTATTTGAATATCCGCGAATATTCAAATTATCAGCCCTAATTACGAGTACTTTTAGAAATACGGTATATAGCCCGGCGCATTCACCATTTCTCATTACTTAATGCGTTACGTATTCACATATTTCAATCAATAAATCTCCGCATACAAATATTTTTCTATCGAAAGAATAGTTTATCCTTTATTTTATTAAATTTTCTGTATCATTACTTGTTTTTATATTTTATGTAAAACGGAATTGCTTTAGGAATTCAATCGTTTGTATGTGTGTATATGTTAGAAATTGTACGTTTGGTTGTATACATTAATTATTTGTTTTTATTAATATTAGTCAAATACAGAGTTTTTCTTCTATTGTACTTCACTTAATATCGAATATGTGTCTCTTTATCTCAAATATATTTCCTAATTATTAAATACATTCCCCTATCTAACACTACATTTCCCTATATATCAAAATCTTATTACAGTTTGTCAATTACATTTCTCTTGTCAGCAAAATGGCTGCAGTTCGTCAAAAAATGCATCTTAGCAATGAACTAAGAGGACTTGTTATCCGGAAAATGGATGCTAGCGTAAGTAGTGTTACATATGTATGAATAAAAATAAAATATTTCCAGAAGAACGTTTTTATTACTACAAAAATGTTCAACAAAAATATTTATAAAATTTAAATATAACAGTAATATTTATTATGAAAATTTAAATTGACAGCAAGGTAATGACCTTCTGCCTACAGTTTTTTAATTTATAGATATATTGGTTATTTATTAATTTTATTTAATAAAATATTGATGATATAAGATTTACTATATCCCAAATATCTTTCACCTTGTCAAATATATGCTGAAAGATTTCCCATTTACGAAATGAGTTTCACTATATGCGAAATACTAATAATAATAATATTCTTGCTGAACATTTTTGCAGTAACAATAACTTTCTTCTGGAAATATTTTATTTGTATTCATACATACAGGGAGTTTTTCTTTTGAGTATACGTATTCCAAATTCTATTTTTTGTAAATCTTTAGAAATTCCTTGTTTTTTTTAAGTTCAATGTGAAGCTTTTAACGAATGTTTTCCACTTCCAGATTAAGCATGACGTAAAATTTCGAATTTAGAAAAGCCCCGTGAAAATTTGTCGAGGGTCGGCAGCCACAAATTTTCACGGGGCTTTTCTAAACTCGAAATTTTACTTCATGCTTACTCTGGGAGTGGAAAACATTCGTTTAAATCTTTAAATTGAACTCTTTTGAACAACGAATGTCGGAAAATTTACAGCTTATGCATACAGAGAGTTTTATCTAATACTGAACATTTTCATAACGAGAAATTTTGTTTTAAGTCTATATATACATACGTTGTACATTTTCCGAAGCTCGGTTTATCAAAAGGATTCAATTTGAAGCTATTTGAAGCTGTTTTGTATCGGTGGCGCATGAAGTAAAATTTCGAGTTTAGAAAAGCCAGAAAATTTGGTTTGGCCGCTCCGCGCTTCGCGCTACGTGACCAAACCAAATTTTCAGGCTTTTCTAAACTCGAAATTTTACTTCATGCTTAGTCTGGGAGTGGAACTCACTCATTTTAAGTTTTAAATTGAACTCTTTTAAAAAAACAACGATTATCTAAAGATTTACGGAATATACGCTGTAATTGGGACATGTATACTTGACAGATAAACTCCCTATATGTACAAGTTGAGGCATTAGTTGCGATTAATTGGCTACAATTTTTAATGGTCATATAGGCAACATAATTTACACTTAACTTAAAAATAATAGGTGTCAAATTGTATTGAATAAAAATGTTCTGTGTTACATAAAACTCTCTGTATGTTAACCTAAAAGAAAAATTCACTGTACTACTACTTACGCCAGCAATGGATGCTGATAAAGAGTCTTCTTAGTTCATTGCTAAGATGCATTTTTTGACGAACTGCAGCCATTTTGCTGAAAAGTGAAATGTAATTGACAAACTGTGATGAGGTTTTGACAGATAGGGAAATTTAGTGGTATATAGGGAAATGTATTTAATAAATGGGAAATATATTTGAGATAAAGGCATTAATATTTGATATAAAGTGAAATGCAATAGAAAAACTCTGTAAAGGGAAAAGTATTTGGTATATAGTGAAACTCATTTCGTAAATCGGGAAATCTTTTGGCATATATTTGACAAGGTGAAAGATATTTCGGATATAGTCAATCTTATTTTATTAATAGTGAAATGCAATAGAAAAACGCTGTAACATTGTAAGAATTTTATTAAATAAAATTAATTAATAACCAATATATCTATGAAATTCTTTAAGTAATAATATAATATATATAATATAATATACAGAGAGTTTTATGTAACACCGAACATACTAAAATGTACTCAATGTTAATTTTCCTATGTTCGATGTGTACTGGGACGCATCAAAGCATTGAGTGCGATGTGATTGGCTACGAGTTCTAACTGTAATATAGTCAACCCAATTTACACTCATCCCTTCAAAAATAAATGAAATCTGCCAGTTATCGTAAGCAAGTGATATTTGCTGTTCTAGCACTTGAAGCAGACGTAGACGAAGAACGGAGAGTTAAACATATCAATAATGTATACAAAGAAGGAAAAGATTATTCTGGTAAACTTATACCATGGAGAAAACAGTAAGAAGTTCCCATGATCTATTTTTTGAAAAATGTTCTCGTTAATCAAACTACAATTTATTTCAACTATTTCGAACCTTCTAGAACAGTTTGTTTGGATAAATTTCAAAAGCGAGAAGTTAGAAGTCCGTCGATATTATCGGAAGAGATGAAATTAAACAATTTTTGTTATGTCGAAGATTGTCTACTAATATCTTTACTATTGCAAAATCATTTAATATTTAAAAATCCTTTGTACGTATGAGTTCTACAAGAATTTAGGTTTAGGTTCTACAAATTCCAACATTACTAGTTGCTGTATAACAAAATTAAGCGATAACATTTTTGTAAAATTGTATTTAATATGTTAAATTAAACAACGAATTGTGTTTACTGATGAAGCGTTTATATCTTCTTACCTTCTTTAACTAGTGTTTTACTGATTAAAAATATAACAAAAGTTGATAACTATTCCGTTGTGCTAAAATATTCATAATACAACATATTGTGGTTGACATAATAATTGACAAATTTAATTTATTTTTGACATAAACAGTGTAGATTGGGTTGACTATATTACCATTAGAAATCGCAGCCAATCACATCGTACTCAATGCTTTGATGCGTCCCAATACACATCGAACATAGGAAAATTAACATTAAGTACATTTTAGTATGTTCGGTGTTACAAAAAACCCTCTGTATATATTTATTAACGGAATTCCATTTTTACAAATAAAAAAACAAATATTAACAAAAATTTGCAATAAAATAACTTTACGCAAATAATAACTTAAGACTAATTTACTAATTACATAATATTTTTATTTACGATGTTAACTTTTAAGTGTCGCAACAATTTGCTTCGTGACATCGAGAACAAATCAAAGTTGGGATTAACTGAAAAATGGTTAGCTAGACGTAAAAACCTACTAAAGCAGCTATTCATGATGTAATTAGTTCTCTGAAATGGTATTCGAAATAATGGGCGGTAGCGAGTTAATCTATTTCCTGCATTGAAATAGAAGTCTAATTGTGAGACAATATCTGGACAATCAACATCTCCATTAATTATTTTATGTAACATCAACATCATCGCAGAGACTCTTCTATTATCTAACTATAGAGGCAAAAGTTAGTCATCAGTGTTTGAAGATTAGAATTATCTCCATTTCCTAATTTATAAGAAAGAGATATATTTATATTAATTAATGTTTTGGGTGTTAATTTACAACGCTTCAAAAGTAATTGTAATAATGTGCTTGAAAGTAGTGCTTAGGGTATGTATGCTTCTATATATATATTTTTTAGTTTTATTAGTTATTCATATTGTAATGTATGATTTCTTTCATAGTAATTTTTCCATTTGTTCAAAAATCTGTTTACCATTATTATTTCTAATTGTTACTAAGATGTAATGGCCTACCGTTAAAATAAATAAATAAATTAAAAACTTATAGTCAGACGGTCGTTAACCTGATGTTAATTTAAATTTTCATAATAAATATTATTGTTATGTTAAAATGTTGTTATACTAATTTGTCAATGTTATATAGGGCATTTTTCTTTTAAGTCTAAATATCCCGAAGTATACGCTGTAAATATTCAGGTATTTATTGTTTATAAATACCGTTCAATTTGAAGCTTCTAATGATATTTTCTGTCTCTTGATTGAGAATGAAGTAAAATTTCGAGTTTAGGAATGCCTGAAAATTTAGATTTTTCGGGAGTAGCAAAATCCAAATTTTCAGGCTTTACTTCACTTCATGCTTAATTTATCAGTGGAAACACGCGTTAGAAGTTTTAAATGCATTTATCAAATGCAATCAATGACATTTTAAAATTAAGAAAATAGCAAAATCTCGCATAGTCTTTTATTTAAAAAAATTGTTTCGTTTCATTCGTCTGTATATAAATTAAAAATGTATTTAACTTCATATTCCGATTTAGTTAAAACCGTGATGTAACACATGAATATATTAATGTATAACTGCATTGGATAGTCATTCATCATTAATATTTAATTGAGATACTTGTTTCATTCCTAAAATTGGTTCTGCTTGGCTTGTGATTTAACGTATGTAGATTGAAATCAGATGATCTAATGGAATAATCTCATCATCATTTATCTTAAACATTTTTTCTCATTTATTTATAATTGCTGCGATTGATTGGTGATATTATCTTTAGATATATTGTGGTGTAAATAGCAAGAATGTGGTAATACTAATAATACATTTTATTGAACTCACAGAGAGTATATATATATATAAATATCTTTATTTACATAAATTAAATTAAATACATATAAATACAAATAAAAAATTAAATAAATTTTCCTGTCAATTGGCTATCGACCGTTGGTCTGTCTGCCTGAATGTTATAGTTCCTGTCACTGTTTATTATGGTGTACAAAAAGGTCGCGATTGTTAATGTCGTCGGTTGTCTTGTCAAAATGGTACTGTCCTTCAATTGTCGTGATCGTTAATGTCATGAAAAGATGAAATGAACTTATGAATAATGGTGATTGGGAGTTTTCATTTAGGTGCTATGTTTTTGTTTCGGGGGATACATTCAGAGAGTTTTATGTAACACCGAACATTTTCATAACGAGCATTTTTCTTTTAAGTATCTATATGCATACGTTGCACATTTTTCGATGCTGGGTTTATCAAAAGAATTTAATTTGAAGCTTTAAGCGAGTGTTTTCCACTCCCAGGCTAAGCATGAAGTAAAATTCGAGTTTAGAAAAGCCTGAAAATTTAGTTTGGTCGCGTAGCGCGAAGCGCTCCGCGGCCAAACCAAATTTTCAGGCTTTTCTAAACTCGAAATTTTACTTCATGCGCCACCGGAACAAAACACTGACATATTACGAAGTTTAAAACACACTGCTAAGGTTTACATTAAATCAGTGTTTTTTACCGGTGGCGCATGAAGTAAAATTTCGAGTTTAGAAAAGCCTGAAAATTTGGTTTGGCCGCACCGCGCTTCGCGCTATGCGACCAAACCAAATTTTCAGGCTTTTCTAAACTCGAAATTTTACTTCATGCTTAACCTGGGAGTGGAAAACACTCGTTAAAAGTTGCAAATTGACTTCTTTTAATAAACCGAGCATCGGAAAATGTGCAACGTATGCATAAGGATACTTCAAAAAAAATTCTCGTTATAAAAATGTTCGGTGTTACATAAAACTCTCTGTAGATGGTTGAGGAAGTCGTAAAGGATAGGATTTGAGGCGAACTTTTCTGCAAAGTGGGATAGCCGATGTTTTATGGGGATGAATTTTGTTAGCTCATATAGGAGCGTGTAGCGTGTTTGAAGGATTATGAAGGGGGTTAGAATCAGAAATATTTAAATAGCGTAAAGATCGACCCTTAGAGTGCTAACCAAAATCCGACACCCCCAAATTTTGGTTAGCACTCTAAGGGTCGATCTTACGCTATTTAAATATTTCTAAGCGTCACAGGGTGGGGGTTCTGGAAAAGAATAGCAGCATAGTCAAGTAAGGGGCGGCATATCATATTATATATATGCACAGTTGTGTCTATACTTATACCTTGTTTATTATAGGTTAAACTTCTGAAGTGTGTCGCCTGATTCTTGACTTTTGCTTTGAGGATTATAGAGTGGTTCTTAAATGTGAGTTTGAGATCGAATTGTATACCTAGGTATTGGTATTTGCACGTGGTTGAGGGAAGTATTACATGATTATTTATGCATATTGAGAAAGGGGAGTTGTGAGGTCGGTGAAAGGGAATTAAGAGTTGGGATTTATTTGGATTATTCGATATTCGCCATTTCGCGAACCATGTTTGGATGGTGTCGATTAGGCCCTGTAAAGTGCTCAGGGCTTTAGGTAGTGTGGAGGCATGTGCACCACAGAGAGTATTTGTGATCTTATCTTAAAAAATATTATGTAAATACGTGTAACAAGAATTACGTCTTGTTTTTTCTTTAACGGATCTTTAGAATTATGTACCATGCGATCATTTAAATTATGATTTAGAGTAGGCGGCATTTTGTTGTGCGGTTGCCCAGAATACTAATTGAATGATAAAATACATTTGAGGTTATGGTAAACTATGTGTTTACAGTCAGTAGTGCCAATCTAATTTAAAATTCAAAGCCTACCTTAAATTATGTTTTAAACGATTGCATAATAATAAATTTGAATTGTATAACGTATCATTTAAAAAAAACTAAGTTTATTATTAATATAAAAATACACTTATTGAACTCAGGAAGAAGCAAATGGTCATCGACCAAATTTTCAGGCTTTTTTAAACTCGAAATTTTAATTCATGCCCCACGCGTATAAAACACTGATTTAAAGGCGTCCTACTAAAATTGTCTCTACCGACAAATCCGGAAAAAAAGGGACAGGGCCTCTCCAAAATATCTAAACCAGCAAATTTTGAAGAGAGACACCCTCTATAAGCGCAGGAGTATAATGGAAGAAAAGAAACCACAATTTATGGTGTGTTGATGTTACAATTTATGACTTTATCTGTTAGAATAGCAGGTAGTTGTCCTTTTTTCCCTTTTTAAAGTGTTTTAAACGGTCGTTCATGTTCATTTGATGACTCCAACAATTTAACTCATTAATCAATATGTTATGCAATGGTATTATTTGGTTACGTTTTAATCAAATCGATTAAATAGAGCACGCTAATCTAGCAATAAAAAAAATGCAAAATAATAATAATAATAATAAGTCTTTATTGCCCAACAGGAAAATTACATCCCAATTACAAGACAATATGTAAAATAGATTAATTACATGGCCGTATGCGTGTATACATATACAAATAAACAAAATAGAAAAATACAGATACGTGAAAATATTATGTTAAGTTATTTGCTCTTTCAAATGTGATAATAGAGATTTAATGTTGTCATAAAATATGTCGCAGGAATAAGGTAACGCATTATAAACACTACACATAATAAGGTTATAATCTGGGTATAAAACGTGTTTAAAACATGTTTAAAACACGTTTAAAACGTGTTTAAAACAGAATATACAGGACATTTTTCTTTTGTGTACATATCCCGATAATTATAGCGTTTTTTAAAGTTGTGGGAAATCGTTGTTTTAATGCGGTTAATTTAAGGCTTTAAACGAGTGTATTCCACTCCCAGAATAAGCATGAAGTAAAATTTCGAGTTTAGAAAAGCCTAAGAATTTGGATTGGCCGCGTAGCGAAGCGGAGCGGTCAATCCAAATTAGGCTTTTCTAAACTCGAAATTTTACTTCATGCGCCACGCTTAAAAACACTGATTTACAGTGCAGTTCAAATAACACACACTTACAACAACGGTTATAGGCAGCCTAATATACGTTAGAGTTATTGGGCTGCCTATAATCACTGCTTTAAACAATTTTTTCAGCGCAGAATTTGACTCACGTTTTATCCACTTTTACATATTAGATTGCTAAAGCCGTATATTTTAAACTTTACGATACTTCAGTGTTTTATACGCGTGGCGCATAAAGTAAAATTTCGAGTTTAGAAAAGCCTAATTTGAATTGGCCGCTACGCTTCGCTACGCGGCCAATCCAAATTTTCAAGGCTTTTCTAAACTCGAAATTTTACTTCATGCTTAGTCTGGGAGTGGAAAACCCTCGTTTAAAGATTTAAATTGAAATCTTGAAGAAAACACAACGAACGTCGAAAAATGTACAGTGTATGCTTATGGATACCTGAAAACTCGAAACACACAGTTTTATTGTAATAAAATGTTATGTTTGATAATGTAATTTAAAATATCTTAAACAATTTAGCTAAAATTTAAAAACAAACAAAAAATTTTAATGAATTAATATAAAATATAATTTAGCAAATATTTATTTTTAGCAGCTAAGATAACAAAAAAACGATTTTAAACAAATACAACGTTTAAAACATTTTTTAAATAAATTTAAGATTTAAAACATGTTTAAAACGAAACCGTTTAAAACACGACGGCTGTTTTTAAATATGTTAAAAACACTGTTATAAAACAAAGTGTTTTAAACATAACAACCCTAGTTATGATTGATCATCTAACGAGTGTTTCCAATTCCAGATTAAGCATGAAGTAAAATTTTGAGTTTAGAAAAGCCTGAACATTTGGCTCGGGCGTAGCGCAGAGGAACGACTGAGACAAATTAGGCTTTTCTAAACTCGAAATTTTGCTTCATGCGCGACGCGTATAAAACGCTGATTTAATGTGAAATGGTCTATAACCAACCAATTCGCAAGTGAAATACGTTTTGTACGACAATCATCAATTCTTTAAATGACGGAAAAAGTGCTATAATGAACATATACATTATTTTTGTCAATAGCACTACTTCACAATTGGCAGCAGATGGTGTTCACATCTTCAATTTATATGTAAATTACACATGACTACTAAAATGGTTATAGATGTTCAGTTTTCTTCTGGATTTTAAAATGCACAATCAATTGACATTTATAGTAGTCATTTTTTGAGTACAATAGACAAGACAAGGCAGTAGATGGCGTTCACGTCGTCAACTTAAATGTAAATTACATATGACTATTAAAATTGTCAATTTATAGTGCAATTTGAAATCCAGAAGAAAACTAACCATCTTTATTCATCTTAATAGTCTCAAATGTAATGTACATTTAAAATAACGACGTGACTATTTATGAACAGGAAAATCGATAGAAAAAATCTGAAATCTAAAATCAAATGACAACAAAACAAAATTTGTCAACCATTAGTTTAATTATTGAAAAATGCAGCTTTGTTATTTGCTTCCAAAGGCTACTTGTTTAAGTCGTGACAATTGTGAATTTTTCATAATACATTCTTTTAAGTTTGCTTTTAATTTTTTAACGAAAGAAGATAGCAAATTTGTTTCTCAACAAAGTTTATTCAGAAAAATTAGCTCTTTTGAAATATCTAAAAATATAGGTTTGTATCTGGGCAAAAAAAATTCGATGACGTCATTACTTCAGTTTCAAAATTTAGAAAATTATGTAATTTTGGATTAAAATCTACCTTACTCAATCCCATTTATAAACCTTTTTTCAGATTTTTTCTACCGTTTTTCCTTTTCTAATAACAGAGCAGAGACATTAAGTTTCGCTCACCCTGTACATTTTATATGTAAAATGTTAATCTTTTGTTTTTTGTAAAGAGTGCCTTAGAAACATTCGAGTAACTCCACTTATTTGACAACTCCTAAGATCCATAATTTGCTTACATATCACCCCTGAAGACGGGCATCCAACGATATATATTTTACCAATTGGGATGTATTTTAAACTCACGAGTGTCTTCCATTCCCAGACTAAGCATGAAGTAAAATTTCGAGTTTAGAAAAGCCCCGCGTAGAAAATTTTCACGGAGCTTTTCTAAACTCAAAATTTTACTTCATGCGCCACGCGTATATAACACTGATTTAAAGTGAAGTTAAAAGCGCACTGAAAACCAACCCAACTTCGATATTTTTCAAAATTGGATGTGTTCTTTTCTATCCATGGTGTAAACCTTTAGATATTCGTTATTTTCTTGTGAAAAAACTTCGATTCCATGTAGTCCTTCGGTCTCCATAGACCATGATTTGTCCTTCGAGCTGTAGCCTTTGTAAAATGGTAATAAACTTAGTCATCTAGATTGATCCTTCAATTTGAAACTTCTAAGAACGAGTGTTGTCCACTCCCAGACTAAGCATGAAGTAAAATTTCGAGTTTAGAAAAGCCCCGCATAGAAAATTTGTCTCGGGTCGCGCAGCGACCCGAGACAAATTTTCACGGGGCTTTTCTAAACTCGAAATTTTACTTCATGCGCCACGCGTATAAACCACTGATTTACAGTAAAGTTAAAAATATATAACGCTTAGATGTGATGATGATCAATATTTACCAAGATTACGTCAGATACGTGTTAAAAAAAATTATAGACTTAAAATTGCATACGTAGACATAATTCTCGACTTATTTTTACAAATGTCGTATTAATTATAATTACATTTTAAATAATTTCATAAATATCAAATAAATCCTCCTATCAAAACCACCCCAAACCGGACAAAAGATAACGCCACGCGCCGGCTGAAAACAGATGGACTTCTTACTACCTGCTAATATCGGGTTGTCATTGACACCCAAAAAATGCGGTTGGTTTTCATAATGAATTACCCCATGAGTGTTCGGTCTCTTTCCCCTTACCCTCCAACATTTTAGGAAAGAGATAGAAATCGGAAGATTTTAGAGTTTTTGCTCTAGTCGCAAAGGGACTCTCCATAACATCAGTATTTAACACAACACTTAGCGGGTAGAGCAATTTATAACGTTCGGAAAGGGCCGTCCTTTATACTTTATTATACCTGCTTTTCGCTTTTTTTGGATCCTTGTGTAAGCATCAAGTAAAATTTCGAGTTTAGAAAAGCCTGAAAATGTAATTTGGTTGATTCTAAAAAGATTACCGAATATCTAAACTTAATTTTGGATAAACAACACTTGGTTTGTTTTACTAATTCTGTGGTTTTGAGGAAAAACCAGTTAAGTCACTTTTTCATGATTTTGAGTTATTTGCGTTTAAAGTTTTACAAGTCAACTTCTTAAGTACCTTAAAATAGCTCCAAATATCTATCTTATATTATTTATATTCTATAAAAAAAGCATTCAATTTATGTTTAACTTGTGAAAATGTTTGATATTAATTTAACGTGCATTTAAATGGAACATAACTGCAAAAAAAATCACATAACTGGTTTTTTCTCAAAAATTACACTTCACTGGTTAGGTTTTGTCCAAATTACGCGAAAGCTACGTCAGATAACATTGTATCGAGGTCAGAAAATAAAAATGTAGATGAATATGTATTTAAGTCTGTACTTAACTCAATTTGACTAAAAAAGTGACTTAACTGGTTTTTCCTTAAAACCACACAATTAGTGAAACAAACCAAGTGTTTTATTTAAATATCTAAAATTAAGTTTAGATATTCGGTAATCTTTTCAGAATCAACCAAATTACATTTTCAGGCTTTTCTAAACTCGAAATTTTACTTGATGCTTACACAAGAATTCAAAAAAAGTGAAAAGCAGGTATAATAAAGTATATAACTAATTCACTAATTAGTGAAACAAACAAAGTGTTTTAATTAAATATCCAAAACTAAGTTTAGATATTCGGTCGATGCTCGGTTTATTAAAAGAATTTAATTTGCAGCTTTTAACGAGTGTTTTTCACTCCCAGGCTAAGCATGAAGTAAAATTTCGAGTTTAAAAAAGCCTGAAAATTTGGTTTGGTCGCGTATCGCGAAGCATCCAGAATTAGATTAAAAAATGTTTCATATTTAAGTGAGAAATTAATTAAACGTATGTAAACTTACTTAATAATGTCAAATTAGCGTATTCTTAGTTAAACATATTCTGTTTAACAACCATAAAACAAAACAAAATAGTTTGAATTGGACCCTAATCGCGCTGGTAGCTGTATCAGAAATTTTAGAACGAATAGCATAGAAAATGTATGACTATTATTATAAATGTTTATATCCAATTAAAATATATGCAGGTGCTGTTAATTAAACAGCAAACTATTCAAAACAATAAATCATAACAATTTCCATTTTACTTGCCCTAGATATAAAACAACGCATATTCGCTATCAACAAACAAACAACATGCCACACTATTTCAAATAGACTTTGTCTTTGTGACCTAAGCATTTTTTAATTACCATTTAATTACGAAACGCAATGGCATTGCATTAATAATGCATTCCGATCCGCGCATGAAACAAATAAAAAAAAACAAATCCGATTCTTCCATACAAAGTGCACTGAACAATTTGAAGAATCCCGAGCAGTAAACAAACCACCTTTCCAACTAACACCTTGGCGCAATGAGTCAATTCTTAAGGCAGTCGCGCAGGCGAAACCAATCCCGACAGGAAATTAACCTTCTATCTCGCTTCCACTACTTGTGGGTAACAGACGTGCAACTCGAATTGTTTTTGAAATTATGTATTCTTTCTCTTTAAGAGTGTTCTTCTCGAGGTAATTTACTTTTAAATATATTTCGTCTCACTCTCTCTGTCGGTATACTAGATATTTATGTTTCGTTTTATCTTCTCCTTAATATTTGAGTCTCGATCAGTTCATGGGTGCATAGACACTCAACATAATTCTTGTTAGCTCTCGCTTTATACTGAGAATTTATGTTTTAAATAGGTATACAGGGTGCTCGTAGGTATACACGATGTATGAGGATCTCGGTTATTTGAAGAGATAGAGAGTTGGTTAAATTGGAGCAAAGTTGGGTATTTCAGAGCCCACTGATAATCAAAAAACAAATGTGAAATATCTTGTTTCATTTTTGAGATATTGTCAAAAAACTGTATTTTTTGAAATTTTGTTTTTAGTTTTTTATTCAAAAACTATTGAATCAAGACATTTACAATTTTGACATTATGTAGGCACTTTTTAATGAGAAATCTAGTAACATATTTAATTTTAAGATAACTATACCTTTTACCCAGGGACCAGAGCCAACTTTTGTTTTTCTTATGGGCGCCATTTTGGATTTTTATATTGTTCTGAATTCAGTGATGTATCACACAGTTAGTTAATTGTACAATTTATATGTAAAATTTTAATCTTTTGTTTTTTGTAAAGAGTGCCTTGGAAACAGTTGAGAAACTCACTCATTTGACAACTTCTAGCACCCATAATTTGCTTACATATCACCCCTGAAAATGGGCATCCAGCTGATTAATCCCTGTACTAAGAGAAAATGTATTTGCTTATAAACGAAATACTGGTGTGACATTTCGAATCGTGATAAATTGTTTGACTGTCTTTGGACTATCATAGGATTTTGCCATATCATATGTTTGCATATGTTTCGAAAGCGTAAACGCCATCTAATGCCCCTTAGCTCAAGTAGCATCGTCAATAGCTGGCAAACTACACGTTTGTATACAGCAATTCGTCCACGAGAGGGCTTTATTTAATAGAATATAAATGTCAAGAATATGAATTTGTGTTCAGTACTCATTCATTCACCGGGTAACTATATCATATGTTTGATAAATAAAAACCTCTAGTGCCATGATTTCATCTTTTTTCAAATTTAAGCTGGCTACACACTTCAGGAATTGACATATAACACATCAGACATAATAATTATAATGTATATTTTCCAAGTTGCCAACCTAGAATATTTTACATGGCACTCTAGAGATTTTTTTTAATAGAACATACGATATTATATCTTTATTGACCGTGTTTTATCTATTATGACTGTGAGTGGCTAGATTGACTGTCTTTTGACTATACTAGGATTTGTCTGATTATGTCTCTCTATGGACTGTACCAGTATTTCGGCTATTCTGATGTTATGATTGTAAGTCACTTAAATCACTATATCCAATACAGTCAATATAGTGATTTAATGACAAAATACTAATACGATACATATTTTAACAGTTGTGATGTATTTTAAAGTAACAAGTGTCTTCCACTCCCAGACTAAGCATGAAGTAAAATTTCGAGTTTAGAAAAGCCCCTGCGTAGAAAATTTGTCGAGGGTCGCGCAGCGACCCGAGACAAATTTTCACGGGGCTTTTCTAAACTCGAAATTTTACTTCATGCGCCACGTGTATAAACCACTGATTTACAGTAAAGTTAAAAGTTAAAGTTTGGTGATCAATATTTATTCAGATGTAGCGAAAAATGCAAGAATTACTTTTTTGTGAATAGTTTTGGAATAAAAGTAGAATATATTTAGTTTGTGCAACTTATCTATACTGTTGAAATTTAAGTCATCATATCTTTATCGGGGAAAGTGCCATGTTGGACACATCACCATTTTTTTTACTTTACGTTTTGTGTGATAATCGATACTTATTGTTTTTATTACAAAAGATTGACAGTTATAAATTAATGTTGACTGCTAACAATAATTGACTGCTGTCAATTATTTATTGTTTTTATTGATTAATAGATATGACGTCATTGTTTCCAAGGCACTCTTTGCAAGATAGAAAATATTATAATTTTAAATATCAAATCGAAAATAAATTATGGGTGTGATACATTCAGAAAAAAATATTCATTCAAAAAATATGAAAATCCAAAATGGCACCCATAGGAAAAACAAAAGTTGGCTATGGTCTCCAGGTAAATTATATAGTTATCTAAAAAAAATATATGCTAGTAGATTCCTCATTAAAAAGTGCCTGTTTATTGTTAAAGTTCTCAATGTCCAGATTCAGTAGTTTCTGAATAAAAAAATAAAAACGATTTTTCAAAAAAACAGGTTTTTGTTGATATCTCAAAAACAAAATAAGATATTTCAAAATTGTTTTCAGATTATTGTTAGGCCCTAAAATAAAAATGATTTTTCAAAAAATTAGTTATTTGTTGATATCTCAAAAACAAAGTAAGATATTTCAAAATTGTTTTCAGATTATTGTTAGGCCTTAAAATAATAAATGATTTTTCAAAAAATCAGTTATTTGTTGATATCTCAAAAACAAAAACAAGATATTTCAAAATTGTTTCCAGATTATTGTTAGCGCAACTTTGCCCCAATTTAACAGATTCTCTTCCTCTTCAAATAATTGAGATCCCTATACATTCTGTCAAAATACGGACACCCTGTATACCAGGTGTTCGATAAAAAGAGCTCTGTTTTTTATTGACAGATTTGAATGAACTAAAAAACAAAGTCAATGGCCATTTAAATATTACAAAATGACAGTAATTATATTCACTTTTATATAAATAAAACAATTTAAACACTTTCAAATATATATTGTAATAACGCTACAATTGTTTAGCCACACTGTGGCTTCTTCAGGCAAAGAAATGATAAATACAATTTGTCGGGTCGGGTATATATACAATGTTTATGGGGGGGGTGGGTTTTAAAAAAAAAATGTAAATTTAAGAGGGGCGAATTAGTTAAATCTGTTTGATCGTTGAGAAGATGTCCTGAAAATTTTCTTTTACTGATTTCTAAACACTCCATGATGTTGAGTTTCCGACCTTTCCTTTCTAGATGTAGGACTTGGAAATTTTCATCGAAGTGGTGGTTTTCTTCGATGAGGTGGTTGGAGTATGTGGAGTTTGTTTTCTATTGTTTGAAGCTGGTTAAATGTTCTTTTATCCTCTCTTGAAACGATCTTCTGGTTTGTCCTACATATTTCTTGGGGCAGTCTTTGCAAGTTAGTAAATAGACGCCACTTTGTTAAGTTTTATTATTTTTGTCTTTATTGTTTTTAATTATTTATCCCAAGGTGTTATTTGTCCTGTATGCTATATTAATATTCAGTTTTCCTAACATTTTCCCGATTTTATTACTATTGTTTCTTGTGAATGTTAATGAAGAGTAGTTTTTTATAGATTTGTTTTTGATAATTGGGTAAATGGAATGTATTAATTTATTTTTTTGTTTTTTCTGTACTAATTTTTCTATTATTGATTTTTTAAATCCATTTTTGTAAGCAATTTGAAATATTATATATTGTTTCAAAATTAACTTCATTGACAAATAATAGTCAACTTAAAATTTGTAAATGGCTGCATTTACTTTTCTTATTTTATTAAATTAGACATTGTTTTTTCCCATATTTCCTTGTCTGTATTTTAAGAGGAAAAAAAATAGAAAATTAATACAAGCAATTTCCTTGTGACCCCGAGAACAAGGAGGGCCGGCCATTCGCGTTCTCTCCTCTCGCCGCCCATTGAGTGAGAATTGTGAAATAAGAATATTAAAAGGCACAGGTGCATAATTAATATATTATTACCGGTGTGCTCGGGCCCGGTTGCGCATTCCACAGGCGAGTTTGCTTGCTTTCTCGACGTCGACGTCGACGGGAAAAGAAAATTTCTAGCTGATTTCAAAGGTCGATAGCGTTTTGTTCTACCTTTAATTACCGGTTGCGAGTCGCGATGCACCAACCTAGGCTCCGGTTACATTCGTTATGACTACACTTCGCAACTGGACGAACGAAATTAAGAGTGGATGCGAAAATTACACTAACTGTGATGTTGATTGAAAAAAAAGATTGTTTAATTAAAAAGAATTGCTGGCAAATTGAAGAAGATAATTGTAGTGAATTTTCTAAGAATAACATATGTGAATCGAAATTAAATAGCAAAAGAACAATTTCTTATTCTCAATCATTATTTTTAATATGTTATATGGGAACTTAATGAATGTAAATTTAAAACAACAATGAAGTAGACAAATAAAACGCATTCATTCCGGTTATTATTAAACTTCTTTATTATACAGGTTGCGGCAGGGAAACTAGCTGATTTGAAAGGTCAATAAAAGCAAAAGTATTTCACATATTGATTTAATTATTTTTTATCGTATTGTACACATCCTGCATTTTTGTTTCAAGTGGTTTTAAAAATGACATCGGACAAATGGCGGCACTCTGCTTTTGAGCATATCGACGGGAATGTTGGCGATGGCTTGGCGAATGTTGTCCTTCAGGTGTTGCAGGGTCCGTGGTTTGTCATTGTAAACAATGGATTTGAGATAACCCCATAAAAAGAAGTCACAGTGAGCCAAATCGGGGGAGCACGCCGGCGCTCGTGGAAGTGTTCCCTCAAAAGTTCCATTGAAGTTCTCGCTGTGTGTGCCGTGGCTCCGTCCTGCTGTAACCATACGTCCATAAGTTACATTTCTTCAAGTTTTGAGAGAAAACAGTAACAGTGTGTTCTTCTTCTTCGAAAAAGTAAGGCCCAATTATCCTAACTCTCGACAATGCACACCACACAGTAACACGTTCACTGTTAAGCTATATCGGGCTTAATCGTAACTCAGTGTGGGGTCCAAGGAAAAGTCCAGCGATGTTCAACAAACTCACATTTATTTACACGTTATATACAAAACAACTTACTGGTACCGTGGCACCAATCGGTCTCTGTGTTTAGGGTGTTACCACCCTTGAAGAAATCTCCGATAAGCGGAGACAGGGGGGGCGCGCGCAAGCGCTAACATTCACAATGAAGTGGCTTCTCATGAAGTTCACGGGGATTTTCACCACTCCAATAACGCATGTTTTGTTTGTTTACGCAGCCCGTCGATATGCTCGAAAGAGTGGAGCGAAACTTCAAAAAGCGGGTGGATCAGTGTATCGCTAACATATATGTATTAGTCTATATCGCGTCTTCTGGTCGGAAAGCGTCCCCTTGAATGCCCCGTTTTACCGCTCGGAGAAATTTAAACTGATCAGCTCTTATAATATATTTGTACTTTTCATATTTAAAATAGGAATATACGTTACTTAAATAGAAAATCAAAACATTAGGCATTAATCAATCAATTTTAGGTCTCAAACCGACAAAAGAAATTAATGAATGATGTTTTTTTCAATATTTAAATGATTTATTTTTCTTCACTGATTATTGTTACTAACGGTTTGATAATGATACGTGTAGTATCGAAACTATAGTCACCAAATAAACCAATTGTTATACAAACATAGTGATAAACAGTGTTTTATTTATTTATTTTTCTGTAATTTCTGTTTTTGACTTTTAATTACCTTTAAGTAATCATTTTTATAAACATTTTATGTCTCTTTACCATCATTTTTTTTAAAACAACATAAAAAATATGTGAAATTTAGGTTAACGCCAGAAATGTTAAATAATAAATTAAACATTAAATATATTATATAAAATTACGACAAAACTATTCGTGAAAATGCAAACAGTGTCTTAATTAATAAGACAATTTAAGACGATAAATATCCACTGAAACAACTACTTCCCGTGCAAATACACCTCCGGATATTGAATTATACAATGAAATATTTAAAATCTTATTTAATTTGATTTGTTACAACGCTCTATTAAAGCATATGTAACGTTTAGGTCAAATTCTCTTCAAACCAACTAACAATACAATTTAAAATCAAAGGAGAGATAGCAACAAATTAGAAGTGAAAGGACTTGGATTAAAACTAATGTCTTAGGCCATCTATAGACGCGTTTCGAGATTTATCTCTCTTCAGTATAGCTTTGCTTATGACGTTTAAAAAAATTAGGAATAAAATTAAAACACTTCTAATTCATAATTCATTCATAATTCATAATTCATTCTAATTTCACTTCTAATTTGTTGCTATCTCTCCTTTCATTTTAAATTGTATTGTTAGTTGGTTTGAAGAGAATTTGACCTAAACGTTACATATGCTTTAATAGAGCGTTGTAACAAATCAAATTAAATAAGATTTTAAATATTTCATTGTATAATTCAATATCCGGAGGTGTATTTGCACGGGAAGTAGTTGTTTCAATGGATATTTATCGTCTTAAATTGTCTTATTAATTAAGACACTGTTTGCATTTTCACGAATAGTTTTTTCGTAATTTTATATATTATGTTTAAAGTGTGCAAACTATAAGAAGCGTAAGCTTATTTTCTCGAATTCAAATAGTTTTGAATTTGAATTTATCTTGTTTAAACATTAAATATATATTTACGCGTTTTCTCAAATTTCGAAGCTGACATCACAATAATATGTTTATCAAGATAAAATTTCATTTTATTTTTTGTCAATTAATTCATACTATCAAATATCTACCTAGTCTTTATTTTAATCTTCTCAATATTTCAGTATTTTATACGCGTGGTGCATGAAGTAAAATTTCGAGTTTAGAAAAGCCTGAAAATTTGGTTTGATCGCGTAGCGCTACGCACTAAGCGATCAAACCAAATTTTAAGGCTTTTCTAAACTCGAAATTTTACTTCATGCTTAGTCTGGGAGTGGAAAATACTCGTGAGGTTTGTTTGTTCTCTCGCGTTGAAAAAGTTGCTCATGTTGATAATTATGTCTGTAAGAGTGTGTGCGAATTTCCTAAGATTATTTTTAAAATAACAATGTTCATCTAATAGTAGCGATTTCTCCTACACAATTTACAACATTTTTTAAATTTTTGTTATTGTTGTTCACCTTGTTCCTTGCTATCGTTAGGTGTAAGGAGTTTTGTTTAATGTTTGTTTCAACATATTTTTTTTTCTCTTTATGCTTTTCTATCTTGTGTTAATTTTTGTTTTAATTCCCATAAAAATCACAGACTTAGAAACTATCCGAGCTACTTATTTTTTTTCGAGCAAATAATTCCCAGAGCACACAGCTTGAATTAAAGTTTATTTAACTCTAAATATTTAATCTTTTATGTTGTAGGATTACATTTTTATCTTTTTTTTTCTAAATTAGTCAATATACCGGGTGTGGCAGTTAAGACGCCTCGGACCATAGCTCCTTTACGATAAAAGCTATCGAAAAAAATCTAAGAGCAAAGTGGTGCAAAATTACCGTCGCTATATTTCAAAAATATTTCTAATCATCAGTGGCGTGCCGTACTCCAGTGGCGTACCAAACTTATGTTTTTTTAAATGGAATGCCCTATTTTTTATTGCAGATTTGGAAAGTGCTCGAAGAGTACTTATTTTTTTTATCTAACATGTTATACCCTTCACTTTAGCGGTTTCGCTGTTATAACCCTTTCTTTCAAAATTGCGCCCCATTTTTGAGATTGTTTTGTAGAAAAACTAATTGACTCCGGCGCCTAAATTTTGAATTGAGGTACAGGTTAAGACCTCGTATACCTTCACATAATTTTTTTTCGGGTAATTTATGGAAAAAAAATAATGTTTGATTGAACTTTGTATGTTGTCATTTTTTTCGAAAATTTCAAATGGCACCCCCCTAAAAAAATTACGGCGTTGTACAGCCAAAACTCTAAATTTTTCATTGGTACAAAAAAATTACACATTGCATAACAAAATTTCGGAGAAAAAAGGAATTTCATCGCAAATGTCGGGAAACGTTTTCCGTTCCCAAGAGTGCCATGAAAAACAAAAACACAAATACGGTCAACATAATAGTATGTACCAATTTATTCAACATGATATGAAAAATGCAGATAAAGAAACCGCTAAATTGAAGGGTATAACATGTTAGATAAAAAAATAAGTACTCTTCGAGCACTTTCCAAATCTGCAACAAAAAACAGGGCATTCTATTTAAAAAAAAAACATAAGTTTGGTACGCAACTGGAGTACGGCACGCCACTGATGATTAGAAATATTTTTGAAACATAGCGACGGTAATTATGCACCACTTTGCTCTTAGATTTTTTTCGATAGCTTTTATCGTAAAGGAGCTATGGTCCGAGGCGTCTTAAGTGCCACACCCGGTATAATAAATTTAATTACTTGTTTTAATCAAACGGTTTTAATTTTAGAACATCTTCATCGTATATCAATAATTAAAGCTTATATTCAATCCTAAATCAATCAATTTTTCAATAAATAGAAAAAGTGAACGGTTGAGGATTGAATGAATATAAGCTTCAATTTTCATTGAAAATGTTGTTTAAGTTTAACAATTGTTCGCTCAAAGTTGGTATTTGTGAGATTGTTCACTGTTTCTTTTTTCATTTTTAAAACTTTTTTAATTCTACAAATAAAATACATAATTTACCTACGACATTAAATAAAAAGCTATTTTTGTACTGTATTTCTACCTGGCGACCAAATGAATTTATTATGAAGTTTTAATTTAGTGTGGTAGCACTGGATAGCACTTCATGAATCTGATAAATGATAATGCAAGTAGTTTAATAACTCGAAAAAACAATAACAGTAACATTTCTAAAAAAAACTTTCAGTCAAGAAAATCTTATGTTCTAAATCAAACATATGGAACACAAAGACGCTAATTCGTCAAATCAAATAATTTGGGTTAATTGTGTCACAGCCTTTGCACACTGCCAAATGCAAAAAAAATCAGAGCCTACTCCAATTATGAATTCAATTTAATCGCCCGGTATATTTTTGCAATCACCAAAAAACGAATGAGGAAAAATCGAACTTTGAGCGCCCTACCAAGAACACAATTCTAAACTTAGAAAAATGCGAATTATACCAATTTGAAGCTAATTTAATTCTCAGTCAATTACATTTTAAGTGGCTAAAATTGATTTTTGTTTAAATTAGTTACAATATTTTTTGTAAGATGCACAAAAAGGAATTATTTGTCCTTAAATTGGTACATAAATGATTCAGAGTTTTTCCGAGATTCTTTTGAATGAATATAGAATACTCTATGGTAATATTCAAATTTCTAACCTAATATATACAATTCTAGTTTGTTTTTTTTATAAATAATTGTAATAAATCCACATAAATGTTGATGGTTTTGGACAGTTTATAAAACTGAATATTTTAGGTAATTTCGTGATTTAATCAATAATACTAACATTTCGAACAAGTAAAGTTTATTCTAGTATATACACTAATGTCAAAATGATCTGTTAAAATTGGGTGATATTTATTTATTTATTTATTTATTTAGCCAATAAAAATGAACATACATATCATATAAATTGAATCTTTTGTAAATATCCTAAATAAACTTAAGTTACTTATATCAATCTGAAATTATACAGGGAGTTCATTTTTAAGTATACATATCCCAATTATTCTGTAAATCTTGATATACTCGTTGTTTATTTTTTTATTTATTTAGCCAATAAAAATGAACATATTATATAAATTGAATCTTTTGTAAATATCCTAAATAAACTTAAGTTACTTATATCAATCTGAAATTATACAGGGAGTTCATTTTTAAGTATACATTTCCCAATTATTCTGTAAATCTTGATATACTCGTTGTTTTTTAAGAGTTCAATTTAAAGCATTAAACAAATGTTTTTCACTCCCAGACTAAGCATGAAGTAAAATTTCGAGTTTAGAAAAGCCTAAAAATTTGGATTTGCTGGGGCGCGCGAGCCAAGCGAGTCGCGCCCCAGCAAATCCAAATTTTCAGGCTTTTCTAAACTTGAAATTTTACTTCATGCGCCCCCGTATAAAACAATGAAATATTCTAAAGTTAGAAACGAATTTAAAACATTTTTTTTTAAATGAGTTATAATCGAAATATTATAATAACAAAATATTTACATTTTCTCCACAACTTCTCAAATCAGGTCAAATAATACAATGTATCAAAGTCACTTATTTAGTAATTTAATAACAAAAAATTAGTACTGTTGGGCTATTGCATTAATGGCACTTAATGGGTTAATTAAAATATGAAGATTGCCTGAAAAGAGTCGTTTCTAGCAGCCCAAATTCTAGTTTGTTTCTAAATTAAAACTTCGATTTAGGGACGTATGGCCACGTTTTAGGGAATTGGGACCAGTGTGTGGCGCGGTAAATTTTGATAATCATTATTAAAATCCAATAATTTAACTTCAGATTTTAATTTAATTATTAGACCATGTTATGAAATAAAAGCCAAATTCAAACGAGTGTTTTCCACTCCCAGGCTAAGCATGAAGTAAAATTTCGAGTTTAGAAAAGCATGAAAATTTGGTTTGGTCGCGTAGCGCGTAGCGCTACGCGACCAAACCAAATTTTCAGGCTTTTCTAAACTCGAAATTTTACTTCATGCGCCACGCGTACTAAACACTGTGATGTGATGTTCAGAATACACATTTTTAACATACTGCTTTAGTAGAATATTTTGAACTTCACCTCAAATCAGTGTTTTATACGCGTGGCCCATGAAGTAAAATTTCGAGTTTAGAAAAGCCTGAAAATTTGGTTTGGCCGCTCCGCGCTTCGCGCTACGCGACCAAACCAAATTTTCAGGCTTTTCTAAACTCGAAATTTTACTTCATGCGCCACGCGTACTAAACACTGTGATGTGATGTTCAGAATACACATTTTTAACATACTGCTTTAGTAGAATATTTTGAACTTCACCTCAAATCAGTGTTTTATACGCGTGGCGCATGAAGTAAAATTTCGAGTTTAGAAAAGCCTGAAAATTTGGTTTGGCCGCTCCGCGCTTCGCGCTACGCGACCAAACCAAATTTTCAGGCTTTTCTAAACTCGAAATTTTACTTCATGCGCCACGCGTACTAAACACTGTGATGTGATGTTCAGAATACACATTTTTAACATACTGCTTTAGTAGAATATTTTGAACTTCACCTCAAATCAGTGTTTTATACGCGTGGCGCATGAAGTAAAATTTCGAGTTTAGAAAAGCCTGAAAATTTGGTTTGGCCGCTCCGCGCTTCGCGCTACGCGACCAAACCAAATTTTCAGGCTTTTCTAAACTCGAAATTTTACTTCATGCGCCACGCGTACTAAACACTGTGATGTGATGTTCAGAATACACATTTTTAATATACTGCTTTAGTAGAATATTATGAACTTCACCTCAAATCAGTGTTTTATACGCGTGGCGCATGAAGTAAAATTTCGAGTTTAGAAAAGCCTGAAAATTTCGTTTGGCCGCTCCGCGCTTCGCGCTACGCGACCAAACCAAATTTTCAGGCTTTTCTAAACTCGAAATTTTACTTCATGCTTAGCCTGGGAGTGGAAAACACTCGTTTGAATTTGGTTTTTATTTCATAACATGGTCTAATAATTAAATCAAAATCTGAAGTTGAATTATTGGATTTTAATAATGATTATCAAAATTTAAGGCGCCACACACTGGTCCCAATTCCCTTAAACGTGGCCATAAGTCCCTAAATCGAAGTTTTAATTTAGAAACAAACTAGAATTTCGGCTGCTAGAAACGACCCTATTTAGGGGCGTCGGTACCAGGCTTTGAAAATTAATTCTGATTTAAACGTCCTGTACCTCATTTCTTTGAATTTTTAATTTTGTTAAATGGAATCACCAACTACAAGTAAGTACATTGCAACTATGTTAATGATTTTGAATAAAAATAGTAAGTTATTAAGTTAATCGAACATTTAGTATATCGTGTTTTATCGTTTTGAATTAAAATCAGAAATATTAAAATATGCAAAAGTCGAAAGTCCCACGACACAAAGTGGTCTGGGCGGCGACTAATTTTCTGGAATTAAAAATTACTTTTATTTTCAGCTCATAAGATAGTAAACTACTACATTTCTGTTACTTAAGTCGCACAATTTCATATTTTTATTTTAGTTGTGAATTTTCATAGTTCACAATAGAATCGAGAATCTTAATAATAACACAGGCCAACAAAAAATTTGTGATTTGGATTTGTTTATTTTTTTGAAGTTTTGGTGGCTAACCTAATAAAGAATCAAAATTTTTTTGTTTCCATTACGCACAATTTTTTAATAAATTTAGTAGGTGTCATATTTATGGTTTTTTAAATGATTCTTCCAAAAGAAGCATTAAAGCTGTTCTCTTGCACAATGGGAATGTTTTTTCATCGGTACCGGTGGCCCATTCTGTTTAAATGGCGGAAAGCTACAAAAATCTTAAAGTAATGCTTACCAAAATCAAATACAATGATCATAGTTGGAAATTTTGTGGGGATTTGAAAATTGCAGGACTTCTACTAGGACAGCAGTCAGGGTATACAAAGTACCCATGTTTTTTGTGTGAGTGGGACAGTCGAAGTATACATCAACATTGGAAGAAAAAGAACTGGATAAGAAGAGATAATTTAACCCCCAGATCAAAAAATGTTCTGCACGCAAGTCTTGTTGATCCACAAAAAATCTTGTTACCTTCACTGCATATTAAACTAGGATTAATGAAACAATACGTTAAAGCATTAAATAAAGATGGAAACTGTTTCAAATAACTTTGTAGAAAATTTTCCGCTATCTCAGATGCAAAATTAAAGGAAGGAATTGTCGGTTCACAAATAAGGAGATTAACGAAAGTTTAAGAATTTGTTAATACCATGACCGAAACTGAGAAAGTAGCATGGATTTCATTTGTTAATGTTATTGAAGGTTTTTTGGGAAACGACAAGGATTCTAACTACAAGGAAATTGTGAAAAACAAGCTACAGAAATTTATGGAATTGGGATGTAATATGAGCACAAAAGTTCACTTTTCACACCCGCATCTTGCTAACTTCCCCAAAAATCTTGGTGATGTGAGTGAGGAGTAAGGTGAGAGGATCCACCAAGCACGAAAGAAATGGAACTCTGGTATCAAGGTTTTCAATGTTTTCAATGGCTGATTAACCGCTGGTCAATAAAAAGGGATTATGCGGCCCTAGAATACAGAAGAAAATTCACTAAACTAGGTTTTTCATCCAAGAGAGAAAGATCTTTTGGAAAAAATGAAATTAAAGATTGTTTAAGACTTTTTTTAAATTTAGTTTACTATTTGTCATTTGTTTTTGTCTGTATCAATAAAAGTAGCGTTTATTTTGACCACATTTTTTATTAATTTATTTTTAACATTGACAAAAAACCTTACGCGATAGGGCAAAATGACACTCGGATTTGAATTCAGCAGATAAAAATTATACAAAATCAGATATCAGAATGAAAGCAACTTTCAAAAAGTCAAAATTTGTTGGCCTGTGTAATTTTTCTTTTTCGTGATTTCATATTTTTGTACAATAAAGTGATGTAACCATATTTTTCTTATATTTCTAGCATATAAATTAATAATAAAATGTAGTCAGAAAATTAAAATACGTGTTTTATAAAAACTTCATAATTTTTTAAATATGTGCTAAAACAATATCAATTTTATAAAGAGTAACTTATAAGCGCAGGCTAGCGCAGGGCTCTAATTTGATGAAACACTTAATTTATGCTCCAAAGAAAACAAACTGATGACTTTCAACTGCGACAGCCTGCGACCTTAGGATATACTGGGTGATTCAGACCACCCGTGTCAGGCATTTGTTTTTGACTCAGTGTTTCTATTGGTTTCGAGAAAAAATAAATCGCTGTAAAAACTTACATAAAGAATTTACCGAGACTAGCTTCGAGTTCCTAAACTTAAAGCTAGGAAGTTTAGGACTTGTGAAACGATAAAAAGAAATATATCTACAAAGTTATTTTTTTTGTCAATTCAGTAAGCTAAGCCTTTAACAAAGAATTGATTTGCATTTAAAATGTCCACCTTAATCCGTAAACTAAAAAAACGGAAATGGAATTTCATTTACATTTTCAAAATGGATGTAATTTCCGGTAAAACCGGCAGTGCAACTAAGATGTCTGGGTCACCAGTTAACTTGAATTTGTTTTAAGTACAACCATACTAAATTTCAAATTGATATCTTACATCATAAAAAAACCATGGGGTTTTGTCGCAATTTCGTCGGTTTCAGATGACGGTGCTATATTTTTTTCCGTATTTCTGAAACCTTTCTTCATTACTTAAAAAAGAAAGTTTCTGCACAAACTTGCACATTTTTTTAAAATTTATTTCTTTATGTGGCAAACGTAACTTCTTCTTTTTAGAAAACTGTATACAAGACTTTTTAAGGTCGCTGATTTCGATTTTGATATTAGTTTTTGTAAAAAACAAAATGGCGAAGCCAATTTGGCGGACTTAAAATGAAAATGAAAATATTAGAATTTAATAAAAATTGTGATATTTGTTTTATCAAAAAATAATATCAAATTCAAAAGCAGCGACCTGAAAAATATCCATAAATACGTTTTTAATGAAATCGGTTGAATTTTGTATTATATGTCGGCCATAATGAATTTGCTATTTTGTTATTACAAAAAATAATATCAAACTCATAACGAGCGACTTTAAAAACCCCCATATAATATCGTTGATTACTGAGGCACCTAATTTTAAAAAATCCATGATTACTTTAATATATTAATAACTTAAATATTTCTGATTTTTAACTTTTTGTATTTATTGACACTACAATTATTTCGATACGTTGTAGTTTCTTCAGGTGAAGAATGTTAATGATGATCATTCATATTTTTCACCCGAAGAAACTACAGCGTAGCGAAACAATTGTAGTGAAAATAAATACAAAAAGTTGAAAATCAGAAATATTTTATTTACTAACCCCATATAATAATTTTTAATAAAATTGGATAATTGATAAATTTTAAGTCCGCCATGATGGATTCGCCATTTTGTTTTTTCAAAAAATAATATCAAATTCAAAATCGGCGACCTCAAAAACCCCCGAGTTAAAGTTTTCAGAGAGACTAAATTGCAAAATTGAATTTGTGTTCAGTATTCCGGCACCAGATGCCCACAGACGCGTTTCGGACTTCAAGGTCCTCTTCAGTGTGGTCCCGACCCAGTGCTGAGGAATACTGAACATTTCTGACTATTTCAAGCCAATAGTCAGAAATGTTCAGTATTCCTCAGCACTGGGTCGGGACCACACTGAAGAGGACCTTGAAGTCCGAAACGCGTCTGTGGGTATCTGGTGCCGGAATACTGAACACAAATTCAATTTTGATATTTGTTTTCTGGTTTCACAAACAGAGTTCTGCTCGTTCGTGGACGAAACAGTGACCTATATATGCACTTTGATTAAGCATAAAGTAAAATTACGAGTTTCGGAAAGCCCGAAAATTTGAGAAATTTGGTCGCTCCATTTTGCGAAACGACCAATCCAAACTTTCAGGTTATCTACTCAAAATTTCATGGGTGACGCCTGTAAAATACTGATTCAATGTGAAGTTTTTTGACAAAAACATAACACTTCTAGTATTTTTTTGTAAAAAGCAATTTATTTGTATGTAAAATATCATACTGTATCCAAAAACAAAAGATATATAGAGTGTTATATTTAAAATGTCCAAATTGATGTCACTCCCGGTCAAACCGAAACTAATACTAAAGTTTCCTAATTACTACTAAACTCCAATTTGTACTATACTAAAAAGTATAGATCTACCACATTTTAAATTGATATCTCAAATGATATAAAATCTAAAGGGGGTGATTCTGTTTTGTATTACACCCGGTATAATGCCTTCTTTAGGTGACTTCATTTATTAGCTGAAAATTGTCTTCAAATTTTATTTATTACTTCTCATGTGTAAATTTTCAATGAATTATACATAATACATATTCAGGGAATTCTTCTTATAAGTAATTCTTCTTATACACGGTGATTCAGTTTTGCGTTCCCCCTTCTAACTTTTTTATTTTGATAGTAAAGTTTAACAAAACATATATATTTGTAAACGGCAGCAAGTTCTCCAATTAATGGTGTCATCGAATTGACAGTACGATGACAACTGTCAAGGTAGCGATAGTCAACTTTTTTTCTTAAATGACATCATACTTATTTTTTGTTCAATTCGGATAGAGGGCACTTTTATATATACAGGGTGTCCCATTAGTGCGGTCTCGGAAGATATCTCAGCTCTCGTTAAAGATAGAAAAAAAATGTTTGCACCAAATTTGCTTGATTTTAAGAGTTGCATAACCTAAAATTATTTTCAAATATACAGGGTGTCCCATTATTCCATACTTAATACCAACTTTGTTATTTTAAATGAAACACCCTATATATTATTTTTTTATTTGATCCGCCTTTAAATAACCTACACAAAGATATATCATTATTGGCACTTTAGGTTATTTGTTACTTCAGAAAAAAATATTTTTTGAAAATTTTGGCAGTTTTAGTACTTTACTTAAAAATTCACTGTGTCCTTATTTTTTAAGATATCAGTCTGTAATTTTACACACATATGCAGTAAAGAATGCTCTATCCATTGACTATAACATATTATAATATTACTTATAAAACCTAATAAAAAACTACCTTCTAATATTTAATATTTAAAATGTACATAACTTCATTTTCTTAAATGGGACACCCTATATTTCTTTACTTTATCAGATCCGAAATGAAAAATGCTTTATTTTTTGTATACCCTATATTTGACAGAAAAATGTTAATATCTCCAAAACTAATGAAAATAGATAAAGGGTATGATATACAAGAAATAAAGCATTTTTTATTGCGGATTTGATAAAATAAAAAAATATAGGATGTCCCATTTAAAAAAATGAAGTAATGTACATTTTAAATATTAAATATTCGAGGGTAGTTTTTTACTAGGTTTTATAAGTAATATTAAAATATGTTATAGTCAATGGATAGAGCATTCTTTACTGCATATGTGTGTAAAATTTCAGACTGGTATCTTAAAAAATACGAACACAGTGAATTTTTAAGTAAAGTACTAAAACTGCCAAAATTTTCAAAAAATATTTTTTTTTTTAAGTAACGAATTACCTAAAGTGCCGATAATGATATATCTTTGTGTAGGTTATTTAAAGGCGGATCAAATAAAAAAATAATATATAGGGTATTTTGTTTAAAATAACAAAGTTGGTATTAAGTATGGAATAATGGGACACCCTGTATATTTGAAAATAATTTTAGGTTATGCAGCTCTTAAAATCAAGCAAATTTCGTGAAAACATTTTTTTTCTATCTTTAACGAGAGCTGAGATATCTTCCGAGACCGCACTAATGGGACACCCTGTATATATATATATATATATATATATATATAGTCATATAATTTTTTTACTAAATAAACCGATTTATTATTTTTTTAAATCTAAATTTATACTTGAGATAATTTAGATAAAAAAAATAATAAATTTATTTAGTAAAAAAATTATAATATTTAAAAATTTAAAAAAAATTATATGTCTATAGAATAGAAATATGAGGATTTACCAAAATATCCACTTTTTTATCTTCGTTAGTGATAATTTTTTTTAACAATGTTTAATTTCTTAAACGACCTATCTTCAAGAATTAAACACTTAATGAAATAGTTTGTTCAATTTTTTATCATTTTTGTAGCCACATATGATTTTTTTATAAATTAAGTTTCAGGCTGTTCTAAACTCAAAATTTTACTTCATGGACCACGCGTATGAAACTATGAAATATCGTGAAATTCAAAATATTCTGCTAAAACAGTATTCTAAATCAGCATATTTTGTACTTTACAATAGTACACTTGTACACCTGGCTCATAAAATGCTGAGTTTAGAAAAGCGTGAAAATTTGTATTCCAAATTTCCAGGCTTTTCTAAACTAGAAATATTACTTCATACTTAATCAAGCAGTGGAAACACTCGTGCGAAGCTTCAAATTATACGCTTTTCAAAAACAACGGATGTCTAAAAATGAACTGCCAAACAAAGAATGTCCGATAAGTTACAAATCGGAATATTTATATTAAAGGATAAATTAAAAAAAAACACTTGGTTTGTTTCACTATTTACTATTCACAAATAGTGAAACAAACCAAGTGTTTTTTAATTTATACTTTAATATCATTTGAAAATGTTTCACAAAGTGATAAATGAGAAAGTTATTCAAGAAATATGGAATATTTATACTTAAAAGAAAAATTCCCTGTATATTTATGGTATTCTAAAAATGCAAAGGTCTTTGCGTTGCAAGAATATGTAATGACAAACCTCTATTACTCATGAAATAGTCCATGAAGATGTTGCAATTAATAAGCTTTTAAGTATCCATGTTTTAATTAGATTCTTCGTCAGAGTAAAGAGTAAACTTGTGTAGTTTACAAAGTAGTTAGCATGAGATTGAGCTTGTTACATCATACATACGATTTACCTTGTATGTAAAAAGCACCATTAGTTATCATGTATTCTTGGTTTAAACGTAACCAACATCAAATGCCATTAATTTCGCATACACTTAAACATACGTTGTATGTAGAATATATAAGCACATTCAGGGAGTTTTTTTTTTCAAGTATACATATCCCCATTATATATTGTACATCTTCAGATATTTGTTTTTTTAAGAGTTCAATTTGAAGTTTTAAACGAGTTGTCCACTCCCAGGCTAAGCATGAAGTAAAATTTCGAGTTTAGAAAAGCCTGAAAATTTGGTTTGGTCGCGTAGTCAATTCTCAAACCATATATAAAAAAGGCAAACAAATTGGCTCAACTAACCCATTACTTGTTAAATTAGACAAAGTAAAACTAAACCCAGAAAAAATTAAGAATGTAAATAAACTCCTCTCAAAACTACGGCGGTAGAAGATATAAAGCTACAGGAAGACTAATGACAGGCGTACTAATTCTTCAATTCTATTTTTATACGGGGTAGTAAATTACGAAATTGACGACCCTAACATCCTAGGTAAGCTGAAGTTTCAGGTTCCTAGACTAACATCTCGCAGTAATAACCTATTTTTTCAACCACATGCCAATACGCTAGCTCATTTTAATTTACCCGTTTTAAAAATGATTAGAACGTTTAATAGTTTAAATAATAGAGTAGATATTTTCGTAGATACCAGAAAATTCCTCATTGAAACAATGTCAGACTTATCGGTACCATTGACATTGTTATAAATCTTTAGGCTTTAAGTTTGTTTTTTTTCTTTTCTCTTCTTTCTCTGCACATTGTATGTATGATCTAAAATTAGGTAACATAGCATTATATTAGATTAAGTTCCCTGTAATTGGATACTTGTATTTATCTGTTGGGAAAATAAAGAATAATAATAATAATATAGTCTTATCACAGGTTGATATATAACCTTATTGCAGGTCAAAGTAAAGAGTGATCAACAATGATTGTAGACAAGTTAAATTTCCCGCCGAAAAATCTGGGGAATTTGATCGCTCCAAGTTCATGCCAAGGAAAAATTAATAAACAGTAACTCGATTTGACATTAGCAGCGTCGTGCGTCGTATTTTGCCATTGTGTTAATTCATTCTTCGAATTAAGTTATTTTTCATTCTGTTTCATAGACATCAGTTCTTATCAGGACTACTTTGTATAAGTCTTTGTTTTGTGGTAAGTGATTTGCTGTTTTTAAGGTTAGAAAATTAGAAAGTTTAAGTTTAATCCTAAATTTACAGATTTTAAGAGAATTCGCTTGTGTTTACCGTGATGTTTGCATCACAGCATGATGCTTTCATCCTGAAGGCTCATTACCGAAGTGGAACTATGAATGAAGATGGCACATAGACTTACTCATTACAATCGTGTCTGAATCAATTTATTCAAGCCTTCCCCGATGTCCACATTCCTTACAAAACATTTTCCTCGCATAAAACCCGCATTGTTGACCGTTAACAGAAGAGGTTGTTGGCGACATTCAACGACTTGAACAAAGCCCAACAAAATCTTTAAGAAAACTTTCAGCTCAAACGGGTATGTTCTTAGTTTTAAGGTGCGCACAAATTTTAATGTTTAATCCTTTTACAGGAGTATCGTATGGGAGTTGCATAAAAGCCGCAAAAAAATTCTGCATTTGCACCCGTATAAGGTATCGGTAGTTCAACAACTTCTGCCACTTGATTTCCAAAAAAGAATTGATTATTGCAATTGGTTTAATCAGAATTTAAATGATAATGGTATGTTGGACAAGACCTTTTTTACTGACGAGGCGTGGTTCCACTTGTCAGGATATGTGAACACCCAAAACTATCGTACGTGGGCTACAGAAAATCCTCATACTTTTATTGAAACGGATTTACATCCACCAAAAAAATGGTGTTTGGGTAGCAATTTCGAGACGTGGGATAATTGGCCCAATATTTTTCAACGAAATAATCAATGCGGAGCGCTACCGAACACTCTTTCTAGATGAATTTTTGAATCAATTGCATGATGACGAACAGATAATGGGTTATTTTCAGCAAGATGGAGCCATTCCTCATACTGCGTTGGCGACATTAAATTACTTGAGGGAATTTTACGATGATCGCTTGGTGAGCGACGGATTATGGCCACCAAGTTCGCCAGACCTCACTCCGTGCGATTTTTATTTATTCGGGCATTTAAAAAATATGGTTTTTAAAAATCGAATGCATACCCTAAACGAGCTTAAATCAGCAATTGAAGAAGGGATAAGGAACATAAATCCGGAGGAGCTTCAACGAGTATTTCAAAATTAAAAACGTAGAGTTAACATTTGCCTAGAAAATGAAGGCCATCATTTTCAACATTTATTATAAAATTAGGGATGCTAACTCTACGTTTATTAAAAATACACAAAACCTTAACTTACTTCAATTTACTTTGTATATTTAATTAAAATTGTAAAAATTTTATATATAGTTATGATTAAATATTTAATTTATTTTGGGAAAAAATGTTTGCTACGCCAATGGAAAAGCAATCTAGGGAATTTTCTTTTCATATAATCAGTTGTACCAACATTTTTTGGCCCGAAATTTAACCTGTCTACAATCATTGTTGATCACACGTTATAGCCTAATCGTAGGTCAAAATGTAGCCTTCTATCAGGTCAGAATATAGCCTTGCCACAGGGAATAAACGACTCATGTGTACTTAAAAGAAAAATGCCATGTGTTATCCATTTAAATCCACATGTATAAAACTGCAAAAACAGCACTAAAACACCAAAAATACAAACTTTCTATAAAAATATATACACTAGCAAAGATTCAAACACCAAAAATCTTCAATTAAAAAAACTCACTAGGAAGGCCAATTAGCCTCAAACTTGTCGCACAATCAAGATGTCCCCTTATTGCAGGTTAAAGTATAGCCTAATCGTAGGTCAAAATGTAGCCTTCTTTCAGGTCAGAATATAGTCTTGCCACAGACCTACATTAAGCTATGTTTCAAATTAAAATATTGCAGTATCGTAGGTTAAAATATAGCCTTGTCTCAGTTTAATATATTGCCTTATCGTAGGTAAAAATATTGCCCTATTGTAGGTCAAAATATTGCTCAGCCATCCGTCGAATTATAGCTTTATTACAGGTCAAAATATAGCTGTATAAAGTATGGCCACGTTTTGACGTTAGAATGCTATATTTTGATCTACGACAGGCCTTGCCTCAGGCTCAAATATAGCCGTATTGCAAGTTAATATATAGCATTACCGCAGGTCAAAGTACAGCCTAGTCATAGGTCAATTGTGTCATGTTGAGAAAATCTTGATACAATAATGTTTTAATCTTGATGCTCAAGTTGTAATTCAATCTTGTAACAATATAGAATTTCTACTTAGGATTTTTATAAAAAAATATATTGTAACGTTAGTTGTCTTCGAAATATCTACATGAACTATTTATAAGAATATTAATAGAACAACAATTTAAAGCTAAACTTCATTTAAATAAGAGATGTTATACAATTTCGGATCCGGTAGGCTGTGAAACTCGGGTATTGGGGCCGATTTTTCCGGGAGTCTGTTAAAGGTGCCAATCCGCGCCTGTTGTAGGATGATGGTGAATGACATTCAATATAACACCTCCACAATATTGTTTCTATATTATATGCACATTGTATGACAGTTTCAATATATAATCAATGTAAAAATATAGATACAGGAAGTTTTTCTTTAAAGAAAATTCAGCTTATTTTCTTTAAATCTTTAGATATTCGTGTTCTTTTTAAGAGTTCAATTTAAAGCTTCTAGCGAGTGTTTTCCACCCCTAGACTAAGCATGAAGTAAAATTTCGAGTTTAGAAAAGCCCCGTGAAAATTTGTCGAGGGTCGCGCAGCGACCCGAGACAAATTTTCTGGGCTCTTCTAAACTCGAAATTTTACTTTATGCGCCACGCGTATAAAACACTAAAATGTTGTGAACTCTCTGTATATTTGAACCTTACTTGACATCAGTGTTTTATACGCGTGGCGCATGAAGTAAAATTTCGAGTTTAGAAAAGCCCAGAAAATTTGTCGAGGGTCGCTGCGCGACCCTCGACCAATTTTCACGGGGCTTTTCTAAACTCGAAATTTTACTTCATGCTTAGTCTGGGAGTGGAAAATACTCGTTTAAAGCTTCAAATTGAACTCTTTTAAAAATTATTATCTTTAAATCTTTAGTTATTCGTTGTTTTTTCTAAGAGTTGAATTTGACGCTTTAAACGAGTGTTTTCCACTCCCAGACTAAGCATGAAGTAAAATTTCGAGTTTAGAAAAGCCTTTTCTAAACTCGAAATTTTACTTCATGCGCCACGCGTATGAAACACTAAAATGTTGTGAACTCTATGTATATTTGAACCTTACTTGAAATCAGTGTTTTATACGCGTGGCGCATGAAGTAAAATTTCGAGTTTAGAAAAGCCCAGAAAATTTGTTTCGGATCGCTGCGCGACCTGAGACAAATTTTCTGGGCTTTTCTAAACTCGAAATTTTACTTCATGCGCCACGCGTATAAAACAAAAACACTAAAATGTTGTGAAATTTATGTAAATTTGAACATCACTTGGAATCAGTGCTTTATACGCGTGGCGCATGAAGTAAAATTTCGAGTTTAGAAAAGCCCAGAAAATTTGTCTCAGGTCGCTGCGCGACCTTCGACAAATTTTCACGGGACTTTTCTAAACTCGAAATTTTACTTCATGCTTAGTCTGGGAGTGGAAAACACTCGTTAGAAGCTTCAAATTGAACTCTTTTTAAAAAAACAATGAATATCTAAAGATTTATAGATAAGAAGCTGAATTTAGAAAACGTATACTTTAAAGAAAAACTCCCTGTATAATATTGCTACAAGATTCATTTCTACTAGGGACTAAAGGATTTTTTTAAGTGAATGCTCTGGACATTTTCCGAGATTCGTTGTTTCTGAGTTCAATTTGAAGCTTAAACGAGTGTTTTCCACTCCCAGATTAAGCATGAAGTAAAATTTCGAGTTTAGAAAAACCTGAAAATTTTCAGGCTTTCCTAAACTCGAAATTTTACTTCATGCGCCACGCGTATAAAACACTGATTTGAAGTGAGGCTCAAATATACATAAATTTCACAATTTTAGTGTTTTATATGCGTGGCGCATGAAGTAAAATTTCGAGTTTAGAAAAGCCCAGAAATTTTGTCTCGGGCCGCTGCGCGACCCTCGACAAATTTTCACGGGGCTTTTCTAAACTCGAAATTTTACTTCATGCTGAGTCTGGGAGTGGAAAATACTCGTTTAAAGCTTCAAATTAAACTCAAAAATTTCAAGTAAAGTTTAAAATATACTGCTTTAATGATGAGGCCAAAAAAGCAGATATTTGTGAAAAAATTGAAATTTCAGATAACATATTTTAACATATAAGTTTTGTGTTACATGTTTAAAGAATAACATTTAATTATGTTTTAATTTTTACACCTGTTATATAAAACTAAGTAATTAGATAAAATGTACAAAAATAAAATGAATTAATAAAAGTCAAAAACCCCTAAATCCCGATTTATTCTCAAAATCAGCTAAATCCATTTTTTTTAATGATTAAAGAAAAAGTATGAAAGTAAGATTTTACTCATTAGAGCCCCTTATTTATCATTATAAATACTAGCGATTTCTGCGATTGAAATTTTAATTATTCATCATTTATTAAGTCAGGGTTTCTCAACCGGGGGGCACGCCCCCTTAGGGGGGCGCGGCAAGATATCAGGGGGGCCACGACAGATTTCCTAAAGAGTAGGTGAAGTGAAATAAGGCTTTAATAGTAGTAACTAAAAAACTCAAATAAAATCAGGGAGGGGGGCGTGGAGTTTTGAGAGTGGGGCGTCACCTGAAAAAGGTTGAGAACTCATGCATTAAGTGAATAAAAAATATTAAATTACTCGAAACGAATCAAAGTGGATTTAGGGGGTTTGGTAAATAGGTGACTCATGCATACTTAAAAGAAAAATGCCATGTATTATCCATTTAAATTCACGTGTATAAAACTGCAACAATAACACTAAAACACCAAAAATACAAACTTTCTATTGAAATAGATACACTAGCAAAGATTCAAACACCAAACATCTTCAATTAAAAAAAAATACACATCAGGAAAGCCAATTAGCCTCCAACCTGTCGCACAATCAAAATGTAAATTCTCCCCCCAATAATCTTAAAAACTTTACGACGGGATTAACGGGATCCGGGCGATGGAGCGGAGAAATTGTCCATTGAGAATAATTTTGGGAAGGCACCCAGTTCCCATCCTTATTCATCTCCTAGCCGCGAGGCGAGCGAGCGAAAGAATTCTGAGAATCCGCTCAAAACTGTCCCACCTGTGCACGTTCTTACCTGTATTCTTGACCCCTCCAAGTCTCCCACCTCCCTTCCACCGACACACACACACACACACACACACACACATAGACAGAAAATGAAAACCACTTACCTGTTCTCTCGAGCTACGTGGAGCCAAAGGTGACCGTCGTGAGTGCGATTACTGCCAAACCTAGGTTTACAAAACGCGTGTGCCCCGAAATTTTTCGGAAAAGGGAAAAGTTTGCGAAATTTTCGGATCCCCCCCGACCTTCGATTGGTCCAGTGTTCGGATTTTCGGAACGGATTTTGAAGTGCGCACGGTGTAAACGACCATCTCAGTCCAACCTCTGGAATTCCAAAGGAATGTGGTAGAATAGGTGTGTTTGTTGGCCGCCGCGCACCAATAGTGATATTACTCTTGTGTTATTTATTTGTTCTTAATCTCAACTAACGGATTTTTCGTTTTCGCAAATTGGGTAAGTTCGAAACTAATCAAGAATCATCCCTCTCTCTTCTTCTTCCTGTGAAGTTGGTCAAAGTAATTATCGGTTGTGTAATTCCGCTCGGGGTGTTTTTGGCGAAATGGAGAAGGAAAAAAATGGTGGAATGGCGGATGGGCGTGCGTTTCTTGTTTCTTATTTCTCATCAATTGTTCTTTTTTGCGAGTGTGTGTGATGAAAATGTGCCCGTGGTTATGTGATTGAGGCGCGCGGCCCACTTTTTTTTTGAGAAAAAGCGCACGCGAAAATGTCGGCTGTCAAAATTGTTGTTTCTACCAGTGAGCGTGCGCATGTGTCGTTTTGATTTTAGCGTGTAATCAATCAAAGTCTGGAAACAACAGATTGTTCATGCTTTAAATATGCAAAATAAACAAGCATTTTTGTAGTTATGCATCTAATGGTATTAAATTTAAAAGGCCGAAGGCAAAAATTAGTTTTGAAGGTCACATGTAAGTTTTTAAAAGTCGAAAGCAATAAAGAATATCATAAAAATAGATAAGAAATAAAGAAATTATAATCCGGTTTATGTAGCTTCGCTTGCGCGCCAGCAAATCTAAATTTTCAAGCTTTGCTAAACTCGAAGTTTTACTTCATGTTTAATCAGGAACTGGAAAACATTCGTGAGCATTTTTTACCGCTCTAAAATGATATTTATGTTGTTTATGTTGCCGAAGGCAAAAATTACTTTTGAAGGCCACATGTAAGTTTTTAAAAGTCGAAAGCAATAAAGAATATCATAAAAATAGATAAGAAATAAAGAAATTATAATCCGGTTTATGTAGATTCGCTTGCGCGCCAGCAAATCTAAATTTTTAAGCTTTGCTAAACTCGAAGTTTTACTTCATGTTTAATCAGGAACTGGAATACATTCGTGAGCATTTTTTCCCGCTCTAAAATGTTATTTATGTTGATATCTACGTTAAGTAAGAAGGTCTATGAATTACTTGAGATCATTTTTAAAAATGTTCATCTAAAAATCGCAATTTCTCCAACAAAATCTACGAAGTTTTATTTTTATTTTTTTTTATTCTCAAAACAAATCACATACTTTTCCATTATTATTAGAAACAATCCGAATTGGAACTAACATTTCTTGAAAATCGCGGTTCAGAACAAATGTTCATAATTTTAGGTTACAAAATCGCCAAACAACTAACACGCAACTTTGCCCCAATTTAACCAATTCACTATTTCTTCAAATAATTGAGATCCCCATACATTCTGTTAAAATACGGAGACCCTGTATAAAACAATAAGTAATGGCCACAAATATCAAAAAACGCCAAAGTGAAGTTAATGTCAAAATTGTATTAACATAAACCACAAAATATCAAGATAAATACAGAATAGAGACTAAAGGACTACCGCCTTCTATGGCCCCAAGTCAAAAACAAGTATCGACAAAACACAAAATAGTTTGATCTCATCAGATTATGTGTGTGAATAGAGACAGAAATCTTCATAATATGTCTGCTATGGTTTTTAGATGCTTTAGAATTTTAAGGTTAAACGTCACATTTAGATAATGTGTTCGTAAAAATAAATCTGCAAAAACCCAGCCACAAATAATTTTAATTAATGTGCACAATCGGTTTAAATGTGAGTTTAAGTGGTATACTTCCAATTTCCACATCTACGAAATAGTTCAGGTATTTACAGAAATAAATAATGCATTTATGTTGATTTTGTGAATGCGCATTCAGTAGATTTGGCAAATAGTTATATAGGGAATTTTCTATTAGGTATACATATGGATACGGTTTTTTTAAAGAGTTCAATTTGAAGCTTAAAACGAGTGTTTTCCACTCCCAGACTAAGCATGAAGTAAAATTTCGAGTTTAGAAAAGCCTAAAAATTTGGTTTGGTCGCGTAGCGCGAAGCGCGGAGCGGCCAAACCAAATTTTCAGGCTTTTCTAAACTCGAAATTTTACTTCATGCGCCACGCGTATAAAACACTAATTTAATGTGAAGTTTACAATACACTTTTTATAAATAATTTATCATTTTGTTTATAAAACAAAGTGGTGTTTTTCCAGAACTTGGTTTGTTTGATCGATTTATTTTATAATTTTGGAAAAAAGCGGGAGAATGTCTCGTATTTTTCATAATTTATTCAAAACATTTAGCTTTATCGGCTCAATTTTGTTGTTGTTTTTTACATAAAAACAAAGAAATTCATATTTCCTTATAAATTGTTCATTTGTTTTTATTTATTTATTATTTTGCGAAGGTCAAAATGAAGCACAATGTTCTTATATGTTCAATAATTTCGATTAACGTTGAGCTTCTATAATTACAACTTTACAAATTTGACATTTTTATAACGCTCAGCATGTAAGGACCTGTATAAACTTATGCGTATAAAACGCGATTTTTCTGGACAAAACCCGAAATTATGTTGAGCTGTGAGCAGTAGACATTTCGCGTTTAGTCTAAATCGGGAAGGGCCCCTTTCAAGATGCGTGAGCCCCCCCTAAGACAAATTTCTGGGTGCGCGCCTGGTCCCTCTATCCTTAGAAGATTGACGAACGCTTCAACACAATCCCATTTAGTTTCAGAGATATTTTAGGTTTACGAAATCAGTACAAACGTCAATTATTTCTAAAAAATGTCGAATAACTTCGAAATGGTACGACTTGTACCAAATATTATATCAACAAACTAGTATTTATTTTTAACAAGTAACACAAATATATGGGATTTCCTAGCTAAAATAATAAAGTTGTATGGTGTCCAGGAATTATGGAATTATGAAATCATTTACTTCACAACATAAAATTATTTTCAGCTGTAATATAACAAGTGGTATGATTATCATCGATAATATTCCTGAGTGAAACCGAGCTGCAGATTCAACGAGCTCGAAGAGCGAGTTGAATGTGCTGCTCCGGTTTCATAAATGAATATTATCGATTATTAATCATACCACGAGTTATATATATATATTTTTATTATTTGCAAAACACTTAGTTGTATTTTACTATAATTACAATCTGATCACAAATGGATCAATGAGTAATATTTAGCTAACTTAATTTACTAAAGGTTTAATACTAAGGGTTTACTTATTAGTATCCCTTTGATTTTAATAACTTAATTACACTAATTAATGTGTACACTAGCACTATGCTCTGCTTTTGCACTAACACAATATTAAACTAACTCGAACGGTTTAGTCCGCTGTAGTCTTCTGGTCAAATTCGTGTTATCGAGGAGCTGGATGGCTTCGATGTTGACGTGTTGAAGAATTCGCTGTTCATGACTCTTGGCAAATTTGTGTATTGTCTCATTAACAGTATCCATTTGCAAGTCCCTGTGGATGTCACTGTTTCGGAAATACCAAGGAGCATTGACAATACTTCTCAGTACTTTATTTTGGTATCGCTGGATTATTTCTATATTGCTCTTTTTGGCACAGCCCCACAGCTGGATGCCATATGTCCATACGGGCTTAAGAATTTGTTTATACAGCAGTAATTTATTGTAGATTGACAGGGTGGAGTTCCGACCAAGCAGCCAATACATTTTTCGAAATTTGATGTCCAGTTCTTCTTTTTTCTTTTTGACATGAGCTCTCCAGCGTAGCTTAGCGTCCAGTGTAAAACCCAAATATTTTGCTGTATCAGAATATGGTACCTGGATATCATTCATACTAACAGGGATATGTTGATTTCTTTTATTTGTGAAATTGACGTGGACCGATTTAGTCTCATTCAATTTGATTCGCCATTGCTTAGTCCAGATGTTAATTTTATTTATCGAGGTTTGCAGATTTACTGCTGCTTCTTCGTGATCTTTGCCTACAGACAATATAGCAGTGTCGTCGGCAAATGTGGCTATCGTATCATGGTCTAATTCAGGTATATCGCTGGTGTATAATAGGTAGAGGACTGGTCCTAGCACACTGCCCTGTGGCACACCTGCCTTTATTTCTTTTAGTTCAGAGTAAGCATCTTCCTGCTTAATTCTGAAAACTCTATCTGAAATGTATGATTCTAGTATTTGTGAATATAGTCTGGGTAGAAGTTTTCTTAATTTGTATTTAAGTCCGTCGTGCCACACTTTGTCAAAAGCTTGCGCTACATCAAGAAAGATAGTAGAGCAAACCTTTCTTTCTTCCAGTGACTTTTCAATTACGTTCGTTATTCTGTGGACTTGATCTATAGTTGAATGACATTCTCTGAAACCAAACTAATGTTCTGGTATTATGTTTTTGCCTTCAATAATTGGTTTTAATCTTTTAAAAATTATTTTTTCAAACATTTTTGAGATCACAGGTAATAAAGAGATTGGTCTGTACGAAGAAACTTCATTTGGTGGTTTTCCAGGTTTAGGAATCATTATCACTTCTGCTACTTTCCATATCTTAGGAACATATTTTAATCTAAACGATGGATTAATAAGATATGTAAGTTTTACTATTGCTCTACGAGGTAGTTGTTTCAGAATTTCGCCAGTAATTAAGTTAAATCCTGGAGCTTTCTTAGTGTTAATGTGATCTTTAATTTTCATTTCGATTTCTCTTGGGGTAGAGGGTCTGATTTCACCTTCTTCCTGGGTAATATTTTCCCAGTCCAGAATGGCTACACCCTCATTCGGTTGGAAAGTCCATTCAAGATATTCGGCGAACCTATTAGCCTTTTGATTATTGCTTTTTGCATATGTCCCATCTGCACTTCTAATTGGAGGATTCTGCAAGATTGGTCTCTTCAGTCTCTTAGTAGCTTTCCAGAGTGAATAATCAGTTTTACCGTCATTTGTTAGTCCACTTAGATATTCACTAATAGAGTCATTTTTAATTTTTTGAATCTCTCTTTTGAGTTGTTGTGTTGCGTTATTTACTCTAGTTTTATCTGCTGGGCATCTAGATTGGTGCCAGATTCTTCTGAGTCTTCTGTTTTCGAAAACGAGTTATATTTGATGAGAGAATATAACGAATTTCACTATATTTCTAACTTAGAAACCTCAACCCATCGCCCGGTTGACATTTTTAATTATCAACTGTCAGATTTGATAAATAATTTTCGTAGCAACGACCAAAACAAGGTGATAGGATTCTATCGCCGCTGTGATAACATGTATCTATGGAAATAAGCGATTCCGATTGGAAGGAATGTAGTCATGTAACGCTTGAGTTATATTCTCACTATTATGGCATTTCGATAGTATTTCATCATTAAATGACTATTGTAACATGTTCACAACAATATCGCAATTATGGCATATTGATAGAATTTCATCATTAAATGACTATTTTAACATTTTGACGGTAATTTCGCTATTATGAGTTTTGATAGTATTTCATCATAGTCGACTCTACGCGATTCTGATTGGAGGATATATAGTCATGTAACGCTTGAGTTATATTCTCGGCCGTAATATAACGAGTGGTATGATTATTATCGATGATATTTTGGAGTTGAAACCGAGCTACAGCACGACTTGAATGTGCTGCTTCGGTTTCAACGACAAAATATCATCGATAATTAATCATATCACGAGTTATATTTAGTGAGAGAATATAACGAATAAAATAAGGGAGTCCCTTAACATTACAGCTGTGATATTGTTGTTTAACTATTGATTGTGATTTTTGAACCGCACAAAAGTTCGTAAACTGCCACCACTGCGATTCCTTGTTTATGACGGTGTTTTTTGCCGTCGCAGTTTTCACTTCTCTATTAATGTCACTACACGAAACTTTAACCCAGCGATTTCGTCCATTTTGACGTTTCGAATGACAGGACAACTTATCACCGCTTCGTTTGTTTTTTTATCATCGCGGTGATAGACATGTACCTACGGCTATCCTTGCATCTGATTGGTTGAAAATTTGTTCTAGTAGGCTGAGTTGTATTCTCTCACATGTACAGGACGTATATGCGAAAATAATTTTATGCTGTGAAGTAAAGGATTTCATGCAACTGTATCTGAAACATTTTTTGGTATTTCTGATATTAAGAGAAATATCGAGCTTTCCGCCCTCGCTGTAACACTCTGTATAGCCTATTATTATTCATTATTTGTAATAATTTATTACAGGCTATATATTAAAGGTATAATACGGAGATTTCAATTACAAATTTTGTTTTATTAAATCACTGTCCCTTACGTGTTAGAGAGCCTGTTAGTTAATTCACATACACCCTGCATTTGTATACTTTTTCTTAAAAATATCGCTACGTAAAACATAAAACTTAATTACTCTAATTAAAAATATATAATGCTTTTGAAATTGTACATTTCATAAAATTTTATAATTATTGTTACAGCATGTAGGAAATACATAAATATTCTGCAAGGTCAAATAATGTTTGCAAAACTGTGCAAGAAATATGTTAATGTCGAATAGCATATCTGCATATTTGTTCGAATATTTTTGTTGCTATTGAAAACGCAAGAATATTTTTGCAATAGCCAAGTATATTTTATAATAATTATTAAAATGTAAATACTGGTTATATATTCATAAATACCGACATGACTATTTAATTTTACAATAAAATTTGTAAATACAGAGATTTTGGCTCAATCAACTTATAAAATATTTATATATATATTAATGTAAGTCAACTTAGCCCCCCGAAGTTTAACTTAAAAAAAAAATATTGTGCTAGACGGGCCTTAGCTAGCGCCAGCTAGCGCCACAAAAACTAGAGCTAGAGCCATTTAGACAAGAAAGTTACGGGGGTTTGAACCCCAAGTTTGGATTATTCAAGTTTTTTTTCCTCAGAGCTAGCGCCAGTCCCACAACCCCAAACAATGATCAAACAGTTTTAACCCCAGCCCCCCGAAATAAGATTATTTTAATCAAATCAGGTGGAAAAGATAGCTTAGAGCTAGCGCCAATAGAATATGAAATAAATATTTTGTCAAAAAAATTAGGTAAAAAAATATTCACATCCAAGTTCAAAACTTGGAGCGAGAGCTTGGCGAGAGCTTTTAGATCCTGTGTGCGTATTACCATTTACTTGCTAAATTTCAGTGTAAAATTATGTTTGGCCTATAAAATACGGCTTCCAAAAAATATTTCGTTAATAATGTAAAAAAACATGAAATATCCAAACTTTGGGGTCTAGCATAAACCCAGTCCACTGGAAGTTCAAACCCCCGTAACTTTCTTGTCTAAATGGCGCTAGCTTTAATTTTTGTAGCGCTAGCTGGCGCCAGCTAAGGCCTGTCTAGTGCAATAGTTTTTTTTTCAAAAAAGTCGAACTTCAAAGGGCTAAGTTGACTGAGCCAAAATCCCTGTATTTACAAATTTTATTGTGAAATTGAATAGTCATGTCGGTATTTATGAATGCATAACCAGTATTTGCATTTTAATAATTAATATAATATATACTTGGCTATTGCAACAATATTCTTACGTTTTCAATAGCAACAAAAATATACGAACAAATATGCAGATATGCTATTCGACATTAGCATATTGCAGCTAAGGCCCGTCTAGCGCAATAGTATTTTTTTGACTGAGCCAGGCATTTTTTCTTTTAACTATACATTGTTTAATTTAAAGTTTCTAACGAGTGTTTTCACTCCCAGATTAAGCATGAAGTAAAATTTCGAGTTTAGAAAAGCCTGAAAATTTGGTTTGGCCCGTCTAGCGCTATAGTATTTTTTTGACTGAGCCAGGCATTTTTTCTTTTAACTATACATAGTTTAATTTGAAGTTTCTAACGAGTGTTTTCACTCCCAGATTAAGCATGAAGTAAAATTTCGAGTTTAGAAAAGCCTGAAAATTTGGTTTGGTCGCGTAGCGCGTAGCGCGTAGCGCTACGCGACCAAACCAAATTTTCAGGCTTTTCTAAACTCGAAATTTTACTTCATGCGCCACGCTTATAAATCACTGAAATATTGTGAAGTTCAAAATATATTGCTCACGCAGTATTCTAAAGCAGTATATTTTTAATTTCACTCGAAATCAGTGTTTTATACGCGTGGCGCATGAAGTAAAATTACGAGTTTAGAAAAGTCTGGAAATTTAACTTCATGCTTAATCAGAGAATGGAAACAATTGTTATCAACTTCACATTTACCGCATTTCAAAAACAACGAGTGCCCAGAAATTTATAATGTAAATTTAATATGCATGCTTGAAAGAAAATTAGTGTTGTTTATGTGTATTTTTTTCTAATTAATTACCCACAAAAGTTTTGTTTCAATGCTATATGCCCAAATGTATGTACACAATAGAAACCCATTAACCATTGATTATATAAATTGCGGTTTAATTTTCATTTAATTTCAAATCCAATTTGGTACGCGCTTTTTTTTACGACTGCATCTCAATTGAATTAAAGTTAGAGAACAAAAGGTGGCCTTTGCAAACCCTAATTAATAAATTGGTCTGCTGTTGCGTACGAAGAAAAAAAAAGTCCAAATCGACAAACAATGGAGTCTGTCGTGTTTTTTATTTTCACTCGAACGCCCACGAACAACTTAATTGACATAACGCAATAGTATTAAATAATAAAAATAATAGGTATTATTTTTTAATAATATTACATACATTTTTCAATTATGATAGTTTAGTTTATATATATATATATATATATATATATATATATATATATATATATAACAAATCTTTATTATCAGAGGACAATACAAAATAATTAATTACATTATTGTTTATAATCAATAAATATAAATAAAATAAACTTCCTCTTGATAACTGGCTATCGACCAGAGGTCTTTCCGCCGAGAATTGATGATGGTACTATTTTCTTTGACAGTTAGTGTGGGTGGTGAGATGAAATGAAGTCGAAAATGGTAGATGTGGGATTTTTGTGTTTTCGGAGTTTAGTTTATTATACTATAAATTATGTATTCTTAACTTTTACCAGTTAAAAACAAACAAAAAAACAATTGTCTGTTTTGTGTTTTAGGCGTTCACTTTGCGGTAAATCTTAAATTCACTTGTAAATAAAACACCTTTTACTTTGTTTAACTACTATATGTATATCGTATGTTCAATAAAAAAAAACCTCTAGTGCCATGATTTTATCTTTTTTTTTTAATTTAAGTTGGCTACACGCTTCAGGAATTGACATATAAGACGTCGGACATAATTATAATGTATAATTTCAGAGTTGCCAACCTACAATATTTTCCATAACAATCTAGAGGTTTTATTTTATTGAACATACCATATAAATATAGTGGTTAAACAAAGTAAAAAGTGTTTTATTTACATAAACAATTCAATCCAAGCATGTATTTTTTCACTTTTATCAATCTAATCATCGCTAAATTAGCATAATAACGTCTTAAATTACAAATTTTTATGAAAATAATAAGAATTATTTATTTATTAATATTAAATATATTTTTCAATTATTATTATTATTTATCATATTATGAATCATGTATTTTTCACTATTACCAATTTAAAACAAAAAAATATTCAATTTAATTCAATCATGTATTGTTTTCACTTTTATCAATCTAAACATCGCTAAATTAGTCTTATAACGTTTTAAATTACACGTGTTTCTACAATATTTAGAACATATAATATAATAATATAATATAATAATATATATAATATAATAAAAAACAAATTCAGTCACATTGTAAAAGATTCCTTTGCGAATTTTTGTTTTCATTTATATATTTACTTAAATAAAGTCACTAGAATGTATGTCGGGTGTAAAACAGTTTTTCAAATTATCGGAAAATTCACTTTAATATAATAATAATAGTAAACTATTTATGATTTTCAACTCTTTTTATTAAATTCACTACAATTGTTTCACTACACTGTAGCTTATTCAGGTGAAGAAATATAATACAAAAAAATCAACATCGCGCGACATTCTAGTAAATTTATTGTAGAATAGAAATAACTGAAAAAAAAACACAAACCTTCGCAAAGGAACCTATTTCAACGTGACTGATTTAGTTTTCCCATATTTTTTATAGATATTGCCAAAAAAAATAAAATCAAACAGGACGTGAGAACGCTATTTTACCAATGTTTGATATTTTCTTATAAAATAACGGTAAAAGTAGGGAACATTTTGTTCAAACAAAAACACAGTTTGTACTTTCCTTAAAGTATACCTATTTTTCAAAATATTTCATTCTTCAAAAAAGATTTAGTTAAGACGACAATATGTAGAGTTTTAAACGTTTAGATAGCGGTCGATGTCCTCTTAATATTCTAATATAAAAATTTGTATTTTTTCATAATTGGTCGACTTACATGCGTTTTATATCTCACATTTACCAACATGTTTTGTTATACAGGGAATCTTTCTTTTAAGTATACATATGCATACACTTTTTTTAAAGTAGTTCAATTTAAAGCATTAAACGAATATTTTCTACTCTCAGATTAAGCATGACGTAAAATTTCGAGTTTAGAAAAGCCTGAAAATTTGATTTCGCGGAGCGACCAAACCAAATTTTCAGGCTTCTCTAAACTCGAAATGTTACTTCATGCGCTACGCGTATTAAACACGGAAAACACTAAAATATTGTAAACAAGTGAACTTCACTTGAAATCAGTGTTTTATATGCGTAGCGCATGAAGTAACATTTCGAGTTTAGAGATGCCTGAAAATTTGGTTTTGTCCACGAAACCAAATTTTCAGGCTTTTCTAAACTCGAAATTTTACTTAACCTGGGAGTGGAAAACACTCGTTTAAAGCTTAAAATTAAACTTAATAAAAACGACGAATATCTGAAGATTCGCAGCACATAATTAGAATATTTATACTTCTAACAAAAACACCCTGTATGTATACAATTCCTAGTAAATGCTCTAAAAAACACGTTTATATAGATACTTGTATTGTTGATCTATATTTATATTCATATTCGATTTACTTTTCTATATTCGTACTCACGAAATTTACTATAAATACTTGAATATAGTTAAATATAGCCAGAAGTAGTTGAAATAGAGATAAACATAGAAAATATTAATCTCTTATTACTTTTTTGTTTCTTTTGTGTTATTTATAAGATGATTTCGAGCTTAGAAAGACCAGAAAATGTAGATCGGTCTTCAAATCTACTTTTTCTGGCCTTTCTAAACTCGAAATATTTACTTCATGCTTAATCAAGGAATAAAAAACGCTCAATAAAATATTATTAAAGACTTAAATCAATATGAAAATCTAAAAGTAATAAATCAAATTAAATACATACTTCTAAATTTACTTTAATAACTGTTTACTTAATTTAAAGAATTGATTTTCAAAATTATTAAATCACATTTAAATTTGATTTGCAAAGTAAATGGTTAAAGTTCATGTTGTTCCAATTTTATAAAGACAATAAATGAGAATGAAAGAGAAAATGATTTGAAAACTAGGCTAAATTTATGTTATATTGTCAAATAACAAATCAAAAATTCTATACGTTGTATACATCTAAATTCATTTGGTAATTGTTAGGATGTTAAGAAGGCATTACTCATCGAGAATATACTGATAACAAAAAAAATCACCGTCGGCAGAATTTTATGAAAATATTTAGGTAAATTAAAATTAAAAACATTCATAACATGGAAATTCTTTGTGAAATCTTAATGGAATTTCGTGTGGATGTTGAGAACACATTTCTTTTTCATAATATACCAAAAACAGAAAATACGCCATCGACAGTTTTCGAGTTATTTTTAATTGTAGGTAAAAAGAGTTGAATTTTTTAGCAATATTTAGATAAATAATTTAAAACAGTTTTCGAGTCATTTTCAATTGAATGTAAAAAAAGTAGAATTATATGGGAATATTTAGATAAAATAAAGTTTAAAACATTCACAACATGGAAATTCTCTAAGAAATCTTTATGGATATTCGTGTAGATATTAAGAAGACATTGCTCTTTTAGAATATGCCAATAACAGAAAATACGCCTTCGACAGTTTTAGTTATTTTCAATTGATAGTCGAAAAAGTAGAATTTTATGGAAATTTTAAGTAAATTAAGGTTTAAAACATTCACAACATGGAAATTCTTTAAGAAATCTTAATGGAATTTTGTGTAGATGTTAAGAAGACATTGCTTTTTCAGAATATTCCACCAACAGACAATACACTATCGACAGTGTTCGAGTTAATTTCAACTGAAAGTAAAAAAGTTGAATTTTATGGCAATATTTAGGTAAATTGAAGTTTAAAACATTCACAATTAAAAATTATTTAAGAAATCTTCCTGGAATTTCATGTAGATGTTAAGAAGACATTACTCTTTTACAATACCTTAAAAACAGAAAATACACTTTCGACAGTTTTCGACTGATTTTCAATTGAAAGTCGAAAACGTAGATTTTTTGGAAATATTTAGGTAAATTAAAGTTTAAAATATTCACAACTTGGAAATTCTATGTATCATCATAACAGATTTTCGTGTAGTTATTAAGAAGACATTGCTCTTTCAGAATATGCCAAAACAGAAAATATGCTATTGACAGTTTTTAAGTTATTTTCAATTAAAAGTAAAAAAGTAGAATTTTATGGGAATGTTTAGGTAAATTAAAGTTTAAAACATTCACAACATGGAAATTCTTTGTGAAATCGTCATGGGATTTCGTGTAGATGTTTGAAAGGCACTGCTCTTTAAGAATATGCCAAAAACAGAAAATATGCTACCGACAGTTTTTAAGTTATTTTTAATTGATGTGAAAAAAGTAGAATTTTATCGGAATATTTAGATAAATTAAAGTTTAAAACATTCACAACATGGAAATTCTTTAAGAAATCTTCATGAAATTTCGTTTAGATTGTAAGAAGACATTGCTCTTTTAGAGTATGCCAATAACAGAAAATACACCTTCGACAGTTTTCGAGTTATTTTTAAAGGAAAGTCGAAAATATTTTTAAAGGAAAGTCGAAAAAGTAGAATTTATGGAAATATTTAGGTAAATTAAGGTTTAAAACATTCACAACATGGAAATTGTTTGTGAAATTTTCATGGAATTTTATGTGGATGTTAATAAGATATTGCTCTTTCAGAATATGCTAAAAATAGAAAATACACCTTCTACAGTTTTCGAGTTATTTTCAATTGAAAGTCAAAAATAATTGAATTTTATGGAAATATTTAGGTAAATTAAAGTTTAAAACATTCACAATATGGAAATTCTTTAAGAAATCTTCATGGAATTTCGTATAGATGTTAAAAAGACACTGCTTTTTCAGAATACGCCAAAAACATAAAATACGCCTTCAACAGTTTCCGATTTATTGACAATTGAATGTCGAAAAAGCAGAATTTTATGGAAACATTTATGTAAATTAAAGTTTAAAACATTCACAGGTATTCTTTAACAAATCTTTATGGAATTTCTTGTAGACGTTAAGAGGAAATTGCTCTTCAGAATATATCAAAAACAGAATATACGCGGACATTGGACAGTTTTAGAGTTATTTTCAATTGAAAGTCAAAATTAAAGTTTAAATCATTCGCCTTAATTTCGAAACCAGTTTCCATATTTTTTGGGGTTTCTCAGGGAAAGAACTCTGGGCCAATATTATTTATACGTTTTGTGAACGAAACTTCTAACAAGTGTTTCCACTCCCAGACTAAGCATGAAGTAAAATTTCAAGTTTAGAAAAGCCTGAAAATTTGGATTTTCTGGGGCGCGCGAGCGAAGCGAGTCGCGCCCCGGGAAATCCAAATTTTCAGGCTTTTCTAAACTCGAAATTTTACTTCATGCGCCACGCATATACTACACTGATTTAATGCAAAGTTCAATATGTACTGCCTAGGATGTGTACCTTTACTTTTATAGGAAGATAAAGTTGTTTAAGTGATTTTGATTGTATATTTACTACTATCACTTAGAAATAAATCATTTTCTATTTGTAATATAAACATAATTTTCTTTTTTTACTTTTACGAAGCTAAGGCCTCAAATAGTGTAATCATCTAGATATGTATACTTAAACGAAAAAATCTGTGTATTATTTATACAGGGAATTGTTCTTTTTAGTATACATATTCGTTAATTTTTAAGAGTTTGATTCGAAGCTATTAACGACTGTTCTCCACTCCCAGACTAAGCATGAACTAAAATTTCGAGTTTAGAAAAGCCCCGCGTAGAAAATTTGTCGAGGGTCGCGCAGCGACCCGAGACAAATTTTCACGGGGATTTACAGCATATAACTGGGATATATACTTAAAAGAAATTCTCCCGTATGCTTACTGAGCTTGAGCAATTATTGCTCAAAAGTTAACGAGAACTCAAATTCAATCTAAAAGATGTTATTATAAAAGTAGCTAATGGTAAACCATATCAAAGATATAACTTTAGATTTTGAGAACAAACCTAGTTATAAACATATCATTAACCCATCTTCCACGATTAACATCACAATGCCCGTTTTGTTTTTCCATCCAAACCATTCTTTACAATTGTTAAAAAAATCCCCATCTCATGTTCCACATACGTGTACGTCACATCCACTCGGCCAATTTGATTGAATTGAATGCATAACCCAGAAAGAGATAAACAGCATTTGATCCAAACCGTTGAGAATTTTCGGAGTCTGCCGAGGGAACAGTTAGAAAACTCACTTTGTTAGTCATGCGTGGGAATTCGCACGTTGTTCGGTTAGCAAGCTTATATTATTATTATTTTATATGTTGGTATGCGCCTAGTGTGAATTAAAGGCGGATATGCTCAACAGGTTTCATCAATATTGATGAGCGAATCGTTTTATTTTCGTGGCGTTTTCTCATAAAGCGCGGAATTTTATTTCCTCCGCGGCAACGAATCGTCAATTCATAATTATTCGAAACTAACAAAATAACAATGTTGAAATTCTCAATTTATAATCATTTACAAACAAAAAAACTAATAATGTTGATTTGCATTTGTTTCCACTGATGCAATCCTTTTTTATACCTTCGGTTTACAGCACGGCCAACTATAGCTGTTTGTGGTTTACAGGTATCAAACTCATCAAGTGTATAAGAAATGAAAGGCACTTGATGAGTTTTGTCTCTAGAACTGGGTTGTTTGTGTGGAGATGCGCAATAACTAGTGTCCTCTACGGGTTAGGAATAATATATTTGTTGGAGGTAATGATTGGATTTCTTGAAGGATGATGCTGTTTCGTAATTTTGTGGTTGGCGCTATTGATTAGTTTCAATAGGTTGTGTAAGTGCAAGACCGCATCGTATAAATAATTCAAATGTTTATATTTGCAACAAATAGTATAAATTAGAAGAGGAGTATTCTTGTAGAATCTAAAAAGACTGACATACTCGTACATTGAATAAATGCATATTTTTAGTTTCGTTTTTGTTCTATTCTTAATTTAAAGTTGTGACATTGCAGAGGTTTAAGAAGTTTCCACCACTAATTAAAACCCGATCAAAACATCCACACAGTCTCTCTGAAGAAAGCCTAAGAATGTCATTTTAAAGAGCAGAGATTTCTAGTATAAAATTAATTCTTTTGTTTAAGCAAAGTGAGCGTTGGAAACAAAACCAACACGATTTGTTCTAAAGAAAATATTAGCAATTCGCGAAACATTCAGAAACTGAAAAATATTACAGGTATTTAAATTTGTAAAAATTTGAATAAGTACTTTAATTTTTTACTTAAAAGAAATTATCAAAATTATGCAATACAAGCAGATTGAATTTTGATTAAAACGCATAGAACCTTTCTTCAACACTTTAAAATTGACTGTGTGGATGTTTTAATCGGTTCCTAATAAAGTGTTGAAGAAAGGTTCAAAACGTTTTAATCAAAGTTATAATTATATTCAAGTAACTCAATCCAAAAAATAAGTAGATAAAAGACTAGCATTGCGGATGGCAAAAATAGTTTAGATAGGGTTCCCACTAATTCACATTTTTTAAAATCGTTTACCTTTTTTATTCTAGTGTGTAAGACTGAACACAATTTACTTAAAAATGGGGAATTTAATTGTTGAGAAAATACTGAATGACGTGGTCTATGGAAATAAATTATTCTTCACTGGTGTGCAATGAACTTCTTGATTTATGGGGAAAGATGATACATCCTTTGATCGCAAGAATTAATTGGTTAGGTACTTGAGGCTCAGTTTCTTTCTTTCATTTGATCCTATTATGACCTTCTGGCGAGACTTCTAGTTGTTAGCAGCTGGCGCAACAGGTGCGAGACTAGTATGATCAAAACAAATTATATTTATTCTGTAAGCTACTCCTAATAGATAAGGGTTAGAGAGGGTTTGAATTGTTGAAATTCTTAGTATAATAATAAATACAAAAATATCTTTAAACGAAAAGTAAGGATGGAATGGAATTTTATCAATATTTCTATTAATTCCTAAAGGAGGAGGAAACAATCTTTCCCAGGAAAAAATATTAGAACTAGCATGTGCAGAATGCGTTCTTCGAACAAATCGAAAGATTATTTTTCTAAGCGTCTATCGTCAACCAGACGGATTATTCTCTGACTTTTTATATATTCTTGAGAAAGTAATTCACAAACTCATAATAGTAGAACAATTAGAAATAATAATCGGGGGTGATTTCAATCTTGATTTACACAAACAAAGTGACTACAAAGTATCTATGTTTTTAAATTTAATAAGTAGCTATAAGCTAAATGCAACCATTACATCGCCAACTCGCGTTACAAAGACAAGTAGCACCTGTATAGACAACTTAATTACAAATATAAAGTATACATATGCTAATGCTCTGGATACGAATATATCCGACCACAGAGGCCAATTACTCGAGTTCGTGTGCAGTAAGAAGAAAGATACAAAAACCACAACAAGAAGAGAAATAACTGAAAGTAACCCTCATAAGCTCAACGAAATGTTACACTTAAAACATTGGGAAGAAATCCAACCGTTCGGCGGGGAAGAATCATTTAACAGTTTTTATACAAATTATCTGAAAGCATTCAATACTTGCTGTCCCATTGCAATAAAGACGGTAAATAATTTCAAACCAAAAATACCGTGGTTCAACAACAAATTAAAACAATTGAAAAATAATCTAAATCTATTGTATGATATGTATAAAACAAACAAGAGTGAAATAATTTACAATACATATAAATCACTAAAAAAACAATACAAATCTTCCATTCAAACAGAAAAAAGAAGTTACAATACAAATCGAATAAAAAACAGCAACAAGCTCATCAAAAGAAATGTGGAAAATTCTGAAGGAAAATAAAAATCAAGATGCGAACCCTAATAAGGATATAAAATATATTTTAGAGTCAAATTTAAAGATTACTGATCCGCAACAAATCGTCAATACGATGAATAAACATTTTAGTTCGATTTGCACTGACCCTACTACACATGTAACAAACAATTCAAGACAAATAAGTATCAGTAGTTCAGGCTCAATCTTTCTCTATCCTGTAACCGAAATCGAAGTAAGTAATATAATAAGTACCTTAAAGAATACCACCTCCAAAGATTTAGATGATATATCTATCAATGTCTTAAAATTTACAAAACAAAAATGATTAAACCACTAACATTTGCTATTAACCAGTCGCTATGCAATGGTATATTTCCGAAAGCTCTTAAAGCGGGAAAAATTGTCCCACTTTACAAAAAAGGAGATGCCCATCTCGTAAATAATTACAGGCGAATTTCAATTTTACCAGCATTCTCAAGAGTATATGAACGATTTATATACAACAGGATAATGAACTATTTAGAAAATAATAATATATTGAGTCCAAAGCAATATGGGTTTAGAAAGGGCCTAACAACAACGCATGCGATTTTCGGTTTTATTGAGGAAACTGCCTGAATCTGATCAAAACTTATCTTTCTGAAAGAATACAGATAACAAAAATGCAGTTCAACAACATTCATTACACATCATCCGCAGCCACTCCGAAGACTGGTGTTCCACAGGGAAGCGTATTAGGGCCACTTCTTTTCCTAATATTTGTAAATGACATGCCACTCAATATTAATGGACACATTACAATGTTCGCAGACGATACCACCATTAACATGGAAAGCTACCGTCTAGATGAACTTAATAAAGCAACAAATGATGTGCTTGTTGAACTACATTCTTGGCTAACCAATAACAATTTAAGGGCTAATGTTTCGAAAACTCATATTATGCACTATAAAGCACCAACAGGACACACAAATATACAATTTAATGGCGAAACACTACATAAAAGGGATGAAGTAAAATTTCTTGGTATTACTATACAAAATGATCTAAAGTGGGATACACATGTTCAACAAGTGTCAATGCAAATATCGAAATATGCATACCTTATATTTGCAACACGCAAAGATGTGCACGAAGAAGCGGCTAGAATAACCTACGTGGCTTACTGTCAATCACAACTCACATATGGAATCATCTTTTGGAGCTGTACAACAAAAATGAATTTGCAAAAGGTATTTGTTGCTCAAAAAAGATTAGTAAGGGCTATTGCAAATACAAAACCATATAGCAGCTGTCGAAGCTTATTTAAACGACTCAAAATAATGCTTTTGGCCAGCCTCTACATCTACGAGTCTCTTAAATTCGTCAAGAATAATGAATATCTATCAAGGAATAACCAAGTACATCACAAACACAATACCAGAACAAAAACTATAAGACTTCCAAAACACAGTCATGCATTTTACCACAATTCATGTATAGTGCAGTCCTTAAAATTATATAACGTTGTGCCTGATAGAATAAAACAATTACCACAGAAACAATTCAAAAAAGGGTTAAGGAAATATTATTAACTAACTGCTGCTATACAGTAGATGAACTTATTAACGTGTGCGGCATTATATGACTGTACTTCAAATTTATATTGTAAACGTAATTTTATATTTTAAACTTATATTTTAATCTTATATCAGACCTTGTATTATATTTATTTAATTTATTTCCTAATTTTTTAACTAGATATAAGTTTTAATATGTTTGATTGTATCAATTTTAATATGTTTGTAGTGTCCTTATTTACACCTCATTTATTATTTATTTACTGTAACTGATTTTTAACTAGATATACGTTTTAATATGTTTGATTGTATCAATTATAATATGTTTGTAGTGTCCTTATTTACACCACATTTACTATTTATTTACTGTAACTGACCCACCCACGAATGTCTGTATATTCATACTGGAAATAAATGAATTATTATTATTATTATTATTGTTTGAACCTGTTTAATGTAAAAATAGAAGATAAAAACTAAAGTCGACACCGATGTTGTCAGATTACTTCTCAGCTAGGCAGTAGACCGCCGAAAAAAGAAACAATAGATTATCGTTAAATTAAGATTGGGACAAACAAATTTAAAAAGTTAATAAAAATAAAAAATTTGGAAAATCAAAGCTTGAAGACATTTGATTCTACAACAACGATTCATTTAATGAAACACGTATCAAACTTAACATTAATACATTTTTCTTAAATGATAAAATATACAATCAACATTTATTTATCTTCCTATAAAAGTAAAGGTACACATTCTAGGCAGTATATTTTGAACTTTGCATTAAATCAGTGTGTTGTACGCGTGGCGCATGAAGTAAAGTTTCGAGTTTAGAAAAGCCTGAACATTTGGATTTGTCGCGGCGCGACTCGCTTCACTCGCGCGCCCCAGCAAATCCAAATTTTCCGGCTTTTCTAAGCTCGAAATTTTACTTTATGCTTAGTCTGGGAGTGGAAACATTTGTTAGAAGTTATAAATAATATTGGCTCATAGTTGGTTCCTTGAGGAATCCCAGAAACTACGGAAACTGGTTTCGAAATTAAGGCGAATGTTTAAAACTTTAATTTCGACTTTCAGTTGAAAATAACTCGAAAACTGTCACTGCGTATATTAAGTTTTTGATATATTCTAAAAGAGAAATGTCCTCTTAACATCTACAAAAAATTCCATGAAGATTTGTTAAAGAATTTTCATGTAGTGAATGCTTTAAACTTTAATTTACATAAATATTTCAATAACATTCTAATTTTTTGACATTCAATTGAAAATAACTTGAAAACTGTCGAAAGCGTATTTTCTGTATCTGGCGTATTCTGAACAAGCACATTCTAGGCAGTATATTTTGAACTTTGTATTAAATCAGTGTGTAATACGCGTGGCGCATGAAGTAAAATTTCCAGTTTAGAAAAGCCTGAAAATTTGGATTTGCCGGGGCGCGCGAGCGAGGAAATTTTACTTCATGCTTAGTCTGGGAGTGGCAACACTTGTTAGAAGTTTCGTTCACAAAAAGTATAAATAATAATGGCTAATGGTTTCGAAATTAAGGCGAATGTTTTAAATTTTAATTTCGACTATCAATTGAAAATAAATTAAAAACTGTTGACGGCGTATTTTTCCACACGAAATTTCATAAAGATTTCACAAATAATTTAAATGTTGTGAATGTTCTAAACTCTAATTTACCTAAATATTTCCATAAAATTCTACTAATTTTACTTTCAATTAAAAATAACTCGGAAAGTGTCATAGGCGATTTTTTTTTTATTTTTGTACATATTTTGAAAGAGCAATGTCTTTTTAGCATCTACACCAATTTTCATAAAGATTTCACAAATAATTTAAATGATGTGAATGTTTTAAACTTTAACATACCTAAATATTTCCATAAAATTCTACTTTTTCCACTTTCAATTAAAAATAACTCGAAAACTGTCGAAGGCGTATTTTGTGTTATTGGTATATTTTAAAAGAGCAATGTTTTCCTAACATCTACACGAAATTTTATAAGGATTTCTTAAAGAATTTCCATGTGAATGTTTCAAACTTTTATTTATCTAAATATTCCCATGAAATTCTACTTTTTTCACATTAAATTGAAAATAACTCGAAAACTGTCGATAGCTTATTTACTGTTTTTGGCATATTCTGAAAGAGCATTGTCTTTCCAACATCCACACGAAATTCCATGACGATTTCACAACGTATTTCCATGTTGTGAATCTTTTAAACTTTAATTTACCTAAACATTCCCATAAAATTCTACTTTTTTACTTTCAGTTGAAAATAACTCAAAAATTGTCGATAGCGTATTTTCTGTTTTTGGAATATTCTGAAAGAACGATGTATTCCTAATATCCACAAAAAATTCTAATAAAATTTCACAAAGAATTTCCAACTTGTGAATGTTTTAAACTCTAAGAAAAATGTATTAATCTTCTCTGTTAAGTTTAATACATTTTTATTTAAGTGAATCGTTGTTGTAGAAATGTCCTCCAGCTTCGATTTGCCTAATTTTTAATTTTTTTTAACTTTTTAATTTTTTTGTCCCAGACTTATTATACAATACAAGATATTTTCGCGGACTGAGACTTGTCAACAAATGAATTCAATAAAAGGACAAACGTACTGGAGAGAAATTAAAAACTGTCGAAATATTTTCAATAAAAAAAAACCTCCAGAGTGCCATGGAAAATATTGTAGGTTGGCAACTCTAAAATTATATATTTTAATCTTATGTCTGACGTTTTATACGTCAATTGCTAAAGCGTTTAGCCAACATAAATATAAAAAAAGATGAAATCATGGCACTCTACAGGTTTTTTTTTTATTGAACATACGATACAAATTACCCAGCAATCTCATTGCTCTCGCTCGTAAGTGACGATATAACTACTGCTAATGCATTCTCTTATATAAAAAATACGTACGAACGGACATATAATGCTCAATTTGATAGAACCTATTATGACTTTGTGACTAACTGGTTCAATTCATTCGATATGAACAGTAGACCACAGCTTAACGACGACACACTTGACGAAACAGACTATTTCACACTATTACATTCTGGTAAACACTCCACCCCAGGTTTCGATAACATTCCTCGTGCAATCCTGAAATCCATGAATTCATCCTAAAACTATTCAACTACTATTACCACAATCAATTTTTTCGGACAGAATGGAAAAAAAGTTTAATCATCTGCATCTCCAAACTCGGAAACGACCCTTCACTTATCCCAAATTAGCGCGCCATAATACGCCATCCATTTATTAGAAAACTATTTGAATCTATACTAAAATAAAAAAATCCTAAATTCGACCATACTTCCACTAACAATTCTTACATCCAACATCCAAACAGTCCACTTTGAAGGCCAGAAAACAGCTGCATTATTCATAGATATTGAAAAAGCCTTTGATTTAGTGTGGTATCAACGTCTATTAACGAGTGTCTATAAACTATCGGTATCTCGGTTGCTTTAAAAAACAAATTACATATCTTAGATTATGCCATACAAAACGGTGAATCATGGAAACGTCAAATACATTTAATGATATGTCATTGGGTAGTGTCACAGTACTGAATTTAATTACGAAGTATGTTTCTGAAGTCAGAACCTTCTGGGATGCCGACAGTTTATAGACACTCGTTATATAAATGTTCCCTCCTGAACTTACCCCAGCACCTATTAATAAATAACTTCCTATCCAATAGAACTTCTCAAATTAAAATTATTCAATCTTATTTATTTCTCATCGCTCTTCAGCAAGGTGTTCTCCAAGGATCCCCTCTCCTATACAATTTATTCTACAGGGATATCTCTGATTCCATTCAAAGATGGTGCTCCAAGTGAAGTTATAATAAACCCTTCTAATTTCCAACTTTTTACTACCTACCACAAAATTACTCCCAGATCACCTAAACATTAATAATACCTCAATCTTACCAACATTCTCAGAATCCTATTTGATACGAAACTATTCTTTAAACCACAATACCTCTCCATTAAATTAAAAACAAAGCTGACATACAAAATCCAAGTTATTTCCACCAAAACAGCAACACATATTTATACATCGATTTGCCGCTCCATGTTGGATTACGGATGCATCCTTTCTAACCAATTTTGTTTTTCCACCTTCTACCATACCCAAGTAGCAGAAAGAGCATCCCTCAGAAACTTTTCTAAATTAAAACATTCCAATAGCCGGCTCCACAATCCTTTTAATCAACGAATACTTGACGTAATCGTTTATTTTTTTTTATCAAGGCGGGTCGCCTGAAGAATTGTGTAAAAAATACTTTTAGTTGTCAAAGTCAAAACCTTATACTTATTTATATTATTTAAATTATCGTTTGATCAGTTTGCGAAAACGAGACATTTTCCTCTCGCTGGGGACAGCGGGACAGACTGCCTCAAAGCGGGACGTATGGTCACGTTACGTATACTAGAACTAAGCACCAAACGTGTACTAGGACTAAGCACCATGCACTTTTAGAATCCTAAAAATATTAACATTTCAAATAAATTCTGTGTCCATCGAAATTCAAATATCCTTCCCAAATACAAATCCCCACTCGTTACACCACATCACATCCTGCATATTTATTTGACATCTTTAACTCCACTTTAGGCAACAATAAAAGATGAATGAGCTGCTTTTGAACTTTAGAATAAATCAGTGTTTTATACGCGTGGCGCATGAAGTAAAATTTCGAGTTTAAAAAAGCCTGAACATTTGGTTTGGTCGCGCAGCGCTACGCGACCAAACCAAATTTCTAAACTCGAAATTTTACTTCATGCTTAGTCTAGGAGTGGAAGACAATCGTGATATTAATTACTTCAATAAAAATATATTAGTTTAGCTTTAGTGATTTCTTTTTCAAATTCACGATTATTTTAACTAGTTCACTAGTTTCCACACATTTTGATTATTTATTCCATTCTTAATATTCAAATAGATTTATTAATTTTCAATTAATCAGCTCATTAGTTCGATTCACCAATACAGTTAAATATATTAAATTATTATTATTTATAATTATAACAAGTAGGTTCAAACAGGGCAGAAAGACCACAGGTCGCTAGCCCAGACAGACTAACCTATCGTTTTTAAATGTGTATATAAATTAAATATAAATGTATTTATAAAGTTCTAAATAATGATATGTGTGTCTCTATCTTTCCAAGCAGTTTTAAACATTTGAATTCCAGATTGTAAAAATCTTTTTACACGTAAAAATCTCAAACTGGTGTTTTATGAAAATAGTACATGCTTGAAAAAAAGTTAAGATACATTTTTTTAACGGTTAAAATTAATGAACGTCGAAACTCGAGTCAAACATTTTACAACTTTGACCTAAGACAAAAGGCCAAAGGATTGTCAATAATCTCCTAAAAATCCTACCCAAGACTAAAAAGCATTGACCTGTAATGCCTTAAAACTCTCATGTAGGTAAAGTTTAGAGATTTGCGTAGATGAGAGCTTCAAGCTTAGGTTTGTTATGCCCAAAACTCTCATCTAGGTAAAGTTTAGGGATTTGCCTAAATAAGAGTCTTAAGCTTAGGTATTATGCACGAAAAAGTCTAAAACCCTCTCGAAGAAAAAATTTGTAGCTTTGTCTACAATAGGGTTTCAGGTCTAGGTTTGACTTATTATCTGTTGCTTATTGAAGGAAACTAATGCCATGCCATGCTCCCAAGACTAAAAAAATTGAACTAGCTTTGCCTAGATGGGAGCTTCAAGCTTATTTACATCATTTTTTTATTGTTTTGACATATGTTTTCCCATTCAGTCACGGTTTGTCTAATTATCTGTTGCATACCTTCACCTTTTGGAATTCTAGGAAAATTTTATAGTTATGCCTGGAAAAGGGTCTTAAGCTTAAGTTAGACTTCTTATCTGTTGCTTCTTATCTGTTGCTTTTTAATGAAACCAACTAAAAAAGATTCTCAGGTGTCTTTTGTTAATTCTACGCAAGACAAAAAGAGGTTTTTAAAGGATTGAGTTGTAAAATATTTCTTTGTGTAGTGCTATGCCTAAAACCCCAATGTAAGTAATGTTGAACGCTTTGCCTAGATAGGAGCTTCAAATTTAGTTTTGCCTCATTTTCGGTTTCTTTCCATTACCCATTAGAATACATGTGCACGATCAAAGTTTAAAACCCTCTTCAAGTCAAAATGTGTAGCTTTACCTAGAAAAGGGTTTACGTTTGACTTCTTATCTGTAGCTCTTTTAAAATTTTCAAGAGTCGCTTAAAAATCCTACGTAAAAAAAGAGGTGGATATTAAACCTATATTTTATAAACCACTTTTTTTCTTGTGCAGGATTTCCAAGATTATAAAATATTTTGTTAAAGTACTGCAGTGTCTAATACCCTCATCTAGTTTTGTCTAAACGAGACTTTCAAGTTTAGGTTTGACATGCAATCTGTTGCTTTCTTTTACCTCTGGGATATTTAAATGACATTTAAAAGTGGGTTTCAGACTTAGGTTCAACTTCTTATCTGTAGCTTTTTGAGAAATCAATGCTATTCCATAAAATTGTCGAGTGTTTTTTGAATCTTCTACGGAACATAAAACAGACGTTAACTGCCAAGGCGATCCCCAGCTAGGTAGTCTCGATAGTTACGATCTTTAGGCGTTAATTGATTGCTAAATTAGAATATTTACACATGCAATGGATTATGTTGGCTTGCACAGGTTATTTGTTAATATGATTACTGGAAATATAGTTAATACAGAGTTTTATTAGTGTAAAATTCAATTTATCATTATATATATGATAAATTAAATTAATATATACATTATATACAGGGTGTCTCGCGAAGTTCTCCTGGCACTTAAGGGACATGTTCTTGAGATCATTTTAAGCAAAAATGTTCATATGAATACGCTTAAAAAAAACAAAAGATAAAAGACACCCATGCTCAGTTCATCATAGCACAGTATCCGTTAAAGATATGATGATTTAAATATTAACAATATGGAAGAGTTGCTCAAACTAAATTTATTCTACTTTTCTTAATATTATTCCAGGTTATTCACAAAGAAAGTAATTCTTACCACTACATTTTGAAAAATATTGATCACCATTACATTTAAGCCTTATATTTTTTTACAGTAAAATTAACTGTAAATCAGTGTTTTATACGCTTGGCGCATGAAGTAAAATTTCGAGTTTAGAAAAGCCCTGTAAAATAAAATATCTTTGTATTTATTTATTTTAGTTTTAACTTGCCCTGAACAAGCTGGAAAAAATCCAGAGAATTATTGGCTTAAATAAAAATAAAGCTTTCTGGCTGAGAAGACAAATATAATTTTTATAAAGTTTATAGAACTTTTGGTAACTTAACGGCATAAAACTACTAAATGTCACTAGAAAGTTTTTCTTTGGACCATACATATTCCAATTATGTGTTGTAGATTTTTAAATATTCGTTGTTTTCTAAAAAGAGGTCTATTTGAAGTTCAAACGAGTGTTTTCTACTCCCAGGTTAAGCATGAAGTAAAATTTCGAGTTTAGAAAAGCCTGAAAATTTGGTTTGGTCGGGTAGCGCGAAGCGCGGAGCGGCCAAACCAAATTTTCGGGCTTTTCTAAACTCGAAATTTTACTTCATGCGCCACGCGAATAAGACACTGATTTCAAGCGAAGTTCACTCGTTTACAATATTTCAGTGCTTTCAGTGTTTAATACGCGTGGCGCATGAAATAAAATATCGAGTTTAGAAAAGCCTAAAAATTTGGTTTTATAAACCATTTCAATGATACCACTTTTGTCCCACCATGCGATTTAAAAATCTGGAGTTATTGACATTTTGAAGCAAACTCTCAGGGATGCCAACCTTTTAGCAAAAAAATAATATCACCATTCGATTCTTTAATACGGCTTTTGAAATACATTTTTTTGTCTCAACTCTCTAGGACTAGCCGTTTTCTCAAAAAAAAAACCTGGAGCGGGGCTTTTCTAAACTCGAAATTTCACCTTATGCTTAGTCTGGGAGTGGAAGACAGTCGTTACTTTAAAATATGTCACAAGTGTTAAAATGTGTATCGTAACTGTCACAAAGAAAAACAAAAATTGCGATCACGTTATAGTTCAATTCAAACTCGTGTCAAGTTGGCACGATTGGTTAAACTATAATGACAGTTGACTTATGTCAACTGTCATTATAGTTTAAATGTTGGTTGTCGCCGACTTATGTGAACTGTTATAGTCCAAATGTCGGCTAGCGCCGATTTATGTCAACTGTCGTTATAGTCAAAATATCAACTATCATTGTAGTTCAAATATCGGCTACCGCCAACTTATGTCAACTGTTATTGTAGTCCAAATGTCGGCTAACGCTAATGTCAATAAGCAGATTGATTTGAGTTACTTTAAACTGACATTTTATTGTTTTCAAAAACAATTAGTTAGAGTCTTGCTACTTTTTAAATAAATCAATGTGTGACCTAGAAAAGTCAAAAGTCAGTTGGAAATTCAATGCAACACGAAAATAGGTTTTTAAAGCATTCAATTGTTAAACGTAAAACTTTTGTTTAAAGTATTGCCATGACCAACACCCTCTCAGAGAACAACAGATGAGAAGTTAAACCAAATCATGAAACCTAAGATTTTACCTAAGCTTGGGTTTCAGTCTCTGGCGTAACTTCTTATCTGCTCTCTTAAGCAACCGATACTTTAATACTACTTTAGGCAGAGTTTAAAGCTTCGGTTTACTTTTTGTTTGCTGTTCTCTAAAGAAACTAATAACATACCATTAGATTATCAAGAGCCTATTTGAAATTCTACGTTGATCTAACGTTATTAAGTCCTAGTTGCACCAAAAACGTTAAATCTCTGAACTCGAGTTCAAGCTGACAGTTCCTATTGTTCTAATGTCACTTTGAACTCGAGTTCAGAGATGAACCAGTTCAACATGTTTGGTTTAACCGGCCCTCAACTTTTCGGGAATTCTCTGATGACCGGACTGTTAATCGTGAACTTGTTTGAGATTTTTGCAATCGTACAAACTAAACCGATTGGTGTTGGCGATCGCTGTTTGCGAGTTAAAGTTTTCAAAATGGGGCGAAGTTCCTTTCATTAGATACCAACATACATCACAAAGAAATCCAAACATGTTGAATATTGAACATTTTGATGAACGGGCCCATTGTGTTTTAATCTATAATGGGTAATCAAGTATTTTAACAAATTCTATGGAAAATAAATCAGTTTTTCATAAATTTTAAACAAAATGAATAGACATGATAAAAGCAGACAAATTGGAACGTGGTATTTACAAAAGAAGCGGGCGATAATTGATCGACTGATGTCACGACTAACCTTTTAGCATAATTAGGAATATTTATTTTTTTCATGTTGGTCACGTGAAATACCGATATGGCGCCGATAATGCACCCAGCGCGGACGCAGCCATTTGTTTCGTCACGGCAATTAAAACGTGTCGAAACCGAGCGTTACCGCAATCTATTATTAGCCAATTTTGATTCCAAAATGTTTAACTGATAGACATAACCGGTACATATTAATTATACGATGCGATAACGAAATTAAAATTTGAAGAATTTTTTTTAGTTGTTTGTGTAGTTTTGTAAATTAACCATGGGCGTAGCCAGGATTTCCAATTGAGAACATTTGAGATTTTCAAAATTAATTTTGCGCTATTTGAATCAATCAATTAAAGTGTTGACAGTACATGAATTTTTGAGGCGTGCCATATGTAAAAAGTCGTAAGTGCCAATTTTCAAGTAATGCGTTTTATATACGGAATATGTCCTAAATGTCATGCTTTACTTGTACAATAAATAACAATAAAAGTGCGATTCTTTTCGCAATCTACAACAAGTTAGTCTTACAAAGACTATATCAAACACTCATTGAAACAACTAATTCCCGGGCTAATACCCCGACGGACATTGAATTATACAACAAGTGTTTGCTGTTACATACAGTAACCTACTGCAAATGTAACAATTTTGGTCAAATTATTCAGGCCATCTATAGACGCGTTTCGAAATTTATCTCTCCTCAGTATAGCTTTGCCATTCCCTCTAAACAATTTGACACCTTAGACTGGCGATCACGTTACCGTTCAAACATAAGTGTAAATGAAATTGCCAATTCTTGGTTGCAGAATACTTCAAACAATAAAAGTGCGATTCTTTTCGCAATCTACAACAAGTTAGTCTTACAAAGACTATATCAAACACTCATTGAAACAACTACTTCCCGGGCTAATACCCCGACGGACATTGAATTATACAACAAGTGTTTGCTGTTACATACAGTAACCTACTGCAAATGTAAAAATGTTGGTCAAATTATTCAGGCCATCTATAGACGCGTTTCGAGATTTATCTCTCCTCAGTATAACTTTGCCATTCCCTCTAAACAATTTGACACCTTAGACTGGCGGTCACGTTACCGTTCAAACATAAGTGTAAATGAAATTGCCAATTCTTGGTTGCAGAATACTTCAAACAATAAAAGTGCGATTCTTTTCGCTTTTGATATAGTCTTTGTAAGACTAACTTGTTGTAGATTGCGAAAAGAATCGCACTTTTATTGTTTGAAGTATTCTGCAACCAAGAATTGGCAATTTCATTTACACTTATGTTTGAACGGTAACGTGATCGCCAGTCTAAGGTGTCAAATTGTTTAGAGGGAATGGCAAAGCTATACTGAGGAGAGATAAATCTCGAAACGCGTCTATAGATGGCCTGAATAATTTGACCAAAATTGTTACATTTGCAGTAGGTTACTGTATGTAACAGCAAACACTTGTTGTATAATTCAATGTCCGTCGGGGTATTAGCCCGGGAATTAGTTGTTTCAATGAGTGTTTGATATAGTCTTTGTAAGACTAACTTGTTGTAGATTGCGAAAAGAATCGCACTTTTATTGTTTGAAGTATTCTGCAACCAAGAATTGGCAATTTCATTTACACTTATGTACAATAAATGCCGGTGCGATAATGCTGCTACAAGTGGCAGAAATAGGGACTTAATTATCAAAAATTTATAAGTGCAACAGTACTGTTATTCAGTTTTATGCTTCTCCTGTAAAATATGTCATTTGGTACTTAGGACCATTTTCATATGGCACGCTTCATTTGTGAAATAATCGCTAAAATGTGTTTTGGTCATCTTAACTTAAAACTTGTTTTCTTTTGAGTTGTACTGTTACTTCAGTAAGCAAATTAAGAAGTGTATTATTAAAAAGACGAATACCAACAAACAAAAAGCGTTTTAACACTTGAGGTCCGAAAAAATGAAACAATAACCTAAAGAGAACAACAAAAAAACGTGTCGAAATTTAATCAATGAAATCACCAGAATGCAAATCCCTGCACAGTTTAACCTCAATTTCGATTTCGTAACCCGTTTGCGGCGGCTAGCCGCGCGCAAAAAAATAATAATCGAGAAACAAAAGGACGAAGATCGACGCGCACACACCGCGGAGAAAAATAAGCGAATTCCGTTCCGATTTCGCCTGCAGAGAAACAATCGAACGAGCAGAAACGAGCGAGACGGATTCCGATCTCCGTGCGGTTGTGACGGAGACGGAACAAGAGATCGTTCGCCTTGATTGTTTCCGGATAGGGCGGCCATCTTGTTTTCCGATCGTCTCGATTCATTCAAATGTTATTCAAGAGCTCAAGCGACCAGCGGAGGCTCTCTCTCTCTTTCTTTCTCTGGTAATAACGGTGAACGTGTAACCTCTTTTATGAACCCGATGTTATTACCTTACCGTGTCTTAAGTGAAGAGTATAAATAAAAATGGCTTGTAATTATGTTTATGCGTATATTATACACTCAAGTTATATACATTGTAAATTCTGTATTTTTATTGTTATATATTTATGTATATATTATGGTTGCACTATAATTTTAGAAATGTAGAATGTTACATATACTGTCATATAACGTTGTAACAAATCAAATAAGATTTTAAATATTTCGTTATATAACTCAATATCCGGCGGTGTATTTGCACGGGAACCAGTTGTTTGAATGGATATTTATTGTCTTAGTAGTCTTATGAATTAAGGGCCAGTTGCACCAAACATGTTGAACTGGTTCAAATCTGAACTCTTATTCAAAGTGACATTAGAACAATAGGAACTGTCATCTTGAACTCAAGTTCAGCTTGAACTCGAGGTTAACCTTTCTGGTGCAACTGGAAATAAGACTAATTGTTTGCAGTTTATACAAACACTTTCATAATTTTACATACCGTGCGATCGTTTAAAACATGATTTAGAGTAGGCTTTGAATTTTAAATTAGATTGAAACTACTGTTAACTGTTAACACATAGTTTAACATAACCTTAAATTTATTCCATCATTTAATTAGCATTCTGGGCAACCGCACAAAAAAATGCCACCTACTCTAAATCTTAATTTAAATGATCGCAGGGTAGTTTCGAAAATTCAATTTTCAAGCGTGACATTACTTGTCAAAATACAAATATACAATTGATACCTTTCAATGCACAGGTATAGCGACGAAATGTCTTTTTTTGGGAGCGGTCGTAGGAAAATTGTATATTATTAATATTTAAATTACGAGTAACATATTGTGACTCAACACTATTCCGATATTTTAACATTTTCGAAATTATTTAACTATCAATAGATACATCATGATATTTCCGCAATCCGAAGAAACTTGACAGCAGATAAGAAGTCAAACCTTAACTTGATAGACTCTTCAAGCAAAATTTCTCTTTTTGTTTTTTAGAATTATACGCAATACATTAAAATGATATTTTTCTTGCATATGAATTACGAAAGGTAGATAATATTTAACATTTATATACATATATTTATATATTTATATACATATATTTCTATGTTACGGTATAGCAAAAGATGATAAATAAAGATTATTATTATTATTATAACAATTAGTAAAAGGTTAAACCTAAGCCCGGAACCCTTGCAGGCAAAGCTCCACATTTTGCCTAGATGACAGTTTTAGCGATAGCTAGACTATAAAAAAAAACATTTCACGTATCTATAAACTTTATTGCACAAAATATTTTCATAATTCAAAGACACTTTTTTAAAAAGAGATAAGAAATCAAACCTAAGTTTCAAACTTTCGCTGAGGCAAAGCCCGAAAATTTGACCTAAGTGAGGGTTTTGGATAAGAAAAATTTAATACCCCAAGAGCTTCTGTTTTTTCTTTTGGGAAGGATTTTTCAAAAGACTTTTACAAGATTTGCAATCTAATGTACCATGTCATTGGATTGCAAATCTTTTAAAAGTCTTTTGAAAAATCCTTCCCAAGAGAAAACAGAAGCTCTTGGGGTATTAAATTATTCTTATCCAAAGGGATAATATAATAAAGAGCAATACATAATAAGTTAAATCTATACCTGAAACCCTTTTGGAAAATTTACCTGGAAGGGAGTTTCAGGTACAGATATAATTTGGACAAAAGATTTTATTATTAAAGTAATTTTAAAATAGCAACCCCAAAACTGACAAAAGATAATTGACTGGAGGCAGTCGAGGAAATGCCAAAATATTATAAAGAAAAATTGAATTTACAGAATATTCACAGAATATTAAAACGAATTAAAATTAAAATCGAGTTTTTGCCAAAATGTAGTCTCGTTGAGACTTCTCCAAATATTCATTGAAACAACTACTTCTCGAGCTAATACCCCGACAGATATTGAATTATACAATGAATATTTGAGTTACACGACAGATTCACTGTTCTATGCATAATTTATATGAAAAATGCAACATCACGTCACATTATTGTCTCATCAAACTAAATGAACCAGCAGGATATTGAAATAAATTAAAATTCCCTTAATGTTCAATTTATTTCAATTTCCTGTTAGTTCATTTAGTTTGATGAGAGAATAATTTGACCTGATGTTGCATTTTGCATACAAATTATGCATGGAACAGTACATCTGTCATATAACTCAATTATCTATTGTATATATTAATATCCAAATATTCATTGAAACAACTACTTCTCGAGCTAATAGTTAGAAGTAGTTGTTTCAGTGAATATTTGGAGGTCTCAGCGATACTACATTTTGGCAAAAACTCGATTTTAATTTAAACTTTTTGCAGAAAGTCGATATTAATTTTAATCGTTTTTATATTTTGTCAAAATAGTAATGTAAAAAACATGCTAGTGGATCACATTTCGACGTTTTTGATATACCTACTCCTTTTACTTTATTATGTCTTTATGTTTACTGATCTTTACCTATCGGGTCTACAACAAATATTGTCCTGGGTGGCTGTGGAATTAAACATTATTGTCGATTTTTACTTCAAAATTATTGAATCTGACGTTTGTAAAGTCATAACGTATTTCAGAGAAGTACAAATCTACATTCACGTTAGATTCCACAGCCATCCAGGGCTTCAATAATTGTTGGATTGTTTAGATCTAATTGTCGACTTTTTCAATACGTGAATATTTAAAACAACAAGAAGTAGTGTTTATGTTATTTGAAATATTTACGAATTAAAAAAGTCGTCAATTCGTTTTAAAATTTAGTCAATTGTGAAGGCACATTAATAAATTATAGATATTTATTAATGCGTCTTCACATTTGACTTAATTTTGGATTTGTCGCTCCGCTTCGCTACGCGACAAATTCAAATTTTGAGGCTTTTATAAACTCCAATATACAATATAATAATTGAAGTCTCTTATACGTCATTGTATGTTGTAAGTAGATGGGATAATTCGCGAATCTATACACGATTCCATTTGTTTCTGGATCTCGCCTAGCTATGGAAAAGTGACAGTTTAAGTATTGTAAATGCGGCTGGTTGTGTTTTAAATCAGGGTTTTTAAATGTCACTGTCAGATGTTCGATTTTAAGGTTATAATTTCTGACTATTGTGATCTTACACTCTTGCCTGTTTTACAAATTTTCAGATATAAAAGGATAATAATATGCAGTTTTAAGATTAACAAAATTTAGTACTTGGTTTTTGTACATACAAACACAGCAATAATATTGTATATAACAAATATAATGAATTCGGCTCTGCAAACTTATTTCGTCATCCATTTGTATTTCTCGCTTGGGTCTTCCCGTTAACACATTTTGATCAACTCCATCCATCCACCTTAATTTTGGTCATTCATTTGTAGATTTGGATTACTTTGCCTAAAATGTTTGTAGGATTTCAGAATTTGTAACCTTTTTGATTCAGAGATAATCTTTGGCATGTTAATATTTAATATGTGCCTGAAATTATTTTTCACTTTGACATTGACACAGCATTGCAACACTAGATTAATTTGATTTATTAATAAAATGCTCGAAGAAGCGACCGCGTGGCGAAATAATTGTTGCAAGATTAACAATAAACCTCTTGAAAATTAAAAAGAGGATTACTTATGATATCATAAATTATTGCAACACTGTTAAAATAAGGAATCAGGAGTGGCAATTAATAAAAAATGTAAATGTTGATACTGCAACATAACAACACGAAAGCATGGCTAGGCGAGATCCAGAAACAAATGGAACCGTGTATAGTAGACATTCCCTCTGTGGTACATTTCAAATATTATGATAAAAGAAACAACTTCTATATACCTTATAATTTTATATAAAAGTGGTAAAAACATTAAAGTGTTTTCTTTATCTTAGGTAATTAGCTAAATTTTACTAGAAAAACAATGCTTTCATTAAATCCATCGCATTCTTCATATTTAATAACAGTAATTTAACTTCATAACTAGAACCATGTGAGAAACGTTGGAAGAACTCTTGCATACATTCTTTAATTCATTCATATGCATATAAAATAATACCATTTTAATGTTGCTTTTATCATACTCACACAACTTTCCCACAATATAGTTATTTAATTAAGTAAAACAACACTCTTTACGGCTACTGTATTTATTTACGAAAAATTGCCCATTAAAATATTTCCGACTCGCTTAATGAAAATATAAGTTAATGACCCAATACACGTTTTCGTCACGCTGCATCGATTTTTTAATTTTAATTAACTTTTGCTTTATATAAATAAAAAACAGCGACATACAAGTTTATAATTAACAGTGCGATAAAAATGGCACGATAAAATATTTATGACAGGTTAAGTTTTTTTTTTAAGAATATATTTTCAAAATTGTTCATCATATGTCGATTAAATCCGGCACATTTATAGATGAAGAGTACAGGGAAAAAACAAGGAATGTTATTTTTTCAACAATTTTGACTAGCAGCGTCATCTGGTGGGGAAAATTAAGGACTATTAACCGTTTGTTTATTCAGGGGAAGAAATGAAACGTCAATGTATTATTATGCTTCTAAATTACCGATATAGGAAAACAACGAGGAATGTCATTCCACTGTCCTTATATATAACAAATAACGTTATATCAACATTGTAGCAACATTAAACGTTGTTTTAATTATAAATTAAATTGCCAATTCTTGGTTGCAGAATACTTCAAACATTAACAGTGCGATTTTTTTCGCAATATATAACAAGTTAGTCTTATAAAGACTATATCAAACACTCATTGAAACAACTTCTTCCCGAGCTAATACCCCGACGAACATTAAATTATACAACAAGTGTTTGCTGTTACATACAGTAGCCTACACTAAATGTAACAATTTGGGTCAAATCATTCAGGCCATTTATAGACCCGTTTCGAGAATTATCTCTCATCAGTATAGCGTTGCTATTCCCTCTAAACAATATTTGACACCTTAGACTGGCGGTTACGTTACCGTTCAAACATAAGTATAAATGAAATTGCCAATTCTTGGTTGAAGAATACTTCAAACAATAATAGTGTGATTCTTTTCGCAATCTACAACAAGTTAGTCTTACAAAGACTCAGGAAGTAGTTGTTTTAATGAGTGTTTGATATAGTCTTTGTAAGACTAACTTGTTGTAGATTGCAAAAAGTATCGCACTTTTAATGTTCGTTGTTTTAATGTTGATGAAACATTACTTAAATGGATTTGCTCAGTAGGATCGCATTCTCGTATAAAAAAAAAATGGTGATGTGTCCATCATAGCCCAACAATATGGAACAGTTGCTCAAACTAAATTTATTTTACTTTTATTATTATTTTTCCAAAACTATTCACAAGAAAGTTATTATTGCAATTTTCGCTACAGCTCGGTAAATATTGATTACCATCATATCTAAGCGTTACATATTTTTAACTGTACTGTAAATCAGTCTTTTATTTTGCGCGACCCTCGACAAATTTTCTACGCGGGGCTTTTCTAAACTCGAAATTTTACTTCATGCTTAGTCTGGGAGTGGAAGACACTCGTTAATTTAAAATACATCATATCGTAGTGAAAAGTATTTATAATTAAAACATTGATTAGTTTCGATCCCAGATATTTTAGATTTAATATTTACAATTATTTATTGCTATAAGTGATTCTTTAAACGTCTTCGCTTAAGATTGATAATATTGCCAAGACTAGTTCAATCACGGTTAATTAATTCAAATAGTTAAATATTCTAATAGGAATATTTAAATCACTAAATTATTCATATTTGAATATAAATATTGAAATTTTCGAATAATTCAAATATTGGTGAATGGATATTTGGTTACATAACCATGAAAAATATCCAACGTTAATAGTATATTTTTAACTTCACTTGAAATCAGTGTTCTATACGCGTGGCGCATGAAGTAAAATTTCGAGTTTAGAAAAGCCCCGCGAAAATTTGTCTCGGGTCGCTGCGCGACCCTCGACAAATTTTCTACGCGGGGCTTTTCTAAACTCGAAATTTTACTTCATGCTTAGTCTGGGAGTGGACAACACTGGTTCTTAGAAGTTTCAAATTGAAGGATCACTCTAGATTACTAAGCTTATTACCATTTTACAAAGGCTACAGCTCGAAGGACCAACCATGGTCTTCGGAGATCGAAGGACTGCAGGGAATCGAAGTTTTTTTTCAAGAAAACAACGAATATCTGAAGGTTTACAGCATGGATAGGAAAGAAAACATCTAAATTTGAAAAAATATCGAAGTTGGGTTGGTTTTCAGTGCATTTTTAACTTCACTTTAAATCAGTGTTTTATACGCGTGGCGCATGAAGTAAAATTTCGAGTTTAGAAAAGCCCCGTGAAAATTTGTCTCGGGTCGCTGCGCGACCCTCGACAAATTTTCTACGCGGGGCTTTTCTAAACTCGAAATTTTACTTCATGCTTAGTCTGGGAGTGGAAGACACTCGTTAATTTAAAATACATCATATCGTAGTGAAAAGTATTTATAATTAAAACATTGATTAGTTTCGATCCCAGATATTTTAGATTTAATATTTACAATTATTTATTGCTATAAGTGATTCTTTAAACGTCTTCGCCTAAGATTGATAATATTGCCAAGACTAGTTTAATGACGGTTATGAAATTATCAATATTCATGTTTTACAAAATAATAATAATTATATTTTAATATTTTATACGCGTGGTGCATGAAGTAAGTTTTCTAGTTTAGAAAAAAACCCGAGAGAAATTATCTACGCGGGGCTTTTCTAAACTTAAAATTTTACTTCATGCTTAATCTGGGAGTGGAAAACACTTGTTTTGTTGATTTATAAATTTTGTGATATTTGTGGATTTAGACAAATTTCATGAGATCAATATTTCGAGATTTTTTATCAATTTATTAATGTTCATGTAGATTTTCGATATTTCGTGTTTTTCGTAAACTATTCAATTTTTGTCGTTTTATAAAATTTTAATGAGTATACTTAATTGTTGTTGAGTTGCGTGAAGATGGTTTTAAATTAATGAAACACTTCTATCTTTTCTTCACTTATTTATTTGGAGTACCAAATGCACATTTCGATCACGATGTGATCATTATCAATGGTTGACAAATACTATTTGTCAACCATTGATAATGATCACATCGTGATCGAAATGTGCATTTGGTACTCCAAATAAATAAGTGAAGAAAAGATACAAGTGTTGCATTAATTTAATGAGTATGCCAACCTACAAGATTTAAAACAATTTTGCAGTCCAAAAAGACGCACCTACTTTGACAGACTGTCACATGAATAAATGCAGTTAAGGTTAAACACCTCATAATAATAATTGACATTCCTCGTTTTTGACCTTTTTTCTTCAGCTGAGTTAATAAAGATATCAAAACATAGGTTTTTGTTTATGCTGTCTAAACGTATTTTTATGTGGCGCTAATAAAAACATACAAAACCAATAGTATGGTGAAAACTGAAACAAAACTGCTTAGTAGTATTCACACAATATAAAAGTTAAACCTAAAATCGTGTTTTTCTCAGAATGTATAAAATCTGACATTCCCTGTACTCTTCAGATGTAATTAGATTTTATAATTATGAAATTTCAAAACGTTCAGACCATAAGTAAAAAAGTCCCGTTATTAATTGTTAATATAAATACAGACTATGAATTTGAATTTAAATATTAAAAAATAATTGGTTGTACATCTTTTTAACAACTGATAATATTTCACATTTCTAACTTGATGTTATAGTATTAAAGGATATAACATCATTATCCAAACTTGTGTTTTGCACGCGTGGCGCATGAAGTAAAATTTTCAGTTTATAAAAGCCTGAAAATTTAGATTTGACAGCGCGCTGCGCTTTGCTTAGAGACCACACCAAATTTTCAGGCTTTTCTCTGTCAATACATGAATATTGCAAGTTACATTGCATTTATCTAATTATAAATGAAATTGCCAGTTTTTGGTTGCAGAATATTTAAACATTAAAAGTGCGATTGTTTAGAGGGAACGGCAAAGCTATACCGATGAGAGACAAATCTCGAAACGCGTCTATAGATGGCCTGAATAATTTGACACAAATTGTTACATTTGCAGTAGGTTACTGTATGTAACAGCAAACACTTGTATAATTCAATGCCCGTCGGGGTATTCGCTCGGGAAGTAGTTGTTTCAATGAGTGTTTGAACTTGTTGTAGAAGCGCACTTTTAATGTTTGTCTACAAATTCACAATAACGTTAAAACAAACTTTAAATTTTCCACTTAAAAAAAAAATACACGTTTTCTGCCTCTTTATATAAATAACCATTACACGTTGCGTACTTAAACATAATTAAAATCGGAAATATTTTTGTATCGAACATATTTACATTCTAAATGCATATTCAATACAGGATATCAAAACAAATAAATATTTATAATTATGTTGCAACGCACAAGAAAAAAAGAGAGAGTGAATAATTATAATAAGTATAATAGGTACCTAATAGGAAAAAAAATCGAACCATTTCTGGCAGAAATTTCGTTTTCCGTTTACGGTTATAAAATATCGTCACGAATGCGCGTGTGGAAAATTACTGTTAACTGTTAGTCGTCGCACGTAAATGGTTTCAGTGAAATTCCTTCTACTCTGTGCATATGAAAGTTTTTTTTCTTTTCTGCTGTTACATCTTTATTTTGCATTCGACTAACATTCCTTTGCATTAATTACACCTAGTGCGATACGACTCAATGTCAAATTCATAGTCATTACTTCATAGTCATCAACATTCCAATATCAACACTAACAAACAAAAATAAAATAATTATTATTCTATAATAAAGTAGGGTTTATGTTATTTGAAATATTTACGTATTAAAAATGTCGTCAATTAGTTCAAAATTAAGGTTAATGTGAAGGCACATTAATAAATATCTATAATTTATTAATGTGCCTTCACATTTGATTTAATTTTGAAACTATGAGGGGGGTCCGATATTAAAGGTACAGGCCAAAATATATATATTTTTTGATAAATATTTAATATATTCTACAAACAACTATATATCTTTGTTTATTTCTCGACATATTCTCCATAAAGATTGAGACGTTTATCCCAGCGTGACAGTAGTTTGAACATCCCTTCATGGTAGTGTTGCCTGTCAAGTCGATTAAAGTAGTCCACAACTATGTCTTGCAATTCCTGAGTGTCAACCTCTCCTTGGATTTGACGTGTGCGGTCTTGCGCCATTGTGAAAAAGTTCAACTTCATCGTGCAAATGTTTGCCTCCTTCAATAATTTGTTTGCGGTGTTTGTTTCATAGGCACTTGTACCTTTAATATCGGACCCCCTCGTAATTGACGCCTTTTTAATACGTAAATATTTCAAATAACGTAAACACCACTTCTTGTTATTTTAAATATTCGCGTATTGTAAAAGTCGACAATTAGTTCTAAAAAATCCAACAATTATTGAAGTCCTGGATAGCTATGAAATCTAACATGAATGTCGATTTGTACTTCTCTGAAATAAGTTATGACTTTACAAACGTCAAATTCAATAATTTTGAAGTAAGAATCGACGACAATGTTTGATTCCACGGCCATCCAGGACTTCAATAATTATTGTACACCCGACAGTTAAAGATCAGTAATCTGACATAATAAAGTAAAAGGAGTAGGTATATCAAAAACGTCAAAATATGATTCACTGGCAATCGAAACTTTCAGGCTTTTCTAAACTCGAAATTTTACTTAATGGGTCAGGCGTATAAAACACTGAAATATTGTAAAGTTAAAAATATACTGTTTATGTTTTATCTTATATTAATTAATTTTAAAAATGTTTATTTTGATTATTTCGAACTTCTTCGGCAATTTGTTTTATAATATTAATAAACAATATACATTAAAGAAAAAATCCCTGTATGTATGTAATTTTAAATCTTAAGTTAATTCCTTGACTAACAAATTGCCGAAGAAGCTCTAAATAATCATATGAAATATCCCAAGTGCCCAGGCATATTACCGAAAATTATGCAGACCTGACACACACGTGTTTGTTGCAACGAGAATTGAACAATCGCGTGACAGAAGGGAACATTTACGGGATATATATGCCTGCACGAGGGATATTTGTTTAAACAATCGCTAGAACAAAAATAATTTATTAAAACATATCAACTAGTTTGAGTAGATAACTGTCATTAATAATTCGTATATTGAAAGCAAAACTTCGGTGAACGAAACGGAAGAAAATCATCGAAATGTTTATGATAATTGTACTTTTAATTTCACCAACTGTCGCAATTTTGATCTCTTATAAATAAATACGCTATATATCCTTATTTTTGATGTTCTTGTTATTTATCTTTAATAATAAAATAATTGAAAATTAGGCATCGTTATCTTTTGCGGGAAATATTCGAATATTTTGCCCGGCCAAATATTCACTGTCAAAATATTCACGTAATTCATACGTGGTTGTCTAATTTTTAAGTAATACGTCATTTTGGTTGATCCAATTCTTTAAATTGACGGGTGAGGGCGATTGTCAAAATAAACATTTGTAAAATTAATTAACGTTAATATTTTGAAATAATGGAATTATTATTTCTTTTCATGCGCAGTGGGTTTATTTTATTGTTAACTCGTACTACACTCATACTTGTTTAAGTTAGAGTCCAAACATACTAGAGCATCAATGCTAGAATGTGTGTTCCAGTTTTCTGTATTTACTTTCTTTATTTATTAATAATAGTCAGCATTGTCAATCAAAGGTGTAACAAACATTTAAAAGTGGGATCTCTTCGCTTGTGTCCCTTATCGTTGTATGAACTATAGACGTAGCTAGTTTTTTTTAATAACAGGCTTGAAACCTTACTTATTGAAAGTTTATCACTTTAAAGATCCATCCATCCTAGGGAATTTTTACGTATATCAATAGCTACATATAAATCATCTTATTTACTTACTTCATGTTAGGTAACATTACTCAAATTGTCATCCAACCTTATTTGAAATGTCCCAAACCTTGTGTAAACAACCACACAATTAGCCTCAACCAACCATAATCGTTTTTTCTACGGTAATTTAATCATAATGTAAAATTTAGTCACTAGTTGGTTACTTAGTTTAATATATTAATTCTAATGAGTGTTTCCACTCCTTGATTTCGGTGGATCACTAAGTATATTTTGAACTTCACAATAAATTATCGTTATACCGGGTGATTTATTTAACCTGGAATAGCGTATATCTCGAAAATCACATCTAAGAGTTGTATATTTTTAACTTAACTGTAAATCAGTGTTTTATACGCGTGGCGCATGAAGTAAAATTACGAGTTTATAAATGCCTGAAAATTTGGAATTGTAGGCGCGCGAGCGAAGCGAGGCGCGCCGGCAAATCCAAATTTTCAAACCTGATTTACGATTTTACACAGTTTGGGATAAGCTCATGTAAATTATCGATTTAATTATCGATATAATAATCGATGTAATAATCGATATAATAATTGATGTAATAATCAATATAATGATCGATGTAATAATCGATGTAATAAACTGTATACAATAGTCGATTATATCGAGATATTTTAATGAATTTGGTTATCGTGTGTCGATTATTCGCATCACCAATGGAAACATATTTTATGATTAACACAGTTTAATATTCTTACAGATTTGCTTAAAACAAAAATATCCTTTCTGGTAAAAAAAAAGGTTAAGAACCACTGCTCTATATAAACACATTTAGGGCGTTAGCTCATTTACAACTAGTACCCCACTAAGCGAAAAATAAACAAATAACATTATATCAACAATGAACGTTGTTTTAATGTTGATGAAACAATACTTAATTGTGTTTGCTCAGTGGAACTAATTTGACTTATCATAAAACTTTGTGGAACTAGCATTTAAATTAAAAATCTGCAATATTTACTATTTATACCTAAACCACAAAATTATAAGAACATTTTTACAAATCAATATTACTCATAGCCTATCAATCTATAGGCGATGTCGCCATTGCAATAAGGATCAGTGATGCAAACGTTGCTGCTTGCTGCAAACGGTTTGGAAAGCGAAATTGGCGCTGGCCTTTAAAAACCCAGAGCAGGTCACCAACCGCGACGAATTTATGCAACGGAATTTGAAAAACGCCGTTTCCGCGTGTCGCCTCGCCAACGGAACAATAAAACAACGGGCATATCACAAACACGAAAATATAAATCCTTATTAAGAATACTTATAAATCGAACAATGAATATTCATAACGGTCCGTGAAAACAATCACCATTATCATGCAAATCTTTGAAAAATAACAATCTCTGATTAATTGTAAGAACAATTAAGTAATAACGGAGCGTTAAATCCACTCCAATACGAATTAATATTACAATTGAAAATGTGGTTTAATACTGAAGAATATTTAACTAATATCATGCATCAGGGGATTTATTTACTGGTATGGAAATGAAAACCAAAATCATGATGTAGATGTAGCACATATACAAAACTTCGTGTATGTTATCGTAATTAAATATTATGAGTCATAATTTATAATTATTCAGGGAGTTTTTCTTTCAAGTATACATATCCCAATTATATGCTGTAATCATCAGAAATTCGTTATTTTTTTCAAATTGAATTTGCAGCTTTAAACGAGTGTTTTCCACTCCCAGGCTAAGCATGAAGTAAATTTTTAGGCTTTTCTGAACTCGAAATTTGACTTCATGCGCTTCGTTTTACAAACACTAAGTTATTGTGAAGTTGAATAACAAACACATCATCCCTAATTTGAATAAAACTGGATCAAATATTTAATCTGTGATCAACTATTTCCAGTGTTAATAACAAATAATTAGGTTTTCGATATTTCTTGTATAAAAACTAATAACTGGTGGTCTTGCACATTTTGTTCTTCTTCTTAGAATAAAGCTGTTAAGTTTTTTTTAAAATTGAGGACACTAACAAAAACTTGACAATATTTCAGTGTTCTATACGCGAGGCACATGAGGTAAAATTTCGAGTTTAAAAAAGCCTGAAAATTTGGATTTTTAAAAAGTAATAACTGTTGGACTTGCACTTTTTTTTTTCTTAGAATAAATCTGTTAAGTTTTTTAAAACTTAAGGACACTAACAAACACTTGAAAATATTTCAGTGTTCTATACGCGTGGCGCATGAAGTAAAATTTCAAGTTTAAAAAATCCTGAAAATTTGGATAAAAACTAATAACTGTTGGACTTGCACATGTTTTTTTCTTAGAATAAACCTGTTAAGTTTTTTTTATAGATTGAAGATACTAACAAAAATTTCACAATATTTCAATGTTCTATACGCGTGGCTCATGAAATAAAATTTTGAGTTTCGAAAAGCCCGAACATTTGGATTTACCGTCACTCGCTTTGCTCGTGCCGGCAAATCCAAATTTTCAGGCTTTTCTAAACTCGAAATTTTACTTCATGCTTAATCTGGGAGTGGAAAACACTCGTTTAAAGCTTCAAATTGAACTCTTTTAAAACAAGCGCAAGTGTATACTTGAAAGAAAAATTCCCTATACTTTTAATATTAAGTATCATTAAATAAATATCAAATCAATAAATATATTATCGATTTAATGAAGAAAGGTTTAATTTTCTTATCACAGTACGCTTACCAATTTACAAGATTTTGCCGATCGCACCCGTAAAATAAAACAACGACGTCTTGGCAATCGTTTCAGTGTTCACCGATTTTTATTTTGGCGGAAATACCAGTTAAGAACCGCTGTTTTAAGCACTGGATATAGACTCTAGTCGACCTCAACTCTAAACTGAGGGTTTTAAACAGCCTAGAAATTCTAATATTATAGAAAACAGCCTCTAAACTCTAATATCTAGACTCTAATCTCTAAACTTTGCTTTCTAGGCGCTCTAAACTCTGTACTCTAGCTGTTCAACACTCTGTACTCTAGGTGCTCTAAACTCTAGACTTTAGGCAGTCGGCCTTTAAACTAAACTCTAGGCTGTCTAGAGATTCCTAGACAGCCTAGACTCTACTGTGTACATACTAATATCTAAATTGTGTAACCTAGGCGCTCTAAACTCTAGATTTTAGACTTTAAGCAGTCGACCTAGACTCAAAACTTTGGACTTTAGGCATTCGACCTTGACTCTAAGCTGGAGAATCTAGACAGCCTATACTCTACCCTGTCTAAACACTAATATAGAATTTAGATATTAGTGTTTAGACTGAGTAAGCTCTCCAGTTTAGAGTCAAGGTCGACTGCCTAAAGTCCAAAGTTTAGAGTCGAGGTCTAGACGACAATCTAAACGACAATCTAGACGACTTCGATTCTAAACTATACCTTTTCAATATTAGGTAAATTAAAACACTTGTTTGGTTTCATATTTGTATATTCAGTTTCCTGACACGTGTTTCGGTCAATAACGACCATTCTCAAAGGAATTACAAGAATAACTAATTAAAATTGAAAAATGTTACAATATATAGGGGGTTAATTACGGGAGAGTCCAGAGATTAAGAGATTCGAACTTGTTAATAATTCGTTTTGGTTGTTAAGTATATTATCACCTTTCCTAATGGCTCTCTTAATCTCTAGCCCTTCGAGCAGATTTAATTTGCGGCCTTTTTCTGCGAAGCGGATTGGTTTTATGTCGGCTAATTGATGTCCCGTTGTGACGCAATGTTCGGATAATCCTGTTCCCGTGGTTCGTTTTTCTACTGCTTTTCTGTGTTCATTGAGCCGGATCTTGAAATTTCTTCCTGTTTGTCCTGTATATTTTCCGTCGCAGTTCTCACATTCCACTTGATAAACACCGGATTTTTCTAATGGATTAATGTCTCCACTTTGTTGTTGACTAAATGTTTCTTCAAATTTTCTCTATTGATCTCTATTGCTTGGGCGTTGTGTTTTGATATTTCTTTGACTATTTTCTGGCTGAGATATGGGATGTATGGAATGGCTGCGAACTTGGTATCTTCTTTGATTCCTTCTCCATTGAACAGAAGTTTTTGAACTGCTTTTCTTCGTTTACGTTTCAGTATTCTGTCTACCTTATTTTTCTTGTATCCGTTGTTCATGGCTATTTGGTAGATTGTATGTAGTTCTCTTGTGAAATCTTCGCTAAGTGGGATGTTAATTAAACGGTGAATATATGAGTTTAGTGCGGAAGATTTGATTTGTTCTGATTGGCAGGATGTCGATGGGATGATTGTGTCTGTGGCGGTGGGTTTTCTATATATGGCATATTTTAATTGATTGTTTTCTAATGAAATGCTCAGATCTAAAAAGTTCAGTATGCCATTAGCTTGTTTTTCTATAGTGAATTGAATTTTTCTATTGATTGAATTTAGCGTTGTTAAAAATGCGTCCAATTGTCTATCTGTGCCATTCCAGATGCAGAATATGTCGTCAACATATCTGCACCAGTATTGTATTGTACCTTTTCAAGTTCAAGTTGACCCTAAATAAATTCCAGTTAACACTAATCAAAATCAAGTTCTCACTAATCAAACGCAAGTTAAATGTGATTAGTGACAACTTAATTTTGATTAGTGCCAACTTGAATTTGCTTAGTGACAACTTGAGCTTGAATAGGTATAGTTTCTGAACTCGTCACAGTCTACGTTCTACACTAGGGTTTGGATTCTAGACGCAAAAATGATAACTTTATTTCTTTGATGTAGAGAGTTAGAAATTAAAAATGATTTTTTTTAATGATTTAATTAGTCCATATTATATTATATATTTTTTTAAATAAATTTCAGACTTAAAATGGCGAACTCCTCCTTGAGCTGAATTTTGCCGAACCTCGACGACAATTAGCGCGAGGTGACAATGTCGGAATCGACGCCGATCTGCAGGTGTCGTGTGCTGTATCTGGGCAGCTCGGTGCCCCAGCAGACCAAGGATGGCCTGCAGGGCATCCAGGAGCCCCTGCAGGAGCTGTATCCTGACCAGGGCGCCACGGGCGCCAGGGGCATCGACAGTTGGCTCAGCGTGTGGTCCAACGGCATCCTGTTGGAGAACGTCGACGAGAACCACAAGAAAATAACCAGGTTCTTCCCCATAGAGAGTCTGCACTATTGCGCAGCAATCAGGTAAAAGATACTTTATAAATTAAGATTACAATTATTTGAAACTTTAGGAATTAAGGGAAATGTAGGGCAGCTTGGTGGTGTAGTGGTTAGATTGTTGTACTGCCACGCCACGGACCGGAGTTCAAATACCGGCCTAACAAGTTGTCTGCATTTATATAGGTTAGGATAAAAATGCCAAACACTCCGTCTTCTCGGATATGACGTTAAATGCATGTAGGACCCGTGTACTGCCTGGATGTTGCGTGCACGTTAAAGATCCCTACCGGTGGGTTGGGACTCCCACCGGGTTCGGCAAAATTCCCGGATAGCTGTAGACCTAATCTCCGGCGTCATGATTGGCCTTAGCAGCGGAAATAGATGACGTAAAACCCAAAATAAAAAAAAAGGGAAATGTATTTGAAATTTAATAGACCTTAAAGCATTCGCTGTTTTTATAAAAGAGTCAATTTGAAACTTCTAACAAGTGTTTTTACTCCTTGATTAAGTATGAAGGACTTCATGCGCATAAATTTGAGAACACTGGAAATTAAACAACTCTCGTAAATTTTGAAAGCTAGAGTAAGAAAAACAAATGGTCTGCTAAAATTGCATTCTAAAAGACATTGTAAGTCTTATCTATTTTTTTTTGAAGATGATTCTTTCATAGTTATGTCACCGATAAAGTTACATTTTGCTCTGATTTTATATCGGAGTAATCTCTTGTTAACGATGACGATGGCAGGATCGAGTCGGAATGACAGTCGCTGATTTAGAACGGTAAAACGGTCCGGAATGCCGGACCTCCGACCTTGGAGCATGCTCCAGATCGAATCGGCGTTCGGGTATTAAATGCAATCGTATTACTCACAAAACGTTAAATTACCGTTGCAGATAGAACGTTTATGGCGGTGTTGTTTTTGTTTAATTGAAATTTAATAACGTTTAATCCCATTTTATTTAAGTTTGATTATCATCATATTTTATTCGATGAGAATAGTGTGAATAGTAAATCATCATCATAACGGTCATAAATATACCAGTTTGATGGTGAAAATCAATAAATACATTGCAAATTAGTCGAACTTAACGATTTCTTACCTCTGAGATACAAAACTGTATATCATATCACGATTTACTGCCATCCCACGTTTAAGTTTGATGCAAAAATGTTGCGAGACAAATGCAAGAACAAAAGTCTAAGAATTCTGTATTGTATTCTCGATGCGCGTATATTAACAAAGGGGGAGACGGATAGGAAGTCTAGTAGACAGAATTCACGGAACTCTGGACTTCCAGTTTAATGGGAAAATAGAGACAATGAAATATTGTGCTAAATTTCATAGTGGGAAGATACGCGTTTACTTCAGGTATAATATACATTTAGGAATAGACACAAAACAAGTTTGCACTCCGTTGTAAAACTTTTGTACAGGCAAGGTCAGGCACGAACTAACCCCTTTAACTGGAGCGGGAATGTCCTGAGAAATACGGGCACCCTGTATTGGGTCAAGCTGGTCGTTGATGACGGGGAATGAATAATTGACAGTACATCCTCACCAAAAGTATAATAGTTTTTAATTATATGTTTGACAAACGAGGACTTATAAGTTAAATTAACCCGAAAAGAACGAAGATGTTTCTTGAGTCTTACATTCAAATTATGACCAGATTGTCCTACATATACATCGTTACAATACAATGTATATCCCTAATCTGTGAGTATTTTCTATTGCTGTTTTTGGGTTGAAACTTAAATCCCTTATGTTCTTAAATGGTTTCAAAGCTATTGTTATATTATGTTTTAATTTTTAATGAAATGTTGCTAAGAAGGTAAGGGGTTTTTAAATTTGTTGATTTTGTGATGTTTCCATGTCTGCATATATACAGGGTTCTTCAAATTCGACCCTCACCATGGGGATCTCGCTTATTATGGAGATATAGGGTAGGTTTAAATTCGGCACTTTTACAGAATTTTATGTTGAGTAATAATCCGTTGAAAAAATGTACTTAAATTATTTTGTTTTCGAGTAAAGTTAAAAAAACTGAAATAACTGTTTTTATTTTTCTATTTATATTTTCGTTATTTCTGATAATATTAAAAAACTGTAAAGACTTATTTCTTATTTCTTATGGACGTGATGTTTAATTTTTATCACATCTCATTGCTTTATTTTTGGTGATGACAACGATATAGTACAACATATATCTAATTTCATAAACCAACATACTATCGTTAAAAATGTTTTTGCTAGCAGTCTGTTATTGTACTAACTAAAAATCATCTTTGCCATGGAATTAAAAAAAATAAAAATATGAATAACTCATTGTTTATCAAACATTATATTGCTTATAAATAAAAATGAACTTCAGTGATTCAGAAAAAAAGAGATATATTACGTTTTTTTTATTCATTAAACAGAAATACAGTATTGGCTAGTCAAAAATATTTACTAATGTATCCAGAAAGAAGTCAATAGCATGGAACAATGATTGTGCAAATGAACAATAATTTTAGAGAATGTAATAAGTAAAATAATATAAAAATTAATAATAACAAGAATAGTGACATTTTTAACATTAAAAATTATAATTTGTGTTCAAACAAAAAACAGTTTTCATTAATACATAATTGAGCGCGTTTTTTTACATTATTTACCGCCCTATAAACACTTCTTCTAGGTATCGTATTAAATGCATTAATAATCCCATCTCTGAGTTCTGCAATGTTGTCATAAGTATAACGATAATCTTCATTTTTAACAAATCCATATAAAAAATAATCCATAACGCTCATATCTAGCGATCTAGCTGGTTAAGTTACGATTCCGCCGTTCCCGATCCACTAAGTAGTACATTGCATTTAAAAAGTTGCGAACATTTCTGGCATTGTGCGCTGGTGAACCGTCATGCTGCCACCAGAAGTTTTAGTGTTGATTATCCAAATAATTAGCAATGTTTGTACGAAGAAGGTGTAAATATCGTTCACTGTTTAGAGACTCTTCGTACATAATTGGCCCTATTAAATTGTCTTCATAAATTCCTGCCCAAACATTTATCCCAAATCGGATCTGTGGCCTAACACTACGGACTTGTCTTCGATTTGCCGTTGCTCATAAATGCTCATTATTGCTATTAAATTTGCCACTATTTGTGAATTTGCATTCATCTGTCTAAATAATGTTGTTACTAAAAATATCATCTTCATTCAACTTTTGCAGCAACCAATTTCAAAATGGTATACGTCTTATATTGTCATTAGGCAATAGAGTTTGGCTTACATGAATTTTGTATGGTTTGTAATTGAATTGTTTTAAAATTCGCCATACTTGCGCTGATGGCAAATTTATATCAGCTGCTACTGCGCGGTATGAGAGTGATGGGCTTTGATGTATCTAAAATATAGTTTGTAAGTAGTACACCTTAAATAAAATAATCAAGATACATTTAATATTACCATTTCCAAAATATTATTACAATCTTCTTGAGACATTTTATTTCCCTATGCTTTGCAGCGTTGATTGAACGATCCATACTCTTCCAAATTTCTGTCAATCTGTAGAAAAATTGTTCGATGCGGTTGCCTTCTTTCTGGATACATTTGTAAATATTTTTGACTAGCTAATTTTGTATTTCTGTTTAATGAATAAAAAATACGTAACATGTCGCGCTTTTCTGAATAACCGAACTGCATTTTTATTGATAAACAATAATAATGTTTGATAAACAATGAGTACTTACTATTTTTTATTGTTCATAATTCCGTGGCAAAGATAATTTTTAGTTAGCGTAATAATTGACTCGTAGCAGAAGCATTTTTAATGATAGAATATTGGTTTATAAAATCAGATGTATGTTATAATATATCGTCGTCATCACAAAAAATAAAGCATTTTGATGTGGTGAAGTATAAATATGGCGGTTATAAGAAATGAGAAAGTTGATGATTGTTCAAAAGAAACGGAACATGTTATACAGAAATCAATTACCGTAACTGTTAGAAAATAAAAAAGTGCTATAAGAAGGACTTCACCGTTTTTAAATATGGCCTCAGATAACGAAAATATGAATAAAAAACAGTTTTTTTTAGTTTTTTAGACTTTACTCGAAAACAAAAGAATTTAAGTACATTTTATTTTCGGATAATTAATCAGCATCAAATTATGCAAAAGTGCTGAATTAAAACATACCCTCTATCTCATATAATAAACGAGATCCCCATGGTGAGGCTCGAATTTGAAGCACCCTGTATATTTACGAAGTTTTTTCATCTTAGTTTTTATTAATAAGCTGGTCTACTGTTGCTGTTAAATATCAATTTAAATTGGCTATGGCCTTAATAGTATTAATTTCTGCATTAAGTGCTATTTCTGAGAGTGGGATATTAAAAGCTCGAAAAATCATAGAATTAACAGGGGACAATGTTTTTGCGGATGATTAACAGAATTAGCGGTTACCCAATCTGTATACATAATTTACGATATATTTAAAATGTTAGTGATTGATTAGTTTTTGTTATTGAAACATCTAAAAATTAGATGTTAACTTCTGTTTCGACTGTAAACGTTATGCTTGGGTGGAGGTTGTTAGGTTATTAATGAAATCTAAGAATTGGGTTGGTTGTCTTTCTGTTCCTACAAATGAAGCTAAAATATCATCGACGTATCTAAACCATATTTTTATATGTTTCTTTTTTACCTATTGGAGAATCTAATATGACATCTGTTAAATTGCACATTCAAATTTCGGGTAACAATGACTCAAAGGTCACTTGCCCATTGCAAGTCCATCTGTTTGTTTGTTTGTTTAATTTTACTATCCGGATAAAACACTGAAATATTGTAAAATTAGAAATATGCTGCTAAATTAGTATTAAAAATAGTATTAAAAATAAACTACTAAAGCAGGAATAAAAATATACTACTAAACAGGAATATTTTGAATTTTACAACATTTCAGTGTTTTACACGCATTGTGCATGATGTAAAATTTAGAGTTTAGAAAAGCCTGACAATTTAGATTGTTCGCTCTGCTTCGTTCCGCTTCGCTCATCTTTGCTACGCGTCCAAACCAAATTTTCAGGCTTTCCTAAACTCAACATTTTACATTATGCTTAATCTGGGAGTGGAAAACACTCGTTTATAGCTTCAATTTGAATTATTTTCAAAAATGACGAATACCTTAATATATACTTAAAAGAACAACTCACTGTAAGTACATTTAAAAAATAAAACTCCCTGTATGTGCGATTTTTTATAAATAATCATAAAGATCTAAGATAAACTGAAAGTCCATTCTGTACTCTACTTACTACAATTTCTAATGATCATATGCTAAACACTCTTTAGCGAAAGATAATTGGAAGATGAAAGAAAATAGACCAATAAATAAACTTTCATTTTATAAACAAATTTGCTGTAATTGATTTAAACACTGTAATTCGAGTAACGTTTTAGAACGGGCAATTTATTATCACTATAATAATTAGTCAGGACGCAGTGAATTTAATTGATGTTTACAATGCACAATTTATTACACTTGCGATAATAAAACAAAATGGATACTTATCTTGTTTTTATGGTTATGGAATCTTGCTTTTCAATTAATAAATTAATGTAAAAAAAATTAAATTAGTTGTTATTCAGAAATAATCTTGAGTAAATTAATATCAACCAATTGTTGATATTGATTTACTCAAGAGCATTTCTACAAAAATATAAATTCAATGCTTAACATTACACATATTGAGAATATTATTTTCATTAAATGCACTTTTTATTGAAGTGGTAAATATTATTCTAACGAGTGTTTGTACTCCTTTATTAAGCACGAAGTAAATATTTCGAGTCTACAAAATTTGGATTGGTCGTGTAAACCTATTGCTACATACTTACATATTAAGCAGTATTATTCTTATACTAGTATTAAGAATATATATTGTATTATTTTATACTGTAGGACAAATGTCTTTATTATTATTATTGTATATTTTTATCAGGGCCACAAGAACCTGCTACTATTAAAATACAATTTTTTTGTTTCTAAAAATATTTTAATCTGACCCTGACTATACTATACATAACAACATAACGGCCGCACTTTCATTAATTTCGAATGTACTTTACATACAAACGTCAATGCAACAAAAAGTGACGTAAGACGATCCAAAAATTAAACCAATCGCCCTAAAACCCATTAACACATTCACCACTTTCCCAGTCACATAACGCCTCGGAATCTTTTTGCGTTCGATAATAATGAACTTTTTGAATATGCAATTAAGTGTCATGCTATTCTCTCGTTACGTAACTTACGATTATAATTTTTTGTATAAATGTGTGTGGCTGTGTGTGTGTGTACACGATTTTTTTTTCGAAATTCGCCGCCGGACATTCTACGGTAAATTTCGTCGCCGGTTCGTTTATATAAGCAACAAACGCTAATCACGGTAATAAGTAAGCACACAGTCACAAGACGGTGACGATGGAAGAATTGGAAGAACCGTTGGCCGGCTAATAATTCTAATCAAAACATCCTAAAAACCGTAACCGATATCTGTCGCGTGCCAAGCGGACCGTGTTCGTCTTCTTTTTATTCTTTGTGTTACGGTTTTGAGTTGTAAAATTAATTTCATCCTACGTGAAATAAGCCCTTATTACCGGAAATATGAATAGGTTTTCTTTTTATGTATTTTTGAATTGTTTTAAGTAGGGATTGTAATACAGATATAAACCGGTAAATCGTTGAAAAAATGTGCTAAAAACTTTACCCCTAAATTTACGTTTTTTTACCGGTATTAAATATTATTGAGAAATAAGCCCGTAGTGTAATTAGAATCGTGGCCAATATTTGTTAATGAATGGTCAATCTTATTCATTACTGATACGATATTGACATGTATTGAATATCTATATTGAATGATACCATTGATACAATCTTATACATGTATTGAATGAGATGGTCATGTTATTTTTTTTTTTGTGAGAGTTGTGACACACGTTTTGACAGTTGTGGCATATTTTGAACTAACAAGTGTCTTCCACTCCCAGGTTAAGCATGAAGTAAAATTTCGAGTTTAGAAAAGCCCGTAAAATTTGGTTTGGTCGCTCGACCAAACCAAATTTTCTGGGCTTTTCTAAACTCGAAATTTTACTTCATGCGCCATGCGTATAAACCACTCATTTAAGGGAAAGTGGAAAATATATATATATTCAAAGATGAATGATATTCATTATTGATACACTATTGTACAGAAACGAACTATCCATTATTGAGTGATCAATAATATTCATTATTGACACAATATTGTACAGAAATTGAATATTTATATTAAATGATACCATTGATACAAAAATTAATAATTTATATTAAACAATATTCAAATCTAAATTATTTGTATACTGGATTTACATAACATTGTATCTATAATAAATATTATTATTATTGACACAATATTGTTTACAAGTTTAATATCCATATTGAATGATACCATTCATACAATATTGTATATGTATTGAATATTTATATTGAAGGATCAATGGTATTCTTTATTGATACAATATTGTATTGTATTGATAATTTATATCGAAGGATGTTACAACAATATTTAAATCTAAATTATTTGTATACTGGATTCATATAATATTGTATCTATAGTGAATATTATTATTATTGACACAATATTGTACAGAAATTGAATATCCATATATAATAATAATTATAATACCGTTCATACAATATTGTATATGTATTGACTATTAATATTAAAGGATCAATAATATTATTAATTGATAAAATATTGTACAGAAATTGAAAATCTATTATTTAATTTATATTGTTGAAGCAATTGTTGAAACAATATTAACCTCAAGAGTGCTATGGAATATATTGTAGGTTGGCAACTCTGAAAATATACATTATAATTATTATGTCTGACGTTTTATATGACAATTCCTAAAGCGTGTAGCCAACATACATTTTAAAAATGATAAAATCATAGCACTCTTGAGGTTTTTTTTTATTGAATATATGATACAATATTGTATCTATAATGAATATTAATATAGTATCAATAAACGCAATCTATATTGTGGCAATATTTTGTGCATATTTAAAGATATAAATAAAGATACAATATTACTACATATAAATACAATATAAATTTTTACTAGGGATGTTTAAATAACTATTTTGCAAAAAACAACAATTTTCGTATGTATTTTAACTGTTAAATGCCTGATTTTTTGTTTTTAATTATTATTCATTTGAAATGATTTTAAAATATGTGTATATTGAAGGAAAAATATGAAACAAAATTTAATAACGTCAAACATATTTTTACAAATTTGGATTTTCTGGTAAAAAAATGGCTGCACTACCATTCCATAGAAATAATAAAAATTATTTAATTAATGTATACATTTTTGTCATAAAAGTAAAACTCCAATACTTAAGCAACGATCGATAAGTTTTTGAACTTTTTAGATAAAATAGGTTTGTTGCTAAATAGCAACATGACGCATTTAAGCGTCAACCTATTAAAAGCCGAGCAAATTATAGATTTAGCTGAAAAAGTTGATTTTAGGTAAAATTCTGCACTTCTTTTTATGATTTCAATGAATGACTTATTTATATTACATACTAGGAATGTTTCTTTAAAATATACGTAATCTATACGCTGTAAATTTACAGGCATTCATCGATTTTATAAAAGAGTCCAATTTTAAGTTCGAACGAGTGTTTTCACTCCCAGGCTAAGCATGAAGTAAAATTTCGAGTTTAGAAAAGCCTGAAAATTTGGTTTGGTCGCGTAGCGCTACGCGCTACGCGACCAAACCAAATTTTCAGACTTTTCTAAACTCGAAATTTTACTTCATGCGCCACGCGTATTAAACACTGAAATACTGTAAAGTTAGAAATACATTTTAAAAATGATTAATAATCGAACTATTTAAATAACAAAATTCTACATTTTTCTTTACACATCCTCAAGACAGGTCAAATAATTTGTAAAAAAGTATTAAAGATTTTTTTTTTCCGAATTGATAAATTGGCGATTTATATTTAATTACTTAACAATTGCATGATCATACGATAATGTTACGTTTTACGTTTGTAAAAATACTTCAATAAATAACACATTTAGCTATGACTTTACTATCTATTGCTGGCATTTTAACAATTGTTTCACCACACAGTTTCTTTATTATTCAGCTGCCTGATAACGCCACTGTACGGTGAAACAATTGTGCAGTCTTAACCAATGAATAGTTTAATCTTAACTAAGTGTGTTATTTATTAAAGTGTTAATATGGAATTCTAACAATTAACAGCCGCAGCTATTAAATACAAATAATGTTTGTAAAATTATTAAATATAAATATGAAACTGACTTCTGACTTGTTTAACGCAACAGCGCAACATCTTAACTAAGTGTGTTATTTATTAAAGTGTTAATATGGAATTCTAACAATTAACAGCCTCAGCTATTAAATACAAATAATGTTTGTAAAATTATTAAATATGAATATGAAACTGACTTCTGACTTGTTTAACGCAACAGCGCGCCTTTTATATATTTTTAGAATGTTTGCGAATGGCGGAAAAGGTCCACAGCACGCCAGACGTGTTAAGTTGTTTATATCAGTGGCGTAGCCAGGATTTTTACATGGCCGGGGTTTCCAACTGAAGCGGAGAAAAAAAAAACAGTTTAGACACAATAATATAATTTGCATAAACATAAAATATTTCTATAGAAACTATATAAAAAACAACTATTTATAATATAATTTCACGGTGAATCAGGGCATGTGCAGATGCTTACTAACGCACAATTTTTCAATGATTTTAAACACGCGGTGATTTCAAAACGACAAAATTAAATTGATAGCAGCGACTAGGGGGGGTTCTAACCCCCCGTAACCCCTTCCTAGCTATGCCACTGGTTTATATGATTTATGATTTTTTCTGTTAAAATTATTACAAATATTAGTAAAATGTAATCAAGTGTTGAACATGTTTTACAATAGGAAAGATGAGAAACTTGTTTAAGATAGTGTTTTGGTGTATCTTATACGCTGCCTTCATTACTGCGCCGACATAAGATGTTTACATCGGCGCACTGCAAAAAACAAACTCTTTTGCAAATGTTAGCCATATAACATTATGTTTATTGCCGATTATTTAAATCTAATCAAATATTATTATTTGTTGCAGATATGTTCTAGTCCCAGAAAAAAATACTCTGCACAACCCCAGTCCTCGGTTTCTACCCCTCGATTCCCCTTTCGCTCGAGCACCTAACCCCGTCCATCCACCTCTCTTTGCTGCCATCCTGCGGAGAACGACAGGTATCAAAGTTCTAGAGTGCCACGCCTTCATCTGTAAAAGAGAAGTAGCCGCCAATGCTCTTGTGAGATGCTGTTTTCACGCCTACGCGGATTCATCGTACGCCAAACAAGTCGACACCAACGGTAGCATATATGGTACCATCGCCTCAGATAGAACATCAAAAGACAAAGTAAGAATAAAAAGTTAATTATCACTTCAGAATTCAATGTAAGAATCTTCTAAATCATTAAAAGATTAAACTTTAGTTTCTCGATAGTATCTACTACAGTGACTTAAGGTCGGAAATTCACATGTTATTTGGCCATAAGAACGAACAACGATTAATCTTCTACAATAATGAAAACAGATCTTTGAAAGTTATACATACTGCACATTGAAACTTTGTTAATTGACACTATTCATATTTTATCAAAAAAATGTTTCTAAAATTATATATGAATCAACTTATGGAACACTCCTAAATGATCACATAAATCCGTGCAATACTTCCATAGAAGAATAAAGTCTTCTCAATTTTGTTTCATTTAGTTTGGTTTGAGAATAGTTTGACCTGATGTTGCATTTTGCATATAAATTATGCATAGAACAGCAGTGCTGTCGTGTAACGCAAATATTCATTGTATAATTCAATATCTGTCGGGGTATTAGCTCGAGAAGTAGTTGTTTCAATGAATATTTGGAGACAAACTTTTTGCAGAAAGTCGATATTAATTTTAATTCGTTTTTATATTTTATAAATATTCTGCAACCTATTGACAAATTCAATTTTTCTTTATGATAAATTTTCTTTATGTGAAACTGTACCCTTAAAGGCGGTATGTCACTCTCTCTCAGGTATCAAATTGTTTGCACCTACTAATGACTTAATCCTTTACCTATAAATAACATTCCTTCATTTTCACTCGCCCCAGTTTTGTGTACCTGTTTCGACGACACACTTCGACATTCCTGTAAGTTTCCTGTTTATTTTATTTTAATATTTTTTTATATTAAAAGTCTGAAGCAAAGCTATACTGATGAGGGATAAATCTCGAAACGCGTCTGTAGATGGCTTAAGACAATTAAAATTCATTCCCTGTAATTTTTTAATTTATTTCAATTTCCTTTTGTTTCATTTAGTTTGGTTTGAGAATAGTTTGACCTGATGTTGCATTTTGCATATAAATTATGCATAGAACAGCAGTGCTGTCGTGTAACGCAAATATTCATTGTATAATTCAATATCTGTCGGGGTATTAGCTCGAGAAGTAGTTGTTTCAATGAATATTTGGAGACAAACTTTTTGCAGAAAGTCGATATTAATTTTAATTCGTTTTTATATTTTATAAATATTCTGCAACCTATTGACAAATTCAATTTTTCTTTATGATAAATTTTCTTTATGTGAAACTGTACCCTTAAAGGCGGTATGTCACTCTCTCTCAGGTATCAAATTGTTTGCACCTACTAATGACTTAATCCTTTACCCATAAATAACATTCCTTCATTTTCACTCGCCCCAGTTTTGTGTACCTGTTTCGACGACACACTTCGACATTCCTGTAAGTTTCCTGTTTATTTTATTTTAATATTTTTTTATATTAAAAGTCTGAAGCAAAGCTATACTGATGAGGGATAAATCTCGAAACGCGTCTGTAGATGGCTTAAGACAATTAAAATTCATTCCCTGTAATTTTTTAATTTATTTCAATTTCCTTTTGTTTCATTTAGTTTGGTTTGAGAATAGTTTGACCTGATGTTGCATTTTGCATATAAATTATGCATAGAACAGCAGTGCTGTCGTGTAACGCAAATATTCATTGTATAATTCAATATCTGTCGGGGTATTAGCTCGAGAAGTAGTTGTTTCAATGAATATTTGGAGACAAACTTTTTGCAGAAAGTCGATATTAATTTTAATTCGTTTTTATATTTTATAAATATTCTGCAACCTATTGACAAATTCAATTTTTCTTTATGATAAATTTTCTTTATGTGAAACTGTACCCTTAAAGGCGGTATGTCACTCTCTCTCAGGTATCAAATTGTTTGCACCTACTAATGACTTAATCCTTTACCTATAAATAACATTCCTTCATTTTCACTCGCCCCAGTTTTGTGTACCTGTTTCGACGACACACTTCGACATTCCTGTAAGTTTCCTGTTTATTTTATTTTAATATTTTTTTATATTAAAAGTCTGAAGCAAAGCTATACTGATGAGGGATAAATCTCGAAACGCGTCTGTAGATGGCTTAAGACAATTAAAATTCATTCCCTGTAATTTTTTAATTTATTTCAATTTCCTTTTGTTTCATTTAGTTTGGTTTGAGAATAGTTTGACCTGATGTTGCATTTTGCATATAAATTATGCATAGAACAGCAGTGCTGTCGTGTAACGCAAATATTCATTGTATAATTCAATATCTGTCGGGGTATTAGCTCGAGAAGTAGTTGTTTCAATGAATATTTGGAGACAAACTTTTTGCAGAAAGTCGATATTAATTTTAATTCGTTTTTATATTTCTCAATATTGCTTTAATTTATTAAAGTAATTATTATAAACATGTTGTATTAAATAGATTAATCTAAAATAAATGATAAATAAAATTAATCGTTGCTTAGAAATCTCCATAAGAGCAATGTAAATTTTGATTATGCTTTTAATAAATAGGGGGCAGCATCGTGCTATTTTAGTAATATCTTAAAATTATACTGTAATTTCCAAAAACATGTGGAAAGAAATTGGGTTTGATATGTAGAATTCGTGTACGGCATTTGTCGCGACACGGGTTACTGGTGCGCGGCCTTGAATTGCGAATGTAATTTTTCTGCCGCGGACTGTTTATTGATTATGTTATTGATACACAACAACGAAAGACATTATTAAAATATTTCCCAATACATTCTTTAAATATAAGTGCATTTCTGGATTCATGTTTTAAATAGGAATGTGGAATGCCGGTATATGTTGATTCAAGTGATGAATCGGAAAAATTCCTTTTTCATTTATTTACCAAATTGAATGTGCGACACTCGGCGATTTGATTACCGAGGCACTTAGTCAGCTTAGCGTCTAGAGTTCGAATTGGGTTATTGTAATTTCTCATTTTTTGTACGGCTTGGCCTACTCAGCTTGAAGTGTCGCCTACTCAGCTTTGAGGGTAGACCTCCTCTCGTGTTCACATCTATTTCTTTTGTGTGGTTCATTGCAATTTACCAAATTAAGAAGTGCAGCACGCGATAGTCATGAACGATATTTGATTTTTGATAGTAATTATTTAAATCACTTATGTAGTTGCAAATAACATGAATATATATTTTATGTTGCCAGAATTTAACAGATTGTCTACAATATAAATACAGGGAATTTTTCTGTTAGTTAAACATGTGCCTAAGCTGTAAATTTTCCGATATGCTTTAATTTGAAGCTTTAAACGAGTGTTTTCCAATCCCAGACTAAGCATGAAGTAAAATTTCGAGTTTAGAAAAGCCCCGTGAAAATTTGTCGAGGGTCGCGCAGCGACCCGAGACAAATTATCTGGGCTTTTCTAAACTCGAAATTTTACTTCATGCGCCACGCGTATAAAAACTGATTTCCAGTGAGGTTCAAATATACATACATTTCGCAGCATTTTAGTGTTTTATACGCGTGGCGCATGAAGTAAAATTTCGAGTTTAGAAAAGCCCAGAAAATTTGTCTTGGGTCGCTGCGCGACCCTCGACAAATTTTCACGGGGCTTTTCTAAACTCGAAATTTTACTTCATGCTTAGTCTGGGAGTGGAGAACACTCGTTTAAAATTTAAAATTTAACTCTGTTAAATACAACGAATATCTAAATATTTAAAGAAAATAATCTGAATTTAGAAAACGTATACTTTAAAGAAAAACTCCCTGCATATACTCATATGGAATATCAAATTAAAAAGGCATCTGTTTCGTTATATGTTTGGTATGTCGATAGAAATCGAAATCGTGAATATTTATCTAGTTTACTTACTACTATGTAAACAAACAAACAAACAACGCGCTCCGCACTCATCATTTTTATTATTCGTTGTGATAAAACTCGGCAAGCACTATAAACCAATACATAGTCAAAACTACTTTCTGCAATTTTGCTATTTCTGCGCCATCTCGTATCCCAGAAACACACAACCAGCAAAAATTGCCCCTCTTAATTAAACACAGTGGCTACAACTCCCTGTCATCCGACATGAGTGGTCAAAATTAATCAAAAGAATAGGTTATAATACAAACATCTTTCACTTGAAGCGATGGATGACACTCCCGTCTATGGATGACGCTTCAAGTTATTTACCTATTGTTTTAATAGAAACATATGATGGTTAATACTTTAAATTAATGGGTTTAATAATAAATAATAATAATAATAATAAATCTTTATTGTTTATCACCAAATTGGCATCACATTGTCAGAAAGAAAATTTTATAATAATATATAAGAATTGTTTAGACAAAAAAAAAATTGTCAATAGTAAATAATCTAGTACTAGTGAAGGTCTGTAGCCAGGAGGTTGGATAAATTAACCTAATAATGTATAATAATAAATAAATGTATAAAAAATATAAATATTACTAACTCTACAGTGTTGTTTAAAATTAGTATAATGGACAGGACATAACAGTTCAAAATAGTAAATTAGTCAGAACAAGACAATTTAAAATTGTATATAGGACGGAAAGTGTAGAAGATGTATATTGTACAACAATAAAAATTAGACATATAATGATAATTGAAAGTAAATTGGACAGAATAAGACATTTCAAAATTTGTATACAGGACATGACATAACTATTAAAATTTGTAGATTGGACAAAACATGACAATTTAAAATCTGTAAATAGAGAATATAATGTGCACATTACAAAACATAAACAAATGGGTATCGCATCAAGGTCTGCATAACAAGATAAACATTTAAAAATTAATTTGGTAAAAAAAAAAATTAAAAAAGAAAAAAATAAATAAAGTAACAATGATGAGTGTAAATATCACATATTAGCTTGGACAGAATTACCCTACCATTTTTTTTCAAAAAAGTCTTTAAAGGAATAAATGGATTTTTCGCTCAGTACAGCTTTAATTTTTGCTTTATATTTCTTGATGGGAAGATCGGTAACAACTTGAGGAAGTTTGTTGAACATTTTTATAGACAAGTACTCATAATTATTTTGTGTTTTTTGCAGTCTAACTTTTGGAGTGATTAGGTTTTCTTATATTCTAGTATTGTGATTGTGAATACTATGATGCCTTGGAACTTTTGCTTCCTTGCGCTTGATATACAGGAGGCATTGTAAAACAAATATCGATGGAACTGTCAAGATGTTTAAAGATTTAAAATAAGTTTTGCACGACACTGTATTATTCACTCCCGCAATTATGCGAACGGCCTTCTTCTGAAGGATAAATATCCTCTTAGCATGCGGTGAACTTCCCCATAGTAATATTCCTTGTTCCACTATTGAGTGTATATATGCATAGTATGTCATTTTTATGATCTGTACATCTGAATGCTCAGCAACTTTTCGCAATAGATATGTGTTTTTATTTATTTTTTTACTTAAGTGTTCGATCTGTGCTTGCCATGTTAATTTTGGTTGAAAATATACACCTAGAAATTTTATATGGTAATTATTGTCATTGCTATTTAGATCGAATGTGAGGTAATTCGTTTTTCCGGTGTTCATTGTGAGGGAATTGGCTTCAAACCAGTCATTAGCCTGTTCGATTCCGTCTCGTATACTAGATTGATTCAATCTACTGTTGTAAATTTTTGAGATACGATTTTGGGGTAAGTGAAATAAGGCATAAACGTTAGACGACATCTATGTGACAAACTCTAAATCGCATAGTTACGCCGCTGTTTGTCCGCCATTTTGGGTCTAAATTATTAACAACCAATCAAACAGAATACCACAGTTGTCGCCAATGTGTTTAATCAAGGCACTGTAGTATCTATTATCTGTATGTTCCTTTTATTCTACATCATTCATCAACTTATAATTGCTACTGGCATTTATCAGTGTTAAGTTTTATTCTACATCATTTTATAATGAAGACAAAGACGTAGGCATAACCTCCTCTTTATATATTGAATAAAACTGAACACTGACAGATCCACGATTATTTAATTTTCAAAACGTTTGCTCTTTCATTAATTCATGTTTGATGTAGCCACATGAATTAAAGAAAGAGCAAACATTTGGAAAATAAAGCAATCCTGAATTCGCCAGTGTTCAATTTTGAAATAATTGGTTTTAAAATATGGTAAATTTATATTTTCCCAGGTGGAAGAATGGAAGATGACGCGATCAACTTCAGGTTCTACAATGACGATAAACACGATCGGGAATTCGAAAGATGATATTAGTATTTATAATGGCGATGAGAACCACAAAGTGTGGGCCGGTTCTCAGGATAACCTTGATGGTATCTACGATGTGTACTCGACTTCGACGATTAGCAGACCCTCTAGGCCTAGGCAAATATCACAACCTGTGGCAGTACCTCCTCCTCCCGTCAAAGAGAAGAATAAGAAGAGGAACAAGAAACTGTTGGGAGGTTCGAAAGAAGAATTGTATCCGTTGATGAATGGGAAAGCGAACAGTGTTTCCGGTAAGTTAAATTTACTGCATATTTTCTAATTTTGTGTATTAAATAGATATACGAGGGGGTATTTATAACTAGAGGGTGCGGCAAAATATACAAAGCCATGCTTTTTTAAAATAACACAAACATTAGCGCAAAAAAAGTTTTTATGAAAAGTATTTAATAAAACATGCAATGTGATATACCGAGTGTCTGGGATAGGGGGCGAACATAGGGATTTAAAATGTAAAATTAAATATGCGTAATTATTAGCTCCCCTAATAATTTTAGAGAAAAATCGTAAAGGAATATTTTTTAGAGTATTAAAAACTGTATTAAATGTATCCATTTAATTTACGTCTGTGCCAGAATTCACCTCAAAAATAATAAAAATAAGTTGAACAATGTACCATTTAATAAAAACCCTTGCCATGAGTTTGACAAATGTCATGTTATAATGAAAATAATTTTGCTACTCAGATATCAATTCACGCATTATAAATGTTATGAATAATAATCTGAGTTATTCCAATGAAGGGTATTCATTATAAAAGCATTTTACAGTGGCGTCAGTTTACGCAGAGTTCGTGACTTATTTTCGGTTCAATTTAACAATCGACCAATTCCGTCTGTATCAACAATTACCAAGTTTGTGAAAAAGTTTGAAAATACAGCAAGTGTAGCGGCAGATGATTCAAAAGGTATTTTAATAGTCCAATTTCAACAAATATTAATTTAAAAACATTAACCTTACTGGCAAATGGAACAAAAGATGCAACAATGAATTGGAAGAAAGAGTTTTGAGTTTGATAAATGCTGCACCAACAACTAGCATACGATGTATTGCTCGTGAGTGCAACGTGTCTAAATTCTCTGTACATAAGATTCTGAAGAAACATGGATATCATCCCTACAAACATCAATGTCATCAGGAGATACTACTAGTGGATGAAGAAAACAGGCGTGTATTCTGTGAAATAATGCAGGATTGATCAAATACAGACCGAAACTTTTTGCAGTCTATCTACTTTACTGATAATTGCACGTTAACTCTTAATAACGAGCCCAACACACAGAACACGCGATACTGGACCCAGGAAAATCCACGGGTACGCTTACAAACTAGAACCCAGTTCCCGCAAAAAAAAAGATTTGGGCTGGTACTTTTAAGAATAATATTATTGGGCCATTTAAAATTTATGGAAATTTAAATTTGAATTCTTATTTAGACCTTTTAATCGACCAGGTTGGCCCTGCGTTAGAGTTAGGAGATATGGTGTCAGCATGATGGATATCCGGCCCATTATGGTTTAAAGGTGAGGGAATATTTAAATGCAAATTTTCCCAATTGTTGGATTGGTCGCGGTGGCACTATCAACTGGCCACCAAGATCTCCTGATTCAACACCATGCGATTTCTTTTTATGGGGTCACCTGAAAAACAAAATTTATAACAAACGCCATCCAAATATTGAATCTTTGCGGGAAGCAATTTTTGTGGATTGCAGATTAATTATAGGTAGCCAGTTGGCTAATGTAAGGCAGGCATTTTATTTACAGATTGAGTTATTGTTTACACCAGAATTTAGAACTTTTTGAGTATTTGCTCTAACATTTTCCATTGGACGTAGATACAGTAAAATAAAAATTTAAACAAAAATAAATCTGTTTGTAATCTGACACCACTATAAATTATCTTGATAATGAATAAATTATTTTTTTTCCACCAACTAAGTGTTATTATTATGATTTATCCTAAATGACAAGCATGAATTAATTACTTTCATCATTTAAATTTCTTTGGTAGCATTTCGATAATATGGATTCTGGTACAAACGTAAATTAAATCAATATATTTAGTACAGTTTTTAATACTCTAAAAAATATTTCTTTACGATTTTTCTCTGAAATGAATAGGGGAGCTAATAATTACACATATTTAATTTTACATGTTTAATTCCTATGTTCGCCCCTTATCCCAGACACTCGGTATATAAACTGTGATGTAACATTATTTATGAAAAACAACATCAAGTAAATTACTGCCACGACAAGCTAGACAATGACCAACTCTACTTTTATACTATTAGAGTGTAGCATAACTTTGCGCAATATTTCAGCTAGAATTTGCGCAATTTCTTCACAAATATTAGACTTTAAGTCTTCTAACGTCTGTGGGCGATTAATATAGACTCAATTTTTAAGTATCCCCGCAAGAAAAAAATCTGGTGCCGTCAAATCCGGGGAATGAGGCGGTCACTCTACCTTCATTTTTTTAAGAGCAGCCTGGCAGGGAAAATGTCTCTAAGAAGAGCAACCGTTTCACACGCTGTGTGGCATGTAGCGCCATCCTGTTAGAACCAGGCATTTTCTATGCCAAGTTCTTCCAACTGTGGTTGCAGAAATGCTCGTACAATTGTTCGACACCGTTCATCATTAACACTAACTGCATTGGCCATGGCATCTTAAAAAAATATGGGTTCAATGATTCGTTCCGAGCACATTGCGCACCAAACAACGACTTTTTGATCAAACTGCATGATCTCTTGAATAAGATGAGGGTTTTCTGTTCCCCCAAAACGATTATGTTGCTTGTTAACGCGAATAGAAAGGCAAAAATTCCTTCGTCGCTTATTATCAAATTTTTACAAAAAATGGGTTCTGCTTCCATTAAGTTTGTAACGATTTGTGCGTATTGCAAACATTTTTGAATAATAATTGGCCGTAGTTTAAACACGGTTTGAATTTTGTATGGATACATATGCAAGTCTAAGTGAAAAATTCTTCTTAAAGTCCGCTCAGACAACCCTAATTGCGCCTCACGTCTTGTTGTGTTGCTTCTGCCTGAACATCAGCTTGAACAAGCTCAATATTTTCATTTGAACAACCAGAAAGAGGTCCAATCCAATATGCTTAATATCACTTACTGTGCTATTTTGTAAAAAAAGCGTTTGCTAAACTTCTAATTCTTTCTTTGTGTGGTGCTCTTCGATTAGGATACGCTCGCCTAGAAGCGCGTTTAGTTGAAATTATCGAAGAAGAGTTTTTGAAATATAATTTAACAATTTCTGCGCGTTCTTAACAAAATTCTGTATTTTCCTACTTTGATATAAAACTTCAAATTTGACAGTTGCCAAGGAAATAACAAAATGTAAACAATATTCCATAGCTGGGTATATTTTGCCGCACCCCACAGTTACCTTAATTCTTAAAATACTTTGGCACCAATTTAGTTTATCATACATTTCTTCGTAGATCACTTTAAAACGTTTAATGGTTATTTCAAATGAAAACAACTTATCCAACTCTTGTGTCTTCATTGTAGGAACGATGCTTAAGCAACGTAACAACCCGATGGCGCACCACCAGCAGCAGCAGCAACAACAACCCATCTACATAATGGCCCACCACCCGCAAACCCTCCCCAACCCAAAATTCTTCAAACAGTACGGCAACACCTTCAGCCACCGCCCTCGAGGCAAAATGCTCATACCAGCTCGACCGATCCCCCCGCCCCTCGTCCCAGTAGCACCAGTCATAATCCCAGGCACCATGCCCAAAAGCAGCAAAAAGAAATCTAAACAACAAATGGCAATGGAGGAACCCATCTACATGCCCAGCAGTAGAGCCCTGTCACCAATAGCTAGTTATCAACCCGTAAATTTTCCTCACGAAGCGTACTTGATGCAGCAGTACGCTACGATGGAATCAGCGGGGAAGTCTTCGAAGAAAAAAGACAAGGCGAAGTTAAATAAGAAGTTAGCGCAGAGTATGAATGGATTGGATGATCCTAATTTGGACGAGAGTCCGTATAATACGGGAATTTACAGGAAGAAGGGACATTTGAACGAGCGAGCTTTTTCGTATTCGATACGTCAAGAGCATAGGTCGAGGAGTTACGGAAGTTTGGCTAATCTTAAGTTTGCTACACCGATTCCCAATGGACATGATGTAAGTAATATGTATCTTTAAGCTGTTTCTCATTGATCACTTGGTGAAACATGATTAAATATTTAAAAAAAATATAATTACAATAAAATCATTTGATACGTTTAACTTAATTTAATTATTTATTCCCACTAGTTTCGGCTAGTCATTTTCAAAGAATCTTTTATTCATAAATAAAACACTGTTTATCACTTTGTTTGTATAACAATTGTTATACAAACAAAGTGATAAACAGTGTTTTATTTATGTTCAACAATGTATAACGAAGTAGAAGCCTCTATAATCAGTGAATCTTTTATTCCTTGAAAATGATTAGTAGTAGTAGTAATCTTTAGCTCTTCGTGTGCAACAATATACATGTATAATCAACTCTATTTAAAGAAGCTAGATGAAAATTAAACATTCTTAAAAAAAGTACTTTCCAAACTCTTTTGAGTAAGAAATTCTTGTAAGAACCATCGCTAAGTAGGTACTTAAAATGGGCAGAAGGCTATATAACGTCTTTATTTTTAATTTTTCGACAAAATACTAGTCTTTATAAAATCGTACTGAAGAAGATTAATTATGATGTCAAAAATAATAAAATATTCTCCATGACAAAAAATGAAGTTTGTAATGTACCTAAGTTTAATCTTCTGTGTTATTTTGAAAGCATTATCTGTAATACTTTTTCATTACCTAGAGTTTTTATTTTGGCAGATTTTTGTAATTGAAATGTTTTTTTCTTTCTTCGTCAAATGTTGTTGTTTTTATTAATTTGTCGTAATTGGCGACCTTCCCACTATTATCACTGAATCACTGAAGATAAATAGGTGCATATGTATCTATACTGTGCGTGTTCAAGGTTAGAAAATTGCTGGTGCGATTGTAATCAATGGTAATTTTTTATTATTACACGGTCTGCTATATCTTAATAAGAAGAGAAAATGCAAGAATGACTTTTCCCACACGTGTGTTGATCACATACAATAATGATAATTAATTGATACATAAGATAAAATTAATAAATTTTATATTAATTTATAGAAATTAAAATTAATATGTTTTTTATTATACTTATCTGAAAACACTATGTTTCCAGCTGCCCCTAGAATAATAATAACGTTTTCCAATCACCGCACGGAAAACCTTTGTTTGTGCGCTCATTCCGTGCGCTAGTCATGTTTTCATACTAATGGTATATTTTTCATTGACGTTTTATTTTCCGTCAGTGAAATACGTAAATGTTTTACAATATTTAACATAAAACAAATTCCAAAGTAAACAAAATTAATTAAATCTATATTCTAAAAAAAAAAAATAATAAATTGCAAAGATAACCAAATAATGAAATTATTTTTGTTTAATCTGCAAACAATGAGTCCCAATTAATAAGATCACTAATAAAGGAATTATCCAAAATCCTATTTGTTACAATTAATTGCAGTGGATATGAAAAAACAAATAAATAAAAAAAGATGTATAAACAACTGAATAATAACGTTAGCAGCTTTTATATAAAAATATTCGATATAAAAGTAAGTTTTCTTTCTACTTACGAAATTATTTAGTACGTTTCAAATAAATTTAATTCTAAATTAAGCAATAGTCAGTTTAAAACCCTGGGTTTATGTAATAATCTTAAAGTATTTTTTACTGTGAAGTGTATCACGCAACGCCAAAATTACGAAATCAAATGCTATATCCATGCAAACATTATGATGAAAGCGCCGGGCGCAGGGAAGGTTGAACATTCATTTTCATTTATCTATTATGAAAATTAAATGTAAAACGAGCTGTAGCAAATGTTTTAAATTGTTTATAAATTAATTTTTCTACTTCTATTTGTAAAATACAATTTTAATCATCGATAAAAATGTGTGAAATTTGATTTTTCATACCGATGCGTGAAGTACAATGCAATTCTTATGGGATTTATTTCACGCACCGCTGCCATAAGAGCCAATACACTTTTCAGCATCGGTGAACAACTTTTAGATGGCGGTGATTTTTTAAATGACATATGTCATTTAGATAAGTTTGTGCTGTTTTGTGTGTTGGTGAACATTGGTGAACGTTAAAATGCAGACATCACTATCTCTAGAGAGGCCTTATACCCCACCAAAGATTATTGCGGCAGCAAACGCTGCTAGTTCGTCGCTGTTGCCGAAAAAATCTCTTGATATTTATGAAAATATTTATAAAAAATTCATGGAATGGCGCACTGAACATGAAATTAATTCATTTTCGGAAAACGTAATTTTAACATATCTCGCAGAACTGGCGACAAAATTCCAGCTCTCAACACTTTGGAGTCACTATTCAATGTTGAAGAGTACAATAAATGTCAACCATAACATAAACATTGGTAATTATACTAAATTAATATCATTTTTAAAGAGAAAAAGTGAAGGATATACTCCAAAGAAATCTCGAGTTTTGGATAAAGAACATATCCTTAAATTTATAAATGAAACACCCGATAATATATATTTATTAAATAAGGTAAGTGGAATGCAGCATAGTTTTCAAAATTCTTCTTTATTTTCTTACTATAGGTCGTTTTAATTTTTGGACTTGCTGGTGCCCTGAGAAGAGACGAATTATATAAATTGAATGTAGAGGATATTCAAGATTTTGGATCATCTCTTCTCATAGTTGTACCAGACACTAAAACTAAAATTTCAAGAAAATTTGCTGTAACACTACATTTAGAATAATACAGAAAATACTTAGCTCTACGCCCTAAAAATTACGCTGAAAAGAAATTTTTCAATAATTATCAAAAAGGAAAATGTACCCGTCAAGTTATCGGCATTAATAAAATTGGAAAGGTACCCGCAGATGTTGCAAAATTTTTAAAATTGCCAAATCCTGAGCAATATACGGGCCATTGCTTTAGGCGTTCTTCTGTAACTCTGTTAGTTGAAGCTGGTGCCGATCTGTTAACTTTATAAAAGCACGGAGGCTGGAAAAGTTCTGCTGTTGCAGAAAGTTATGTTGAAAATTCGATAACAAAGAAGCAAGATGTTTTAAACAAAATTTTGAATATTAGCAATAATAATAACAATAGTTGTCTAAATACTACATCCATCGAAAGTTCTGGTGTAATGTACTTAACCAACTGCACTGTAACAATTAATAATAATTATTATAAAGATAAATAAATACTTTACGTTAATAGTTTGTTTGTGTTTTGGACTGCACTGTAACAATTAATAATAATTATTATAAAGATAAATAAATACTTTACGTTAATAGTTTGTTTGTGATTTGGAATTTATTAAATCATATAGTCGTAGAAAAAGTATAGTGTGTAAAACGTGCATGAAGACTTTTTTACACTCGCGTGATTGCTTCACTCGCTTCGCTCGTTTCGCAATCTTCACGCTTGTGTAGAATAGTCTACTTCACGCACTAGATACACAATATACTATTTTTTCACAGAAGAATAATAAGTGTTGTATGCAAATACAACATTTTTGCTTTAAAGTTATTTAATATTAATGGCTCGTAAGATTAATCTTAAACTTACAAATGCTCTTCGAAATAATTGAAAAAAATGTACTGTAGTTTGTATATGGATATTTTTATCACAACGTAACCCTATTACATTTTACGACAACACTCATTTTGTAAAAATTTAAAGTTTGTATTTTAATGAATGCTTCTAAACATTATCCATTGCTTCATAACCATTTAAAACAGTGAAACTAGACGAAACGAATTAGTTGGATTTGTTATAACGATAGTTTTTCTAGCACCAATTCATTTAGTTAGTAACTTATTTACTGCGAATTTCCAAAAATTTGTTTTACAAATAAGTAATGCATTAACCATTGAACAAGTAATGAGTATTAGCTCTGCTGGGAAAACTGGTTTGCGCTTAACATTTGAGATAGTTGAAAATTAAACGAAAACTCATTTTCGGACCAGTATTTTAAGCAATTGGCCGTTAATGACATAATTCTTAGAATTTTATTTGAGCTCACTTTTTACCAGAGTTAAAAATCATATTTGATAATAATACATTTATAATTTAGTCAAATAATAAAATATAAATCAAATTTCATTTTAATCTAAAACAAAACTCTTTGGATGATTTAATTGATTTATTTTAATTTATTTACCTTAACATGATTGTGTTAAACACTATATCGTGTCTATGCTTGCATTAAAGTCACTAATATTAGAATAATATGTATAAATTGAGTAGATTTGTTACAAATTACATTCAGTTAGATTTTTTAACTGAAGAGAACGACAGTAATGAAATATCAGTTTTAAAATACGTTGTTTATTTATGATTTTAGTGCTAGAATAGAAACGATTTATGCAATTTCACATCAATTAAACCGCAATAACAACAAACGTATTGCATTTATTTATCCTGAATAACATTTAATAATAAAAACTGTTTTAAAAATGTATTTGTTATACCAGGTGTTGACTTGGCGGACGCAACATAGGAAATCCCATGTTAATTTTAAAGTGTTCAAATATTGGCTTCCCTATTTATTTTAGAGACAAAATATATTTTTTGTAGAGAGAAAAATTCTAAATTTATTAATGTTTACACTTAACACTTTACGTTTCTCTAAGTTAAAATAATTAAGAAACAGTAATGTGATTTTATTAAAAACATGATAAACCATAGAATTCCATCATACATCAAATGCGGGTATTCCCTGTTTTTTTTAAGTTCAATTTAAAGAAATTTTACTTCATGCGCCACGCGTACGCGCATAAAACTCTATAATATTGTCAAATTTATGTATATTCGAACTTCACGTAAAATCTGTGTTTCATACGCGTGGCGCATGAAGTAAAATTTCGAGTTTTGAAAAGCCCAGAAAATTTGTCTCGGGTCGCTGCGCGACCCTCGACAAATTTTCACGGGGCTTTTCTAAACTCGAAATTTTACTTCATGCTTAGTCTGGGAGTGGAAAACATTCGTTTAAAGTTTCGAATAGAACTCGTTTAGAAAACAACGAATATCTAAAGATTTAAAGAAAATAAGCTGAATTTGCTGTAAATTTTCGGAATTTTTTATTTTGGTATACAAATCCCTGTTTAACCAGATAAAAGAACGCATTGGAACAGCTTTCTTTGAGGTAAACATATGCATAAGCTGTATATTTTCCGACATCCGTTGTTTTTTTAACAATTTCAATTTGAAGCTTTAAACCAGTGTTTTCCACTCCCAGACTAAGCATGAAGTAATATTTCGAGTTTAGAAAAGCCCCGTGAAAATTTGTCGAGGGTCGCGCAGCGACCCGAGACAAATTTTCTGGGCTTTTCTAAACTCGAAATTTTACTTCATGCGCCACGCGTATAAAACACAGATTTCAAGTGAAGTTCGAATATGCATACATTTCACAATGTTTTAGTGTTTTATACGCGTGGCGCATGAAGTAAAATTTCGAGTTTAGAAAAGCCCCGAAAATTTGTCTCGGGTCGCTGCACGACCCTCGACAAATGTTCACGGGGCTTTTCTAAACTCGAAATTTTACTTCATGCTTAGTCTGGGAGTGGAAAACACATGTTTAAAGCTATAAATTGAACTCTTTTAAAAATCAACAAATGACAGAAAATTACCAGCTAAAATAATTAAGAAAAAGTAATGTGATTTTATAAAAATAATGACATTTTTCTTGTATAGTGTAAATCATTTCGAAAACATTTACTTTAATGAAGTGACTACGATATCTTTTGCCATTTTAACATCCGCAGTTGTTGTTTCAATTCCATGGCATGTCATGATTTTTATACAATGACATTATTTGTTTCTTAATTTTTTTAACTTAGAGAAACGTAATGTGATAAACGTTAACACGAATGAATTCAGAAATTTTCTCTCTACAAAAAAGGTAAATTCATTTAGTTTTTAAAATAAATAGGGGAGCCAAAATTTGAACATTTCAAAATTTACATGGAATTTCCTATGTTGCGTCCGCCAAGTCAACACCCGGTATATAAACAGGGTGGCGACCAGGAAAATAAAAAAAAATCAGGGGATTTTTTTTATTGGAAAGAGTCTTGGAAAAGTCAGGAAAATTCGGATTTTTTAGCAAAATGTCAGTGAATTTTTAAACAGGACAATCAAGAGAAAGTCAGGAGATTTTATTTATTGCAAAAGTCTTGTAAAAGTCAGGAAAATTTGGCCTTTTTAGCGAAACGTCAGGTAATTTTCGAACAGGAACATCAAGAAAAAGTCAGAGGATTTTATTTATTGAAAAAAGTCTTGTAAGAGTCAGTAAAATTCTTCCTTTTTTGCGAAAAGTCAGGGAATTTTCAAACAGGAAAATCAAAAAGAAGTCAGGGGATTTTATTCATTGGAAAAAGTCAGGAAAATACGGCCTTTTGTAGCAAACAGTCAGGGAATTTTCATACAGGAAAATCAAGAAAAAGTCAGGGGATTTTATTTATTGCATAAGTCTTAGAAAAGTCAAGAAAATTTGGCTTTTTTAGCGAAAAGTCAGGGAATTTTTAAACAGGAAAATCAAGACAAAGTCAAGGAATTTTATTCATTGGAAAAAGCCTTGGAAGAATCAGGAAAATTCGGCCTTTTCTAAGAAAAAGTCAGGGAATTTTCAAACAGGAAAATCAAGAAAATGTTAGGGGATTTTATTTATTGCAAAAGTCTTGGAAAAGTCAGGAAAATTTGGCTTTTTTAGCGAAAAGTCAGGGAATTTTTAAACAGGAAAATCAAGACAAAGTCAGGGGATTTTATTCATTGGAAAAAGTCTTGGAAAAGTCTGTAAATTTCGGCTTTTTTAGCAAAAAGTCAGGGAATTTTCAAACAGGAAAATCAAGAAAAAGTCGGGGATGTTATTTATTGCAAAAGTCTTGGAAAAGTCAGGAAACTTTGGCCTTCTTAGCGAAAAGTCAGGGAATTTTCAAACAAGAAAATCAAGAAAAAGTTAAGGGATTTTATTCATTGGAAAAAGTCTTGGAAATGTCTGGAAATTTCGGCCTTTTTAGCAAAAAGTCAGGGAATTTTCAAACAGGAAAATCAAGAAAAAGTCGGGGATTTTATTTATTGCAAAAGTCTTGGATAAGTCAGGTAAATTTGGCCCTTTTAGCGAAAAATCAGGGAATTTTCAAACAGGAAAATCGAGAAAATGTTAGGGGATTTTATTCATTGAAAAAAGTCTTGTAAAAATCAGTAAAATTCGTCCTTTTTAGCGATAAGTTCGGGAATTTTCAAACAGGAAAATCAAGAAAAAGTCTGGGGATTTTATTTATTGGAAAAAGTCTTGGAAAAATTCAGAAAAAATTGGCCTTTTTAGCAAAGAGTCAGGGAATTTTCAAACAGGAGAATCAAGAAAAAGGCAGGGGATTTTATTTATTGTAAAAGTCTTGGAAAAGTCAGGAAAATTTGGCCTTTTTAGCGAAAAGTCAGGGAATTTTTAAACAGGAAAATCAAGAAAAAGTCAGGGGATTTTATTCATTGGAAAAAGTCTTGAGCCTATATAGCGAAAAGTCAGAGAATTTTTAAACTAATAATAATAGTAAATATGCAAACAATACGATTAAAGAATTGAAAAATTGTTAGTTCTGGTCATTGCACGGGTTTGACACATTAATTAATATTAAAAAAAAAGGTGATGTCTGACATACTTAATTTATTTCACTCTAACCAAGTAGTTGGAGATTTCACTTGAAGTGAGTGATTTATACGCATGGCGCATGAAGTAAAATTTCGAGTTTAGAAAAGCCTGAAAATTTGGATTTGCTGGGGCGCGACTCGCTTCGCTCGCACGCCCCAGCAAATCCAAATTTTCAGGCTTTTCTAAACTCGAAATTTTACTTCATGCTTAATCTGGGAGTGAAAACCCTTGTTAGGCGATCAATCAGATACTTATTTTGCAGTTTCCTTTATTGACAAATTAATGACATTAAATAAATAAAGTTTTGTTATTTATTTGGTTTAATTTAGAACATAAACAAATTTGTGTGTATTATTTATGTGTTACTAAACTTTGATGAACAAATAAGAATATTAGACGAAAATTATCTAATTTCCAGAAATAACGTGAAAAGTTAACAAACGTATCAAATTGATTAAAATTATTATAAAAAGTATAATAGATTTTATAAAAATGTTCCCTTTTTTATACTTTCTCGACTTTTTAGACATTTCTCAATTGTTATAATAATAATAATAATAATCGTTTATTTCTCAGCAGAATAAATTTTATTTACAGAGAAAAATACAGTTATTTTTAAAATATACTAACTAAAAATAAACATTAATACTAAAAATAAATAAATAATTGTTGACGTCTAGACACGATAATCAAGGATTTTTTCTTTTAAGTACTTATCCCGATGTACACTATGTAATTTTTCCGGTATTTCTTAATTTTTTTAAAAGAGTTCATTTTGAAATTTGTAACGAGCGTCGTCCACTCCCAGACTAAGCATGAAGTAAAATTTCGAGTTTAGAAAAGCCTGAAAATTTGGATTTGCCGGGGCGCGCGAGCGAAGCGAGTCGCGCCCCGGCAAATCCAAATTTTCAGGCTTTTCTAAACTCGAAATTTTACTTCATGCGCCACGCGTATAAAACATTGATAATATTGTAAAGTTCAAAATATACTGCTTATGTTTGATTTCGCGTTAATAAATTTTAGAAATGATTATCAAATTTAGCTATTGCTTTATATGTTCGAAAATTTCCCCATTTGTTCTTAAATTATTCTTTATTTGAGTAAAGTATAAAATGTTAACTTTAAATATTTGTTATTGTCATTTATAAATTCAAAAGTATATTGGTTTGCTTTATAATATATCGCGGTTTGAACATTTACATTTGTAAGTTATTAAAAAATGTATATTTTAGTTAATATTGTATTGTATAATGAGGAGTTTGTCAATAAATAAATAAAAATAAAAAATGATTTCTGTGTCTTTCTTTTGAAGGTGGTTGAAGACAGGGAGGATATGAAGAAAGAACGGGAGATAATGCAGATGGTGCAGGACCTGGACTTATCCGGCGATGAGATCGAGAGATCAGAAGTGCCCAGGGCGATGTATGAGGCCAGGGGCGGACCTCCCGCTCCCATGGTCATGAATGGGATGAACGGCAGAGGACACAGGAGATAAGTAAGTGCTGCACACTCACTTTATTTGCATATCTTTACCATCATAACATCCTGTGCTTTGTCCTACTATCTCACTTAATGATCACAAAACACATAGGTACTTGAAAGAAGATTGAATAGATATAAATAATGAAATCGAAAGTATTCATGGACAAAACAAATGTGTGTTAATAATGATTTTTATAAAGATAGGTAATAAATGCTTTAATTTTAATATGCAGGGTAGACAGAAAATTTGTGAACTTGGTCTTTCAGCCTTTCCTATCCACTGAGCAAAAAACAAACAAATAACGTTATATCAACATTGTAGCAATATTAAACATTGATTTAATGTTGATGAAACATTACTTAACTGTGCTTTCTCAGTGAGATAAACTCGAAATGTGACATGCTTCATCAAGGAGTGAAAACAACTGTTCGAAGTTTCAAATTAAGTGCTTTTATCAAATCAGCAAATAGTAAAAATGTATACAATTTCAAATAAAATATTGTGTTAATTATTGTGTGTTAAATGTTAATGTTCAAAAATAGATTGAACAATCTATTTCTGAACAATATTATAAGTATATGTTAAGTTATTTAAATTTAAAACACTTGGTATTGTTTCAATCACTTCTTTAATCCGCATAATTTTAAGATTTTGCTTTCCGGTAATAAGGGATACACACTAAATCTAAAAGAAGGCCTGGAGATTACCAGGGCCATAAAAATGGGAAAAAATATAGTAAACGACAACGAGGAGATTTGGAATTCCCCAATTTTGACTTCCCTTATTACCTGAAACAATAATATGTATTTATACCTAGACAATAATTTTTTCTGTACATTCCTTTGAAAATGGTCTAACAAACCGAAATTAGTCGGCATAAAGTTTTAATTTGTGAAACAATACCAAGTGTTTTTAATTTAAATAACTTTACACATTCTAATATGTTTCACCAAGTGCCAGATGAGAAATTAATTCAAGAAAATATTATAAGGTTTTATTGTATTGAGAAATTTGTTTCTGCATGTTGGTAATTAAGAGAAGTAAAATTTTGTAATAAATAGTATGAATAGCCGATGTTGAAAATGGTAGGAATGGCGCGTTTACGGGTCAACGGACACACATGACTCGGTTTCAAAGATCGACGAGAATTCGAGAAATCGAGATGCGAATAGGACGCACTTGTTCGATGACTGTTTGTGTGCTCTGCCTGCGGGCGCCATTGCCACACCAAATGAAAACAGTGTCACTCACCATTAGGAAAAATCAAATTGAAAATTCAGTGTTTTTTTTAACAGGGTTTTTAATTTTAGATAGATACCAGTAAAATTTGAAAATCAATCGTTTTTCGAGGTTTTTTAGCCAAAAAATAACTAAACAATTTATAAAATTTTAAACTTTGTAAAATGTTTACTTTGAAAATGATCGTAACTGATTGAAACATGTGTCAGAAAAAAATAAAAGTATGGAACAAAACAAGTGTTTTACTTTACCCAATTTTAAAATATGGTTCCATTAAGAAAGTCTATTAAGTTGGACTAGGAAAGAAACTCCAAATTAATATATAAAATTACGTAATATTCATTTTTACCTTACTTTACCCAATTTGAAAATATGGTTCCATTAAGAAAGTCTATTGAGTTGAACTAGAAAAGAAACTCCAAATTAATATATAAAATTACGTAATATTTGTGTAAAATGCAAACAATACGTCTTATTCAATAAGACAACTTAAGGCAATAAATACCCATTGAAACAACTACTTCCCTTGCAAATACACCTCCGGATATTGAATTATACAATGGAATAATTAAAATCTTATTTAATATGTTATAACGCTCTATCAAAGTATATGTAACATTTAAGTCAAATTCTCTTCAAACCAACTAACAAATAAAAATGAAAAATTAAAGGCGAAATTACAAGAAGTTAGAAATGAAAGTACTTGGATTAAAATGTTTTATGTTTAAAGTGTGCAAACTATAAGAAGCGTAAGATTATTTTCTCGAATTCAAATAGTTTTGAATTTGAATTATTCTTGTTTGAACTCCAAATTAGTTCGCTAAGTTTTGCAAAGCTATTGAAATTGTAATATTAAAAAATCTATTCTGTGATTTTACATTTTCAATTATTGACATTTGTGTCACTGGTGTTTATTTTAACTCCAACTTTAATGCCCACTTACACCGCAGGTACTTAATCATAGTTAAGAAGTTAATCACGATTAACCCTCTTTAAGTACATATACGAGAATATAAAAATGTTCCAAACATATTCCTTTTATTAAAAAGCAAATGTATAAACAATTTGTAAACAAAATCGTTGTGTTTTTAAGGACTAATCACTGATTCAAGTTAATCAGCTGTATTGCAAGTATTACATTAATCAGCTTTTAATTTTTTTTTATAATCTTACCAACACATTATTTTCCTATTAATATATTATGAAATTATCTACATTTTAGATTAAATTTGTTTGTATTTATTCTTCTTAATAATGTTTAGTAAATTCTGTACTTATATAAAAAGAGATGTTAGTATCGTGCTTGTGTGGGTCTAGAAGAAATTAACTAGTATAGTATAACAATACTGTAATTAACTCCAATATTTTCGTATTTTACGACAATTGTTTCGCAACGTTGTTGCTTCTTTAGGTAAAGAAATTATCCTATCTATTCAAATATCTTACAATTCTCCAATAGTTCTCATTTAAAGTGGTAGTGATTTTATTGTGATATGATAAATTTCAGTTTGGAATATTGTATCTAAAACTCTGATAATTTCTAAACATATTTCTAGAATTTAAAGCTTTAGCATAAAAATTTACATTATAAGAAATATTCAGACATAAACTCTTACACATACTGAACATAATACAGTGTTGTATATAGGGACTTTATATTTTAAATATACAACCTCGACATCTACATTGTAAATTTTTACGCATTCATTGTTTTTAAAAAGCGTTTAATTTGAATCTTCTAAAGAGTTTTTCCACTCCCAGATTAAGCATGAAGTAAATTTTCAGGCTTTTCTAAACTCGAAATTTTACTTCATGCGCCACCCGTCTAAAACACTGAAATATCGTGAAATTTAAAACATACTGCTTAAATGGTATTATTAAGTAGTATATTTTGTCTCTAGTTGAAATCTATGTTATATACGCGGGCCTGATTATATCGTAGATAGTTGAGGCAGTTAGTTTTTGAAAATCCTTGATCACGGTTAATGATTTTCAACTTATTAAATAAATTAATAAAATCTATTCTAAAATTATTACAATTTTACGAGGATTTAATTAAAAATATAGATATTGGAATGCACGTGAAGTTGTCTACAGATATTAAGGAAAATGAACTCTTACTTTTTCTGGAATGATATTGTTGCTTTTATTCAATTGTATTTTTTATGATGCGCTCGAGAGGCACTTGTTTGGGCAATAAATAAACCCTAATTTCAAATGTCACGGGTACGAACGGACAAGCTGACATCTGGAAGTAATGAGACGCCGGGTTTTGAGATTATTTCCTCGAACCCTTAAATCTGCATTCCAATGGACAACGCTTAATTTCTGAACATATGCCAAATACCGCACTCCCACCCATTTTTAGTTTCTTAATTTTTATTTTGTATATTTTTCACACTTACATTTTTATCGTCATAGTAGAAACACGCGTTTTGCAACTTACACACTTTTATACTTTTTTGTACATTTTGGAATTGTAATACCTTATTGTAATTCCGGTGTTTAAATACAACGTTCCTTTGAAACTCATATTATATTTAAACGCCATTTCTAAAACTACCAGTTGTGTCTTAAAACCAAGAGACAGCATACAACTGAACAAAACAGATACAAAAAAAATATATTCTTAAAATTAAAGAAAAATCAATCATTTAGCTGATTGATTTTTCTTAAATATTAAGAATCTATTTTTGTTTGGTATTTTGTTTTTTGGTATCTGATTTGAAAAAAAATAGAACATCAAAATAAGACTAATACTTATTTATGGAATGGCCGAACTGTACTTTTTATCATGAAAATATATTTGTTATAATTAAAACAAATGGTGAATACGCCGGGTATACCTATATTAAGGGATTGGATATACCCTTTAATAGCTTAAAACTGGAATTTATTCAAAAAACAATAAATGTCTTAAAATGTACAGCGTAAAATCTTGGTATGTAAACCTAAAAGAAAATTCCCTCTATCATAATTATGTGTTTATCGTATTTATTTTGATCCATGTTTACCATAAACATAAAACTAATCATGAAGTATATTTCTACTTCTATTTATGAATAAAATGTCAATGATTTTTTCCATTTTGTAATTTCCCGGAGCATTCTCCATTTCTTTTAACAACAAACATGTATTTTTATTGGTAAATAACAATAGTAGATAAAATACTACTTTTTGTTCAAACCGTACAATTTTAGGATTTTATTTGTGTTTGTTCCCTTTCTCTTAAATTCTAATAATATTCTAGAAATCAAACTTTTATATAAGTATCTTACTATTTTATTTTCTTCTGTTGATAGTAAATATTTATCAAAGTTTTTAAAACGCGATGGTGAATTAGAAAATATAGTGATCATTCTTGAATTTGTCTTAAACATTTATTAAGCCTGTGTTGAAAGAACTGAAAGATTTTGATTAACACAAAATCATTAAATTAATCTCTAAATAAATGGTAATTACAAATGTCATTTTGTATTGTAAAGAGTAATTCTAAATTAAAGTGAAATTAAATCTGCCACTTCTTTGTAGAATATTTATAAAATAGAAAAATAAATTAATATCGACTTTCTGGAAACATTCATCAATTAAGGTTTTTCCAAATATTTGGAAAAATCTTAAATAGACTACATTTTTTGCAGAAAGTCGATATTAACCCTTTCAGCTCCAGATTTTACTTGTGTAAACAAATTTTTTGTATACTGCATGTTATTTACTAACTAAACCACTAAAATTTGGTAAACATATATCTGAGATAGTAACTCAGATATATGTTTACCAAATTTTACTGGTGTCAAATGCCAGCGTCAGGGCCAAAAAGGTTAAGTCATTTTCAAATTGTAAATTAATTTTTTTTGTATGCCTGGAAAATTGAAACTGGTCAAATAAAACGTATAGAATTTCGTGAAACGAACTAAATTGTATTACATTTATTTATATTGAAGTAATATAAAACTGGGCATATTTCAAGATTAGTTTTATATTAATTTTGGCATTGTCATAAATCTTGATTATATAAATAAACAAATAAAGTACATTGAATCCGTAATCAATTATATTCTTTTTTTACAGGTCAGGAAGACTAAACCGAATTACCACACATCAAACGAATTCATGAAGCTAATATTGAAGTCAACATCAAAGAATACGAAATCATAATAAAAAAACTTTAGAATTGTATTTAAATATTCTTAGTATTTACTTATGTATATTATACATACAAAAACTGTACGACGTAATGTTGCAGAGCTAACTTTACAAGGTCTTATATTTGTATATTTACTTTTCCAACATGTAATATTTACCTACATAAAGTAAATTATTGTTATTTTTTTCCAATACTAATCAGTTGCATATTCAGCATTGCTATACATAAAAAATACAGTTAAATTTATTATTGAATGTGCATTGAAAATCTTTGCAAGTTCTCATATTTACTTTTCCAACCTGTAATATTTAGATACATAAAGTATTTTATTGTTTTTTTTTTTGAAACATTAATCACTTGCATATTCAGAATTGCTATACAAATATACAGTTGAATGACTTAATCATGTTTAATTAATTATATTTCACTGTACCCATTCGAGTACAGCACTAAAAATTGTTTTTTTTTAATATAAAAGACAACCTCTGAAGAATGACCTAATGAAGGGAGGTACATAGTGAGACATGCTTAATTTTCTTAATTTTTTTTTACAAAAAGTAACATTATTACATATTTGCCAGTCAATAATATGAAAAGAAGGTTCACTTATAGATAAAACACTTTTTACTTTGCTTAATCATTGTATTTTGCATTTCATTTCTGACTATAGTTTCGACTATCTAGTAGTCATTATCAAACTAAAAGTGTCACTTTTAGTTTGATAATAACTACTAGATAGTCAAACTATAGTCACAAATATAGTGGTTAAACAAAGTAAAAAGTGCTTTATTTACAAGTGTATTTAAGATGTACCAAAAATTTAACGCCTACAACACAACACAGTGAAAAAAGTTATTTTTCTAAAACATTCTTGGGATCAAATAGGTTACCGTGACTTTTTGCATATTTAGTTGCTCATATTACACATAAACATAGGCAACTAAATATACAAAGCACTTATTTTCCACACTTATCACAACATTCATGACGTATGACTGTACTTTAAGTTTAAAATACGTAGCGTCCCTACAAATCGTTGTATATTCAAAGTAAAATTAATAACTCTGTATTATATAGATGTATTTTATAAGCTGTAAAAGGTTAATTAATTTTGTATGCTTATGTTGCATGATTTCGATGTAAGAATATTATAATCTATTATTTAAAAAAAGAACTTTTTTTCGAAAATAATATATGTTAAACTAACAATTGCTCAACCAATTTTTTTTAAGAAGAATAAAATTAGAACTGTATATACCCGAATAAACCACCTTGTATATACGTAAGAGGATATCAATACATATAAATATGCATATACATATAAAAGTAATAAAAAGAAGAAGCATTGTATTTTATTTAGTTTATACTCAAATGTTTTAATATAATTATGTACCAAATGTTATTATTACTAATACGAATAGTGTATATAAACATAATTTATATAAATATTATATATTTTTTTATATATAGCCGTTTTATATATATTTATATCTATGCTAATTGTTTTTCTTATAGTTTTGTTTTCTTTATGCAATGTGCAATTTTCATGTTTTAAAGATTATTAGTAAAAATCGACTGTCTTAACATCGTGTGTTTAACGGTAGAAATCATTAAGTGTTATTAATTCAAAGGTTAAAGTCATTAATATTGGATTTCAGTTGATCTAAAAATGGTTTCAATATTTGTATAGTATTGAGCGTTACACGTCTCAATATTGATTAATTAAAAATGGTTATTTATCAAGTAAAATTTAGTAATGGTATTTAAATACAAGGAATTTTTCTTTTAGATGTATCCCGATGTATACGCTGTAAATTTGAAGGTATTCGTTATTATTTAAAAATCGTTGAATTTGAAGTTTTAAACGAGTGTTTCCACTCCCAGACTAAGCATGAAGTAAAATTTCGAGTTTAGGAAAGCCTGAAAATATAGTTTGGTCGCGTAGCGCGAAGCACGGAGCGGCCAAACCAAATTTTCAGGCTTTTCTAAACTCGAAATTTTATTTCATGCGCCAGGCGTGTAAAACACTTATTTATGTTGAAGTTTAAAATATACTGCTTTAGTATACTAATTTAGCAGAATATGTTTTAAAGTTCACAATAATGCAATGTTTAGTACGCGTGGCGCATAAAGTAAAATTTCGAGTTTAGAGAAGCCTGAAAACTATGCTTTTCTAAACTCGAAATTTTACTTCATGCGCCAGGCGTATACAACACTTATTTATGATGAAGTTTAAAATATACTACTTTAGTATACTGATTTAGTAGTGTATATTTTAAACTTCACAATAATTCAGTGTTTAGTTCGCATGGCGCATGCATTGAAATTTCGAGTTTAGAAATGCCTAAAAACCAAGCTTTTCCAAACTCGAAATTTTACTTCATGCGCCAGGCGTATACAACCCTTATTTATGATGCAGTTTAAAATATACTGCTTTAGTATACTGACTTAATAGTATATGTTTTGAACTTTACAATAATTCAGTATTTAGTACGCGTGGCGCATGAAGTAAAATTTCGAGTTTAGAAAAGCCTGAAAATTTGGTTTGGTCGCTCCGCGCTTCGCGCTACGCGACCAAACCAAATTTTCAGACTTTTCTAAACTCGAAATTTTACTTCATGCTTAGTCTGGGAGTGGAAACACTCGTTTTAAACTTCAAATTCAACGTTTTTTAAATAATAACGAATACCTTAAAAATTTACAGCGTATACATTGGGGTATGTATACCTAAAAGAAAAATTCCTTGTATTTAAATACAATTACTAAATTTTACTTGATAAATAACCATTTTTAGTTAAATGAAAACTTGAAAAATGTATATTTCAATCGATAAATACATTTAATTTGTTGTTATTTAAAAAAAAAATAATTTGAAGCTTTAAACGAGTGTTTCCACTCCCAGACTAAGCATGAAGTAAAATTTCGAGTTTAGAAAAGCCTGAAAATTTGGTTTGGTCGCGTAGCGCGAAGCGCGGAGCGGCCAAACCAAATTTTCAGGCTTTTCTAAACTCGAAATTTTACTTCATGCGCCACGCGTATTAAACACTGAATTATTGTGAAGTTTAAAACATATAGTACTAAATCAGTATACTAAAGCAGCACAATTTAAACTTCATTATAAATAAGTGTTGTATACGTCTGGCGCATGAAGTAAAATTTCGAATTTAGAAAAGCCTGCTTTTTAGGCTTTTCTAAACTCGAAATTTTACTTCATGCTGCACGCGTAATAAACACTAAATTATTGCAAAGTTTAAAACGTATACTACTAAATCAGTATACTAAAGCAGTATATTTTAAACTTCATCACAAATAAGTGTTTAGTACGCGTGGCGCATGAAGTAAAATTTCGAGTTTAGAAAAGCCTAAAAATTTGGTTTGGTCGCTCCGCGCTTCGCGCTACGCGACCACCCAAATTTTTAGGCTTGTCTAAACTCGAAATTTTACTTCATGCTTAGTCTGGGAGTGGAAAACACTCGTTTAACACTTCAAATTGAACAGTTTTATAAAATTAGTAAATACCTAAAAATTTACGGTGTATTTGTATCAGTATACTTAAAAGAAAACTTGGAAACATTTTTTTCAATCGACGAATACTTTTAATTTTTGTGTGCGCTGTAAATTTTAAGGCAATCGTTATTATTTGAAAAATATTATATTTTAATAGACAAATACGTTTAATATTTGAATAAGAATAACAACTGAAGGTGCTGAAACAAGACATTAGTCCAAAAAGTACTTAATGACTTTTACATTCAAACGTTCGTTACATTCACTTTATTAATTCCTTCTCTATTCTTTCTTCTTCTTTTTTGGGACGGTCTACACATAGTTTACGTTTACGTATGTCTTATTAATTATTATACATGTAAATAAATAAATAATTGATTAATTTAATGTTAGATCAAGGGCTAGATTCGTGTAGAAACACTATTTCCCGTATTTTTTGTTTGTTTGTTTCTTAATTTGACGCGTTTAAAAATATGTATTGTCTAATAGTAATTACCTTCTGATTAATCACGCATGAATTATTTTATTGGAAAGAATGTTGCGTAATGTTTCATAAATAAAATGACAACGATGAGATGTAATAGTATTCACTTTTAAAAAAAATTATTTTGTGTTAAGTGCCATTATTACTTGATTTTTTATTTTTAAATTAAATCATTTAATTGTATACATAAATGAGTACTTTATTTTTGTATTAGTAAATATCCCAATCATGATTCCTTATCGCACAGAATGTCAGTATTTTTCATTATTCACACTTGAGAAAATTCAACAATATCTAATGCTAAGCAAATCGTGTTTGATTTGGAATTAAATATCGATAACACAGGCTAACAAAAAAACTTGGGATTTGGATTTATTCATTTTTTTTTAAGTTTTGGTGGCTAATCTAATAAAGAATCAACATTTTTTTGTTTCCATCACGCACAATTTTTTAATAAATTTACCAGGTGTCATATTTATAGTTTTTTAAATATTTGCGAATAAAAATTAAATGACATTCTAAAAACTGCTACGCCACTAAGATTAAATTGTGTACAAATCAATAGAATAGTACAGGGGAATTCCCGAAAGTAACATTTAATTGCTGGGAATCCCTGATTTGCAGTCAGACCGTCGGCGAATTTGAATATTGTGAGACTTCTACTAGGACAGCAGTCAGGGTATACAAAGTACCTATGTTTTTTGTGTGAGTGGGATAGTCGAAGTATACATCAACATTGGAAGAAAAAGAACTGGATAAGAAGAGATAATTTAACTCCCAGATCAAAAAATGTTCCGCACGAAAGTCTTGTTGATCCACAAAAAATCTTGTTACCTCTACTGCATATTAAACTAGGATTAATGAAACAATACGTTAAAGCTTTAAATAAAGATAGAGACTGTTTCAAATACCTTTGCAGAAAATGCAAAATTAAAGGAAGATGCAAAATTAAAGGAAGGCATATTTGTCGGTCCTCAAATAAGGAGAGTAACGAAAGATCAAGAATTTGTTAATACCATGATCCAATCTGAGAAAGATGCATGGATTTCATTTGCTAATGTTATTGAAGGTTTTTTGGGGAAACACGAAGGATCCTAACTACAAGGAAATTGTGAAAAACATGCAACAGAAATTTATGGAATTGGAATATAATATGAGCATAAAAGTTCACTTTTTACACTCGCATCTTGATTACTTCCCAGAAAATCTTGGTGATGCGAGTGAGGAGCACGGTGAGAGGTTCCACCAAGAAGACATGAAAGAAATGGAACGCAGATATCAAGGTCGGTGGAATGTTTCAATGATGGCTGATTACTGCTTGTCAATAAAAAGGGACAGAAGAAAATCCGCTAAACGAAGTTTTTCATCGAAGAGGGAAAGATCTTCTGGAAAAAATAAATATTAAAGATTGTTTAAAGCTTTTTTCAAATTAGTTTACTATTTGTAATTTGTTTTGTCTCTGTATCAATAAAAGTAGCATTTATTTTAACCAAATTTTTTATTAATCTATTTTCAACATTGATAAAAAAACCTTACGTGATAGGGCAAAATGACACTCGGATTTAAATTCAGCAGATCAAAATTATACAAACTCAGATGTCAGATCGAAATCAACTTTCAAAAAGTCAAAATTTGTTAGCCTGTGTAATTAGTTTAAGAAATTATCAATAGATAATTATTAATAGCTTGGTATTAAGAACTTGAATAAAAACAGAATAGTTCAAAGTTTTTTTCTTAATATAAAGGTATTAATTAATACGTTACTGCACGATTTTTTTAATTTTAACAAAAACAAATGTTTTTTGATATTAAAAAGGGAATACGAGAAAAATTATTATAAAAAACTATGTTATTGCTATTATTTATTATTGAGACCCCTTGAAAACATCTACACAGTTTTTTTCAACCAAATACAAATACTTTACACATAATTTAAATAGATTTATTGATTTTCTAAATAGTTGAAGAAAAACGTGGCAAAATAGATTTATGTATTCTCTAAATGGTCGAAAAGATAATGGAAACATATGTCACCGAATGATGAGGCTGAAAAGGAATGATTTTTAATCTTTCTGTAAATGCAAAATACACAGAAAGAAAATCTAATGAATTTTTAAGAGCTCTAATAATTTTCTGTTTTTAAGCGTGTATAGCTTTTTCGAAACTCTTTATTTTTCTTCTTTTTCTTCTATTACGAAACGAATGGCCCTGGCTTCAAAGCCCAAATAGTAAGAAAGCAAACCATCGCATTAACCTCTAAATTAATGAAAGCCGATCCATTAAATCCAAATTTGGGATTTGCCGGGCGGAGCGAAGCGAGCCCGGCAAATCAAAATTTTCAGGCTTTTCTAAACTCGAAATTTTACTTCATGTTATAAATTAAATTCTTTTAATAAACCGAGCGTCGGCAAATATACAACGTATGTTTATGTATACTTAAAAGAAAAATGCTCGTTATGAACATGTTCGGTGTTACATAAAACTCTCTGTATAATAGTCATATATATATATATATATATATATATATATATATATATATATATATATAAATTTTACTTCATGCGCCACCGATACAAAACACTGATGCAATGTAAAGTTTAGCGGTGTGTTTTAAACTTCGTAATGTGTCAGTGTTTTGTACCGGTGGCGCATGAAGTAAAATTTCGAGTTTAGAAAAGCCTGAAAATTTGGTTTGGCCGCTCCGCGCTTCGCGCTACGCGTCCAAACCAAATTTTCAGGCTTTTCTAAACTCGAAATTTTACTTCATGCTTAGTCTGGGAGTGGAACACACTCGTTTCAAGTTTCAAATTGAACTCTTAAAAAAAACTACGATTGTCTAAAGATTTATAGCATATACGCTGTAATTAGGACATGTATACTTGAAAGAAAAACTTCCTATACGTACAAGTTGAGGCATTGGGCTCGTTCATCAAAATGTTCAATATTCAACATGTTTGGATTTGTTTGTGATGTATGTTGGTATCTAATGAACGGTACTCCAGTCGGCCTATTTTATACGATTGCAAAAATTACAAACACGTTCACGATTAACAATCCGGTCATCAGAGAATTCCCCAACAGTTGGCTGTAAACTCTAAACTGTTGTCTCTGATGAACGGGCCCATCGATTGCGATTGATTGGCTACAATTTGTAATGGTCATATATGCAACCCAATTTACACATAACTTAAAAATTAAAGGTGTCAAATTGTATTGGATGAAAATGTTCGGTTTTACATAAAACTCTCCTTCACCTCTAGTTTCTAACATCTCTTCCCAATAGAAAATCAGTTATCAATACTTACCTTTGATTTAAAACCAAAGAACAGAGCAAGTAAGAGTCAGTGTTAAGTCAGTAATCGACCTTTACTATTTCGAGTGTTAAGTCAGTAATAGAGCTTTGCTATTTCGAGCGTTGAGTTAATCATGGAGTCGTGCTATTTTCTTAAGTTTGTCTCCGCGATAAGTGTTAGTTCTAAAGCGACTTTAACTTGCTCCGGTCTATATTGCTTTGAACCAGAATATTACGTTTATATTTCATTGTACACTTCACTCGTGATTGTGGAAATAGATTTGTTGATTAAGTGAACCACTGTGTTTAATTTCGACGTGTCGGAACCCTATGAACACAACAATAGTATTAAATTGTTTTAACAAACTTGGTCATCTGTTTAAACACAATCATATTGTGAATAAACAAAACCAAGACATAGAAAACCAAATCTAACATTAACAACTCGTTTATACAGGGTGACCCATTTTAATTTATCCACTGGAATATCTCGACAAATATGCATTGTACAAAAAAATGTTTCGAACAAAAGTTTAATGGTTTCGAAGGGGCCATCCGATCCAGTACATTTTTTTTAACCTCCACCTCCCAGTGGGTGGGAGAGAGGGCCAACTTTGAAATCTTAAATAGGAACCCCTATTTTTTATTAAAGATTTGGATTCTACACCAAAAATGATGTAGGTTTTATCCGAAAAAAAATTGAATTCGTGACAGATGGCTGTAGTAGCAAAAATGAAAACGTGTCCGGTAAACCTAAACAATTCTGCTGTGGTCAACACAGATACCGACCGCAAATTAAAATAATATAGGACTATAAAAATCATTATTCTTACAACTTATTGAAGTTAATTTGTACAATAAAATGCCCGCTAGTGGTAAAATCATTTTTTTCAACTTTGTCTCTTATATGAAAATACTTCCCGTCGGCCTAAAAAAATAAATAATAGCATATACACTGTAGAAAAAAATAAGAAACTTTTTCAATTTTTTTTTACGTAAAATTGAATTGTATATTATATTTTAAAAAAATCTAATTTTGGTAATTTTACCGCTATCTGCCAGGAGGGTAAAAACGCTAAAAGTAAATTTTACGTACTATTTTTCGTATAAATCCACGTAAAGGCCGTTTTTTAGGTTTATGGGGAACGATTTCATTTTGCGACTATAACGCCATCTATCACGAATTCATTTTTTTTTTCGTATAAAACCTACATATTTTTTGGTGCATAATCCGAATCTGGAATAAAAAATATGGGTTCCTATTTAAGATTTCAAAGTTGCCCCCGTATTTCTTTCACCAGCACCCCCCAAGGGGCGAGGGTGAAAAACATTTTACAAGATCGGATGCCCCCCTTGAAACCGTGAAGCTTTTGTTTGAAACATTTTTGTATACGATGCATATTTGTCGAGATATTCTAGTGGATAAATTAAAATGGGTCACCCTGTTTAAAATAAAAAAAGGACAATTTCTGAATGAATAATATCAATAGACATATGTTTATATGCAGTTATTTAACAAAATTAACATAAACTGACTATAAAAATCTACATCTGCTAGATGCGAAGTATTGGAAATATAAATTTTAAAATTTGGATGGTATTAAAATATAATTTCTGAATGAATAATATCAAATCAATAGACATATGTTTATATGCAGTTATTTATCAAAATTAACATAAACTGTCTATAAAAGTCTACATCTGTTAAATGTAAAGTATTGGAAATATATTTTTAAATTTGTATGGTTGTTCATAAGTTAGTTCATTAAAGCCCACTTTCGACTTTATATTTGTATAAATTACTTATAAGATGTCAAATTTTGAGTGTGATTATGAAACAGTTTGACTCTAAAATTTCAAACTACATTTTTTTGATTATGGAACCGGCCGTAAACTGTTAATTTTTTGCTAAAATATTTCGTTAATTTCGCGCAGACTCATTAAACAGTTTTATTTAATAATGGATGATGCTTTATTTTAACGAAAATAGATGTCCAACATTTTACCTTATACCTTCTTAAAAGCTTGTTGATTAATTCATATAGATACACACTGTATGTATAGTAAGAAATAATGTAATTGCTAAAGGATCTGTACTCCAGGATAAAAGTGTACTAAATCCCAAAATTAATAATTGACAGGAGGACAATTTAAAATAATTACATTATTTTATTTCAGATGGATGAGTGCTTGCTTACTGTTTAAACAACACGAACTTAGCTATTTATTAAGATAGGATATAATACTATAGTGCACATAAAAGTATTGTTAATATTGTGAATGTACTAGAAAAATACAAATTTTTCAAAAAAGGACTTAGTGCACTTTTATTCTGGGGTACAGATATACAGTTGCGGAAGAAAAAAAAACTAGTATAGCAAAATGTTTGGCTATGTGAACTGGACTCACTTTGATTTTTCAAATTGTCAGTGAAGTTTTCAAATCTGAGGAAATGTCAAACGAAATTTAATTACCGTCGACATGCCGAAACGCAAAAAGCGATAATAACAACCCGTTTAAAGACGGTATCAGCATTAGATACATTGCTAATGAAGTGCATGTCAACAAAAGCACCGTCTTATTGGCTAAGAAAAAAACTTGTTAACCTGTACACGACAAGTTTGTTTTACAAGAAAAAAATACGATATTTTAGAAGTCTCTAAAGCTCCCTGCTGTACTAGTTTATTTTCTCTCGCAACTGTACATACAGACGTTTTTATTTTAATTGCAATCAAATAAAGAAAATATACTAAAAAAAAAATGTACTAAAACGAGTCTTATTTTAATTGTTGTTATTTGACTCATAAGAAAAATGCTTAACGTTTAATTAAAACAGCAATTTTTATGTGAACAAATTTTCAATATTTAACTCAGAAACTTGTATAAATATTGTAATTTCCACATTTTATACCTTAATGAGTATAATTTAATTTACCTTAAAAGTAAATGGATATTATAATTCACAATTAACGCCCAATTAAACTCGAAATAAAACCGACCTTGTTAATGAACATTCGCAGATGCATTCGAGTTAAAAATATGCATCGCAATCGAAAGTAGATTCCGAAAACCTCGATTTGGGAACGATATTTTCGATGTACACGCACGGAGAAAGTCGTCCTCGAAGAAATGGAACACATCGATCAAAGAAAATAAAAAAAAAAATACTCCGGGCACCAAATACAAGATATTTTGGTTCTTCTTCTCTACTGACTTCTTCTGTATAGCCTTTAGATTATTTTTAATAAATCGCTGGCTTAATATTACAAGGATCTATATGATATTTTTTCGATTTTCAATTTGTGAAGTTACAAGGCTCTATGTGCATACATAGAGTCTTGTAACATCACAAATTGAAAATTGAAAAAAAAATACATAGAACCTTGTAATATTAAATCAGCGAAATATCTTCTTAGCATTTTTCTTCGTACGCACACTTGTTTCCTCAATTTTCTTCTTTAACCTTTTCCTTATTAATCCTCTTCTTCACAATCACACCGCCAGCTATTTAAAAAGAAAATACCGTGCGCCACTTTTGTAAAATTACGCCCAAAAACCACATATATTCGGCAACAATAAAACGGCGACAACGGCAACAGTTAGACAAAACGCGGTGCGGTGTGTCCTCATAAAAAAAGCTCGTTTTACGGTTGTTACCGTACAACAGTCGAGATATCGTAAATCACAAAGATTGCGCCATCATCATTATTATCATCATCATCAAAGAATCCAGACACCCGCGGTGCTTACTGTTAATCGGGAAGGATTTTCAATACGCCAAATGGTGCTGCTCACCGGGATTTTACGCGCCAAATGGTGCGATCGCGAAGAAAGATCATCGCACATGTTAAATGAAGAAAACATAAATAAATACTTTCGGCCGCGCCGTGAAAAATGGAACATGAATATTCTAATGGATGTTAAAATTTGGTTCAGTGTGGCGGCCACCTGTCGAAAAGCGACATTATATGCTCAGGCTGTCCGCTGGTTTTTTGAGATTTATGTGTGAGATTGTCTTTCGCATTTATGCGCCAGTGGTGATAATAAAAAAAAAAACGTAACGGATATTATGTACACAAAAATACAATAAAACAGATTGTAACTTTGGGAGCTATTAAAATTGAATGAATTAAAAAATAACGGCTATTAATTAATTTGTGATGAGTCTATTATACACATTATATTAAAAGTATTGATTATAAGGAACATTGATTTTTTTGGCAAACAGCTTCATCAAAATAGATGCGCACAGTAAAGGTCAAAAATTCAAATGTTATTTGGCCATAAGTACGAACAACGATTAATCTTCCACAATTATGAAAATAGATCTTTGAAACTTATACATATTACACATTGAAGCTTTGCGAATAAATTGATACTATTCTTTTTTTAAAAAAATGTTTCTTAAATTATGTATATATAAATTTACTAATGGAACACTCCTAAATGATTATTATTATTATTATTATTATTCTTTATTTACGGAATTCACCTTTTTTACAATTGAAATTAACAACATTAAAGCAATAAATAACATGTAGGAATAAAATATTGAATTAAAAGATAAATATAAATAATTATGATCACTGGTCATTGTATGAAATTTGTCAACTTAATGCGCTTTAATCGGTTTTTAAACTGCGGCAGTGAAGATGTGAATAATAAAAAGTCGTTACTACGCGACAGTAGGTTTGCGTAACGCATCATCACATAAATCCGAGCAATACTTCCATAGAAAACATTATTTCTTCTTCATATTGCTTTAATTTATTGAAGTAATTATTATAAACATGTTGTATTAAATAGATTAATCTAAAATAAATAATAAATAAAATTAATCGTTGCTTAGAAATCTCCATAAGAGCAATGTAAATTTTAATTATGCTTTTAATAAATAGGGGACAGCATCGTGCTATTTTTGTAATATCTTGAAATTATACTGTAATTTCCAAAAAACATGTGAAAAGTAATTGGGTTTGATAGGTAGAATTCTTGTATGGCATTTGTCGCGACACGTGTTCCCGGTGCGCGGTCTTGAATTGCGAATGTATTTTTTCTGCCACGGACTGTTCATTGATTATGTTGTTGATACACAACAAAGAAAGACATTATTACAATATTTTCCAGTACATTCTTTAAATGTAGGTGCATTTCTGCATTAATGTTTTGAATTAGAATGTGGAATGCCGGTATATGTTGATTCAACTGATGAGTTGGAAAAATTCCTTTTTCATTTATTTACCAAATTGAATGTGCGACACTCGGCGATTTGATTACCGAGGCACTTAGTCAGCTTAGCGTCTTGAGTTCGAATTGGGCTATTGTAATTTCTCATTTTTTCTACTGCTTAGCCTACTCAGCTTGAAGTGTCGCCTACTCAGCTTAGAAGGTAGACCTCCTTTCGTGTTCGCATCTATTTCTTTTGTGTGCTTCTTTGTAATTTACCAAATTAAGGAGTGCAGCACGCGACAGTCATGTACGATATTTGATTTTTGATAGTAACCATTTAAATCACTTATGTCGTTGCAAATAACATGAATATATATTTTATGTTGCCAGAATTTAACTGATTGATAAATACAGGGAATTTTTCTTTTACGTAAACATGTGCATAAGCTGTACATTTTCCGACACGCGTTGTTTTTTAAAAGAGGTTAATTTGAAGCTTTAAACGAGTGTTTTCCACTCCCAGACTAAGCATGAAGTAAAATTTCAAGTTTAGAAAAGCACCCTGAAAATTGGTCGAGGGTCGCGCAGCGACCCGAGACAAATTTTCTGGGCTTTTCTCAACTCGAAATTTTGCTTCATGCGCCACGCGTATGAAAGACTAAACTACTGTGAAATTTATGTACATTTAAACCTCACTTGAAATCAGTATTTTATACGCGTGGCGCATGAAGTAAAATTTCGAGTTTAGAAAAGCCCAGAAAATTTGTCTCGGGTCGCGGCGCGACCCTCGACAAATTTTCACGGGGCTTTTCTAAACTCGAAATTTTACTTCATGCTTAGTCTGGGAGTGGAAAACACTCGTTTAAAATTAAAAATTTTAATTAGCCTTGATCAAATTGTACGTACCGTAACTAAACACTACTACTTACTATACGATATGATCAAGACTAATTCAAATCACAATACTTGGAATTGAAGCATCTGGGAACAGCATTTATTTATTGAGTCAAAATATAATGCTAATAACTTAATTTTAAAGTTAATCGATCGCTTAAATTCCTTTTTCATTTATTTACCAAATTGAATGTGCGACACTCGGCGATTTGATTACCGAGGCACTTAGTCAGCTTAGCGTCTTGAGTTCGAATTGGGTTATTGTAATTTCTCATTTTTTCTACTGCTTAGCCTACTCAGCTTGAAGTGTCGCCTACTCAGCTTAGAGGGTAGACCTCCTTTCGTGTTCGCATCTATTCTTTTTGTGTGCTTCATTGTAATTTACCAAATTAAGGAGTGCAGCACGCGACAGTCATGTACGATATTTGATTTTTGATAGTAACCATTTAAATCACTTATGTCGTTGCAAATAACATGAATATATATTTTATGTTGCCAGAATTTAACAGATTGATAAATACAGGGAATTTTTCTTTTACGTAAACATGTGCATAAGCTGTACATTTTCCGACCCGCGTTGTTTTCTAAAAGAGGTTAATTTGAAGCTTTAAACGAGTGTTTTCCACTCCCAGACTAAGCATGAAGTAAAATTTCGAGTTTAGAAAAGCACCGTGAAAATTTGTCGAGGGTCGCGTAGCGACCCGAGACAAATTTTCTGGGCTTTTCTAAACTCGAAATTTTACTTCATGCGCCACGCGTATGAAAGACTAAAATACTGTGAAATTTATGTACATTTAAACCTCACTTGAAATCAGTATTTTATACGCGTGGCGCATGAAGTAAAATTTCGAGTTTAGAAAAGCCCAGAAAATTTGTCTCGGGTCGCTGCGCGACCCTCGACAAATTTTTACGGGGCTTTTCTAAACTCGAAATTTTACTTCATGCTTAGTCTGGGAGTGGAAAACACTCGTTTAAAATTAAAAATTTTAATTAGCCTTGATCAAATTGTACGTGCCGTAAGTAAACACTACTACTTACGATACGATATGATCAAGACTAATTCAAAGCACAATACTTGGAATTGAAGCATCTGGGGACAGCATTTATTTATTGAAATAAAATATAATGCTAAAAACTTAATTTTAAAGTTAATCGATCGCTTAAAATCTCTTTAGGAGGTGTTTACGACTTGATCAAGGCCATATTGATGACCAATCTTTAATTTTCAAGCAAAAAAAGTCAAGCAAAAAACTTGATTTTAAAGAAAATTGATCGCTTAGAATATATACTTGACCAATAGTACGACTTATTCAAGACTAATTCAATACAGAATACCTGGTTTTCAAGCATCTTCTAAAAGCTTTTTTTAATTGGACGTATTGTTGTTTTTAATTAAAGCATCTTGGAAAAGCATTTATTTATTGAAACAATATGTAAAGCTAAAAACTGAATTTCAAAGTTGATTGAACGCCTGGAATCTCTTTAGGAGGTGTTTACTTATCGTACGACTTGATCAAGGCAAGTTGACCAATATTTGGTTTTCAAGCATCATGGTAAAGCATTTATTTATTAATAATTAATAAAAAAACAATCAAGCAAAAAACCTAATTTTAAAGCTAACTGATCGCCCAAAATCTCATAAGGTAGTGTTTACTTACGGTAGGATTTGATCAAGACTAATTCAAAGCTCAATACTTGCAATTGAAGTATCTGGGGCAAGCATATATTTATTGAAATAAAATATAAAGCTAAAAACTTGATTTTAAAGTTAATAGATCGCCTTAGGAGGTGTTTACAACTTGATTAAGGCCATCTTAATGAACAATCTTTAGTTTTCAAGCAAAAAAAGTCAAGCAAAAAACCTGATTTTAAAGAAAATTGATTGCTTAGAATCTGTGTTAGTGTTTACCTATAGTACGACTTATTCAAGACTAATTCAATACAGAATACCCGGTTTTCAAGCATCTTCCATAAGGTTTTTTTAATTAGATGTATTTATAAAAAAGTGTAAACCTAAAAATTAAATGCTAATTAATTACTCTGAATCACCTTAGGTTTTGTTTAATTATGGTACAATTTGAACAAAACTAATTTAGAGTAAACACACTTGATTTTCAATTTAGTTGTAATAATTGTTTATGGTACGACTTGTTATAAAGTAATTCATTGACACAAAAAATGGATTTTCAACCTACTTGACTGCTTGTACTATTTTAAAGTGATGTTTATTTATGATGTGATTTAATAAAAACTATTTCAGAGCAAAACGCTAATTTTCAAGTTAATTGTCCACTTGAAATCTCTTAAAGCGACGTAAGCTTATAGTATGACTTGTTTTAAAGTAATTCATTGACAATAAAAAAATGGTGATGTGTCCATCATAGTACTTTCCCCCGTAAATTGCGTATTAAATCACTTTTAAAATATTTGTAGCATTATTATTTTCAAAATGTCTTCAACTTTTTGATAACTACAACTTTTATTTGAAACATTTTTCAATTGTATCGACACATACACTGTCACACCAATAACTAGATAAAACACACAACTTTTGAAATATCTCAAAAACTAAGAGTGCTATGACAAAAAGTAAGTGTACAATACATCTTCATTTTGTTATTATCTACAACTTTTATTTGAAAGAATTTTTTGTTTGATGAACATTTATTGAAAAAATCTGAAAAAAACTGAAAAACGCTAAGAGTAAAGTACCACTTTCGGTTTTCCGATTTTCACCAAAAGCTTTTCAGTTCATCCGATTGTAACAAAAAGCTTAAGTTTCTAGTTTTATCTCGATATCTTTAGCGGTTTTCGCGGTACAGCGCACACAGACACACACACAGACAGACATACATTTTTCAAAAATGGTCTTATTCGACTCAGGGGACCTCAAAACGGATATTTCCGCTAAAATTTTTGATTCGAAAATTTTCACGAAAACAATACTTTCCCTTTGTATTACATACGGGGGAAAGTAAAAAATTCTCAACCTGCTTGACGACTTGTACTACCTTAAACCTCTTAGGGTAAGGTTTAATTATGGTACGATTTGATAAAAACTAGTTTAGAGAAAAATCACTTGACTTTCAAGTTAATTGTCGACTCGTAATCTCTTAAAATTATAAAAACGAATTAAAATTAATATCGACTTTCTGCAAAAATGTAGTCATTGAGACTTCTTTTCCAAATATTCATTAAAACAAATGGAGATGAAGTCTCAACAAGACTAAAGAGAGTCGAAATTAATTTTAATTCGTTTTTACATTTAGTAAACATTCTGCAAACTATTTCAAATTCAATTTTTCTTTATCTTATAAAGTAATTCATTGACACAAAAATGTCCAACCTGCTTGATGATTTGTACGATCTTAAGGTGACGTTTACTTATGGTACGATTTCATCAAAATTAACACCTGATTTTCAAGTCAATTGTCTACTTGAAATCTTTTTAGGCGACGTTAGTTTATGGTACGACTTGTTATGAAGAGCAATTTAGAGCAAAAGCACTCGATTTTCAAGTTATTTGTCCACTAATAATTTACAGATATATTACAGATATTTACAGAGTGTCCCAGACCCCTTGTAATTAGTCTATTTTCAGAAAACGGCTAGTCCTAGAGAGTTGGGATAAAAAATGTATTACAAAAGCCGTATTAAAGAATCGAATGGTGATTTTGTTTTTTCGCAAAAATGTTGGCATCCCCGAGAGCTTGCTTAAAAATGTCAATAACTCCAGATTTTTAAATAGCACGATAGGTTAAAAGTGGTATCGTTGAAAAGTACTTTAAATAATAAGCAACTTTTGTAGGAAACATAATTTTGTTACTGGCATCCATTTTGAGTATCATCTGATTAAAATCATTAAATTTGAATTGTTCATAGCTAACTTATTTTAAGAGATTGAGTTTCAAATGCCAGTTAGACCTCTCAGATACATTCTGAACAAGGCAGAGGAGTCGCTGAAGAAATATTCGATACCAACTCTGTCTCTGACTCCTCTATTTTTCGAAAATCCTACGCCAACTCCGACTGTTGCTTCGAATCATGTAAACATTTTAAAACTTTCCTTAATAATACAATTTTTACTGTGCATTACCAGGTGCCCTAAGTATCTTATTTTAAAATAAGTTAGCCATGCGAAATTGATGTTTGGTAATTTCAATCCAAAATTACTCAAAACAAACGCCAGTTACAAAAATATGTCTCCTGTATAAGTTGCTTATTTTTCAAAGATCTTTTTGAATAATATCACTTTTGACCTACCATGCTATTTAAAAATCTTGAGTCATACACATTTTTAAGCAAACGATTCTTTGATACGGCTTTTGTAATAATTTTGTTTGTCCAAGCTCCCTAGAACTAGCCGTTTTCTTAAAAAAAGTAGCCTGATAAATTATGTAGAATATGAATGTTTAATGCAAGTTATAATTCGTTTTAAGCTCAGGTGGAAGTAACGGTCGTACTTCGTCGATACACTCAGGGATTAGTAACAGGGACGTCGACCAGTGAGTAGGCTTTCTTATTTTAAGTAATCAATTTATTGAAATCAACCGAGCTTTCGGAGATTATTTGTCTCCTTCTTCAGGGTTTTACAATTTTTAAATTGTTACCGAACCAACAAAAACGGTTCATCACAGGTTTATTCTCAGGCGCATAACACGGAACACATGGACACATAACCTTTAATTTTAATAAATTGATTACTTGTTACTAATCTCTAAGTAATTTCTAAATACAGTTTGATTATTATTAATTATGTTAGGGACATTTATTTGAGCGAACAACTAGAAGAAAATAATTTATTTTTTTATAAACTTACTAAATTCCCTGTAATTTTATTTGTATATCAATTTGTTATCTTTATTATTTTTAAATATCCCTACTAATCGTAGATAATTAATATTTAATTATTTCAATTTTCTTCAATTACAATTCAAATCAATTACCGCATTTCTTCTTCCTTCACCATTCCACATCCTCATCGGCGTAAACGTAATCAATTTGAATACCTTTCTTTTTTTCCTGCATGTGTGTGTGTGTGTGCACATTTCGTGCAAAGTGTAGGCGCACGCAGCGATTACTTAGCCGCGACCGCAGACCGTGGCACGTTCCAACTCTTTTTCTTCTTCCTAACAATCTTCGCACCGACCGCGAAGTCCTCTCCCACTTATTCGGCAGTACCAAACGGCGAGTCGTTGCGGTCAGTCGCGGTATACCATCGTGTTCTTCTTAAATTATATGTTTTGCGGACAGATTATCACGCGTTGACATTTCAAGAAATCGGACTTGTTTATTAAAATAGAGTGTTTATATATTTAAATTTGTGGTGATTATAGTGATTTGGATTGCGTTTTTTTTTCGTTCTTCGTGTGTGCGAGCATGAGGAGTAGGAATTGTTAACACGTAAGTAGTGCTTACGTTCTTGTGTCCGACGATTCGCAACGGTCGAAACCGCTGTCAATCGGTCAAATTGTTTAATCCTGCACGTGGATGAAAAATAATGTAAACATATTAATAATTGTGTATTACAATATTCATATATTGCTGATTTTACCATTTTATGTTAAGTAATTATTAATTGAAAATAGTTTCGAATTAAGGTTATCAAAATTGGGCCAATGTTGGAAGCAGAATCACGAATCCCCGAATCAAAAAAATTATGAAAACTGACTTGAATTAAAGGATTCGAATACTAATTTTCGACTTACGAATACAAATCTTTTAATAAATCATTCATGATTTTAGTAAAAAACATAGAGTAATCCTAAAAATCCTAAAAGTATTCGAATCACAAATCCCTGAATCAAAAAACGATAAAAGAATATTTGAATCAAAGGACTTAAATCCTAATTTTCGGATCACTAATACAAATTCGCTGGCAATCGGTTAAATCGTTTAATCTTGCACCTGGATAAAAAATAATGTAAATATATTAATAATTGTGTATTACAATATTGCTAGTTTCGCCATTTTATGTTAAGTAATTATTAATTGAAAATAGTTTAAAATTAAGGTTATCAAACTTAGGCTAATGTTAGAAGCAGAATCACGAATCCCTGAATCAAAAAAAAATGTTAAAAGCTCATTGGAATTAAAGGATTCGAATACTAATTTTGGAATCACGAATACAAATCCTTTAATAAATAGTTCATGTTTTTAGTAAAAAAACATCGACTAATCCTAAAAATTCTAAAAGGATTCGAAACACGAATCCCCGAATTAGAAAACGATAAAATATTATTCGTATTCAAAGATTCGAAATCTAATTTTCGAATCAAGAATACAAATCCTGTAATAATTCGTTCATGTTTCTAATAAAAAACATCCACTAAACCTAAAAATCGTAAAAAAGTAATCGATTAACAAATCCCGGAATAAAAAAAAACGATAAAAGATGGCACGAATCAAAGAATTGGAATTCCAATTTTCGAATTACCAATACAAATCCTTTAACAAATTGCTCATGCTTCTACTAATTAACATACACAAATCTTAATTAATAAAAAACGAATGCTATAAATCACCTAATCAGTATATTTTCAACTTTATCTGAAATCAGTGAAAAGAATATTTAAATCAAAGGACTTAAATCCTCATTTTTGAATCACTAATACTAATCCTTTAAAAAATCGTTCATGTTTTTAGTAAATATCATCGGCTAATACTAAAAATCCTGAAAAATGATTGGAATCACGAATCCCCGAATCGAAAAAAAGATAAAGGATGACTCGAATCGAAGAATTCGAAACCTAATTTTTGAATCAAGAATACAAATTCTGTAATAATTCGTTTATGTTTCTAGTAAAAAACATCGAGAAATCCTAAAAATCCCTAAAAAGAATTAGAATGACAAATCTTGAAATTAAAAAAAACGATAAAAGATTATTCGAATTAAAGAATTGCAATCCCAATTTTTTAATACGAATACAAATTCTTTAATAAATTGTTCATGTTTCTAATAATTAACATCGACGAATCTTAGTTACAAAAAAAACGAATTCTATAAATCACTCGAAATTTTTTACTTCATGTTTAATTTGGGAGTGGAACACTTGTTAGAAGTTAATCTTTCAAAGAAAAAAAAAACGATGAAAGCTGATTTGAATTAAAAGATTCGAAGCCTAGTTTTTGAATCACGAATACTAATCCTTTATTAAATCGTTTATGTTTTTAGTAAAAAACGTCGACTAATCCTAAAAATCCTAAAAGGATTCGAATCACAAATCCCCGAATCAAGAAACGATAAAAGAATATTTGAATCAAAGGACTTAAATCCTAATCTTCGAATCACTTATACAAATCCTTTAATAAATCGTTCATGTTTTTACTAAATAACATCGACTAATCCTAAAAATTGTAAAAAAGGATTCGAGTCATGAAACCCCGAATCAAAAAACGATAAAAGATGATTCGAATCAAGGGATTCGAAACCTTATTTTAGAATCAAGAATACAAATTCTGTAATAATTTGTTCATGTTTCTAGGAAAAAACATCGACTAATCCTAAAAATCCAAAAAAAGTATTCGAATAATAATACCCGGAATAAAAAAAAACGATAATAGATGATCCGAATCAAAGAATTGGAATCCCAATTTTCGAATTACGAATACAAATCCTTCAACAAATTGTTCAAATTTCTACTAATTAACATTGACTAATCTTAATTTAATAAAAAACGAATGCTATAATCACCTTATGAGTATATTTTAAACTTTATCTGAAATCAGTTTTGTATACTGGTCGCATGAAGTAAAATTTCGAGTTTCGCAGAGCGACCAAACCAAATTTTCAGGATTTTCTAAACTCGAAATTTTACTTCATGCTTAATCTGGACCACTTGTCCATCTCTAACTGTTGATAAAATGTAATTTTAATGAAGTTACAAGCAGCATATTCGATGGTATTTTCAAGTAAAGTACCATTTTTATGAATGAAATAACTTCTATATTTAAAAAGATATTGACATGCTGTAAAAAACTTTTTTGTACAATTGTTTTAGGCCGAATCCGCTAACGATATTTTTGGAAAGTTTACAAAAAATGCAATCAACTGAAGTCAAGGCAAACTATGACTTGTAAACAAAATCTGACCATATTGCATTCTACTTAAAAGTGTGGCTTAAGGAAGCTTTTACTGCATGTCAATATCTTTTTAAATAAGACGTAATTTAAATATTTCAAAATAGTCAATTTTGAGTTTTGACGTATATCTCGAAAACAATTGAAGGTAGACACATTTTGATTAGGCACATAAAATTTTCTCTAAAAAAGAGCTCTGGAAGTATATACTAGTTATTGTTTATCAATCATATTGATTGAACCATCGAAAATGCTGCACCTTGTACAATTTGAAAAATAAAATCTACATTTTATTATATTTGCTAATTTCGGTGAATTTCGTCAATTTTGTTAACTTTTATCGGTTTCTCCAATAAATAACATAATATATGAAGTAGATGTATGGATATTTCATAAAATGTACTCGATTCTCGACAAATTTGAGGATTCGTATAATTTTTCTTATCTCAATATTTATCTTACTTGAAAACCCTTATGTATGTTGAAGGTTAAAGGAACTGTTTTTCTAATGGGGTTTAAAGTAAACAGGATTAACTTGCCAAAACTAGACTTACTCATTTTTAGGCTTTTCTCGAAATTATTATATTATATGTATTATATTATACGCCACGCGTATAATACACTGAAATATTGTGAAGTTTAAAATTTAATTTTTTGCGTTCAAGTTATCAAAAACTTTTTTGGGAAAAAGCGGCAGAATTCAAAAATTATTGTTTAAATTATACTGCTTTAGCATACTGATTTAGAAGTATATTTTAATCTTCTATAAACTTTTTTGGGGAAAAGCGGCAGAATTTAAAAATTATAGTTGTATTTTTAGCTAAAACTTTATTTTTATTTAGCCAATATTTGGCTAATTTTTTGTCAGCTTCTTCAGGGCAAGTTAAAAATATAACTGGGTATCTTTAGTTAAATTATTTTTTAAAATTTTATCTAAAGAGGCCCAGTTAATTTGTAACTTGCCCTGATGAAGCTGACAAAAAGTCAGCGAAATATTCTCTAAATAAAAATAAAGTTTTGGCTAAAAATACAACTATAATTTTTAAATTCTGCCGCTTTTCCCCAAAAAAGTTTATAGAAGATTAAAATATACTTCTAAATCAGTATGCTAAAGCAGTATATTTTAAACTTCAGAGTATTTCAGTGTTTTATACGCTTCGCGACCAAACCAAGTTTTCTGGATTTTCTAAACTCGACTTCATGCGCCACGCTTATGAAACACTGATTTCAGGTGAAGTTCAAAATATTCTACTAAAGCAGTATGCTAAACACGTGTATTCTGAACACCACATCACATCAGTGTTTAGTACGCGTGGCGCATGAAGTAAAATTTCGAGTTTATAAAAGCCTGACAATTTGGTTCAGTCGTGTAGCGCTACGTGACTAAACCAAATTTTCAGGCTTTTATAAACTCGAAATTTTACTTCATGCTTAACCAAGGAGTGGAAACACTTGTTTAAAATTGTTAAATTTACAGCGTATGCATCGATATGTGAATACATCAGAGAATAGTTCACTGTATGTTTAACACTTATTTTACATACGAGACTGTGACATAAGTTTTAAGATTGCATTTTTGCAATTACAGTTTAAAATTAGTGTTTTGTGTGTTAAACCAATTTTTAAAAAATAGTACCAACACGAGTTGTGAATTGTTATTTGTTTATCAATATTTAGATTAAGATCAAAGCATGATATCAAATCTAAAGCAAATTTTTATTAGAGTCGTCTATGTTAGGACCCGATCAAAACATCCACACAGTCTCTCTGAAGATTGCCCAAGAATGAACGTTTAAAGACCGGAAATTACTTGTATAAAATTGATATTTTTATTTTAGCAAAGGGGGCTTTGAAAACAAAACCAACACGATTGGTCTAATAAAAATATTTACTATTCACGTAATATTAAATACGGTGTTTTTGATGAATATTGCATATTTTAATACAGAAACTGCAAAATATTACAGCTATTCAAATTTCTAAAAGTTAGTACATACGAGTACGTACCTAATTTTATATTTAAAAGAAATTATCAATATTATGTAAAAAAAAGTAGATATTATGTAAAATAAAGTAGTGTGGATGTTTTGATGGGGTCTTTCTATGTTAAGGTGACATCGTAGTGTTTATTTAATATGGTATTCACCAAAGAAAGAATATCTCGCGAGAATCGATCGTGTTAATTAAATTTATGATGTGACTCCTAGATGATTATGTTATTAAAAGAACCAGTTCTGGCAAAACTAGTAAATATTTTAATAAATCGAATACTTCTCGGAAGGTTATTGTGTTTGATATTGAGGACAAAATATACATATTTTACTCCAATATTTACACATAATTTTTAATATTTTGTGTAAATAAAACATTTACACATATCGGACTAAATCTATCGGCATTTGTATTAATGAACCCAGTGGCGTATCCAGAGTGGTTCCGCGGGCTTAACGGTAAATAGAACTCTAAAATTTAACGACAGTTTAAAATGTTTTACCGGTATTTTGATCAATTTACTAAAAACACTATAGCCGGTGGTACGAAGACACACGGAACTTAAAATTTACTTCACAGTTTTTTTAACGGATTTTTCGTATGGGGTATGTGAGGAGTGGTTGGGTGAAAACAGGAGGGTAACCGAATGGACGAGGGAGGATGGAGCTGGTCTAAGGATTGTAGCGAGACTGGGTTGGCAGAGCGAGATAAAAAGAAAAGACCAATAGAATAGATATAGAAGTTTGATTTTGTATGTAGACTGTTTTTATGCCAATAAAGGTTGTTTTTTTTGTTCGTATTTTTTTGAGTTTAAAGTCACTTTTGCCATTTGCCATTAGTCGGCATTGATATTCTTAGACTTGGACAACTGCCAACATTGACATTTGTCGATAATGACAGTTGGTAATCAGTCTTTAATGTCATATTTAGTGACTAATGTCAGATGAGATTTAGCTTATTATGACAGTTGACACACGATGTGATAATCCAATGCAAGACCGTAGCCTTGCATTGGTTTTAATAGTAAAAATATTGTGTTGGCTCTTACAGGGCCGCGTTTACATACAAAAATTCAACATTTTGAAAATTTCGGGGGCGATTTAAACCCCTATATCCCCCCCCCCCCTGGCTACCGCCTTGATCCAATGTCTTTACTTTAAATCAGTGTTTTATTTGCGTGGCCCAAATTTGTCTGGCTTTTCTAAACTTGAACTATAACTTCGCGCTTAACCAAGGACTGGTAACACTTTATAAACTCATTGAATAATTTAATCAAAAAACACGAAATCCTTAAAAAGAAGAAAATATACTTTTATATTTTCAAATTTCTAATACTTTATCTTGCGATGATATTTTTATTTGCTTTAGTACTATAGCATTTTCACAACTTTAGTAGTATAATACAGGGTCTACAAACTACTGGCCAAATCCGGCCCACGCTATCATCATTCTGACCGCGACAAGATATCCATTTTGCGTAAATGAAATATTTTAAAATGATTTAGTGTTGACATTTTTTAAAATTATTATACAATCAGTTATGTAAAATTACCGGTAATTTAAAATTGGTTAATATTACTAGAAATATGATAAGAATTGATAATTTAATGTTAAACATAAAACACACACAAATTCTAATAAATAGTTATTCCATGATTTTGTAATAATTATGTTTTTAAGAATCTTTCAACAAACTGTCATTTTTTGCTAAGAAAGAAGATAGTTAAAAAAAATACAAGGATAGAAAAATTGTCCAAAATTTTATTATCTAAAACTTTTTTTCTGTATTCTCTTTGGTTATTGAGTTATTTGCAACTTTTGCAAAATACAAAAAAAACGGGTGTACTCGCGTAAATTCTCGACAATTTTCAATTCTCACAAATACCGCTATCACTCAAAAACTACTTAAGCTACAGAAAAGTATAATACATACATTTTGGCTATTTCGACGAGATCTACAAGATATGCATATTTATTTTTATACAGGGTGATCTATAAAGTATCTAGAAGAAAATGTCAATTGTTTTTTTCTAAATCAGAAAGGCGAGTGTTTATCAAAGTTATCAATATTATATATAAGAGTATTTTCCACTCCCAGACTAAGCATGAAGTAAAATTTCGAGTTTAGAAAAGCCAGAAAATTTGGTTTGGTCGCGTAGCGCGTAGCGCTACGCGACCAAACCAAATTTTCAGGCTTTTCTAAACTCGAAATTTTACTTCATGCACAAAGGCGCATAAAACGCTGATTTATCCCGAAGTTCAAAAACACACACAAATTCCAATAATTAATTTAAAGTTATTCCATGATTTTGTAAAAATTATAAGTTTTTAGGAATCTTTCAACAAACTGGCGTTTTTCTCGAAGTAAAAAAAAGCTACAAAAAAACTTAAAGATAGAAAAACTATCCAAAATTGTATTATCTAAAACTTTTATTTTAACAATTTTTCTGTATTTTCATTAGTTGTTGAGTTATTCGTAATTTTTGTGAAATAGAAAGAAAGCGAGCGCACTCGCGTAAATTCTCGACATTCTTCAGTTTTAACAAAAAAACGTTATGACTCAAAAACTATTTGAGCTACAGAAAAGTACAATACATGCATTTCGGCTATTTCTACGAGATATACAAGATAGTCGTATTTGTTTTTATACAAGGTGATCCATTAAGTATCTACAAAAAAAATGTCAATTGTTTTTTTCTAAATCAAGAAGGCGAGTGTTTATCAAAGTTATCAATAATATATATAAGAGTGTTTTCCACTCCCAGACTAAGCATAAAGTAAAATTTCGAGTTTAGAAAAGCCATAAAATCTGGTTTGGTCGCGTAGCGCTACGCGCTATGCGACCAAACCAAATGTTTAGGCTTTTCTAAACTCGAAATTTTACTTCATGCGCCACGCGTGTAAAATGCTCATTTATCCCGAAGTTCAAAAACATACACTCATTTTAATAAAAATTTCTAAGAAGTTATTTCATAATTTTGGGAAAATTATAAGTTTTGACGTATCTTTTAACAAACTATCGTTTTTTGCCAAGAAAAAAGATAGCTACGAAAAAATTTAAAGATAGAAAAATTGTCTAAAATATTATTATCTAAAACGTTTATTTTATCAATTATTCAATATTTCCATTAGTTATTGAGTTATTTGTAAGATTAGATTTGGTAGCGACCAAATCCAAATTTTCAGACTCTTCTAAACTCATAAATTTTAAAACTGTACCCTTATCTCTATAGATTTTCATGGATATGTTTAATTTAAGGTCTCAAATTTTCAATTATAAACAATTTATTTCGCTTTTCTCTATTGGATTATCAGAAATAAATATTTCTCATAAGCAAACAGATAATTTGAACTCGCTTATATTAAAATAAAATATTTCTCTTGTATCACGAATTCGATACTTATTGGATAGTGACTGGTTTCGTCATATTTAAACGTTACATTAAATTTAGAAAGTCGGAACGAAACTAAACGGAAAAACCTATGTGGATAATTCTACTGTTTTAGTTTTTTGTAGGTACGAAATTTATTAAGGTTACAGAATTGCATTAGACATTTCAGAAAAAAATATATCAGTCAGTTAATCAACTGTGTTGCACAAATATTTGCGATTCGACACAGTTTCGCAGATTTAGTTATCAATTATGTAATTTAATGCAAAGTTTTAATATTAAGACGAAACTAGTCGCCCATTATCAAATATCGAATTTGTGATTCATAAGAAATATTTTAATTTAATGAAAGTATAAAATCAGCTAATACTTTGTTATGTATGGGCATTATAAAGTAATCGCTAATTTGAACTTATTTTAATGTCGAAATATTTTGTTAATGATATTCTAAAATAAATAAAACATAAAACTCATTATTCATTTTCATTATGATAATTGATTAATTATGAATCTTAAAATGAATGAAATTTGTCAGAAATTAAAAAATGTAAAGAAACTGTAACTGTCAAAACAGACGTATCGAATGTCAAAACTGTTGAAATTGCCGATAATGTCAACATTGCTAATTATCGAACTATGTAGTGTCTTGCACTCCCAGGTTAAAGAAGTAAAATTTCAAGTTGAGAAATGCCTGATGGATTTGGATTTGGACGCGAAGCGTTCAAATCCAAATTCTGGCTTTTCTCAACTCGAAATTTTAGTAAAGTTCCAAACTAATTACTTATTCAATTAAAAATAATTTAAATATTTGTATTGAGTTTTCACAATGATTAAGAATTTTACGCACTCATTTTACAAGATTCTTTTCATCACTTTAATACTTTTTTTTACATTTCATCACTTTGCGGCAATTTGACATTATCGGCAATCAACAGTTTCGACATTCGATACATCATTTTTGACGTTCATCGAGTTGGGGACAATTTTTAAAATTATCAAGAGTTTTTCGCCACTGACTGGAGCAAATCTATATTTTCAGGGTTTTCTTAACTTGACATTTTATTTCATGCTTAAAGAAGAAGTGCATGTTAAAATATTAACTAAAATACCAATATACAGATATTTCTTAATATTGAAATTAATTTTGGCATATTTAGTTCATCTCAATCAAAATCCTGTTTACATCTATAATGTTATACCACATTTCTTTTTAAATTTATAATTGCGAATATCTTATGTTCAATAAAATAAACCCTCTAGAGTGCCATGGAATATATTTTAGGTTGGTAGGAAATTATACATTATAAGTATCGTATGTTCAATAAAAAAAATCTCTAGAGGGCCATGGAAAAAAATGTAGGTCGGCACCTCTGAGATTATACATTAAAATTATAATGTCTGACGTTTTATATGCCAATTCTTAAAGCGTGTAGCCAACCTAAATTTCAAAAAAAGATTAAATCATGGCACTCTAGAGGTTTTATTTTATTGAACATACTATATTATGTCTGATGTTTTATATGATAATTCCTTAAACGTGTAGCCAACATAAATATAAAAAAATATTAAATCATGGCACTCTAAAGGTTTCTTTTTATTGAATATACGATATCATCTAGCATAATTTCTTTAACTACAAGGTGTTCAGTTTTGTGTGTCACTTAATACACAATGAAAAACTATACCATACAGTTTCTTCATTATCCACATTCTGCATAACACGAAGATTACACACTATTAGCATGCTTTATCTCATAATCGGCTGTTTGCGCGTTTAATGATACATCCTGAACTCTTTATGTTCCATTGTCTCGTGCGAAATAACCAGCATTTTCATATTTAAAAATTTCTTCTTCTTTTCTCCACCAGCACGCGTCTTAATCTCCTCAATAATTACTCCGAAACGCCGGAGTGATTATTAAACAATTAGCGCGATCGTGACTGCAACTCCTTCATATCGTTATTTTTTTTTTATTTTACTCGGTCACCAGATATACATACCCACTTCTATATTCTCCTCATTGTTGCGAGTGAAGTAAAAGAAGAAGAAGAAAGCCTCTGTTCTTCTTCTGATTATTATTAAAATGAGTCGAAAGTTTCGCGGAACGTCTGCATACGAGCATTTTCTAAAAGAAAAAGAAAAATGTGTGCGCGCAACGCGGATTAGCAATTAGCATTTTTTTTTCGTGTTTCGCGTTTCCTAAGATAACATTTTTAACAGCTTTGTTTAATGGAATTTCTAAAAATTAGCATTCGATGTATTTGAGTCTCGTGTAGTTGGTGATTGATTGTGGTAATTTCGTTTTAAATGCGTTGGTGTTTTTTTTTAAATTTCTAATCTTGTTAATTGTATATTTATTGTTGTTGTAGCGAGTTTTATTTCCTTTATGAATGAAGATTATAAATGCGTATGATCAATAAAATTCGATGAAAGCTTGTAGACAGGTGAAACTGAATCATATTTAACTTTTTAACACCACAACTATAAAAGAGGGAATTATATAAGTATTCAATAAAATAAATAGTGAATGTGTTTTTGAATTATTGTACTGGCTCGGGGTAGACACAAAATATTATTATATCTATTTCCACAGAAATAAAATTTGCAAAAGGCCATGTTTAAATTCTTAATAAACTGAATTCTTAATGCTAATTTGCACAATTTAAAAAAATTCTAATTATTAATTGTAATAACCAATTCACATACAATGACGTATAATTATAAAATATAAAAAATAATTGACGTCTCAATTATTTTTTATTATATTGTGTATAGAGACATTTTCTTTAAGGTATACTTGTACACTTCTGTGCAATTAAATTAAGCACAAGTCTTATAACTATTTTTCACAATATTCTAGTTGTATAATTTGAGTCTTTGTTAATTGCCTAGCAGCAGTTGCAATAAATTATAAAAACACCATAACTTGAAAATAACACCTTTATTAAAAAACTAAAACTAAGACATTTTGAAAAAACGCTCATAATAAATACAACAAAGCCTAAACAGAAAAACCATCTTCTATTTTAGTTATAATTCGAATTTTCAAATTGTTGTCTAAATGACGCAGCATTTTGACATTAAGAAAATTGACATATTTATATATTTTCGCAACTAGGAAACTCATCATGTCCGTTTTAAACTAGAACATATTTTGTGTGCTTAATTTTATTGCACAGAAGTGTACATATCACAATTTTCAAATATTCATTGATTTTTTAAAAGCTTACAATACAAAGATTCCAGCGAGTGTTTCCAATTTTTGATTAAGCATAAAGTAAATATTCAGGCTTTTCCAAACTCTTAATTTAGCTTTTGAGCTGTTTGCACTCTTCCAAATTTTAAAAAAGGAGCGTTTATACATTCTTAGAACAGATATTAAATTACCGTATAAATGAATTATAAGAGACGTCACGATTTTCAGGTGTAAACTTTAAGATAGTTGTTGTTTTTATAAAAGCTTTTAATTTAAAACTTCTAACAAGTGATTCCAATCCTTGTTTAAGCATGAAGTAAAGCTTCTTCTAGATTAGAAAAGCCTGCATAAATAGTATTGTTTCTGCATTCTTAAAAAAAATATCCATCCCAAATATAAACATTCTCCTCTCACTTTATATCAGAGCTGGGCAGGATTCGAATCATTCAGGATTCGAATCCTGGATTCGAATTATTTTAGAGGATTTAAAAGAGGGATTCGAATATTTTAGTTCAACTGGATCCGTGATCCGGATTCGTTACATTTTTTCAAGAGGATTCATTTTTGAATCCAAATGCAGGCGATTCAAATCCTTGTAAAAGGATTAAAATAATCATAAATGGATTCGAATAATTATGAAAGGATTCGAATATTTACGAAAGGATTCGAATACTTTAAAAAGGATTCAAATACTTACATAAGGATTTGAATCGTCAAAAATAATTCGAATTAATTGTGAGGATTGACATGAAACATTTCTTTTGTGTGTTTTTAAATTTCTCGGTTAATCACTGTTTTATACGCATGCTTAGTCTGGGAGTGGGAGTAGTCTGGGAGTGGAAAACACTCGTTCGAAACTACAAACTGAATGCTTTGATAAGAACATTAAATGACTGAAAATGTTTTTAAAGATAATAATCTAGTTTTCAAAATTTTGTTTAATATTATTTGAAGTAAAACTGACATGTTAGCCACAATCTGAAATGTTACATTTTTCCGGCATTTCCCTGATTCAAGATTTTTTCCCGAACCTGTGAATATAATTTTCTTCTGTGGGAAACCCTCATTTTGTTAAATTATTTTTATTGTTCTTGTCAATATTTAAGTTGGTTTTATAAATTTTTACGTGTCTTGTAATTTGCCTGTTGATTTTGACAAATTTAATAACATCATATGGCTCTTTTGTTAGTGTTTTGATCAATGTGATATGACTTTTTTCTGACTTTCCCGATTTTAATGATATTCAGTGAATTTTTTATTTTCGTAATTTTCAGGCACTCGTCGATTTTATAATAGAGTTCAATTTGAAGTTTTGAACGAGTGATTCCACTCCCAGACTAAGCATGAAGTAAAATGTCGAGTTTAGAAAAGCCTGAAAATTTGGTTTGGTCGCGTTGCGCGTAGCGCTACGCGACCAAACCAAATTTTCAGGCTTTTCTAAACTCGAAATTTTACTTCATGCGCCACGCGTAATAAACACTGATTTGAAGTGAAGGTCAAAAACACACAAATACATCCGCAATCAAAGTAACATGGAATCAGATATTTAGTCTGTTATCAGTGTTAATAAGAAATAATTATGTATTGAATATTTTTGTTAAAATAACTGGTAACTAATTTATATGTTAATGGTTGCAAAAAATAATAAAATCAAATTTATTCTTAAAGGATTTATATTCGTGATTCGAAAAAACAGGGTTCAAATCTTTGATTCATATTTGAATCATATTTATCTCTTACGAATCCTTTATTCGAGTATTCGTAATTCGAATCAAATTAGGTGATTTGGATTCGTCCCAGCTCTGCTATACATTAATTCATTTGTTCCGTTCATCAAGACAGTTTACAAGCCTAGCATTTAATTACATTTTTTCAAATAAATTAAATTCAACACAGGGCAGAAAGACCTCTTGTCGATATCAGAGACAGACTAACCCTACATTGTATATAACTAAATAAATATATATGTATTATATTATTGTAATTGTCAGAATAAAGATGTTCTATATACATTGTTGCGACAAGTGTTTCAAGCCTTTTCAGTATATTTTTAAAATCTTGCCTTTTATGTAAAATATGCCGTTTGTAAAGGACATGGTTAATTACTATTGTAAATTTTGCTTCTACACGTACGAGTAATAGAAACACAAAGATATCAAATTATTTATAGCTGTGTATTGTCGTTAATTTACAACTTGAGAGGTATATATTATGCAATTACCGCTGTCTGTACAGGAAAGATTTTCTATGTTGAAGTTAATAAAATGATTAATAGCTTTTATAGGAATGATATACAAATATGTGTGCAGTACTTTTCACTATTGTTTAACTATATTCCAATAATTATACATAATTTAAAAGTATTAATAAAACATTAGTATGAGTCAATCCAAGGCAATCTAATGAGTTAACCGAGTCAATCGTGTATAGACAATTTGAGCTCTCTTTTTCAGTAATTTCCAAGAACTGATTTTAAGAACTGGAGCTCCTATATAAATTACATTAAACCAAACAATTTAATCTTATTTAGATTAATAGAATTGATATTCTAAATAGATTAAAGATACATATTTTTTTCTAAAATCATTCTTTGACATTCAAGTAACAATCACTACACTAAATGGAAATATATACAGGCTCAACTTTACCTTACACCCCGTGGAATAACATGCATTATAACATAGATTTACACTGTATTGACATATATCACCAATTAAAATCAATAAATTCACTACGGAAATCATAAAAGTTCACTTTTTTCTACTTTGAAATTTTGACTAGATACTTCTATAAAACTATATCCCCAATTAAAATCAATAAATTCACTACGAAAATGTCAGTGTCATCAGGACAAGTAGTGACAATGGCCACCTCACGGACAAGGGACATCCAATCGGACGAATTATCAGCCGACGAGGATTCTGGAGACTAGGAAGCACCCGACCAGCCGGAGATGCCATTGATGTGGAACCGCCGTCGTCTCATTTAAGCCGCAGGGACCAAGGAAGACGCAATTTTATTCGCCACATCAATTGGTTTGCTTCTAAAGGAGCGAAAATGCCCAAAATGCAAGGACCTGAAGATCCTCTACCCGGACCGGAAAGGATACATTTTGGGATCATTCCGATGCATCAAAACCAAGTGCCAGAAAAAAATTGCCGTGGTCAAGCAGACTTTCTTCTACAAGGCGCATCTGGAACCACAGCAAGTGCTTGGAATCGCCTATAGCTTTGCTTTCAACAACAGCTACGCCGACTGTGCCAGCGAAAATCTGCTTCTGAATCAAAATGGACATAATCCTGGAACTGTGCTTTTATCTAGAACCATCTGTGATTGCTATAATTCTCTCAGGATTAACGTTTGTGAACAATTGGGCGACATTCAAGAATTAGAAGGACTAATTGGAGGATCTGGAATCATCGTTCAAATAGATGAAGCTAAATTTGGGCAGCGCAAATACAATAGAGGCAGGAAGATTGAAGGTCATTGGGTAGTTGGAATGGTGGATGAGACAGACAAAGTCAGAATGGTGATAATTCCAAACAACAAGCGTGATAAATCAACACTGGAATCCATCATTGTCCAGCATGTGGCTCCTGGATCAATCATTTGGACTGATATTTGGCGCTGATATTTACGGCTTTCTGCACATGGCTTTGTTCATGAAAGAGTGAATCATTCGGACGAAAAATTGAGATACGTTAGTTCCGAAGGTGTCCCTACTCAATGAATTGAGTCTAATTGGCGTCCTGCTAAAGCATATTTTCGTAAACGTCAGGTTCCTAGGAAGCATTTTGCAATGCATTTATGTGAATATCTTTAGCGTGTACATTGTAAAAGAAATAATTTGGCCCATTTGAGCATATATTGAAATGTATGAAATTTCCCCATGATAAAACTACATAATTTGATAAAATGGCTCAATATTTTCAAAAAAAAATTATTGAATATTCCACATACTTCTAGGTCAGGTTAGGTTAGGTTAGGTGAAAGGTTTTCAATAGAATAAATTGTAATTCTCTTTATGCACGATAAATATTTTTCATACTGCTAGGACTCAATATTTTCAAAATTTTTAAACGATTTTTTTAAATTTATTTAACACTTCCGGTCGAAATCAATTGCATATCTAGATAGTACTCGTACTCTATAATACCCACGGGGTGTAATGTAAATTCTTACCTATGTACACTAGCACAACGCATTAAAATGGTAAAATGGAATAGAGCGCGTTCTGGTCCAGCCACTATGAATTTACTTGGCAAATTTGAAGGACTTAATTTAATTTAGTCAATATTTGCTTACTTTGGCGAATACAAATATAGAAAATGTGTGTTCGCCAAATTTATTGCAAACTGTTTAATAAAAAGAAATCCACCGAATTTTCAGTTTGCAAAAAATTAAAAGATTATCCAATCAACACAAAGCTCACTGAATTTACAATGAAATAATGTACCTATAACTTTTCTTTTGCAGACAATTAATTAATCTCGACAAGTTTTTTTGAGAATATTACGAAAACCTGAGATAAATAGAAAATCAGGACAATTCTGTTAAAAATGTGCAAAATTGAAAAGATATATTACTCAACATACATTGAATAATTTTACTCAGAAGTGAATACGTATTAAGATTCTTTAATGAAACGTTAAATACCTCAACTAGTTTTTTATATATCTTCAACCAAACTCGAAGAAATTGTTCGACTTCGCGTTGTTAAAATAAAAATTAAATTTATTTTAACTAAGTTGATTTTCAGCCTCTATGTAAATTTAAGACAGAATGTAAACTTTTATAACCATCGAACATTTTATCATTCATGCTGTTGAGTTTTTATAAATTTTCTGAAGCTTAAATAAGTTGAATAACATTTGTTTAGTGTTTGAAAAAAAAATTAATCAAATTTGATAATGTTTTCTTTTCACTAATTTAATATTTGGCTTTGTTAAATCTTGATGGTGAATTTTTAAGAAATTTTGTTACATTAATATAATTACACTAAAATCTTTAAGAAACTCTTGATAGAGTTTTTTTTTGTTTTATGTGATAATCTATAAAATTATGAAAACAACGCCAAAGTTCAATCACATATTAAACATGATCTTATATGACACATAACAATATTGGGCGATTAAAAATAAAATTGCAGAATCTGAGAATTAACTATATTTACATGCAAGAACCTTATTGAGACTATAAAGGCTGTCCATAGATTAATTCTCAATATAGGGCGTGTTTGAACATTTTTTGTAACTCCCTTTTATACCTTTAATTTATGTAACGTCTAAATATTTTTTAATACATTCTGTTTTCAATAAATCATTATCATAAAATACATTTTCTTTATTATTTTCAGTCTTCAATTGTAAATCTGTCAGTGTTTAAATGATCTAATGATTATTGTAGTATTCTCTTTCTTCACTGATTAGTTTTATTTACAAAATGTACATTTCGAACACTATATATTTGTCAATTGTATTACTATTCAGAATGAACACATAGTGTTCGAAATGCACATTTAGTAAATAAAACTAATCAGTGAAGAAAGAGAATACTACAATAATTATTAGAAAACACTTCACGTAACTAAAAGAAGAATATTTAAATGATCTATTTTGTTATTTTTACCATCAGTTTTCATATTAGACATAACAGGTTATACATTTCTGAAAAGCGAAAAAAATCTTATTTTATTGGTACTATAGCCAATTATGACACCCCAACTATGACTCCGATACAAAGTTGACTTTTGTAACTCAAATATGAATACAATTTTCGAAAACCTGAGTATACTTCGAAATTTTCATTAAAAAAGTTAAACAAGTCAATTTTTAAGATTTCTATGCCTTAGGAATATGCAAATTAAACTTGACTTCCTCTGAAAATAAATGAACTATAACAGAAAATGAAAAAATCAAAAATTCTCTTTTGTTGCAATAGCGCCTGAACTACGTAAAATATCAAACGATTTTTTACGGGGCTTAGTACAATTTCAGCTAAGAATTATTTCATCCCATTTTATCAAATCTCTATCTCTTATAATAACAGAGATCCCTATGTTGAGAATGAATCTGTGGACACACAAATAATGCACACCATTTTATAATTCACAGCCGACAGCTTGATTTTATGTTTATGTGTCAATTCGGAGTAAATCTGTAAGATCTGTAAGTAATATCTGTAAGACTTTACGAGTCTGTAAGTAATTTGCAATTCTGGAAAGTACTGTAGCTTACAAATTCTTATAAATACTGTTACAGATTTGTAAATATTTACGGGTGGATTGACAGTGCACGTAAGCTTACAGTTGGCGCATTTTAAGGTTAATGTAATAATATTATCTTTGAAATTTATCGTGATATTGCAATGAACAATCAACAAATTAATTTATTTGTTGAAGTTTTACTTGAAAATGAGCGTGATAGGTAAGTTGTGTGTCATCAAAGGAAAAAATCTGCAAGATATTTCAATTTTCATTATTATTTTAGTGTTTATTTTAATGCTTTCCTTCATGTTTTATTGTACTTTTGATTTGATATTTGTTAAAATTTGATGTGTATTAATATGTTCAATATCATTAGACAATGTCAATTTTTTTAAGTTCACATCTGTGTGACTAAGTAAATTGCTAAAAAAATAATTACATTTCGATACCATATGAAATGTACTTTTCATAAGTTAAACAAGTCTATTTTTAAGAATTTTCGTGGTATGTGTACAAATGTGTTTTTAGTTCGCGCCTAGCTAAATGCAAGGAGCTCTAACTTCATAAAAGTGATCAATTTAAAGTTTCCAGCGAGTGTTTTCTACTTCCAGATTAAGCATGAAGTAAAATTTCGAGTTTAGAAAGGCCTTAAAATTTGGTACGGTCGCGTAGCGCTACGCGCTACGCGCTACGCGATCTAACCAAATTTTCAAGCTTTGTTAAACTTTAAATTTTACTTCATGCGCCACTCATTTAAAGTAAAGTTCAAAATATACTGCTTATATCTACTTGAATTTGATATGTACAGTTGCGAGAGAAAAAACTAGTACAGCAGGGAGCTCTAGCCACTAGCTAAAATATCGTATTTTTTTCTTGTAAAACAAACTTTTCATATACAGGTTAACAACATTTTTCTTCTTGGCCAACAAGACGGTGCTTTTGTTGACATGTACTTCATTAGCAATGTCTCTAATGTTAATGCCGTCGCTAAACGGGTCGTAATTATCGCTTTTTGCGTTTCAGTTAGTTGAGGCATGTCGACGTTAATTAAATATTGTTTGACATTTTCGCAGATTTGTTAATTTGATTGACAATTTAAAAAATCAAAGTAAGTCCAGTTCACATAGCCAAATATTTTGCTTTACTAGTTTTTTTCTCTCGCAACTGTACTTTACTTTTATTTATTTGAAACCCACCTCTCGTTACAAGATTCAATAATCCATTCCATTATATATATATATATATATATATATATATATAAATGTATATATATATGTATATATATATATATGTATATATATATATATATGTATATATATATATAAATAATTTGTGGGTCTGTCTGGGCCATCGACTTCTGCCCTGAAAACGCTTCCATTTTCTTAAAGCTGCCCATTTTTTAATAATGTTTAACAGAGTATGTTTTAGCTCTATATTTACATTACCACATTGTGTAAAGCATTTTATACAAACAATGATCAACTGACAAATACAAAATTACTGAATTATCGAAACTATGGAAATGCATTCCATTTCATAACAAATTCGCGGTATTGCCATATCTACCCATCGCATCTTTTACATGTGATCATTAAAATATTCGTTTGATTTCAAATAAACCACCCAACGCAATTTTTTAATTCGTGGGCGAATTTTAGCATTCACAATTTTCGTATGTGTATTTTTCCGAGTGATTTTAAATAAATCCCCCCTCTGGCAGTTTATTCGAGCAGATTTGAGTCTACCGTTCAGATTAGGTTGCTTTCTCCAATATACTGCTTTCAAAAAAGTACCATCGGTGGATATAAAATGTTGGGACAAATCAAAAGTTAGATAATATCAAACATCACCAAATTTATAACGGTTAAGTCAGGTTTTTTAAAGAGAGGTCATAATATAGAGTGACAATGAAAATATGTAAATGAACGGAATTATTAAAAAAGAAAGATATTTTAATTTTTGACACATCAAATGACAATTGCTCGACACGTCCAAAGTTTGACACACACTGAAAAAAAGTACGTGTCCCAACATTTTATTTCCACCGATGGTACTTATATCCATATAAATTACATGTTTTTATACTGTACTGTTTAAAAATGTATGTACGTTGGTTTAATTAGTCTGCTGCGTTAAAAATTAAATCAGAAAACGTTTAAAATATATGTAGCATAGCATACATGCAGATTTTTATTAATAATAAATAAAAGCAATAATATACATTTTTTCCATTATTTTTCCTTTATTATCTGACACTTCTAACATCAACAAACATGCGTTTTGGTAAAATTAAAAAAATAGTTTAGAAATGGGTTAACACAAGACTGTTTTTCTTTCGAGTTATCTTAAGGATAAAGTCTACTCCAATGCTTAGCGACGATTGAAGCGTTCAAAGACAATATTAGAGCAGCAATTCGCGAAAAAGTGATACAATTGTGCGAAAAAGTGATAGGAAACATAGTTTGTGCTTTAGACTGATATAAAAATATCACAACATTTCCCAGAAAATTGTTGTTTTTAATAAATTATAATGAAAGCTCTTGTTAAAACACCCTCTACAATAATCTACATTTTTTATGTTCATACTGTTTTATGGGTGTGAACAGAACATGTGCAAAATTGAGGTCGCACGCTATTAGATTAAAACAACACATGTCGCACTATAAACTCGTGTAAGTTTAAAAAACAGTTTTTTTTCCTTGTAGATTCACACTAATGAAAGCGCGAAACCGGTAGCAATTTATTGTATCAAAATATCCAAAAACCGACAGTCGAAAGATAAAACAATTATTATACAATTTTATCTTACATATCATTAGTTTTAATGTTTTGCAAATCTGTACAAAAATGTATTTGCTACTGCACGCTTAAGGGCTAGTTTTGGTTTTAGGTAGAACTTACATTTGAAGCAGAAGAGGTATTAGTGAATTAATGGACAAATGTGTTGTGTTTAAAAATATGGAACAAAACAGGTGTGTTTTTTCACTAAATAACATATCTGATTTTTTCAGAGGTATAGGTGAAGGAAATAGTTTGGACTATAATAAAAACGGTAGTATTTTCAGCTATAATATCGTATGTTCAATAAAAAAAACCTCTAGAGTGCCACGATTTAATCTTTTTTTAAATTTAAGTTGGCTACACGCTTTAGGAATTGTCATATAAAACGTCAAATATATAAATTTTAATGTATAATTTTTAAGTTGCCAACCTACAATATTTTCCATGGCATAGGTTTTTTTTTATTTAACATGGGATGATTATCGTCGATAATATTCATGAATGAAACCGAGCTGCCCGAAAGGCGGGTTGAATGTGCTGGTCCGGTTTCACGAATAAATATAATCGATTATTAATCATACCACGAGTTATATTCGATGAGAGAATATAACGAATAAAATAGCGACCAATCCAAACAGGCTTTTCTAAGCTCGAAATTTTACCTGTCAGATTTGACAAATAATTTTCGTATCAACCACTACAACAAGATGATACAATTCTATCAAAGCTGTGATAATATGTATCTATGGAAATAAGCGATTCTGAATGTAGGGAATGTAGCCATGTGATGCATGAGCATCATATCTCAGGATAGTATATCATATCATATCTCAGGATAGTTTTAGAAGTTAGACGTTTTAATTATTCACTTCTTTATTAGCCATTAACGCTTATGCTTATCTCTTCACCATAAAATCGATAAAATTTCGTTCCAATTTTTCCCCATCGTTAAATACCGATGCAACGACGTCTTACATGCACAAAACCCATTCCGTGTTTACAACAACACACAATGCGAGAAAGAACGAAGCAAACCCAGCCTGGTAATTAGCAATCTTTTTTCGCCGCGGTCTATTTCACTGGTTTATACTGGGTGACCCAATTGAGCAGGCTTTTCGATCTCGTTACATTCGCAGCACCGGAGGAGCTGTGCTTAGTTAGTATGTATCTTCAGCGTCGCGTAACCGTCAAAATGACATCCGTGTAATTCCGAAAATGCGGAATTTATCTCTCGACTCGCATGCCCAGGCACATCCAATCGACTCGACCATCTTCCGCATAATTACCTTTACCACTAATCACGCTCACGATTCCAATTAAATAATGGATACAGGTAGATTCAATTAGAAGAATGGGCACAGATGCAGTTGGTTTCTGATGTTGGTATAACGTTCTTTTCGGGTGGTTATCTTGTCAATTGTTTATTTTACGGTAGTGGAAAAGTGGATTCTTACAGAATTTAAATAGATTTTCCAAGTTTATTATTGGCGCTATTAAAATCGCCAGACTAAAATCTGGACAAGATAGAAAATCAGTGGAGCGGCCAGGATTTTGTCTTGGAGGGGTAGGGGGCAATCAAAATCTCAAATTAATTACAGGGTAACAAGCGACTTTGCTGAGTTACGTGGCATTTTTGAAAAAATAGCCTAGACACTTCGATTTTTGTTACGAGGAGGACAACTTTTGATGACATTTCCACCTTCATAACCTTAACCCCCTAACCTAACTCCCCGTTTTGAAATAGAGAAAGTGGATCGAGTGGTTCGTGGAAAAGCTCTTTTGATTCTGAATACAATAGCACCATTTGTTTTCAATTTCATTGATTCCTGCGGGAACAGCAACATTTCAAAATTGCAATTTCACCTATTTAACGCCACAAAAAAAGTTAACAGTCCAGTAAGGAATGTAAAATGAATGAGAGATGTATTAACATAACAGAACAAATGCCAAAATTCACATTCAAAACAAATTTTAGAATCATGTATTTCAGATGTGGTTGAGATAAATGCAGAAAGCTTGTTACCTCAAATGCTATTTAGAAGTGTTGCCGTTCCCGCAGGAATCAACGAAAACGAAAACAAATGATGCCATTGTATTCAAAATCCAAAAAGCTTTTCATCCATATATCACTAGACCCAGTTTCCCCATTTAAAATTGGGGGGTGAAGTTAGGTTAGGTTAGAGGGTTAAGGTTATGAAGGTGGAAATGTGATCAAAAGTTGTTGCCTCCTCAACAAAATCGCTTGTTACCTATGTTACCTTGTTATCGTGTATGTAATATACAAACAAAAACGAACACAAATTACTGAAAAGCTTTAGTTAACGCGATTCGTTAATAAATATTGAGTACAAATTCTTATCTCATAAGGTTAAGGTTAAGGTTAAAACATTAACATAAACAATAATAATAAAAAAGAACAATTAAAATTGACAAATTTAAAAAACATTTTCGGAGATCGCCAAATTTAAAATAAAATGAAAAATATCTTCAGCTGTAATACACTCGACCGCAAAAAAAAACGCGCCACTTGAAAATTCACGTTTTTTCGTGAATATTAAAAAAAAACTTGTGGCTTCGAGCAAGGGACATCCAGAATAAATTTAGTCCTTCTCCTTTAAATTTATTCTGGATGTCCCTTGCTCGAAGCCACATTTTTTTTTGCGCATTGTACAAGTTAACAAAGTTAAAAGTTTTAAAGTGAAAAACATTTCATCGCCTTTAGGGGGTGAAAGGGGGTAAAATGTGCATGTTTAATGATCTGACTAACATGCCTTAAAGAGAAAACTTTAAGCTTTTTAAATCGCATAATGTCACAGGTTTGCGAGCAGAGTTATGCCTGTCCGCCAAAGTTATGCCCCAAAATACACTTTTTAAAAAAACTGCCATAACTTCGAGCCAAATCATTGGATCGACATGATTTTTCGCTTATTTCAAAGGAAAATGATGGAATTTTGTTGCGCTTTTTTTGAAGTAGAGCTACGATTTTTTTGGGCACCGTATAACTTCTCAACTTTTATCATTTTTAACATTCTGAACATTTTTTTGCTGGTAGGACTTTTAAATGCAGAAATGCTTAAATTTCGTTATATCCACTTATGTGTCTTTAAAGAGAAAACTTTAGCGTTCCAAAAACTCAAAAATTCATCAAATTTCATCCACATCGACCGAAGTTATGGCTGCTTGAATATTCACGAAAAACCGTGAATTTTCAAGTGGCGCGTTTTTTTTGCGGTCGAGTGTATAACGAGTGGTATGATTATTATCAATGATATTTTGGAGTTGAAACCGAGCTGCAGATTTAACGAGTACGCAGCACGAGTTGAATGTGCTGCTTCGGTTTCAACGACAAAATATCATCGATAATTAATCATATCACGAGTTATATTTAGTGAGAGAATATAACGAATAAAATATTGCGAGTCCCTCAACATTATTGACAGCTGTGATTGTTGATTACCCATTGATTGTGAATTTTTTAACCGCACAAAAGTTCGTAAACTGCTTCCATTTCGATTCTTTGTTTAATCAATTTTCTTTTCGCAGTTGATTAGAACACGAAAAAATGACTCTGGCTCGCGAAAACGGTTTTTCCATATCTCTTCAAATAAAAAAGTTTTTCATATGTGGCACCTCCAAAATGCACCACCCTGTACATTCAGTTAATGCACTTATACATGCATTGAATACTTATACTAGGTGGAGGTGGGTTAAAAAAAACATTTTTCATTACTTTTTATTAGTTCTATCAATAAATTATAACTATAACTGTAAAAATATTATAAATGAAAATATTCCTAATATATAACAAATGTCGGAACATTTACAGCATATCCATGTAAAGCCTATACATGTCTGAATATAGTGACATTTGGAGTTTTGAAATATTTAAATTCCGCAACGAACATTTAAAATTACTAGTATTCTTTTTTTTAAATAAACACCTTTTCTTTATTTCTTACTTTCTCGGATTTAAAACACGGCCAACATATTTAGTCAAATAATTAGTCATGACTAATAATTATTTCAATCATTAGTTAATTGTTGATTGATTAGTCATCAATCAACAAAATAAATTCATGACTTAAAACTCTTTCATTAATCATGAATAACAAATGCAAAATTAGTTATTAGTCTTAGTCATCAATCGATGCCCAACTCTGTTCAGAAAACATTTTTATTATGGAAGTTTATTTTTTAACTTTTATAATAAAAATGTTTTCATGTGAACAGAGTTGCGCAATTTTTATTCGATTGATGACTAAGACTAATAACTATTTAGCAGAAAAATAAAAATTATTCGTAAATTGAAATATTTTATAGTCAAAAATATTATTATATTTCAATTATAAAACTAACAAAATTTATTAGATCCTAACTAACACGTTTGTGATTTATGGTGGATTAAAGTATGTTACTCATTCTTTATAATCATAACAAATTGGTTATTTATTCTTTTGAATAATCGAATTATATTTATCAATTCCAATTTTTTTGTCCTGTAGATATTATTTATTAATTCCGTTTTTATCACAATTTGCATAATAATTGAGCTATCATTTCGTATATCATTTCTTTGGGATAGGCATGCAAATTACAGTCGAAAGCAGAAAAATTAGTCGCCTATGCGCGCGTTCGTGAAAGTGCCTCGGGACATGACACGCTCGGTTTACCGCCAGAGTTCTAACCGTTTCGATTTCTAAAATCGCAGAAATGGCCGAAGAAGATAATTTAAAAAATATCAGATTTTGATTTGTGTTGTAATTATTTCGCTTCAAAGGCTGTATGGCTTTTCTAAAACTATTTTTTTTTTCAAATTAAACAACAGTTTGAAAAAAACTTTCTTCAAAGCAATATCGACCAACATCCCTAAATAAAAAGAAATCAAAGAATCACACTAACCTTTTAATTGATGAAAGAATAACTTGACTAAACTAAAATACTAGCACTTTATTTCTTTCTTGCGTAATTTGCAGCTCCCTCGACCAGCCACAAAAATATAACTAAATAAACACAAATTATAAATAAATAAACACTACCACTTAAAACCTCGAAATCAAACTCGAAAAACGATCAGTTTTCTAATAAACGAAGACACGAAATACACCGCGTGAATAATCGATCTTAAGAGGGCCAATTTTTGCTGGTAGTGTATTTCTGGGGTACGAGATGGCGTAGAGATAGCAAAATTGCTGAAAGTAGTTTTGACTATGTATTGGTTCATAGTGCCTGCCGAATTTTATCGCAACGAATAATAAAAATTATGAAAGAGGAGCGCGCTGTTTGTTTGTTTAGACAGCGCCAGGCGAATGAATGGGTATTACATTTCAGTAGACAAGACAACTGGATAAATAAATATTCACGATTTTAATTTAAATCTACAAACATTCAACTTTTTTTGCTTGTTTTATTTCCAATACATATTTTTATTGTATAATTATGAATTACAACCATTAGAAAAATATATTATATATTAAAAATATATTACATATAAACATTTATTTATGTATATATAGAATAATAATAATAATAATATAGTTTAATGTCTAGAATTTTATGCTCTTTTAAAATGATGAAATGTCATGGTATAAATGTGTAAATTTGCCAGAATTTTTAAAAAATTGTCGAAAATGATGAAATGTTTAAATTTGAGAACAATGTCAAAAAGTGATTAAATGTCAAGAAATATTGAAATTTGACAACAATTTGAAATATGTGAAAAGTGATAATCTATAATAAAATAGTGTATTAAATATTTTAAACTTAAAAATTATCAGTGTTTTTATGCGCGTGGCGCATGAAGTACAATTTCGAGTTGAGAAAAGCCAGAATTTGGATTAGGACGCTACGCGTCCAAATCCAAATTCTTACGGCTTTTCTCAACTCAAAATTTTACTTCATGCTTAGTCTGGGAGTGGAAATCATTCGTTAAAATATTATCAATGGCTTTTTACAATATTTTCATTAGTTTACAAAATCTTGGGGGTTTTTAAGTTTCTGTCCAATTTTTAAAATCTTGTCAATTTTCGTGAATATTTTAATTATTTTCAAAAATTTGACGAATCGGGAATTTTTCAACACGTTTGTTAATTTTCAACCTTTTTTTTAACTTCCAATGATTGTACGGCATTTTTACCACTCCATTTTTACCACCATATATTTTTTACCACCAATTCTTTTTACCACTCCGGTTTTACTACCATATATTATTTACTACTAATTTTTGATAATTAGTTATCTTACAAATATTTCTGAAGTATTTACAAGTCTGTATAAAACATTCATTCGGTTCTATTTTTGACTTTTTGCGCTAGATGTATTAAAATGTAATAGATATTAACTGTTTACAAAACTGTCATCGACATCTTTGAGAATGATGTAAAATATTAATGTTAATATTTAAATATTCAGGGGCTGTTCCGTACACGCAAAGAGACTTACGCAATTTATTCTATTGCAAACTTTTCTCCTAACCTAACCTAACGTAGCAGTATGTAGAATCTCATAGAGATTTAAAAAATATAGTGGTACAAAAATATAGTGGTAAATATAGAGTGGTAAAAATGGAGTGGTAAAAATGGAGTGGTAAAAATGATCCCTAACGACTTCCAATATTTATAACAATTTTTAAAATTTTGCATTTTCCAAAATAATTGCTGATTATCAAATTATTGACTTCTTTCGTAACTTTTTTAAACTTTGACACCTTTCATGTACTTCCTAGATTTTTGTAAACTAAAAAAATGCCTGTATTCATGAATTTTCTAGAATCTCGTTAATTTTCCGGCTCGTAAATTTCAAAACGTTTAATATAACGTCTAAATTAATTAATCGATGCTGAATCCATAAACATTTCATCTTTGAAGTTTCACTTCTGGTCAAACTAACAAGCTATTAAGGATTACAACTTTGTGTTGAAAGCTGTTTTATTATTGTCAAAACTATACCTAATTCCGCACACTGTCCATTTTTGAAATTTCGCCCTAACTGTCAAAACAAATGATGCACTCGAAATGTCAAAAAGTGACACACAATGTGGATAGTAAGTTAAAAAGTAATGAAACTTCAAGTTACTTTATTAAGGTTAGGTTATGTTAGGTTAGATTTCGGTTTGTCAAACTAGGTAAGGTTTGATATCACTCAAATAAGGTTAGGTTAGATACTCTGTGGACTAAATATCCGCTCACGCCAATATTTGATCATTTCAAAATTTACATGGGATTTCCTATGTTGCGTCCGCGGTGTCGAAAAACATTAAAATGATGGAAAATGTAGAAAGTGACATAAAATGTATAAAAAAAATCTCAAACTGTAGAAAGTATTCTAACTATTTTTAAATTCTTCACTACCTTGCATTTTTTGAATGTCAAATGTGTCAAAAATAGTGTTAAATGTCGAATGTGTCCAAATTGTGAATTACATAAGTTAAAAAAGCATGGCATGTCAAAAGTTTAGTCTATAGTTGCTTAGGTTAGATATATAACTGTCAACTTAGGTTAGATGACAGTGAAGTCGGATAAATTACCACATTATATTAAAAATGCAATATCCACCCAATTATTTAAAATTAAATTAAAAGAATTTTTGCTTGATAAATTATATTACACTTTGAGTGATATGTTATATATTGAGTGATATGTTATTAAAAAAAAGTTAGGTTGTAGGTTAGATTAGTCAACAGTTGCATATGTTAGGTATGCTAACTTCACTAACTGTCATCTAAACTAACCAAACATACAAGGATTTTGTTTTTAGTTATACATATCTCGATTTTCTCTGTACATTTTCAGCTGATCGTTGTTTTATTATAAGTTTTCAATTTGAAGCATCTATCAAGTTTAGAAAAGCCTGCAAATTGTGGTTCTGTTGCTAACCAAATTTTGCAGGCTTTTCTAAAATATCAATTTTACTTCATGCGCCACCCGTAACAACACCGATTTAAGGTGAAGTTCAAAATACACTGTTTAAGCACTATTCTGAAGCTATATATTTTGAACTTCATTAAAAATCAGTGTTTTATATCGGTGGGGCATGAAGTAAAATTTCGAGTTTAGAAAAGCCTGACAATTTGGTTAGGTCGCTCAGCTTCGCTACGCGACCTAACCAAATTTTCAGGCTTTTCTTAACTCGAAATTTTACTTTATGCTTAACCTGGAAGTGGAAACACTCGTTTGAAGCTTCAAATTGAACCATTTTGAAAACGATTATTTGCAAATTTACAGCGTATACATCTGGATATGTTTACCTAAACTAAAAATGCTCCGCGTCAACTAACCTAACCTATAACCCAACACCAAACATATGCAACTGTCATCAAACCTACACTAACATACACAACAGAGTTATCTAGAATGCTGTCACTAGACTCTCGACTGTCTATCAAAACTCTTGAAAAATGTAAGTTCATTAAACATTTTAAAAATTCATAAGACTTACTACTTTTAAAATTTACCACTTTTAGTAAGTAAGTCTCATAAATTTTCAAAAACTTTCAAGAGCTCAATTTTTTTGTACCTAATTCACATTTCAGTTTATTCTAAGTATAACTTTAAAGTAGGAAATATTTAATGAAAATCTCGATATCTTGAAAATCAAACAAAAATTAAAGGAGTGTCGTCCACTCTCAGACTGAGCATGAAGTAAAATTTCGAGTTTAGAAAAGTCCCGCGTAGAAAATTTTCACGGGGCTTTTCTAAACTCGAAATTTGACTTCATGCGCCACGCGTACAAAATACTGAACTGAAGGTGAATAAATATAAGCGCTCTTGAAATCGGCGAAGAAGTTTCCGATGTTCGCATACGTTTTTTTTTGCGAGTTTGGTGATAAGCGTGTTGCGGTAAATAATTGCGAATATTTATGCACTTAAAAATCAATCAGGATTTTAATTCTTTCAGAGGATTTAAGGATTTTAAGTTGTATTTGAATACTTTTTTTTAGACCAATAAACCCATTAAGGGCCGAGCAATTATTGACAACTTTCAAAATTGATTTTAAGTCAAATTCTGCACTTGTTGTTAATAAGTCATTTAATAAATGACTTATTATATTACATACTAAGCATTTTTCTTTTAAATATGTAAATGTAAATGTAAATAAGTGGCTGTTTTAATCGGATCCTAATAGTTAAGAAATCAATGAATATATCTTTCCAGTTTTTTTCTATCATTTAGGAGATCCATAAATCTATTTAAATTATGTGTAAAGTGTTTGTTTTGAAGTGGGCACACGACCCGCTCTCGGGGTTGCAAAAAACTGTGTGGATGTTTCGATCGGGTCCTGCTTAAACGCTCCTATCATCTGCCATTTGTATGTACTAGATGCGACCAGACCAAAAATCTAAAATCTTCCGATTTCTATCTCTTTCCTAAAATGTTGGAGGGTAAGGGGAAAGAGACCGAGCACTCAAGGGGTAATCCATTATGAACACCAACCGCATTTTTGGGTGTAAATGTCAACCCGATATTAGTAGGTAGTAAGAAGTCCATCTGTTTTCAGCCGGCGCGTGGCGATATTTTTTGTCCGGTTTGGGCTGGTTTTGATAGGAAGATTTATTTGATATTTATGAAATTATTTAAAATGTAATTATAATTAATACGACATTTGTAAAATAAAATCGAGAATTATGTCTACGTGTACAATTTTAGGTCAATAGAATTGTTTAAAACGTATCTGACGTTTACATCTTTGTAAATATTGATCATCATCACATCTAAGCGTTATATATTTTTAACTCTACTGTAAGTCAGTGGTTTATACGCGTGGCGCATTAAGTAAAATTTCGAGTTTAGAAAAGCCCCGTGAAAATTTGTCGAGGGTCGCTGCGCGACCCTCGACAAATTTTCTACACGGGGCTTTTCTAAACTCGAAATTTTACTTCATGCTTAGTCTGGGAGGGGACAACACTCGTTATTAGAAATTTCAAATTGGAGGATCACTCTAGATAACTAAGTTTATTACCATTTTACAAAGGCTACCGCTCAAAGAACCAATCATGGTCCTCGGAGACCGAAGGACTACATGGAATCAACGTTTTTTTTACAAGAAAATAACGAATATCTGAAGGTTTACAGCATGGATAGGAAAGAACACATTCAATTTTGAAAAATATCGAAGTTGAGTTGGTTTTCAGTGCGTTTTTAACTTCACTTTAAATCAGTGTTTTATACGCGTGGCGCATGAAGTAAAATTTCGAGTTTAGAAAAGCCCCGCGAAAATTTGTCTCGAGTCGCTGCGCGACCCTCGACAAATTTTCTACGCGGGGCTTTTCTAAACTAGAAATTTTACTTCATGCTTAGTCTGGGAGTGGAAGACACTCGTTAGTTTAAAATACATCTCAATTGGTAAAATACATATCGTTGGATGCCCGTCTTCAGGGGTGAAATAGTAAGCAAATTATGGATCTTAGGAGTTGTCAAATAAGTGAGTTACTCAACTGTTTCTAAGGCACTCTTTACAAAAAACAAAAGATTAACATTTTACATATAAAATGTACAGGGTGAGCGAAATTTGATGTCTCAGCTCTATTATAAGAAAAGGAAAAACGATAATAAAAATCTGTAAAGAGGTTCATAAATGGGATTGAGTAAGGTTTATGTAATCCAAAATCGCATATTTTTCTAAATTTTGAAACACAACTAATGACGTCATCGAATTTTTTTTTCCCAGAAACATTCCTATATTTTTGAATATTTTAAAAGAGCTAATTGTTTTGAATAAACTTTGTAGAGAAAAGAATTTGCTATCTTCTTTCGTTAAAAAAATAAAAGCAAACTTAAAAGAAAGTATTATCAAAAATTCACAATTGTCACGACTTAAACAAGTAGCCTTGGGAAGCAAATAACAAAGAGGCATCTGTCAATAATTAAACTAATGGTTAACAAATATTGTTTTGTTGTCATTCGATTTTAGATTTCAGATTTTTTCTATCGTTTTTCCTTTTCATATAATAGAGCTGAGACATCGAGTTTCGCTCACCCTGTACAATAAACTATATGTGTGATACATCATTGAATTCAGAAAAAAATAGCATTATCGATGGTACTCACAGAATGACTACTATACATTTCAATTCAATATGCATTTTGAAATCCAGAAGAAAACTGAACTTCTATAACCATTTTTGTAGTCATATGTAATTTTCATATAAATTGACGATGTGATCTGCTGCCAATTTTTGAGTAGTATCGTTACAGCTATTGACAGTAGATTGCGTTCACGTCGTTAATTTAAATGTAAATTACATATGAGACTATTAAAATGAATACAAATGGTTAGTTTTCTTCTGGATTTATAATTGCACTATAATCTGACAATTTTAATAGTCATGTGTAATTTACATTTAGGTTGATGACGGGAACGCCATCTACTGTCAATAGTCTTGTCTATTGTACTCACAGAATGACTATTATAAATGTCAATTGATTGTGCATTTTAAAATCTAGAAGAAAACTAAACATCTATAACCATTTTAGTAGTCATGTGTAATTTACATATAAATTGATGATGTAAACGCCTTCTGCTGCCAATATTTGAGTAGTATCGTTACTGCTATTGACCTTAGATGGTTCTGGTTCTGGTGCAAAGGGGGGTGTGCAGTTCTGCACTGCACTTAGGCCTCATTAGGCCCATTGTGCCACCTCCCGTAGATCACCCATCCTCAGTTTAGCCAGCCCACCTTGTTTAGGTATTCTAGCATAGCTGAGGTGGGTAGATCTGTTATGTAGGCCATTATAGGCCATCTATCACCCAATATGGACTCCCTGATTGATGATAGTGCCGGGCATTCACAAAGAAAATGCCATGCAGTCTCGTCTTCCATGCTTAAAGTCAACTATCCCCATCCTATAGAGGTGCCCGTTTAGTCCACAGTGACCAGTAAGGATGGCAGTTAAGCGCCTGAGATTCCCTCTAGCCAGCTGCAGGTACCGTTTCGCTGATCTCTCATTGGGATACACAAGTGTTTCCTTAGAGAGCTTGCAGCCCTCGATATCATCCCAACGCATCCTGAATTTCTCCAGGGCATTGGTTTGTAACATGTTACACAGGGAGAGAGGAGCTAACCGCACTAGCGGCTCCGGTGAGAGTAGATTCATTCCAGCCGCAGCCCTTGCCAGCGCGTCATCTCTCCCGTTACCTGTGTCTGTATCATGCCCTTTCACCCAGCAGACTTCAATGTTGTTGTGCATTGGTGCCTGTCTGAGTTTCCCGTGGCACTCTATATCGGTCTCTGACGAAGCATAGGCTTTCTGCAGAGACAGAATCGCTTGCCTGCTATCCGTTAAGATTAGTATGGCTACATTTGTCACCTTGCGGTTTATGATGTACTCAGCCGCAAGTGTTATTCCCATCAGCTCCAGTTGCGTGATGGTTCCATGAATTCCCATCGGAACCTTTGCTTGGATTTTTAGGGTTTTAGAGAAAACTCCAAGGCCCGATCCTTCTCTCCTTTTAGATCCACCTGTGTAGATCCTTATAGCAGACTCTCTCATCCGCTTAGTGGGTTAAACAGTAACGTTGTAGGGTGTGTTCCGTATTAGTGTTGGTACACAGCAGTCATTAACAGCCTCTAAAAGAGGTATATCTCTACAGACATTCCTCCAGAGGTGTCCTCTAACTTCCCCACAGCTGTTACTGTTCTAAATCCCACTGCACTGAAGGCGAAGTATAGTCACCATGGCCTCCTTCTCCACGTGGATATCAAGTGGTGGAAGGCATAGCATGACTTCCATCGCCATCGTCGGAGTAGTGTGCATGGCGCCTGTTACACTAAGACAGACTGTCCGCTGCACTTGCGAGATTTGCTTCCTCGTGGCCTTCTGTTTGGTTCTGGGCCACCAAACTGAAGCTCCGTAAGTCAGCATGGGCCTTATGACAACTGTGTACAACCACAGAGTCGTGCGTGGTTTCAAACCCCAGGTTTTCCCCACTGCCCGACGACATTGCCAGAAGGCCCTTATAGCTTTGTCTGTTTTGATGTTGATATGCGCTTTCCAGCTCAGTTTCCTATCGAGAGTGATGCCCAGGTATTTCACCTCGTCGCTGTACTGTAACATCGTATTCAATAATTTTGGTGCTTTTTTCGACACCTTCCTTTTCTTGGTGAACAGGACCATCTCCGTTTTGGCAGGGTTTACCAATAGGGAGTGATCATTGCACCACCTAGAAACTATGTTTAGAGCTCCTTGCATCTGGTCGCATAGGGCGTCTTCAAACTTACCACATACTAATATGGCCAGATCATCAGCATAGGCTGTCACAAACAAGCCTAGTTGCTGAAATTCGTCTAGTAGGCTGTCCAGAACCATGTTCCATAATTGTGGTGTAAAACACCTCCCTGAGGACAGCCTCTGTCAATTTTACAGGTTATACGTTCCCTTCCCTGTTCCACTGTGACTATACGATTGGCCAGTGCATTGCCAATCCATTCACACATTTTAGATGGTACTCCGCGCTTGCTTAGCGCGTTTCCTATCTTCGGTATGGTCGTTTTATCAAACGCACCTTCTATGTCAACAAAAACACCTAGGGTGGATTCTTTAACATCAAATGTTCTCTCGATTCTGCTCACTATACTATGCAGGGCTGAATCAGTGGACCTCCCCCGTGTGTATGCTATCTTCGGTATGGTCGTTTTATCAAACGCACCTTCTATTTCAACAAAAACACCTAGGGTGGATTCTTTAACATCCAATGTTCTCTCGATTTTGCTCACTATACTATGCAGGGCTGAATCAGTGGACCTCCCCCGTGTGTATGCATGTTGTGTCGCCATCAGCGGCTGTCTGACTAGAGCTGATATTCTTATGTGCCATTCACAAATCCTTTCCTGTGTTTTAAAGAGAAACGAGGAAAGTGTAATTGGTCTGTATGCCTTGGGAGCAGTATAGTCTGCTCTACCGGGCTTCGGTATGAAAACAACCCTGGCTCGTTTCCAGACCTTAGGGACATATCCTAGCGCCAAACTGGACCGAAACAGTATCACTACAAACTCAGCTAGTTCATCCCGTCCCCACTGTAGCAGGGCGGGAAAGATGCCGTCAGGTCCGGGTGCTTTAAAGGCGGAAAAGCTTGCAATTGCTCTAAGGGTGTTTTCTTCATTTATCACTTCATGAGCCAGTTCCCAGTCTTCTGGTATTGCCGAAGTGATTTCAACCACACCCCTAGATTGCGACCTTAGATGGTGTTCACGTCGTTAATTTAAATGTAAATTACATATGAAGCTATTAAAATCTACCGGGTGTTGACTTGGCGGACGCAACATAGGAAATCTCATGTTAATTTTATAGTGTTCAAATATTGGCTTCCCTATTTATTTTAGAGACAAAACTTTTTTCTAGAGGGAAAAATTCTAAATTTATGAATGTTCACACTTAACACTTTACCTCTCTCTGTGTTAAAATAATTAAGAAACAGTAATGTGATTTTATAAAAATAATGACATACCATGGAATTGATACAATTGCGGATATTCCCTGTTTTTTTTTTGTAAGTTTAATTTAAATCTTTAAACAAGTGTTTTCCACTCCCAGACTAAGCATGAAGTAAAATTTCGAGTTTAGAAAAGCCCCGTGAAAATTTGGCGAGGGTCGCGCAGCGACCCGAGACAAATTTTCTGGGCTTTTCTAAACTCGAAATTTTACTTCATGCGCCACGCGTATAAAACACTATAATATTGTCAAATTTATGTATATTCGAACTTCACTTAAAATCTGTGTGCACATGAAGTAAAATTTCGAGTTTAGAAAAGCCTAGATTATTTGTGTCGGGTCGCTGCGCGACCCTCGACAAATTTTCACGGGGCTTTTCTAAACTCGAAACTTTACTTCATGCTTAGTCTGGGAGTGGAAAACACTCGTTTAAAGCTTCAAATTGAACTCTTTTAAAAATCAACGAATGTCAGAAAATTTACAGCTAAAATAATTAAGAAAAAGTAATGTGATTTTATAAAAATAATGACATACTATGAAATTGATACAAGTGATAAACGTTAACACGAATATATTTAGATAGATTTCCCTCTACAAAAAAGGTAAATACATCTTGTTTCTAAAATAAATAGTGGAGCCAAAATTTGAACGTTTCAAAATTTACATGGGATTTCCTATGTTGCATCCGCCAAGTCAACACCCGGTATAAGGTAGGAAAATAAAAGTAAGAAAGAAAACAAACAATAAACAATAAAATTATAGTGGATTTTGAATGTATTTATACGTTTGTATAATTCTAGTTGAACTCTGATATAAGGTACGATTCACGAGAGGTGTTCCATGGTTTTCTTGATTTGTATTGCTTTCTGCATCAATTCATGTAATACGAAAATAGTTTGATATCATCAGATTACGTGTGTAAAAAGAGACAGAAAATTTCATAATATATCTGCTATGGTTTTTACATAGAACATGCGAAACCGTATTTACACACCAGATCCGCAACTTCCTCAAATAATCGCAATCTTACAGTAACGCCTTCTTTTGAAAATATTGCGATTTTCAAATCGTAGAATGAGAATGTTATTTTCCATCACTTTTCCCGAGCAATTCAATTACCCCCGTTTTCAAAACAAAATAACAATATCAATCATTCACGAGAGGTGTTCCATGGTTTCCTTGATTTGTAGTGCTTTCTGCATCAATACATGTAATACGACAATAGTTTGATATCATCAGATTACGTGTGTAAAAAGAGACAGAAAATTTCATAATATGTCTGCTATGGTTTTTAGATAGAACATGCGAAAATGTATGTACACACCAGATCCGCAACTTCCTCAAATAATTGCAATCTTACAGTAACGCCTTATTTTGAAAATATTGCGATTTTCAAATCGCAGAATGAGAATGTTATTTTCCATCACTTTTCCCGAGCAATTCAAACCCCCGTTTTCAAAACAAAATAACAATATCAATCATTCACGAGAGGTGTTCCATGGTTTCCTTGATTTGTAGTGCTTTCTGCATCAATACATGTAATACGACAATAGTTTGATATCATCAGATTACGTGTGTAAAAAGAGACAGAAAATTTCATAATATGTTTGCTATGGTTTTTAGATAGAACATGCGAAAACGTATGTACACACTAGATCCGCAACTTCCTCAAATAATTGCAATCTTACAGTAACGCTTTATTTTAAAAATATTGCGATTTTCAAATTGCAGAATGAGAATGTTATTTTCCATCACTCTTCCCGAGCAATTCAATTTCCCCCGTTTTCAAAACAAAATAACAATATCAATCATTCACGAGAGGTGTTCCATGGTTTCCTTGATTTGTAGTGCTTTCTGCATCAATACATGTAATACGACAATAGTTTGATATCATCAGATTACGTGTGTAAAAGGAGACAGAAAATTTCATAATATGTCTGCTATGGTTTTTAGATAGAACATGCGAAAACGTATGTACACACTAGATCCGCAACTTCCTCAAATAATTGCAATCTTACAGTAACGCTTTATTTTAAAAATATTGCGATTTTCAAATTGCAGAAGGAGAATGTTATTTTCCATCACTTTTCCCGAGCAATTCAATTACCCCCGTTTTCAAAACAAAATAACAATATTAGCACTTTCATTATTGATTTTAATTGTTTGGAAACCATCGTGAAATCGCCTTTAGAATCCGATAACAATTAATTAACCGGCGTTATTAGCCTCACAAATTCACTAACCTAAATGCCACTTTGTCCATACAGCCCGCCAAATAAATAAATAAATGAGTAATTAAAAAGTGAATCAAGTTCCCACGTAATTCACCAATCTGTCCACTATATGCAAGAGAAAAAAGAAATGAAGAAAGAAACATTATTATAATGAAAGGCGCGCTTCTTTCAAACCAATCCAATCCATCCTTCAGATGCCATGTGTTTGGTGAGTATACACAATTTGAAAGTAGAAAACTCCTTTAGCTGTAAAGTGTATAAAGATGATCGTACAGTAAAATTTCAAACGATAAGTCGCGGAAATCTCACACGTGGACCGTTCTTGTATCGTTAAAGGTAAATACCTTTTAGTACACAGGAAATTATTAGTACTTGATGACTTTCAGTTCTTACGATATGTTCGGATCTACAGGAAATTGTTTTTTTTTTACCTTCGAATGGGCAATGTGTTGGGATCTTTTGGTGTTCTTCGGTGAGCATATGGCGCATCATCGCAATGCAATCAGCGGATCGTTCTTTCTTCTCTCATCTGAAGCACAATTGTCGGAGCCGGAGTTGGTTCGGTTTACCGTTAAACGGCAATCATGGTAATTAGATGGATTGCGAAATGTCAACGTACACGTACAGGTACGTGGATGAGGAGCCGAAAAGAATACCGCACGACTAATTGCTGCTACGCAAAGTTTAATTAACGAAATGCAAATTAGATTCTTCCAATGGTGGTACAGATAGAGTTAAAGTACTTCTCTACTAAGATGTTTAATTAACGAAAAATTACGATTTATCCGGCGGTGGTTTTACAGCTAGAATTAAAGTACTTCTCTACTAAGATGTTTAATTAACGAAAAATTGCGATTTATCCGGTGGTGGTACAGCTAGAGTTAGAGTATCATATGTTCAATTAAAAAAAAACCTATAGAGTGCCATGATTTAATCTTTTTTCAAACTTAAGTTGGCTGCACACTTCAGAAATTGATATATAAAACGTCAGACGCAATAATTATAATGTATATTGTCAGACAGAGCTGGGCAGGATTCGAATCATTCAGGATTCGATTCCCGGATTCGAATCCTTTTAGAGGATTCAAAAGAGGTATTCGAATACTTTAGTGAAAACGGATTCGTGATCCGGATTCGTTACATTTTTTTAAAAGGATTCGTATTCGAATCCTAATAAAAGGATTCGAATTCTTATAAAACAATTCGAATCCTTATAAAATGATTCGAATTCTTATAAAAGGATTCGAATCCTTATAAAAGGAATCGAATCCTTATAAACGGATTCGAATCCTTATACACGGATTCAAATCCTCCTAAATAACTCGAATCATCGCTATTAAGGCTGGGATTCGAATTCGATTAATTCAAATAGTTAAATATTCTAATATGAATATTTAAATTACTAAATTAATCATATTTGAATATAAATATTTAAATTTTCGAATAATTCAAATATTTGTGAATGCATATTTGGTTACTTAACCATAAAAAATATCCAAGGTTAATAGTATATTTTTAACTTCACTTGAAATCAGTGTTTTATACGCGTGGCGCATGAAGTAAAATTTCGAGTTTAGAAAAGCCCCGTGAAAATTTGTCTCGGGTCGCTGCGCGACCCTCGACAAATTTTCTACGCGGGGCTTTTCTAAACTCGAAATTTTACTTCATGCTTAGTCTGGGAGTGAACAACACTCGTTCTTAGAAGTTTCAAATTGAAGGATCACTCTAGATTACTAAGTTTATTACCATTTTACAAAGGCTACAGCTCGAAGGACCAACCATGGTCTTCGGAGACCGAAGGACTACAGGGAATCGAAGTTTTTTTACAAGAAAACAACGAATATCTGAAGGTTTACAGCATGGATAGAAAAGAAAACATCTAATTTTGAAAAATATCGAAGTTGGGTTGGTTTTCAGTGCATATTTAACTTCACTTTAAATCAGTGTTTTATACGCGCGGCGCATGAAGTAAAATTTCGAGTTTAGAAAAGCCCCGTGAAAATTTGTCTCGGGTCGCTGTGCGACCCTCGACAAATTTTCTACGCGGGGCTTTTCTAAACTCGAAATTTTACTTCATGCTTAGTCTGGGAGTGGTCAACACTCGTTTGAACTTCAAATTTAACTCTTTTAAAAAATCGACGTATGTAATATAAAAAATCATTCATTGAAATCATAGAAAAAGATGCAAAATTTTACCTATAATTAACTTTTAGAGTTAACTTTATAATTTCCTCTGTTTTCAACGCGTAAATATTCTAATCCTAAAAAAGAACGTTTTTATTTAATATTAAAGTTGCATTTAATACAATAGCAAACTGTGAATAAATCGACATAAATCTAGAAATATCGAAAATCTCGATATGTAGAAAATCTTGACGGTCCACTCCCAGACTAAGCATGAAGTAAAATTTCGAGTTTAGAAAAGCCCCGCGTAGATAATTTGTCAAAGACAAATTTTCACGGGGCTTTTCTAAACTCGAAATTTTACTTCATGCGCCACGCGTATAAAACACAGATTTAAAATGAAGTTCAATAACACATATATCATCATTAATTAAAATCATTATATAATCAGATATTTAGTCGGTAAATGAACATTTTTGTTAATAGAAACTGATGGAATAAAATATTAGATTCAAATTTATTTTTAAAGGATTTATATCCGTGTTTCAAAAATGAGGATTCGAATCTTTGATTCGAATCATATTTTTCACTTACGAATCCTTTATTCGAGTATTCGTGATTCGAATCATATTAGGTGATTCGGATTCGTGATTCGAATCCTGTTTTTGAGGATTCATCCCAGCTCTGTTGTCAGAGTTGCCAACCTTGAATATTTTCCATGGCACTCTAGAGATTTTTTTTAATTGAACATACGATACTTCTCTACTAATATGTTTAATTAATGAAAAATGACGAATTATCCGGTGTTGGTACAGCTGGAGGTAAAGTACTTCTCTACTAAGATGACCGTTGATGAATGTTAGAAGTTAATTATCTTATCGATATTTGTTTTTGAGTTTCGTGAAGAGTATAATCATAAATAATTAACACTGTTGTATCCTTTCTTCACACTTTATTTTCTAATGGTTAGATATATATTTCAAGTGCTAAGCACTCATTTTCAATAACAACTTATTCTTACAACTGTTGCATGGTTTCTTTATACCTACAGTGGATTTAAGGGAAGACCTTTGGGTGGGTTAGCAAATTTTATTGCGTGTTGTTTATGGAGGTAACAAATTTAGAAGCGGGTTATTTAAGGGGCTAAAATCTAAGTTCAATAAATTATTTTTATTTTTACGCATTTCTATGGCTTCCAACATGTTTAATTGATACTTATTGGACTCTTTTAGGAGTTTCATATTGTTGATGCTTAATTATCTTAGTTATAAGAAAATAGTTGGTTGAAGTTGGGGTTAATGAATTGATTATAAGGCGTTTATGACATTAGGAATTAATAGTGCTTAGTGTGGTAATAAGTTAGTATACATGCATGCTCATTACTCGTACCATAAACGACGCAAACAAGTCCAATTAGTTGCATACACGAATGTGAATGCATAGGATAAACATAGCGTGATGCAACTCTATTTACTAAGCGGATATTAGCAGAAAAACATCATTTTATATTGGATTGTTAAGTGATAAATTAATTGAGCAACTAGAAAAATTATACTAGATTGTATGAACATGAAAAATTGAGAATATATCAGATAATAATTAAAAGAAATAATATTTCTAATTACACTGGGCGACAGTCATTTGATAAATTAATTGATCAAATAGGAAAATGATACTAGATTGTATGAAAATTGATAATAGCGATTATTTCAGATTATAATTAGAATAAATAATATTTCAAATTGCACTTGGCGACAGTCATTTTGTTAAATAAACATTATTCAGAGAGTTTTATGTAACACCGAACATTTTCATTACGAGTATTTTTCTTTTACATATCCATATGCATACGTTGCACATTTTTCGATGCTCGGTCTATTAAAAGAATTTAATTTGAAGCTTTAAGCGAGTGTTTTCCACTCCCAGGCTAAGCACGAAGTAAAATTTCGAGTTTAGAAAAGCCTGAAAATTTGGTTTGGTCGCGTAGCGCGAAGCGCGGAGCGGCCAAACCAAATTTTCAGGCTTTTCTAAACTCGAAATTTTACTTCATGCGCCACCGGTACAAAACACTGACATATTACGAAGTTTAAGACACACCGTTAAACTTTACATTAAATCAGTGTTTTGTACCGGTGGCGCATGAAGTAAAATTTCGAATTTACAAAAGCCTGAAAATTTGGTTTGGCCGCTCCGCGCTTCGCGCTACGCGACCAAACCAAATTTTCAGGCTTTTCTAAATTCGAAATTTTACTTCATGCTTAGCCTGGTAGTGGAAAACACTGGCTTAAAGCTTCAAATTGAATTCTTTTAATAAACCGAGCATCGGAAAATGTGCAGCGTATGCATATGGATACTTCAAAGAAAAATTCTCTTTATGAAAATGTTCGGTGTTACATAAAACTCTCTCTGTATGTCTAAGCCGGGGTTGTTAATAAACGTTTTTTTTTTCATTTAAATTAAAACAAACAGTTTTTTTTACAAAACGTATATTCATTGAAACAGCGTTTAGAACATTAACAAATGAAAACATGTTCAAATCACGTTTAAAACGTGTTTAGAACATAACCGGCCGTATGATTAAACTGTTACTAACGTGTGATTAACTAATCGCGATTAAGGTGTTACTAAGTACGCCGTATACATAGTCTTGTTTTAACACATACTTGTTATACACCGTTCCATTTGTTTCTGGATCTCGCCTAGCCATGCTTTCGTGTTGTTATGTTGCAGTATCAACATTTACATTTTTTATTAATTGGCACCCCTGATTCCTTATTTTAACAGTGTTGTAATAATTTATGATATCATAAGTATGGGGTATAAATTCAAATTAATTAATGGGCGCAAAATTCTCTGTGAACAAAAACATGTTGTTGCAGCTAAAATTATTTTCCTTAGAAAATTTTTACAGTATCAAAATTCCAGTGAAGATATCCAATTCGTATACATGGATGAAACATGGATATATCAGAATGGATCCGTGGTTCGACGCTGGGTACATGAAACGGATATAAAAAGTAATCCAACTAAATTCAAAAATGAAGGCAAACGCTTCACCATTCTACATGCTGGGTATAGGGGTGGGTTTTTGGATGGGTGCGATTTTTTATTACATTCGAAAAATAACGACCGAGATTACCATGCCACAATGGATGGTAATACTTTTCAAAATTGGGTGGTTAATCAACTTATTCCTGCTTTGGCTAAGCTTTCAGGGAAATGTGTAGTTATTATGGATAATGCTGCATACCATTTTGTGCAATTAGACAAAACTCCTTCATTTTCTTGTAAGAAATGCGAAATGCAGGAGTGGTTGGTTAAACACAATGTAAAATTCAATCCAAAATTAACCAAAAAGGAACTATGGGCTTTATTTATACTTTTTCGATCAAATGACAAAATTTACGTAGTTGATGACATTTTAAGAAAGAACACATGGGGAACCTTTCTTTTGAAACCATTCCTCCTTTTATTATTTCGCTTGGGGAATCTGGCTCAGAACAAACATCAGAAGATTCAGATGCAGGTTCTCTTGACTAAATAATAAACTTGGAATGAGGGCTTAAAAATTGTTTGACATGAAAATTATCAGTATCACAAGAGGGTGGGAATAAATTTGCAATTCTACAAAAAAATACTGAGGGCCAACAGAAGAGAGAATGACAAAAATTAAGGTGGATAGATGGAGTTGATCAAAATGTGTTAACGGGAAGACCCAAGCGAGAAATACAAATGGATGACGAAATAAGTTTGCAGAGCCGAATTCATTATATTTGTTATATACAATATTATTGCTGTGTTTGTATGTACAAAAACCAAGTAGTAAATTTTGTTAATCTTAAAACTGCATATTATTATCCTTTTATATCTGAAAATTTGTAAAACAGGCAACAGTGTAAGATCACAATAGTCAGAAATTATAACCTTAAAATCGAACATCTGACAGTGACATTTAAAAACCCTGATTTAAAACACAACCAGCCCCATTTACAATACTTAAACTGTCACTTTTCCATAGCTAGGCGAGATCCAGAAACAAATGGAATTTTGTATAGTAGCGCCAATTATTAGTCGCTCGTATCGGCAACATTGCATTTTCTGTCATTTCCTTATCAAATGGAATCATAGACGAACAACATTATAGATGTCTTTAAGATATTTATCTATGTAACGAGGATTACTACGCCGTCTGTGCCAATGTCGCTAACTAATTTACACTATAACATAGGTAGGTTAATATTCGAACATGTTTAAAAGACAGTTAATATCCCATATATGCTGTGTTTAAAAAAAAATGTGAAAAATTACTAAAACTTCGAATTTTCATAATATTTTCGCGGATTGCTAGAGAAAAAAATGCGCTATACTGTCACGTAGGAATAAATTAAATTCATGACTTAAGAAATACTCTAGAGGTGGTTAAAGTTGGTTAGTAAGTAAATGAACATTGGGATAAAAGTGAACATTTTTGTTTCGTTTTGAAAAAAAAAATGTGAAAAATTACCGAAACTTCGGATTTTCATAAACGTGAGAGCAAAGAATGCGCTTTACTGTCACGTGGGAATAAATAAAATTCATTACTTGGGAAACAAATTATAAGAGGTCAAAGTTACAACCGTTTGATTCAACAAGCCAATTTTAATTGTAAAACTTTAACTTAAAATTTAAATTTCTGCTTAGGTTCAAAACGTTCAATTCTCGGATAATTTTAAAGTGTCGATCTTTAGCAATTGTTTTCTTTCGGTTTCGTGAAATAAAAATTTCATTTTTTTTTTCTGAGAGAGAGCAAAGAAAACTCAGTTTCACCAAACAAATATTGATTGTTTATATGAATAATAATAAGAATCTAGAAAGCAACAAATAAATTTATTTGTAGTTTTTTTTTCTCATGAAAATGCCGAGTTTTTGAAAAAAGTTATGCTCGATTTTTGTAAAATCTAGATTGTTTTGAAATAATGAAAACGCAGCTGAAAATTAAAACATTGATTTAAGCGTACAAACAATTGAACGTTGCGTCACATCAAAGTTTGATTCTTTGGTAGTCGTTTGCCGTTTGTTTCGTGAAATTTACAAAGTTTTAAAATTAAAATGGGCTTAATTACATTTTTTCTGTTAGTTGTATTAAATTTAATTCACTCGGCGAAAAAGCAGTCCAAATGACTGCCTTTTCGCCGAGTGAATTAAATTTAATACAACTAATAAAATAAAAATGGATAGCTCAAATAATTAAGCCCAACTTTTTTTAATTTTAAGCCTTGATTTAAGCGTGAAAACAATTGAGCTTTACTTCAATTCAAAGCCACATTTTTCGGCTGTCGTCTGCCTTTCGTTTAATGAAAATATCAAATCCGTTACGCTTAATTATTCAAGCAAGCCTTTTTTTATTTACTAATTATTAAAACACGGACTTGGACTTGAAATTTAAGGCTTGATTTAAGTTTGAAATTAATCGAGCGTTACTTCACTTCAAAGCCACATTCTTCGGCTGTCGTTTGCCTGTTGTTTTGAGAAAATACCAAGTTCAAAAGAGTTGCGCCTAATTATTTGAGCGACTATGTTTTGAGAATAAATTAATCATTAAAACGCGGACTTTGACTTGAAACTTACTTCATATTTTTGGAATATCTAATAGAGATAGAAGATATTCAAATTTCAATTATAACCAATTAAAGTTTATTCGTTTCTGTGTAGATTTTTAGAATTCTATGTTAATTTGATAATCTGTTATTTTTTTACAATTGTTTAAATAAAAAACATTCACCTAAAATCGTTGATTTTATTGCATAATTTTAACTTTGGCTGAACATTTTTGGAAAATATGATGAGATAATTTAATTTACTTTCTATAAGATGTAAGTGCAATCAATTCTGTCAATGTAATGTTGATAGTATAGATTTATAATTTTTTACATATTTTTCAAAGAAAACATTCACCTAAAATTGTTGATTTTGTTGCATAATTTTAACTTTGGCTGAATATTTTTGGAAAACATGGCAAGATAATTTAATTTTCTTTCTATAAGATAAAAGTGCAATCAATTCTAAGTAAATTTTGTCAATGTAATGTTGTTAGTATAGATTTCGGCCATTCCATAAATAAGTGCACACTTTTTGGGGGTAGATCAGGGATTTTAGCGAATTTCACATATATTATAAAGGCTATCAAGACATGGTGTTTGGTTGTTACTAGATGTTAAACAAATTATTGTGTCAAAAGTTATAACAATACAAACTTTTAGTACACTTTTATTTTGAACTCGAAAATATCGTAAACCGTTACCTGTACAAAAAAAGTTATTCTGTACTTTTTTGTGCTTAAATGTTCAAACTTTAAAATACATTTTTTTCCAAAACGAAAAAACTTTATTTATATAGATTTTTTTAATAAATAAAACATATTTCAAACAATAATCAATTACTCATGTTTTAATTTTCCTAATAAAAAATATATGTTATATCCTGATCCTTCCTAAGAATTTTTTTGTTTTCAAAAGTATAGGCACTTTAAAACTTTTTGAGATATAATTTTTTTACCCGAGCGCTACATTGACATGAGGCGCTCCCGCCAATGGTGTAATGGCCCGGATCGCGGTGAGTGCCTCGCGTCAATGCAGCGCTCGGTTAAAAAAAATCATATCTCAAAAAGTTTTAAAGTGCCCATCTTTTTGTAAACGGAAATATTATTAGGAAGGATTAGGGTATAACATACATTTCTTTCAAGAAAATTAAAACATGAGTATTTGATTATTTTGTGAGATTTGCTCGGGTAAAAAAATCATATCTCAAAAAGTTTTAAAGTGCCCATCTTTTTGAAAACGGAAATATTCTTAGGAAGGATTGGGATATAATATATATTTTTTTCAAAAAAATTAGAACATGAGTATTTGATTATTTTGTGAGATTTGTTTTATTTTATAAAAAAATCCATCTAAATAAAGTTTTTTCGTTTTGAAAAAAAAATATTTTAAACTTTGAATATTTAAGCATAAAAAAGTCAAGTATAACTTTTTTTTGTATCAGTAACGGTATACGATATTTTTGAGTTCAAAATAAAAGTGTACTAAAAGTTTATATTGTTATAATTTTTGAAACAATTATTTGTTTAACCTCTAGTAACAACCCAAAACAATGTCTTGATAGCCTTTATAATATATGTGAAATTCCCTAAAATCCCTGATGTACCCCCAAAATGTGTGCACTTATTTATGGAATGGCCGATTTATAATTTTTTACATTTTTTTCAAAGAAAACATTCAACCAAAATCGTTGATTTTATTGCATAATTTTAACTTTGGTTGAATATTTTTGGAAAACGTGGAGAGATAATTTATTTTTCTTTCTATAAGATGTAAGTGCAATCAATTCTAAATAAATTCTGTCAATGTAATGTTGTTAGTATAGATTTATAATTTTTTTACATTTTTTTAAAGAAAACATTCACCTAAAATCGTTGATTTTATTGTATAATTTTACTTTAGCTGAATATTTTTGGAAAACATAGTGAGATAATATAATTTTCTTTCTATAAGATGTAAGTGCAACAATTTCTAAGTAAATTCTATCAATATAATGTTGATGGTAAAGATTTATAATTTTTTACATTTTTTTCAAAGAAAACATTCACCTAAAATCGTTGATTTTGTTGCACAATTTTTACTTTGAAAATTTTTGGAAAACATGGTGATATAATTTATTTTCTTTCTATAAGATGTGAGTGCAATCAATTCTAAGTAAATTCTGTTAAAGTAATGTTGATAGTATAAATTTATAATTTTTTAGATTTTCTTTCAAAGAAAACATTCACCTAAAATCGTTTATTTTATTGAATAATTTTAACTTTGGCTGATTATTTTTGGAAAATAATTTTTTTTTATGAGATGGAAGTGCAATCAATTCTAAGTAAATTCTGTCAATGTAACTTTGATAGTATAGATTTATAATTTTTTACAATTTTTTCAAAGAAAACATTTACCTAAAATCGTTGATTTTATTGCATAATTTAAAATTTTGCTGAATATTTTTGGAAATCATGACGAGATAATTTAATTTTGTTTCTATAAGATATAAGTACAATCAATTCTAAAAAAATTCTATCAATGTATTGTTGATAGTATAGATTTATAATTTTTTACAATTTTTTCAAAGAATCCATTCTTTCAAAATTTTAATTTTATTGCATAATTTTATCTTTTGATATTTTTAGAAAATGTGGTGGGTTAGTTTAGTTTTCTTTCTATAAGATGTAAGTGCAATTAGCTATAAGTAAATTCTGTGAATTTCACGTTGATGGTATAAAATTTTAATTTTTTACAATTTTTTCATAGAAAACATTCTCTAAAAATTGACAACTTTATTGCATAATTTCAACTTTCGCTGCATGTTTTAAGAAAACATGGCGAGATAATTTTCTTTTCTTTTTATAATATATAAGTGCAATCAATTCTAAGTAAATTCTCTGAATTGCACGTTAATGCTATAACATTTTTATTTTTTTAAATTTTTTCAAACAAAACTGCCCCAAAATTGTTAATTTTATTGCCTAATTTCAACTTTATCTGAATATTTTTGGACGAAACGTTAATATAATTATATTTTCTTTCTATTAATGTAAGTCAAATCAATTCTAAGTAAATTGTGTGAATTTCACGTTCCTGTTATACAATTTTAATTTTTTAAAAGAAAACATTCTCCCAAAATTGTCATTTTATCGCATAATTTCAACTTTGGCTTGATATTTTGAAAAATCCAGTAAAGATATTTAATTTTCTATTACGGCCAATCAAAGTTTCTTCATTTCTGTGTAGATTCTAGGAGTTTTAGGTTGATTTGATAATTCGTAAAATGTTTACAATTCTCTCAAAATAAACATTCTCCTAAAATTGTTGAATTGAGGCATTCGTTATTTTTGTAAAATTTCAAATTGAAGCTTTAAACAGTGTTTTCCACTCCCAGGTCAAGCATGAAGTAAAATTTCGAGTTTAGAAAAGCCTGAAAATTTGGATTGGTCGCGTAGCGAAGCGGAGCGACCAATCCAAATCAGGCTTTTCTAAACTCGAAATTTTACTTCATGCGCCAAGCGTATAAACACTGACATATTGTGAAGTTCAAAATATACTACTTAAGTTTGATCTCATTAATTTTGCAAATGTTTATATAAAATATGTAAAAGTATAGGGTGCGGCAAAAGTTCTCGCACACAATCTTTTAATAATAACCTTTTTTATCGGCAAGTAAAACACAACAACAAATTACTTCTAAAGTGAGCCAAGAAAATTCTCTACAAGATAATTTAAATAGAATTACAAAATTCCCACCTTTAGCCGCCACACAGGCCTCAAGGTGCTGCCAAAATTGTTTAACGGTGGTCGTTAGTTCATGGTTTGAAAAGTTGGCCCATTTTCGCTGCAGGGACGCTTTTAGGGATTTTATTGACTTATCGTTGCTAAAGGCTTTTTCTCTCCAGATGGACCAAATGGAAAAATACATAGGGTTTAGGTCAGGAAAATTTGAAGGCCACAAACTTGATTTGAAAATTCTAATGATCGCGATTCGATCTTCCTTAGAGCTAATCGTTAATACTGTTTAAAATTATGAGCTTTAAGGAAGATCGAATCGCGATCATTAGAATTTTCAAATCAAGTTTGTGGCCTTCAAATTCTCCTGACCAAACAAACAAATAAACATTGTATTTTGAAAATTTCAGGGGGCTACAAGATAGGCTACATGATAACAATACAAAATGCTTAAAACGTACGTAAATTTGTATTTAAATAATGTGTGCGGGAACTTTTACCGCACCCTACATCACCCAACGCGATAGCTCTGTTATTTATTGGCCGATTCTATAGAACTATAAACTAAAGGCAATGGCCGTTGAAATACTTAGTAATGACATTAATATCAATTTTTTTCAATAATAACTTTATTGCCAAATAATAACCAACTTAAAATTTTAAACGGCTGCTTGTAATTTTTAATTTTGATTACATTAGACATTATTTTTGTGAATCCAATATATATTGGGCATATATTGTTATGTAAAAAAATGTTCGTCGAAAATAAATTGAAATAAATGAGTCGCCTATTTGCGAAAACCCCTAAATCCACTTGAAAACAATAGATTTAGGGGTTTTTGGAAATAGGCGACTCAAATCTTCTATTTAACATAAAATTAGTGTGCCCTGGAAAAAATATTCGAATACATTAATTTTATAAGTTGGGACTTCTCTTTAAACCAATGTTTTATGCCCGTGGCGCATGAAGTAAAATTTCGAGTTTAGAAAAGCCCCGTGAAAATTTGTCTCGGGTCGCTGGCGTGAAAAGAGTGTTTTCCACTCCCAGACTAAGCATGAAGTAAAATTTCGAGTTTAGAAAAGTCCCGCGTAGAAAATTTGTCGAGGGGCGCGCAGCGACCCGAAACAAATTTTCACGGGGCTTTTCTAAACTCGAAATGTTACTTCATGCGCTACGGGCATACATTGGTTCAAAGAGAAGTCAGGACTTTTAAAATGTATGTATTTGAATACTTTTTCCAAGGCACACTTATTTTATTTTTAAAAAATATAATTTTTAATAGAAGATTTATTTCAATTTATTTTCGACGACAATATTTTTCAAAAACAACATATTGGGCATTATTGGAATTAGCAAAATAATGTCTAATGTAATAAAAATTAAAAACTACAGGCAGCCCTTTAAAAAATTCAAGTTGGCTATTATTTGGCAATAAGTTATTATTGAAAAGAAATGAATATTAATGTAATTTCTTAGTATTTAAACGACCACTGCCTTTGGTTTCTAGTTTAATAAAATCGGTTAATAAATAACAGAGTTATCGCGGTTGGGCATTTTGTTATCGAACAACCGGTATATTTAAACAAATAAAAACAGTATATGGTTCCTAATATTAATATTTATATAAATTTAATTAATGTTACCGATTGTATGTATCAAACCTGATATAAACCACTGCTATCTGACTGAAATTATTTTAATTAATCTAAATAGACATTTTTTAATCAGAGTTAATTATTTTAAAATAGCAGACATAACTAATCATCACTTAAACACCAATCAATACAAGAACAAAGTTGTTGAACGAACTCGCTGCCCAATTAATCAAATACCAGAAACCTCTACTGAATACAGATAAGAGGCCGTCCGCGCATTAATCACCTCAAAAACCCATAAAATTCTTAATCCTACTAAGAAAAAGCACAGAGAATCAGCAAAATAAAAACTCATCGCATTTCTTCATGCCAGGCATAACGTTTTCAACTTAAGTTAATTTCACGGACGGAAATGCTATATGTATGCGTGCGCGAATCGCGATCCGTGAAAATTGCTCCACTTGAAAAATTACGTGTGTGTAACGGAGACGGACGCGATACACACATGTCGATTTAAAGGAGAATAAGAGAAGAAAAGAAGAAAAAGCCCGTTGCATTCTCCATCTGATGAAGAAGAAGAATACGCAAGAAGTGCCCTCGAGGAATCGCAACAATTCCGTTAAGGCCTCGATTGGTCCGATCGGGAAAGGAAAAGTACACTTTATATAGTGATCCGTTATTTTCAGCATCGTCTTCACTCGCTTGGGTTTGGCGGATTTGCGAAGATTGTGATCGGTTAATTATATGCTTTGCTGATGTTATGCGGAGCTGCACATAAATCAAGACAGAATACTGTGTCAAATGTAAATTCGTTGTAATGCGATTGTAATTAATGAAGACGTTTTGTAGAAAGGCGCTAATCGATTAAAATTAATGTTTTATCACTTAGTATCTTAAGCTAGGATGTATTCCATATTTCTCCTTTCTTGTTAGAGAATACACGGTTTTGCTAAGCGTTATTACTGTTAGTTGATTATCTGTTTATGTTATGTGTCATTCAATACTAATCATTTTACCTTACTAAATGTTAAGGTGTGTTCTTTGGAATTTCATTTACAATCTCAAACGTAATTGATTTTTTTAGCAGAGAGTGTATTACTATACATTATGGTGGTTTCTGGAAGTTTGTCTTTAATGCAAGTACCTACAAATCATATAGTTACATATATCTCTAAAAGCATAGATAAGCAAGACATGAAATATAATTATTGCTTCAGTTAAGTAGCATTTACATGACGTTAAAGACGTAAATGGTAAAATCATTTAAAATTATAGTACGACGAAAGTTTTAAGGTGTAATTATCCAGAATGTTAAATGCTTTTTACCAATTAATAATTATTACATTATAAGTACAACAAAAGTAGATAATTATTTACACGAGGAATGTACAATATTTTTTTAAAACAAACAAACGAGGAGGATATTCAAAACAGAATTTTGATTTATTTTTATTTATGGTCTAATTTCGATGTAGCTTATGGGCATCTCGATAAATATAATACGCCACTGGATTCTACTCAAAAAAGTGTTTTAAGAAAGTATTTATAGTTTTTGTCTATTTTACAAATTACGCAACATATGAATTAAAGTTAAAAATCAAGTAAACCCGATTTTGCCCCATAACTTTTGAAAAAAACAATATGGTGCATTTTTGTTTTCGGCATTATCCTAGTCTCAAATAAAGAGATGGTGATTGCGCCATAGGTTTTTTTCTAACTCTTATATTTACCGAGATAACAGTTGCGAGAGAAAAAATCTAGTACAGCAAAATATTTGGCTATGTAAACTGGACTCACTTTGATTTTTAAAGTTGTCAATCAAATTTAAAATCCGCGGAAATGTCAAACGAATTTTAATTAATGCCTCAACTGACTGAAATACAAAAAGCGATAATAACGACCCGTTTAGAGACGGTATTAGCACTAGAGACATTGCTAATGATGTGCATGTCAACAAAAGCACCGTCTTGTTGGCCAAGAAAAAAAATGTTGTGTACCTGTACAGGGTGGCCCAAATTGGATGTTACTGTAGGAAATCTCGGTTATTAGAAGAGATAGGAAAAAATCGATGGCGCATCCTCGAGCTCTTTTTTCGAGGAAAACTCAATGTCGAAAACAGAAATTAGCTATCGTCTTTTGTTTTCAAGTTATAGCCAAAAATTCAATATTTTCCATATTCGATTTTTAATAATAACTCAGTCATTTATTATTTTATCATGATAATAATTGTATGTTCTACAGGTACTTTTTTGAGAAGAATCGAATGCAATTTACAGATTATTTCTATCTTTATTAATAAAAGAGATACAGCCCAAAGTTATATTTTTTTTAATAGAAGTTATAGTTGGCTGAGCTATTAATAAATTTGTTATTTTTTCTCTTTTCATTGACATATAATATGTTGATGTTATATTTGCAATTTATTGAGATATATTATATTTTTATTAAATTTTAAATATTTCTCATTAAACGCAGTAGGCTGCGTTTAATGAGAAATATTGAATATTTAATAAAAATATAATTTATCTCAATTAATTGCAAATATAACATCAACATATTATATGTCAATGAAAAGAGAAAAAATAACAAATTTATTAATAGCTCAGCCAACTATAACTTCTATTTAAAAAAATATAACTTTGGGCTGTATCTCTTTTATTAATAGAGATAGAAATAATCTGTAAATTGCATTCGATTCTTCTCAAAAAAGTGTAAATAAAATTATGCCTGTTACGCATGAAGCAAAAAACAACAACGTTGTTATTATATTAGTTGTTTGTTTTATTGTGTTGTGTATTAATAAACTAAGTGTTTAAACATGAAGTACGAAAATTACGAAAAGTTTGATATGTTAGAATGCTTTATTCAAAGCAACAGTAATTCTAATATTGCATTGAAAACATATTATACTCGATATCCGGAAAGAAGAGCCCGATAAATCCATATTCCAGCGGTTGAAGACGAATCTCATCAACCACGGTTCCTTTACTATCCCGAGATTCAGAGAATATAATATATTAGACGCAGAAGAAGCTAGATTTAGTGCTATTGGGGCTGTAATTGAAAATCCAGAAATATCAAGTAGGCAAATAGAAGACGAACAAAGAATTTTAAGAAATCGTGCTTTAAGGATTCCAAAAAAAAATTAATTTCGTCCTTTCATGATTCGAAAAAGACACCATGTAAACCTTGAGGATTTTGAACGAAGATTAGAATTTTGTAACTGGTACAAAGCTAGATGTTTAACAAATCCGAACTTTTACAACGACAATATTTGGACCGACGAAGCAAACATAAGCTCCGTGAGAATATTTAATAGGCACAATGCGCATTATTGGGCCGATTCTAACCCTCATCGGACTGTTGATGTTAAGGCACAAGGTAGATTTTGTTTTAGTGTTTGGTGTGGTCTACTGGGAAACCGAATCTTGTGTTACAAAATTTACGAGGGAAACTTGAATGGACGGAAATATACAGACATTTTACAACAAAATATTATTGAGAATTATTTTGACAATTTAGCATTAGTTCAAGGGGAACATTTGTATTTCCAACAAGACGGCGCACCTCCCCATAATTGCAGAGAATTGACAAATTTATTAAATGTTAATTTTGGAGCAAAATGGTTAGGCACAAATGGACCGGTAAAATGGCCTCCGCGATGCGACGACACGAAAATATCTAAAATCTTCCGGTTTCTATCTCTTTCCTAAAATGTTGGAGGGTAAGGGAAAAGAGACCGAGCACTTATTATGAACACCAACCGCATTGTTTTATGTCAATGCAAACCGATTTTAGCAGGTAGTAAGAAGTCCATTTGTTTTCAGCCGGCGCGTAGCGTTATCTTTTGTACGACTTGGGGTGGTTTTGATAGGATTATTTATTTGATATTTATGAAATTATTTAAAATGTAATAATAATTAATACGACATTTGTAAAATAAAGTCGAAATTATGTCTACGTGTACAATTTTAGGTCAATGGCATTTTTTAAAACGTATCTGACGTTTACATCTCGGTAAATATTAATCATCACATCTAAACGTTATAAATTTTAACTTTACTCTAAATCAGTGGTTTATACGCGTGGCGCATGAAGTAAAATTTCGAGTTTAGAAAAGCCCCGTAAAAATTTGTCGAGGGTCGCGCAGCGACCCTCAGCAAATTTTCTACACGGGGCTTTTCTAAACTCGAAATTTTACTTCATGCTTAGTCTGGGAGTGGACAACACTCGTTCTTAGAAGTTTCAAATTTAAGGATCACTCTACTAAGTTTACTAAGTTTATTACCATTTTACAAAGGTTACAGCTCGAGGGACCAATCATGGTCTTCGGAGACCAAAGGACTACAGGAAATCGAAGTTTTTTTACAAGAAAACAACGGAAATCTGAAGATCTACAGCATGGATAGGAAAGAACACATATAATTTTCAAAAAATATCGAAGTTGGGTTGGTTTTCAGTGCATTTTTAACTTCACTTTAAATCAGTGTTTTATACGCGTGGCGCATGAAGTAAAATTTCGAGTTTAGAAAAGCCCCGTGAAAATTTGTCTCGGGTCGCTGCGCGACCCTCGACAAATTTTCTACGCGGGGCTTTTCTAAACTCGAAATTTTACTTCATGCTTAGTCTGGGAGTGGAAGACACTCGTTAGTTTAAAATACATCACAATTGGTAAAATATGTATCGTTGGATGCCCGTCTTCAGGGGTGATATGTAAGCAAATTATGGGTCTTAGGAGTTGTCAAATAAGTGAGTTACTCAACTGTTTCCAAGGCACTCTCTCCGAAAACAAAAGATTAACATTGTACATATAAAATGTACAAGGTGAGAGACTCGATGTCTCAGCTCTATTAAAAGAAAAGGAAAACCGATAGAAAAAATCTGAAAAGAGGTTCATAAATGGGATTGAGTAAGGTTCATTTTAGTCCGAAATTGCATATTTTTCTAAATTTTGAAAGTGAAGTAATGATGTCATCGAATATTTTTTCCCGAGAAACATACCTAAGTATATTTTTGGATATTTCAAGAGAGCTAATTTTTCTATACTTTGTCGAGACAAAAATTTGCTATCTTCTTTCGTTAAAAAATTAAAAGCAAATTTAAAAAAAAGTATTATCAAAAATTCCAAATTGTCACAACTTAAACAAGTAGTTTTTGGAAGCAAATAACAAAGCCGCATCTGTCAAAAATTAAACTAATGGTTGACAAATATTGTTTTGTTGTCATTTGATTTTAGATTTCAGATTTTTCTATCGTTTTTCATTTTTATATAATAGAGCTGAGACATCGAGTTTCCCTCACCCTGTACAATAAACTATAAATGTGATACATCATTGAACTCAGGAAAAAATATTCTTACAAAAAATATGAAAATCCAAAAGAAAATCCAGAAAACGTGAACAGCATCTACTCCCAATAGCATTGTCGATGGTACTCACAGAATGACTATTATAAATGTCAATTGATTGAGCATTTTAAAATCCAGAAGAAAACTAAACATCTATAACCATTTTAGTAGTCATGTGTAATTTACATATAAATTGACGATGTGAACGCCATCTGCTGCTAAATTTTGAGCAGTGCTATTGACAGTAGATCGTGTTCACGTCGTTAATATATTTTTATGTATACAAAGAGTTTTATGTAACACCGAACATTTTCATAACGAGAATTTTTCTTTGAAGTATCCATATGCATACGTTGCATATTTTCCGATGCTCGGTTTATTAAAAGAACCCAATTTGAGGCTCTAAGCGAGTGTTTTATAGTCCCAGGCTGAGCATGAAGTAAAATTTCGAGTTTAGAAAAGCCTGAAAATTTGGTTTGGGCGCGTAGCGCGAAGCGCGGAGCGGCCAAACCAAATTTTCAGGCTTTTCTAAACTCGAAATTTTACTTCATGCGCCACCGATACAAAACACTGATTCAATGTAAAGCTAAGCGGTGTATTTTAAATTTTTTAATATGTCAGTGTTTTGTACCGGTGGCGCATGAAGTAAAATTTCGAGTTTAGAAAAGCCTGAAAATGCATACGTTGCATATTTTCCGATGCTCGGTTTATTAAAAGAATCCCATTTGAGGCTCTAAGCGAGTGTTTTATAGTCCCAGGCTGAGCATGAAGTAAAATTTCGAGTTTAGAAAAGCCTGAAAATTTGGTTTGGCCGCTCCGCGCTTTACGCTACGCGACCAAACCAAATTTTCAGGCTTTTCTAAACTCGAAATTTTACTTCATGCTTAGCCTGGGAGTGGAAAACCCTCGCTGAAAGCTTCAAATTAAATTCTTTTAATATACCGAGCATCGAAAAATGTGCAACGTATACATATGGACACTTAAAAGAAAAATTCTCGTTATAAAAATGTTCGGTGTTACATAAAACTCTCTATATATGTTCATTATACCACTTTTTTCGTCATTTAAAGAATTGATGATTCTCGTACTAAACGTATTTTACTTGCTAATTGGTTGGTCGCACATGAAGTAAAATTTCGAGTTTAGAAAAGCTTAATTTGTCTTAGTCGGTCTGCTGCGCTACGCCCGAGCCAAATGTTCAGGCTTTTCTAAATTCAAAATTTTACTTCATGCTTAATCTGGGATTGGAAACACTCGTTAGATGATCAATCATAACCAGAGTTGTTATGTTTAAAACACTTTGTTTTAATACAGTGTTTTAAACATATTTAAAAACAGCTGTCGTGTTTTAAACGGTTTTGTTTTAAACATGTTTTAAATCTTAGATTTGTTTAAAACATGTTTTAAACGCTGGATTTGTTAAAAACCGTTTTTTTATTATCTTAACTGCTAAAAATAAATATTTGCTAAATTATATTTTATATTACTTCATTAAAGTTTCTTGTTTGTTTTAAAATTCTAGCTAAATTGTTGAAGATATTTCAAATTACATCATCAAACAAACATTTTATTACAATAAAACTGTGTGTGCATAAATGTGGTTTTTAAATACCGGGATTTTTTCTTTCAGGTATACATAAGCATACACTGTAAATTTTTCGACGTTCGTTGTTTTTTGTTCAAGATTTCAATTTGAATCTTTAAACGAGGGTCTTCCACTCCCAGACTAAGCATGAAGTAAAATTTCGAGTTTAGAAAAGCCTGAAAATTTGGATTGGCCGCGTAGCGAAGCGGAGCGGCCAATCCAAATTAGGCTTTTCTAAACTCGAAATTTTACTTCATGCGCCACGCGTATAAAACACTGAAATATCGTAAAGTTTAAAATATACGGCTTTAGCAATCTAATATGTAAATGTGGATAAAACGTGAGTCAAATCCTGCGCTGAAGAAATTATTTAAAGCAGTGATTATACGCAACCCAATAACTCGTAACGTTTATTAGGTTGCCTATAACCGTTGTTGTAAGTGTGTGTTTTTGTAAGTGTGTGTTTTTTGAACTTCACTGTAAATCAGTGTTTTTAAGCGTGGCGCATGAAGTAAAATTTCGAGTTTAGAAAAGCCTAATTTGGATTGGCCGCTTTGCTTCGCTACGCGGCCAATCCAAATTCTTAGGCTTTTCTAAACTCGAAATTTTACTTCATGCTTAGTCTGGGAGAGGACTCGTTTAATAGTTTCAAATTAACCGCATTAAAACAACGATTTCCCACAACTTTAAAAAACGCTGTAATTATCGGGATATGTATACTCAAATGAAAAATGCCCTGTATATTCTGTTTTAAACACGTTTTAAACGTGTTTTAAACATGTTTTGAACACGTTTTAAACCCAGATCATAACCTTATATTGTATTTTTGTATTGCTAGATTAGCGTGCTCTATTTAATCGATTTGATTAAAACGTAACCAAATAATACCATTGCGTAACATATTGAATAATGAGTTAAATTGTTGGAGTCATCAAATGAACATGAACGACCGTTTAGAACGCTTTAAAAAGGGAAAAAGGGAAACTACCTGCTATTCTAACAGATAAAGTCATAAATTGTAACCTAAACCACACCATAAATTGTGGTTTCTTTTCTTCCGTTATACTGCTGCGCTTGTAGAGGGTGTCTCTCTTCAAAATTTACTTGTTTAGATATTTTGGAGAGGCCCTTCCGCGATCTCTTGACCTAACACCGTTGGACTTCTTTTTTTTTGGGGCTATAGAAAGGACAGTTTATATAAATTAAATAACAACAATATCAATATTTTACGACAAATTTTCATTAATATTCTAAATTCTATATCTTATATTCGTATTCATAATGCATGTAGAAGTGTCATAAATAGATGTAACTCATGCCTTTTGAACAATGGCAATCAATTTGAGCATTTATTGTAATTTTTCTACCAATCTTTAGTATAATCGTTATTATTTTTGTATTGACCAACCAGATTTGGTGATTTTTTTAATAAAGTTGGATAATTGGTTGGATACTCTGGTTGTAATTGTGACTTTTGTCTTCAAAATAAATTTGAGGTTATGTTTACAGATAGTTGCCATGTGCTTAATCTGTCGTAAAGATTAATTTCGCGGCGGAACAGGTTTCATTTATTAATCCCACTTTTTGTCAAATAATTAATCAAACATTAAAAGTGCGATTCTTTTCGCAATCTACAACAAGTTAGTCTTACAAAGACTATATCAAACACTCATTGAAACAACTACTTCCCGGGCTAATACCCCGACGGAAATTGAATTATACAACAAGTGTTTGCTGTTACATACAGTAACCTACTGCAAATGTAACAATTTGGGTCAAATTATTCAGGCCATCTATAGACGCGTTTCGAGATTTATCTCTCCTCAGTATAGCTTTGCCATTCCCTCTAAACAATTTGACACCTTAGACTGGCGGTCACGTTACCGTTCAAACATTAGCGAACATTATGCGAAAAGAATCGCACTTTTAATGTTTGAAGTATTCTGCAACCAAGAATTGGCAATTTCATTTATACTAAATAATTAATCAATGGCAACATGGCATTCAAATATCAATGTCATTTCATGACAAACCCTACGTATTTATTTCTATTTTTATCCGGATTTTAATTGGATAGCGAATTAAAATCCGGATAAAAAATCCGGATAAAAATAGGAAAATTTAAGAAATTAACTTCAAGCCGGGTAGCAGAACACAATATGGGCGTTTTCAGCATCTAATTACGGCCATTTAGAGGTCTAATAATCAACTTTTATGCCTAAAATCATAAACGCCTTACCCGTAGCTTTTAATTAAGGCCCCTTCGGCGATTCTAGCGCATTCGTATAAAAAAAGATGAATGAAGACGGGTGTTCGTGAGGCTATTGATTTGCAATTTTCATAATTTTAAATCTCGATGAAAAATAGTAAATGATGTCCAATTGTAACTAGGTTTTTTTCTTATTTTTTTCATACTATTGTACTTTTCCTCTAAAATGGCCCCGGAAATAGAAAATGGATAAATGTGGTTTTACATATTAAATCCCTATGTATACCTGATTGCGACAACACCCGGTATATATACCTAAATAAAAAATTCCCCATATTAAAATTGCTTGTTCATTAAAAAGCAAGTGGGTACTGACTATTTAAAAAACATCCAATTCCCGTCTATCACTCTATATATCCTTACTCTTCTATTATTTGTAATAGAAGAGTAAGGATATATAGGGTGATAGACGGGAATCGGACGTTTTTTAAATAGTCAGTACCCGCTTGCTTTTCAATGAACAAGCAATTTTAATCTACAAACATCTTCGTAATTGTATGCCATTTCAATTCCATATAATGAATGCATCATAATGTTAGACAGATGGCGACCACAGGGACGGCCCCAGTCTAGATTGCGCGCGGATCTGAAAAGATTAACTATATTCATAAAAATAATCGTAAATTTGGATTTTTTTCACCTAAGTTTGTAGACCACATTGCTACTAGTGCCCAAATGCCATGTATCGGTTGCTTCATACCGCGAGCCGGCCCTGATTGTACACTAGAGTGGTTTTATCATGTATGGGGTATTATAAAGTATGTGAAAATCAACGGGATAACCCAGAAACTTGGTTGTATAGATAAAAAACTAATAACTGCAAATTTTGAGCGTAACAGAGCCCTAGCCCTCTAAAGTTTGAAAACTTCTGTTTATTCGTTTTTTTTTTTCATTTTGATACACCCTAATATTATACGGTCCATTTTAAAGGTCATATTATTTATTGTGTCGATAGAGGACGTTAATACGAATCCAAAACGAAATTATTTGTTGAAATCAGACTAAACTTGGCGGAGTTGTTATTTTTTTAACATAATTGTCACTTTTTTAGAAAACGAAAAATTTCTCCTCAATAGACATTTGTGTTCTATATATTTTCATTACTGACATATAGTAAATTAACATTTTTCTCATATATCGCCAATCTATGTTAATAATGACATTTTTGAAACTATAATGGAATGTTATTTTTGACATATGGATTGGCATATTTGACAGTATTGTAGTAATAATGATTATTTTTCTATATTTTAATGATTGACATTGATTGGCGTTCTTCTCATCTATCATCAATCTACAGGGTGTCTTACGAGATAGTAGACAGGCAATAACTCATAATCGATTAATAGGAAAAATATGAAATTTGAAACATTTAAATGGCTCAAAATGGTGAATAATTCTGTATCGTCAATTTTTTTTTCCGACTTTTAATTTCCGGAGAAATGACACCAACTTTAAAAATGTAAATAGGACATATTTTTTTAACGATAATTAAAAGATGAATTTAATGATTCCAAATTATATAGGGTTTTATTGAAACTTAATGCAGTAATAATTTAATAAAATAATCATTGTCGCATCAATTGACAAAGCAATACAGGAACAATATAACAAAGCTAACAAGCAACACAATAAATTAAAATTTTACACACTCAAACCATACAATGTTTAAACTGATTTCCACTTTCATACATACAAACTTCAAAATTCGTCAAAAGATATTGAATACACAAGACTTTTACCATATCTGCGGTAATTCTTTGACAAGCTACAACAATTCGATTTTGCAAATCCTCAAGATTTCTAGGTTGTTTGGCGCATATGACATCCTTTACATATTCTCAAAGAAAAAAATCTAAAGTCGTCTAATCTGGGGATCGCGGTGGCCAATTTATTGTACCATTTCATCTTATCCAGCGCCCTTGGAAAGTAGCATCAATGTAATTAGTCACTTCTCTAGAGTAGTGGGGAGGAGCACCATCTTGTTGCCACCACATGGTTTCTCTCTTGTTCAGAGGAATCTCCTCCAGCAATTCAGGGAGTACATTTTGTAAAAAAAAATGCCCTGGTTTATGTACCTTGGTATAAGCAAGGACCAATTACACGACCATTGAATAAGCCGCACCATACATTTACGCCCCATATTTGTTAAAAATGCGCTTCTTTCATCCAATACGAATTATAAAAGGACCAGTGATGACGGTTATGTCGGTTAACAGTTCCATTGTTGTGAAATCGACATTCATCACTCCATAAAATGTTATTTAAAAAGCTTGGGTCGTCTTCAAGCTTAACCATACCCCCCCCCCCCCCCTGGCTACGGCCTTGCGGATTGGCATTTTTTGACAGTATTGTATTGATTATGATTTAGTTCGGGTATTTTGATACGTTATGGTTTTCGTGGCAGTAATCACATATTTTGACAGTTATAAGGTTTTTCAACATTTTTTCGACAATTTGTGTACATTGTTGACAGTCAGAAATAAAATAGATAGAGGATTCTATTCTTGACAAAGGTGGCGTAAAGTTTGTAACAATGGCCACTCCACAGGGCTCACACGGGTTCCTTATAGTCTTAAGAACTGTTAATTTAAATACGGATAATTGATATCTTATTTGTGAACATGGGTTTCCACTCCTAGATTAAGCATGGAGTAAAATGTCGAGTTTAGAAAAGCCTGAAAATTTGGATTTGCCAGGGTGGTTTAAAGTGGTTCAAAATATAGATTACTTATATAATTTAAAATTTTTTATTGGAATTTGTGAAATTTCGGATTTGGATAGCGCCCCTCTACTTAATGCGTTTACCCAGATTACTTATCCTAATGTTAGGTAAGCTGCCAGTTACTTAGGTTAATTGTTGGTTATGCTATAACTGATACCATAAATTGTAAAGAACTAAACTTATGAAATGTCCAACTAACCTATTGAATATGTATACCTAAAATTAAAATTCCTTGTATTTAGAAAACATATAATAATAATTTCTTGAATTTAATTGTGAAACAATACCAAGTGCCTTTCCTTTAATTAACTTTACATAGTATAATAATAATAATAAAAAAATCCTTATTCATCAAAAATGGATGGATAGATTTGACATGTCTGCGTAAGTACACCTAACTAAGATAAAACACTTAATACATAAAAACATACAATTATTGTATAGGATATTCGTAATTAATGTTAAATTATTCAAATGTAAATATTATTTTAAATTCTAAATACGGTTCTAATATACTAACTCATTTCTAAGTTATCAGCAACTCTAGAAACTAGCAACTAACCTAACACTAGTGAATCATCTAAGCTAGTATTGAAGTTATAGTCGCTATAGATTGGATTTTTAAGAAGTCTGAGAATCCCTGTTAGAGAATATATTCCATGGTGATTATAATAATAATTGTATAATTATTATCGATAATCTCTAACTTATATTCATGATAACATACAGGGAATTGTTCTTTTACGTATACATATGCACACTCTTTTTTTAAAAGAGTTCAATTTGAAGCTTTAAACGAGTGTTTTCCACTCCCAGGTTAAGCATGAAGTAAAATTTCGAGTTTAGAAAAGCCTGAAAATTTGGTTTGGTCGCGTAGCGAAGCGAAGCAACCAAACCAAATTTTCAGGCTTTTCTAAACTCGAAATTTTAGTTCATGCGCAAGGCGTTTTAAAAACTGAAAACGCTGAAATATTGTGAACAAATGAACTATATTTCAAATCAGTCTCTTGTACCCATGGCGCATGAAGTAAAATTTCGAGTTTAGAAAAGCCTGAAAATTTGGTTTGGTCATTCCGCTTTGCGGAGTTAAAAGAGTTCAATTTGAAACTTTAAACGAGTGTTTTCCACTCCCAGGTTAAGCATGAAGTAATATTTTAAGTTTAGAAAAGCCTGAAAATTTAGTTTAGTCGCCTAGCGAAGCGAAGCGACCAAACCAAATTTTCAGGCTTTTCTAAGCTCGAAATTTTAATTTAAGCGCCACGCGTATTAAACACTGAAAACGCTAAAATATCGTGAACAAATGGACTTTACTTGAAATCAGTGTCTTGTGCGCGTGGCGCATGAAGTAAAATTTCGAGTTTAGAAAAGCCTGAAAATTTGGTTTGGTCACTCCGCTTCGCGGAGTGACCAAACCAAATTTTCAGGCTTTTCTAAACTCGAAATTTTACTTCATGCTTAACCTGGAAGTGGAAAACAGTCGCTTAAAGCTTTAAATTGAACTATTTTAAAAATAGTGAAAGCATATGTATAGTTAAAAAAAAAATTCCTTGTTAATTATATGTTCACCTGTAAAAATATTTAATTTTCGCGTCTTTTTAAGAGTTCAATTTGAAGCTTTTAACTAGTGTTTTTGACGCATATCTGAAAATGTACAGCATATAATTCTAATGTGTATACTTAAAAGAAAAACTTCCTGTATAAATATTTATGTTTGTTTATCTTACATTCGATGTAAGATATACCTTTTTGATATATTCTATTCTACATGTTAATTAGTAATAACTAATTTTGAAATGAAAACCAAACTTTAACAAATGTTTTATTCATACATGTAGACCTCTATTAACCAATCTACTATTATCATCTGTATTGTTATTAATAACCAACAACAGCCTTTGTTTTACATAACTAAACACAAACAAAAGCGAATTTCCTCAACTTCCATCCTGCATATGCAAATCCGCAATTACCCAACATCACTAATCCCAGCAAAACAAGGTCTAGCCACCAAACGACCAATTACACTCACCGACCATTTTCCTCTAATTACCACTTGAAAAAAATATAAAAAATTACGCCAGACTTTCATAATTCACACCCGAGAAACACTTTCACCCAAGCAGTAATGCTCAGCGGGCAGCCATTGTTCTTCCACATAACATTCTCACAGATAAACATCAAACGACTCATCCTCCACCCCTCCAGACAAGACGCCCATTGTCTTCCTGCTAATCAAGACTAAATGTTAAATCGTCGGTTAATTGCGGTTTTCCACATTCTCGGATACGAAATCCGAGTGCGCGCGGTTGCGAAATTGATTGCACGATTTGCGAGCAATGCGTACTTCTTTCTATGCATTATTTATGGGTGAAAGCGATACGGATCGAAAATGATCTGTTTTTGTAGAAACAACGCGTGAAATTAAATTAAAGTAGCGAGGACGATTGCTGGATATGGGTTTCATGATGGTGGTGTAATATAAATGGTTCGATTGTGTAAAAGCTGATCGGGATTTTTTGCTAAATACCTTCGCCATTTGTGGTGGGTTTAACGATCGGGTCAAGTCAGCTGTGAAGAGTTGCCTTAATGATGATTTATGTAATTGCTTCATCGTAATGAGATTTAGATGAAAACGGTTGGCATAGTAAATTGATTTTCTAAAAGTTATATCCTTGATCATTTAAAAATTAAATACATTCGTTTTTTTTTATTGAGTTCAATTTGAAGTTTCAAATGAGTATTTTCACTCCTTCATTAAGCATAAAGTAAAATTTTGAGTTTAGAAAAGCCTGAAAATTTGGTTTAGTAGCCGTATGTTTTCGTAGTGTTTCAGAATTGTTCTTGTAATTCGCGATATCTAAACGAACTTTTGTAGACTTCTGTTTAAAATTTAGAGACATTTATACAGTGCTTATTTCGTATGTTAATACAGTGTTTATCCCCTTTGAAGCATTTTTTTATATTTGATGCTAAGATCTTAAAGTAGCTTCATGTAGCAGTCTGCGTTTTATCATTACTAGGCATTTGGTTTCATGTAATGTATGGGAAACTGGATTTCTTCGCTTTATGACGTATACTTTACAAACAACCTTTCCTACATCTTTTAGAACTGTATCTATGTATATAAATAGGTACACCAGATGTTACTAACAAACATAAATACTAAGTTATCTTAACAAGAGGAAATGTAACTGTTAAGAAGTGTGTATTTATTTTTTCTTCCTGGCAGATACAACGCCAATAAAACGTAAGCTCTACTTACTTTACCTTTTTCCAACCCGTTTGAACACTGCATATGCAAATTTCACATGATCGTCGTGACTTGTGGGATAGAATGGTATTGGATATCCGTGTTTTGCACAGTTTATAAGGTACAAGTACTACTAAATTGGATGTATGTACATCCGTCGATGTTACAGTTTTTTTAGATCCATTTAGAATAGGTAGAATAAAATTAATAGATGTATGGTGTAAATGCAAAACCAGCAACAGGGTTGATTAAAAAGTATTTTTTTATTGATGTTTTATTGAGTGATTAATGATAACTAAATTGAAGATGTTTTATTTTATTAAATTAGACACATGATTTTAGTGAGCTAAGGAAATATTGTTTAAATCTCGTTGTCTAAAAAATACAACAAAAATGTTTGTTTACCTTTGGTTTTTCTGCAATATTTTTATGAAGAAATTGTTTATATTTCTAACAATTACTGAGACATTGTCATTTGAAATATTAATTTATATATATTTTAATATAATAAAGTAGATTGATTTGTGTCCTTTCTGTTTTATATAATTATATACCGTGCGATCGTTTAAATTATGATTTAGAGTAGGCGGCATTTTTTGTGCGGTTGCCCGGATGCTAATTGAATGATGGAATATATTTGAGTTCATAGTAAATTATGTGTTAACAGTCAGTAGTGTCAATCTAATTTAAAATTCAAACCCTAATCTAAATCATGTTTTAAACGAAGGCACGGTATTATTCTAACGAGGGTTTGCACTCTGTGGTTAAACATGAAGTGATTTTTTGAATTCAGAAAGGCCTAAAAACTTGGATTGATCGCGTTGCAAAGCGAAACAACCAATCCAAATTATCAGGCTATTCAAAACTTGAAATTTTACTTCATTCGCCATGCGTATACAACGCTGAATATACTGCTTTAGCATACTACTTTAGAGGTAGTTATTAAACTTCACTTGAAATCAGTGTTTTATACGCGTGGCGCATGAAGTAAAATTTCGAGTTTAGAAAAGCCTGAAAATTTGGTTTGGTCGGGTAGCGCTACGCGACCAAAACAAATTTTCAGGCTTTTCTAAACTCGAAATTTTACTTCATGCTTAACCTGGGAGTGGAAACACTTGCTAGAAGCTTTGAATTTAATACAGCGGAATGTGTATACTTAAAAATGGCAAATTCCCTGTACTTTTGTCAATGTATCGTCAACTACAGATGTAGTACAAGGTGCAGCATTTTCGATAGTTTCTTCAAGTAAAGTACCATAAATATGAATGATCGACAAAAACTAATATATACTACTAATCAAAATTTGTCTATCTTCAATTGTTGTCGAGATATACGTCAAAACTCAAGCAATGTTGAAATATTGAAATAACTTCTTTATTTATAAAGATATTGACATTCGCTATATACTTTCTTAAGACACTTTTTTAAGTAGAATATCTTAACCATATCAGATTTTGTTTAAAGTTTAACTTTTATGAGATATGACATAAAGTTGTATTATCTTAAATACAAATCATAGTTTGTAGATTGCAGATTTTGTAATCCAAAAATGTGGAGAAGACAGAAGTTATTTAATTCATAAAAATGGCACTTTACTTGAAAATACCAACGAAAATGCTGCACCCTGCTTTTGTTGCAAAACTGATGAAATATTTAAAGTCCTTTTGTAAAAATGATTGTTGATGTTAAAAACTGTCAAAACAAATAAAATTAAAAGTTGTAGAGTTATTAATATAGTCTGAAAAACATACAATATGAGAAAATAAATCGAAAACGATGAAATACATTGAAATTGTTAAACTGAATAATGAATTCCATAATTGCCAATCATCTTGTATTCTAAAAGCTATAGCCTATCGCTTTATCTTGATTAAAATTTAATGAGTTTAACAAACATTGTTTAAAATATGTTTTTTTTGTAATTTAGTCACAGTAAATATTGAAAATGTTTGATAATGTTTTAAGTAAAATCTGTCCAAAACCCATAATTGCCAATCTTCTTTTATTCTAAAAGTTATAGCCTAAAATATATAGTTTCTAAGTTTGAAATATTGCTTCATCTCCAAGAGAATTAAACTAGTTTAACAGAAATTGTTAAAATTATTTTTTTTGTAATTTAGTCACAGTAAATATTGAAAATAACTAATAATATTTTAAATAAAAGTTGATCAAAACTGAATACTCATTATTTATTGTATAATCACATTTCGTCACAGCTTTTTAGAGATTTTGAAAAAAAGAATAACTAAATAAATCATCTATAAATAATTACTCAACAGACCTTAATCTAATTCCAGAGGAAAATATAATTAGACTTATATGATACACTTAAATTGATTTGACGAATAAAGCAGTAATAACCTTTCTTCACACTAATAAAGTCTAAAGAAAGGTTATTAGTGCTTTATTTGTCAAATTAATTTGATCTTCACGTAACTCACAATCAATTTATGATACACTTAGTTATATATATTTACATACATACCGAATTAGTGCATAATAAAATGTAATTAAAATATAAATTATACAAAAAAGTGTTATACAAACAAAGAAAAAGGTGTTTTTTTGTAAAATTAACTTGTATAGTGAAGTAAAAGCTTAGATGCCTGCAAACTTCAATTGTAATTTCTCGAACATTTTAGTATTGTTTTTTTTGACAGCTGGCAGTTGTTTAAACACATAAAATGTCAGTAAATTAAAATTTGCCATAAAGGTTAAGTTAAAATTTTTAATATTTCTTAGAGCAGTGTAGATCATAGGTTCTCAACCTTATTTTACCCACCGCCCACGTCTCGAATCTGAAACGCTATTGTCGCGATTATATTTAAACGTTTAAGTTTAATATTATAACCCAATGCTAAAGCAAAGTTGACACATTTCTCAAGAATACTATATATCATTCACTTTATATCAGAATCAAAATAAATCAAAAACAGAAGCAGATATTCCATTGATTTTTTTCATAATCCGAAGTTTGGTTTACTTTTCACAAGCTGAGAATTCGATTTTTTCTAAAACGGGAAATCAAAGTTTTATCTCGGTATAAATTAAAAGAGTAATATTCTACGCGCATTCTAGTTTATTCCCTTGTAATATTATATTTTAGTAGAAATAGACCAAGAGAACAAAAATCAGTAAAATATCTACATAGTATACAATATTATGTCTTGATACTGAATAAGAAAAAACTTGTTGCCACTCCCAGATTAAGCATGAAGTAAAATTTTTAGGCTTTTCTAAACTCGAAATTTTATTTCATGCTTAACCAAGGAGTGGAAACACTCGTTAGAAGCTTTAAATTTAACGATTTTTAAAAACAATGAATGCCTGAAAAAATACAGCGTATACACCAGGATGTGTATAATTAAAAGACAAATTCCCTATACTTTTGTCAATGCATGGTGTACTACAGACGTAGTACTTTTAAAACACCTTTTGTTATTTAGTTGCAAAGCTCATTGAACATGGTTGTAAACATCAAAATCTGTCAAAATGACAAAAAATAAATAATTGAGGGGTATAGAAACAAAGTTACCATTTTCCATTTTAATATTTTTTTGGAAAAAATAGCAATACCCTGTATCCCTCTAAATACACATATTTATTAGACTGTATATTTTTCCATTCAGTAGAATAGAATTGGATGGAGATTAAATGCAAGGTTGAACCTAATTCAGATAGAGGTTTATGGGCAAATACCTTTACAAATTTTAAGTTCATGAAAACATGAAGTGGAGATTGCCACCTTTGCTTTCTATACCCCTCAGTTGAAAAAAAAACATTTAATGTTAGAAAATAAATCGAAAACGATAAAATACATTCAAAATGATTAAACTGAATAAGCGCATAACTGCCAATCTTCTTTTATTCTAAAAGTTATAGCCTAAAACTATTTTGTTTTTTTCCAAGTTTGAAATATCGTGAACGATGGAGGCTTCTATTTTGTTATAAATGTTAATTTATTCATAATTTACTTTTACGTCAATTTGATTTTGAAAATCTCGCATCTTGTCGTCAAAAAATGTGTATTTGTTTCCTATGCTAAATTTTTTCCTATTTAATTTTGTTTGCATTTTTTATGTAACAATACACATTTTAGTTGGTACGACTGATTAGCATTTTGAAAGACCTTTCTAATGATATATCATAAGTAGGGTCGTGCCATTTAAAAAAAAAAATGGGCAAGGGTGGCTATAGCCTAAGGAGTTGGTTGCAGAAGATTGTTATGTGGGTCAAAATGGTTCCCCCTCCATATCCTAGAAACTGATTTGAAAAATTTTCTCTTACTGTTACGGTTTCAAAGATATTCTGGCTGGCTTGTTTTCAAATTGACACCCTGTATAAACTTCTACTCAATTCTGTTGACTCGCCTGACTTCTTGAATAAAATTATGCTGCATATTCCATCTTTTCATAGCAGGCAGTCTTCTACATTTAATCTATTAGTATATAGGACTGATATTGGTCTAAACTCACCTGTCAGTATTGTGTCCAGATGTTTTAATACCATTTCTTCTTTTTGTGATATATTTCACAATAAACTGAAAACTCTACTGACAGCCTTGGACCAAATACCATTACTATGATTTGTATTTAATAAAATGTACTGCACACTGACATGGTCTTCATATTGTATTATTTATGTATTATTTTTATATATTTTATAATTAATTTACTTTATTTATAATTATATTGTCTTGTAATTAGGATATGCTTCCTTTTGAACAATAAAGATTTATTATTATTAATAAAATAATTAATAAAATAAAACCTTCATTTGTATAACACAATATTTTTATTTTCGTGACTGCAGTTTCGGCAACTTAACTTGCCAATATCAAGCAGAGTAATTTTTATCTTTTTGATAATGGCAAGTTAAGTTGCTGAACCTGCAGTCACAAAAATAAAAATATTGTGTTACACAAACAAACCTAAATATTTAATTTTTTTTTAAATATCGGTTTATCTTGATAAGAATTAAATGAGCTTGATAGAAACTGATAAATACGTGTTTTTTGTTCCTGTAATGTAGTCGCAGTAAATATTGAAAATATCGAATAAGATTTTAAATAAAAGTTATCTAAATCCTCAATATTTATTGTATAATCACATTTCGTCACACCTTTTTAAATAATTACTCAACAGACCAAAATCTTATTACAGAGGAAAATACAATTTGACTTATAATCTACAATTAATTATAAATATTTGCATACGAAATTAGTGTATAATAAAATGTAATTAAAAGATATATTATATAAAAAGGTGTTATACAAACGAAGGAAAAGTGTTTTATTCTGAAATTAAAATGTATAACGAAGTAAAAGCCTTCACAATACAAACTTTATAAAATATAGATACATGCAAACTAAATAATAAAAAAAAAACTATAAAAATTAATCTTTCAGCATCTGCAATTTTGTTTCCTGTTTATTGATTTTATATAATCCAATGGTAAAACAAAGTTGACACAAGATAAATTCAAATTCAATACTATTTAAATTCGAGAAAATAAGCTTACGCTTCTTATAGTTTGCACACTTTAAACATAATATATAAAATTACGAAAATGTTATTCGTGAAAATTCAAACAATGTCGTAATTAATAAGACAACTTAAGACGATAAATATCCATTGAAACAACTACTTCCCGTGCAAATACACCTCCGGATATTTCATTGTATAATTCAATATCCGGAGGTGTATTTGCACAGGAAGTAGTTGTTTCAATAGATATTTATCGTCTTGAGTTGTCTAATTAATTAAGACCTTGTTTGCATTTTCACGAATAACATTTTTGTGATTTAAAAGTTGACACATTTCTCAAGAATCCAATATATAAGCATTATAAAAACTATAAAATTTAAAAAAAGTCAGATGCTAACAACAGTAGTTGCATTGTATATTAATGGAAGTCTTTCATATATTTTTTAAACAAAGAAGAATTCAGACTGTTTCTTAACCAAAATTCCCACAATACACGAAATGCAAATATTAGTTAGATTTACCCAAAACACAATTTGTCTATAGTTGAAAGACTCTTACTAGATACCGAAACATGATTTATTCACATACTTTTGAGAATGAAATTAAAACGTTGTTAGTACAAATAAAACCATATACGATGAATGAATATATTTTAATTATTTTGAATAGGAAAAAGAAAAACAAAAATGTTCTGTTTTTATTTTTCTGCAGTGTATGCATAAAACATGATTGTTATATTTTTCAGAATTATTGAGATATTGTCATTTGAAATATATATGTTTTTATTTTCTAATTTTCTATGTATTTTACAGAGCTGGAACGAATCTTTGAAAAAAGGATTCGAATTACGAATCCGAATCACCTAATAAATAAATAAATAAAAAAATAAATAAATATGATTCGAATCACGAATTCTTGAGTAAAGGATTTTTAAGAAATAAATATGATTCGAATCAAAGATTCGAATCCTGTTTTTTCGAATCATGAATACAAATCCTTTAAAAATAAATTTGATTTTAGTACATTAACCATTTACTTTTTAATATCACTATCAGTTGTTTTAACAAAAATATTCAAAACCTAATTATTTTTTATTAACACTGAACATCGTAGATAACAGACTAAATATCTGATTCCGTGTTACTCTTATTAAACTTGTAATTGTGTGTTTTTGAACTTAACTTGGAATCAGTGTTGTATACGCGTGGCGCATGAAGTAAAATTTCGAGTTTAGAAAAGCCCTGTGAAAATTTGTCTCGGGTCGCTGCGCGACCCTCAACAAATTTTCACAGGGCTTTTCTAAACTCGAAATTTTACTTCATGCTTAGTCTGGGAGTGGAATCACTTGTTGAAAACTTCAAATTGAACTCTTGCTGCAAATCCACGAATGCCTGAAAATTACGTAAAAGAAAAAGTCACTGAATATCCTTAAAATCGGAGAAAAGTCATGGAGTCTTATTCGAATTGACCAAAACACTAAAAAAACGATTCAAATAAATGAAAAGTAACAAAATATACAGAAATTATGAAAAATATAAAAATTATTGACATTTAACAAGAATCATTGAACAATAAAAAAATTAATATTAGCAGAGTAATAGAAAATCATAAGAAAATACTAATACCGTCAATAATTATAGAATTGGATTATTTATTTTCCTTAATAATTTTTTTTCTTTCAAGTAAGTTTTATGAATTTCATGTTGATTGTATTTTTACAAAATTTAAACTTTTATTTGACATTTTGGAAAATCCAGTCCAGATATTTAAATTTAGATTGCAACCAGTCAAAGTCTATTAATTTATATGTTAATTCATCCAAATTATTCTTTAGTGTATTTTTATTATACTTATCTGAAAACACTTCATTTCCATATGCCTCTAGAATAATGAAAACGTCGCTTTTTGAAGCCACCACACGGAAAGTATTTGTTTGTGCGCTCTTTTCGTGCGCCTACGAAATGTATCCATAGCAACGGTTGACGTTTGACTTTTCTTTTTCCGTCATTGAAATAATCCATTAGATTGTTTAAAATGTACGATAATCCTGATGTAGCTGATATTCCTGATGAGATATTGGAGCAAGCAGCACAAGTTAGTGCAGATTTACTACCGGCCAAATCAAGATCCAGGTACGAACAAGAATATAACATAAATGATTAACACTGTTGTATCCTTTCTTTACACTTTATTTTCTAATGGTTAGATATATATTTCAAGTGCTAAGCACTCATTTTCAATAACAACTAATTCTTACAACTGTTGTGCGGTTTCTTTATACCTACAATGGATTAAAGGGAAAAAGGGTTTTTCCCTTTAATCCACTGTAGGTATAAAGAAACCGCGCAACAGTTGTAAGAATTAGTTGTTATTGAAAATGAGTGCTTAGCACTTGAAATATATATCTAACCATTAGAAAATAAAGTGTGAAGAAAGGATACAACAGTGTTAATTATTTATGATTATACTCTTCACGAAACTCAAAAACAAATATCGAAGAATATAACATTTTTAATGAATGGCGGACTCAGAAGAATATAAACAGTGTGAGTGACGATGTACTACTAGTATATTTTTCTGAAAAGTCCAAATCTTTAAAATCATCAACTTTGTGGAGTCGATTCTCGATGATAAGAAGTTGTTTGGCTGTAAAAGAAAATATCGATTCGAAAAATTTTCGAAAAACGGTTCCTTTTTTGAAGCGTCAAGCTGTAGGTTATGTACCAAAAAAGTCCGGAGTTCTTACAGCAGAACAAGTTACCAAATTTGTATGCGAAGCTTCAGATGAGCAATATCTATTTGCAAAAGTCATATTAGTGTTTGGAATCTTCGGTGCGTGCCGTCGAGATGATTTAATACGTTTAAGTTTAGATGATGTGGAAGATAATGGCCGTTTTCTTATCGTGTTTTTGCGAGATGGAAAAAATCATAAATCAAGAAGTTTTACAATTACAAATGAAGGATGTACATTCGAGCCCTGCACACTTTACCGCAAATATGCAGATTTACGGCCTAAACAAATGGAAAGCAGAAGATTATTTGTTGCATACCGAAACCGCAAATTTTACGCTCAACATGTTGGATGCCATACTATCAGTGGTATTCCGAAACTTATTGCAAAATACCTAAAACTAAAAGATTCGGAAAAATATACTGGACACGGGCTAAGACGTTCTTCGGCAACCATGTTGGTCGAAAACGGTGGTGATTTGCTCACTCTGAAAAGGCACGGAGGATGGCGATCTTCTAATGTAGCAGAAGGATACATAGAAGAATCTATACATAGAAAAATAGAAATGTCAAGGAAATTTAACCCTTCTCATGCTGAAAATACATCTGAAAAAATAACACAGGTTTACAAAAAAAAAAGTCCGGACTATTTGACCGGACCATGGTATCCCGGGGTATTTTTGCATCCTGAATCCGATCCCGGGGTCAGCTGAGCCTCATCACGCCAGATAAACGAGATTTCAAGGTCACTTAGAGGTTAAAATGGTCATTTTTTGGAACTGGACCCGGGACAATGTTGCCGCATGAAATTAGTTCGTGTTTTCGATCTGGGGGCACCACTATACAAAGCGACCCATTTCTCGATTTATAACAACACTATAAAACAAATATTATTGAGATATATGAAAAATGTTATTAATAAAATATATTAAATGTTTTTTTTAATTAGGCGGAATGCATTCCGTTTTTTGATTACATAAAATTGATAATTTTAAAATCCATTATAAAACAAATATAAAAAAATAAAATGCATTGCGCATATATCAGTAATAAAATAGGCTTATTTTGTACAATCAAGTATCTAAATGTTTATTATAATTTAATTAACAACGAACTACTGTTATTGTATTTAGGCAACTCAATATACACTGCCAGTTTCAAATCCATTAGCTCTATCTTTTTCTCCATTGGAGTAGCACTGTCAACCTCTCGAGTGAGCTTTTACAAGCGACTGGTTTCTGTTGGTCATTTAATCAAGTGTTTTCGGCTATTCATTCCATTTATTTTAAAGAGAGAAGAACTCAGGCTATTCCGGTACCTTAACTCCAACTTTCCCGGAAGTGGAAAATCACTCGGGAAAATGGCTAAGTGCTTGAAGAATAGAGAGTCTTTCTGTGTTCTGTGTGGGGAATATCATCTTAAGACGAACTTGGTGAATTTCACAGAGACCATATCTGCACAATTAAAGTCGTGTTTTCCCAATTCCGAAGGTCCAGATAACAACCCATGGGCCCCAAAAGTTCTTTGTCGCACATGCCAAGCGCGTTTGAGATGTTGGCAGACTGGCTCTAGGAAAATGATGTTTTCTTCTCCTATGACCTGGCGGGAACCAGAAAATCACGAACGCGATTGCTACTTTTGCAGAAATGTTAAGCCTGGGTTAAATTCCAGGAACAGAAAATCGCCGAATTACGTGGTCACCTCGTCGGTTACCATGCCAGTGATAGCTGATGTTGACCTTGATGAACGTATGGTTGTTGATGGCGAAGATGAAAGAGGTAAGGAAATAGAACCGGAGCAAAATGAAGGGGAGTTCTCACAATCTCCAATCGACGTGGACGATGACAGCGAGAATGATCAATTCCAGAATTCAAAGTGGAATCAAATGGAACTCAATGACTTGGTTCGAGATCTGGGGCTATCTAAGGACCAGTCTGAACTGTTAGCTTCTCGTTTAAAAGAAAGAGGTTTTCTGGAGAAAGGAACAATCGGGACCTATTACAGAAATAGGGATGAGCCTTTCCGGAAATATTATGACCAGCATGATTCATTAGTATTTTGCAGAGATATAGAAGGTCTATTCGGTGAATTCGGAGTTGAACATGATTCGGATGATTGGCGGCTATTCATTGATTCATCAAACAGGAGTTTGAAAGCTGTTTTGTTGAACAATGGCAATAACCTCGCGTCAATTCCAATAGCTTACTCGACGATATCGAGTGAGAACTACTGCAATCTGGACTATTTGCTCCAAAAAATTAATTACTACCTTCAAATCCGTACATATTTTCCATTTGTACCTGCTACAAATGGAAAATATGTACGGATTTGAAGGTAGTAACAATACTTTTGGGACAACAGAGTGGATTCACAAAATACTCTTGTTTTCTCTGTGAATGGGATAGTCGAGCTCGTGATGAGCATTATGAAAGGAAGGTTTAGCCATCAAGGGAGAATTTTCTTGTTGGTCAGAAGAACATAGAGCAAGAACAGTTAGTGGATCCCAAAAGTATTTTACTACCTCCGCTCCATATTAAATTAGGGTTGATAAAACAATTCATCAAGGCTCCAATATAGCCTTCCAATATCTCTACAAAAAATTCCCAAAGTTGTCAGATGCCAAAATCAAAGAAGGGGTTTTCAATGGGCCGCAAATAAGGGAACTTATAAAAGATCCAGAATTCCCGAAGACGATGACGGTGGATGAGGAAGAAGCATGGAAGAGCTTTGTGAATGTTGCCCAGAAATTTCTTGGAAACAATAAAGACCCAAACTATAGGGAATTGGTGGAGGGCTTGCTCCGGAATTACAAAGCTATTGGATGTTTGATGAGCTTGAAGGTCCATTTCTTGGATTCACATTTGGACAATTTCCCAGAAAACCTTGGACATTATAGCGAAGAACAAGTTGAAAGATTTCACCAAGATATAAAAGAGATGGAAAGACGATACCAAGGTTTCTGGGACATCAACATGTTGGCAGACTACTGCTGGAACTTGAAGAGGGATACTACCAAGGGGCATAAGAGAAACTCACTTAGAAGGAGTTTTGAGCAAACCTGCAGACCCCATAAACAAGCGCGGAAAGATTGAAAAATTAGGAGGGAGAAAAGTGAGAGGCAAGGGGACTCACTGTAAACAAGCACCTCGAAGGGAACAGAATTTGCAAAAATTGGGAAGGAGAAAAGTGAGAGGTAAGGGGACTCACTGTAAAAAAGCACCCCGAAGAGACCAGAATCTGCAAAAATTGGGAGGGAGAAAAGTGAGAGGCAAGGGGACTCACTGTAAACAAGCACCCCGAAGAGACCAGAATCTGCAAAAATTCGGAGGGAGAAAAGTGAGAGGCAAGGGGACTCACTGTAAACAAGCACCCCGAAGGGAATAGAATCTGCAACGTCCACGTCATTGTTCCTGGGTGATGCTAATAGCAGAGTTCAGTTTAATAGCAGGGCTGGGTTTCCTGTCAATATCTCACAGCGAACGGATCGCCCGAATTGGATGCCTTGACAGGGAGATCGAAATCCGCGAGATAAAACAATCATGGCAACATTTTATCCACTGGGGTGGCACTGTGATAGTCCCGATCGAGATTTAGGGCTCCTTGCCGATGTTTGGAAGATATTCAAGACCTAAACAGATACCCTCTAACTTAACAGATCGCTTGAGAAATTGTCCCGGGTCCAGTTCCAAAAAATGACCATTTTAACCTCTAAGTGACCTTGAAATCTCGTTTTTCTGACGTGATGGGGCTCAGCTGACCCCGGGATCGGATTCAGGACGCAAAAATACCCCGGAGTACCATGGTCCGGTCAAATAGTCCGGACTTTTTTTTTTGTAAACCTGTGTAATTCAGGATCGTGAAATGCTAAAGGGAATAAACTTTAGCAATAATACTAATTGTACGATAAACCTTACTATTAATAATAACAGTTCCAATTAAATTTGATTTTCGTTAATATTTATTTTAATTCTATTTTTACTATTATAAAAATTATAGTTTTGAAAGTAAAAAAAAAAAATATGAAAATATTTGATTTTCTATTGTTGTTTTCAGATAAGTATAATAAAAAAATAGCGTTCATTGCACGCCCAGAAATGGATTTTTCCGTGCTTGCATGACTTGAAATGTCACGCGCGCACAGAAAAATCCCCTTTTCTGGACTCCTAATGAAATATACTATTTCGTCAGATTTAATTAATTACGTAATTTTCATTCTAAAAAAAAAATTATTACGATTATGGAAAATTATAAGTCAATAAAATTAAATAATAATTTTGCAATGTTCAATTTTCAAGAATCCTCTTTCTAGTTTATTTTATCAATTAGTTTTGTTAGCGTTGTCATTATTTATTTTAAATGTTGACAATTATCATTATTATTCAGATTATAAAATATATAAATTTAGACAATAACAAATAAAAAACAAACAAATAAATATAATTTATAATAATAAAAATGATCAACATTTTAATTGGTAAAATAAACTGGAAATGTTAAAAACCTTCTAATTTTTTTTTTAAATTGAAAAAATATGTCAATATTGACAAATTCAAGAATAATAAAAATAAAATAGAAGAAATTTCACTAAAATGCTAAAGAAAAAAATTCTCAAACCTGGGAAATGTCGGCAAATATTAACATTTCAATTATGGCCATGTCAGTTTTACTTCAAATAACATTAAACAACATTTTGAAAAGTAGATTATTTTCTTTAAATAAATGTTCACTCATTTGATGTTTTTATCAACTCATATAATTGGAAGCTTCTAACGAGTGTTTCCACTCCCAGACTAAGCATGAAGTAAAATTTCGAGTTTAGAAAAGCCCCGCGTAGAAAATTTGTCGAGGGTCGCGCAGCGACCCGAGACAAATTTTCACGGGGCTTTTCTAAACTCGAAATTTTACTTCATGCGCCACGCGTATAAAACACTGATTTAACGTGAAGGTTAAAAGCACACAAACAAAAATAAACACTTTGTTTGTGTGCATCCTCGCATCCTCACAATTCATTCGAATTATTTTTGATGATTCAAATCCGTAGGTATTCGAATCTTTTTGTAAGAATCTGAATCCTTTTGCAAGTATTCGAATCCTTTTATAAATATTCGAGTCCGTTTATAAGGATTCAAATCACCCGCATTTGGAATCGAATACGAATCCTCTTAAAAAATGTAACGAATCCGGATCACGACTCCAGTTTAAATGAAGTATTCGAATACCTCTTTTGAATCCTCTAAAAAGATTCGAATCCAGGATTAGAAACCTAAATGATTCGAATCCTGCCCAGCTCTGGTATTTTAAAACAATAAAGTAGGCTGATTTATTTGTTTCTTTTCTATGCTTTTTTTATAAAAGCGGTCAATATCATTCGAACGAGGGTTTGCAGACCTAGATTAAGCATGAAGTAAATATTTCGAGTTTATAAAAGCCTGAAAGTTTGGTTTTGGTTTTGGCGGAGCGACCAATCCAAATTTTCAGGCTTTTCTAAACGAGAAATATTTACACAAATAAGACAATTAACTTTGTTTGTATAACTGAGGATTTTATTGTGACTATAGTTTCGACAACTTTAACTTGTCATTATCAAACATTATACAAACAAAGTTAATTGTCTTATTTGTGTAAATAATGATGTATAACGAAGTAGAAGCCTCCACAGTGAACAGTTTGAGAAATATTTACTTCATGCGCCACGCGTATTGAACACCGACTTATTAAGAAGTGCGAAAACATATAAAGTATTATTCAATGTAAAATCTATTTCACCAATAATTGATTTTAAAAAACAATTATTACACTATAATTAAACGTCGAATTTGATTTATCAAAAAAAAAATTTAACAAAGAATTATTCCAACTCCTGTAATGACATGCTTTAGTTGCAAGACTAATTTATTCTAACTATTACAATGACATACTTTAGTTGCAAGACCAATTTTTGCTCTAACCTTATTGTGCATCAATTTACTAATACAAAACGATAAATCTTATAACCCCCATCATAAAGTTAAATTAGACAAGGAAATATATGGATGCATCTTATTTATGATTATTTAATACGGCCAAATAGCTTGTAGTCCGATAGTTTTCTTCTATAACATTCTAAAACGTGATTCATTAAAGTACAGTTTATGTATAATTTCAGTAAAATGGGAAATTATTATACACCTATCTTGTAAGAAAGTACTTAACAACACCAATTTATCAATACTATTAGACGAACATTTCCCTCATCCTATGTGCGTCTATTCACTACAAGACCACATTAAATCTTTCAAGATAAACGTGCAATGAATATACGCAATTTGCTTATCTAGATGAAAAAGTACTAACAAGTCTCCTGGAACACCAGAGTTATTGATAATGGAGTTTCCAATATCTGAATAAAAAAGTACTAACTAGTCTCTTGAAAAACAAATTATTGATCATGGAGTTTCCATTATCTCAACAAAATAGTACCAATACATCTCGTGGTAAATAAACAAACTATTTACTTGTGTCATTAGTGTACAGGTAATTTTTTATTTCAGTATACAAATTCCTATGTATATCCAAATAAGAAATACGTAGTGGAACAGTCGTGTGTATGTACAGGGAATTTTTCTTTTAGGTAAACATATGCACAAGTTGTAAATTTTCCGACATCCGTTGTTTTTTAAAAATGTTCAATTTGAAGCTTTTAACGAGTGTTTTCCACTCCCAGACTAAGCATGAAGTAAAATTTCGAGTTTAGAAAAGCCCCGTGAAAATTTGTCGAGGGTCGCGCAGCGACCCGAGACAAATTTTCTGGGCTTTTCTAAACTCGAAATTTTACTTCATGCGCCACGCGTACAAAACACTGATTTCAAGTGAGGTTAAAATATACATAAATTTCATAGTATTTTAGTGTTTTATACGCATGGCGCATGAAGTAAAATTTCGAGTTTAGAAAAGCCCAGAAAATTTGTCTCGGGTCGCTGCGCGACCCTCGACAAATTTTCACGGGGCTTTTCTAAACTCGAAATTTTACTTCATGCTTAGTCTGGGAGTGGAAAATACCCGTTTAAAGTTTCAAATTGAACAACGAATATGCAAAGATTTCTAGAAAGTAAGCTGAATTTGGAATACGTATACTTTAAAGAAAAACTCTCTGTATATTGACTTTCAAATTCACTTTGGCTATATGTTTGTTTGTGGTCGTTCCTTTTCCAGAGAAAAAAAGTACTACCAAGGAAAGCCAATGCTTATGGGAGAACTATAAATCGAGTAAAAAAGGAAATACCACCCACTAAGCAAAAAACAAACACATAACGTTATATCAACATTCTGGATACAACGTTGTTTTAATGTTGTTGAAACACTACTTAAATGGATTTGTTCAGAGGGTATGGTCAGGATGTGGGGTACGAGTAAGACAGACGACTATATACACCAATCACCGGTGTCACTTCTGGATACAGCATCTAAACGCTGTTACCGAATATTATGCAGAGACTGGCTAACTGAATATATATGAACTGTGGTACTACCTTGTGGTAGTACATTATTTCTATTGACTGTGATTTCGATATATTTACGAGGTACGCTCGTGATAATCTTTCCCATCTCCAGTTACGTGCGTTCCATTTCCAAGCGCCGAGCAAAGCAACGACAAAACAATCGAGCATCGAATAGTAGTACCACAGCGTGCCTAGCTAGCGGTAGTACCGTGAAAATCGGACATAATTAATTAGCGTATGCACGGCACGGATAGATAGGCAGCTTTTCCGCATATTTGCCTCAATCTGTTAATCATAAAACGTGTAATGGCTTCAGTTAAGCAGGTGACGATGGTTACTGTTTTATGTCGCGCGATTTTCTTAATTACACGCTTGGTTAATTAGTGTGTTGAGGTAATGTTTAAGGTGTTGATGAAGGTGTGAAAAGTGAAAGCTTTCGGGGCGCACTTGCCAAAAAAGAGATTTACTTTTTTTTCATTGTGTAAAGTTGCGCAAGAAAAGAAAACATTAAAGTAATTAAACGGTTTTTGTATTCACAGCTGTCTGCGAAAATTAAATGTATTCTTGTTTTCAAATTTACTTGTGAATTGGAGAAATTGAAGAAAAGTAAATGGTCATTTAATTTAATACATTCAGATTCTTTTAAATTGTACTCAGAAACGATAGATTGATAATCACGGCAATCCAATTGCTTCAACATTTGTAATCCTGTCAATCTCTGAACTTAGTTCAAATTCTATATTGTTGAGGCTTCTACTTCGTTGTACATGTTAATTTCACAATAAAACTTTTTACTTTAATAAAATCAAACACTTTAACTTTGTATAACAACTATTGTGTTATACAAACAAAGGTAAAGTGTTTGATTTTATTGAATTAACATGTATAACGAAGTAGAAGCCTCCACCGTTCACACTTTTTACTTTGTTTGTATGTCACTTTTTTGTTAATTGTGACTGCAGTTTTGACAAATTTAGCTTGTCATTATCAAACATGAAGTTATTGTTAGTTCAAATTGATCGTAGAATAATTTAAAATGTCATTTGAAACTGCAGTAGTATTTTGAAACAAGATCATCTCAAGTTCATCTCTAAACTGAGTAAAATAGTAGCAAGTTTATTTTAAACTACATTTTAGACAAAGGTTATATATATATATATATCTAAAGTAAGTTTAAAATTACATTGGAATAAAACCTCCAATTTGTAGTTTTCAGTGCAGTATTTAAATAATTTTAAATTAATGTAAAAAATATTGTAAAGCGGTAAAGAAGATATACTATAATTATTATCTATATTATCTTTAAAGTTATTAAATAACAACAACAAAATTATTCTACAACAATTTTAGTTTTGGCATAAATGAAAAATGCTTACTTACTTATTACTTACTCTATGGTTTTGGTTGCAATTGGTTTAGATGAATTTTAATAAACCTAATGCTATTTGAAATTACTTGGCATCTTCTGAATTTAAGAAAAACTGTAGAGCATGCTGAAACTTTTCATTGACCACCCGCAAAGTTTTTTCTTCCGTAGTTTTTAAATTGTGTTTAACATCTGGACTAAGCAATGGCGAATCAAATTGAATGAGACTAAATCGGTCCACGTCAATTTCACAAATATAAGAAATCAACATATCCCTGTTAGTATGAATGATATCCAGGTACCATATGCTGATACAGCAAAATATTTGGGTTTTACACTGGACGCTAAGCTACGCTGGAGAGCTCATGTCAAAAAGATAAAAGAAGAACTGGACATCAAATTTCGAAAAATGTATTGGCTGCTTGGTCGGAACTCCACCCTGTCAATCTACAATAAATTACTGCTGTATAAACAAATTCTTAAGCCCGTATGGACATATGGCATCCAGCTGTGGGGTTGTGCCAAAAAGAGCAATATAGAAATAATCCAGCGATACCAAAATAAAGTACTGAGGAGTATTGTCAATGCTCCTTGGTATTTCCGAAACAGTGACCTCCACAGGGACTTGGAAATGGATACTGTTAATGAGACAATACACAAATTTGCCAAGAGTCATGAACAGCGACTTCTTCAGCACGTCAACATCGAAGCCATCCAACTCCTAGATAACACGAATTTGACCAGAAGACTACAGCGGACTATACCGTTCGAGATAGTTTAATATTGTGTTAGTGCAAAAGCAGAGCATAGTGCAAGTGTACACATTAATTAGTGTAATTAAGTTATTAAAATCTAAGGGATACTAATGAGTAAACCCTTAGTATTAAACCTTTAGTAAATTAAGTTAGCTAAATATTACTCATTGATCCATTTGTGATCAGATTGTAATTAGAGTAAAATACAACTAAGTGTTTTGCAAATAATAAAAAATAGAAAAAAAAAATGTGTTTAAATTGTGACAAACTAAAAAATGTATTATATACATATTAGCACTGCGAGCCAAGTTGGCCCATGGCTTGTAAGAATATTCCTTCTATTTAATACTTTCCTTTTCCAGTCACTAATGTTCAGTATTTGTATATCCTTGTCAATTTGGTCCTTCCATCTTAGTTTAGGTCTTCCTCTCCTTCTTCTTCTTCCAATACTACACTTTAATACTAATTTTGGCGTTCTTGTTGCTGTCATTCTCTCGACATGTCCGACCTACCTTAAACGCGGTGCCTTTATTATTCCCACTATATCTGGTACTTTACACATATATCTAATTTTGAAATTCGTTCTTCTTGCCCACATATCATCTATTTTCTTTCCTCCAAGTATCTTTCTGAGAATCTTTCTTTTCCATATCTCTAGAGTTGTTTAATCTGTTTTGTTTAGCGTCCACGTTTCACTGGCATAAGTCACTATATACTCTTACTTTTGCCTTTCTAGAGATATTTTTGTTTTTAAATATATCATAATTTATTAAATATATTATATCTTAAAATAAATGTGCACTCAAGCTATCTAAAACATAACAGGGTTGACAACAATAACATCTTTCTTTGCCCTGTTGTGTAAACATTCAATCAATATATTCGATGAGTTAAGAAAATTAGGGTGTTAAGTTTTTAAATTGGTCTGCTAAATGTTCCTTACAGTTTGAATGTAAATAAGTTATAAAATTAATGACAAGACGCCGTGTAATTTTCGTTTCGTTAAAGATAAAGGCAATTAATACGTTTGCTTGTCTCATTCATATAAACCACATTTAATATACATAGATTTTTTTAAGTATACATATGCATACGCTTTTTTAAAAAGAGTTCAATTTGAATCTTCAAACGCTTGTTTTCCACTTCCAGATTAAGCATGAAGTAAAATTTCGAGTTTAGAAAAACCTGAAAATTTGGTTTGGTCGCGTAGCGAAGCGGAGCGACCAAACTAAATTTTCAGGTTTTTCTATACTCAAAATTTTAGTTCATGCGCCACGCGTATTAAACATTGAATACACTGAAATACTGTAAACAAGTGAACTTTACTTGAAATTAGTGTTTTATACGCATGGCGCATGAAGTAAAATTTCGAGTTTAAAAAAGCCTCTGCTTCGCTAGGCTTCGCTCCGCTTCGATCCGCTTCGCTTCGCGACCAAACCAAATTTTCAGGCTTTTCTAAACTCGAAATTTTACTTCATGCTTAACCTAGGAGTGGAAAACACTCTTTTAATGTATAAAATTGCACTCTTAAATAAACAACGATAATCTAAAAGTTCACTGCGTATAATTGGGATATGTATACTTAATAGAAAAAGTGTATACTTAGTCACTATTTATAAACAAACTTTTACTATCTAGTTATTTAACTATATTTTCAATTTTTAATATATTTAGCATAATTATGAAATCAATATTCTTTATTTTTAAATCCCAACAAAAATAGGACTCATAGTTTATACAATTTCATGATACATAAACTGGGAAGTGATTAAAGGTTAACATTTCCATAATGATTTATCTTTCAACAGGATTAATTCAGCAATGTTGGCAAACAAAATCAATGCATTCATTCTGGTTACGGATTATCAGATAGGCAAAGTCCGAATAATATTATAATGTTCGTAATACTTAGCCGAATCCTTATGTCATTTCAAGCATATCATTATCAAATTACATTTATAATTTGTATACAGGGAGTTTTTATTTTAAGTATACATATCCCAATTAAATGTTTAGGCATTCGTTGTTTTTTTCAAAATAGCTCAATTTGAAGCTCTAAACGAGTGTTTTCCACTCCCAAGTTAAGCATGAAGTAAAATTTTGAGTTTAGAAGCGGAGCGACCAAACCAAACTTTCAGGCTTTTCTAAACTCGAAATTTTACTTCATGCGCCACACGTATAAGACTGATTTTAAGTGAAGTTCACTTGTTCACAATATCTCAGTGCTTCAGCGTTTAATACGCGTGGCGCATGAAGTAAAATTTTGTGTTTAGAAAAGCCTGAAAATTTGGTTTGGCCGCTCCGCGCTTCGCGCGGAGCGACCAAACCAAATTTTCAGGCTTTTCTAAACTCGAAATTTTACTTCATGCTTAAACTAGGAGTGGAAATCACTCGTTAAAGGCTTCAAATTAAACTTATTTTAAATAAAAGGGTACGCATACGTATACTTAAAAGAAACAAAATCTGTTTGTTAAAATTTTGAATGTTTTTTTGTAATTAAAGAACATTTTGTAGAAAAAAAACTATGCTAAAAAGTTGAAAGGTTTACTTTTTCAATAACAATGTACAATTATTAGAGGGCACTAACACTTTTCTTTTGGGAAACAGATAGAAAGTACAACGTATGCTGAATCTTTAAGATGTTTAAAAATAAATTTCGTCTCAGTAATTGTATGATATTTCTATACAATTATTTAGAATCCAAATGGAAGTATCGATTATACTTCGTTGCAAAATATAAAAGTAAGTAATAGGGATGATAACCAGTGAACTTAATTTATTAAAATTATTTCAAGCTTGGTCCTTTTATTAAACTGATTACCAATTAAAACCCTACTTTATTAGACGTCAGCCTTCTTACCTACTGTTGTGTGTTTCTATAAAATCACGAAAGCAGTTTCGTACGGTAAATTATTGCGAAAAATGATTTGATTCACTTTATAAAGAGAAACAAGTAGTTTTCCTTATTATACCAGGTCTGTAACTATGAAACCGGCATTTTTTAATAGAAAATACACATTTATTGTATGAAAATGGTACAAAATATTTTATTCAAAGTATTTCCCATCGCTAGCTACACATTTTCCCCATCTCTCTACCAATTTGTGGATGCCACGCCAAACAAATATTGTTGATCGTTTAAGGCAAACCAATCATTGAGCCATTTTTGTGCATTTTTGTAAGAAGTGGAGCGCTGCTCAGCAAGTGCGTGTCCCATCGATGCAAATAAGCAGTCATCGGATAGAACCACCAGAGTTGGAGTAAGCCGCATGCGGAAGTATTTCATCGCCAGTCAAAATTCGATAAGGAAATGATTTTGTACCTGGTGAGCAGTATTTTGTAGATGGTTTTTCGGTTTTCCTGCCGTCTTTCATGTGGAAGCCATCTTCCTACTTTTTGCATCTTTCTTATGGCTTTTAAACGTATATAGGCGACTTCTCGTGTCACATTTAACTGATACGCAAGTTGTTGGTGCGTTTGAGCATCATCCTCATCTAACAATGCTTGCGATGCGGCGCCTTCAAACTTTCTAGGTGGTCTTCCACGTTCTTGGTTTCTCACGTAAAAATCGCCACTTTTGAATATTTTAAATCACTTAAAGCACTGTGATTTGCCAAGAACATGCTCATCGTAAGCTTCGACAAGCATTCTGCAACAGTTTTCTTCGAATGGTAACAGAAAATCAATGCTGTCGGCGAATCATAATTTTTAGGCTTAAAAACAGTCACCTTCAACGCTATGAAAACATATGTATTTGTATTAAATTTGTATTCTTGTGAGTTAAAAGTCTTTGAAAAATGTAAACACAAGAATAACGGACCAATAACGCGACTTAACAGTCACTATATTGACAACTAAAGCCATTTATAAGCAAATTCCAGTTTCATATTTACAGACCTGGTATATGTATAATCATTAAAAAAATAAAATTGTAACAGTTACAAACATAATGTTTCGATTAATTTTTACTTGACATTGTGAAAACACTCTATGATCAAAATTTTCTCGACTTACTTTCTACCTTTAATTAATTTTGCTAAAACTTGGTCCAATAATCGTGATATCCAATAATCGAAACAATATCCAACAATTGCTAAAGCCTTAATTTACCTCAATCACGAGACAAACATTAACACAATTTTTGCGTTCCGTATATGTGTACGTTATTGGCGTGCGAAAAAGAAAATAAGAAGTTGCCGGTGAATTAAATAACATAATTACATTTAAAACCAGCATGCCTCCTTTTTCGTCACTGCTCTCGCGTTAATTACAATTACAGTTCGCTCCAGTTTGCAGAAATTAACGAATGTTACACACTCGCTCATCTCGCAGAAACATAAGCAATCCCCGCGGCTAAGAACAAAACGGTTAATCGATTGATTTTTACTTTGCAGAAGTGCAGCAAATAGGAAAAAATGGCGTGGCAGAGTGGTGAGCCCAATTAGCGGCGGACCGTTACACCAGCAACTCGCCAATAAAAGGAGTCGAACACCAATTGCTAAAGAGAACATATGTCATGCTACATCTGGTACACTCTCGACGAGAAGAAGACCAACGGTCTCAGGGTATATACACATCTTTATCTACTATTGTGCATATAAATACACACATCCTTATCTATTCATCTGTTGTACATTCATTTTTTGAACTATTGCCTATACATGTATGCATCCTTTACAATATATTTATGGAGCTGTTATTCATGTAATTTTTAAGAAGGCTGTTTTAAATCATATTAGAGATACTGCAGTAAGAGAGATTGCTATTGTTATGCTGAGTATCATTAACATCTATAGTTAACATTGACTCTCATTATTTAAATAATTGTGTAATTAGAATTGGAAATGAGCTTGGCCTTATCAATTCTGCCATCTGTATTGTTTTAAAAGTAATCATTAGGTGTGTAAATGTTACAAATCGTCTGTTGTAATTAATTTCCTCCAAAATTAAAGAAGTTTTTCAATTCAATAATGTTATAGTTAGCATACGTATGCCCATTTGCACCCAAGTTAATTAACTTAATCAGTAATTAGTACTTCTTAAAAACACAACAATTGTATTTTCAAATTCTTTACACAGTTGCATATTGATAAAAAAAACATGTTTAGGATATGTTACAAATTTATAACATTCTTATATTCTAGAATTTTGACTTAATCAAAGGTATAATCAATGATTAGTGGCTGATTGAAATTAATCAGTTGGGGTGCAAATAAGCCCTATAGTACCTAATCAAAAGTGTAATTTTGTTATTTCTTTGACAGTGGATGAACTCATCTAAAGAATTTCCCAGTGTTACAGTCAATATCTATTTTCCAAATAAATGGTTTATTTCCTTTTTCTTTCACGTTGCTAAAAATACAACTCTTTGATTATTTCATTGTTACAGGTACAGAAGCAGTGATGTCTGAAAAATATCCAGCGCCCTGATCCCCTCCACCTCATCAGTAATGGTGATGTGTACCATGGAGATACCAAGACCACCGCCCTTGAGCGGCCTCCTCAAGGACGACTCCTCGAAGAGGAGCGTCGCCGGCTCGGGCTTTCGACTCCTCGATAACGCCCAGCAGGATGACGCAGCTAGTGTCTACAGTATCTACAAACAAAAGATCGACGCCATGTTCGAATCGGACACCTCTTCGACGAAGAACAGCGTCCAGGCGAGGATCGAGAAGATGTTTACCGATGTGGCCATCGACAACGGGATACCCATGAACGGGTATGGGTGTCACACGTTTTCGGTCGATTATTTAGGCTCGGTACCTCTGCAAGAAAAGGTTACAAGTTTGTCTGGTTTACAAACACCGCTTAGAGACCTTTATTTTGCGTATAAGAAGAACACCAGGCATAAGAAACCTCTCACTGGAAGGTTGGAGATTTCTGCGTCTGGTCTTAAAGTTCAATATCAGGGAGATAAAGGTATGATAGTTGTTGCGGAATTTCTAGGTTTATGTATATTTTATTATTTCAGGTGATTTAGAACAACTAAACTCCTTTCCAACGATAGCAGTCTGGTCCGCCGTGAAATTCGTCCTCCACGATGACCCCCAATCCTCCTACGCCTTCCTTCCTCTCATCACCGATCCAGAAAACATCGAAAAGCAACAGCTCTTCCGATCACTGGACTCCAACGAGAAAAAGTACATAAATTCGGATGCCCATTCGCCCTTATTTTCGGTAGTGATGAGGAAGATCGGCGTCGCAAAACAGTTGGAATGTCATGGCTTCGTGTGTCAGACCTCTGAAGACGCCATAGTGATCGCTGCCACTCTTTACAAATCTCTGATGGCGCACATGAAGGCCAAAGAAAAGAAGCCGAAGAACAGGAACGGGGTTACGTGTATGTCGGTGGCGTCGAGTGCTTTTAATGATGAAACGTATCCTCCAGTGAGGCCACCGAGGAAGAAGAGGAGTTCTACTTCTTCGGTGGTCAGTGATATTGAAACAGTTGATGTAAGTACCTAATTTAATTTGAGTTTCACAGTGGTGTATTTCTTTAAAACCATGAACATTCTTCATTACTTCTTAAAATATCCTTGGATTGTCATATTCCTTTTAGACTAGGCGTTCTCAACCTTTCTCAGGTCGTACCCCCCTCTTATAATTTCACGCCCCCCTCTCTGATTTTATTTGAGTTTTTTAGTTAGATTGAAACACTATTATAGCCTTATTTCACTTTACCTACTTTTTAGGAAATCTGTCATGCCCCGCCGAGCTAAGAAACCCTGTTTTAGACTATATCAATGTAACATATTTTTCTTGTAATACTCTATTGTAATTTTGAAAATATCTTTCTAGACCGAAACAGCACCTTTAATCCAAACACAGCAACCAAAGAAAAGCACGAAAACAAAGAAAGCCCCGAAAGTCCCAGACAAAGAGAAAAGAGAACGAAAAGTGGAAGACCTCGACGCAATAACTCCATACGAAGAACCCAACCAGGACTCAAGTTCCACCACGCGGGAGGCTCCCAAACTTCCCCTGGGCGACAAATGGAACACCTACAAAAGCAACCACCAGAAGCAAATCACTGCGGAAATCAAACAAGTCATCGGAGAAAGCGTCAACATGGGCCTCAAGAGGGTGAAAAGTCTTCGGAAACGGACGGAGGAAATCAAGACCACGGAAAATTCAGGAGATATCCTCACCAAAGTCACCATCCCGAGGTCGGGGAGCTTCTTAAACGCCGGAGGCCTTACTAGGTACAAATCAAAAGTTCAAAGGTAAAATATATCAACGTGTAGATGCATTTTAGAAAATGAAAAGATATAACTTGAAACAAAATCTTTTCAATATATAAAACATTAAAGAAATCATCAGAAAATGTATATATTTCACGAATAACATTTTCGTAGTTTTATGTAACACCGAATATTTTCATAACGAGAATTTTTCTTTGAAGTATGCATGCGTTGCACATTCTTCGATGCTCGGTTTATTAAAAGAATCCAATTTAAAGCTTTAAGCGAGTGTTTTCCACTCCCAGGCTAAGCATGAAGTAAAATTTCGAGTTTAGAAAAGCCTGAAAATTTGGTTTGGTCGCGTAGCGCGAAGCGCGGAGCGGCCAAACCAAATTTTCAGGCTTTTCTAAACTCGAAATTTTACTTCATGCGCCACCGGTACAAAACACTGATTCAATGTAAAGTTTAGCGGTATGTTTTAAACTTCGTGTTATGTCAGTGTTTTGTACCGGTGGCGCATGAAGTAAAATTTTGAGTTTAGAAAAGCTTTTCTAAACTCGAAATTTTACTTCATGCTTAGCCTGGTAGTGGAAAACACTCGCTTAAAGCTTCAAATTAAATTGTTTTAATAAACCAAGCATCGAAAAATGTGCAACGTATGCATATGGATACTTTAAAGAAAAATGTTCGTTATGAAAATGTTCGGTGTTACATAAAACTCTCTGTATATTACGTATATATTTAGTTTTCATACTAAACATGATTTATTTGCCTCATCAATATACTATTATAGACGCTATTATTGTATTTAGTTACGAATTTGTTAATTGTGGGCACATTTTAAAGTAATTTTTATGGTCAATAGAAAATATTAATATTTACTGTTTCTTGAACAGCATAAATCGATAAGGTATACGAGCACGTTTAGGAAACAATATTTATTATCTTGTGAGTCCACACACTTGTAACTAATCCTAAATTATGAACAGCATATCTCAAAACTAGCTACCTGACTGCGCGATGCAAATAAAAACAGGTATCCCACAAGTATTCAAAGTTTATGCGTTAAACTTTCCCGAATATTTACATCTTGTCCGCGCCGTGCTCAATTAAAGAAACAAACAGCCCAACACTTACTTATTATAATTTAAAAGGATGTGGATATGAAGAAAAAGAAAAAACATGTCATGTAGACACCAATAGGCGAGACACAACACGAGTTGTTTCTATTTTTTGAATCGCTCGAGGCGATTTTGTATTAATCATGTTGAACATCCAAGATAAGGAGAGCTCGTAAATTATAGACGAGTTTCACTTTGGAGTTTTGTGTGGTATATAATTTTCGCTTAATGCACATGTTTGTGGTAGAAATATTTTAGAATTTCTCACTTTCATGTGTATTACATGAAAAATTAATTTGGTATTGAATATATTGGTTTTCGCGTGCTAGGATTATTTGGGATAATGTGAATATTTTACATATTTCATGGGTAATTACATGTTATTCAAATCGTGTTTGTGACTAATAGTGGTTTTCAGTACACGATGAAAGAATGGAATGATGTGGTTAATATATTTTAGAATATGCAAATTACTTAAATTAATGTAGTGTTGTAATAATGTAAATTTCAATTTTTAGACGGGCAAATTATTACTGAGATCATTAATTTATATTTGAACTGTCATCAATTAGATTCATTAGAAACGCACTTAAAAGTTAAAATTATGAAATAATATACCATTAAAATTTGTTACTTATTTATTAAATTTAAAATAAAATAAAGTAGGGTAGGGTGGGGCAGCTTAGGACAGTTTTTTAACTCTCTAACCTTATTTATTCAGCCAGGAGTTACAAATTTCTACTTAGAAGATAACTTGACATATCTAACAACTACTTCCAAGTTTATTTAAAAAAAATACTCAGCAGTTTTTCTGTAAAAAAAAAATTAATATGAATGAAGTGCCTTTGGACAGATGGCACTTCATTCATATGTATTTTTTATACAGAAAAACTGCTGAATATATTTTTTTAAATAAACTGGAGAAGTAGTTAGACATGTCAAGTTATCTTCTAAATAATCATCATCATATTTATGATTCCTTTAAGATTTAAAAAAAAATAGATTTTGATTAAATTTATGATTTTATTTTATTATAATTATGATATTTATAGTAACTTTCCGAGTTGATTATATAGTTTATAGATTAAGTTATTTTTTTGGATGTGATTTACTTAGGTATGTAATAATTTTACTGAGGTTTTGAATTTGTAGATTAATAATTTTAGCAAGTTCTAAATTGTTCATTAATAATTATTATTATAATTTATTTTTATTTATATTATTGATATTATTAATTTCATTATTTATAACTTTTTCTTCTTTAAACTTATTTGTTTTGTACTTATTTTTTGAAATAAGGTTGATTCCTACTTTAGTTTTAATCCTAGGTTGAGGGTATCAACCTGAACGAATTCAAGCTGGAACATATTTATTGTTTTATACTATACTGGCCTCCTTGCCTATAATAATTGCAATTTTTTATTATTATAGGGAATATTATTCATTGAGTTTATTAATAATAAATATATCTATTGATTTAATTATATTTTATATTTGTATAAATACTGTTTTTTTCGTTAAAATACCAATGTATTTTGTTCATTTATGATTACCTAAAGCTCATGTTGAAGCTCCTGTTTCTGGCTCAATAATTTTAGCTGGAGTAATATTAAAATTAGGAGGTTATGGCATCATCGAAAGTAAATACGTATATTAAAAAAAAGTTGTTAATTTTGAGAGAGTCATACTTGTCATTAAACTTAGGAATTAGCCAAATATGAAGTACTTGCAATAGAAACTGGTTGAAACAATGTTGACTCCATATCATTTCTGAAAATGATAACTTATTATCAACAAAAGATATGACGACATCGTTTTTGACTCTCTGAAAACGTTGACTATATATGCCTATATATTAAGCTGTCCCAAAGTGCCCTATCTCTAATATCCCAAACTGCCCCATGCGTTCGAAATGCGTATACATGTGATGAATCTATATTTCCCAATGTTCAAGACGAATGAAATATAGTTTATGTAGTGCACAAATATACAAAGAGTTTTATGTAACACCGAACATCTTCATAACGACGATTTTTCTTTTAAGTATCCATATCCATACGTTGTACATTTTCTGACGCTCGGTTTATTAAAAGAATTTAATTTGAAGCTTTAAGCGAGCTTTTCCACTCCCAGGCTAAGCATTAAGTAAAATTTCGAGTTTAGAAAAGCCTGAAAATTTGGTTTGGTCGCGTAGCGCGAAGCGCGGAGCGGCCAAACCAAATTTTCAGGCTTTTCTAAACTCGAAATTTTACTTCATGCGCCACCGGTACAAAACACTTATTCAATGTAAAGTTTAGCGGTGTGTTTTAAACTTCGTAATATGTTAGTGTTTTGTACCGGTGGCGCAAGAAGTAAAATTTCGAGTTTAGAAAAGCCTGAAAATTTGGTTGGCCGCTCCACGCTTCGCGCTACGCGACCAAACCAAATTTTCAGGCTTTTCTAAACTCGAAATTTTACTTCATGCTTAGTCTGGGACTGGAACACACTTATTTTAAGTTTCAAATTGAAATGTTTAAAAAAAAACAACGATTAATTAAAAATTTACGGCATATAATTGGGACATGTATACTTGAAAGAAAAACCTCCTGTATTTGCAAGTCGAGGCATTAATTGCGATTGATTGGCTACAATTTGTAATTGTTATATAGGCAACCTAATTTACACATAACCTAAAAAATTAAATGTGTCAAATCGTGCTTTGGTTTGATAAATAGAATATACGAAAATGAACATTGAAAATGTTCGATGTTACATAAAACTCTCTGTATATTCTTTAGCATACTTCGTTAACAATTGGAAATGCTACCGAAACAAACATTTGCTCCTTAAGTAATTAATAAGCACAAAACCTGCTTTAATCAACTCTTTATGATGTTTCTGTAATAATTTCATTTAATCTTGTGATTTTGACACAAAACTTTACAGTCCGCAATTAAACTGTCATTGCTATTAATTCTCAAAATACCGAATGGGTAAACCTTTCAGAAAGATGAAAATGTGAAGTGTCCGAAGGTGTGTCCAGTGCTGCCAGGTCGAATTTTTTTAGCGGTAGATTGCACCCAAGAAATACGGTAGAAAACGGTGGATTGTATTAACTTACAGCTTTCTACGGTTTTTTTTTAAATTAAACATTAAATATGATTAATGTAAAGATTTATTCATACCAGTGTTATATCGTTCGTTTATTTTATCGTGGCTCACCTAAACATCAAGAAATACTAAAACGGTTAAATTTAGCAAAAGTTTTCATTTTTATATCAAACTAAAGTTAAGTTAACAAATTTTAACTAGTATCATTTGTTTTTCCAATACAGCAAATAGTGTCAAAATTGTGAACCTTTTCTTTTTGCCATAACTGTTAATCAGAAAGTTGGCAAGCTGAAATTAGAATTGTACCCTAAACAAGACGGCTGTTGTTTAGGGTTTATCGGCGTAAACATAACAAACATATCAGTTTGTACGGGGTGTTCTATTTTAAAGATACGACATCGAAGTTTAATTTTTTATGGCAGCTGTATTCGATTTTTACGTCATTCAAAATAGCAGAAAAATGGTAAATGTCATATATCATAAAATTAAATTTCTTTGATTCATTTAACTTATGTGCAATTTATTGCTGAGTGTATGTACGATTTAAACTTTAGATCGTACATACACTCAGCAATAAATTGCACATAAGTTAAATGAATCAAAGAAATTTAATTTTATGCTATATGACATTTACCATTTTAATTAAACATATGACACATAATTTAAACACATAATCAGTTTTTCATACGCGTGGCTTATGAAGTAAAATTTCGAGTTTAGAAAAACCTAATTTGGATTAGTCGCTTCGCTTCGCTGCGCGACCAATCCAAATTTTCAGGCTTTTCTAAACTCGAAATTTTACTTCATGCTTAGCCTGGGAGTAGAAAACACTCTTTAGGGTAATTTTAAATTTATATATAAAATACAGAGAGCAAAAATATTATTGCAATTTATTGATTCGTTTCTGTAATTTCAGTTTTATTGCATTTTTAAGGTCTCATTTATGTACGAAATTTCAAATCCTTATTGAAAATAAAGTTGAATTGAGAATATAAACTATTATATTTACTCGTAATAAGAAAAACAAAACTATATTAGTTTTAATTCCTCTGTAGTTTTTCATGTTATACAAAAATAAGGAATAAAATTGAATAGTTTTTGTTCAATTATTGAATTTACTTATTTAAACAAATACCTAAAATGTGATTTAATTCTCAATTGTTTTGCAGTTCAATTTGAAGGGTAACATTCTAACTAGATATAACTATAGCATTAAGAAAAATTAGATAAAAATAATTCAGATTCAAAACTATTTGAATTCGAGAAAATACCTTTACGCTTCTTATAGTTTACACACTTTAAACATAATATATAAAATTACGAAAATGTTATTCGTGAAAATGCATACGTCTTAATTAATAAGAAAACTTAAGACAACAAATATCCATTGAAACTACTTCCCGTGTAAATAAACCTCCGGATATTGAATTATACAATGAAATATTTAAAATCTTATTTATTGTCTCAAGTTGTCTTATTAATTAAGACATTGTTTGCATTTTTACGAATAACATTTTCTTAATTTTATATATTAAAATTAGATAGTTGTAAAAAATAATTATAATTTTTGTCATGAAACTAAAACAAAACAACAGCGATAGGATTTGTAAGTAACACAAATATTGGTTATTTTCAAACTTAGAGGGAGCTTACATTTATAGTCATAGTCTAATAATATTCCTACTAGTGTTTTAACAGTAACAGTAACAAATTTATTCACCAAAGATTAACAAATTTTACCTTTATTTTTATAATATAAAATAACAGTCGAAGCACATGGATCTCAATTGTATTGTAACTCGTAATTGTTTTGAAAGTTTAAAATCAAAAACATTCGCCGCAATATGTTCTTGTCAATAAAAGTTTTTGGTTGAGTGTGGAAAAGGAAAAATTTTGACAACTTTTATAAATTTTTTACAATTATTATGAAGTTACCGTGCGATTATTAAAATTATGATTTAGAGTAGGCGGCATTTTTTTGTGATGTTGTCCAGAATGTTAAATGAATGGTGGAATCAATTTAAGGTTATGGTAAACTAATTTAAAATTCAAAGCCTACTCTAAATTATGTTTTAAATGATCGCATGGTCTAACCATCAACATCAGATAAACACGGATAGGAGGAAAACTATCCGAGTCTCAATTTATAAAATTGGGATTTTATGTTGGAGGGAAATATTAGCTTGTAAATATTTATTTTTATTTAATTTAAGTCAAAAATCGATCGACTAGTTGTTTGAAGGACATCGAGTTCAAATAATTGATGTTTAATATTAGTTAAAAAAAAACTAATCAATCAATGACATCAAATTCAATAAATTTCTATATTTTTTTTATTTGTTAGTTGGATTGCAGAGGATTTTTTTTAAACACAATTTATTTATTTGCAGAAGAATTACAAGTTCCTATATAAATGCTTATACCGGGTGTTGACTTGGCGGACGCAACATAGGAAATCCCATGTAAATTTTGAAATGTTCAAATTTTGGCTCCCCTATTTATTTTACAAACAAAATGTATTTATAAAAATTCTGAATTCATTCGCGTTAACGTTTATCACTTTACGTTTCTCTAAGTTAAAATAATTAAAAAAAAAGTAATGTGATTTTATAAAAATATTGACATGCCATGGAATTAAAACAATTGCGGATATCAAAATGGCAAAAGATATCGCAGTCACTTGATTAAAGTAAATGTTTTCGAAATGATTTACACTATTCAAGAAAAAATCTTCCTAATAAAGTGGTATTATGCAGACCACAGTTAACACGATGTTTGCGTTATGTTTTTTGTTGTTAATTAAGAAACAGCAATATCTTGTGCGATTTTGACATCCGCAATTGTTGTATCAATTCCATGGTATGTCATTATTTTTATAAAATCACATTACATTTTCTTAATTATTTTAGCTGTACATTTTCTGACATTCGTTGATTTTTAAACGAGTTCAATTTGAAGCTTTAAACGAGTGTTTTTTACTCCCAGACTAAGCATGAAGTAACATTTCAAGTTTAGAAAAGCCCCGTGAGCATTTGTCGATTGTCGCGCAGCGACCCCAGACAAATTTTCTGGGCTTTTCTAAACTCGAAATTTTACTACATGCGCCACGCGTATAAAACACAGATTTTAACTGAAGTTCGAATATACATAAATTTGACAAAATTATAGTGTTTTTTACGCGTGGCGTATGAAGTGAAATTTCGAGTTTAGAAAAGCCCTCGAAATTTTACTTCGTGCTTAGTCTGGGAGTAGAAAACACTCGTTTAAAGCTTTAAATTAAACTTAAAAAAAAACAGGAAATATCCGCAATTGTTGTAAAGTGATTTGTATGTTTTGCATTAAATCTATTCAAATGTCAGTAGTCTTTTATTTTAGAGAACGGCACATCTTTTTCATTTTCATTATCAACGCAAAGCAGCGATATTATGTTTACATTAACTAAATATTATGATTATTTTTTAAAATCTTACTTCGTATAAATCACACTTAAAATACTAACGTTATTATTTATCAAGAATATAGGGTCTATGTTCGTCATTTCTAATAATACTTCAGCAATTTTTCCAGAATCGGAAAAGGCCTGTATCATTTGATTGTGGTATAATTTAACGGCTTGGAGGATCCTTCTGAAACCATTGCTGATTTGTTTTCTTACTACTGAGGCTGACCCAAATACTTCCGAGTTGCTACCCTCCTTCTCTTCTCCAAAGCAAGTCGAGTGGCCATGTTGTGTAACAATAGAAAATTAAAAATTATGTACTGCCATTTGAGTAGTACATTTTTCTTTGGACAACCCTCTATTTTGTTTTTGACCTTGTAAATAATTAACGGATAAATACTTTAATTATTTACTTATTCCACGTTGAAATACAACATTCGTTTTAATGTCAAAATTATATTAAATTATAGAATTATTATTTTAAATTTGCCATAATATAAAATTATCATTTCGTCTTCTATCGTTTAATTGTATTGTTTTTTTTTTGACAACCCTGTATTTTGTTTTTGACCTTGTAAATAATTAACGGATAAATACTTTAATTATTTACTTGTTCCAAGTTGAAATAAAACATTCGTTTATATGTCAAAATTATATTAAATTATAGAATTATTATTTTAAATTTGATTACTTTATTATTATAATAATATAAAATTATTATTTCGTCTTCTATCGTTTAATTATATTGTTTTTGAACATTAAAACGAACACTAAAAAAGACTGTTATTCCTTACTTCACTTTTTATTTGTATCATTAGATGTACATTTCAAGACACAAGATGCTCATTATCAATATTGATAATGAGCACTTTGTTAATGTAATTCTCACTTCACGTAAACTCAAAAACATACAGTCATTAAAACGAAGGTTATTTGTTTAACATTATTTGCCACTTTTATGAAAACACTAATCGAATAGTTCCGATAGTTTTGAAATAAGTTTATGTATGTTTTACCTTTGGCAATGATATTGAAACCTGTTCGTTTTTTTTAAATTGCGAAACATACAAACACCAAAAATAATCAACAAAATGACAAGTCAAAGTTGACTAACATAATTTTTATTGCATAGATAGGTTTTTTTTTTTCAAATTCATATACAGAGAGTTTTATGTAACACCGAACATTTTCATCCAATACAGTTTGACATCTTTAATTTTTAAGTTATGTGAAAATTGGGTTGCCTATATGACCATTACAAATTACAGCCTATCAATCGCAATTAATGCCTCAACTTGTACATACAGGGAGTTTTTCTTTCAAGTATACATGTCCCAATTACAGCGTATATGCCGTAAATCTTAGATAATCGTTGTTGTTTTTTAAAGAGTTCATTTGAAACTTGAAATGAGTGTTTCATTCCCAGACTAAGCATGAAGTAAAATTTCGAGTTTAGAAAAGCCTGAAAATTTGGTTTGGTCGCGTAGCGCGAAGCGCGGAGCGGCCAAACCAAATTTTCAGGCTTTTATAAACTCGAAATTTTACTTCATGCGCCACCGATACAAAACACTGACATATTACGAAGTTTGAAACACACCGCTAGACTGTACATTGCATCAGTGTTTCATACCGGTGGCGCATGAAGTAAAATTTCGAGTTTAGAAAAGCCTGAAAATTTAGTTTGGCCGCTCCGCGCTTCGCGCTACGCAACCAAACCAATTTTTCGGGCTTTTCTAAACTCGAAATTTTACTTCATTCTTAGTCTGGGAGTGGAAAGCACTCGTTTAAAGCTTCAAATTAAATTATTTTAGTAGACCGAGCGTCGGCAAATGCACAACGTATGCTTATGTATACTTAAAAGAAAAATTCTTGCTATGAAAATGTTCGGTGTTACATGAAACTCTCTGTAGATCATTTTTCAGAAAAATATATTTTAGTTATTTTAAAATTAGTAGAGTTTTGTTATAATGTTATAATCATGAAACTAAAAAATATTGTACACTCTTGATGTTTATACAAAATCCACAGAAAGTTTTAAATATTTGAATAAATTATAATTTTTGAATGTTTGAACATAGCTCGTTGGTATTCGTAAGGGATTTTTGCCAAAAAAACTTCTATCGCTGCCCCTATATTTTCAAGAATACTAAATGAATTTGATCAAATTTTTAAACGTAAGTTCTTGCGTAATTTTCATTACTTACCAGACAAACTGTGAGTATATATTTTGTTTTCAAAAATGTATTATTCTTTATTAATAAGAATATTGAATAGGTGATTTGAAAAAGGAAAACACTTGGTTAAATTTCACTAATATTAGAAAAGCCTGAAATTTAACCAAGTGTTTTCCTTTTCTAAATCATAGGTAAATATGTTTCACCACGTGAAAGATTAAAAACGTTCAAGGTTGAATAGGTGAATAGAGTATTATTCACCTATTGACCTAGGTCAGTGGTCTCCAAACTACGGCCCGCGGGCCAAATCCGGCCCGCGACTTGCATGAATCCGGCCCGCCATTGTTGGTAATTTTTTTTGTAAATGTCATATTTTGAAATATTCTAACAATTGTTCCTTAAATTTTTCATAATTTTATAAAATTAATCGGATCTTGGCCTACTTTATTATGTAGAATTGTATTTGTGGCCCGCGAAGAAGATAGTTTGGAGACCCAGGACCTAGGTGAATACTATTTTTTGTGACATATTTTTAAATATTTTCTTGCATCCAAAATATTTTTATAGTTAGAGACAAGATCACCTTTTGAAAATTGAAACTCTGCTTATTAGTAAATATTTGTAATAAACTGGTGTAATGTTTAACAATTTATATTGATAATCAGGAAACATAATAATATTAATTAATCATTGTTGAATATGTAATCTATGATAATTGCGTTTACTCCGATCCGCTTATTGGCCTACGTTTTATCATTAAACATTAGCGGATCTTAAATATTTTTTCCGATAACAAGGAAACTATGTATCAACTACCTACGCCCAATAAGCAGTGTAATCGCAATAAATTTCAAATCTGCGATGCAAATTTCATCATTTGCATTTAACATCACGAGATCTTAATAATGCAAATTATTAACCGACTGTCTTTATGACATAAAATTATTGACCTTTCTCCAATCAGAATTATAAAGTATATCTTGTGCTCACCATGGAATTTCTTTGGACTATTAAAAATGCAAATCAGTTTAATGTAAAAAATGATGCAAATTTTCTTACATTAAACTGTTTTGCATTTTTAATAGTCCAAAGAAATTCCATGGTGAGCACAAGATATACTTTATAATTTTGATTGGAGAAGGGTCAATAATTTTATGTCATATATATAAAAATATACAGCATTAGTTATACCAAGGGGAGTCAATGCTTATGGGAGAACTTGAAATCAAGTAAAAAAACTATGACAATGGTCAGGAATTGGAGTAATATACACCAATCGCCGGTTTTGCTTCTGGATGCAGTATCCAAACGCGGTTACCAAATTTTATATAGAGACTGGCTAACTGCATATATTGGGCGTTTTTCTTTTAAATATACAGACATGTATGCATGAGTTGTAACTTTTTAGTTTGTTTTTTTTGAAATAGTTTACTTTAAGTCTTAAACGAGTGTTTTCCACTCCCAGGTTAAGCATGAAGTAAAATTTCGAGTTTAGAAAAGCCTGAAAATTTGGTTTAGTCGCGTAGCGCGTAGCGCTACGCGACCAAACCAAATTTTCAGGCTTTTCTAAACTCGAAATTTTACTTCATGCGTCATGCGTATAAAACACTGATTTTAGGTAAAGTTTAATATATTCTACTAAAACAATATACTAAAAATGTGTATTCTGAACATCACATCAGTGTTTAGTACGCTTGGCACATGAAGTAAAATTTCGAGTTTAGAAAAGCTTGAAAATTTGGTTGGGTCGCGTAGCGCTACGCGCTACGCGACCAAACCAAATTTTCAGACTTTTCTAAACTCGAAATTTTACTACATGCTTACTCTAAGAGTGGAAAGCACTTGCTTAAAAGTTAAAGAACAATGGGCACATTTCAGATAATATGCCCGATTGATAGCGGCGGATACAAAGTTGATAATAATAATAATAATAATAATAATAATAATAATAACTTTATTTGCCCAACAGATAAACAATTACAGGACAAAATTAAGTAAAATATATGTGTATAAAACGTTTAAAAAATTACAGCATTAAATAGTTTTAAATAAGTAAAGAAATAGAAAACAAATACATATACAGGTGAATATTTGACTTTAAAGAGACATATTAACATAATTATGCTTACAAGTTTTTTACAATAAAAGATAAAGTTGACGAAAATTCACATTAAAAAATTTACAGCTCAAAGTGACGGATATATTTTACTGTACAATCGTAATCAGAGAATATATCACAGCTCGTGTTTGTTAATATTCTATTTGCATTTTCAACCATAGTAACATTTGTCATCAAAAATGACTTCGACCACTTCAAGGTCAACCCAAAACTCATTGAGCATCAGTCTCAAAATCAGCAATTGTTAATTTTATTTAATCATCATTATAAACACTATTAAAAATTCATACTAATTATTATTTTCATCACCAACATCTACTGGAGCTAAGTTGTCGAAAAAGTGGTCAAGATTTGCTGCAGGAGACTTCAGATCGTCCATTTTCTAAGCATGTACAAGATACCAGATAACTGTCATGATATAACTGCAGCAACCAGCAGTTCTACTTCCTGCGAAACAACTGCATGTATAACCAACAATCAGATCAAGATTAGAACCGTTCAAATTGAGAAGTCCAATTTGATAATAGTTTTTGTTCTTCTTGTGTCTTGAGAACAAACGACAGTTTCTCCAAACATAGTCAGCGTTATCAATATCAAAGTAATCGTCGTAGTGAATAATATTGTTTTTTAGAACTCGATACTTGAATGAACCATTATGTTTGATAGTTTGAAAATAGTATGACGGTGCTTGTCGAAGCTGATAAGTTCCAAGTGCAAATGATCTGAGCTGATCTAGCATAAGTGATGGTATATCTAGTTCCTCCATCGATTTCTCTATGAACCAGGACTTAGTGCCATTGATATTCTTTGTTTTTATCACTTCGTCTAACTTGTTTGGCATATGTAATCTGTGGTTCAAAGTGCTAGCATATTTAAATTAATGTCCTTGATCAGATTTAATTGATTTGCAAGTATAGTTATATATTACGCAGGCAACCATGAAATCTTGGGACTTATGTTCGATCCTGATGATGTCATGAAAATAATGGAACTTGCTCTTCATATGACCATTAACTGTTTCAACCACAAATCAAATTTTTGTTATGAAGCATTGTCTATTGCTTTCAAGTGCAGTCAGTCTTCGTTTACTAACACATGGTATCTTTTCAACCTTAAATTGGTTTTCAAGCAACCATTTCTCAGCATCTCGAAATCCTTGATCTAAAACAAATATTTCACCAGGTTTGAAGAATTGCTTGGCTTTCTTAGTTTGAAGGAACTCAATTAATATCTGGCTATTTGACTTTTTACCAGAATATGGCATCGCAACAAACACTATACGTCCTGAACTAGCGACCGTCATGAAAGGTTTCACACAGTTATAGCTTTTGTATGGACACCAGGAATCGATTTGAAAGTCATAGTTAGAACTTTTCTCATATTTCAAATAAGTTGACTCGCATATGAGAATTAAACTTGAGCTAACATCAGTTGTTACCTGTTCGAATAATACTTTTGCAAATGATAATTGATCGTCTATTAGCAACGTACGTCTCTCTTCAGTCATTCTCAATTGCAAAGGTACAAATTCTTCATACAAAAGGTTTCGTACTTGCGCTATTCTTCTACTGATCGTTCGCCGATTGAATTTAATGCCAAGAGCTTCGTACGTCATATTTCGTCTTAATCGCATCATAAATAAAATAAATAAAAAACGTTCTTTCATTGTTGTACCAATACGATCACTGAAATAGTTAAACTGTTCACGAGTCAAACCAGTTTCATATCGCAAAGAATTGTCTTGAATATTATCGAAATAAGCTTCACTGGTTCCATCCTATAATCTTAAAAATTTAACGAAACTGTCTAGTATCTGAACGATTGAATTAGAGTCGAGTCGAGCTTCATTTATTGCTGGTCTCAAATCAGGTAGTTCTTCGAAGTCTAACTGACCATTTTCATGGAAATGTTTGACGCACGCTCTTGATCTAATGTCAACCAAGATTCCTGTTCTCATATATAATAAGCAAAGATCCTTATCCCTACAATCTTGTTTATCTTGACATTCAAAAATGCAATCATTAACACCTTTCGAATGTCTTGCTTTTGGTATATTGATCACAATTGAATCAGTGCTTAGCGTGTCTTTGCTTGTTCTCAAACTTGAACGGCTTCGATCTCTTGATATAGAAACACATTTGTTACAAACACGCTCGCCTTCAACTAATGTCCATCCTTGAGATCCAGTTTTTACAATTAGAACGAGAACAAACGGTCAAACTTGATGAAGACATCTTCAAAAATTGAAAAACCAGCTAACGTCACTCTTAAAAAACCAAACAAAGAAATTAGGGATCATTCCTGAAGCTCAATATTTTATTTGCTTAGTTCATGATTGAAATGTCAAAAGGTAGAACGTTAAAAACGGAAAAAGAGCAATTATCGTTTTTCAGACTGATGCTCACTGAATATCGACTTGACCTTGAAGTGGTCGAAGTCATTTTTAATGGCAAATATTATCAACCTTTTATCTGCCGCCACCTTTTATGCATATTACCTCAAATTTGCCCATTGTTCTTTAAAATATAAAAAAAAAAACAACAAATATCTGAAGATTTATAGCGTATCCAGTATATTGCGATGTGTATACTCAAAAAGAAAACTCTCTGTATATGAACTGTGGTTATACTTATAATTTTTAGGATTTTATAAACTTGAAATAAAGTAAATACTTTATGCGCCAAGCGTGTAAACCGCTGATTTAAAATGTTTTTGAAGTTAAAAACAAATACTATACACTAAATTAAAGTTAAAAGATTTACTATAGAAGGATTTTCTAATTCAGTCACATCTCAAAAAAATGAGAATGTGGAAACTGAGAACTTTGATCGAACACTTATTATTATTATTGTTCATTTATTATTTATTTTTGAGATGGTCTGGGCCTCGTTAAGAATATGCTTCTCTACCGAGCAAGTGACTGGATTCAGTAATCTGACTTTACTTATTTTTGATAGCGAACTTAGCTTGATTTAACATTTGCTAATATTACGTTATTAATATAATTTATTGAAAATCCGCAAAACATTTCATCTGTCATAATAAAATTAAAACATCTGCTCTTTTAAACATCAATAAAACCCAATGATACATGGGATTATCACATGTCCACAACTTATTTAAATCAATCTCTAATAGAAATATCCAACCCACATATTTTGCGCATATCATCGCAAAGTGATAAAATTATTAATCGCTCAACTAATCAAATTAATTAGAACAATATATGCTCATAGTTTACTATTAATTTTTAATGAGTTCGATATGATACAATTTTAAATGTGACATGAATAAATAACCGGTCCAATATTTATAAACTTCTAGGCCTTCCGCAAAATTTGGGAGTAACGGTCTTTTTTAGGCTCGTTCATTTTAGATTTTATGTTTGTTTTATGATGGAAACGTACTATAATTCTCATATCTGAATAATTTAGATGTGATAAGGAGAATAATATATGTAATTTATTGATTTTTTATAACTGTCAAAATACGGGTTTTTAGTGTTAGAATTGGGGCTAATTCTAAAAATAATAACGATAATGTGTTTCATTAGCTTTTGGCATGAGAGAAATATTGGCGAGATAAATAGGAAGTAATTTTTAGTAAGGCTGTTGATTCGAATACTCAAATATCTTATTTGCTAACATTAAATCATTTACTTATTCACATATTACTTAATAATATTAATATTTATTAATAGCTAAATATTTTATGATATTTTTATTATAAACATATTTTAAATTGAATTAGCCATTTTTTAAGTTATCACCAATTTTAATATTTTTAAGAATGTTTAATACAAACATTTAAAGTAGTACAACCTGCACGGGAAGTAGTTGTTTTAATGGATATTTATTGTCTTAGGTTGTCGTATTAATTAAGACACATTGTTTGCATTTTACGAAAAACATTTTCGTAATTTTATATATTATTTAATGTGTGCAAACTATAAGAAATGTAAGCTTATTTTCTCTAATTCAAATATTTTTTAATTGGAATTATCCTTCTAGTACAACCTCTTAAAATTATCATATAAAACAATAAATATTATTAAAGTGCATTGAAAATTACAATACACTAATATAACTACAATATAAGTTAATTATTTTTTTTTCGACACTGTTCTTCGTTAACAAGGACATTTTTTTATGGTGAAGAGCTTTAATTAATCTTTAAAGCTCCATGCAATGTGTCTAGAGACGAATTCGAAGTATTGGCCTTAAACCGGACCGACAATTTCTTTGTTTAATACTAACTCCTAAACATCGATTTTTTTTAACATTAATTGATACAGTTTTGAAATTTTGATCAATTATTAGTAGAAGTGAAATTCATATTTCCTAATTATTCTAACTATTAATTGGTGATAATTTTAAAATTTTAACAATTAACATTAAAAAAATCGAAGATGTGAAATGAGAGGTAAAGAAAGAAATGGTCGGTACGATTTAAGACGGAAACTTAGAATTATTCTATAAACAGATTCTATGGAGTTTTGATGACTAATTAAACCTCTCCACAATAAATAACAATCCTTTTTGACGACAAACGGTGCTAAAGAGCCGCCAGCCGAAGAACATGATCTTCACGATTATTTGTGCTTTTCGGAGATTCGGGTCGCAACCGTCGTCGTTCCTCATGTGTTTCTGTGAATCTGTGAATTTTGTGAATAGAAAAATTCTAGCCACACTGCGTTCCACACGACTACCAATGTTACAAGTAGATAATTCTATTTCTCTTCCAAAGTCACTTATTGAGCAAAAAATTGCTCATTTTCGTATAGGTGGCATTCTTTTAGAATCGACCAATGCCCGGTATTATATAACATTTTATTTCCTAAATATAATTTACTTTAGGAATAAATTAATTTATTCGAAAGATTTCGGTATTATAAACACAAAATAACTTTATTTGGCTAATAAATCTCCCCAGTAAATTATTTGTTTGTTTTTCTGTTAAGTAAATTCTATTCTCTAAATAATTTGACAGTTAAAAGTCACAAGTGCATTATATTATTATAATTACTTTAGATTCTACTACTTGTGTCTATTAATTTCATTACGGTTGTCATGTCTACCATATCATCCGTGTCAGATTTAAGTTCGCTCATAGTATCTTCCCTGACAGAGATTAATTCGAACCACAAGACATTCTAAGGAGTCGAAGACCTAGAGTTTTTCAAATCAGACATAACCAGGGATTTTTATGCTTATGCATACGCTTTTTAAAATTAGTTCCATTTAAAGTTTTAAACGAGTGTTTTCCACTCCCAGACTAAGCATGAAGTAAAATTTCGAGTTTAGAAAAGCCTGAAAATTTGGTTTGGTCGCGTAGCGCGAAGCGCGGAGCGACCAAACCAAATTTTCAGGCTTTTCTAAACTCGAAATTTTACTTCATGCGCCACGCGTATTTAACACTGAAAACACTGAAATATTGTGAACAAGTGAACTTCACTTGGAATCAGTCTCTTGTACGCGTGGCGCATGAAGTAAAATTTCGAGTTTAGAAAAGCCCGAAAATTTGGTTTGGGCGCTCCGCGCTTCGCGCTACGCGACCAAACCAAATTTTCAGGCTTTTCTAAACTCGAAATTTTACTTCATGCTTAGCCTGGGAGTGGAAAACACTCGTTTAAGTCTTTTATTTCTAATAAGCTTTCTTTTTCTTGTTCTGTGTAATTCTGTCCTCTTCCACGGTTATTCTCCATAATTATAAGAAATTATTCTAAATTTCCAATTTGATTGACAATTTAATTTGAAATATTGACAATTTAATTTAACAAATTGGTGGTTCTAGCTATGACCACAATGAAGATGTATAATTTCGGTCTGTAATCTACTAATTAAATTATTTATTTCTAAAATTGCTATTTATTTGGTAGGTTTGCTTTATAATACGCAATTTTATTTGCCTATTAGTTTACTAGATAAATAAATTTCCTTCACAAATAGTTATCTAATGATTTATTAATCGCTTATAATACCGGAAATAAGATTAATTAAACGTTTCGTTTTAAGTGCCGAAGTAATAAATAATGCCAAATTAAAAAACAAAGAATTTTTGTTTTATTGTCTATGGCAGTGGTGGGGAAACTTTTTTTAAGACGGGCCATTTGTAATAACCAGACAATCGTAGCGGGCCAAAGAATAATGCTTAATCGTAGGTAGGTAGTTTTTATGCGGGTCTTCACATTACGAAGTAAGAACGCGTTGAAACATTCTCACGACGGCACTCTTAAACGGGCCGGATTAAACCTTTCCGCGGGCCGTAGTTTCCCCATCACTGGTCTATGGCATCTCGATTTAAAAATCTAGGAGAGATGTATTTTATCCGTGCTAAAAACGATTTTAACATCGTTTTTAGCACGGAGAAAATACATCTCTCCTGAGAATGTCATCAACATTCACCCACGTTTACTAGGTATTTATTTACTTATGGCGTTGAGTATATATAATTTATTATTCAAATAGTATGTTCAATAAAATAAAACCTCTAGAGTGCCATGATTTAATCTTGTTTGTAATTTAAGTTGGTTAGGAATTGGCACATAAAACGTCAGACATAATAATTAAAATATATAATTTCAGAGTTGCCAACCTACAATATTTTATAAAGCACTCTAGTTTTTTTTTATTGAACATACGATATTTGTTTATGAGTGAGTTCTTAAATGAAAGTGTGATATGTTCTTGATTAATAAAAATCCTATCGTATACCTGCTATTAGAGTATAATAATAATAATAATAATAAATAGTTTATTTGTATACTCAGTTAAAGTACAGAACAAATACAAAATATAAAATAATACTAAAAAGCAACAAAAGCGAAACTAGATCAGCTTGTATATCAGGCGCAAGTTTGATATTGCTGATACTTTCTCTAGTTTGCAAAAAAATAATAGTAATAATATAAATAAATTAGAAATAATACTATATAAATTAAAACAATTGCTGAAAAATAATAAATAAAAACATAATTTTTGATAGTAAACGTAACATAGTAATTAGTAATAACAAAAAAAAAATAGAAAACATTCTTAAATAAATAGAGGAATGGATACTGTTCGTAAATAAAATATTCATTCGATTTGCTGGTATAACAACCTTTTTAGTTTAAACGAGAAGAAAGATATGATTGTGAAATAGTATATTACGTAACGAGAGTGGTATGCAGCATATTACATATGAGCGGGCATGTTGCGCACGAGCCGCGCAGCGGCGAGTGCAGTATTCCGCGAGTATAATTGCCATACTACTCGAGAAACGTACGATGCTCTACCTACGCCCTAACAAAATAAACAATGAGCATGAAAGAACAACTTATTTATTGTAATAATTTTTAATAGTACCATGACAATGATGAAAACTAATTTACTACTTGATCAATATACAAGGAATAAAGCTGTACATTGTCCGACATTCGTTGTTTTTTAAAAGAGTTCAATTTACAGCTTTAAACTAGTGTTTTCCACTCCCAGACTAAGCATGAAGTAAAATTTCGAGTTTAGAAAAGCCCCGTGAAAATTTGTCGAGGGTCGCGCAGCGACCCGAGACAAATTTTCTGGGCTTTTCTAAACTCGAAATTTTACTTCATGCGCCACGCGTATATAACAGCGATTTCAAGTGAGGTTAAAATATACATAGAGTTCACAATATTTTAGTGTTTTATACGCGTGGCGCATGAAGTAAAATTTCGAGTTTAGAAAAGCCCAGAAAATTTGTCTCGGAGCTTTTCTAAACTCGAAATTTTACTTCATGCTTAGTCTGGGAGTGGAAAACACTCGTTTAAAGCTTCAAATTGAACTTTTAAGAAAAAACAACAAATAACTAAAGATTTAAATAAAATAAGCTGAATTTGGAATACGTATACTTTAAAGGAAAACTCCCTGTACATCAAAGAAATGTCATTTAGTTGTACGGTAAGCAATCAGCTGTTCATCTGCCAGCACGTAATATACTTGTCAAAGCTATTACGTGCATGTGTACGTAATGTCAATCATACTTGTCAAGATGACAGTATGGTATGATGCGGTTACTAGATAGGGCGTAGGTAAAATTATATTTATTATAATAGTTCAAGATGTCATAACTTAAACTCCTATAATTAATAAATTAGAATATAAAACAGAAAATGTAATGCTTAATATTTTTATATTTATTATACTAATCTGTATCTATCCACAATTAGAACATTTGGAATTTGTACCTTGTCATCATAACGCACGTTTTATAGCTCATCAATGTTTCAAAATTTTAATTACTGCCGTTGAATTTTATTGTAATTAGTCCTAACGCAGGTTTCTCGAACATTTATTAATTGGATTGTACACTAGTAAATCAGCGTTAATTAATAAAAAAATGATATGATATATCACGCTTCGTTCTGAAATCTAGATTAATAAACTGTTCTACATGCCGATATATGTAGTTAGTTATTCACTGAAGTAAAAGTAAAGTAATGTAAAACACATATTTCATAAAAATAATTACGACTTTTACTTATAACCATTTAATACCAGTATAATTTTAATCGATGGAAATTTGAGTCGTTTTTATTGAATATTAAATGTTGTTATTAATTATTTATTATTTTAAATACTAACAATGCATCTAAATATAAATAAAAACTTATAGGATTGTTTATTCTTTGATAACCAAGGCAAGTGAGATGTCGATGAACGTATTATTTTATTATGTCAGAATGTTGCTATTATCATTTCCATATTTTTGTACAAATTTAATAAAATTCAACATATTTGTTCGGGTCAGACGAGGAATTTTTCTATTACAAACAATTCCCGTCCTTGGACCGAAGTAATTTTAAACGGTCGGTTCTGAAGGGGATAATGAATGCGTAAACACGCGCGAAATGGTCAACGCTGCCAGCTAGGGGTTGTTCCAGATGGTGAACCTCTTCTAAGAATTGCTGGGTACCTGCATCTTGCGCGCGCTAAATCCACCCCCGATGACGGAGTTTACCCCCCACTTTGTAAATATTTTGTAAATATGTTCGTGTATATTTTTAGCATTAAGCTTTTGAACTTATAAGAAGAAGGTCTAATAGAAATCCTTAAAAAGTGTTATTCGTTTTATTTTTCGTTGAACAAATTAGTCGATGGTCGTAACAACTAGTCACCTTACAAGTGACACCGTCGCAAGACAACACAAAATTATACATGGTCCTTCGAACCGGATGAAGAAGAGTTTATCCAACCCCGTGACCAGAAGATTAATTGTTCATCGTGGTTATCGTCGGTGAAGCTGTCCAGGTCCTTAGTTCGCCCAAGTAGACGTCCAGGTAGCCAAAGAGAGCAGCTCAAGCCGATGATTGAGATCCAGTCCAGGAAGACGATTTTGGAGGAAAAGTGGTGAGTCTCTGACAATTTCCCATTTCCTACCTTTGCCCTGGCCTTAGATCAGTTGTTGAATAATCTTAAATTTATGCACTAAATCGTGCATAGTTTATTTAAATTAATTTAACCTTCTCATAAATAAATTTATTAAAAATGGATTTAAAGCAATTAATCCAAGAGCGTGGGTCGATTAAAGGCAAATTAACACGTACTAAAAATGCAGTTTCCGCAATGGATAAAACAAAATTAGATTATATTGATCTAGCAGATCGTTTACAAAAAATTCAGGAACTTTATGATCCATTCTTTAATGTTGTTGCAAAAATTCAATTGATCAATGAAGAGGAAAATAACGATGAGGAGAATTTTGAAAACGCATATTTTTCAACAACTAGTATGATTAAAACATTACTAAATTCTGCCCCGAAGGACACTAGTTCAAATCGGTCAATTTCATCTACCTCAAATTCCGATAATCAACTGCCTAAATTAAATATACCAACTTTTTCCGGTATTTTGTCTGATTGGTTAGGTTTTAAAGAATCTTTTGAGTCAATGATTCACGATAACAGTGAACTTAGTTCTCTACAAAAGCACCGCTATTTAAAGTCTGCTCTTGAGGGCGAAGCGGCGCTACTATTAAAGGGGATAAGTCTCTCCGAATGTAATTACCGTGAAGCTTGGGACGCATTAAATGACCGCTATAATAATACTAGGAAGTTAATTCACAGCCATATTATTGATATTTTGGAAATAAAACCAATAAATAGAGAAACGTGTGCTGAAATCCGAAAAGTAATTGATACAACTACTCGCAATATTCGCTCTCTGCGCGCATTAAAAGTGCCCGTTGATAATTGGGACGACATTTTAGTAGTTTTAACAGTATCTAAATTAGATATAAACACTAAAAGAGAATGGGATAGGACACTTGAGCGGGATAAACTACCAACATTTGCCGAGTTAGTTAGTTTTTTGGACAAAAAAAGTGGTTCATTAGATGTCGATCATGTTAATCACAGCAAAATAAATTCAGATCACGGTCGAACGAATCAAAAGTCAAAGTATGTTAATCATGTAGCTCAATTTGATAAAAAATGTATTATTTGTGGCAATTCACATCAAATATTCAAGTGCGACATATTTTTAAATTTAGCAGTTAGAGATCGTGTGTCTAAAATTAATGAATTAAAATATTGTGTATGCTGTTTGCGACCAGCAAATCATGCTATTCAAAATTGCTATGCGCGCTCGTGTTCCATTTGCAAAAAGAAGCATAACTCTTTATTGCACATTACAAAATCAATGCCAAATAATGAACCAGTGCAATCCACGTCTGCGCATTGCAGTTATGAAGGCGAAGTTTTATTGTCAACAGCGATTGTAAAGGTTAATAATTTAAAGAAAACACACGAATGCAGGGTATTATTAGACAATGGCTCACAGTTAAATTTAATCACTTCCAGTGTTGCGGATAAGTTAAATTTGAAAAGAGAAAAGGTTGACGTAACAATACGCGGTGTAATTGAATCTGTATCAAATTCTTCAGAAAAAACTGAAATTAACATTGCCTCTAGATTAAATAACTACTCGGCAAATATTTCATGCATTATCGTACCGAAAATTACAAATTCATTACCTCGTGAAACCTTTAAAAAGGGTACAATAAAGATTCCGCATAATATGCAATTAGCAGATCCACATTTTAATGTGTCCCGCCCTATTGATATGTTAATAGGTGCGAGTGTGTTTTGGAAGACTTTATGTAACGGTCAGGTAGATTTAGGGATAGGTAATCCCGTGCTGCAAAAGACGCACTTCGGGTGGATTATAGGCGGAGGTGAGACAAAGGCTATTGTTAAGCAGGGTCAGGTAGCAAGCCTTCAATTACTTAATTTGAAAACCGATGTAGAACATTTTAATTTGGAGCGTTTTTGGGAAATCGAAAATGTTGACGCAATTTCTAAAAAATTAAATCCCCAGGAACTTAAATGCGAAAGGCATTTTATCAACAATGTAACCCGCGATAAAACAGGTCGATTCACAGTTGCCTTACCGTTCGCTAATAATAAAATAGAATTAGGTGATTCATATAGTATAGCGCAGAAAAGATTCTATAATTTAGAAAATAAATTATGCAAAAATGAAGAACTTAAGTTGCAATACTCAAAATTTATGACTGAATATGTAGATTTAGGGCATATGCGATTAATAGAGTCCGATGATAAATCCGGCTATTATTTGCCGCATCATGCAGTATTCAAAAATGCTAGTGCCACCACTAAATTAAGAGTAGTATTTGACGGTTCATGTAAAACAACGAATGGAAAATCGCTCAATGATATGTTAATGAAAGGGCCTGTCATACAGGATGAATTGTTCACAATTCTTATTAGATTTCGCGCACATAAATATGTACTATCTGCAGACATAGAAAAGATGTACAGGCAGATTAGAGTAGACGATCATTCATCCAAATTTCAAAAAATACTGTGGCGTTTTGATTCCTCGTATAAATTAAAATCTTACAAATTAGACACTGTCACGTACGGTACCACCCCCGCGTCATTCCTGGCAACTCGTTGTTTACATGAATTGGCCAATAATGAAGCCAAACAATATCCCCAAGCCTGTGAAATAATTAAAAGGGATTTTTATATGGATGACTTGCTGACAGGTAGTGACTCAATTAAAGATTTAATAAATATCAGAAATAATGTTATATCAGTATTAAATAATGGGGGTTTTCAACTAAATAAATGGAATGCCAATAATGAATCGATCTTAAATCAAATTCCGCGTGACAGAGAGGACATGTTAATTAGACTTGATAAAGATGTCAGTACGAAAATCCTCGGCTGTCTGTGGGATTCTGCGTCAGATGTATTTACTTTTTCTGCTTGCAAACCCGATGAAAAACGTATCACCAAGAGAACCATTCTGTCTCAGGTAGCCAGTTTGTTTGACCCTTTAGGTTTCGTTAATCCTGTCATTGTATCTGCAAAGTTAATTATACAAAAGTTGTGGCAATTGAACTTAACTTGGGATGAGAGCGTGCCTTTAAATATTCATACGGAATGGAAATCTTTTCAAGCTAACCTGCAACTAATTAATAATGTTAGAATTTCTCGTAATATTAAATTTAATTCAGATTTTGAGCTTCACGGGTTTTGCGACGCAAGTGAAACGGCTTATGGGGCATGCATATACGCACGCGTGAAAATTAAGGATCAAGAATATTTTACAAATTTAATTACGGCAAAATCACGCGTTGCCCCTTTAAAAACGCAATCACTTCCCAGGTTGGAATTGTGTGGCGCATTGCTACTATCGCGATTAATAAATACTATAAAAAATGCGTTACAATTTAAAAATATTCAATACAAAAGCTATATGTGGTGTGACTCATCTATAGTACTTTGTTGGATTAATGCCGAAAAGGCTAAATTTAAAACGTTCGTCTCTAATAGGGTAGCTGAAATCAGGGAATTAACAAATACTGAGAATTGGAGGCACGTATCTACGACCGATAATCCCGCTGATATTCTTTCCCGGGGATGTACTGCACAAGAATTATTAAATTCAGATATTTGGTGGCGAGGTCCTTCATGGCTCGTAAAAAGTCAATCTGAATGGCCTCAATCCAAAGTTAATGTGATAACTAATATTCCTGAAATTAAAAATGTTTGTCTTGTAAATAGTGTAAATAATAGTTTTAGTATTTGGGACAATTATTCTAGTTTTTCAAAACTTATTAGAGTTACAGCGTATTGTCAGAGATTTTTAAATAATTGCAAGGCAAAGAAAAGCGGCAAGGAGAAATCAGTTGATTACCTCTCATCGGACGAAATTAAAAGGGGTACTTTGTCCTTGATAAGAGCCGTTCAAATGCAGTCATTCCCAAATGAGTACAAGCATTTAATTAACGGCCGCGAAATTAATAAAAATAGTAATTTATTAACTTTAACCCCATTTATGGATGAGATTGATCGGGTTATCAGAGTCGGGGGTAGATTAAAAAATGCATTGCTACCGTATAATAATAAACATCCCCTGGTTATACCTGGGCAACATAAATTAACAGAGCTAATGATTCAACATCAGCACTTAACAAATCTGCATTCGGGTGTTAATGCGACTCTCGCCTCAATAAGATTAAATTACTGGCCATTATCAGCAAAAAACCAGATTAAAAAGATTATCGGAAAATGTGTACGATGCTTTCGAGTAAATCCGAAATTCGGCGAACCGATTATGGGCGAATTACCTGAGCCGCGTGTGGTAATTCAAAAACCTTTTAATTCCACTGGAATTGATTTTTGTGGGCCCTTCTTGATAAAAGACGGTGTTAGAAAAGGCATCACCAGAAAGGCCTACGGTTGTTTATTCATTTGCCTAGCAACTAAAGCCGTTCACTTAGAAGTGGTCAGCAATTTATCAACGGACGCATTTATTGCGGCGTTGCGGCGCTTCGTTGCTCGTCGCGGAAAAATCACGCGTATATATTCAGATAATGCTACTAATTTTATCGGTGCTAGTAAAGAATTAAGCTCACTTTTTAAATTAGTAAAGGCAGAATTATCAAATAATAAATTAAATAATATTTTTGCAACAGACAATCTAGAATGGCACTTTATACCTCCTCGGTCTCCACATTTTGGGGGGATCTGGGAGGCAAACATAAAAAAAGTAAAATATCATTTAAAAAGAGTTATGGGAAACTGTATTTTGACATTTGAAGAGCTAACTACACTATTAAGTCAAATTGAGGCCGTCCTAAATTCTCAACCCCTGTGTAGTATTTCCAACGACCCCAACGATCCCTCTTTCTTAACTCCTGGTCACTTCCTTGTCGGAGATTCATTAACAGGTGTGGCAGATCCGAGTCTATGCGACATTAAAATCGGAAGATTATCCAGATGGCAACACCTGCAATACATGAAGCAGCACTTTTGGAAAAGATGGGTGAAAGAGTATCTTCCGACTCAACTACCTCGCACCAAGTGGACCAAGAACTCTAGCAAGATAGAGGTGGGGGACTTAGTGGTCATCAAAGAAGAAAACCTGCCCCCATTAAGGTGGCTCGTTGGACGAGTTCTGGAATTGCACCCAGGCAAGGACGGAGTTGCACGCGTAGCAACAATGAAAACTACAACAGGCGAGTTTAAGAGGGCGATAACCAGGCTGGCAGTTCTCCCAACAAATTGAGCCGAAGAGACTTCATTCCTTCAGGGGGGGCGGCATGTTCGGGTCAGACGAGGAATTTTTCTATTACAAACAATTCCCGTCCTTGGACCGAAGTAATTTTAAACGGTCGGTTCTGAAGGGGATAATGAATGCGTAAACACGCGCGAAATGGTCAACGCTGCCAGCTAGGGGTTGTTCCAGATGGTGAACCTCTTCTAAGAATTGCTGGGTACCTGCATCTTGCGCGCGCTAAATCCACCCCCGATGACGGAGTTTACCCCCCACTTTGTAAATATTTTGTAAATATGTTCGTGTATATTTTTAGCATTAAGCTTTTGAACTTATAAGAAGAAGGTCTAATAGAAATCCTTAAAAAGTGTTATTCGTTTTATTTTTCGTTGAACAAATTAGTCGATGGTCGTAACAACTAGTCACCTTACAAGTGACACCGTCGCAAGACAACACAAAATTATACAATATTTTTTAATGATAAATACGAAATTGTTGAACATTATTTATATTTATAGTTCTTTAATTATATATTTATATTGCTGACTGTTTTTAAAAAGGTAAAACTGTTAAATACATTTAATTAAAAAGATATTAAACAAATTAAACAGGCTTTAAATAATTTAGTGATAACAATGAGAAAATCTTAAGTTGAAATATATTTGTATGTTAAAATAAAAATAAATCGAAAACTATAAATTGGATAGGTTTAAGTTTTCTGTATTTTGAAAGAGTTAACTTTGCTGAGCATATTTATTTATTTATTCATTCGTAAAGAGACGTAAATCTAGTTACAAAGGCAAATATAATTTCATTTATAAGCTAGAGTTAATTATAAATACTTCCACACCTAATTATTAGAAGCTACAAGTTGTGAACTTCAATCTGTTGAAATTGTTTTGTTAAAAATTAGATCCACATAAAAAAAGTTATAAAATGCATATTTGAATACTAATTTACAAAAACACTTAAATATTTTGAAAAATATCTACACAAAATGCTATAAAAATAAAGTTCATAATAAGTATAATAATCATAAAAATCTGTTGCCATTTTTGTGTTAACCCAGCCCTCAAAACTAGGGTAAACCTAGATCTTAAATCGAGGTCTAGTCTTACCATCGTATTCAGATCTAAGTTAACCCTCAAATCCAGGTCTAACCTAATAATCAAAACCAGGTTTAACCCAATTCTCAAATCCAGGTCTAACCTAACCCCCAAATTCAGATCCAAATCAATTCTTAAAGATATTAAATAAAATATGTTTTCAATTTATCTAAAGAATTTTATTCAAAACTAGGTCTAACCTAACCCTCAAATCTAACTTAACCCCTAAAACCAGGTCTAACCTAATTCTCAAATCCAGGTCTAACCCTACCCCCAACTTCAGATCTAAGTGAATCCTCAAAATCAGGTTACACTGACTCATATTTTACTCAAAACCAGGTCTAACCTAACCCTCAAATCCAGTTATAACCTAACTCTCAAAACCAGGTCTAACCCAACCCTCAAATTCAGATTTAAATCAACCCTCAACACCAATAAATTGAATATGTATGTTTTCAATTTAGTAATTTCTTAAGAATTTTACTCAAAATCAGAGCTAACCTAACCCTCAAATACAGGTCCTCAAAACCAGGTCTAACCTAAATCATATCTAACCTAACCCAAATCAGATTTAAGACAACCCTTATAACTAGTTCTAACCTAACTCAAATTCAAGTCTGAATCAATCAATCGCAACCTAAAGTTTGAAAAACCCTGTTCTATGTTATACAATTATTATTTGAGGATTTATTTTTCTATTGAATTTGAAATATCTTTTGATTTATATTATGCAATTATTGTTAAGGGAAATCCAAATTATTTAGGTTAACAGACACTAATATGTAAACATCCAAGGCTGATATAGCATAAATGAGAATATCTTTTGAAACCGAAGATACATTTTCATCACAGCTTATAAAAAGTGTTAAAAACAAATGTTATATCAAAATCATTACATCGATAACGTAAAATTACTGAGATCGAAAGATCATTGTTTTCTATATTTAATAAAATCACAATCTTTAATTTTTTATTTCAGGTTGAACGGCCAAGCGACAGGCGGTTCACCATTAGGCTTCAACGAGCTCTTCAACGAGTTCCGCTTACAGGAAGGCCTCCACTCGATGGACGAAATCCTCGCGGTCATTATCGACCCGGAAGGCATGTCTTTCAACGACCTTAAACCAATCTACAAAGAATTCCTTTTAAAACTCTCAGTAACCCTCACAAAAGACGAACTCTATCAACGCTCGAAATCCATTATGAGACGCCACAAAAAAAAACTGATGCGCCGAGCAAGCATCAACCAACACCACCAGAAGAAAAAATCAGTGGTGGTCTGTTCGAAATTCAAACGACTCAAACACGTCTTCCAGAAGATGAAAAGCGGGAAGCAGGAGAAGGATTTCGTAAAGAGCGAGGCCGTTACAGAAAAACTTCCGGAAAGCACGATTTCCAGTTCTTCGTACGATACGAGGCATTTTACTCCGAAAGCACCGGCGGGGAGGAAGAAACGCGAGAGGCAAAGTACTTCCGAAGAAAGCGATTTCTTCTCGCTGCGAAAAAGCAAATCCAGACAGTTACACAACAACCACAACAGGAACAGCTCTAGCGGTTATGTTTCCTGCTCGGAATGCTCCTTCGATAGCGATACCTGCACCTGCGTTTCAGCAGACAAATGCTATTGCTCGCTAGGTCAAAAAAATTTCGAAATCTCCTCGAGGAAATGCTGCTGTGAAAATAATGATGATTCTCTTACGTGGTGCGGTTGTGATACAGATAGCTGTGCTGATAGCAACAAGTGCTACTGCACGAAAGCGCCTCCTAGTACTAATAACGGTACCATTTTCGAACAGTTGAAGAAGAGGGGGTTTATTCCTTCGGCGGAGTCGATCTGTACGCCTCCAGGGAGTAGGAAGTTGTGTAAGAAGAATTCGAATACGAAGAGCACGAGGAGTTTGGAGTATATGCCTAATCCCAGTGAGAAGTATTATGAGAAGTTGAAGCCTAAGAAGAGGACTGATGGTTTAGATTATGATCTCTTTAATGGTACTCATGTTGGGAATCAGATAAGGAGTAACAGGGCTATTTATATGAGGGCGGTTAGTGAGTCTGGGCATCTTTGTAAGGAGACTGTTAGATCCAGACTTATTGAATGTGAGTAGTTTCTTCTTTTTTTCTTATTTCAAATTTTCTAGATTCTTCTTATCTTTTTCTTCATCATGTATTTTAGAATTTAAATACTGGATATGACCAGTAATCGTAATCGTCCGTTTAATTCAATGAATGGGGTTCTCAACCTTTTTATTGAAATTTTGAAAAACAAGGTTAACTAAGTATTGCATTCTGATTAATTTGATCATTTTATATAACTAAGTAATTTTTTTATTAGTTTAGTACTAATTAGTCATGTTTTATCAAGTGATCAATGAGAAGCAAACTAAAGATATTCCCATTTATGGTGAATGCGCCGGGTAAGTCAACGTTACCAATTCATTTCGACGGTTAAACCTAAACAAGTAAAAGCAAGTATTAAAATTATGATATACCAGGGCCATAGAAAAGTTATGACAGAATTTCATTTCAATAAATATTCATCTTGCTAAACATTATTGGAAGATATTAACGTGAATGACGGATGTATAATTAAAAACAAGGCGCTGAGTCCTAGTCACCTAGCACTAGCATAATTGAATTGGTATTTGTTCAAAGGGCGTAAGTCAGTTTTTTTTTCAGAAATTGAATTTAGTTTTATTTCTAAAACATATAAAATTCTATAGCTATGTGAAAAATAGTTAAGAAAATTAGGTATTATGCCACGCCACGGACCGGGGTTCAAATACCGGCCTAACAAGTTGTCTGCATTTATATAGGTTAGGATAAAAATGCCAAACACTCCGTCTTCTCGGATATGACGTTAAATGCATGTAGGACCCGTGTACTGCCTGGATGTTGCGTGCACGTTAAAGATCCCTACCGGTGGGTTGGAACTCCCACCGGGTTCGGCAAAATTCCCGGATAGCTGTAGACCTAATTTCCGGCGTCATGATTGGCCTTAGCAGCGGAAATAGATGACGTAAAACCCAAAATAAAAAAAATAAAAAAAAATTAGGTATTTTTTATAGCTTATCTTATATTATTTAAACTACCAATAAAAAGTATTGATAACACATTTATCAAAATTATAAAACATTTAGTAACTTTAGAACTTAACTTTTGCGTTCTTGACTTAAGGCCTTTTAACAAAACTATATTCAATTGATAAGCAATGCTTCTATAGTACTTAATTTTATACAAGTACATGCATTCTTTTAATTATAATTATTAAAGACTCAATTTATAGATTTCTAAATAAATTGTGGAGCCCATTAATATCAAAAAAACCATACACGCCAAACTAAGTTATTAATAGTATTTTTTTTAATTTCAGCTCAAAAAACAACACACAAATCCGGCAGATGCACCGAAGCCCTCTCCGTGAAAAAATCGGCAGAAATCGCCGCTTTATTCGCCGACATAAAACTGAGCCAAACGACGGACATCGCTCAAATAATGTCCGCTTCGCACAAGCCCAGGTATCCCGGTGGTAGATTAGTGTCGAATTCATTGTACAGTATAAAGGGCCAGCCTAAGAACATGTATAGTGCCAAGAACGGTCTGTACACGATTCAAAGCCAGTCGGACGACAGTAGTCGGGGGAAACCTGAAAGGGACTATTTTAATGTCAAACAGAAAGTACCTGTAAGTTCGAGCATGGAGAATTCCTTGGGATACCTACCGTAATTGATTGTGTGTGTGTGTAGTTTTTTTTTTTTTCGTTCGTTCGTTGTTTCGTTGCTCATCCAGACCAAATGTTAGGTTTTTATGGTTTTAGCTTAAGATGTTGTACACGACGAATTATTGCATTTTTAATAAGTTAGTATCATAACTAAAATGAAACATAAAATTAAGTTGAATTATGGCAAGTTGCACCAAATACATTGAACTGGTTCAAGGCTAATCTCGAGTTTAAAGTGACATTTGGACAATAGAAACTATCATCTTAAACTTAAATTCAGTTTGAACTCAAGTTCAACGTTTTTGGTGCAACTAGGCCTTAGTTGGATATAAAGTTTTTCCATAATCTAAAGTGTCAGTTACAGTAAAAGATATCACACTCGGCTTGCGTTTTTAAAATAGCGCAAAATATAAATTATGTTACACTAGAATACAAACTACTAAAGCTTGGAATTTTTAAAACTGAAGTATTCGAATATTTAATTAAACACATATTCAAATATTGGAGTTAATCAAATATTCTAATTATTCAAATATTTGAATATTCGAATATTTCAATATTCGACTTTGAAAATGTTATTGAATGAATATTAGAATACTTGCATTTTAAAAATTCCCTGCATACATCTAAACATACATCCTTATTTATTTTAGTCTTGTGGTGGATTAACAATAACTAATAAATAGTTATATAACTCAAATATTTGAATATGTTTTTAAATAAGTATTAGCTTACTTCAATTTTAAAAATTCCAAGCCTTAGTAATTAGTATCCTAGTGTTTTGAATATTCTACAATCATGTATTGACAATTTAATTTATACTTATAAATAACTATTGTAAGTATATTTATGAACTACATATTAAATCAGTGTTTTACACGCCTGGCTCCTGAAGTAAATTTTTAGAGTTTAGAAAAGCCTGAAATATTTACTTCATGTTTAATCAAGGAGTGGAAAACCCTCGTTAGAAAACTATTGTGAACAACAAGATAATTAACGAAACTCATAAAAATTATGAAAATAACATCAGCTTCTGTTTATTTCCCATTTTCTTTAAGAAATAAGTATTATCAAGATTAAAAGTTCTAATGGCTGCCTAACAAGTGTTTTCCGCTCTTTGATTAAGCAATAAACTCCAAATTTTACTTCATGCTTAACTTAAGAGTGGAAACACTTGTTAGACGTTTCAAATTAATCTATTAAAAATAAATGCCTCAACATTTGCATCAGGATATGTAAATTGGAAAGAATAATTCGCTGTATTAACAGCCGAGCAATTATAGAGTTACCTCTAGAAATTGATTTTAGGTAAAATTCTGCACTTCCTATTATTTCTGTGACTTATTATATTTCATTCTGTAAATTAACGTGTTAATTTTCAGGCATTAATCGATTATATAATAGCGTTTAATTTGAAGTTTCGAACAAGTGCTTAAAATCCCAGATTAAGCATGAAGTAAAATTTCGAGTTTTGGAAAGCGTGAAAATTTGGTTTGGTCGCTCCGCAAAGCGTATAAAACACTGATTTCAGGTGAAGATTTAAATATATATATATTTTTTCAAATTTAATATTCAAAAACATAATTTTAAATATATTTTTGAATGAATACTTTGAAAGTATTACCAGCTTTTTAAATTTTTGAATATTCAAATGTTTGGATACTTGAATATTGAAATAAGTGGTTGAAATATTCATATTTAAATATTCAAATGTTTAACTGTTTTAATCATTCGTATTCGAATCCCAGCCACATATTACGATTGGAACTAAAGATAATCCAAGTAAATGAAGAATAATTTCCGTAGTATTTTTTCCTTTCTAATGTATGTATACAAAGTATAATTTATGCACATGTACAGACAAAACACAACATGCAAACAAAACGAGTTTTGTCTAGACAAAACGCAAATTGTCTAAAGTTTTTAGACAATAGCCGAATACAATTGTTTGTCTGTCATTTCGCACATTGTCTACACAAATTGCGTTGTGTCTAAGGGCTACTAGACAATTCATGCATTCCCTACTAGAAAAACATTAATCTACAACTTATTTGTTTCCTGACATTTTCTCCTAAAATTGTTAGTTTGATCAGAAAATAATAAAATAATACATAGGCTCATAATTCAGAGATTGGTTATTATTTGTTATGAAAAATCAAGTAGGCTCATGTCAAATGAAGTCATACTATTTTTTCAAATTCCAAGAGAGTTTTATACGTATGGACTAAAAACATGTTGCACAACTAAATAAGACTTTATTGAAAGATTGGAATTTTCTGTAATTTGGAGAGGAAGGAGTTTTGAACAAAAAATTATATGAATGACTTCCCTTAATTTTTTTCTGAAAAATCACCCGTTAAAATCTTTTGCATCAATTTAGAAACACCCTGTGCATTTATTGATGGTTATTATTTTTTTATATTACCACTATTTTTTAACATTGTAATATTTTTAGACAATCATGCAAATGTTTTGTTTGCCACTCTATGACTTTGGCATTTTTATGTCACTTATTATGTTTGTTTTGAATAGCCTGATTTTTAAAATTAACTGATTTTATTTTAATATAAATTTATAAATTTTGTTTTTTACTCAAAACAAAATCAATAAAATTCAATGATGTTTTTAAAGTGAAACGAATGATGTAATCAACAGGTAATTAATGAGTAACCACTTATTTTTTGACACTTGTTTTACGATTGTGATATTTTATTTTTCAACACTTTTGACATTTGTTTGTTAGTTATTGTTTGTTTTATCGTTGATATTAATTCATAAAAACAGTTAACATAAGTCAATATCTGAACTACAATGTCAGCTTATCTAGCATCATTTGTTTTTAAAAATATCTAATTTCTAATTTCTTATAATTTCTCCTATCATTTTTATTTGTTGTTGGTTTGAAGAGAATTTGACCTAAATGTTACATATACTTTGATAGAGCGTTGTAACAAATCAATTAAAATAATATTTTAAATATTTCATTGTATAATTCAATATCCGGAGGTGTATTTGCATGGGAAGTAGTTGTTTCAGTGGATGTTTAATGTCTTAAGTTGTCTTATTAAGATACATTGTTTGCATTTTACACGAAAAACATTTTTGTAATTTTATATATTATCGACAAAATGTTCTTTTTGCAATATCTTTTTAATTTAGACAAAGAGCTGAGATTTGATGGGTACATATTAAACAACATCTGAAAAACACAACAAAATTGGCAAATGTTATACAGGATGTCCCATTTTCCAGATATGATATTAAAGTTCACTTTCTTCTATGGCAGCCATATTTGATTTTTGTAAGCCTAACTTAACAAAGTGACACCTTACCTAACAAACCTTGACGATGTGACATATAACCTAACTTGACACAGTGATAACGTCGAATGCGTCAAAAGTTAGATGTTACATTTTCAAGTTAGATTAGGTTCTAACCTAAATGTGGCAACCTAACCTAAGTGTTGACACATTCGACGTTTTATACCATGTTCAGCACTTATTGCTATGACATAGGTGTTGTAATATTTGATCAAAGTATTTTATAATTTCGGAATATAGCTGGAGCATGTCTGGTATTTTTCACAATTCCCAACCTTTAGCTTCTCTGGTTTCATTAGATTAATTTTGTTGTTTTATTTACATGAAAACAAAGCCTATTTATTTCCTTGCAATTTGTTTTTTTTTGTATTTATTTCTTTGATGTTTTGCGAGTGTAAAAATAAAACATAACGTTCTTATATTTTTAATAATTGCGATTAACGCTTCTCTTAAACAACCTTGCCAATTTCTGTAAACAAGTGTACTTATTTTTTGTATTTTACACATTAAACTTTAGCTATTATTACCACATTACCGACGATATTACCGAAAACATACTCAATTTTTAATTACTGGTTATTATACATCAATAAATAAGATTAAGGTTTGTCCATTTGTACACCATTCTTGATAATGGCATTAAGCCGAAACTCGTAGAAAATAAAATACATATAAATGAAACATAACCTTAAATATATTGGTTTGTAAACTAAATTCATTTACAAACCAATATATTTAAGGTTTGTATTAGATAAACTACGAATCCTTTTTACGCGCTTAGGCTGGTCATAAGCGTTTTTTTTTTTGTGAGCGCTTTTGATGTGGGCGTTTGACAAGGCGCATCTGACTAGGGCGCTTTTGTCGCGCCACCTTTACCAACATAGTAAAATAAAGATTAGATTAGGACTTGTCTAAACTCATGAAGATAAAATGCGATTTGTCTGGACAAAACCTGAAATGAAGTTTCAATTCGGACTATGTCTTTGAGCAGTAGACATTTCGCATTTTGTCTAGACAAAACGCGTTTTGTCCAATTTCGTGTTTTGTCTGTAGCACCTGCACGTATCTAAAAAAGAACTACAAAACTTTAAATTTATTTGTTCTTGTTAAAGATTACAATAGACAATATAGGAAGAAAGAAGCTTATTTTACAATAAATTATTCCACTAACTATATAAATCATTCTACAATCATATGTCAAAATGCCAACACTGGTAATAAAAAGTGTTTTCAATAAATTATGCCACTAACTATATTAATCATTCTATAATCATATGGCAAAATGCCAATACTGATAATAAAAAGTGTTTTCAATATCGACAGGTTAAACTTCGACTCTTCCCACTGAGCAAATCCGTTTAAGTAATGTTGCATCAACATTAAAACAACGTTTAATTTTGCTACAATAACGATATTTGTTTGTTTGTTTGCTGAGTGGGTATCTTATAAAACCAGATACAATAATAAAAAATCATATTATTTTTTAAATTGAAGATACTAAAAATGTAATTCATTCTTCATATCTATTCATTCAAAAATATATTCAAATATTTGAATTATTCACCTATTTAAATATTAAAATATTTTGATATTCGAATATTAAAATATGTGAATAGTTAATGATTGAAATATTTATACAGAGTGTTCAGAAAATGTGTGCATAGCTTTACGTAGCGCAATTCGTTAATCAAGTTTAATATGATAAATCTAAACAAATAATTTAAAAGTTAAAAAATAAATATAAAATTAAAAAAAAAGGTGTATAAAACACTTATATATTGTAAATATCAATATATACTGCTTTAGTATACTGTTTCAGTAATATATTTTAAACTTCATAATATGCCAGTGTTTTATACGCGTGGCGCATGAAGTAAAATTTCGAGTTTAGAAAAGCCTGAAAATTTGGTTTGGCCGCTTCGCTTCGCGAAACGACCAAACCAAATTTTAAGGCTTTTCTAAACTCGAAATTTTACTTCATGCTTAATCTGGGAGTGGAAACACTCGCTAAAAGCTTTAAATTGACGAAATTCAGAAACAACGAATGCCTAAACATTTACAGTGTATACAATGGGATATGCATACTTAAAGAAAGAAATCCCAGTATACCTAATCGAATCAACACCCTGTATATACTATATACGCAATTATATAAATTCTCAAAAATTAAAATGTATGCACAACAAAAAACAAATAAAAAATGAAATAAACAACCACCAAAATTTAAATAAAAATATAATTTAGTAACATTCATTTCCAAATTTGCTTGGTTAAATATTTAATAATCGATTTTCGAATAATTCTGTTGCACAATCGTTTAACCAATAATGAAAGTTTTGATTAATCTCTATTTTTTAATTTGTGGATTCTGGCTGAATAAGTTTTGACATTTATAGGAAGTAACTTTAAAATGAAACAATAAATTAATTTATGTGAATACGATGATGAATTGGATGTAACTGGATTAATTAATTTTGATATTCCATACAGGTGAATTTAAGAATTAATTATTTAAATATATTAGATAATACAGTTTTTGTAAAAGATTACGATTAGGTAAACAATTCATTTTATATGTATTATCGTTGATTGGAGAAAAAATTGTTTTATTGTTTTTCGAGCAGTAACTTTTCTAGCTTCACTTTTTGTTCTCATATATTTTTATTGTTCTTTTTTTGTGGTATGGCTACAAAATTTTGTGTACACAGTTTTGTATGATTATTATGTTTTTATCTTACTCCTTTGTGTTTAAGCATATGTTTTTATCTGGTGAAAAATGTAAACCGTCTCTTTCTTCGCTGTGACATCTAAAATTAATGAATACAAATGTTTGATTTACCACAATTTTCAATATAGTTTTCTTTAACAAAATATAACAAAATAGACAAGATTAATTTAAATTAACAAAACCCTAACATTTGTATGAGTTACAAACGTTTAGAGTTTAGAAATGTTCAGGCTTTTCTAAACTCGAAATTTTACTTTATGCTTAATCAAGGAGTGAAAAGACCCTTTAAATGTTTCAAATTTAACGCTTTTATAAAAACAAAGAATGCCTGAATATTTAAAGAAAATGAATCGGGATATGTACAGGGTGCAGCATTTTCGATGGTTTCTTCAAGTAAAGTACCATAAATGTGAATGGTAGACAAAAAATAATATATACTTCCAGAGCACTTTTTTGCAGCTTATCCATGTGCCTAATCAAAATTTGTCTATCTTCAATTGTTTTCAAAATATACGTAGAAACTCAAAATTTAGCAATTTTAATAAATTTTGAAATATTGAAATAACTTCTTAAGTTTAAAAACGTTTTTAATACACTTTTCTTAAGTAGAATATGCTGACTATATATGATATAGTGCATATATATGATATAGTCAGCATATTCTACTTAAAAAAGTGTATTAGAAACGATTTTAAACTAAAGAAGTTATATCAATATTTCAAAATTTATTAAAATTGCCAAATTTTGAGTTTTGACGTATATTTTGAAAACAATTGAAGATAGACAAATTTTGATTAGGCACATGGATAAGCTGCAAAAATGAGCTCTGGAAGTATATATTATTTTTTGTTTAAAGTTTAACTTTTATGAGATATGACATAAAGTTATAATATTGTAAATACAAATCATAGTTTGCCATGACTTCAGTTGATTGCAGTTTTTGTAATCTTTTCAAAAATATAGTCAGCGTATTCTACTTAAAAAAGTGCTCAAGACAGTTTTTACCGCATGTTAATATCTTTTTAAATAAAAACGTTATTTCATTCAGAAAAATGGTACTTTACGTAAAAATACCATCAAAAATACTGCACCCTCTACATATACTTAAAATAAAAATTCCCTGTATATTACTTTGAATAAAACTCATGGGATTTAAGTAGTTGTAAACAAATTAAAATAATTTGTGTGACTACCTTATAATTTCTTATACTCATTTACGTTTTATTTGATTGATTCAGATTTATTATTAAAACTCGAATTTTCTTAGTCTTCCGTGACAAATATTTATGAGTTAATTGATGTGAGCGTAATTATTACAATAATGTAATTAAATCAATTTGAATTAAATTACTATAATGATGCAATTATGATATTTTTTCTGTCTTTTTTGTATGGTGTTATTTACCAATTTAATTACTTGTGCTTTTTTAAAACAGATTTCAAATTTTCAGGCTTTTATTAACCCAAAATTTTACTTTATGCGCCAGTGGCATAAAACAGAGGTTTAATGTGAAATGTTTAAATATGCTGCTTTTCCATATTGTTTTGCGAGTATATTTTAAACTTCACAACATGTCAGTGTTTAATTTTTTGAATTTATTTTTTCTCTGGCACTTGGTGAAATATATTATAATATGTAATGTTATTTAAATTAGAACACAATTAGAATTAGAAACTAGTCGGAATAATTTTTCAATTTGTGAAACAATTTTCACAAATTGAAAAATTATTCCGACTAGTTTCGGTTTGTTACACCATTTTTAAAAGAATGTGTTTTAATTTGCAAAATATTACCAAGTATTTTAATTTAAATAACTTTATATGTCAGTGTTTTATACGCGTGGCGCATGAAGTAAAATTTCGAGTTTAGAAACGCCGTAAAAGTTGGTTTGGTCGCGTAGCGCTACGCGCTACGCGACCAAACCAACTTTTAAGGCTTTTCTAAACTCAAAATTTTACTTCATGCTCAATCTGGGAGTGGAAATACTCGTTAGTAACTTCAAATTAAACTTATTGAAAACGTATGCATTTAGATATGTATACTTAAAAGAAAAATTCTCTGTATGTTAAATAAACATTCACAGACATTACTAAGCAATGGTTAGTTAGGTGTTCAAACTATCCTCTAAATATCTAAATGTTATAAAACAGTTTGAGCACTGTCTGTCTTTTAACTTATAGACTTTAGATGATAGTTTTAACACAACTAATATATAATAATAATCTTCGCTGTATGTTAAATGAACATTCTAAAACATCACTAAGCAACATATAAAATAGTTAATTGAGTATTAAAACAGGCCTCTAACCATTTAAATGTTAGAAAAAAATTCAAACTTATAGACTTTAGATAAAAGTTTCAACACTCTACTAATAAATAATAATAAAATTTCATGTATGTTAAATGAACATTCTAATACTTCACTAAGCAACAAATAGTTAATTGAGTGTTAAAGCTGTCCTCTAAACATTTAAAAGTTAAAAAAACAGTTTTATCTGTTTTCTAACTTACAGACTTTTAGAGTACTCCACTATTAATTAACAATAAAATTCCCCATACGAGTATGCTAAATAAACATTCCAAAAATCACCAAGCAACATATAAAATGGTTAGTTGAGGGTTTAAACAGTCCTGTAATAATTTAAATGCTAGAAAATAGTTCTAACACTCGTCTGTCTTCTTACTTGTAGACTTTAGATGACAGTTTTTAATAATCTACTAACAAACAAGAAAGATTCCATTCTAAAACATCACTAAGCAACATATAAAATTGTTAGTTAAGTGTCAAAACTGTGCTCTAAACAAATAAATGTTAGAAAACAGATCTAACACTCCATCTGTCTTATAACTTATGGACTTTATATTGATTTTGTAAATTTAATTTAGTTGTTTTTGTTGTTGTAAAACAAAACCAAGTGAATTTAATTTACAGAACCATTTTATTTAAAAAATGTTTTACGAAGTAGTTAACGAAAAAAAAGTATCCGATATTATAAACTTTAAATAAGAGTTACAATACTCTACTAATAATTAATAAAAAAACAGTTGTATGTTTATTTTAAAAAAAATGCAATATATTTTTCGTGTCAGCATCTTTTTGCTTTTGTGTATTATAGAAAAAGAAAAATGTGGGATCGGTTTGGTAGGTGTGGAAACTGATTAATTTTGATTGTTTTTAGTTTTTTTTTTACTTTAAGCAATTTTACGAATGTGTTATTAGTAGATTCTTAATTTATGGGTAGTTTAGTAGTCCTCTTTTGTGCAATATTATCTCATAGTACTTTTAGTATTTATTCTATTTATTTAATAAGTTAGAACCGCTTGTAGAATTTTTATTCTGTACCTCCAATTTTATTCGAGAAAAGGAAAAAGACGTGTCAATAATGAGGATCAAATATTTTATATGAAAAAAATAAAGATTGATCTTTGGTATATACAAACAAATTTTCTTTTGAGTATACATTTGTTTTTACATTATTTAGATTAACTTTCATATACAGGAAATGTTTTCTTTTTAAGTATACATTTGGTTTTTGTTAAGAATTCAAATTAAATTCTGGATATTTAATTAAAACACTTGGTTTTGTTTCACTAATTTATATTTTCTCCGACTAGTTTCGACCATTGGTCATCTTCGGGGAGGAATGTACAAAAAATATCTAAACAACTATTTATATACAACTACAGGCTATCATAAAATATCGGCAATAAGGGCGGACGCTATCGGAGAGTTCCAAAGCTCTTCCATATTATTTACAATCGGCTTTCCCCTCTTTAGCGCCTTCCTAATTTCTGGTCCCTCACGGAAATTTAAGTATCGACCCTTATTGCCTGGGTATAAAATTTTACAATCTGTTGTGTTGAAAATATGATTTTCTTCTATGCAATGCTGTGCGAATCCGGTTGAACACTTTTTATTAATTATTGATTTTTTATGTTCTTCTAGGCGTGTTCTAAAATTTCTTCCAGTCTGACCTACGTATATGTTATCACAATCACCACACTTAATTTCATAAACGCCGCACTTGTCAAGTTTATCGACCGCTGATTTGTTATTAACTAGAAGTCTTTGTAGGTTTATTGGATTAGTCATTATAACATTAAAATCATACCCCTTAAAATTTTGTGTGGTCGATAAACTTGACAAGTGCGGCGTTTATGAAATTAAGTGTGGTGATTGTGATAACATATACGTAGGTCAGACTGGAAGAAATTTTAGAACACGCCTAGAAGAACATAAAAAATCAATAATTAATAAAAAGTGTTCAACCGGATTCGCACAGCATTGCATAGAAGAAAATCATATTTTCAACACAACAGATTGTAAAATTTTATACCCAGGCAATAAGGGTCGATACTTAAATTTCCGTGAGGGACTAGAAATTAGGAAGGCGCTAAAGAGGGGAAAGCCGATTGTAAATAATATGGAAGAGCTTTGGAACTCTCCGATAGCGTCCGCCCTTATTGCCGATATTTTATGATAGCCTGTATTTGTATATAAATAGTTGTTTAGATATTTTTTGTACATTCCTCCCCGAAGATGACCAATGGTCGAAACTAGTCGGAGAAAATATAAATTAGTGAAACAAAACCAAGTGTTTTAATTAAATATCCAGAATTATATTCAAAAATGTTTCACCACGGGTTAAGTGAGAAATTAATTAAAGATTCATATTAAAGCTTTGAACAATTGTTTTCCACTCCCAGACTAAGCATGAAGTAAAATTTCGAGTTTAGATAAGCCTTCAAACTTGCAGGCTTTTGTAAACTCGAAATTTAACATCATGCGCTACGCGTATAAAACACAGAATTTTTGTTGAGTTTAAAATATCCGTCTTTAGCATATTGATACTAGTAGTATATTTTAAACTTCACTTGAAATCAGTGATTTATATGCGTGGCGCATGAAGTAAAATTTCGAGTTTAGAAAAGCCTAAAAATTTGGTTTGGTCGCGTAGCGCTACGCGCTACGCGACCAAACCAAATTTTCAGGCTTTTCTAAACTCGAAATTTTATTTCATGCTTAATCTGGGAGTGGAAAACGCTCGTTTAAAGCTTCAATTATATACAATATATACAGTATATTGGGATATGTATACCTAAAATAGAAACTCCCGGTATATGTAATTAATAATGATATTCGAATATTTTGTAAGAAAAAATTACGGATTGATTTTTATAACATATTTTAAGATTATGTATGAGAATTCAATCAATAATTAGAACATAATATAACATTGACTTTCATGGTATACTTTAAGATCAATTGTACGAATAAAATAAGTTATATTCATACTCAAATAGTTTCTTTTGCTAAGAGTTAAGAAAAAAATAATCCTCTATTTTATAAGAAAGTAATTGGTGATTAATTTTTTATAACATATTTAAGGTTATTTAAAATATAAGTTAGCATTTTAAATTGTATTGGTACTATTCCATCATTCAATCATTCATCATTATTCCATCATTCAATTAGTTTTCTGGGCAACCGCAGAAAAAATGCCGCCTATTCTAACTGATAATTTAAATGATCGCACGGAATCGTATGTTTAAAATAAAATTAAAAACCTTTAGAGTGCCACGATTCAATATTTTTTAAATTTAAGTTGGCTACATGGTTTAGGAATTGACATATAAAACGTCGGACATAACCTCGAAATAGCAAACTGCAAAAAACTCCTTAACATTAATCTTTGAAACTTGCGGAATGACATAAAGGCGGTTTAAGTTTAATTGTCAAATTTCAGAGTTGGCAACATACAATATTTTCCATGGAACTCTAGAGGTTTTTTTCTTTATCGAACATACAATACAATAAATACAGAGTGACCCAAATTCGATGTTTTTGTAGGGTATTGTGGTGACCAGAAGAGTTAGACAAAATCTGATATAAATGTCCTTTTCTGAGAAAATAACAGTGCCCTTTACAGATCGTGGCTAACTTGATTAGTTTGGAAGATATCAGCCAATTTCCAATTGTTGGCTATTTTAAAATATGTCTTTTTCTCAATAACTATAAGATATACCAAAAAAACAATAACATAATTATTTGTGCAGTTTTCATCGTAGAATTCAGTGGCGTGCTTATTTTTTTATTCCAAATTTTAATTTCAGAGTTATGACAAAAAGTTGCATTTTTTTAGATGAAACACCCTGTATATTTTATTGCTCTTAGAGAGCAATTTAGATAAGCTTTACATTGATATAATATAATTGATAAAAAATTAATAAAAATTAGCCGAAATATAAGTATTTAAAACCAAGTTTAATTTAGCCATTTTTTTTGATGACACTATTAAAAGCTTTATTTCTAAGTTTTTAAATTATTTTATGATACTGGTGATACTGGTGTATTAAATTCATTAACATTGCGTGAAAAAAAACATTTGAATACCAAAGTGGATCAAGTCCACAGTACATTCTGGTTTAAAATTGAATTGCCACCTTAATTATTATTTTTGAATTTTTAAATTATGACCAATACGTAAGTTAGGCTTTATGCTACAGTAATAAAAATAAAATTATCCTCTAAATCAACTGGTGTTACAGAATTTTTCATTTTGTTTTCACTATGTAACAAATGAATTTCCCATTTTATCAAATAAGAATCGCACATGTCAGTTTTGTATCAACATATTTCACTGTTTGTTAAATAACTTTCCCTTTTTATCAAATGAAATTCCCGTTCTATTAAAAATAATTAAATAATGTGTAAGGGCTTTAAATACAGGGAGTTTTTCTGTTATGTAGGTGTTTCGAACGAGTGTTTTCCACTCCCAGGTTAAGCATGAAGTAAAATTTCAAGTTTAGACCAAACCAAATTTTCAGGCTTTTCTAAACTCGAAATTTTACTTCATGCGCCAAGCATATAAAGCACTGAAATATTGTGAAATTCAAAATAGTCTTGTATAGCAGTATATATTGAATCTTGCCTTAACAGTATATTTTTAATACTGACCTAGCAGTATATTTTTAAATTAACAATATTTTATGGTTTTATACCCGTGGCGCATGAAATAAATATTTCGAGTTTAAAAAATAAACCCTGAAAATTTGGTTCTAAACCAAATTTTCACGTTTTACCAAACTCGAAATATTTTCTTCTTGCTTAATCTGGGAGTGCAAAACACTCGTTAGAAAAATCAAATTATTCACAGTAATAAAAGATTTGAATTCCTTCATTATTTTATGAAAATCAGACTATCTACAGTTAATAAATATTATACATCAAGTGAATTAAACATGATTTTATTCACGAAAAGATTTTTGATTTCACGAGCGCCTCGGCGCGAGTGAAATCATTTCGTTGAGTGAATAAAGGTGTTTAATTCACGTAGCGTATATATGTTTTTATTCAATTTTGACGAAATTGTAAAGAAAATGTACTTTACATTTATTTTTAAATAATTTTTTTAACTCACTAGTGACCTAAAAGAATTTTAGTTCACTGGTGAATAAAACCTTGTTTATTACGGTTGTTATGGAGTTAATAATGTCGATTTAAATTAACAAAATTGAATAATAAATAATATAACAAATTTTTTAACTCACTAGTGACCTAAAAAAAATTTATTTCGCTAGTGAATAAAACCTTGTTTATTACGGTTGTTATGGAGTTAATAATGTCGATTTAAATTAACAAAATTGAATAAAATATTTTATTTTAAATTATAATGTGTAAACAATTGACACTTCCTAAGCTTTTAACTTATTTTAACATCCATGTATGTTAAACCAAGTTAAAAGCTTAAGAAGTGCCAATTTTTTACATATTATAACATTTTTTTTAAATATTTAAACTCTAGGTAGTTTGATTTTATGTTTTCAAGTAAACATATCCTAATTTATACAATATAAACATTTATGCAATTCTATTTTAATAGCGTTCAAATTGAAGCTTCTAACAAGTGTTTCCACTCCCAGACTAAGTATGAAGTAAAATTTCGAGTTTAGAAAAGCCTGAAAATTTGGTTTGGTCGCGTAGCGCGAAGCGCGGAGCGACCAAACCAAATTTTCAGGCTTTTCTAAACTCGAAATTTTACTTCATGCGCCACGCGTATAAAACACTGAAATGTCGTGAAGTGGTAAAAATATATTCAATCTCAAGTTAATAAATTTTACAAATGTTAATTTCGTCTAAACTAAAACTTGCGTTTACAAAATTCCAACTACATTTATATTTGAGTCGCCTATTTCCAAAAAACTCAAATCCGTGGTTTTCAAATTGATTTAGGGGTTTTTGGACTCATTTCTAGATGCATAATTTAAAGATTAATCCTTGTATGTTGTGCTTAAAATATGTTATAAAAATTGAAGCGGAATTTGAATATTTGAATATTCGACCACGAATCATATGTATTAAAAATATCATGCGAATTTTCCGATTTTAAAAATAACCAATCCATTAAAAGAATTTGGCAAAATGATGCCAAAATAAATTTGATTGTCACTGAAAATAGTTTAGTTTATTAATATGAACAAGCTTTAAATCTTGCTCTCACAAAATTTGAACTTAATTTACATTGCTATATATATATAAGAAAAATCCCCGTATATTGTGCTTAAATATTTTGTAAAAATTAGGATTGGGAATTTGAATATATGAAACATATGTTTTCAAAATCTTATTCGAATTTCCAAATTTAAAAAAAAAAAATCCATAAATACAGTTTAGCAAAATATGCCGAAATAAATTTGATTGTAACTGAATATAAATTAGTTTATTAATATAAACAAGTTTAAACAAATAATTATTTAAATAAAATAAAATACTGCTGAAAGATTTCTGTCAATGGCCTTTTAAAACTCTTTTACGGTTCAATAATTCGATTATTAACTAATTAAAATAAAATATTGAATCTCATTTTATTAATTAATTAAAATAAAATAATAATGCTGGGTTTCACCAACGTCAGTTACATCGACCAATTATTATCTCAAAAAATCAATAAATTTATTTGATATTGATGTTTATGACATGAAAAATGTCTATTCTAATTGACAAATAATATTAATCTACGAATAAAATGTAATTGAAGTTGGCAAAACCGGACATCAATCTCATCTTAATGATTAATTGTAATAAAATATTATATTGATGTCCGGTTTCACCAACTTCAATTAAATCTTATTCGTTGATTGAATTTATTTGTCAATTGGAATAGACATTTACCATGTAATAAACATAAATGTCATGTGAGTTGATTAATTTTTTAACATGTATGTTACTATTACTAAATTTTATTCGATGAATAATTGGCCGATTAAATTGATGTTGGTGAAATCCGGCATTGACATAATTTTAATAATTAATTAAAATTAAATACTGAATATCATTTGATTAATTAATTAAAATAAAATATTAATTCGTATTTTAATGTTTAATTAAGAGAAAATATCGAATTTAATTTTACCAATTAATTAAAATAATATATTAATGCCCGTTTGCACCTAAGTCGATTAACTTAATCGGTGATTAGTACTTTTTAAAAACACAAACATTTTATTTACAAATTGTTTATACATCGTATATTGATGAAAGAGGCATTTTTAGGATACCTTACAAATATACAACATTCTTAGATTCTAGAATTGTGTCTTAATCAGAGGTTAAATCAATAATAATTAAAGTTAAGCAGTCGGGGTGCAAATGGGCCTGAATCTCATTTTTTTAATTGAATAAAATAAAATATTGAATCTCATTTTGAACGTCTGACTCGATTAGTATTATTATTATTATTTTAAATAAACAATTTCTGTGAATCGCGTGCAATAGGAAGGTGCAATATTACACGATAACTGTTATATTTTTTATTTTATGAAAATATACCGTTTTGTTTGTCCGTTATATTATATTTTACTTTCTAGATTTTATGTTTGTGTTTTATTTTTGTGTTTATTTTATTCCGGATGGCGTTGTTTGTTCGTATTTTTTGTTTGTTGTTTTTGTTTATAGTTTATGGTGTTTCATTTTTGTGTGTTTTGTTTTTGATTGATTTTCAGACTGTCAAGTTTCCTAAGTCTTTCTAATCGTGAAAGATTTTTTAGAAACGAAAGCCTTGCGCTTTTCCACGCCTATCTTCGCATTGTTTTTATGTTTTTTTTTGTTTGTTTTTTTGTTCTTGGGATTTTATCATGTGCAATATTATATTTATTTATAAATATACGTGTTTAAAATTAAATTCGTTTTATTGGTTGTTATTTAATTTCCTGCCATGTAGATTATTTATTATTTAATTATGTAGATGTCATTGAAACTTATAAAATTGCTTACTCTAAAAAAATATTTAATTAACGTTAAATAAAATAATAAATCAATTATCAGCATATATAATTTCGTTATAGTTTAATGCTAGTTAATTTCTACTAGACCCATACAAACACGATACTAACATTTCGTAATAATAGAATAGAATAGAATAGAATTTTATTCAAAAAATTAGTTACATACTTATATATCTATTTCGAATTCGTCATTAAAAATGAATCGACCGCACTGGTAATATAAATTAAATATCCATGAAACATACTTCAACTTATAAATAATAAATAATAAATAATAAAATTAAGTATAGGATAGGACAGAAAGAAAACAGCCAAGCAAATCAATGCAGCGAAAGTAGTAAGAATATAAAACTCTTCGATTTTGTATAGTTCTTTGTCAATTAGGAATTCTCTCAATTATTTTTTAAAGGTAAGAAAGCAAGATATGTTCTTTATGCATGTGGGCAGTTTGTTATACAGTTTTATAGCATTATATGTGGGTACTCTTTTCATATAGCGGTAATCGATGCAGAGAATACTTGATATCGAGTGTTAAAAGTTTATTTAAGTCCTGAGTCGCTTTGGAATTTAACATGAATGCTTCTCTGAAATAGTTTATGACTTTACAAACGTCAGACTCTATAATTGTGAAGCAAGAATCGACAATTATGTTGTTTGATTCTAGGTGGCTGTGGAATCAAACATAAATGTCGATTATTGTTTCAATACTATAGAATCTGACGTTTTTAAAGTCATAACTTATTTCTTTAATAATTGTTGGACACCCGATAGAACAAAATCTGTGTGTTGTTAGTTAGATTAGAACTATTAATATAATGAGGTGGTAACATCGCCTTTTTACGTGTTCCAACTTCACTCTTATTAAATTTAGAGTAGTTTGGAGGTTATGTTACACTATTTTTTGTTATATTTGTGAAAATGTATTTCTTCTACTAAATCATTTAATTAAAATGTATTTCTAGCAAGTGTTTTCAGTCCCAGATTAAGCATGAAGTAAAATTTCGAGTTTAGAAAAACCTGCAAATTTGGTTTGGTCGCGTAGCGCTACGCAACCAAACCAAATTTTTTAGGCTTTTCTAAACTCTAAATTTTACTTCATGCGCCACGGGTATAAAACTCGAATTTATTGTGAAGTGCAAAATATAAAGCTTAGATATGAACGATTATAGCCAACTCAACTTGATTTTATGTTTATCTTGCGTTAATAAATTTTAAAAATGTTGATTTCATCTAACTTAATTTTAAATAAATAAAACACTGTTTATCACTTTGTTTGTGTAACAATTGGTTTATTTTGTGACTATAGTTTCGATACTACACGTATCATTATCAAACCGTTTCTTATGGTTAAAAATATGATTTTTAATTTTTGTAAATGGTTTCATCGCTATATTTAATTTGTGTTTTGCTAAAATATTTTTAATTTTGTGAATTATATTTCCAAAGTAAATATAATGATGAAACCATTTACAAAAATTAAAAATCATATTTTTAACCATAAGACTCAGATACCAAGTATTTACAAATCAGGAATATATAAATTAACCTGTAATGATTGTAAGGGAGTGTCTATAGGTCAATCTGGTCGTAATTTTAAGACCAGACTCAGTGAGCATCTTTACTCTTTTCGGCATAGATTAATTGATAAGTCATCTTTCGCCAAACATTTGATTGAAAATAACCATTCTTTTGGCGAGGATGTACTGTCAGTTATTCACTTTGCCGAGAAGGGTAGAAAGATGGACCTCCTGGAGTCTTTGGAGATTCACAGAGCCCGCGCTAATCGGGAAATTCCCGTAATTAACGACCAGCTTGACCTTAAATACACCCCCCTCTTTAACGCTGTTATTACAAAATTTGCAAATATAAATAATGTTCCTTTGTAGTTTTTTGTTACTAACGGTTTGATAATGATACGTGTAGTATCGAAACTATAGTCACCAAATAAACCAATTGTTATACAAAGAAAGTGATAAACAGTGTTTTATTTATGTTCAACAATGTATAACGAAGTAGAAGCCTCTATAGTCAGTGAATTAACTTAATTTTACTCTATTAAAATTCGAACGTCTGCTCCAACTCCTCCACAGTAGCTATGCCCTTGATTAAGTAAGTAATATATTTTCTTTAATATTCATTTCTCTTCTGTTTTTGTAAAAAATACTGTTATAGAATTTGTAATTACGTTTTTATATGAGTATAAATGAAAACAAAAATATTAAGTATAAATGAAATTGCCAATTCTTGGTTGCAGAATACTTCAAACATTAAAAGTGCGATTCTTTTCGCAATCTACAACAAGTTAGTCTTACAAAGACTATATCAAACACTCATTAAAACAACTACTTCCCGAGCTAATGCCCCGACGAACATTGAATTATACAACAAGTGTTTGCTGTTACATACAGTAACCTACTGCAAATGTCAAATTATTCAGGCCATCTATAGACGCGTTTCGAGATTTATCTCTCACCATAGATGGCCTGAATATTTTGACCCAAATTGTTACATTTGCAGTAGGTTACTGTAACAGCATCGCAGTAGGTTACTGTAACAGTAAACACTTGTTGTATAATTCTCGTTTGCAGTATTCTGCAACCAAAAATTGGCAATTTCATTTGTACTTATGTTTGAACGGTAACGTGACCGCCAGTCTGTGTCAAATTATTTAGAGGGAATGGCAAAGCTATACTGATGAGAGATAAATCTCGAAACGCGTCTATGATGGCCTGAATAATTTAACCCAAATTGTTACATTTGCAGTAGGTTACTGTATGTAACAGCAAACACTTGTATAATTAAATGTCCGCCGGGGCATTAGCTCGGGAAGTAGTTGTTTCAATGAGTGTTTGATATAGTCTTTGTAAGACTAACTTGTTGTAGATTGCGAAAAGAATCGCACTATTAATGTTAAAAATATTAAGCTTATATTTGTTTTATTCAAGCAAAATATACACAAATGAATTATCACCAATAATATAATAAATACAAACAAAACTATTAAGCTTATAGTTATAAAAGAAAACAAAAATACTAAGCTTATATTTCCTTTATTCAAGCCAAATATACAAAAATAAATTATCACCAATAATATAATAAATACTCTTTCATTCATATTCCAGTCCTCTTCATTGTTTTTATTATTTATATTTCATTTTTTGTTTATTTCAGTCGTTAATTTGATCCTCGGTTAAGTTATGCCAGTAATCATGTCTATGATCCGGATATCTAATCATGTCCAGCCAGTGCTTAAGTCTTTGACCTTTTGAGCCCACGCCTCCAATGACTAGACCTCCTAAATAGTCGTTGCTTTTTCCGTAGTCTTTGTCCCAGACTGCCAAGTGAAGACTTTGCGTTGAAAGTTCAGTGGGTCTGGTTTCGAAAGCGAATTCTTCGTTGAAGATCGGGTTGAGGTTTTTCCATTTTACTGACGTTTTGTGCTTTCTGTGGTATGGATCAGGGCGTAAATAACTGAAAGAATAATGAAATGTCGAATAGTAAAATGGTAAATGTAATACATACGATCAGTCATTTGATTGATAAGAATTGGTCAAGGTGAGTGTAGAAAAGTAACTAGTTTTGATTGATTTTAAGAATTGCTGAAAGTGTAAAATGTGATTCTAATATATTTCTTCTGTGATCGAATTGCTAAAATTGACTAAATTTGAAAGAACTCAATGCAAAACTAGCAAACTAGTTTTGCATTTAGTTCCTTCATATTTAGTTAATTTCAGCATTTCGATCACAGAAGAAATATATAAAAATCACATTTTACACTTTCAGCAATTTTTAATTCCCTAATTTTTAGTTATTCTGATTTTATAGAAGATGATGTTTTATTATATGATTTTACATTACAGTATATAACAGCATGAATTATTTTTTTGTATTCAGTATCAAAACATTGATTATGATCGACTTTGTGTTCCAAATGTACATAGAGAATATTTCGTTATATGGTTTTATTTTACAATATATAAAAACATCAATCTTTTTTGTATTCAATATCGAAATATTGATTATGGTTCACTTTGTGTTCCAAATGTATATCTGGTTACAAATAAAATGTTGAAGGAAGGTTCTAAGAGTTTTAATTAAATAGATTATTCTTTGTTTAAGGATAATTGAGTTAATTATCAATAGTTCCAGCAATAAGTCATACGTAAATTAGATGAATTTCATTGTATTAAAAAAAAATTGCGAAAAAAAAAATAAAATTAGGCGTCTACTTAAGTGGTGTACAGGGAATTTATCTTTTACGTATGCATATGCCGATGATTGTAGTGTTTATATAAATGCTCAGGAGTTTATACGTTTTTATAAAAGTCATCAATTTTAAACTTCTGACGAATGTTTCCACTCCCAGATTAAGCATGAAGTAAAATTTCGAGTTTAGAAAAGCCTGAAAATTTGGTTTGGTAGCGTAGCGCTACGCGACCAAACCAAATTATCAGGCTTTTCTAAACTCGAAATTTTACTTTATACGCCATGCGTATAAATCACCGATTTCAAGTGACTTTCAAAATATACTCGAGTTTGATATCATATTAATAAAAATCACAAAAGTTCATTTCATTTAACCAAATCGTTCAAAATTCCTAAACAAATTGCTCATGTTTTGAAACTGCATGATTTAGTGAGACGAATTGTTTGTAAACTTTATTAACGTAAGAACAAAGCAGTATATTTCGAACTTTCTTTGAAATCAGTGTTTTATACGCGCGGCGCATGAAGTAAAATTTCGAGTTTCGAAAAGCCTGAAAATTTGGATTGGTCGCTTCGCTTCGCTACGCAACCAATCCAAATTTTCAGGCTTTTCAAAACTCAAAATTTTACTTCATGCTTAATCTGGAAGTTTAACCCTCTTAAAAGTTTCAAATTGAACACTTTTATAAAACTTACGAATGCCTGAATATTTACATAGAAGTGTATATTATAAATGAAAAATTCCCTGTATATGAAAATTTAGTAAAGTATACAAAATATTTTTGTTGGTCAACATATTTAAAATTAAATTTAAATTATTGTTAGTTAATAGATAATAGATAATTAGATAATATCATGCTACTTACAGTTTGACGAAAGGATCTGAAAATCCGTTGTTATCCATTGGAAGCAGATTAGCACATCTGACTATGGTGACCAATAATGCTCTCTTTTTGGTACTGTAGCATAAAGAAATTAAAATCTGTCCTCGAAGCCATAAATCGTCAAACCAATCGTTTAAATCTGGTCCAGGATTTGGACCTTTACGATCAGGATGCAATTTTTCCAGAGGTAGCGTTAACTGAGAAAAGCAAATACGAATATACTAAATTTTTGTGAAATATTATAGGTAATATTTCGTGTTCCTATAATTTAATAACAAAATTATATAGAATATCCCTTTGGAAATAATACAACTATGTTTTGCATTTGATAATGGAGTTTAAAAAAGCGTCCATTTGCTTATATCACCCACAAAATGACAGCCAATTTCATTTACAGGGAATTTTTCTTTCAAGTATACATTCCTAATTCATGTAAATGTTTAGGCATTTGTTTTTTATAATTCAATTTGAAACTTTTAATGAGTGTTTCCGCTCCCAGGTTAGGCATGAAGTGAAATTTGAGTTTAGAAAAAAACCGAAAACTAAGCGACCAAACCAAGTTCAAAATTTTCTGCTTTAGAATATTGTTTTAGCAGTATATTTTGATATGTAAAGTTTAAATAACTTTACATATCAAAATATACTGCTTAAAGAATATTCTAAAGCAGTACATTTTGAACTTGGTTTGGTCGCTTAGCTTTCGGTTTTTTCTAAACTCGAATTAAATAACACTTGGTATTATTGTTTCACAATTTTTTAATTTAAATAACTTTACATATTCTGATGTTTCACCAAGTGCCAGATAAGAAATTAATTCAAGAAAGTATATTTTGAACTTAACGATATTTCAGTGTTTTATACGCGTGGCGCATAAAGTAAAATTTCGAGTTTAGAAAAGCCTAAACATTTGGTTTGATCGCTCCGCTTCGCGGGAATGGGAATTCGGATGGGAATGCTTACTCTTAAAAGAAAAGTTCCCTGTATATGAGTAAAGTTTTAATTAGTGGTTTATGTTACCATAACGTTCTCTTAGTGTTTACTTTAATTATCAAAGCCTATCTACCCAACCCTTATTATCCGTAGACTTATATAATACATATACTCTCCAACAAAGTCCTCTAAAGCCCTTGGCGATTTACCCCAATTGATTGACAATACCCAGACATAATTTACTAAATCGGATATCTTTATGAACTTTAATAAAGCAAATAATTTAACAAACTCAATATTCGTCTTATGATGATGATGATGTAGAAATCGCAGTACAAGAAATAATTTTTTAAAAGGTAATACTAATTGCAGTTTTCGTAGTTTTACAAAAAAAGAACGTTAACTAACAAAAGTAAATTAGAGTGAAAAACTTTAAACCGATTCTTTGATTGTTGATTTTGTAACTAAGAATGCCATTTCAATAAACATCTCTCGTTGAAATGTAAGTTAATGAAACTAAATTGAATTGAAATGTATTACACAAATGAAACAGTTTTAACAGTTTGAATTGTATTAGGTTAGATTAGATCATTTTATGAATATATCGCGTTTTCAATAAAAAAAAAAAACCTCTAGAATGGCAATCTTTTTTTGAAATTTAAGTTGGCTACATGCTTTAGGAATTGCCATATAAAACGTCAGACATAATAATTATAATGTATAATTTCAGAATTGCCAACCTACAATATATTCCATGGCACTCTAGAGGTTTTATTTAATTGAACATATGATATAATTCCAATATATTTAGGTAAAACAAAGCGATAAGACATAGTCGCTAATAAAACTGAATTAAAATTAATATCGACTTCTTGCAAAAGTTTAGTGACGTTGAGACTTTTTCAAATATTCATTGAAACAACTACTTCTCGAGCTAATACCCCGACAGATATTGAATTAAACAATGAATATTTGAATTACACAACAGATTTACTGTTCTGTGCATAATTTACTGAGTTTTTCTATTGCATTTCACTTTACATCGAATATGTATCCCTTTATCTCAAATATATTTCCCATTTATCAAATACATTTCCCTATATACCACTACATTTCCCTATATGTCCAAACCTTATCATTTGTCAATTACATTTCAATTGTCAGAAAAATTGCTGCAGTTCGTCAAAAAATGCATGTTAGGGTGAATCCATTTGAAATGGTCCAGAAAAAAATAATTTGGTTGCTTGACCATTTGAGAAAAAAATGATATTTTTATCATCAATTACATATTGAATAAGTAGTTAAAAACAGTTTTTAAATTTTGTTTAGAGTCAACTATCTTTGTTTCACCGCGCATGCTGGTTTTTGAGCTTGTAAGCTCTTGCGGAAAACTAATTTCCTCAGGACTGGTAAGTCATAGACTAATCATTCAAACACCATTATTTTCCTTACAATCTGCTCTACCTTTTATGTCCTTTTTAAGATTTAATTATTTTTAGGTCCAATACTTGAAAACTGCTATTGAAAACAGCTGTTTTCATTTTTCAAGAGGCCGCTTTTGAGGGTCATTTTTGAGTATAAGGAGATGTAGAGGGCTATTCAAATAGAAGGAACAGATTTCAAACATTTATTTCTTCCAAATTACAAAAGGAAGAACTAAAACTCCAACGTTCCTAGACAGACAAAAGTTTAAAATTTTAACAGTCCAAATTGTATATTTTACAAGAAAACTGAATTTACACATACGCCTGCTAACATTGATTTTATTGACCACAACCTAAAAACATAAAGCCCTGCTAAATGTGTAGGTTTATTCATCGATGATAAATTAAAATGGCAAGACCATATCATATATCTATCAAAGAAATGAAGTAAGGCGTGTTTTATACTGAGAAATCTAAAAGAGTGCGTTAATTTTGAAATCCTAAAAATGGTTTACCACTCGAACTTTGAAAGTTTGCTGCGTTACGGTATAATACACTGGGGTAGCTCTACACGGGTGGATCACACTTTTAGAATTTAAAAGCGCACTCTTAGAGCTATGCTGGGCAATAAACCCACAATATTATGTAGAACCTGATTCCAAAGTAGTGATTATTACTCACAGTATACGCTGTGTATATACTGGAAAGTTTGCTTTTTGTTAAGAACAACATTGGGGTCGCCCACAATACCAACACACACACACAGCCATGATACACGTCATAAAATCAAATTTGTTTATCCAATTCACAAATCCTCATTTATGGAAAAAAGCCCTGAGTATGGAGATTACAAATTCTATAATCGCTTGCCAAAATGCCTTAAAGAGGAAAATAGTATTAAATTTTTAAAAAAGAATAATTGAGATGCTAGTAAAACTAGAACCTTCAGTTTAGATGAATATTTCGTAAGCAAATGAAATTAAGAATGAAACATTTAATTTCAACCTTTTGTAGTTGTTTTTCCTACATAGAGATAAATAAAAATAGAAATAGAGATAATTCTAATCTTCAAACACTGATGACTAACTTAAGTTCGATAGTTTAGGTAATAGCAGAGTTTCTGCGATGATTTTGATGTTACATAAAATAATTAATGGAGATGTTGATTGTCCAGATATTGTCTCCCAATTAGCCTTCTATTTCAATGCAGAAAATAGATTAACTCGCTACCGTCCATTATCCCGAATACCATTTCAGAGAACTAATTACATCATGAATAGCTGCTTTAGTAGGTTTTTACGTCTTGCTAACCATTTTTCAGTAAATCCCAGCTTTGATTTGTTCTCGATGTTACGATGCAAATTGTTCCGACACTTAAAAGTTAACGTCGTAAATGAAAATATTATGTAATTAGTAAATGAATCTTAAGTTATTTTGTTATATTAGATTTATTTATGTTATCGCATTTGTTTACCAACTATTTTACTTTATTTCTTTCATTTTATTTTTATATATTTATATTAAATAATTTTTTCTTTTACCAACAATTTTTGCGTAAATTTGTTTAATTTCAAATTTATGGTAATTTTTGTTATTTTATTTGTAAAAATGGATTTCTGTTAATAAATATACATTACATTACATTATTTGACGCAATTTTCTATTTTAAGTACTTATCTGTTATTTTGTATTGTATTTTAATAGAAATAAAAATATTAAAATAAATAAATAAAATAATTTTATACATCTTCACATGAAACAAAAAAAACTCTATTAAGTATTGTTAAAGAATTCATTTGAAGTGTAGTTTTAAATTCTCAAATATAACTCTAAAACTAGTCTTTCTATTTATTACATACAACAACTAAAATTATCTACCCTCCATTGATATTATGAATATCTAAAGTTTCCATACATTAATTTGAACTTTGCTTAGACTTTTACTAAAAAAGTTACCTGAAGTTTATTAATGGCCAAAATAACTTTATAGTTTAATAAATTAACCTTTAGTAATCATTTTTGATTATTCAATACAGAAAATCAAAATAATCTATCCAGAATAGAAAAGGTTAGCATTTAAAATGAAACAGTTTATAAATTAATTAGATTTTCGAAAACTCACCCGATATTTATTAATTGTGCATATTTATCTCAGAACTAACAGCTTTTTAAACAGACAAAAATAATCAGTCTAAAAATGATGGAACCATTTAAATTGATAAATCGCAAAATCGAAACAAAAATGAAATTAAAAAGGTAAATTATAAAAAATAAGAAAAATTCTGAAAATTATTAACAAATGAACATAAAAATTAATGCTTAGGCATTTATTACTCAAAGGATTTAATTTTCATGTTCATTTGTTAAAAATTTTATTATTTGCAGATTTTTTTTTATTTTTTATAATTTAGCTTTTTAATTTCATTTTTGTTTCGATTTTGCGGTTTATTAATTTAAATGATCACATCATTTTTGCCGACATTCGCTGTTATTATAAAACTGTTAAATTTGTAACTTCTAACAAGTGTGGTCCACTCCCAGATTAAGCGTGAAGTAAAATTTCGTGTTTAGAAAAGCCTGAACGTTTTGATTTGGACGCGTAGCGTCAAATCCAAATTAAGGCTTTTCTAATCTCGAAATTATACTTCATGCGCCACGCGTATAAAACACTGATTTAGTGTGAAGTTCAGATTAGTACACTTAGCTTGATTTTATGTTTGATTTCACGTAATAAATTATTTCTGCCAGGCTTTTCTAAACTAGAAATGTTACTTTATGCTGATTCAAGGATTAAAAACACTCGTTAGGAGGTTAAAATTATTAACAACTTATACATCGGGAAACATTCATTGTATGTAAAATAACATATTGCTTTGGTATTTTTACAAACTGCCGACCCCTCTACATAATAGTATATTACGTAACGAGAGTGGTATGCAGCATATTACATATGAGCGGACATGTTGCGCACGAGCCGCGTAGCGGCGAGTGCAGTATTCCGCAAGTATGTAATTGCCATACCACTCGAGAAACGTACGATACTTTACCTACGCCCTAACAAAATTAATAATGAGCATGAAAGAACAACTTATTTATTGTAAAAATTGTTAATAGTCCCATGACAATGATGAAAACTAAATTACTACTTGATCAATATACAAGGAATAAAACTGTACGACGTTCGTTGTTTTTTAAAAGAGTTTAATTTGAAGCTTTAAACGAGTGTTTTCCACTCCCAGACTAAGCATGAAGTAAAATTTCGAGTTTAGAAAAGCCCCGTGAAAATTTGTCGAGGGTCGCGCAGCGACCCGAGACAAATTTTCTGGGCTTTTCTAAACTCGAAATTTTACTTCATGCGCCACGCGTATGAAACACTGATTTCAAATGAGGTTCAAATATACATAGAGTTTACAATATTTTAGGTTTTTTAGCGTGGCGCATGAAGTAAAATTTCGAGTTTAGAAAAGCCCAGAAAATTTGTCTCGGGTCGCTGCGCGACCCTTGACAAATTTTCACAGGGCTTTTCTAAACTCGAAATTTTACTTTATGCTTAGTCTGAGAGTGGAAGCACGTAATGTACTTGTCAAAGCTATTACGTGCATGTGCACGTAATGTCAATCATACTTGTCAAGATGACAGTGTGGAATGATGCGGTTACTAGATAGGTCGTAGGTAAAACAGTACTTACCCCGACGTATTGAGCCGTTTAACATTTTTTCAACATTTTACAAATTCATTAATTCGTGTTTTTAATCATTCCACTTGATCTTCTGGTAATTCTGCTTAAAATTGCTTCTATTTTTACAAAATTTTGGAATATCATTCTCAAAAGTTAAATAAGAATATTACCGTCGTCGCCGTCAATTTACGAGTGGTGTTTGGGTAATCTCAAAAAAAAAACAATTGAATATATGCATACGAAATTGAATTTGTGTTCAGTATGTGTTCAGACGCGTTTCGAACTTCAAGGTCCTCGTAAGTGCGGTCCGACCCAGTGCTGAGGAATACTGAACATTTCTCACTATATCGATGCCACTATGGAGCATTAGATGGCGTTAGCTATCGAATCCATTAATAGTTTTCACATATTGGCTTGATATAATCAGAAATGTTCAGTATTCCTCAGCGCTGGGTCGGGACCACACTGACGAAGACCTTGAAGCCCGAAACGCGTCTGTGGGTATCTGGTGCCGTTATACTGAACACAAATTCTATTTTGATATTTGTTTTCTGGTTTCACAAACAGACTTTAGCTCGTTCGTGGACGAAACAGTGACCTGTATATGCACTTTGTGCATTCGTGTAATTGACGATGCCACTATGGAGCATTAGATGGCGTTAGCTATCGAATCCATTAATAGTTTTCATATGCATACGAATTGAAGTTTGCGTATGCGAATCTTTTCAAATAAACCTATTATTGAAAAGTCATTCGCAAATGCCGAATTGTGTGACGAAAAATTTCAAGTAAACCCCTTCAGCTCTGATATGTACTAAAAGTCAAATTATGTATTTTGAAGAATCCTAAATCTGTCTATAAAGAAATATTGTTCAAGCTGTATACATTTTAAAATATTAAAGTTACATTTTATGAATAGCGGTATAAAATGAATAAGAAAAAATAATATTCAGTGCGCTATACGCCCTAGTAATCTACTTACATAAATTGTATTCTGAACCTTAAGCTTCGCCAACGCCACCCTTATCTCCCCCATATAATCATGCCCATACTTATCATCATCCACCATCAGCACATGCAGCGACTTCGTCGCCAGATCATTCTCGGTAATCTCATAAAACGTGAGATTCTCATTAAACTCCGGGTTCCTCGACTTGTGCACCGTCTTCGTCCTCAACCTGGTGGATACGTTCCCGCTGGGAAGGATATTCAATTTGCAGAATGGATCCGCGAGGCCGTTTATATCCATCGGTATCAGGTTTTTCGCCCTGTAGACGGTGCAGTGAAGTGTCGATGTAACCGGATCGTAGGTTAACGAGAGTTCCATGATGCCCAGGCTTGTGTCGAGGGATTTGTTCTCTTCGATGGGGTTCTTGAAGATGGAGCTGCTGAGGCTGGAGGTGCTGGGGGAGACGCGGTCGTCGCTACGGACATCCGAGCCCCAGTAATCGGAGAGGGAGCGGCTGGCTAATGAGTCCCGTCTAGAATTCCGGGAGGTTTCGGAGCCGTCGCCGGAGAAGCTGTCTGTGCGGAGGATTTCCATACTGTTTTCGTCCCAATACTTAACATCTAAACAATTAAGTGTGTAAAAATAATATGGGAAAACAGCACTTAACTTTGTTTTACTACTATTATTTAAAGTTTTACAGTGATTATAGTTTCGACTACAAGCTTATCAAATTTACGTTAATAATAAATAGTTTGTAGTCGAAACTATAGTCACAGTAAGAGTTAAAATAAAAGTGGTAAGAGAAAGTTTAGTGTTTTTAATATTATTTTTATAAAGATGTACCACAAAATATATGCCAACCAAATCAAAGATTTAATTACTTTTATTATTTATGATCGAATTCTTAAAAAAGAGATCTAAAATGTAAGCTGTCTAGCCATAGAGGGATTTAGAGGAAACAATAAATGAATATAAATACAATTATGAGGATTTAAAAAACAAAGGTATCAACCTAACAAATAAAAGAAAAAAATCTCAATCCATTCACATACATAGAAATTATCATATAAAATAAAATGGTGATGTGTTTATTTGACGTGCTAAATTTATTTCACTCTAACCAATTGGTTCAAGATTTCATTTGAAATCAGTACTTTATACGCGTGGCGCATGAAGTAAAATTTCGAGTTTAGATAAGCCTAATTTGGCTCGGGCGCGTAGCGCAGCGGAGCGATCGTGGACATTTATATAGTTTCGTAAATAAGAAAAAACGTAGTGTTTGCATATCTACATATACCAATTATACGCTGTACATCTTTAGATATTCGTTTCTTAAAGAGTTCAATAATGAACTTTGATTGAACTTGAAAAAAAAACAACAAATGTCGAAAAATTTGCAGCGTATGCATACGTGGAATTTTTTTTTTTAACATATGCTGTAAATTTTCAGACATTTGATGCTTTTTAAAAGAGTGTTTTCCACTCCCAGACTAAGCATGAAGTAAAATTTCGAGTTTAGAAAAGACTGAAAATTTGGCTCAGGCGCGTAGCGCAGCGGAGCGACCCAGCCAAATTAGGCTTTTCTAAACTCGAAATTTTATTTTATGCGCCACGCGTATAAAATACTGATTTAATGTGCAGTTCAGAATATACATGTTTAGTATTATATATTGCTTTATTAGTTAACTTTTAACTTCACTTGAAATCAGTATTTTATACGCGTAGCGCATGAAGTAAATTTTCGAGCCTGAAAATTTGGGTTGGCCGCCAAATTTTCAAGCTTTTTAAACTCAAAATTTTACTTCATGCTTAATCTGGGAGTGGAAAACACTCGCTTAAAGCTTTAAATTGAACTCATTTAAAAAGCAACGAATGTCGGAAAATTTGCAGCATATGTGTACTGAAAAGAAAAATTCCACATATGCATACGCAACGAAATGTTACTTCATGCGACACTGTTTTATACGCTAAAACGAGTGTATTTCATGTGAAGTTTAAAATATACTACTTACTTTACAATATTTAGTGTTTTATACGCGTGCCACATTGAGTAACATTTTGAGTTTAGAAAAGCCTAAATTTGAACGTTCAGGCTTTTCTAAATTAGAAATTTTATATCAAGCTTAATCTGGGAATGGAAAACACTCGTTCGAAGCTACAATTTTAACTTTTGATAAAAATATATATATTTACAGAATAAACATTGTAATTGGGTATGTATACTTAAAAGAAAAACTCCCTGTATTTTTTAAATTATTATTTCTTTAGAATTATGTTTTTTTATTATTATCAAAACAAGTTAGTTTATTTGAATTAAATAGAATGTGCTTTACACATATATTAAATATTTAATTTCCCGATTGCAGCTGACTGCAAAAGTTATGTCATTAACTCTGTTAGCACTTAAAAAACAAAATATTAGCGGTACAACTAATGAAACAACAGCCAACTATTGTCTGATTTAAGAGCTTACACATTTTGTAATAATTTGAAACTGAATAGAAAATGTGTAAATATACCCCATAATATATTTTAAAAAGCAAGCTACATATTGACATTTTATTTATTTATTTATTTAACGGATTCACCTTTTTTATAATTGCTTACAATATATATATATATATATATATATATATATATATATATATATATATACAAAATTTCCTAAAGTAGAATAAATAATATGATCTAATCTAAACATGTACAGATAATTTAAAAAGTAATTTCTCTTAAAATTGAGAAAAATGTATGATCAATTTTTCTAAATGCCTAAGTACAGCACACATTTTTGATGCATTTAAATGATTATTTATATAATTTAAATACTAGAATTTAAAAATAATCGTATGTATGGAACACCCTGTACATTTTATTGCCAATCGATACAGAAGTTTATTCTTAGCAAAAAAAGTTACAATACATCATTACAAATAAATAATTAACAAGAAAGTTATTCACTTATTTCGGTTTTGTTCAATACAACCAAGAAGCCCTTAAAACAAAAAAAGGATTCTAAGAAATGACTAACACAAAGTTTGTTTTTTGTATCTGTCAGTAAAATTCTCATTTAAAGTGATTTTTGTTATACAAAATTGAATCCTTTCAGGGATTCTTGATATTATTAAAAGAAACAGTAATATATATTTTTTTTATTAGTGCTTTAACAATTGTTTTACACACGTCAATAATACATATAATATAAAAATAGTAGTAACAATATATATAATAATCGTAAATATGAATAATAGTATCTATACCTATGTGACAAAAAAATTAAAAAAATAAAAATCAGAATATGTGAATAACTTTCCTATTCGGGGTTATAACGATGTTAAGAATGATCTTACTTATACGCCAGTAATAAAATATGCAGGGTGTTACGTTTCAAACATGTATATTTTATAAATATTTTTAAAATACGTTTAATTTTTTTTCCGATTTGACCATTAAATTTCCTACTACTTTGCTCATTTAACCGACTCTTTAGCTGAAATAATAATAAAGTGACTAAAGTTGCGCCCTAAATTCTAAACAACCTGTATATTTTATTTAAAATAATGATTTTTTGCATGAAATAATGCTTTTCTTCTCAAAATATTGCTTTTTTTGCTTAAATTGGTGCTTTTTTATGCGCTTTTTTTCAATTTTTTTGTGCTTAAAAATCTGAAGTCTACTGATGAAGGATAATCTCGTCTATAGATAGCCTGAATAATTTCACCTAAACTGTTTATTTACAGTGGGTTACTGTATGTAACAGCAGACACTTGTTGTGTAATCCAATGTCCGTCGGACTATTAGCTCAGGAATAACTACTTCCCGAGTTAATACCCCGACGGACATTGGATTACACAAGTGTCTGCTGTTACATACAGTAAAGTAATGTAAATGTAACAATTTTGGTCAAATTATTCAATGAGTTTTTGATATAGTCTTTGTAAGACTAATTAGTTGCAGATTCAGTACTTTTTTTGGAAAAAATAAAATCGAAAATTGTCAATCAAATTGACAAATGTGCGGGAATGTCAAACGAAATTTAATTAACGTCGACATAGCTCAACTGGCTAAAACGCAAAAAGCGATAATAAAGACCCGTTTAGAGACGGTATTAGCATTAGAGAAATTGATAATAAAGTGCATGTCAACAAAAGCAACATCTTGTTGGCCAAGAAAAAAATTATTAATGATTTCGATAGCTAACGCCATCTAATGCTTCATAGTGGCATCACGTCTGTGGGCACCTGCTGCCGGAATACTGAACACAAATTCAATTTTTTCAAGAAAAAAATTGTTGTTACCTGCACCTGACAAGTTTGTTTTACAAGAAAAAAATACGATATTTTAGAAATGGCTGAAGTTCCCTGCTCTACTTGTTTTTTCTCTTACAACTGTACGCGACCAATCCAAATTTTCAGGCTTTTCTAAACTAGAAATTTTACTTCATGCTTATTCAAGAAATGGAAACACTCATAAGATGCTTCCAATTGAACGCTTTCCAAAATCAACAAATTCCTGGAAATTTACAACGTATACATCGGGATATATGTATACTTAAAAAATAAACTCCTTGTATGTTACGGAATTCCTCATTTATTTTCTGCTGAATAATTTTTTTCATCTTCAGAACTGATAGCCATTGATTTGTTTCACTATTTATGATATAAAAGTTGAAACTCTTCAACATTTGCTAAACAGTGAAACAAATGAACACGGTTTGATTTCCTTTCCTTACTAATTTATTTTTCACTGTTAAATATACATTTTGAGTACTCTTTTTCAAAAACAGTTATTGAAATAGAGTACATAGTACTCGAAATGTACATCTAACAATAAAAAATAAATTGGTGAAGAAAGAAAATTAAACCGTGTTTTATTAGTGATTGATTATTTCACATAACTCAAAACACACAGTGAATCTAATACTTAAGTTTACTATATTGAAGTATATTTTAGGAAACAGTTAATAAAAAGAATGCATAACATGACCCCAAACAACCTCCCAATCCATTTACAAACCCCTAGGCAAGAATTCCTTGTTAACCCAAAAACATCCCGATACACTCAAATAACGAAATTAGGGTCTTATAGTATTAGGAAAGGGTCTTGTACTACAAAGGAAGGCAATTTACTTGTGTCCGTTAACTGACCTAAATTGACGTTGCTCATGTACTGGCGCAGCGGTTCCAATTCTTTGGAGATGTGCGACTCCGTGGAGCTAGTCTGTCGGGAATACACGTGCGGTTCGTTGCCATCGATCACTTCTGAAATAAAAGAGAAGTTGTTCACAAAAAATATGAAAAACCATTATTTTTAATTCGGGGCCGGATCTCCCCAAGCACGTAATACTGCCCGCCGGGGGTTAAAGTGGAATCAAGCTGGTAAACATTCAAACAATGGTATGCTTTTAATGTTCTTTTTTTTCGTTTCGTAACCCCCACGTGGGAGTTCCATTGTGAGTTATTGAATACTGTTCAAATGTTTTCTGAGGGCCTCTCCAAAATATCTAAACCAGCAAATTTTGAAGAGAGACACCCTCTACAAGCGCGGGAGCATAATGGAAGAAAAGAAACCACAATTTATGGTGTGATGATGTTACAATTTATGACTTTATCTGTTTGAATAGCAGGTAGTTTCCCTTTTTGCCCTTTAAAGCGTTTTAAACGGTCATTCATGTTCATTTGATGACTCCAACAATTTAACTCATTAATCAATATGTTATGCAATGGTATTATTTGGTTACGTTTTAATCAAATCGATTAAATAGAGCACGCTAATCTAGCAATAAAAAAAATGCAAAATAAGGTTATGATATGAGTTTAAAACGTGTTCAAAACATGTTTAAAACACGTTTAAAACGTGTTTAAAACAGAATACACAGGGCGTTTTTCTTTTGAGTATACATACCCCGATAATTACAGCGTTTTAAAAGTTGTGGGAAATCGTTGTTTTAATGCGGTTAATTTGAGGCTTTAAACGAGTGTTTTCCACTCCCAGACTAAGCATGAAGTAAAATTTCGAGTTTAGAAAAGCCTAAAAATTTGGATTGGCCGCGTAGCGAAGCGGAGCGGCCAATCCAAATTAGGCTTTTCTAAACTCGAAATTTTACTTCATGCGCCACGCTTTAAAACACTGATTTACAGTGAAGTTAAAAAAAACACACACTTACAACAACGGTTATAGGCAACCTAATATACGTTAGAGTTTATGGGTTGCCTATAATCACTGCTTTAAACAATTTTTTCAGCGCAGAATTTGACTCACGTTTTATCCACATTTACATATTAGATTGCTAAAGCCGTATATTTTAAACATTACGATATTTCAGTGTTTTATACGCGTTGCGCATGAAGTAAAATTTCGAGTTTAGAAAAGCCTAATTTGGATTGGCCGCTCCGCTTCGCTACGCGGCCAATCCAAATTTTCAGGCTTTTCTAAACTCGAAATTTTACTTCATGCTTAGTCTGGGAGTGGGAAGCCCTCGTTTAAAGATTCAAATTGAAATCTTGAACAAAAAACAACGAACGTCGAAAAATTTACAGTGAATGCTTATGTATACCTGAAAGAAAAAATCCCTGTATTTAAAAACCACATTTATGCAGACACAGTTTTATTGTAATAAAATGTTATGTTTGATAATGTAATTTGAAATATCTTTAACAATTTAGCTAGAATTTAAAAACAAACAAAAAACTTTAATGAAGTAATATAAAATATAATTTAGCAAATATTTATTTTTAGCAGTTAAGATAATAAATAAACGGTTTTAAACAAATCCAACGTTTAAAACATGTTTTAAACAAATTTAAGATTTAAAACATGTTTAAAACAAAACCGTTTAAAACATGACGGCTGCTTTTAAACATGTTTAAAACACTATTTTAAAACAAAGTGTTTTAAACATAACAACCCTGGTTATGATCGATCATCTAACGAGTGTTACCAATCCCAGATTAAGCATGAAGTAAAATTTTGAGTTCAGAAAAGCCTGAACATTGGGCTCGGGCATAGCGCAGCAGAGCGACTGAGACAAATTAGGCTTTTCTAAACTTGAAATTTTACTTCATGCGCGACTCGTATAAAACGCTGATTTAATGTGAAATGGTCTATAACCAACCAATTAGCAAGTGAAATAAGTTTAGTACGACAATCATCAATTCTTTAAATGACGGAAAAAGTGCTATAATGAACATATTTATGATTTTTGTATTAACGACGTGAACACTACTGTCAATAGCACTGCTCAAAAATTGACAGCAGATGGCGTTCACATTGTCAATTTATATGTAAATTACACATGACTACTAAAATGGTTAAAGATGTTTAGTTTTCTTCTGGATTTTAAACAGCACAATCAATTTACATTTATAATAGTCGTTTTGTGAGTACAATAGACAAGACCTACTGCCAATAGTCTTGTCTATTGTCTATGGCGTTCACGTCGTCAACCTAAATGTAAATTACATATGACTATTAAAATTTCCAATTTATAGTGCAATTTGAAATCCAGAAGAAAACTAACCATTTTTATTCATTTTAATAGTCTCATATGTAATTTACATTTAAAATACTACTCAAAAATTGGCAGCAGATGGTGTTCACATCGTCAATTTATATGAAAATTGCATATGACTACTAAAATGGTTATAGAAGTTCAGTTTCCTTCTGGATTTCAAAATGCACAACCAATTGATATTTATAATAGTAATTCTGTGAGTACCATCGACAATGCTATTGGGAGTAGATGGCGTTCACGTTTTCTGGATTTTCTTTTGGATTTTCATATTTTTTTTTAAGAATATTTTTTTCTGAATTCAATGATGTATCACACTTATAGTTTATTATACAGGCTGAGCGAAACTCGATGTCTCCGCCCTATTATATGAAAAGGCAGAACGATAGAAAAATCTGAAATCTAAAATCAAATGACAACAAAACAATATTTTTTAACCATTAGTTTAATTATTGACAGGTGCGGCTTTGGTATTTGCTTCCAAAGGCTACTTTTTTAAGTCGTGACAATTTGGAATTTTTGATAATACTTTTTTTTAAGTTTGATTTTAATTTTTTAACGAAACAAGATAGCAATTTTTTTTCTCTACAAAGTTCAGAAAAATTAGCTCTTTTGAAATATCCTAAAATATAGATATGTTTCTGGGGAAAAAATATTCGATGACGTCATTACTTCACTTTCAAAATTTAGAAAAATATGCAGTTTTGGATTAAAATGAACCTTACTCAATCCCAATTATGAACCTCTTTTCAGATTTTTTCTATCGGTTTTCCTTCCCTTTTAATAGAGCTGAGACATCAAGTTTCTCACCTTGCACATTTTATATGTAAAATGTTAATCTTTTGTTTTCGTAAAGATTCCCTTGGAAACAGTTGAGTAACTCACTTATTTGACAACTCCTAAGGCCCATAATTTGCTTTCATATCACCCCTGAAGACGGCCATCCAACGATACATATTTTACCAATTGTGATGTATTTTAAACTAACGAGTGTTTTCCACTCCCAGACTCAGCATGAAGTAAAATTTCGAGTTTAGAAAAGCCCCGCGTAGAAAATTTGTCGAGGGTCGCGCAGCGACCTGAGACAAATTTTCACGGGGCTTTTCTAAACTCGAAATTTTACTTCATGCGCCACGCGTATACACCACTGATTTACAGTAAAGTTAAAATATATAAAGTTCAGATGTGATGATCAATATTTACCGAGATGTAAACGTCAGATACGTTTTAAAAAATTCTATTGACCAAAAATTGTACACGTAAACATAATTTCGACTTTATTTTACAAATGTCGTATTAATTATAATTACATTTTAAATAATTTCATAAATATCAAATAAATATTCCTATCAAAACCACCCCAAGTCGGACAAAAGATAACGCTACGCGCTGGCTGAAAACAAATAGACTTCTTACTACCTGCTAATATCGGCTCCGTCAACTTGGCCCCCCACTTTCAATTTTTCAGAAAAACATCATTGCACAGAAAAGCCCTTAGCTAGCACAGGCTAGCACAGCCAAAATTAGAGCAAGCACACAAATAGTAAAAAAGTTATAGGGGTTTCAAATATGGGGGGCTAAGTTGACGTTTGCCCCCCACTTTTGATTTTTCAACTTTTTTTATATGATTTGGATTCCTCAGAGCTAGCACAGGCTAGCACAACCAGATTTAGAGCAAGCACAACCCCAACAACCCCTGAAAAATACAAAATTAGTTTGTACCCCAGCCCCCCACTTTAATATTTTTTGATTATTTCTAAAGGAATCTGCAGCTTAGAGCAAGCACAGGCAGAATATGCAAAAATTATTTTAAAAAATAAAATGGTTAAAAAGATATTTCAATTTTAATTATCAACCGTGAGCTTTCAAATCCTGTATGCGTAATTCCGTTGACAATAATAACAATGTTGACAATAACTTTGCCATATACTTAAATAACAGTTTAAAACATTGCTTTCAAATGCTGTGACCCGGAAAGCAAGCACATTAAAGACAGTGACGTAGTGAGTTATTAATGACCAACCCTCGAATAATTTAAAATGTAATAACTCCACCAAATACTAACAGATTTCAAAAATTCTTTCAAAATATAAATGAATAATGCATTGGTAATAAATGCTGTGACTAAGAAAGCTAGCACAAGAAAGACAGTAGCGTAGTGAGTAATCAATATTTAACCCTGGCATAATTTAAAATGTAATAACTCCACCAAATACCAACCGATTTCAAAAATTCTTTTAAAATATAAATGACCAATGCATTGGTAATAAATGCTGTGACTGAGAAAGCTAGCACAGTAAAGACAGAGGCGTAGTAGGTAATCAATATTGAACCTCCTAATAATTTAAAATGTAATAACTCCACTAAATACAGCGAGATTTCAAAAATTCTTTTAAATTATGAATCACTAATGCATTGTTAATGAATGCTGTGACTAAGAAAGCTAGCACAAGAAAGACAGTAGCGTAGTGAGTAATCAATATTTAACCCTCGCATAATTTAAAATGTAATTACTCCACGAAATACTAACAGATTTCAAAAATTCTTTCAAAATATAAATGACCAATGCATTGGTAATAAATGCTGTAAGTGAGAAAGCTAGCACATAAAAGACAGTGGCGTAGTAAGTAATCAATATTTAACCCTCAAATAATTTAAAATGTGATAAGTCCACTAAATACAAAGAAATTTTAGAAATTATTTTAAATTATAAATCACTAGTGCATTGTTAATAAATGCCGTGACTAAGAAAGTTAGCAGAAGAAAGACAGTAGCGTAGTGAGTAATCAATATTTAACCCTCGCATAATTTAAAATGTAATAACTCCACCAAATACAAACAGATTTCAAAAATTCTTTCAAAATATAAATGACTAGGGCATTAGTAATAAATGCTGTGACTAAGAAAGCTAGCACAGTAAAGACAGAGGCGTAGTAAGTAATCAATATTTAACCCTCGAATAATTTAAAATGTAATAACTCCACTAAATACAGAGAGATTTCAAAAATTCTTTTAAATTATGAATCACTAATGCACTGTTAATAAATGCTGTGAGTAAGAAAGCTAGCACAAGAAAAACAGTAGCGTAGTGAATAATCAATATTTAATCCTCGCATAATTTAAAATGTAATAACTCCACCAAATACCAACAGATTTCAAAAATTCTTTTAAAATATAAATGACCAATGCATTGGTAATAAATGCTGTGACTAAGAAAGCTAGCACAGGAAAGACAGAGGCGTAGTAAGTAATCAATATTTAACCCTCGAATAATTTAAAATGTAATAACTCCACTAAATACAGAGAGATTTCAAAAATTCTTTTAAATTATGAATCACTAATGCACTGTTAATAAATGCTGTGAGTAAGAAAGCTAGCACAAGAAAAACAGTAGCGTAGTGAATAATCAATATTTAATCCTCGCATAATTTAAAATGTAATAACTCCACCAAATACCAACAGATTTCAAAAATTCTTTTAAAATATAAATGACCAATGCATTGGTAATAAATGCTGTGACTAAGAAAGCTAGCACAGGAAAGACAGAGGCGTAGTAAGTAATCAATATTTAACCCTCGAATAATTTAAAATGTAATAACTCCACTAAATACAGAGAGATTTCAAAAATTCTTTTAAATTATGAATCACTAATGCACTGTTAATAAATGCTGTGAGTAAGAAAGCTAGCACAAGAAAAACAGTAGCGTAGTGAATAATCAATATTTAATCCTCGCATAATTTAAAATGTAATAACTCCACCAAATACCAACAGATTTCAAAAATTCTTTTAAAATATAAATGACCAATGCATTGGTAATAAATGCTGTGACTAAGAAAGCTAGCACAGGAAAGACAGAGGCGTAGTAAGTAATCAATATTTAACCCTCGAATAATTTAAAATGTAATAACTCCACTAAATACAGAGAGATTTCAAAAATTCTTTTAAATTATGAATCACTAATGCACTGTTAATGAATGCTGTGAGTAAGAAAGCTAGCACAAGAAAGACAGTAGCGTAGTGAGTAATCAATATTTAACCCTCGCATAATTTAAAATGTAATAACTCCACCAAATACTAACAGAATTCAAAAATTCTTTGGTGGAGTTATTACATTTTAAATTCTGCGAGGGTTAAATTTTGTTTACTCACTGTCCTTATTGTGCTAGCTTTCTTAGTCACAGCATTTATTAACAATGCATTAGTGATTTATAATTTAAAAGAATTTTTGAATTTGTTTTCTATTTAGTGGATTTATCACATTTTAAATTATTCGAGGGTTAAATATTGATTACTTACTACGCCACTGTCTTTCGTGTGCTAGATTTCCTACTTACAGCATTTATTACCAATGCATTGGTCATTTATATTTTAAAAGAATTTTTGAAATTTGTTAGTATTTGGTGGAGTTATTGCATTTTAAATTATGCGAGGGTTAAATATTGATTACACACTACGCTACTGTCTTTCTTGTGCTAGATCTCTTAGTCACAGCATTCATTACCAATTTATTAGTGATTCATAATTTAAAACAATTTTTGAAATCTCTCTGTATTTAGTGGAGTTATTACATTTTAAATTATTCGAGGGTTAACTATTGATTACTTACTACGCCTCTGTCTTTACTGTGCTAGCTTTCTCAGTCACAGCATTTATTACTAATGCATTGGTCATTTATATTTTGAAAGAATTTTTGAAATCTGTTAGTATTTGGTGGAGTTATTACATTTTAAATTATGCGAGGGTTAAATATTGATTACTCACTACGCTACTGTCTTTCTTCTGCTAGCTCTCTTAGTCACAGCATTCATTAGCAATGAATTAGTGATTCATAATTTAAAAGAATTTTTGAAATCTCTCTGTATTTAGTGGAGTTATTACATTTTAAATTATTCGAGGGTTAAATATTGATTACATACTACGCCTCTGTCTTTACTGTGCTAGCTTTCTCAGTCAGAGCATTTATTATTAAAGCATTAGTCATTTATATTTTGAAAGAATTTTTTAAATCTGTTAGTATTTGGTGAAATTATTACATTTTAAATTATGCGAGGGTTAAATTTTGATTACTCACTACGCTACTGTCTTTCTTGTGCTAGCTTTCTTAGTCATAGCATTCATTAACAATGCATAAGTGATTCATAATTTAAAAGAATTTTTGAAATTTCTTTCTATTTAGTGGACTTATCACATTTTAAATTATTCGAGGGTTAAATATTGATCACTTACTACGCCACTGTCTTCTGTGTGCTAGCTTTCCTACTCACAGCATTTATTACCAATGCATTGGTCATTTATATTTTGAAAGAATTTTTGAAATCTGTTAGTATTTGGTGGAGTTATTACATTTTAAATTATGCGAGGGTAAAATATTGATTACTCACTACGCTACTGTCTTTCTTGTGCTAGCTCTCTTAGTCACAGCATTTATTAACAATGAATTAGTGATTCATAATTTAAAAGAATTTTTGAAATCTCTCTGTATTTAGTGGAGTTATTACATTTTAAATTATTCGAGGGTTAAATATTGATTACTTACTACGCCTCTGTCTTTACTGTGCTAGCTTTCTCAGTCACAGAATTTATTACCAATGCATTGGTCATTTATATTTTGAAAGAATTTTTGAAATCGGTTTATATTTAGTGGAGTTATTACATTTTAAATTATGCGAGGGTTGAATATTGATTACTCACTACGCTACTGTCTTTTCTGTGCTATCTTTCTTAGTCACAGAATTCATTAACAATGCATTAGTGATTCATAATTTAAAAGAATTTTTGAAATCTCTCTGTATTTAGTGGAGTTATTACATTTTAAATTATTCGAGGGTTAAATATTGATCACTTACTACGCCACTGTCTTCTGTGTGCTAGCTTTCCTACTCACAGCATTTATTACCAATGCATTGGTCATTTATATTTTGAAAGAATTTTTGAAATCTGTTAGTATTTGGTGGAGTTATTACATTTTAAATTATGCGAGGGTTAAATATTGATTACTCACTACGTTACTGTCTTTCTTGTGCTAGCTCTCTTAGTCACAGCATTCATTAACAATGAATTAGTGATTCATAATTTAAAAGAATTTTTGAAATCTCTCTGTATTTAGTGGAGTTATTACATTTTAAATTATTCGAGGGTTAAATATTGATTACTTACTACGCCTCTGTCTTTACTGTGCTAGCTTTCTCAGTCACAGAATTTATTACCAATGCATTGGTCATTTATATTTTGAAAGAATTTTTGAAATCGGTTTATATTTAGTGGAGTTATTACATTTTAAATTATGCGAGGGTTGAATATTGATTACTCACTACGCTACTGTCTTTTCTGTGCTATCTTTCTTAGTCACCGAATTCATTAACAATGCATTAGTGATTCATAATTTAAAAGAATTTTTGAAATCTCTCTTTATTTAGTGGAGTTATTACATTTTAAATTATTCGAGGGTTAAATATTGATTACTTACTACGCTTCTGTCTTTACAGTGCTACCTTTCTCAGTCACAGCATTTATTACCAATGCATTGGTCATTTATATTTTGAAAGAATTTTTGAAATCTGTTAGTATTTGGTGGAGTTATTAAATTTTAAATTATGCGAGGGTTAAAAATTGATTACTCACTACGTTACTGTCTTTCTTGTGCTAGCTCTCTTAGTCACAGCATTCATTAACAATGAATTAGTGATTCATAATTTAAAAGAATTTTTGAAATCTCTCTGTATTTAGTGGAGTTATTACATTTTAAATTATTCGAGGGTTAAATATTGATTACTTACTACGCCTCTGTCTTTACTGTGCTAGCTTTCTCAGTCACAGAATTTATTACCAATGCATTGGTCATTTATATTTTGAAAGAATTTTTGAAATCGGTTTATATTTAGTGGAGTTATTACATTTTAAATTATGCGAGGGTTGAATATTGATTACTCACTACGCTACTGTCTTTTCTGTGCTATCTTTCTTAGTCACAGAATTCATTAACAATGCATTAGTGATTCATAATTTAAAAGAATTTTTGAAATCTCTCTGTATTTAGTGGAGTTATTACATTTTAAATTATTCGAGGGTTAAATATTGATTACTTACTACGCCTCTGTCTTTACTGTGCTAGCTTTCTCAGTCACAGAATTTATTACCAATGCATTGGTCATTTATATTTTGAAAGAATTTTTGAAATCGGTTTATATTTAGTGGAGTTATTACATTTTAAATTATGCGAGGGTTGAATATTGATTACTCACTACGCTACTGTCTTTTCTGTGCTATCTTTCTTAGTCACCGAATTCATTAACAATGCATTAGTGATTCATAATTTAAAAGAATTTTTGAAATCTCTCTTTATTTAGTGGAGTTATTACATTTTAAATTATTCGAGGGTTAAATATTGATTACTTACTACGCTTCTGTCTTTACAGTGCTACCTTTCTCAGTCACAGCATTTATTACCAATGCATTGGTCATTTATATTTTGAAAGAATTTTTGAAATCTGTTAGTATTTGGTGGAGTTATTAAATTTTAAATTATGCGAGGGTTAAAAATTGATTACTCACTACGTTACTGTCTTTCTTGTGCTAGCTTTCTTAGTCCCAGCATTCATTAACAATGCATTAATGATTCATAATTTAAAAGAATTTTTGAAATCTCTCTGTATTTAGTGGAGTTATTACATTTTAAATTATTCGAGGGTTAAATATTGATTACTTACTACGCCTCTGTCTTTACTGTGCTAGCTTTCTCAGTCACAGCATGTATTACCAATGCATTAGTCATTTATATTTTGAAAGAATTTTTGAAATCTGTTAGTATTTGATGGAGTTATTACATTTTAAATTATTCGAGGGTTGGTCATTAATAACTCACTACGTCACTGTCTTAAATGTGCTTGCTTTCCGGGTCACAGCATTTGAAAGCAATGTTTTAAACTGTTAGTTAAGTATATGGCAAAGTTATTGTTAACAAATCCGTTGAAATATTGTGATTTGTTAGAAAATACGCATTTAGCATAATAATTAAACTACATGAACGGAATTACGCATACAGGATTTGAAAGCTCACGGTTGATAATTAAAATTGAAATATCTTTTTAACCATTTTATTTTTTTAAATAATTTTTGCATATTCTGCCTGTGCTTGCTCTAAGCTGCAGATTCCTTTAGAAATAATTAAAAAATATTAAAGTGGGGGGCTGGGGTACAAACTAATTTTGTATTTTTAAGGGGTTGTTGGGGTTGTGCTTGCTCTAAATCTGGTTGTGCTAGCCTGTGCTAGCTCTGAGGAATCCAAATCATATAAATAAAGTTGAAAAATCAAAAGTGGGGGGCAAACGTCAACTTAGCCCCCCCATATTTGAAACCCCTATAACTTTTTTACTATTTGTGTGCTTGCTCTAATTTTGGCTGTGCTAGCCTGTGCTAGCTAAGGGCTTTTCTGTGCAATGATGTTTTTCTAAAAAATTGAAAGTGGGGGGCCAAGTTGACGGAGCCGCTAATATCGGGTTGACATTGACATCAAAAAATGCAGTTGGTGTTCATAATGGATTACCCCCTGAGTACTCGGTCTCTTTCCCCTTACCCTCCAACATTTTAGGAAAGAGATAGAAATCTGAAAATTTTAGATATTTTCGTGTCGTCGCGTTTTCTGGTGTAGACAAGGAAGTCGTCTTCCATGGAGTTAAGTGAAAGGCATTTTTTGTAGAATATTTGCGTTGGGTTTTTATTAAATTTAGGTAATCGTGGAAATGGAAAAACGCTGTTTAAAATGCAAATGCAGCAAAATAGAATTGCATTTCAAATAATGTGTTACGTTTTCGCGTTGGCCTAATATTTCATATCATGTGTTTAAAGGTAAAATTAAAACTCTACAGCTCTGGTGATATGTATCTTAAATTTAAACAAACGATATACTCCATGTTTAAGTTTTCTCTTTACAGTTTCTTTTCTTAAATCACTCGAGAAAAATTGAGTTTAAAAGTGGTAATGTGTCCATTATGGCACTTTCCCTGTTAAAAATATCGTATGTTCACTTAAAAAAAACCTCAAGAGTGCCATGATTTATTATTTAAAAAAAATCTAAGTTGGTACACATGTTACAAATTGACTTACAAAACGTCGGATCTTTTCAAAAGTCACAATGGCTTACAGCAACCAGCAAAATGCATTTTTAGTTGAAAGTTATTTCCAAAATGGGACTAAAGTTGACGGGAATTTGCAATAACATTTATAAGTGGACAGTTTAATAATACAGAGAGATTTATTTTGGGTATCCATATCCCGATTGTATGCTGTAAATGTTCAGGTATTTGTTCTTTATTTAAAATAGTTTTTGAATCTTTAAACGAGTGTTTTCCACTCCCACACATGAAGTAATATTTCGAGTTTAGAAAAGCCCCGCGTCGAAAATTTGTCTGTGCTTTTTTAAACTCGAAATTTTACTTCATGCGCCACGTGTATGAAACACTGATTTCTAGCGACGTTCAAAATATAATTCTAAATCAGAATTTAAAAGAAACTGCTACAGCAGGATTATATTAATATACTGCTGAAAATTATGTTTTAAAATCTTTGATTTGGTTAGCATTCACGTGCATCTTTATATGAAATAATAACAAAACACATAACTTTGTTTTAAAAGTTTGAATAAAAGTGGTAAAAGAAAGTTAAGTACTTCTAAAAATATTTTGAACATCACTTAAAATCAGTGTTTTATACGCGTGGCGCATGAAGTAAAATTGCGAGTTTAGAAAATCTCAGAAAATTTTCACGGGGCTTTTCTAAACTCGAAATTTTATTTCATGCTTAGTCTGGGAGTGGAAAACAGTCATTAAAAGCTTCGAATTAAATTTTTTTAAATTAACGAATATGTATACTGAAAAGAAAATTTCCTGTGTGTATGGTTTGACACTACACTGATTAAGCTAACAAAAGATAAGAGATTAGCCCATGCGAGGTATAAACAAAGTGGATCAGACAGGGATTTACAACGGTTTCAAAGACTTAGGAGTGATTGTAAACAACGTAGTGGCTATTTACAAGACTTGTATAACAAAAAGATGGAAGTGGATATTAATAATCAACCAACTAAATTTTGGCGGCATATACAGAAGCTGAAGAAAGAAGATGGTCTCCCTAAAGTTATGTCTTATGGTAACAATACCCTTCGTAGTGTACAGGATATAGCTGATTCCTTCGCAGATAACTTTGCTGCAAACTATAAAATGCCCCAAGTTCAAAATAGTGTTTCTCCACGGCTCTCTTCGCTGTGTAATGCGTTTGCGGGAAGTGACAAATTTATTATTAATATTAAAGACATTTATAGTGAACTTGCGTCATTATCAAATAATTTCAGTTGTGGCCCTGATGAGATCCCAGGTGACATTTTAAGTAGATGTGTTTGTACCCTCAGTATGCCAATATATTTGTTATTTACTGCGCCATTGTCACAGGGTGAATTCCCTGCTTTTTGGAAACATAGTTTTTTGGTACTAATTTACAAATCGGGGAAAAAAAATGAAATCACGAATTATAGAGGAGTTGCTCTTCAATCTGCAATTCCTAAAGTATTTGACAAAATTATTTCAAATAAATTACAGTGGTTATCAAAAAACATAATAATTCCGGAACAGCATGGTTTTTGCCCTGGACGCTCAACAGTGACAAATTTATTGGTTTACCAGTCGTACATATTGGATGCCTTGGAGAAAGGGTATCACGTTGATGCTATTTATACAGATTTCTCCAAGGCGCTCGATAGGGTGAATCATATATTGCTCATTAATAAACTGTGGGACTTCCAATTTAATGTTGACGTAATCAATTGGATTCAGTCATTCCTGAGCAATAGAACTTAACATAGTGGACCCATCCTGTTTTTGCTGTTCATAAATGATCTAGGTCAGTCGCTGGAAAATTGTAGATATCTTCTGTTTGCAGATGATTTGAAATTGTATAAAGCAATTTTAAAATCTGAGGATAACTGCATGGTTCAGGCAGACTTGGATCGTTTACAGAGTTGGTGTGCTCAGAATGATTTGAATCACAATGTCAGTAAGTGTAAACACATGAGATTCTCTAGAAGGATTGCGGAAATTAATTTCTCATATGTCTTAAATAATTCTGTGTTAGACAAAGTTGATGTAATAAAAGATTTAGGTGTTACATTCGACTCTAAATTAAATTTCAACCAGCATATCGAGTTAATTTCACGCAAGGCAATGAGAAATCTTGGATTCCTTTTTAGAAACACTTCAATGTTTAATATTTCGACGTTAAGATTGCTTTACTGTTCCCTAGTACGATCGAAGCTAGAATACGGTAGTATAATATGGTCTCCATTTTATTCTACTCATATAGAAAAATTGGAAAGAGTACAAAACAAATTTTTAAAATTTATGTCATATAAACTTGGGATCTCATCTATGGAATTTAATATCAGCATTACATTGAACACATTAAACCTGAAATCATTGCAGTCTAGGAGAGTTAAATTGGACTTATGCTTTTTTCATAAATTGATATCAGGTGAAAATCAATGTTCGGAATTATTAAGTTTGTTTAATTTCAATGTTAATCCATATTTATTGAAATCTAGAAGCAAGGCGATTTTCAATGTTCGTACTTGTAAGCAAAATTATTCATTCAACAGTCCATTGAATAGAATAATAAGATGCATAAATGTGCTCAATTGTGACGATAAAATTTGATGTATTTGGGAGTTCGTTCGTTCGTTACAGCGGCAACTTCAGAGATTACTTTAAATCTCTATTTGTGTTAATTAACCTGTTTGTCAAATTTCGGTCAATGATAATCAATCTAAATGTCAAAATATCTGTCATTCGCAATTGTATTGTTTATAATCTATCTTGCTTCCTCCTATTGTTTGTGCATTTATTACTCTCCAACACATAATAAACGCTATGCTGCGTCAATTTATTGTCGATCGGTATATATACGCCATTCCATTTGTTTCTGGATCTCGCCTAGCCATGCTTTCGTGTTGTTATGTTGCAGTATCAACATTTACATTTTTTATTAGTTGCCACTCCTGATTCCTTATTTTAACAGTGTTGCAATAATTTATGATATCATAAGTAATTAAAATGTGTTAACGGGAAGACCCAAGCGAGAAATACAAACGGATGACGAAATAAGTTTGCAGAGCCGAATTCATTATATATGTTATATACAATATTATTGCTGTGATTGTATGTACAAAAACCAAGTAGTAAATTTTGTTAATCTTAAAACTGCATATTATTATCCTTTTATATCTGAAAATTTGTAAAACAGGCAACAGTGTAAGATCACAATAGTCAGAAATTATAACCTTAAAATCGAACATCTGACAGTGACATTTAAAAACCCTGATTTAAAACATAACCAGCCCCATTTACAATACTTAAACTGTCACTTTTCCATAGCTAGGCAAGATCCAGAAACAAATGGAATATATTATACACACAACTCTTAATTTCATCTGTTAGTGGTAAGATTTAATTTTAGTTTTAGTTTATATTATTTCTTATTTCTGGTTTAATTTATTTGCATATGTTATGATTTATTTTATTGTAACACTGATATATATTTGTTTGTATTATTTTGTTAAAAAGGTGATTCCGTAATAAATTATTATTATTATTATTATTATTAAAAGAAATATTCCCTGCATGGAGAGTTTTTTTTTTAAATATACATTTTCCTATTGCAGCGTACATACTGTATATCTTGTGATATTGGTTGTTTCTATTTTTTAAAAGTACTATTTGAAGCTTCACTCCCAGACTAAGCATGAAGTAAAATTTCGAGTTTAGAAAAGCCCCGCGTAGAAAATTCGCGCAGCGACCCGAGACAAATTGTCACTTTTCTAATCTCGAAATTTAGCAAGCTTGAAACCATTAAACGTATTTAGCCAATTAAAATCCCTTACTTTATAATTGACCCTATCATATTTTCTCAAAATATTTGTTTCATAATGAAAACTCAATGTCATTAACACATCTGTAAACTAACTTTACAGACTAGCACACAATATTGATAAATTCAATATAAGGTATCGTATGTTCAAAAAAAAAAATCTCTAGGGTGCCATAATTTCATCTTTTTTTAAATTTAAGTTAGCTACACGCTTTGGGAATTGACACATAAAACGTCAGACATAATATTTTATTATATAATTTCACAGTTGACAACCTACAATTTTTTCCATGTCACTCTAGAGGTTTTTTTTTTAATTGAACATATGATATTAGCAGTAATGAAAAGAGGTAATTAATAAGACTCTTGAATTATGATAGTATTACACTCAAAGTGCGGTTTATGTAGGTACATAATTTTACCTTACTTTGTAAAAAGCGCAACAGTTAATTACCACAGATCAAAGTAACTTCCAACAACCGAATCCGCCTTTGTGTTGTTATTTCATACAATTATTTTTTCATATCTCAGTTAATTTTTATAAATGTATTTCATACAAAGTGTGCAAATAATGAACTGCCATATCTAAATATTCATTTATTTTATTTATTTAAAGAAGTGGAAACTTGAATTATTAACGAATTTCTTCAACAACCCGCACGAAAAAATAACTTTATATGTTCACTTTATCTTGTACTATTTTAATTAAAACCAGCTGCATTTCTGGTAAATATTTATACTTTAAGTTGATCCTGCTTTGCTTTTATGTACTTTATCGATTGCCCGAAGCGAGCTCCAACTTTTGTCATAAATAATCCGCACACCTCTTCATAATACGGACACATTTCTTTTAGCTTCGAGAAAAGTTATAAATAGCTTCAAAGTAAGAAAAAATAATATTATCCAGGACGAGTTTCTTTTACTTCTCTGTGGGGATCTCGGAAAATATAAAATAAAGAAATACAGTTAAAAGGCCAAAGTAGTAACGTTTTATGACCCAAACGAAATGACACCTGTAAACTGTTGAATATAGTCAAGGGTAACTATGATAGACAATAAGTGTTCTTCTTCGCCAAATTTATGATAGATACTTTGAAAAATGCATAAAGTGCTCATTTTTTAAATCAATTTTTATCGATTGTTATAAGAAAAGAAACTGCAAAAAGAGCAGTTAAACATGGTGTGTATTCTTTGTATAAATTGAAGATGTAAATAATCAAAGAGTTTTAATTTTATTTTTAAAAACATGATTGAGTCTCTGGCCTACCCTGAAGTTAGGCTGCGAGTTGCAGCGACGGCTCGCAGCCTAACTTCAGGGTAGGCCAGAGACCCAAGGTAATATGTATCCTTTATTGAAAGATGACTTTGTTGTGAAATTCCTTGTATTTATAAAGCGCGATCCTAACCTCAAATTTTGTGTGCCTTGGCGCTGTGGCCGACCCTGAAGTTAGGCATGATTGTAATATTAGGCCAACGTAAAAATGTAACACATTATTTAAAATTCAATTGAATGGCTTATTGTAATAACGTGATATGCCACAAGTAAACGAAAATTAAGTTATTGGAGTTTGAAATTTAAAAACAATATGTAAAATGTATTACTATGAAATATAATACTAAAGCATTTAATAAGCTTATTAGGTATCTTTCTAACAAATATGCTTAGAAAGGGAAAACAAAAATGGAATTGTCTTCTAAAAAACAATTTTATTTTTAAATATTGTGGTTTATCATGTCATTGCCTACAAAAACAAGTGTAAATGTTTTTACAAGAAAATATGTAATTCTATGTTGTTAATATTTGCCACCACACAAATCTGCATTAAATATTAAAAAATGGAAAGCACTGGTTTTAAATTGAAGTTCAAAATATACGTCTTTAGCATACTGATTTAGTAGCATATTGTGAATTTCACAATATTTCAGTGTTTTATACGCGTGGCGCATGAAGTAAAATTTCGAGTTTAGAAAAGCCTCGCGTAGAAAATTTGTCTCGGGTCGCTGCGCGACCCTCGATACTTTAAAGAAAAACTCTCTGTATAATGTAAATACATATTTAAGGAAGGTGCCAAAGGGGGAAATAAATATTTAAAACATGTTAATAATTTTATTTATTTACAATTTATTAAATTTTCCCCTCTTTGCATTCTATTTTATTTAAGAGATTTTGCTCATAAAATATTTGTCATTTTTAAAAACCTGATATTAGTAATTTAAATAATTCATTCTTATAAATAATCTTTGTTTCAAATATATTTTTATTAAAACTCAATCAGCGTCAACATATTTTTTTAATTTAATTACACGTAACACAAACTATTATTTTAATTACACTTAACACTAACACAAAGTCAAATTTTAATAACACTTATTTAATATTAAATATTAAAAAAATATTTAAAAAATCTATCCATGAAAGTACAGCGAAACCGAAAAGAGAGGTTATGATAGACTTAAAAACGTAACCAAATACAACGTCATTATTCTCTCTCTCTTAGGAACTACGGACTGCGGGGTAAGGAGTAGAGGAAAACATGGAAAGATCCAATTCTGTCATACCGTTTAACGCATGTGTTAATCACATCAATGTACATTGACTTATATGATGAAATACATTTGAGGTTATGGTAAACTACGTGTTAACAGTCAGTAGTGCCAATCTAATTTAAAATTAAAAGCCTACTCTAAATCATGCTTTTAGCAATCACACGGTACCTACTTACTTTTATTCACACTTTTTTCAACTTTTTAACTTTGATAATGAAAAGAAAAATACAGCACAGAAAGACGCATTTGTGGCCAATGAAAACAAAATATTGTCACTCCGATTTATTAAATAATCTGAGTACGAATTATACCAAACGTGACAATATTTTGTTCTCATTGGCCACAAATGTCCCTTTCTGTGCTGTATTTTCCTTTTCACTTCTAGTCTTTATTTTGTCATTTGAGTTTTATTACTTTTAAAAACTCACTTAAGGCATCTATCAATTCAAGTGTATTAATAATCTATATTATTTATTTTGATAACGAACACAAAAAAAATCAAATTTTACCTTGCGTACTTTCAGTGCTAGAATTCCTCCTCTCGGGTAATTTCCAAAGTCTTCGATCTTCATCAGAACTGCTTTCTTCATCCTTTTGACTTAATCCAAACCTCGATCTTCTGCTGCCTCTTTTTTGTCCAGAAAACGACAACTGGCAGGGTAGCACGTATTTCGGGAGGCTTTTAAAAAACCAAGCCCCGGATTTTTTCCAAATTTCTCGCTTTTCAGCGCAAATCAAACACAAGTGACTATCTTTACTGCAACTTAAGAAACAGTCAAATCTAATAAATACTATCATAATCATCTCTATTTGCCAGTATAAAAGTTACATGTAAACCAAAGAAAGAGTAAGTGCCTTATTAGTCAATTTTGAGAAATCGAGCTATAGAGTTCAAGGTATATTATAACCAACCAAACAAAAAGTGCTCTACCGGGTAATTAATGTCAACTGTCCTGAGTTGGCAATACTAAATTTAAGGTGATATGATTGAATAATTGGCTATCATGATTTATTTAATATCCGGTTTTAATCTGTCAAACTAAATTTATGTTTTGGGTAAGTTATAAACTGGATGGTATTTGTATTCGTTATTTTTATGTTTCATAAGCTTCTACGAGATATAAAATGTTAACTAATAACAAGAAAAAATCATTTTCTTTGATCCCTGACTGTTCAGCGGAAATAATAAATTACTGAATCATGTTTTTAAACTTTCAAACATAAAAAGGTACTATTGTAAGGATTTTTTTGTTGCCAACCCCAGACACTTGAGATTGATCACCCGGTATATTATTTTTCTTCTTATTTAACACAAACAACACGACTAGTTTCGGTTTATTGTCATTCTCAAGGATTTTTTTTGAGAATCACGATTAGTCGAAACTAGTTGGAAAGAATAGAATCAATTATAAATTTTTATAAATATTTTCTAGTAATTTTAAATTAAGGTAATTTATTAATAGTCTTACAGCCTAACACAATAAATCCAAATTAAAATAATGAACAGCAATTTTAAGTCGCACTTTTCAAGTAACCATTAATTACTAATAAATAAACAATAGTTACCAAAATAATTACTAAAATTACCCATAACTAAAAACACACATCGCGTGTTTATGTAATAACTAAAAATAGTCCCAGTTGCGAAATGTATTATCTGTTCTATTTGAATTCTATTAGCCCGGAGTAAATTGCACGTTTCTATTTAACAAGTTAAATATCTTAATTAAATAATATTCTCGGGAAATTACCTTGAGGAAAAAAGTTGCGATGGAAGAAAACTGGCGGTGTTTCCTTATTACTGGTTGTATACACGTTTTAGTTGATTTTTTTCGACTTGTAATTTCCTCGTAAATATTTGTAATTTATGCAAATGCGGATGAATAGTAATTGTGGATTAATATAAAACGGCTGGTGTTTACGTAATGAGAAAAGCTAATGAGTTGTTAAGAATGGGCTCAGATTTTTTTTAATAGGTAACAAAATATTTAAAAAAAATATACATACAATCAATTATCCTTATACCACTAAATGTGGTGTCAGATTTTATTTTATCATATCTTATTTAATCATTCATTATTATATCTTCTTTTGAGATTTTATTTCTATGTTCAATGTTTAATCAATAAATCTATCTTTAAACTTACTTATTTGCAAAATTATCAATTGAACATTTATGGCAGACAAACTGTTTACAGTCGATGCATCGTAACTTTTGGGCTCCCAACATTCCAAAATGGTCGCCACAGAGAAGACACTGTGCTGGGTTTTTGCCCAGTGCGTTTCGTTTCATGTTTTCTAGCCTTTCTACCAATCTTCCAACCTTGAATATGTAATTTGTTTATTTTTTGTTTGTTTCCTTTCTTTTTGTAAATCGTTACCCTTTCTTGTTCAGTGCGATCCAGTTGTTCAGCCCTTCGGATGACTTCAAGAATTGTTGCTTGCTCTTCATTGCCTATGCTTTGGTTGGACGGTTGGTGGTAACCTAAAGATGCTGTTTTCACACTCCAGCCAGTTTTTAATCTGAAAACAAAAATTAAAGAAGAAACTGTTAATAAATATTAATGTTAATTTCTATTTTGTTCTATTCTATAAATTTTACAAAAAAGCAGATGGACTTGCAATGGGCTCACCTTTGAGTCCATTGTTAGCCAACATTTTTATGTGCAATTTAACAGATCTCATATTGGATTCTCTATTAGGTAGAAAACATAAACATGTGGATTAGATCAACACCGAAGGACTATAGGTCCTTCTTACTCAAGACGTTGGAGAGACTAGTTAAAGCGTTCATAAAGGAACGCATCAATCCAAACCTTTGGTCAACTAGCCAGCACGTTTATACTAAGGGCAGATCAGTGGGCACGGCATTGCATGCCCTCATTAGCCAGGTTGAGAAGTCCATGTGCAATAAGAAGTTTATGTTGGCGGTATTTCTGGATATCGAAGAAGCCTTCAACTTTGTGCAGCCAGAAGCGATTCTGTCTGCCCTCAGAAACCTGCACATGGACAAGTCGATATGCCTCTTCATAGAGGAGCTGGTGACGGGGAGGCACATTGTCTTCTCGCTAGGTGGCTCACACTCAAGAAGAGAGGTTAATAGGGGTACCCCTCAAGGGGGGGGGGTCCTCTCTCTACTACTATGGAACGTAGTCATAAATGACCTACTGAAAAAACTAGTCTGTAGGGTGTAGGGATATTGCCTACGCTGACGATGTGACCCTTACGGTATCTAGCAAACACTTAAGTATCCTATCCAAACTTATAGAACAGGCTAACCGCAAGGTAACCCTCTGGTGTGAGAAGTGTGGACTAGGGGTAAACCAACTTAAAACAGCTTGTACTCTTCACCAGAATGCATAAAGTACCGAACTTCAAAGTTCCTACTCTAAACGGCATGGAACTGGTAGTAAAAGAGCAAGCTAAATATTTGGGCATTCTGATTGACAGGAAGCTTAGTTGGAAGCCCAATATTCAGAAGAGAGCACGTAAAGCGCTCGTCGCGCTGTAATCCTGTAAAAGAGCAGTGGTCAAGGACTGGGGATTGAAACCAACCGTTGTTCACTGGATGTACACGGCCATGGTAAGGTCCATTATGGTCTACGGAACCGTAGTCTGGTAGACTGCCCTGGACAAAAGGATCCACCAAACTGCACTGGGCAAGGCTCAGAGAGCCGCCGAATTGCTCATAACGGGGGTGGTCAGGTCCACACCCTCCAAAGCGCTAGAAATAATACTAAATCTAGCTCCAGTCGACCTCTACTGCAGATATGCTGCAGCTACCACAGCGATCAGAATCAACTGAGTTGGGATATGGAGTACTAGCAAACAGGGCCATGGAAGGATCCTGAATGAGCTTGTCGATATTCCTCTGAAGACTGTCAGCTGTACTCCAGAACTTAATTTTGAAAATAAGTTCTCCACTTCCATCCCAGACAAAACCAAATGGTTAGAGGGCAAGATAGTTCAAGGCAAGGACGTCTGGCTCTTTACGGATGGTTCCAAGTCTAAAAACAAAGTAGGGGAAGGAATCTTCTCATACGATTTCAACCTCAAAGAGTCTTTTAGACTCCTAAACCACTGTAACATTTTTCAGGCAGAGGTCATGGCCATCCGAGTAGCAGTGGACTGGATCCACAAAAAAGACCTTCAGTGGAACCGTATTAGGTTCATTACTGATAGCCAAGCCGCCATTAAGATACTGAATAGTCCGTACTGCACCTCGTAGGCAGTCAAAGACTGTAACAAATCGCTAAATAGGCTTGCAAATAACTGTGACGTGGGACTCATGTGGGGACCTAGTCACAGTGATATCAGGGGGAATTCAATTGGCGACGACCTTGCAAGGAAGGGAGCAAGAATTAAGGACATGTCTACTGAATTCTCCACCCACATTCCTCCTGTGAAATGCAAGAGACTACTTAGGGCATAAATGATAGCATCGGTCAACCATAGGTAGAGAGAAGAAGATACTTGTCTCATAACAAGTCAGTTATGGCCTATAGGGGATACTATAAACAGCAACAGATTATTTGCACTTAGCAGAATCGACATAAAGAAGGCGGTAGGCATCCTCACGGGTCACTGCCTTCTCTGCAGACATGCATAAAAGATGGGTCTTGATCACAACGACTTTTGCAGAGGATGCCTGGATGTGGAGGAGGAAAATACGGTACTCCACTATCTGGGACAATGCCCTGCTCTTGAAGGGAAAAGAATCAAGTACCTTGGTATGCACTACGCGAATGGACTAGCGGACCTGACACCTCTAGATGTGAGAAATCTGATCTCGTTCATTAGGTGCTGGGGTTGGTTTGTATAGGTGGAGAGAGAGGGGAGATCGACTTCGTTTTACCCTTATGGTATCACTGGGGGCCCTTTGGGCCTAAGTGAGCGGTCTTACTGCTGCCATTGAAACCTAACCTAACCTAGATACGTCGATGATATTTTAGCTACAGTTGTAGGAGCAGAAATACAACTAACCCAATTCTTAGATTTCATCAACAATCTCCACCTAAACATACAGTTGAAACCGAAACTAACAACAACATATTTTTTTTTAGAACTTTCAATAACAAAAACTAATCAATCACTAACATTTGAAATATATCGTATACAGATCGGGTAATCCCTAACTCTTCCAATCATTCGCAAAAAACATAAATTGTGCGCGTTTAATTCTATGATTTTTTGAGCTTTTAATATCCCACTCTCAGAAATAGAACTTGATGCCGAAATTAATACCATTAAAGCCATAGCCAATTCAAATGGATATTTAACATCAACAATAGACAAGCTTATTAATAAAACTAAGATGAAAAAACTTCGTAAATATATATATGCTAGCCAGGAAACATCACAAAATCAACTTATTTATACACCCGTTACCTTCTGTGGCGACATTTCATTAAACATTATAAACATTTTATCAAAACATAACATAATAATAGCTTTGAAACCATTTAAAAAAATGAAGATTGTAATTTTTATTCCAAAAACAGCAATACAAAATACTCACAGATCAGGAATATATACCCTACTTGTAAAGATCGTAATGGAGTATATATGGGATAATCTGGTCGTAATTTTAATGTAAGACTCAAGAAACATCTTCGTTCGTTTCGGCTTAATTTCATTGATAAGTCCTCGTTTGCCAAACATATAATTAAAAACAACCATACTTTTGGTGAGGATGTACTGTCAATTATACATTTCGCCGAGAAGAGCCACAAGATGGACCTCCAGGAGTCTTTGTAAATCCCCGTCATCAACGACCAGCGTGACCCAATTTATACCCCCATTTTTAACGCAATTATAAGACCTTAATTTTAAGTATATATCCTTGTTAAATAGTTAGTTTAAATCACTTTGAGTTTCAAAATGACAAGTTAAAGTTGTCGAAACTATAGTCACCTAATTTAGTTATTTAAGTTACGTGAAGATTTATCATTATCAATAGCTAACCTAAGTCACCTAATAAAGTCTCAGTTATACAAACAAAGTTAAAATCGTGTTTTATTTGTGAATTATGGTGTACAATGAAGTAGAAGCCTCCACCGTTAACAATTTCTATTCTATTCTATAAAATCTTGAGTATGCTTTTATTTCTATTTATGCTCTCATAATAAAATAGTTTAGCGTAAAAATTCTCTTCCTAGTAAAACGAATTATACAATATTCAGTATGCAGAGAGAAATAATAAAATTCGACAAGTTTAATATAATTTGTATATGGAATTGCATTTGAATTGCTCGTGGTAATGTTCCTATTTGAAATATGTATATACAAAAATTCGCTTCACGTGTTTATTCATCGAAAAGTAATCAGAAATGACAACAACATAGAATTTATAAATATGAATTCTAAGAATTACCTTGTACACCTAAATTCTACAAATACAAAATTAATTGAAAAACAATTCAATTAAAATAATGTGTTATTAGAAAAATAGTTACACACATCAAAATTCAAATAGGTAGGTAGTAGGTAAAAACATTGGCAGAGCAGCCAGTTTGTGGCTCAGCAAAAAATATAAATTATACAGGGTGCGGCAGCATAACTTCCTTTTTTAAAACGCGCCATTTAGTCGGTTGATGTCGTAACAGAGAGCTAGTGGTCTCGTTCAGAGGCGGGAATATAAAGTTTTGTCCCGACACAGTTCATTCGCCATCATGCATTGGAACAGTGAGGAGCCTTTTGCCGTTGGGGCTTACTTTTCGAGCGGATGTTCTGTGATCGCGACCCAGCGCGCCTTTCGTAATCGCTTTAATTTAGCCCCATTGGCCCCTGTCTCGGACCGCAAATCAATTTTTACGTGGTTCACTACGCTCAGACAAACTGCAAATGCGACAAGATGAAGAACTGGAGACCCTCGGCCCATTAGATCACTTGAGGACATTGAGGCAGTGCGAGCTTCAGTGTTGCAATCACCACGGCGTTCTGCGGGCAAACATGCGTCTATCGTTGGACTTTCCGATCGTTCTGCGAGGAGAATTCTTCATGATGAACTTCATTTGCAAGCTTACAAGATGGCGATTGTGCAGGAACTTTCTGAACGTGACTTCAATTCTCGGAGAAACGCGTGTGAGATTCTTTTTGAAGTCGTTCTTGAGGACGCTATTGTTTTTTTAGTGATGGAGCCTATTTTCATTTGTATGGAAGCTTGGAACCCTGGTTCTTTGAGGAAATGAAGTCACAGTTATAGTGAATTCGGAGCGGTATTTAAACATGTTACAGGATTTTTTTTCCACGGCTAGATGAGTTGGACTTAGAGGATATTTGGTTTCAACAAGACGGTGCAACGGCACACACTTCAAGAACATCGATGGCTGTTTTGAGGGAACACTTCCCAGAGCGCCTCATCTCAATTAGGGGAGATTTGGAGTGGCCAGCCCGCTCTCCCTATTTGACCCCTTGTGATTTTTTTTCTATGGGGTTTTTTGAAATCCTGTCTTTATGTGAACCGTTCAAGGACCCTACAAGATTTGAAGGCCTAAATCCAGGAAGAAATTGCCGACATAACGCCTGATATGTTGGCAAGAGTCATGACAAACGCTAGAAATCGGTTTACACAGTGTATGGAGAATGAGGGATGATACCTACCTGATTTGATCCTTAGAACTATGTTAAACAAAACGTTAGGTATGCGCCTACATTATAAAAAATTAATACAAATTTTGTGATTCTTACAATGGGTTTTATTAAGTTTTAAAAAAAGGAAGTTATGCTGCCGCACCCTGTACATTCTAATAGTAATATACATTTTGAAGTACCCTTAAAATATGATAAAAGCTACATCTCAAAGTAGTGATAATCATAATAATAAATTTAAGTTCCATGCGTCCATTTGAAAAATAAAAAAATGTTTTCACGGTACAGTAAAATAGGTTGAGACATTGAGAGCTCCTGCTTACTTTTAAGACGTTGGTTTGGTTTGAATTGATTTGGTCGCTGCGCGAAGCGAAATTTTCAGGCTTTTCTAAACTCGAAATGTTACTTCATGCGCCACGCGTATTAAAGACTGAAAACACTATTGTTAACAAGTGAACTTTACTTGAAATTAGTGTCTTATACGCGAGACGCATTAAGTAAAACTCGAGTTTAGAAAAGACTAAAAATTTACTTCATGCTTAATCTGGAAGTGGAAAACACTCGTTTAACGCTTAGAATTAATCTTTAAAAGAAACAATAAATATCTGATAATTTACAGCATAAAATTGGGATATGTATACCAAAAAGGAAAACGCCCTGTATTTGTTATATGTGTGTTACATGTATGTTTTTTTTTAAATTGCTTTTATAGAAGATCAGAGTATTTGGTCAGTACACACGTTTATACGAAATGGGGTATTTGCAAAGCATAATTCCATTTATTTTCATCCCTTGGAGAATTAACGTGTTTGCAAATACAAACATCCTAAACAGTCTGCACAAACACGTACTGATTATTACTTGTTGAGTTATTAGTAACAACTCTAAATTCATTTTGAACAGTTTTGCATTATTTACCAATTTGACCACATATTACTATTTCCTTTATAAACAACACAAAAGACATGTAATTTAGTTTTGAACCAAAGTAATACAAAAACGAGAATAGTTTTTTTGTAAATATACAAAGTGTATCGCAAAGTAGAAGTCTTAACAATAAAATCTTGTTTTAACAAATGTAAATTAACGGCAATTTTAAACAAGGAGAAATTAATAGCGTAATATGTAACGTTATTTAAATTAAAAACACTTGGTATTGTTTTACAAATTAAAACTTTATTCCGACTAGTTTCGGTTTGTTAGACCATTTTCAAAGAAACATTCCTTTGAAAATGGTCTAATCCCAACTGAGTTGTTCTGATCCATTTTCAGAGGAACATTCCTTTGAAAATGGTCCTACAACCCGAAACTAGTCGGAATAAAGTTTTAATTTGTTAAACAATACCAAGTGTTTTTAATTTAAATAACTTTACATATTCTAATATGTTTTACCAAGTGCCAGATGAGAATTTAATTCAAGAAATTAAAGTAAATATCAAAATATTCCTGTACGAAATAAATGTCGTTAGAGTAGAAAAAAAGTAATTTTTTTAACATAACCGTACATAATTGAGTCTTAAGTTGTCTTATTAATTAAGACACATTGTTTGCATTTTACACAAAAACATTTTCGTAATTTTATATATTGTGTTTAAAGTGTGCAAACTCTGGGAAGCGTAAGCTTATTTTCTCCAATTCAAATATTTTTGAATTGAAATTATTCTTGTTAGTTATGTTAAAGTGTTGAGAATATGTTTGCCTGAAAGATTGTAATTTTGTTAGAAAATAAAGATAAAGTTATTGATAAATGGATATGAAACAATTGTAATATTTTTTTATGTGTAGTTTCACATATACCCTCATTAGTTAATAATTATGCTAGTTATATCGTAGTATTGATAATAGTTTTGCCTGTAAGAAAAAATGTAATTTTGTTAGGAAATAAATATAAAAATAATGATATATATGTCAAAATTGTAATAATATTTTATCTGTAGTTGAAATAGTCCAGTCTGGGTAATTTGTTTCTTTGTGTGCAAGAATAATTATTGAGTTTACTAAACATCTCCAATTTGTATGCATACTTCTGATTGCAATCATAACGGTTGCCTATAGAAACATTGACGTAAGAGCTTTCATTGCATTTAATGTATATTTCGTATTATACAAATTTGTATTGCAACTGCTGCTATTATCATTCTACATTTATTTCTACAAGAAATAATAAATGTAATCCTTGGAATTACTAACATTTATTTCAATATCCTACATTTATTTTGATAAAAAATAATTTTTAGCTGTATTGACGTACAGGGAGTTTTTTCTTTTAAGTATACGTATTTTAATTATATGCTGTAAATCCCCGGATATTAGTTGTTTTTTGTTAAAGAGTTTAATTTAAAGCTTTAAACGAGTGTTTTCTACTCCCAGGTAGAAAACTTTGTTCTACGCACTTCCAAATGAACTTGATTTGAAATCAATGTCTTGTACGCATGGCGCATGAAGTAAAATTTCGAGTTTAGTCGCGACCCGAGACAAATTTTCACGGGTCTTTTCTAAACTCGAAATTTTACTTCATGCGCGATGCGTACAAGACATTGATTTCAAATCAAGTTCACTTGGAAGTGCTTAGAACAAAGTTTGATTTGTTTTTGTTGCACAATATTATTTCCAGTGTTTTTAGGGTTTAATAAATAATATAGTTTTGTTTGAAGTGATGTTTATGGTAAATTTAGTCTAAATTCTTGATATTAAAATCTTAGCAAAATCATAAATACTTTTTCAAGAAATAGGCTGTGAATGTTAATGAAACTTGGCTCTTTTAAATTATGATCAAATAAAGTATCTTCTATTCTTTGTGGTTAAGTATTATTTTAGTTTAGTTTCTTATTTAAACGAAAATCAGATTAATATTAATAAAATCGACAAGAGTTAATCATTTTAAAGCTTTAAACGAGTGTTTTCCACTCCCAGGTTAAGCATGAAATAAAATTTCGAGTTTATAAATGCCTCAAAATTTGGTTTGATCGCGTAGCGCGTAGCGCTACGCGATCAAACCAAATTTTCAGGCATTTATAAACTCGAAATTTTATTTCATGCGCCACGCGTACAAGACATTGATTTCAAATCAGGTTCACTTGTTTACAAGATTTCAGTGTTTTTAGTGATTAATAAATATGGTATTGTTTAAAGTGATATTTATGGTAAATTTAGTCTAAATTCTTGATATTAAAATCTAAGCAAAATATTTTTTCAAGATAAAGGCTGTAAATGTTAATGGAACTTGGCTCTTTTAAATTATGATCAAATAAAATATCTTCTATTCTTTGTGGTTAAGTAATATTTTAGTTATTTTTCTTATTTATACGAAACTCAGATTCACATTAATAAAGTCGATAAGAATTATTTATCGATTTCATTAATTTTATTAATATTAACCTGTTTTTCGTGTGAATAAGAATTCATATAGATATAAATACTCTATCGCTTTTCACAAACAAAAAATAAGTTACAATAGCGTCGCCAGGCAGTTAAGATCAATAACTTCATATCTTCTACTATTCAGGTGACATCCGATGTGCCCCAGGGATCACATATTGGACCGTTAATATTTCTTATGTTTATTGATGACATGGGCAGCTGTTTTTTTGCACTCTAATTATTTCCTCTTTGTTGATGATCTCAAATTGTAAAATTGTATTGATGATGTATCGAATTGTTTCGAGTTGCAAGTGGACCTAAACAATTTATGTAATTGGTGTGTACAAAATCAGCTATTTGTTAACATTAAGAAATCTAAATCCATTACATTTACTAAAAGAACAATTCTGATAGATTTCACATATAACATTATTGAGTGAGAGTCTGGAAAAAGTGTCAGTTATGTATGATTTGAGTGTCTTAATGGATCCAAACTGTCTGTTCGCGCCAAATGTCGCTCGTGAAATTTTTTACATTTTTTTTTCTTATTTTCGTGCTAGTGCTTGTCTTTTGTATATATATATTTCCTTTGTGCGTGACCTTAAAATTTCTGCTCGTTTATTAACTTTTCTCAATTGTGTATTTTCTATTTGTATCTTTGTATTTTACTCCAAACTGCATTTTTCAAGGCTCGCCTAGCCTCTACTCCAATAAAGCTAAGTGTGTTATATTTGGATGAGCGACAGTGTCCGCCCGAACGTGGCTTTCGCGGACCAGTCCTAATTAGTTCCGCTCGAGCTTTGTTGGGAAACTTTCTAAAAATGCAGTTTGGAAAAATACAACCCTATTCGCTGGAATTTCTTCCCACGTCCCCTTTTATACCTGATTCTTGAAACCCCACCCTTTTCTTAAATGATTCCCGGATATTCCTTCTAAAAACTGATCACTTTTCCATCAACCAGCGTTCGAGTAAGATCTCATTGTCTTGTAATGTGAAACTTGTAATTTTAACACTTCTTTTAATTTGTAAACCTTTAACTTAACTTTAATTTCACTTTGTCTAAATTCTTTCATATTTTCAATATTATATAGTTTAATTCATTTTGTTATTTCATTGTTATTTATTTATTTTATTCGTTTTATATTTGTACATTTTATCTTGATGCACGTATATTTAATAAATATTTCTGTTAACATACTACGTGTCTAAGTAATTAAAAAACCCAAACCGTCTAATGGCGTAAACACTGTCATTTCCAGCGCACATTTCACAAATATGTAATAAAACCATCAGATTGCTAGGATTGTTTTTAAGAAATTGTAGAGATTTTGGTTGCGAGACATTGAGAGCAATTTATTGTGAATTGGTGAGATCTAATTTGGAATATTGTACTTCTATATGGTCACTCTATTATAGAAAATACTCGTAACAGGTTGAATCTGTGCAAAAGAAATGTTGTAGGTACATTTCATTTAAATTGAATTTACCCTTTACGAACTATGAACTGGTATGTAGCTATCTAAGTATAGAAAATTTAGAAGTGAGTAGAACAAAGTTTGATTATTATTTCCGGCCATACTTTAACTAATTTGCTTCAATGTTTAAACTTCCACATTCCCACTAGATCATCAAGACAAAAACCAGTTTTCATATTACAGACTACAATTCAATTTATAAATACCACAGTCCTATATACCGCTGCATGAGATTGGCTAATCAAATGAATAGAAATGATAATTTCTTGAATTCATTTCTCATCTGGCACTTGGTGAAACATATTAGAATATGTAAAGTTATTTAAATTGAAAACACTTGATATTGTTTCACAAATTAAAATTTATTTCGACATTCCTTTGAAATTGGTCCAATAAACCGAAACTAGTCGGAATAAAGAAATGATATATTTGATTTATTTGGTATACCCCATTTTATATTTAAGAATATTGTAAATAAAATTCAGGCCACGAGCAGGACATTGTCTAATTGTAATTGACTTGATAGAATACTTTTAGGTTTATTTGTTTAATTCAAGTTAGTATAATATTTACAAGTCAAATTAACATGTATCTTAATTTTTGTAATCGAATTTATAATGTTAATATTTTGTAAATAAAGGTGTTATCCGTTAATAAATAAATAAATAAATATTTCGTGTAGGATTCAATATACTATTCTCAAGATATGAAGTTGAATAGTCTAGCCTACAGAAAAAAAAAATCATATACAAGTCAGACAAAAACCACTTTAAAAACTCTTTATTAGTTTTTATTCGTGCCCTTTCTACTTTTATTAAAACTTTGTTCGAATGAATTATAATACTGCCACTAAACACAACGTTACTGTCTTCTAGAGCTCTAGACCGCAGCGCAGATAAAAAATCCAATAAAATTATAAAAGAAAATTACCTGCGTATTATTAAAGCGGCCTGAATATGAAAGTATCAATTTTATAAAGCAATAAGTGGCTTAATAAAAAATACAGTCAAACATTCAAGACAAAAAAAAGTTTAATATTTTCCTGCAATATTCTTAGATTATGTCTGTCAATTCCGACAGAACGACTTCAATTTACATTTCTGTATTTAGTTATACAATTATGTTTGTCCACGACTATCTTATAATATACTCATTATATTTGTGTTTCTTCAATCATAAGTATATTCATTATTCACTACTGTCAGTGATTAATCATTATTCACTGTTTAATATCTTTTTCAAAATTTTATCTAGTAGTTCGCAAAGTGTCATATAATTAAATTGAAACGTCAAAATCATTTACATTATAAGAGACTTTTGAAGTGGTTTGATATCAAAAATTAGAAGATAAATGGAGAACGACAGTGATAACGAGATTTCTTTAACACCGCCAAGTTTAAAAGAAGCTGCAGAAATTGCCTCATTAAACTTATTGCCCAAAAAATCAAGAAAAATATATTTAGCGGCGTATGAATCATTTTTGAAATGGAGAAGGGAAAAGAAAACCAACTCCTTCTCGGAATCTGTTTTATTGGTGTATTTTACAGAACTATCCATAAAATATAAACCCTCAACATTATGGTCCAATTATTCAATGCTTAGGAGTACGATCAAAATTTATCATGGAATACATATAGAAAATTATATGAAATTGCAAGCATTGCTAAAATGAAAATCTGAAGGTTTTCAACCCAAAAAAGCCAGCACTTTTTCTCCAGAAAATGTCAATGATTTTATTATTAAAGCCTCTGATGATAAATACCTGGCAACAAAGGTAAGATTTAAATAATGTTCCTTCCAAAAATCATTCATTTCTTTATTTAAGGTTGCTTTAATAATGGGAGTAATGGGTGCTTGTCGGGCTAATGAAATGTATTGCATGAAAATGAAGGATTTGCAAGATCTTGGATCAGTTTTTTTAGTAAATGTGCCCAATACAAAGACAAAAATCACTCGACAGTTTACAGTCACCGATAGTTTATATAAAATTTGTAATAACTACATTGATAGCCGCCCATCTCACATCACAACAAACATATTTTTTCTGAATTATCAAAATGGCAAATGCACCGCCCAAAGAATAGGAATTAATAAATTTACTAAAATGGGAAAAGACATTGCTACATTCTTGCAGTTGCCGAACCCAGAAAAATATTCTGGACACAGTTTTCGCAGATCTTCTGCAACGCTGCTTGTTGACGCTGGTGCGGACATAACGGCCTTGAAACGACACGGCGGATGGAAGTCGACAGCAGTAGCAGAAGGCTATATAGACGACTCCATTAAAAATAAAACAGACACAGCTAAAAAAATATCTAGCTTAATACAAATGAATAATTCCATTGATAATACACACCAAACCTATCAATGCAATCAAAATGTTTCAACAAATAATCAAAATCTAAATTTTTATATCAATTCTATTCCTTTAATTAATTTAACAAATTGTTCAAATGTTACATTTAATATTACTAAATAATATTGTATTCTATTAAATTAATGTTAAAAATAAATACTATTCCTATTTATACAAGTTCTTAATAAAAAAGAAAACAAAAGTATTAAATTGTCGTGGACAAAGTATAGTGTACAACTCGCATATAATGGCTATTGATCACTCGAACGACTTGCTCCACTCGCCTAACTGCTCGTTCCGCAAACATCGTTCTCGTGATTAATAGCTATCATTATATGCTCGTTATACAATATACTATTATTTCCCAGTAAAGTTATTTTTTTTTAGTTACAATTTTCTTTTTGTGCACACAAGTCGCAAACTATAAAAATAGAGCAAAAAATAAACGCATTCAATAAACATATAAACATAAAAAACCTATATCTTGAACAAGTTTCTCATCTTTCACTTAGTGAAACATATTTAACTATGATATGAAAAACAAAACACTTGGTAATTAGTGAATATTAGTGAAATTTACCCAAGTTTTTTCTTTTTTAAATCATAAAAAACCTTTATAAGTGAACGTATGTATGTAAACGCAGTTTTTTTTTAATATTACCAAACTTAGGGTGTATTTACTGCAAACAGTTGCAGTTCTGCTTTAATAGTAGGGCATTTTAAACATCAAACTTTGAGATGTTGGTAATGATTATCAATGCGACAAATAAATCATAATTTGTCAAATAAATTGTCATGATGCAGAGATTTTCAAAAAAGAGAACGCTACAACTTGCAGCTTTAGAACACATACAGGGATTTTTTCTTTTAAGTATACTTTCATATATTCCATATAAACATTATTTTAATTATTGAACATGTGATGAAATCTAAGTCGAAGTATATTTTAAACTTAACTTTAAATCAGTGTTTTATACGCGTGGCGCATGAAGTAAAATTTCGAGTTTAGAAAAGCCTGATTTGGCTTGGTCGCTCCGCTGCGCTACGCGACCAAGCCGAATTTTCAGGCTTTTCTAAACTCGAAATTCTACTTCATGCTTAGTCAGGGAGTGGAAAAACTCAAGTTTTTAAATTGAATTTTTTTTAATAAGATCACAAATGTTTGAAAATTACATTGAAAAATCATAACATGTATATCTAAAAGAAAAATTCCTTGTATTAAGAAGTTTTTTAAAAATTGAACAAATAAATAGGCAGATAATAAAGAGGACAGATATTCCTGAGCAAGCAATATTACCTGATCCTTCTATCCTACGTGATCCTCAGAGGAACTTTATTAAATTGGTAGTAAATAAAAATAATTTAAGGCGGTGATAGGTAAATACATTTGTGATAGTAATCTTTGTGAGTTAATTGAATTGTCATATTAATGTCAGATTTCCCTTCACATAACCTACAAATTAAAAGTTGATTTACAACATAACATATGATTAATCTTGTCCTAACCAAAAACACACAGCCTGCATTATACGACTAAATTCTTGAAATGTCAAATTTGATTGGTCATATTAAAAAAAACAGATTATATGTATATTCTCTAAACACTCTTGAAAGCCAGGAGAAATTTTAACCAAACTTGGTACGCATACTACTGATATGGTTGTGAGGTTTGGCTTAAAAAAAGAAGATATGTGATAAATGCGCCGGGTAAGCATAAAATCCTGTGTAATAGAAGATTGAGATAATTAATAGCTGAGGCAAGTTCTACTAAAGGGTTTTCCATTAAGAGGTCCTATATTAAATTCCCTGGCATTTTGAAACTGTTAAATAGAAGGCCTTGATTGCTTCACACTTTTCAAGTGAAAAGTGTACGATTTGAGAAAATGGAATGATATACATTTCAACAACGTATAGAAATAGTGAAAATTCATTATCAATAAGGTGAAAATTTCACCTAGACAGACCCCTAGACCTTCTCGCCGTGCCATTGTGAAACTTATCACTAAAGCACTTGAGCAAAATTAACAAATAACTAATGTATAATTGCTAGTTCGTACTCGCATCGACAGGTCAGCTAAAATCATTTCCGCAATTTAAACGCTTAAAGAAAATACTCGAGTCGTTATTAGTCAAATAAGAGCCAATGTTGAAATGCTAAAATGTGAAGCAAACGTTTTTAAAAGAATAGGCATTTGCAGAAGAAGCCAGGGCGGCTATTTACCAAATATCATTTTCCACGACTAATCGTGAAGTTTGTACTTTGTTTTGAAATAAATATGTTGGCACTATTTCATAAAAAAATATTGTTTTTATATAATTAAAATAGGACCTCTTAATTGAAAACTCTATAGTATAAATTTAAATAGGTATAACAAAAATGTACACATTAAAATGTGCATATTATAAAACAATTCTAAAAATAAATTATTTTAATTTTACAATACATATTTGAAATAATTACTTATAACCGCATTTATTGAATCGTAAAATACATCTAGAGGAATTAATTTGATTAAGTTGGTATGACACAAATCCGAACGGAAAATACTACGTATTCGTAATATAAGCTCCCCTAAAGGGGGAACTGTGCGGCGTGCATTGCTGTGAATAAAATATAAAGGATTTGAGTTCCCTTAAAGGGAGCGAGTATAAGAATACGACGTAATTTTCTTAATATAGGGCTTAAGTGAAGATCTGTGTAATGTACTTTCTACTCGCTTCTTATTTATAAAGAGATTTTCAGTGACATTAGCCGAGATTTTCAAGACAGTTGAGTTATATATATTCATTTTTACAAATACAGATAACACATTTAATACAGCGATCTATAAATAGTGTTGCAGTTGTCAGTACTTTACGAGTTGAATGTAGAGTATTTTTTACTTGATGGTTGGCGAAGCTGTGTACACCAGATACACAATGTGAGTCAAATGCAGTTTTTCTAAACTTATAGGTTATGTATGTACCATCGGCGGAAACAAAATGTTTGGACACGTAAAATTTGTTTAGTGTGTGTCAAACTTTGGACCTCTGATTTCCTATCATCTACAAATTTTGATTGTCACTCCATTTTATAACCTTTTTAAAAAAAACCTAACTTAACCGGTGTAAATTTGGTTATATTTGTCATTATCAAATTTTCAATTTGTCCCAACATTTTATGTACACTGATGGTACATGTATAATTGTGTTAAGATACTTTTGAAAACGTTCAATTTTCATTTTTTTGAACCATTGTATAAAAGTATAACTTTTTTTTCAAGCACTTGAGTTTGTGCTTTAATGGTAAAAAAACAGGAAATAGGTAAATCTACTGTCGCCAATTTCAACCAAAATGAAGTACTGCCAACTGATACAATCATTTCAAATCACTATGTATCCACTTGGGAAATTTACTTATTACTAATATAGTTGTAATAATTGTATATTTCTTGTTGGGCATTAATCCTGGTAATATAATGTGATTGTTATGTATTTCAACAATACAAATGTCGTTAATTCCAGGGCTTTCAACCGTTAATTTTTGCGTCCCGGTTTTCGTTCCCGTTCAATATACAGAGAGTTTTATGTAACACCGAACATTTTCATAACGATAATTTTTCGTTTAAGTATCCATATGCATACGTTCCATATTATTCGATGTTCGGTTTATTAAGAGAATTTAATTTGAAGCTTTAAGCGAGTGTTTTCCACTCCCAGGCTAAGCATGAAGTATATTTCGAGTTTAGAAAAGCCTGAAAATTTGGTTTGGTAGCGTAGCGCGAAGCGCGGAGCAGCCAAACCAAATTTTCAGGCTTTTCTAAACTCGAAATTTTACTTCATGCGCCACCGTCAAAACACTGACATATTACGAAGTTTAAAACACAGCGCTAAACTTTAAATTGAATTAGTGTTTTGTACCGGTGGCGCATGAAGTAAAATTTCGAGTTTAGAAAAGCCTGAAAATTTGGTTTGGCCGCTCCGCGCTTCGCGCTACGCGACCAAACCAAATTTTCAGGCTTTTCTAAACTCGAAATTTTACTTCATGCTTAGCCTGGGAGTGGAAAACACTCGCTTAAAGCTTCAAATTTAATTCTTTTAATAAACCAAGCATCGGAAAATGTGCAACGTATGCATATGGATACTTTAAAGAAAAATTCTCGTTATGAAAATGTTCGGTGTTACATAAAACTCTCTGTAAATATCGGTTCGGTTCCGGTTTTCGTTCCAAAAAAAATAACGGTTATTTGCGGTTTTCGGTTCAGCTCCAATTGATTATTTAATTTTTAGAATGTTTTTATTTCATATTAAAATATGAACAAATTTTGAAATGTTTTTATTTCATATCAAAAAAAATATTAATGTGTCTATCATAGCACTGTCCTCGTTATGCATATGATGATTTAAATATTTAGAATATGGAAAAGTGTCTCAAGCTAAATTTGTTCTACTCTAACTTTTATTATCAGATTTACATGATATTCACAAAATAAATATTTATTACATTTTTTCGCTATTGTAAATATCTATCACACCTCAGCAGTATATATTTTCAACTTAATTTTAAATCAGTGGTTTATACGCGTGGCGCATGAAGTAAAATTTCGAGTTTAGAAAAGCCCCATGAAAATTTTCTACGCGGAGCTTTTCTAAACTCAAAATTTTATTTCATGCTTAGTCTGGGAGTGGAAGACACTTGTTACTTTAAAATATGCCACAAGTGTCATACAGATAAAAAATAACATGACTATCTTATAATTTATTTCAAATAATAGTTGTCTCAAATTGAGAATAGTTGGCTGACGCCGATTTGTGTCAAGTTTGATATATTGGACTAAATTTCATTTCAAGTTGTCAGGATAGACTAATGTTGGCTAACGGCGACTCATGTCAAGTTGACACAATGGACTGAACGCCGACTATCGTCGTCTTAAGTCAAGTTCACACGATATACTAATGTCAGTCAATATAGTGACTTTCACTCATAAAGTCACAATAGTGAAAATACAGTCGGTACAGTAGTCAAAATACGACATTTTATAATAAAATCCTACCATAGAAAAAAAAAACAGCAAAATTCTAACAAGATAAAAGACAGCCAACCAAATGATCTACGGTTATAATATTACACAAGAAAAAAAAACAGTCATTAGAAAGATTTAATGATAAAATTCAATCATAGTCAAAAGACAGTCAATTAAGTGACTTACAGTCATAATGTCACATTACTCAAAACACAGTCGATAAAGATATAATATGACATATTATAACCTAAAGTCAACCAATCAATTGACTTACAATCAAAATGTCACAAATATCGATATAGAGTCGACAGTCAATATACCGGCAATTAAATGACGAAATCATACTTAAAGACTTATAGCCAATACTGAAATAATCAATATACAGTCGAGAAAGAAATGTAATTACTAAATCGTATGTTCAATAAAAACACCTTTAGAGCGCCATGATTTATTTTTTTTTTGTTAATTTAAGTTGGCTGCAATTAATTTATTACATACGGGAGCTATGAGAACCACGCCCACTGCAGCCATGGAGACGGTTCTAGACCTCACACCACTTCATATTCTGATAGTGGGGGAGGCAAGACTGGCACTCTATAGGCTGCAATTATCATTGGGCAACGTAAGAGTTGATACCCCACACAGAAGACTGTTGACAGACATAGGGGGACCTCTCCTGCAAATGAGGTCGGATCATATGGTAGTCAGATATCTTGAAAGTTCACTCTTTAAAGTCACTATTCCAGACCGCAATGAATGGAACGGCTTTAGGGAAGATATACACAAAGTGTGATCTGGTACACGGACGGTTCTAAATCAACCACAGGTACTAGATCAGGAATCTATAATGAAAACATGAGGACAGGCTATGCTCAACCATTGATTAGCCTGGCATCAGTCTTTCAAGCAGAAATATTCGCAATCATAGAATGTGCGAGAACCAACATAGAGAAGGACTGTCGAAACAGGCAAATCTATATCATGTCCGATAGCCAGGCGGCACTGAAGGCTCTCCAGAGTCAAAAGACTTCATCCAAACTGGTATTGGAATGCTTCAATACCCTGAATGACCTAGCGAGACAGAACAAGGTTACGCTTGTCTGGACGCCGGGTCACTCTGGTATTGCGGGTAATGAAAAAGCTGACGAGCTAGCAAGGCAGGGAGCCACCATTTCATTTATGGGACCCGAACCTGCCTTGGGCATAACAAAAAAGTCGAGTCGCCTTGAAGTCAGGAAGTGGACTCGTAACAAACACAAGGAATACTGGGAAAACAGACCAGGCCTTAACCATAGTAAGGCCCTTATAAAAGGGCCTAACTCAAGCCAAGCTGCAGGACTACTAACATTGAGTAGGGCACAGCTGAAAACAACCATAGGACTGCTCACAGGCCACATGACTGTTAAAGAGCATCTAAGGAAAATCGGGCTATACAACGGCGACACCAACTGTCGCCTCTGTAATACGGCACCGGAAACAGCAATGCACGTTCTGTGCAGGTGCAATGCGCTGGAGAGCAAAAGACGGCTCATATTTGGGAACAGACAAATGGAACCAAATGATTTCCACGCGCAACCTCTGAAGGACCTGCACAAGCTAGTGCAGGGCATCGAGTTCGGAATAGTTGCGTGAGTGTAATAATATTGGGGCAGTACAATAAGCCACCTAGGCTGCAGTGCATCCGGATCCGAAAGGAAGACGGCCCCCACAGGAAAAAAAATTTATTACATTAAATCAGAGTTGCCAATTTACAATATTTTTCATGGCACTTTAGAGATTGTTTTATTGAACATACGATACATCATAGTAAAAAAAACAGTCAACACAGTGACTTATAATCATAATACAATCAATTGACAGCCGACTAAGCAATGTTAAGTTAACATTTTATAGCGGCAGAAAAACAAACGATCAGTTGTAGAATTTAACAACTGTTCACGTGCGTGTTTCAACCGAGTTGTACGGTTCATTTCCGATTTTTGTTCCGGCAAAAATAACGTTTTTTTTTTCAGAATTCGGTGTTCGGTTTACGGTTCAGTTCCGGTTAAAAGCCCTGGTTAATTCATATAATTAATACTAAATCTAGTTTGAAAATACAGTGTTGTCAATGTGAAATGAAATTAAGTATCGCCAACTAAAACAATCATTCCAGGTCAAACAGTCAATATAAACTTTATAAGTTAATTTTGTATATTTTTGTTGCCCATTAATCTTGGCAAAATAATGTGATTGTTATATATATATTGGTATTTACCTTAAATTAGACTTTATCTACGTTTATTTTTATAAGTTGATGTACAGGGTCCGGCAGCGTTACCGAACTGTTTTTAAAATAGCACAACTTAATCAATATTTAGGATATAAAAAAGATATAAAAAAATTTGTAAACAGAAATATTGGAAGTTTATAACGTATACAAAAACTTAGAAAAAAAACCTCAAGTAGCGAAAATAACATCAGGTAAATGACAACCTACGTTTTCGATGCACAGCTGAAGTCGGGTGGTAAAGTTATTCATCACTCCTTGCAAAGTTGCTCAAGGAATAGCACGAATTTTTCGCTGAATATTATCAAGCAGTTGAGCCAAATTTCGAGCCTTGTCAAGGTACACTTTTCCATTTAGGTAACCTCACAAGTAAAAATCACATGATGGCAGATCCGGAGAACATGCCGGAGACATGTGCCGTGTGGGCAGTTGCCCCATCCTGTTGGAAACAAACCCTCCTGACGGGAATTCGACGCCGACGTAATTTCTCCCCGAATTCCGGATCATGGCTACATAACGTCCAGCATTTAGTTACAGTGCGGCCGTTTTCTTTGCAGGAAAAAGGTCCGATCACTTCTGATTTACACAGAGCAGCCCATACGGTTACCTTTTCAATATGATTTCATCTGTGCATCGAAAACGGAGGTCGTCATTTACCTGATGTTATTTTCGCTACTTACTTGAGTTTTTTTTCTAAGTTTTTGTATACGTTATAAACTTCCAATCTTCCTATTTACAAAAAAATTGTTTTAATAAAATATCTTAAAAATTGATTAAGTTGTGCTATTTTAAAAACCGTCAGGTAACGCTGCCGGACCCTGTATAATAGATATAATTAAATGTTTACACCTTATTAACCTTTGAAACTCGTATCGAATCGTTAAAGTCTTAAGCCCGGAAAGTTTTCAATAGAATAACCTGAAAAGATCAAATTATAAATATCGGAGTGAATATTTTTTTACATAAAAAAATGTATACATCGATTTAAGCAATAAATTCCTCAACTCGGAGTCGAGAAGTTTATTGTTGAACTGCGCAATTTTTTTAAGCCTCATTAAACTTTAATACAGAAATTACTGCTTATCGTTTCCATCAAATTAAATTTTCATATATTTCATAAAAGTTTAATTTATTAAAATTATTATTCAGCACGCTATTTTATTTCTTTGTTTTAACACGAATGAAGTGTATTTTATTTTGTATTATACGTACTCATGTTTTAACTTGTAATACCGTGCGATCATTTAAAACATGATTTAGAGTAGGCTTTGAATTTTAAATTAGATTGGCACTACTGACTTTTAACACATAGTTTACCTAAACCTCAAATTTATTCCACCATTCAATTAGCATTCTTGGCAACTACACAAAAAAAATCCGCCTACTCTAAATCATCATTAAGACTACACGTCTTATGCGTACAGCAAATTCTTTGTTAATTGATCCTGATTTTGATATTTTTTGTAAGACTTTCCCAGTTAATGAGAATTTTTAAAAGATTACTTTGTTGTCATTGATATTTTCGTGTCTATCTTTAGTATTGAATTGTTATTTTGTAAAATGTTTTTATATTCTGTAAAATAGTACATCCGTAAATAAAGGTTTATTTAATTCTGTATTGTGGAGGCTTCTACTTCGTTATACATGTTAATTACACAATGAAACACTTTTAACTTTGTTTGTATAACACGTTTTATTTAATGTGACTGCAGTTTCGACAAATTTAGCTTGTCATTATCAAACATGGAGTAACTTAAACTAGAGGTTTTACAGCTATATATACACAATTACAAAACAGCGGTAAAAATGGGGGTGTACATTAGGCCAACCTGGTCGTTAATTAAGGGAATTCCCGGATTAGCGCGGGCTTTGTGTATCTCTAGTGCTTCTAGCAAATTCATTTTACGACCCTTTTTGGCATGATGGATCATGGAGTACATCTTTTTCAAAAGTGTGATTTTCGTCTAAAAGGTGTTTTGCAAAAGACGACTTATCACTCTGTTTAAGCCGAAAAGAGCGCAAATGTTCCCTCAATCTTATGTTGAAATTACGACCAGATTGGCCAATGTATATCCCTTGACAATCTGCGCAAGTTAATTTATATATTCCGGATTTATTAAATTTATCTAATTTTGTTTTACTATTAAAGATATGGTTATTGATTTTACAGTACGGTTTAAATGCAACTTGAATATTATGCTTTTTTAGGATATTTTTAACTTGAAAACTGACATTGCCAAAATAAGTTAACGATTTATATTTAATTGTTTCTTTTTCAAATGATATTCCAGCGTATAATAAATGTTTGATGTTATTAAATTTCTGTTTTTTAAGAAGTCTATCAACCAAATCACAACCATAACCATTGTTAATAGCCATAGCTCTAATCAAGTTAATTTCCTTCTCGAAAAAATTTGCTGACAAAGGGATTTTTAAGGCTCTATAAATCTTTGAATTGAATGCAGCAATTTTATGTTTATAGGGATGTCTGGAATGGTTAGGGATAATTGAGTCGGTAAAGGAGGGTTTTCTAAAAATGTCAAAAGAGAGTTTGTTATTTACTGTGGTAATAGACAGATCTAAATATTTAATGTTGTTATTGATTTCGGTTTCAGCTGTGAATTTAATTTTAGGGTGAAGTTTATTTAAGAAATCTAAAAATTGTGTGAGTTGTCTATCAGTTCCCTGGAAACAAGCTAATATATCATCGACGTAACCGTGCCACATCTTAATGTTTTTTAGCTAGTGACGAATTTAATATTATTTTTGTAAAATTATGCATAAATATATCTGCTAGCAATGGGCTTAAAGGGCACCCCATTGCTAGGCCTTCTGTTTGTTTAAAAAAATTATTGTTAAATGAAAAAAAGTTATTATTTAAGATGATTTCTAAGTAATCCAAAAATTCTGTTTTTACTGTGACATTAATATTACATTTATCGAAAGATTCTTCTATTAGTTTAATACACTCTGATGGAGGAATATTAGCAAACATATTAGTTACGTCGAATCATACAAGCTTATATTATATTAACAACAAATTTAACTAACTTTAAAATGGAACCAGGATATAAGCTTGTATCATTCGACGTAACTAATATGTTTGCTAGAAGCACTAGAGATACACAAAGCCCGCGCTAATCCAGGAATTCCCTTAATTAACGACCAGGTTGACCAAATGTACACCCCCATTTTTACCGCTGTTTTGTAATTGTGTATATATACCTGTAAAACCTCTAGTTTAGATTACTCCATGTTTGATAATGACAAGCTAAATTTGTCGAAACTGCAGTCACATTAAATAATACGTGTTATACAAACAAAGTTAAAAGTGTTTCATGGTGTAAAGGTTTATTTATTTAAAGCAGGGGTTTTCATTCTTTTTAATGTCGCCCCCCCCCCCCTCCCTGATTTAATTTAGGTTCTTAGTTAGATTGAAACACCATTATAGCCTTATTTCACTTCACCTACTCTTTAAGAAATCTATCGCGCCTCCCTAATGTGGCGTGCCCTTGTTGAGAAACCCTGATTTAAACGATCGCACGGTATTAGGTGCACTTTTATAAAACATGAATATCATCGTTTAACAGTTAGGTAAAAAGTAAACATGTTTAACGAAATATTTTTAGAAATTAGTCTAAGAATTTTCTAGTTTCAAGTCCTGAAATTGACCAGAAATTTGTGTCATTTTTTAAAATATTATAAAAATATGAGTATACAGCGATTTTTTTCTTATAACTATACATATCCCGATAATTAAAGCAAGACGCTAAAACAGAATATTTTAAACTTCACATTAAATCAGTGCTTTGTGCGCCTGGTGTATGAATAAAGTTTTGAATTTAGAACAGCCTGAAAATTTGGTTTAAAAGGAAACTCTTTTATAAATTTCTCAAATATTTTGGTTTTTTAAGTATTTTTTGAATTATAATGTTTATAGTCAGAGGCTAATATTTATATTTATTTATATATTCACTTACGAGTTTACCATTTTACAATACAGAGTAAATTTACCGATATTCGTTGTTTGTTAAAAGAGTTTAAGTTGAAACTTTAAACAAGTGTTATCCACTCCCAAATTAGGCATAATGTAAAATTTTGAGTTTAGAAAAGCCCCGTGAAAATGATTTTTATCGAAATCGGTCGATCCATTCGATCCGATTTCGATAAAACTCATTTTCACGGGGCTTTTCTAAACTCGAAATTTTACTTCATGCTTAATTTGCGTTCATATACGAGTCGATGAAAATACTATCATTCTTCCTGCACTTGCAAACATTGTGTATGATTGATTTGTGAATTTAGTATTTAATTATATCATTATTATACATCGAGTTTTTGTTTAAGTATACATATCCCAATTACAGCGTATATACTTAAATCTTCGGATATTCGTAGTTTATTTAAAGAGTTCAATTTGAAGTCATAAATGAGTGTTTTCCACTCCTAGGCTAAGCATGAAGTAAAATTTCGAGTTTAGAAAAGCCCTGTGAAAATTTGTCGAGGGTCGCGCAGCGACCCGAGACAAATTTTCTGGGCTTTTCTAAACTCGAAATTTTACTTCATGCGCCATGGGTATAAAACACTGATTTCAAGTGAAGTTCAAATATACATAATTTTACAATATTTTAGTGTTTTATACGCGTGGCGCATGAAGTAAAATTTCGAGTTTAGAAAAGCCCAGAAAATTTGTCTCGGGTCGCTGCGCGCCCCTGGACAAATTTTCACGGGGCTTTTCTAAACTCGAAATTTTACTTCATGCTTAGCCTTGTAATGTACCCATCTGTATATTTATTTCATTTATATAATTTAATACTTTAGTATCGTGCATTTTTGATAATCATATTTAAAGTTATTTATGTTTGCTTCATGTATTGATGTTTGTTGTTTATTTTTACTTAAATATTATTCATTGCTAAATGTTATTATCAGAACGCATTTGCTAATGCTAGAGCACAGATAAGCCTGGGAAGAATAAATAGTTTATTAGAATTTGTACTTAATGGAAAAATTCCGCTAAAGATGATAAAGTTCACCCCGGCCTATGCGTGCTCCTTCTTACGCATTGTTTGCTTAACGAAGAACCATTTATTCATTACTATTGGATTTTATTTCGGGCACTTCTGATTTGACTCTCGAACGCAAGATAGTAAAAATATTACTTACTCCGATTAAATTCAGTAAACTTCGTTAAGCAAGCTAGTTAAAGTTTCTAAATATATTATATTGTAATATTCAAAAATAGAATTGATATTCGTTATATAAAAACATCAAGTTATTTTAACCTCACCCAGAATAAAAGAACCTACTTAATATTAAATAAGTGTTAAATATTGAAAATACTAAATAATTAACTTTACAGCCTGGAAGTGGAAAACACTCATTTATAGCTTCAAATTGAACTCTTTTAATAAACTACGAATATCCGAAGACTTAAATAGATACATTGTAATTGGGATATGTATACTTTAAAGAAAAACTCCCTGTATAATAAAGATACAATTAAATACAAAATCCACAAATACAACATACATAATGTTTGGAAGTGCGTGAAAAATAAAAGTATTTTTATCCACTCGTATATGAAAAAAATAATAAAATCAGGATTAACCTGGATCGACCGATTTCGATAAAACTCAATGCATCAGGAATGAAAGTAAACCGGATGAGATTAATTTTTGCCGGAAATGATTGAGCGGAAATCGATGGTATAAAATTTATTCCCGAGCTTGACGCTAATCCAAAAAATCTTCATATCTAAGTAAAACAGCGTAAAGATAATTTGTTCTATAACAGATTATATAATTTAAATCGAACTAATTTAAAAACAATTAAAAGAAAATCAATTGATTTATATGCTATGTAAAATAGTAAATCTGTAAATAAACATGACGTGTAAACAATAATTATTTATTTTACCGTAATCAACATTTACACATATTTACAATATGATATTACATTGTGTAAAGCCACACAAATAATCTAAAATAATAAACATATTTGTCATGTAGCCCTGTTGTTGACACGCACTCTGCATGGCTTTTATTTCCAAATAACCTTATTTATAGTAACGGCTTTTATCAATTATTGTTTTTAAAACATTGAAACTGCATTAGTATTCTATAAATTTATTATTAATTGTGCCAATATTTCCATGCTTGAAATGGGCTGTGATTTAATAGACGTGTACTTTTTATTTAGCCTTTGGGTGAATGCATCTACCGGGTGTTGACGTGGCGGACGCAACATAGGAAATCGCATGTTAAAATAAAGTGTTCAAATATTGGGTTCCCTATTTATTTTAGAGACAAAACTTTTTTGTAGAGGGAAAAATTCTAAATTTATTAATGTTCACACTCAACACTTTACGTTTCTCCAAGTTAAAATAATTAAGAAAAAGTAATGTGATTTTATAAAACTAATGACATACAATGGAATTGATTCAACAATAGCGGATATTCCCTGTCTTTTTTTAAAGTTCAATTTATAGCTTTAAACAAGTGTTTTCCACTCCCAGACTAAGCATGAAGTAAAATTTCGAGTTTAGAAAAGCCCCGTGTAAATGGGCGACCCGAGACAAATTTTCTGGGCTTTTCTTAACTCGAAATTTTACTTCATGCGCCATGCGTATAAAACACTATAATATTGTCAAATTTATGTATATTTGAACTTCACTTAATATCTGTGTTTTATACGCGTGGCGCATGAAGTAAAATTTCGAAATTTTACTTCATGGTTAGTCTGGGAGTGGAAAACACTCGTTTAAAGCTTCAAATTGAACTCTTTTAAAAACCAACGAATGTCAGAAAATGAACAGCTAAAATAATTAAGAAAAAGTAATGTGATTTTATAAAAATAATGATATTTTTCTAGTATAGTGTAAATCATTTCGAAAACATTTACTTTGATCAAGTGACTACGATATCTTTTGCCATTTTGACATCCGCAGTTGTGATTTCAATTCCATTGCATGTCATTATTTTTATAAAATCACATTATTTTTTCTTAATTATTTTAACTTAGAGAAACGTAAAGTAGTAAACGTTAACACGAATGAATTCAGAATTTTTCCCTCTACAAAAAAGGTAAATACATTTTGTTTCTAAAATAAATAGGGGAGCCAAAATTTAAACATTTCAAAATTTACATGGGATTTCGAATGTTGCGTCCGCCAAGTCAACACCCGGTATATCAATTTGTGCATGAAATTAACGACGAAGTCGGCAAACCTTAATAAATTAAAGGGACACTTACCGATGTAAATTTATCTTTTCTTCCCGTTCTGGCCAGACTGAAGTGGACTGTATTTACTGGTTGAAAAGTCACGCAATTGTTATTTATTTAACACACAATCTTAAAAATACAATGACAACGACTATATCTGCGGATGTCTCACGCAGAAGTGCTGAAAAGGATCCCAACGCAAAATAATAAGGCTTGCAAATATAATCCGAAATTAACTATCTATGGCGCGAAAATTAAATTAATTACTTATTTAAGATTCAATTTACGACACGACAAAATAAATAATTTTAAATTCCCGAAATTAGATAAATACACAAGCTGTATCAAAAAACAAATAAAATAAATAATTCATTCATTTACACTCTTTTTAATATAACTAATACCGGGTGAGTGTAAATGCAAAAACAACAGTGAATCAACATTGTAGCAACATTAAATGATGTTTTAATGTTAATAAAACATTACTTAAATGGATTTGCTCAGTGGGTAGACATACAGAGAGTTTTATGTAACACCGAACATTTTCATAACTAGAATTTTTCTTTGAAGTATCCATATGCATACGTTGCACAGTTTCTGGTGCTCGGTTTATTAAAAGAACTCAATTCGAAGTTTTAAGCGAGTGTTTTCCACTCCCAGGCTAAGCATGAAGTAAAATTTCGAGTTTAGAAAAGCCTGAAAATTTGGTTTGGTCGCGTAGCGCGAAGCGCGGAGCGGCCAAACCAAATTTTCAGGCTTTTCTAAACTCGAAATTTTACTTCATGCGCCACGCGTACGAAACACTGATCAATGTAAAGTTCAGCGGTGTGTTTTAAACTTCGTAATATGTCAGTGTTTTGTACCGGTGGCGCAGGAAGTAAAATTTCGAGTTTAGAAAAGCCTGAAAATTTGGTTTGGCCGCTCCGCGCTTCGCGCTACGCGACCAAACCAAATTTTCAGGCTTTTCTAAACTCGAAATTTTACTTCATGCTTAGTCTGGAAGTGGATAAAACTCGCTTAAAGCTTTAAATTCCTTTTTATTTAAAAATTAAAACCTTATTTGTCATTTGATTAAAGGGTTTTTAAGTATTTATAATTGAATAAAAGTCATTTGGTTAGTTTTTATTTTCTCTGGTTAGTTTAGATTTTTTAAGGTTGGATTTGATCATATATAGGAAAGTAATAACATCATGACATGGGCATAGCTCAGAAACATTTATATTTTTGTACAATTTTACGATTTATGTCAATTTTTATACAGGGAATTTTTCCTGAAACCCTGATTTTTTTCCTAAAATCTTAAAGTTTTACTTCATGCTTAATCGGGGAGTGTAAACACTTGTAAGAAGTTTCAAACTGCAAATTTACAGAGTACACATCGGAATATGTATACTCAAAAGAAAACTTTCCTATAGGTATTACTAGGCAACTTTCATTAATCAAACGATATCTGCATGAAATATTATTTTGTTGGCTTTAAATTTAACAAATATAATAAAACATATGTTCAACAGCGTAAACGCCATCTAATGCCCATTTTTTATAAAGTAATACGGTGAATGAATGAGTATTGAACACAAATTCATATTTTTTAAATACAAAAAAGTTTCTGCATGAAATCCTATTTTTTATTACCTTTCTTGAATTACTCATATACCGACATAATATTATTGGCAAAAATGGGGGCCCCAAATATAAGTAGTGTTTGAGGACCTGCATAACATTATCTGCTAGAACTTAAGAATTTCTTTGAAAGTCCCTGTATGTTAATATACATTTTCTAGTAAATTATGTGATACTTTACAAAATGTGCGCGTACCTGCGATTGTGATGAAATAATGTAATTTAATGAAATTGCACATCCTGGATCTATTGTTGACATATGTTGAAAATTAGTATCAAATTAAAGAAATCCTATCAATAAATGTATAAATATATTAAAACAATGTTTTAAAGATGTGCCAAAAATAATAATTTATACTCAAGCATAATGGTGGATGTGCCGGGAGATGAAATCCTAGCCTGGATATCTACATAATCATTAATTTCTTTTAAAGATATAACGTTACAAACAATACTATATTATTATTAGATTTAATACATAGTTGCAATATTATATTCTCGATATAATTAGGTACACGCGATTGTGAAAAAATGTATTAAATATCTGATCATTTTAATCAGAAACGAAACACTTGAATTACTTAGAATCATTCATTACCCATCGAATATTTTAGCAGGCATTTGCCGATAAAAGCGGTAAACTAATGTATGTAATTTACGATGAAAGTAATCTATGTTGAAAGGTTTTAATCAAGCAAATAGAGATTATTATGAGAATTGCTTATTAATAAATACCGATAATCACAATAAAAGCACTTAATAAAATAATAATAATCCATTTATTGTCCAACAAGAAACATTTCCCGATTACAAAACAAAAACAAAACACAAGCCTGGTACATATAAAAATATAATAATAATTAAATTGGAATATTTCTGTAACAATTTAATTAATTAATACAGGTTGAAGAAGGACACGAAAAAACCTATTTTTTAAAAGAGAATAATTATTTAACAGTTGGCTCACAAGTTAATGAGTAACATTTTAAGCGAATCGTGAAAGATGTCACTACAATGCGAAATTATATATAAGCTGAATTAAAAAAAATCTCTAGAGTGCCATAGAAAATATTCTAGGTTGGCAACTTTTAAAATTTACATTATAATATATAAAATTACGAAACAACTATTCGTGAAAATGCAAACAGTGTCTTAATTAATAAGAAAATTTAAGACGATAAATATCCATTGAAACAACTACTTCCCGTGCAAATACACCTCCGGATATTGAATTATACAATGAAATATTTAATAGAGCGTTGTAACAAATCAAATTAAATAAGATTTTAAATATTTCATTGTATAATTCAATATCCGGAGGTGTATTTGCACGGGAAGTAGTTGTTTCAATGGATATTTATCGTCTTAAATTGTCTTATTAATTAAGACACTGTTTGCATTTTCACGAATAGTTTTTTCGTAATTTTATATATTATGTTTAAAGTGTGCAAACTATAAGAAGCGTAAGCTTATTTTCTCGAATTCAAATAGTTTTGAAGTTGAATTTATCTTGTTTACATTATAATTATTGTTTCTCGTTGATTGTTCAGGCACTTTTTTTAAATTTTCTAAGCTATCCATAAAAATTTCTGCAATTAAAGGGCTTAGGGGGATTCCCATTGCTAGACCATCTGGTTGGGAGTAAATCTGTTCGTCAAACTGTAAATAATTTTGATGAATGCAAATTTCCAATAGGGATAATATTTCATTTATTATCACTGGATTAACGTTTTTTGACAATAGTTTGTTTTTTATTAGGTTCTTTACTTCTATTGGAGGGACGTTAGTGAATAGATTTGTTACATCAAATGACACAAATTTAGAGTTTGATGGTAATTTAATATCTTTAATTTTATTAACAAGTTCCATGCTGTTTTTTATTAAAAATTTTTATGGATAGCTTAGAAAATAAAATACCTCAATTTAAAAATTGCCTCTATTGGTTGAGATATGTTGATGATGTATTGGGTACATTCACTGGCACGGATAGAATTTTAAATAATTTTTTTTAGGAAATAAACCTTCAACACGAAAGAATTAAATTTACACTAGAAACCGAAATACATAATACTATAAATTTCTTAGATCTAACTATAAAAAACAATAATAATAAACACGACTTCTCAATATACCATAAACCAACGCACACTGATACGACAATAAATAATAATTCATTTCACCCGATACAACATATATTATCTGCTTATCGATCCATGATTCATCGAGCATTTTCAATACCAATGTCAAAACAAAATTTTGAAAAAGAAATTAACATAATTAAATACATTGCAGTCAGAAACAATTTTAAAATATATACAATAAATAAATTAATAATTAACAAAGAAAAAGAAATTATAAATAAATCAATATTCCCCACAAGAAAATGCAAGGTTGAAAATTATGGATCAATAACTTATAATGGCTATTTAAGCCAAAAAATCAGTAAATATTTAAAAGAATTAAACATAAATGTTGCGTTTAAATCTAACAACACACTATCAAAAATAATAAAAAACAATAAGGATAAAACTAAAAAGGGTCAACACTGTGGGGTTTATTTGCTTAATTGTGCGGATTGCCCGAAGATTTATATAGACCAAACTGGGAGAGCATTCAGTGAAAGAATAAATGAACACCAAAAAGCGTTCACTCGTCAAAAAGAAAATTCAACTTACGCAAACCACCTAATTGAAGAAAACCACCAATTTGACAACAACTTCAAAATCCTCCACATCTCTAATAAAAGACGGAAATTAAATTTATTGGAAAATTTAGAAATAAGTAAACATATAAATTCAGGAAACTTGCTGAACGACCAGCTTGAACTCTCCAGCTCCCCCCTACTTAAACTGAAGAAAAACACCCCCTCCACCCACACTTCTGAAAACTGTAAATAATGTAAATTAGTTTGTAAAAAATGTATTATATTTCTTCACCTGAAGAAGCTACAGTGTAGCGAAACAATTGTAGTGAGTAAATAAAAAGTTGAAAATCATAAAATAGTCTGCTATTATAATTATTGTGTCTGACGTTTTGTATGTCAACTCCTTAAGTGTGTAGCTAACTTAAATTTAAAAAAAAGATTAAATCATGGCACTCTAGAGGTTTTTTTAATTGAACATATGATATTAAAACAATTACAGATAATTCTGACAAGAGATTTTAATCCCGGATTAGTTCGATGCGCTAATACAAATAATGTTGGTTTCTGCCTGCTGGAAAAAAAAGGAATATGCAGTCTGAGTTTAGCTAAGAAATCAGGTCAATCGTGTTGTGCAAAAGTTTATAAAGGAAAGAAATACGTTTAGTTTCCCACGAGATTCAAAATGTATGTATAATAAGTTCTGTTGTCTCAATTAAGGTTATATTATTGTCTCAATTAGGATTATATTTCTCAATTAAGATTATACTGTGAATTAATCATTTAGGTAAATATATGCACAAGCTGTAAATTTTCCAACATTCGTTGTTTTTCAAAAGAATTCAATTTGAAACTTTCAACGAGTGTTCTCCACTCCCAGACTAAGCATGAAGTAAAATTTCGAGTTTAATCACTGCACATTTTCTTTAGATTTTCCTTGTTTTTTGTTTAAGTTCAATTTGAAGATTTAAACTAGTGTTTTCCACTCCCAGACTAAGCATGAAGTAAAATTTCGAGTTTAGAAAAGCCCCGTGAAAATTTGTCTCGGGTCGCGTAGCGACCCGAGACAAATTTTCTGGGCTTTTCTAAACTCGAAATTTTACTTCATGCGCCACGCGTATAAAACAATAGAGTACTGTGAAGTTTATGTATATTCAAACTTCACTTGGAATCTGTGTTTTATACGCGTGGCGCATGAAGTAAAATTTCGAGTTTAGAAAAGCCCAGAAAATTTGTCTCGGGTCGCTGCGCGACCCTCGACAAATTTTCACGGGGCTTTTCTAAACTCGAAATTTTACTTCATGCTTAATCTGGGAGTGGAAAACACTAGTTTAAATTTTCAAATTAAACTTAAAAGAAAGGAATATCTAAAGATTTACAGAAAATAGTCTGAATTTAGAATACGTATACTTAAAAGAAAAACTCCCTGCATTTAAATCATATATATTAGGGCTGCTTAACCTGTCGATCGCTGGACCAATTTTGGTCGATCACTCACTAGTTTCAACCTCCGGTGAGATTTTGTTTAAAAATTGTTTTTTTTTTAATAATTTTCCAAACAAGAAAAATTATCAAATTTTGAAGTAATGTGATCATTTTTTCACTGAAATCTCAATTTTGACACAATTTTTCAGAAAACTCAGTTGACATGTTATAAACCCAACTTCAGGTTCTTAAGATGTTATATTTTGAAGCAAAATTAGTGCTTTTAGAGTTGATTTAATAATTAATGATTGTTTAATAATTTTTCAAACAATATTACCTCAAAATCTTACATTTTTTCTCTAAATCTCAACTTTGGCATGATTTCTCAAAAAAACTAATTGGAATATTTTAACACCGCTTTCAGAATCTTAAAACGCGTTTATGTCTAAAAAAATTAAGCTTTTAATGTTGATTTAATAATTAATAATTTTGTTATAATTTGTGAAAAAATATTACTTTAAAATCGAACGACTATTCGTATTCATACCACAATGTAATTTTTTTGGGTATTCTTCGTTTTTGAACAGTATTCAATTTAAAGTTTGGAACGAGTGATTCCACTCCCAGGTTAAGTATGAAGTAAAATTTCGAGTTTAGAAAAGCCTGAAAATTTGGTTTGCTCGCTCTGCTTCGCGGCTTTTCTAAACTTGAAATTTTACTTCATACTTAACCTGGGAGTGGAAACACTCGTTTCAAACTTTAAATGTAATACTGTTCAAAAACGCCACGCGTATAAAATATTGGCATATTGTAAAGTTCAAAATATACTGCTTAGATGTGATAGATCAATATTTTAATCAACATTTTGTCAATATTTTATGTTGCCCGATTACCGTTTTCTGTTGCTAAAAGTTAATTTCATTTTTTTAAAGAGGATCCGATCAAAACATCCACACAGTCTCTCTGAAAAAGCCTAGGGAATGAAATTTGAAAGAGGAGAGATTTTGTGTACAAAATTAATTCTGTTGTTTAAGCAAAGTGGGCTTTAAAAACAAAACCAACACGATTGGTTTTAAAAAAAATATTTACAATTCGCGAAACATTAATCACACTACTTTTAATGTAAATTGCATATTTTAATAGACAAATTGCTAAACACTACTGAAATTAAAATTTCCTAAAGTTTGTACGTAATAAGTACTTTATTTTTTTTATTTAAAAGAAGTTATCACAATTATGCCAAATAAGTAGATAGAAGACCCGCATTACGGCTGGCAAAAATAGTGTGGATGTTTTGATAGGGTCCCATTTAAATTATAAATCTTCGAAAAAATTAAGACTGAGACTAAGGCATTGATATGTAAATCACGTTTAATAATGACGTCACACGTGGAATTTCTCGCGTGACGTCAAAAGTCAAGTTAATTAAGGGGGTCTTCCGGTATAACTTTTTCAAAAAATCGATTTTATTTTTTTTTTGTATGAAATCAAAGCTAAACATGTCTAGAATATGTGGGTTAAAGGATATTTCGATCCGGCAAATATTTACGTCGCTACAGGCCTTTCAATGCATCGCCGTCCCGAGCGGTATGGGTCGCGCAGGTATAACTTTAATCTCGAATTTCATAAATTTTGATGAGTTTTTTGGTCGACCATATTGGATCCGCCATTTTGAATTTTTCAAATTTGACCTCAGATTCGTATTTAGCGACCCCGAAAACCTAGATATTGACTAGTGCTTGCGAATTTTCCGCCGAATACTTTGAATTACACAGAAAAAATGTTTCGCAAACTTTAAACGCGTTTTTCTCGAAACTACATTTTTCAAAACTGCGAGCATTCTAGCGTTTGAACGGTTTAACCAATTGACTTCGTTCTTTGCTTCCGTTATTGAAAACACTTTTCTTCATGGAATGAACTAACCTCCCGGTGCAATTTGCAATTTTAAAGATCTTTTACAGCCTGTCAAAGTCAAAAAATCGACCGAAAAACACGACTTTTTTTTCAAATGCCCGCCATTTTGTCAAACGTTGAGTTTTTTCAAAATTTCGTAGATCATTCCATTCTCTGAACTATACTCTTCAAGAAACTGAGCCGATTTTGTTTCTAGGTGACGAATAGCGACCCCTAGGCTGCTCGCAGTTTTGGAACATTTCCGCCGGGCAGCCGTCATATTGGACGCCATTTTGATTTTTTCGACTCGACAAAAATCCCAATTGTAGAGCAAGGATGAATAAAGATTAAAAAAAAACCAGGTCTCTAACTCTTACCAGTTCCCTGGAAAAAAAATCCAAAGTTTGGGTCAATTATATCGGAAGACCCCCTTAAACTAACAAAGTTGTCTCAACTTAAACCGAGCCGGCCTTGTATGTTTAATTACCTTGATTCCTGACGTCACGAGTGGAAGTTCCACGTGACGTCAAAACCAAGGTCATTAAGGTTGACTCAGTTTAAATCGAGACAACCTTTTACACTAATGACAAGGTCGATGACACACCTTGGTTGGTAACGTCAAAACCAAGGTCATTACTGTAATAGGTCGACTCGTGGCGACACAAAATCAAGGTAATTTTAAATAAAGTTCATCTCGGCTTAAATTGAACCAAGCCTAAGTAAAATAAATAATACGAGGTCGACTATGTTAAATCAATCGACCTTATACGCGATATCGAACAATACTTCCCTTATATTTTACATATGGGGGAAAGTAAAAAATAGTGAAATATTTACGTCCGTAAAAAGCGCTTAAAATCCATTACCAACAATTTTTAATGAAAGTAAATTTATATCCGTCAAATTTCGTACGATTTTCGCTGAGCCAGCAATAACAACAGTTGCATTTGTAATTTCGAAAATAGTTTTTCGTTCTGCGATATCAAGCAAGTAAGTAAGGTCTGACGTAGGTCTTATAATCTTTGTTGTGCTTCCTCATGAAACAATTTGATTTTAACAAACCTATTATGTTCAATGGGACATATTTAAAATGTTTCAAGAAAATAATATAGATTTCTATTAAAACGCAACCATAACATCCACATATGTACATCATTAAAAATAGAAAAAAATATCCTATATATTTATACCTATGACTTGGTGGCTTTGCTATTTTAAAATATACAAACAAGATACAATGTTTATTGATGCAGATATTAATATTTTGTTATTTTCATTAAATTTCCCTCAAAAGAGCGCAACTCTTAGTAAAATAATAAATAACTGAGATATTAATAAAAATCTAAAACGGAAAATAATGAGTTTTTGGCTATAACTCGAAAACAAAAGACGATGGATGATTTTTGTTTTCGCCGTTGAGTTTATATTGAAAAATGAGATCGAGGATAAGCCATCCGATTTTTTTTTCTATCTCTTTTACTTACCGAGATTCCCTATAGTAACACCCAAATGTGACCACCCTGTACACCCTAATTACATGACCTGAAAATTTGGATTTCCGAATTTTCAGGCTTTTCTAAACTCGGAATTTTACTTCATGCGCCACCGGTATAAAACACCGAATTAAATTGAAGATTAAAAAATACTTTTTAAGTTTAATCTCACGTTAATAAATATTAAAAAATTTTTTTTCGTGTTTTGTTTAAATTATATGTAATAACAATTCTTTATTTGACAAACTTTAAATCACCAGTAGTTTTCAAAATCGGATCTATGTTTATAAACAAGATGTCCATTTTTTACCACTTGTTCTGAATCACTCTGTATAATCGAGCACACAGTTGTGATAAAATTGTATGTTTAATAATGTAATTTTAAATATCTTCAACAGTTTAGCTGAAATTTGAAAACTAAAACAAAAACATGTTAATAAAACAGTATGAAATATAGTTTAGGCAATTTAATATAATAAAAAAGACGTTTTTAACATGTTTTAAACTAATTTAATATTTAAAGCATGTTTAAAACAAAACCATTTGAAACACGAAGTTTGTTTTTAAACATATTTAAGACATTGTTTTAAAACAAAGTGTTTTAAATATAACAACCCTGGTACACACGAACGTTCCAATGCCAATGTATGCCCAGACATAGGAATTTGTATACCGAAATAAAAAATTCCCTGTATGGGTATACATAGAAAAATATATACCTGAATGCAATATTCCCTGTATCGTTTATAGATTAAATTTAAATAACAACAATATGAAACAACAAGAGATGCAAACTGAACATTACTACCCGTGATAAATATCTGTTATTCGTTTGTTTTAATAATAAAATATATAAATGTAAATATTTTCAATAATTCCATTTAAATTGAATAATATCTGACATTCGATTGTCGTGTTGAATATTACAATAAATAGATGTAAATATTTTCAATTAATTCAATGAAATCCGCTCACGCCAATTATATGTTTACTTTTTGTTGTTACTATACTTTTGTACTAGTTTAATAAAATTCAATTTATTTTTAAATATACAATGCGAATTTGTTAAACATTAAAGTTACCGTACTCATAATTTAATTATAATATACAATTAAATGTCTTTAATGTTTGTAACGGATTTACATAAACCGATAATTAAAATAATTAAACATTTATAATTTTAACATAACATATAAAATTACGATAATGTTCGTATAAACTGCAAAAAATATGTCTAATTCATGTTTATAATTTTAATTTATCACGCGTTGGTTTTCTGAAATCATAACAAAGTTAGTCTTCTTTCTAAAAACGTTCTTATGATAAATGTTTCTGTCTATTGGATGTATGTTAAATATATAAAATATTTAGAACAATTCGTTAACACGAAATAGTGAAGTACAATGGACACAAGAGGAAAACCAAAAGAAAAGGACTAACTTTGTTATGATTTCAGAAAACCAAGATGTAATAATAAACTGCTAAAGCTGGATTAAAAATATACTGATAAACAAGAATATTTCAAATTTTACAATATTTCAGTGTTTTAACCTGAAAATTTTACTTCATGCTTAACCTGGGAGTGGAAACACTCGTTAAAAGCTTCAAACTTACACTATTCTAAAATCTCCTAAAAATTCCTCAAATTTATCGAAATAAGTATATGTATAATATATAAAATTACGAAAAAACTATTCGTGAAAATGCAAACAATGTCTTAATTAATAAGACAACTTAAGACGATTAATATCCATTGAAACAACTACTTCCCGTGCAAATACACCTCCGGATATTGAATTATACAATGAAATATTTAAAATCTTATTTAATTTGATTTGTTACAACGCTCTATTAAAGTATATGTAACGTTTAGGTCAAATTCTCTTCAAACTATCTCTTCTTATGTTGTCTTATTAATTAAGACATTGTTTGCATTTTCACGAATAGTTTTTTCGTAATTTTATATATTATATTTAAAGTGTGCAAACTATAAGAAGCGTAAGCTTATTTTCTCGAATTCAAATAGTTTTGAATTGTTTGAAGTATATGTAATTAAAATTATAATTCTCTCTATATAATTCTATATAATTTATTCTTTATTTTAAAAAGTTAAACAATTCAGCATTTAAACATATCAATCTCTCAACAAATATTATTTTCAAAGTTCCTCTTTATAATATTCCAGATAAAAAAATTATTTACGAATGACGATAGCTTCTTTATAGATTTAACGCTATGAAACAAATTAAAAAAACGCAATATGCCATATTAGAAAAGACAATAAGAGTTTAATAAAAGCGAAGAACTTTCAACCTTCGGAACCAATATCGCACAAGTAACGGACACAAAAACGCAATCGATGAAGATTAAGATAAAAATAACTCATTCCCTCTCCAACCCAGCCTTCATCAGATATTAAACCGTCCAGAAAGTAATTTTTCTTCCCCCCTGAAAATCAATCATCCTTAAAAACAAACCTCCGTTGAATAAAAATTGTAAAATAAAACTTTTTCGAAATTTAATCAGGTTATTAGTTCACGGCTATAAAAGCAAAATCAGGACGCGACATTGAACGGCCTACAGTTACACACATAATTGCCTATCATCGAGAGTGTTGATAAGGGCCGACACATGCTGGTGGGGCTGTGATAAAGCGGAATTAACCGCCGATTAAATGTAATACTCACTTCGCACGGAGGGCCAACTGCCTGTCGTTCGGACACACGAAAGGGCTTTTCGTTTCTCCGTTGCCGAAATCCATTTTTTTTTTAAATAAAGATTTCCTTTACGGATTAATTGTGATGAGTGTTTTGTTTCCGCGTATTGTTTTGTTCGTGCGTTCGTACGTGCGGCGTCGGCGTCGTCGCCGATGCAACTGTTGCTTTCGCCTGTTGCTGAAAGCGTCGCGACGCCTCTCGCCGAGCCGGATCGATATCGTTATCGGGGGAGTAATTCGCCGTTTCTTTCCGGAGATAACAAAAGCACGGAGTTGTCTAAAACGTGATAATGATGATAACTAGTTTAAGAGATTTGTTTGTAGGTATTTTCGTGAGATGTGTATCAATAATTGTATTGTAATGATAGAATAATACAATATATTTATGGTAACAAGAATATTCTCTCTTGTTACCATAAATAACGAGTGTCTATAAACTGTCGGCATCTCGGATGCTTTAAAAAAAAATACATACCTTAGATTACGTCATACGATTCGGTGAGTCTTGGAAACGTAAAATAAATTTAATTATATGTCTAATTACGACGTATGTTTCTGAAGTCAGAACCTACTGGGATGCCGACAGTTTATAGACACTCGTTAAATTGCATTATTTATCAACATATTTGTTAATATTGTGAATGTTACTATACTGATTATTCTGTGGTTTATTCAGTTAGTTTTAAAAATAATCTATTGAGTTATTATAATAACTAGAGCTCGGATTTCTAAGCAAACAGCTTATACTGAAAATTGAAAGCATCAACATGAAGTAATAAAATTTGTACGAATTATAGAAACTTGAAATTGAACACTTTTTTTTCGGTTTTATGCGTATTTTACATTTATATGCTTATTTAGTGCTTATTTCATTAAATTTTAGATCGTGGAAAATAATTAACTGTACGATCAAAACACGAACTATTAATATATTTATGTAGTTAAGAAAAAGAAAACAACATTTTGAACAACATTTAAAAATCAATTGTTTTCAGTATGAGTTGTGTTTGTTTAAATTTCTTTAACATGTATATATCAGTTAATATTTTAACATTCTGTTTCACATATTTTATTTATTTATTGTTTTAGAATTATGTATACTTAGTGATGCAACATTTCCGGTAATTTGAAATTAAGTAATATTATTGGGTAATTAACAATTAAAAGTAAAAATTAACTTAAAGAAACAAATTATTATTATTAACACTGAAAATGTTAATAATTTAAAAAAAAAACACGGAATCGGATATTTATTCCATGTTATTCCAATTAAATGTTTTGATGTGTTTTTGAATTTCACATAAATGAGTGTTTTATACGCGTGGCGCATGAAGTAAAATTTCGAGTTTAGAAAAGCCTGAAAATTTGGTTTGGCCGCTCCGCTTCGCGGAGCGACCAAACCAAATTTTCAGGCTTTTCTAAACTCGAAATTTTACTTCATGCTTAACCTGGGAGTGGAAACCCTCGTTAAAGGTAAGCCATTGAATGCTTTTAAGTTTCCACGTGGTAAATTTACTACTAAAACAAGGATATTGTGATTCACACCGATATTGAATAACCGGTAATGGAAAAAGTTGGTAAAATTTCAATCTTAAATAAGCATCTAATAGATTTTACGAATTAAATTAAAACGTATTTAATCAATATTCAATTAATTGATTAGTGTGTTAGATTCCGTCATTTCATTACAAGCAGACATCAGGTACCTATTTAATCACCTAGTTATTAATAACAGGTTGATCACGTTCTATTTTTTTTTTTTTTTGGAGGTTTCATTATTCTAAACCTCAAACATCCCTTATTTAATAAGAATGTGTTTATTACTGTGCACTCGCCGGTACACGTGCAACAATAATTATGAATTCAAGGGACAGATCTTTCGATTGTACCCCATTTTTTCCACTTCTTTACTTCCACCAGTACTTTTCTTCCACCAATTCTTTTTTCCACTGCTGTACATATTTTCCTCCCAATTCTTTTTTCCACTAATTTAGTTCCGCTATTTCTGGTTCCACTTTTTTTATTCAAACATTCAAAATTTGACGTCTATAGCCAACTTCAAAGTAAACGACCAAACAAGTCTTTGTAACTTTGATAATCGACACTTTTGAGCGTCGCGAATGATCTCGTTCACGATGGGGACAGTGCCCAAAGAGACAGAAGCAGTTTATTCTATTGCAAACCTTTCTCCTAACCTAACCTAATCTAGAAGTATGTGGCACAGGCATCGTTCGCAAAGAGACTTGCGAAATGTATTCTATAGCAAACCTTTCTCCTAACCTAACCTAACCTAAAAGTATGTGGAACAGGCATCGGGAGCAAAATGACTTGCGCAATTTATTCTATTGCAAACCTTTCTACTAACCTAACCTAACCAAACCTAGAAGTATGTAAAATCGCTAGCGTGTGCAAAGATACTTAAGCAATGTATTCAATTTGAAACCTTCCACTTAAGCCACAAACTAGTAGAAATGGCTTAACCACGGTTAAGTATCTGTGGTCCAAGTGGGTATTGGATAATAGTCATAATAGCTGTTACCTACACAGAACATTATATTAACTTTTACACACAACGGCACTCGGCGGCGCAGTGAAAATTTGATGGAAGAAAAGTCTTGGTGGAAGAATAGTCTTGGCGGAAGAAAAGTGCGGTGGAAGAAATAGAGCGGAAGAAATAGAGTGGAAAGAATGGAGTGGAAGAAATGTCCCCCTACCGATCTTTCGATTGTAATTCAAAACTAATTATTAATTCAAAGGGAAGAACTTCCGAATTTAAAGTTGATTATAAATTCAAAGGGTATACCTTTTAGGTACCTCAAAACCGATGTGAACGTGATAAGAATGGTACCACCCTTCAGATACGCCCACATTAAAAACTGCATAGCTGATTGATCGATACATGTCTCCACCTCTAGTTTCTAACATCTCTTCCCAATAAAAAATTAGCTATCAAAACTTACCTTTGATTTAAAACTAAAGAACCGTGCAACTTAAATATCAGTAATCGAGCTTTGCTATTTCGAGTGTTAAGTCAGTAATCGAACTTTACTATTTTGAGAGTTAAGTCGGTAATCGAGTCTTGCTATTTCCAGTTAACCATCGAGTCGCGAGTTCAAAGTGACTTCAACTTGCTCCGATCTATATTACTTTAAATCCGAATAGTACGTGTAGAATTCGTTATAAACTTTTACTAGTGATTGTGAATATATTTGTTTATTAAGTGAACCACTGTGTTTAATTTTGACGTGTCAAAATCCCAGGAGCACAACAAGTGATTAATCTGGAACTGCTATACTGCAGTTTACCAGCACAGTTCATTCAGATAAACCTGAAAAATATATTGTAACCAGGGTTGTTTATGTTTTAAAACAGTGTTTTAAACATGTTTAAAAATAGCCTTGGTGCTTTAAACGGTTTTGTTTTAAACAAGTTTTAAATCTTAAATTTGTTTAAAACATGCCTTTGGACTGTGTCGTTGTGTTGGACTGTGTCGCAAAGAGAGGTTAAATAATACAGTTAATGGCTGAATAAATATTAGTTTGCAATTCTTAATAACGAAACTAGGAATCCGGTCATCCCCACACACCTTTGAATTTTTTTAGATGGTTAAGACTTTTTAAAACAACTTAATTGTTGAGGCAGTTAATAGTTGAAAGTTCATTTTGACTTTGGTTTTAGTTTAAATAAAACACTTATTACTTTCATTGTACTCACGACAATTGTTTCGCCACCCTGTGGCTTCTTCAGGCGAAGAATAATGGTTAAAAATATGTACAAAGCTTATATATATATATATATATATATATATGTATCACTGTTTCTTCGGGTTTGGTCCCGCGTATTTTCTTCGCTCTGGTCCATTTTATTTTTAATTCGACGTTTCGATGACGTCGCAGTCATCATCGTCAGGAATAACTATCAAAATTCCATTGCTCTAGCAACCACTTGTTTGACTTTTACGTACTACTTGATGCGTGAATTTCTTGTTTGGCTTCGTGTTACTCTTCTGTTTTGTTCTTCTAATGATGTAGTAGTGACAATTTCAATATTATTTTCGGAAGGGGTTAGATTTTGAATTTTTTGGTTGTTGTTCGGAGATAATATATTTTGACCAGAATTTATACAAGTTTTCCAAATTGGTGGTACTCTTTTAGCATCATCTCTTTGATTTAGACTGTTCGGCCTCTTTTCAATTTCTATCGCTTCTCTAATAATCCTCGCGTGGAAGAAGTCTGTCTTTTTTAAAATTCTCGTTTTTTCGAAATTTATTGTATGTTTAGAAATGTTTACGTGTTGAAATAATGAAGATTGTGGATCAGACTTTCTTACTGCTAAAATGTGTTCATCTCGACGAGTAAAAATCCAACTCCTTCCGAAAATAATATTGAAATTGTCACTACTACATCATTAGAAGAACAAAACAGAAGAGTAACACGAAGCCAAACAAGAAATTCACGCATCAAGTAGTACGTAAAAGTCAAACAAGTGGTTGCTAGAGCAATGGAATTTTGATAGTTATTCCTGACGATGATGACTGCGACGTCATCGAAACGTCGAATTAAAAATAAAATGGACCAGAGCGAAGAAAATACGCGGGACCAAACCCGAAGAAACAGTGATACATGTTACGCCCGCGAAAATCTACGTTTTAACATATATATATATATATATATATATATATATATATATATATATAACTGGCTGGAGGTTTTTGGGCTGCTTTCTCGCGTTAATTGATTTATTTGCGCTCTACGTTTCGTCAGCATCACTTCTGCTATCCTCAGTAGCTTTTTTATATACTGAGTGATAGATGTCACGTTTACTGTCAGTATATTTGTTTTGTAAACTAGGCACTTGTAGTCTAGATCTGCTGCGTGTTATTGGTCCACTCGATGTAGAAGGTGCTAAAATTTCTTGATTTGTCTCCGATGTATCTGCATTGTTGAAATTACTTGAATTTGTCTGAATATTCCGAAAATTGTTAAATGTTGGAGGCAAGTAATTTTTTTGTTGTTTTATTATATTCATCAAAGGTTTCCATATGGTTTGTAATCTTGTGCCATCATCTCGTTTATTGAGGCACAAAGGATGTTTTTCTATTTCTATGGCTTCCCGTACGATTCTTTCTTCAAATTTTGCGATAAAACTAATTACCGAAGTATTTTCAAAATCTATGTTATGGTCTGTATCAAATTTATATTGGAATAATGAGGAATTTTGGTCGTGATTTTTTATGGCTAATTTATGTTCTGTCTGACGCTAATTCTTCTGTTGGTTTGGCCGATATATGATTTATGGCAGTCATTACAGGGAATTTTGTATATTCCTTGTTTTTCAAGGAGAACTTTGTCTTTAGGGCTACGTAAAAGTTGTTTTATCGTAAGATATGGTTTGTACGATGTGTGTATGTTGAATTTTCTAAAAATATTCGAAATTTTGTCTGTAACTCCTTTTATATAAGGAAGAGTTATTGTGTTCGTGTAATCTGTGTATATAACGTTTATAGCTTTTGGTGTATTGTAATTCACACCGATATTGAATTATCGATAATGGAAAAAGTCGGTAAAATTACAATCTTAAATGAGGATCTAAAAGATTTTACGAATCAAATTAAAACATATTTAATCAATAATCAATTTTCACTTTAATAAGATTCTTAATTTTTTTAGGTTTCAAAATTATATTTATTGTACTACAACAATTGTTTCACGACACTGTGGCTTCATCAGGTAGATGAACCTGTTCATCTACCTGATGCAGCCACAGTGTGGTAAAACAATTGTAGTACAATAAATATAATTTTGAAACCTAAAAAAATTAAGTGTTTTATTAAAGTTATATTATGGAGTTTCAACAACTAACAGCCTTAACTATACAATAATAAATTAATTGTTTAGTGAATAAACTGGAATGTGTGCTTTACTGTAGTTTACTAACACAGTTCATTCAAATAAAGCCGAAAAATGTATTGTAACATTAGTAATAATATTATTTTTATAAAGATCCACACTGCTACAAGATTAAATCACATTTGAGAATCATTAAAAAGCAATGAAATATATTTAACAAACTAATCGTGACTGAATCGCCTAAGTCGTCTAATTCTCAACCCGACTTCCCGTCCATAACTTTTCCTTAAAAAAAAAACAAGAAATAAAAATGAACTATTAGGGCGTCATATTGAATGACAGTCACAAGTTGTGCCATAGTTGCTAAATGTAAAGTTAATAATTAATAATAAAATCGGCATCTACTTTCATTTTCTACTTATTTTTTGGTAGTTTCTGGAAATGTGTGCATCAAGGGCACATGGCCGGCGCTAGCAGTTTCGCCGTTTCAGGCAAAAAGGTAAAATACTGCCCCTTTATAACAAAAAATAACACGGTAAACAATTATTTCGCTGCACTTTGTATGTGTGTTCATTTATTTAAATTATAATAAAAAGAGTTATTTCTTTATTTAATACATTTTTAAACAGGAGTTTATTATGCTTGTGAACGGTTTCCTTGAAATATTTTGATATTTTATCTATATTGCTTTGTATTATTGGTTCGGTTTTGGATTTGTTCTTTAATACCCGATTTTTTACTTACTTTACTTAAAAGTTCATAAAACACATTAAAAGCAAATTTTATTAAAATTCCACCTACTAATTTTTCATACGTATTCAAATGAATCTTAGATTAATCATCTCATTTTTTTTATTAAGGAAAGGTGATGGACTGGAAATGGGGTTGGGGATGATGAGTTTTAGGGAATTGACTTAGGCGTTAGGTATTCAGTCACGACAAGTTTCTATTTAAGTATTTTATTTTAATGAAATGTGGACAACACAAATAACATCCATGGACCCAGGACGAGAATCTCTCGTCAGAAAAATTTCTCTCCCCGGGAGACTCACGCCTCGACCGCTCCGCCACCACGGCCCCATTTTCTTCACAAACTAGTTAATTTTATAGCCCATTTGCCGCCGCCTCCTAAGGTTGCCGCCCCAAACAGGGGCCCGGCTTGCCAGCTCCTAGCGCCGGCACTGTAAGGGTATGAAATAAATATTGGTAGACTTCATTTCGCGACTAAACCAAATTTTTGGGCTTTTCAAAACTGTAAATTTTACTTCATGCTTAATCAGGGAATTTAAACACTCCTTAGAAGCTTTAAATTGATCACTTTTATAAAAACATCGAATTCCTGCAAAATTATCAAACGCTATAATTATGGGGATATGTATACTTGAAAGAAAAATTCCCTGTATAATCTACAAATAACTTCTTAATGTTGATGAAATGGCTAATGTTTGCACTCATTAAACAATATTAGTAATATTGTAATAACTAATAAATAATAAAATAGTAGATAGTTTGTAGTCTGTTTGACGTTATTCATCATTTATAACAACTGCTTTTAGAATATGAAATATTTTATAGTTGTAAAGTGTATTATTTAATAGAATTATTGTTAATTGTTAATGAATATATAAATAATTATGTGTGTATGCAACGTGAGTGCACACAATGTACGTGTTAAAGCGAATGCAGGTTTGTACGCACATGTTGTGTAATGTTGACAAACCGCAAACGTCTGTTTAGAAAACGTTGTGACCATTCGCGGAAACTGGTCCTGACATTTACAAATCGAAACACGTCTCATCATTAAACTATTGTTTTGATATAAAATCGTACGTTTATCGATTTTCTTTTCGGCAAACATGTTTCGATAACATTTATTCGAAATATCAACAGGAATAAAAAATATACTGAAATCAGGAATCTAATCATTAGAACAATTAATTATAGATAATTTATATAATGGTCCAATTATGGTTTTTTCTACTAGCATAAAATATTTTAAAACATTATCACTTTTTGTGTTACTTCATGCGCCAAGCGTGTAAAACACTAATTTCAATTGAAGTTTAAAATATACTGCGTAAGTCTGATTACATCTTACTAAATATTAGAAATGTTATTTGATATGAAAAGAAAATTATAACGAGTGTCTACAAACTGTCGGCATCCCAGTCAGTGGCGGATTTCCTATTAGGCTAAGTAGGACGGCAAATTTTCAACGGATACCTAATGTCGACTTTGAGGCTTTTATATATTTTTATTTAGGCGGGAACCTTTATTTCTCTCGGCTGAATATCCCTGGGAAGCAGTGTTGCTAACTCTGAACCATCAAATGTCTTAAAGTCTTGTATTAAAAATCACCAGAAATTATTAGATTTTTCGGTTTTTTATTAAACGAATTTCAATTGTGTTAACAACAAAAAACTCTGAATTAATTAAAAACTTTGTGAGACTGAAGAATTTTCAAAAAGATGTTGAGACTATTTTTTTTTTTGACATATTAAAACTTTGGCATTTAAAAGTAGATTTAATTTCATGAAGAAATCATTCATATCATTGCCGGTTCTATCTGTCCTGGTTAAGAAGTTATAGCGTTTTTCAAACAGTGTCTCTTGAAACACTAATATGTAATCATAGTTTAACACTTTAACGACGCGCCGGCCGTCGTATGTATTTCTGAGCAACTAGGCGGTACGACGGCCGGTCGTCGTAAAAATGGCCATACGACGGCCGGTAGTCGTTTGTTTATATTTCCAAAAATGTATTAAAATTAAAATTCTAACCATATACCTGTATTTATGAAACCTTTATTAAAGCTTGATTAACGAAAATATTGTCTTTGGCCCACAAACGTGTACATTTGAAATATGCACATGGCAGTTAAAGTGTTAAAGAAATCAAAAACATTCTTGTAATAAACGGAAAGCAAAATTTACCTACAGTAAATGTTGAGAAATTAGTCCATTTTCCTGAGTACATAATTGGCAACGACGAATTATACTCTCTTGTACGCATAGTAAATTCATGTTATTTCTAATATGAGTTGCAGCATCTTGAATCCTCTGCAATAACTAATTGCGATCGTATATTTCTACGGCATAAACACGTTGCTTGAAGTGACCCCATAAATAAAAAAATCGTAATGATTTCAGGTCAGGTGATCTAGGTGGCCATGGTATTGGCCCTTCGTTACCAATCCATTGATTTGGGATATAAGTATGCAGTAATTGGGTCACTTGTCTTCCTCGGTGAGGCGGGGCCCCGTCTTGTTGATACCACATATCTTTTATTATGCGGAGTGGAACATCTTCCAAAGGATCAAACAATGTTGTGTTAAAAAAGTGATGGTACTGCTCTGCATTTAAATTTATAACAAACAATTGTGATGAAAGTATTAATATAACTAGTGATGGGCAAGATCGATCATTGCAAAGATCGATCAAGCAATGATCGATCAGTTGAAGTATCGAGCCGCTCGATCCGATCGATCTGATCAGAAAGAACGAGCCGATCGAAAAGATCGATCCGATCGAAAAGATCGATCCGATCGAAAAGATCGATCCGATCGAAAAGATTGATGCGATCGAAAAGATCGAGCCGCTCGATCTCTTTGAGCGGCTCGATCTTTTCGATCTTTTCGAACTTGCAAGGATCGATCAGTCGATCTTTTTTGATCGATCTTGCCCATCCCTAATTTCAAGTTCAATCGCTGGCCTTCTTTTTATAAAATAAACACACTAAAAAAGGAAGAATAACAAAAAAAATATTAGGATAGAAATGCAGGAATGCACAAAGCGCGCATAATAAATTCACAAAAAAGACAAGGAAAAACATTCTAAATTCGGTAATGCTAGTTAGCAGCACTTAGGTAAAAATAATAAAATAAACAATCAAAAATAGGTACATGAAAAAACACGGGTAAACACCAAATATATGGCAAACCAAGACTAAATATATTTTCGTTCAACAAAACTAATCACTAAAAGAATATGAAAAGAAATAAATACTTGCAAAATGCACAGAAATAATGACTAAAAAAAAAAAAAATTAATAAAAAAATAAATTGAAACTAAATATTAACGGGAAAAAAATCATAAGTTAGGAATGATGACGAATTTATTTTCAAGAGCGAGCCATAACTTACTCATGAAATAAATAAACATCTGTATCCAGAAATTCTAGTAAGCATAAAATGAAAGGTACAGACGTTTAGCGTTCAAGAGAGCGCAAAGACATATATGCCAGGAGAAAAGACAAAATTATTAGCATGTGATACTCATAATAAACGAAAACAGAAACAGGTTTCGAAAAAATAAAATCAAATAAATAGATATATAATGTTGGATCGAATATTATAACACCGATAAGGCATTATTTAAATCAAGTGTCGTAGCGCAGGCAATAGCGCACCGGACTCTTAATTGAGAAGTGCGTGTTCGATTCCATTCCCCGGTTGCTGTGTTAATATTTCTACATAATTTATTTTTAATTATATTCAATTATATAATTAAACGGGGAAAGTACTATGATGGACACATCACCATTTTTGTTCTTTAGTATACACTAAAGATGAGAGAAGCAGTTAATTTTCAATAATGGTGATAACTAGTTATTTTTAACGTTATTTAACAGCTATTACTAAATAGTATTAATTTTAATAAATATTTATAATATTTCATTTCATATTAGCTATTTATGTATTTACTAAATATATAAATAGCTAATATGAAATGAAATATTATAAATTTTTATTAAAATCTCTATAATATAATAGCACGTTCGGATATAAAGTGTGAGACTAGCCCGGGAAAAATAACCGGCTCATTAGTAATTTTTTCTCGGCCCTGCCAAGACCCTGCCTATATCCTTTTTTTAATAAATGCTGTCCCACTTTGCGCAAAACAGAATACAAAAATAGTGTGATCGTTCAATGATCGATCCGCTCAAAAAGATCATTGCTCGAGCCGCACAACCTGATCAATCCACTTGTGCCGATCGATATGACCAATCTGATCGAGCCGATTGATCACATCGATCAGCACGACCCGTTCGCACAGATCGAACCGCCCCCAAGATCGAGTCGCTCGAAAAGATAGAGCCGTCCGAAAAGATCGAGTCGTCGAAAAGATCAAGCCGATCGAGCGGTCTGAAATGATCGATCCGATCGAACAGATCGATCCGATCGAAAAGATCGATCCGATCGTAAAGATCGATCCGATCGAAAAGATCGATCCGATCGAAAAGATCGATCCGCTCAAAGAGATCGAGCGGATCGATCACTTGCAAGGATCGATCAGTCGATCTTTTTTGATCGATCTTGCCCATCACTAAATATAACCAAACGATTTTTGACAAGTGATAATTTAAAATAATGGTTACTAAATGTTTGGCTAAATCACGACTACTACGTTTTTTCAACTTAAAAATTATAATAGAGCTATAACTTTTGAACCAATAAAGATAGGACTTGCTTTTATATGAACATTTCTTCATGAAATTAAATCTACTTTTAGTTGTTAAAGTTTGTAAAGAGGCTAATGAATCACCCTGTATGTCAAAAAAGAAAAATAGTCTCATTTTTAAGCAATATCCTTTTAATGTTTTATAAATTTAATGCTTACTTATTCCTTAATGTATCACATTATTTTATAGTTTTTCAAAACATGTTTTAAACAAAAGTTGTAGATAATGAAAAAAATAAATAAGTAAGGACCTTTCAATTTTTATACCAAATAAGGTATAGGCTCAATAGGTCAGGATAAAAATGATTAATGAATGAAATGAAAAATCAAGTGTACGTGCAAGGAGGACAAAAGATAACGACGATCGTTTCGCTCTTATTTTGAGTTTCTCAGGCCACCACATCCATCAACCCAACTGTAGAAGCAAATCGAGATAAATGCCCGCGTCAATGCAGGAATATGAAAAATGTTCATTACCGAAAACTTATGGTTGATGAGATTAACATATATACAAGTTCTAAATATCAAGTGTGTATGCTGGGTTGATGGATGTGGTGGCCTGAGGAGCTCAAAATAAGAGCGAAACGATCGTCGTCATCTTCTGTCCTCCTTGTATACACACTTGGTTTTTCATTTCATTTATTTAATCATTTTCACTCAATTTCATCCTGACCTATTACGCCGTTACCTTATTTGGTATGATAATGAAAAAACACACCACTTTTACCTAAACACTTTTCACCTTAACTCTTTTATTTATGATTAGTATACGAAAAAGCCTAGGGGGGATATTTATTTAATAATCACTCACAAATTGCTGCCTTATTAGTAACTTAATTAAAAAAAGGTTTCAAATAAAAGATAATAAAAAACACAACACAACATTTTGTATAATCACTTTTCACCTCAGTTGTTTTGTTTATGAACTAGAAACTAAATAATCTAATGGAGATCAACAACTCACCGACTATGGCTTTCGACATCACAATTAATAAATGTTTCAAACAAAAGTTGTAGCCAATAATTAAATAAACCACTTTTACCTTAACACTTATCACCTCATCTCTTTTGTTTTTGTTCAATAAACCGATTTTATTATCGATTCAATCAAACAAAGCTTTAAACAAAAGTTGCAGACAACGAAAAAATACGCACTTTTATAATAATTTGAAAATTTACGAACGAGTGACTTTAGCACCCAGACTAAGCATGAAGTAAAATTTCGAGTTTAGAAAAGCCCTGAGCAAAATTTGGCTCGGTCGCGCAGCGATCGAGCCAAGTTTTGCGGGCTTTTCTAAACTCGAAATTTTACTTCATGCGCCACGCGTATTAAACACTGATTTCAAGTGAAGTTTAAAATATAGAAACATATTAACTTAATCAAAAAATGTCTCAAATAAAAGGTGTAGCCAAGGAAAAAACACAAAACTTTTGTATAAACAATTTTAACCTTAGCTATTTTCTTTTTGATCAAGAAACAAGAAAGTCTAGCCCAGATTTATTCCTTAACTGTAGCTTTATTATCGATTCGATCAAACAATGCTTCAAACAAAAGTTGCAGACAACGAAAAAATACACACTTTTATAATTATTTGAAAATTTACGAACGAGTGACTTCCACTCCCAGACTAAGCATGAAGTAAAATTTCGAGTTTAGAAAAGCCCTGAGCAAAATTTGGCTCGGTCGCGCAGCGACCGAGCCAAATTTTGCGGGCTTTTCTAAACTCGAAATTTTACTTCATGCGCCACGCGTATTAAACACTGATTTCAAGTGAAGTTTAAAATATAGAAACATATTAACTTAATCAAAAAATGTCTCAAATAAAAGGTGTAGCCAAGGAAAAAACACAAAACTTTTGTATAAACAATTTTAACCTTAGCTATTTTCTTTTTGGTCAAGAAACAAGAAAGTCTAGCCCAAATTTATTCCTTAACTGTAGCTTTATTATCGATTCGATCAAACAATGCTTCAAACAAAAGTTGCAGACAACGAAAAAATACGCACTTTTATAATTATTTGAAAATTTACGAACGCGTGACTTCCACTCCCAGACTAAGCATGAAGTAAAATTTCGAGTTTAGAAAAGCCCTGAGCAAAATTTGGCTCGGTCGCGCAGCGACCGAGCCAAATTTTGCGGGCTTTTCTAAACTCGAAATTTTACTTCATGCGCCACGCGTATTAATCACTGATTTCAAGTGAAGTTTAAAATATAGAAACATATTAACTTAATCAAAAAATGTCTCAAATAAAAGGTGTAGCCAAGGAAAAAACACAAAACTTTTGTATAAACAATTTTAACCTTAGCTATTTTGTTTTTGATCAAGATTCGAGAAAGTCTAGCCCAGATTTATTCCTTACCTATAGCTTTATTATCGATTCAATCAAACAAAGCTTCAAACAAAAGTTGCAGACAACGAAAAAATACGCACTTTTATAATAATTTGAAAATTTACGAACGAGTGACTTTAGCACCCAGACTAAGCATGAAGTAAAATTTCGAGTTTAGAAAAGCCCTGAGCAAAATTTGGCCCGGTCGCGCAGCGACCGAGCCAAATTTTGCGGGCTTTCTAAACTCGAAATTTTACTTCATGCGCCACGCGTATTAAACACTGATTTTAAGTGATGTTTAAAATATAGACACATATTAAATTAATCAAAAAATGTCTCAAATATAAGATGTAGCCAAGGAAAAAACACACAACTTTTGTATAAACAATTTTAACCGTAGCTATTTTGTTTTTGACCAAGAAACGAGAAAGACTAGCCCATATTTATTCCTTTAGTAATAATGGCATTTAATGTCAAGAAACGCAGTCTAATATATCATCTGATGCTCCTCACTGAGAATAGGCGGCAAAATATTTCAGCCTACCTGCGGCAAAATCGTAAGTCCGCCACTGATCTCGGTAGGTTCTGACTTCAGAAACATACATCGTGATGTGACACTACACAATGACATAATTAAATTTATTTGTAGTGTCCGTGATTCACCAACTCATATGACTTAATCTAAGATATGTAATTGGTTTTTCAAAGCAACCGAGATGTCGACAGTTTATAGACACTCGTTATTTAATATTAATTTTATATTGATTTTATATGAAAAACATATTTTTTCGGACCCGGTGGGGTAGTGAATAGAGGCCATGCCTCCTAACCTAGCGGTCGTGGGTTCGAGTCTCGCCGGGTGGGGTCGTTTTAAAGTACAGAATAATTCCTCCTGGGTCCATGGATGTATGTAAATGTGTTTGTGGCGTCTAAATATAGTTAAAATTACTAAATGTAAAGGTGAAATGGTGGAATGGTTTAAAACCAATTTACAATAAATGTATATAAAAAAAACACTGTTTTATTCTCTTTAAATACGAATACGGAATTGTATGAATTGAAAATTCCCATTGCATATTATAACAATGACATTGAACACATTTCGAATCACTTTCAAGTTCATAATTAGTTTATAATTCAACATCATTGCCAGTGGACGAAACGCAAAATTATACTAATCCAAGGTTCGAGTATTAAATACTTATTGCTATATTTAATATGTTCTACAGATAATTTATATTTTTGGTTTAAGCGACGGTAAATTATTTAAAAAGTTAAAAGAAAAACTTTGTATATTTTTCAGCAAGTGTTTTTATTACTTGTCGGCAAAAAAAGGATACATATGATGATAAATTTAAATTCAAAACTATTTGAATTTGAGAGAATAAGCTTACGTTGCCTTTAGTTTGTAGTTGTTTCAATGAATATTTATTGTCTTAGTAGTATTATTAATTAAGACTTATTGTTTGCAGTTTATAAAAACATTTTCGTAACGTTATACAGGGTGGGGCATTTAACGTGTTTTTCGCAAATATTTCGAAAGCAAAGCATTTTACGCAGAAATGACCTTAATACAAAATAATTGTATAGAAGGGGGCCTTAATAAATATTGGTTTTCTCACAGATGGCGCTGTTGTCGCTAAAACAATGTCAACTCAATTTCTTTTTAACGGGAATTATTTGATTGCAGATTCAGATTCCTCGTAAAAATATAAGAATAATTTATTTAACAAATTTGTTTGTCAGCCTGATATATGGCGCTGTAATCGCGAAAAATAATAATGCGTCCGGATGTTCGTGTGATTTGCAGGTAGATTCAATTTAAGATATAATGGCTGAAAAAAACGAAGAAAGTGTTTCGAAACAAGCAGATGACTCTTTACAAGTCATTTTTTATTTTAGTTCAGTTAAGAAATTATCCACAAAATATGTAATATTTGTCAAATTTCAATTATTTTTTATAAAGTAAAATAATACAATTTTTAATCGTGAAAATGTTAATGCTGCTTGTCATTTGTACGTGCTGACACTCTAAAAACAAGCGTTTCATTCTGAGACACCAGAACATGTTGTCATGTTTTACCTATCTCGATTACAGCGCCATTTATCAGGCTGACAAAAAAATAAGGTAAATAAATTCTTCTTATTTTTTACGAGGAATCCGAAGCTGCAATAAAAAAATAGAGGTTCCCATTAAAAAAATGAGTTGACCTTGTTTTAGCGACAACAGCGCCACCTGTGAGAAAACCAATATAACATAATTATGGGCCCCTTCTGTACGATTATTTTTTACTCAGGTCATTTCTGCGTAAAATGCTTTGTTTGCGAAATATTTGAGAAAAACAGGTTAAATGCCCCACCCTGTATACTCGTATTATAAAAAAATAAATTATTTCTGCATCTTCTACCTACACTAGTGATGGTATAATTAGAATGGAAATCGTCGTTTGTTTCAATTATGAAAATTATCGAATATTTTGAGATTGCTCGAATAATTTGATCATTCGCTCTATAAATAATAATCGAAATTGAGTTAAGCTTTAAACGAGTGTTTTCCACTCCCAGACTAAGCATGAAGTAATTTTTTTTTTATTATTTTGAAAATAGGTGCACAATTTATATGTGTATATTAATTAAACAATATATATTTTTATTGTATATTTTTATTCTTAGTCACATATTGTCCACATAAATGTGCATTTATTCGAACACAAATTATTTAAATTTGCATATTTATTTATGCCGCAATCATTTCACATGCGGTGCGGTTTTAAATTAAATCAATCTACACACACTCATGATATTATTTGCGTGATTTCACATAATATGTTATTATTTTCTTTTTATTATAATTTGTGGTTTACCTGTAATTGTTATTTAGTAATCAAATTCAACAACATTTATGTTTCATATATTTATGTTCACTTTATTAAGACTAGCAAAACACAGGGTTGAGCGTGGTAACTTCCTTTTTTGAAAATCAAACAAAAACACTTTGCTCATTTCAAAACTACTTATTATTATTTCTCTCTTATCACACAACACGGGAAATTTGGTTTTATACCGTTTACAAAAAATACATCTTGCAAATATCGCCTTTAATTGTCAATTGACTGATTCGGTCGAATTCTGAAGTTTCGGGCCACTCTTTTAAGCATCCCGATTGTTATATTGACAATTTAGGCTCAGATTTTTTCTGTGTCTTCCAGGTCTGTAGATAATTGTTATAAACTCGTAATTTCAGATTATTTTACAGGAATAATCACAAGGGGTTAAATTAGGCGAGCGTGCCGCTCTCAGTGAGATCAGCCGCACGAAGAAGACTTCTTTCAACAAATGCATTAAAGACCTAGCTCTGTAGGTTGTCGCTCTCTCCTGCTAAAAGCGCACACACACACACACACACACACACACACATTTTCCAGTTCTTCGAGATCAGACAAAAAAACTCCAAGATCATTTTCCAACAAAAGTCTGAATTTTCGTTTACCGTGAAAAATAGGCATCTGCGGTAAAAACGCGCTGCTCCCTTGACCAGAGCAATTTTGCGACTAAAATGATTGGGTACATACATTTTCCATCTAGGCCCTTCCATTGAGTCTTTTCTCATATTTTTGTTACTCTTATTAACTTCACTGCGCTCTTTTCAAAAAAAGGAAGTTTCCACGCTCCACCCTGTATATCGATGATAAATGTAATAATGAAATAATTTAATAATAATAATAATAACTACTCTATTTAGCACTTTGCTATTAAAATACCCTTTTTTTTACGAATGTAGATATAAAAATATAGCTCTATCAAAATATGTTACACGTGTAATCATAAAAATAAGATATAAAAACATGCAGCGAATGTTTCTTGTAAACAGTGATATTATCTTTTGTAAACAAACCATAACAACCATTCGTTTAGAATTTTGTTTTTCTTATCTGTTTGTATATTCTTTATTCTATATCGTATTTCCTATTGATAAAGTAACTTTAATGCAGGGTTGTTATGTTTAAAACTTTTTAATTTAAAACGGTGTTTTAAACATGTTTCAAAACAGGCGTCGTGTTTTAAATGGTTTTGTTTTAAGCATGTTTTTAATGTTAAATTTGTTTAAAACATGTTTTAAAGGTTAAATTTGTTTCAAACGATTTTTGTATCATCTTAAATTTGCTAAATTATATTTTATAAATTTTAGCTTAATTGTTGAAGATATTTCAAATTACATTATTAAACATAAGATTTTATTACAATAAAATATTATAACTGTGTGTGCATGAATGTGATTTTTAAACACAGGGAATTTTTATTTCGGATATACACACGCATACACTGTAAATTTTATATTTGTTGTTTTCTTAAAAGATTCTAATTTGAATCTTTCAACGAGGCTTTTCCACTCCCAGAAAATTTGGATTGCCCGCGTAGCGAAGCAGGGCGGCCAATCCAAATTAGGCTTTTCTAAACTCGAAATTTTATTTCATGCGCCACACATGTAAAACACTGAAATATCGTAAAGTTTAAAATATACGTCTTCAGCAATCTAATATGTAGATGTGAATAAAACGTGAGTAAAATTCTGCGCTGAACAAATTGTTTAATACAGTAATTATAGGCAACAAAATAACTGTAACGTATATTAGGTTGCCTATAATCGTTGTTGTAAGTATGTGTTGTTAAAACTTCACTGTAAATCAGCGACTTTAAGCGTGGCGCATGAAGTAAAATTTCGAGTTTAGAAAAGCCTAATTTGGATTGGCCGCTCCGCTTCGCTGCGCGGCCAATCCATATTCTTAGGCTTTTATAAACTCGAAATTTTACCTCATGCTTAGTCTGGGAGTGGAAAACACTCGTTAAAAGCCTTAAATTAACCGCGTTGAAACAACGAATTCCCGCAAATTTAAAAATGCTGTAATTATCGGGACATGTATACTCAAAAGAAAAATGCCTTGTATGTTCTGTTTTAAACACGTTTTAAACGTGTTTTAAACACGTTTTAAACGTGTTTTAAACACGTTTTAATCGTGTTTTACACACGTTTTAAACGTGTTTTAAACATGTTTTAAACATGTTTTAAACATGTTTTAAACATGTTTTAAACATGTTTTAAACATGTTTTAAACATGTTTTAAACATGTTTTAAACATATTTTAAACATGTTTTAAACATATTTTAAACATGTTTTTAATTGGTCATGTTTTGAAATCAATGAAAAAAACACGTTTTTAAAAAAAACAGTTTGTTTTAATTAAAATAAACAATAACGTTTTTTTTACAACCCTGCTTTAATGTGTAATTTCATGTGATATTGTATTATTTTAAACGTATCTTCTGGAGTTTGCAATATACTTTTTTATAATTATTAATTGTACAATGGTACATTTTTACCATGCGATCATTTAAAACATGATACATGATACATTCAAAGCCTACTCTAAGGCTTTGAATTTTAAATTAGATTGGCACTACTGACCGCTAACACATAGTTTACCATAACCTCAAATTTATTCCATCATTCAATTAGCATTCTGGGCAACCGCACAGAAAAAATGACGCCTACTTTAAATCATAATTTAAATGATCGCACGGTATGTATGACTTTTTTTGAGAAGTGTAAAACTAGTTATTTAATATACACATAACTGCTAATCCAAAATATCAATATTACAATTCTATACACAGTTTTATATTATATAAGTGTCTATAAAGAATTTTACAAAACAAACCATCCATAAACTTAGCCTTGAAAACAAAATGTTTGCGGTTTTTTGTGTAGCTTAATTGAATGTATTTATATAAATTATTTCAGCTTGTCCTCAAAATGTACAATTCTTTTATTTTCACGCAAATTGCAGTTTGTTTATCTCCTTGAAATGTTTTGGAAAATTACTGTAATTTATACATAAAAAAAAACGAATTGTATTCCAATCAATTATTGTTGTAAGAATAAAGCCAATGTTAAAATCGTATACAATCACTTGTTATAATTATGAAATTACAAATCAGTTTACGTACTGCATACGTACTTTCTTTTTAATTAGTTTTGAGAGTTTTTGGCAAATCACCCTGTAGATAAATAGTGATAAGAATTCTGTACATTTTCTTACTTCTTCACCTGAAGAAACAATTTATTTGTGAAACAATTGTAGTGAATAAACACTGACATTTTTAAAAATCAAGAAGTTTTTTTTCTTATTTAAATAAGTAAAAAAAAAAATAGCGTGTTCTAATATTGAAGACAAAGAGTAAATTTATACTAAATTTATTTAAATTAAGAAGACAACATTAGCTTTCGAAACTGTGTTACGCATAAAGTAAATATTTCAAGTTTAGAAAATGATCAGGCTCTCCTAAACTCGAAAAATATACGTAACGCGCCAGACACGCAATACACTAATTTAGTGTGAAATTAAAAAAATACACGCAAATCATTTAATTAAAAAATAACACGAAATCAGATATTTATTTACGATCTTCACAGTTAATAATCAATAATTACGTCTTATTATTACTTCTATTTGTATAATAGTTTTTATATTTATGTGACTGTACATTTTGCCATTATCAAGCATATTTTTGTTTTCAGATATGTACATTTTATCAAATAATGTATAACAGGTAAAGATTTCATTTCTTAAATTGTATCGTTATGCATTATTATTACGCACGTTTTTTGTATTTTTAATAAGTTTATAGAAATAAAATAATAAATGAATTACTGTTTTATATGCGTACTAATATTTTTATAGTAGTTATGACTACAGTATTCCATTATTTGATTAGTAATTAATGTTAATTGGAAAATATTAGTTTTAAGCAGTAATTAAATATTAATTTATTGTTGAATGTGTAAGCAACGAATGTACATAAATTATTTATTGATAGATGTGGCGTATAGAATTGTTAAATAATGTTGAATTATTGATTTAAAAAAACCAACCTGAGTAGAAATAAAAAGGTAAAAATATCCGTCATGGTCCGTATCCAGATCCTGAGCAGGTCGGACCGCTGCGCAAAAATTAAAACGCAAAGCCGGCACGTGGTTAGACTCCTATCCTTTTGCATCCTTCCAGTCATATCCATTTTCATATTCCTATTCCTTGCATTCCCTTCTAGTGTACCTCATCGTGCTAACTGCACGTGTATTTTCCTTTTCCTATCCCTCGGGAAGGGCGTTAGTCCAAATTTTAAATTCAGTCGATACTCTAATAATCTAATTATCAAAATAACTACAATCATTCCTATAACCTTTTCCTTTGATAACTAACCCTATATTTATTTATTTCTTTATTCAAATGGTTAAACAAACATTTGTTTAATTAATACTGTGACTGGTCAACAGGGCTTAGATGCCAAGGCCATTAAATACGCGAAGGAAGAAGAAGAATATCTATTATAGCAGTTAATAATAATATATTATTTTATTATTTTAAAAATGTATCTTTTTATAATGTTACTCTGTAATTGGGTTGTCCTGTTGGGCAATAAATACGGGGTTATTCAAAATAAAGGAACAGATTTCAAACATTTATTTCTTCCAAACTAAAAAAGACAGAAACATAACTCCAATGTTCCTGGAAAGAGAAAAGTTCAATTTTGTATGCATTCAATATGATCACCATGTGTTAAACGACAAATATCAAAACAGTGGGTCATTTCTTGAAACACACGAATCAGTTGGCCTCTAGTTATCGAATTCACAGCGTCAACAATTCGATGTCATAGATTTTCAAGAGTGACAGGCACAGTAGGGATAAAAATACGGTCTTTTACGTAACCCCACAGATAAAAATTACAAGAAAATGCTTTTTTGTTGTACAGACAATCAACAAGACAAGCAAGAGCGCCAATGCGGCCGTAGTTGGAACTTCTGCCTGGGCTGTTCAAATTTTAACTTTTGTCTGTCTAGAAATGTGGGAATATGGTTCTACCTTTTGTAGTTTGTAACAAATTAATGTAGAAAATCTGTTCCTTATTTTTGAATAACCCTGTATTATTATTATAATATATTTATAACAGATTCACCTTTATTTGACAAAACATAAGTAAAAATATTAACCAGTATATTAATATAAGATTAATTGATATTTATTGGCTTAATAGTCTTACTAATTAAGACTAATTTGCTGTTTATACAAAACATATCGTAATTTCATGTCAAATATATTATTTATAAAATAATAATGTTATTATCTAAATTATTTACCAGTAAAAAATAGACAACGAAAATATCTCTAGAATACAATAAAAAAGTTAATAATTTTGAGTGACAACAGCAAATATTATTCTAACATTTAAAAGTGTTTAATTTGAAGCTTTTAACGAGTGATTTCTCTCCCAGACTAAGCATGAAGTAATATTTCGAATTTAGAAAAGCCTGAAATTTGGTTTGGTCGCGTAACCAAATTTTCCGGCTTTTATAATTTAAAATGTTACTTCATGCTTATTAAGGGATTGTAAACACTTAATGGAAGCTCCAAATTTAACGTTTCTATAAAACCAACAAGTTTCTCAAAATATATGGAGTATAAATCTAGACATTTACATACCTATACTTAAAATTTAAAAAATCCGGTTTATGTTCCTGTTATAAATTAAAATAAAACAACAACGTTAAGAGGGTTTCACTTTTTAATGTTGTTTCTGCTATGCATAATCATTATAAAATTTATCTTAATTATATATATATGTATATGTATGTATATATATATATATATATATATATATATATATATATATGCGCAATTATTATATATATATATATATCACCTTTTACTAAATTGTAGTGTAGGAGTTAGAAATATTCTATGTCTCTATTACTTCTTTCCATTTGTTCCTATTGCTTTGCTTCTTGTACAGTGAGTCATTGTTTTTGCTTTTGCAACTGCATTATTCCACCTTTCAGCTGGTAATATATTGATGGATATAAATATACTCAGGTAAAATTTGTATCGTCCTTGAAATTAATGGATATACCGAAACCATATGCACCACAGGTCAAGAAATGGCGTGATTTATTGAATCTATTATTTTTGTTACGTGAAAAGAATCCATTTGGTGATCAAGATTGTATATTTATGGCATTTTTAGAAAAAGAAATGTTATATGCGTATCTTGTTAACAATAAAAATATGTAAAAGAAAAGACAGATGGCATACAATTTATGGTTTGTAACCACGGGCCTTTCTACCCACCAAATATGTACACAAGTAAAGGACTGATTCTATTCGAAATATAATAATATATTACGTAACGAGACTGGTATGCAGCATATTACATATGAGCGGATATGTTGCGCACGAGCCGCACGAGCCGCCTACTCTGCGAGTATGTAATTGCCATACCACTCGAGAAACGTACGATACTTTACCTACGCCCTAACAAAATAAACAATAAGCGTGAAAGAACAACTTATTTATTGCAATAATTTTTATTAGTAACATGACAATGATGAAAACTAAATTACTAATTAATCAATATACAGGGATTTTGTTTCTAGCTAAACATTGCATAAAGCTGTACATTTTCCGACATTTATTGTTTTTTAAAAGATCCAATTTGAAGCTTTAAACGAGGGTTTTCCACTCCCAGACTAAGCATGAAGTAAAATTTCGAGTTTAGAAAAGCCCCGTGAAAATTTGTCGAGGGTCGCGCAGCGACCCGAGACATATTTTCTGGGCTTTTCTAAACTCGAAATTTTACTTCATGCGCCACGCATATAAAACACTGATTCTAAGTGAGATTCAAATATACATGAAGTTCACAATATTTTAGTGTTTTATACGCGTGGCGCATGAAGTAAAATTTCGAGTTTAGAAAAGCCCAGAAAATTTGTCTCGGGTCGCTGCGCGACCCTCGACAAATTTTCACGGGGCTTTTCTAAACTCGAAATTTTACTTCATGCTTAGTCTGGGAGTGGAAAACACTCGTTTAAAGCTTCAGATTAAACTCTTAAAAAAACCAACAACGATTAACTAAAGATTTAGATAAAATAAGCTGAATTTGGAATACGTATACTTTAAACAAAAACTCCCTGTACATCACAGAAATGTCATTTGGTTGTACAGTAAGCAATAAGCTGTTCAGTTGTCAGCACGTAATGTACTTGCCAAAGCTATTACGTGCATGTGTACGTAATGTCAATCATACTTGTCAAGATGACAGTGTGGTATGATGCGGTTATTAGATAGGGCGTAAATAAAACTAAATTATCTTACTAAAAAAGTAAACAATATACAACATTTTAAAAAAGCAATTATATTCACAATATACAAATGTAGAATTTAAATGTGGTTATTTGAATTACGTGAAGATTTAAGTCACTTAATTAAAACATAGTTATATTCATTTCTTTAATTGTATTAAACAACAGAAAGGAATATAATTGTGTATTAATTAAATAAAAATGGTGATGTGTCCATCATAGTACTTTCCCCCGTAAATTGCGTATTAAATCACTTTTGTAGCATTATTATTTTCAAAATGTCTTCAACTTTTTGACAACTACAACTTTTATTTGAAACATTTTTCAATTGGATCAACACATACTGACACAAACCAATGATTAGATAAAAAAACACTATTTATTGAATATTTCAAAAACTAAGAGTTCTATGACAAAAAGTAAAGATACAAAAAATCTTTAATATTTTATTACCTACAACTTTTATTTGAAACATTTTCCAATTGTATCAACACACACACTGATACAAATCAATGACTAGATAAAAATCACTATTTATTAAATATATCAAAAACTAAGAAAAAAAATCTTTAGTTTTTCATTTCCTACAACTGTATCGACACATACACTGTCACACACCAATAACTAGATAAAACACACAACTTTTGAAATATCTCAAAAACTAAGAGTGCTATAACAAAAAACAAGTGAACAATACATCTTCATTTTGTTATTATCTACAACTTTTATTTGAAAGAATTTTTTGTTTGATGAACATTTATTAAAAAAATCTGAAAAAACTGAAAAACGCTAGAAGTAAAGTACCACTTCCGGTTTTCCGATTTTCACCAAAAGCTTTTCAGTTCTTCCGATTGTAACAAAAAGCTTAAGTTTCAAGTTTCATCTCGATATCTTTAGCGGTTTTTGCGGTACAGCGCACACACACACACACAGCCAGACAGACATTTTTCAAAAATGGTCTTATTCGACTCAGGGAACCTCAAAACGGATATTTCCGCTAAAATTTTTGATTCGAAAATTTTCACGAAAACAATACTTTCCCTTTGTATTACATACGGGGGAAAGTAAAAATAAAGAATTTCATAAAAATTGTATTTCAAATAATCATATTTTCCCAACAGAAAAAATGTACACACTATTTTTTGTTTACAGTTTTACGATTATTCAACCCGATTCCATACCTCAAACGTTAAGTTTAATAGTTGACTGTTATGTTAAGATAAATGCTGAAGATAGTGACGTTTGTATAAAATTTCGTATTCCGTATCGATACACATATTGATCGGTCAACATTAAAAGAGAAGATAGTTTTGATACCGGCTTAGAGAGACCGGGTGATAGTATTTTCAACTAGTAAAACAAAGCCAACAAATTTTAATATTCCACCCGCTCTTGAAGGTAAAAAATTAACCCAGTGCTGTGGGTAAACGCGCAAACTTCTGTGCAAGGATAGTAGAGAACACAAAAATAAACATTTAAATTTGTGAATCAATAGTAAATCCATCGTATTGCAGACACGGAGAGTTTATTTAGTATCATAATTCGTTTAAAAATATATAACCTAAAAATAGGGCTACAAAATAATTGCTTTCCTCATTATTCTTACACTTTGCTTACAAATGTTTACTAATCCCCTAAAATAAAACACTTTTTACTTTGTTTAACCACTGGATCTTACATTTAATTGTGTGACTAGTTTCGACTATCTAGTAGTCATTCTCAAACTAAGATGTACCACAAAGTGAACGCCTACAACACCAAACAATTAATCCCCTAAAGCTTACTTCATTCGCATCCATAAACACTATTTTATAAACAATTAATCCAGAAACTGAGACACCGTTTTCATAATAGATTTTGGTGCTTGTAATTTTAAAATTTAACGGGTAATAGTTGCTAAGCAGTTAGTAGTTTTTTTGTTTCTTCTGTAATTCCATGTTATTTGTTGGAAAAATAAACAAATAATGAGAATTGCCAAATAAAATGTATCATATAAAGGTTTTTAATTAAATTCACTTGTTTTCTTTTAATAAAATAATTTATTGGTAAAACAAACCAAGTGAATTCAATTAATAAGCTATACTTTAGTAGAAATGTTTTACCAAGTGATCATGACAAACAAGTTAATGAAAATTTGGCCCTGTCGTGTTCTTACAACTTCATGTTAAAGCTTTTTATAATTCCTTTTTATATAAACGGTTTTTTTTCAATACCTAATCACAATTAGTATTACACGAATAACACATTTGTTTATTATAAGATAATCAACCTTGAATTAAATAACCAATAAATGACTCATGACTTCTATTTATATAAGGATTCATTCAAAAATAATCTACTAGCACAACAAGACACATATTTTTTTGTTATAATATAGAGTGAAACTAAATAAATTATTATATTCATTACAATTTACAAGTTATAATTAAAATAAAGTTAATCTGAAAAAACGTAAACTGACAAATTATGTTAAGTATAACTTACTAACTTATTATACTAAACATAATTTGTAAGAGTACTTTTTTTCAAATAAATATGAATAAAATATTAATAACCTAAAGCTTCTAACGAGTGTTTCCATTTCTTGATTAAGCATGAAGTAAAAAGTATAGAAAAGCCCGAAAATTTGGTTTGGTCGCGTAGCGAAGAAGAGCGAAGCGGAGTGGAGGGGAGCGAAGCGGATCGAATAAACCAAATTTTCATTCTTTTCTAAACTCGAAATTTTACTTCATACGCCACGCGTATAAAAACACTTAAATATTGTGAAGTTATAAATGCACTTAGAATTCTCATAAAAAAAGTGTAATCATCTAAATATTTGAAAAACAAAATATACACATTTTTCTTCGCACATTCTCAAGCCAAGTCAAATAAAGCAATGTATTAAATTAACTTATTTAGTTAGTAATTTAATATGCAACAAATTAATAATGTTTTGTTATTGCATTGCAATTATTTTATTTTAGGAAGTAATTAATTACAAGTGATAAAACATGATTCATTACTTTTAATACAAAATAATTGCAAAAATTCGAACAAACATTACCATAGCATATGATCGATATTTACATTTCGACCTAATTTTTAATCTTAAAAAAAAGTGTAATAATGTACATATTTAAAAAACAAAATATTTACATTTTTCTTCGCACATTCTCAAGTCAAGTCAAATAAAACAATGTATCAAATTAACTTATTTAGTTAGTAATTTAATATGCAACAAATTAATAATGTTGCGTTATTGCATTAACCCATTGCAATTATTTTAGTTTTGGAATTAATTAATTACAAGTGATAAAACATGATTCATTACTTTTAATAAAAAATAATTGCAAAAATTCGAACAAACATTACCATAGCATATGATCGATATTTACATTTCGACCTAATTTTTAATCTTAAAAAAAGTGTAATAATCTAAATATTTAAAAAACAAAATATTTACATTTTTCTTCGCACATTCTCAAGCCAAGTCAAATAAAACAATGTATTAAATTAACTTATTAAGTTAGTAATTTAATATGCAACAAATTAATAATGTTTGTTAATGCATTAACCCATTACAATTATTTTATTTTAGGAAGTAATTAATTACAAGTGATAAAACATGATTCATTACTTTTAATAAAAAATAATTGCAAAAATTCGAACAACCATTACCATAGCATATGATCGATATTTACATTTCGACCTAATTTTTTTTATCAAACTCCCAATTACTAATTTTTTATAAATATAAAGGCCGTTTTGTGTCCTCAAAGTTTAAGTATTTGACAAAATGTATGCAGCTTTAATAGATTTCAATACCAATTTCAATTCATCCTGTATTTAAAGTGTATGAATTAATTACCTTGACTTGATTATGAGTAAAAGCAAGGAAAGGATTTTAATCTATGCAAGATTTAATTAGTGTTTATTTCAATTTGTGCATTGATTTTATTATTTCTTTTAATTGCACGTATTTTTTGTATACTTTGCTTGTTTACTTGAGTTATTGTTTTAATTAATTATAACGTGTAATAATAAAGCAGAAAATCATTAGATGCACTTTTTATACTTTAATAATTGACGTTAATAATAGGTAAATTGTTAAGAATATGAGAATAAAATTCGTTGATGCTCACTTAACGTGTGTTATCTCTGACGGGTTATGTAAATTGACAGGAGTTTAAGTAACTTGTGTTAAAAACAACTGAGGATGGTGGAAATGGTGATTAAATTAGAAGAAGAAGAACTTGTGTTGTTGCAATTGTGCATAGAAATCGTTAAATAAATGTTATATTAGAAAAAAGGTTGCAAATTTTAACAATGCCTGAAAATTTACAGCAAAAAAAAATGGTCAAAAAAGATTGGGAAACAATGCTCTAAATTGATTAAAAATACATTCAAATCGCATTTAAAACATCATAAAAAATTGAAATACAAGAAACTTATGACATTTGCATAAATTATAATCGGAAATTTAATGTAACATCTTCTTATAAAAGTTAAAATTATTTTGAAAAAATCACATTTAAATTAAGTTGCATTTAATAAATCATTAAACATTGCTGATGTTTACAAAATGTACAGAAGTTTTTTCAAGAAATTATCAATTTTCGTTTTATTTATTTTTAACAAATGTTGTTTATTGCTTTAAAGTTTTCAGTGATTTTATATTACTGGGTAGTTTAGTAATATAAAATTACAGAAAACTGGAAAGCGAAAAAAATGGTGATGTGCAAGGCTGTAGCCAGGAGTAAAAAATTTTTGTATGTCAAAGCGCTCCCGCAAGAGTAAAAACAATATTTTTTACCATTAAAACTTCCCCGAAAATTTTACAACCTCCTCAGAATTTTTTTCTGGCTACGGCCTTGGTGATATGTCCATCATAGTACTTTCCCATCATTTAAACAATTGATAATAATTGATATACTAAACTTATTTTACTTGTCAATTGATTAAAGACCATTTCAGAATAAATCAGTTTTGTGTACGCGTGGCGCATAAAGTAAAATTTCGAGTTTAGAATAGCCTAATTTGGTTGGGTCGCTCCGCTTCGCTACGCGCCCGAGCCAAATTTTCAGGCTTTTCTAAATTCGAAGTTTTACTACATGCTTAGTCTGGGAGTGGAAAACAATACATTCACATTAAAACAATTGATAATTGATTATTGTTGTTTTATAATAAGAGTTTAAAGAAAACAAGAGAAAACTTATTAAAAAAAATATAAAATTATTAACATTTTTCGAATTAATTGCTCTGAATAAGTAGGCTATTGCTATAAATGACGTTTGTTTTACTTTGTCATGATTAATATTTTGTGGAAAAGTAAAACCTTAAGTAAGGCTTACGAACAAAGTTTAACAGGAATAAGAAAAATTTGTTGGAAAATAAGGTAGGTTTATGTTATACGAATATTCTCGTAATCTTATAGATCATAAATATTTTCAAAATTTCTAAATAGCAAGCCAGATTTTATAAAAACCCAGTTATTATTAGTAACGCTGAAAGTCGTTGATAACAGATAAAGTATCTGACTCTGTGTTATTTTATTTAAAGATGATGTTTTGATGTGTTTTTTGAACTTCACTTTAATCAGTGCTTAGTACGCGTGGCGCATGAAGTAAAATTTCGAGTTTAGAAAAGCCTAATTTGGCTCGGTCGCTCCGCTTCGCTACGCGCCCGAGCCAAATTTTCAGGCTTTTCTAAACTCGAAATTTTACTTCATGCTTAGTCTGGGAGTGGAAAGCACTTGTTTCACATTAAAACAATTGATAATTAATTATTTTTGTTTTATAATCAAAGTTTAAAGAGAACAAGAGAAAACGTATTAAAACAAAAATTTATCAAGCTCTATCAAAGTTCGAGAATTCAATAATTCGTACAATTTTTTAAACATTTTTTACAAATTTGATTCTATGACTATTTTTTATGTATTTGCTAATTTCGGTAATTTTCTTAATTATGTTAAAATTTCAGTTATATTTTTATTTTATTTATTTATTTACGGAATCTCCAGTTTACAATAGATTAATACATATGCATCTTAATACAATAAATTGACTAAACAAAAACAAAATCTAAATATGCCAAACAAAATTTAAACTTATAACCCTACAGAAATATTTTATTTCAAAATATATTGCATATTGATCCCAAATAGTTCAAAACGTAACAATATGAAACAAGCTTCGTCCCACCTTCAAGTTACAATAAATAGATTAATTATTCAAACACTCAACCTTCAATCGATCAATAAATTAATATATATATAAATATAATATGAATATAAATATAAAATATATGACAAAACTTAATAAAAGGAACAGACCCAAACTCACATAAGATATCACAGCGATGTCAACAATACAAATTATCACAGATGGAACATAAATAGTATATGACGAATACATATTGAATAACAAACCACCAATATATATCTGTATATAAAAGGATAAAATGGTATCTTAACATGTACAACAAATGCAAATTATCACAGATTGAACATGAAGTGTAAATAACCAACACGTATTGAATTAGCAATAACAAATAATATAATAAATAGATAATAGAATAAATAAATAATAAGAAGTATGTTCATGTTACATCAATAACAGCGGACAGATCGATATAACGTAAGTGGGTTTTAAAAATTGCAAAGGATGGTATTTATATATCGTATTTTTATATATCGTATTTTTTGTGCCATCAGTCTGCTTCGCGTCCAAATCCAAACGTTTAGGCTTTTCTAAACTCGAAATTTTACTTCATTCGCCACCTGGGAGTGGAAAACGCTCGTTTTATTACTAAAACAATTGACAATTAATTAACTGAGTTCTATGAAAGTTCGAGATTTTAATAATTCGTACAATTTCTTAATCGTTTTGTAAAACATGATTATTCGTCTTATTTATTTGCTAATTTCGGTGATTTTCGTCAATTATCTTTCAAAATTTCAAAGTTATATCATATTTTTTGTATCATCCATATTTACTACTTCTTCGAAATCATGATACATTTTTTGGGAAACATTTAGAAAAAAAAACATTGGATACCTGGAAATATTTGTTTTAAAAATTTTATTGCGCTTTGAATCTTTTTAAACCTTGCAGATTTTGTTTAAAATTAAAATCACGTTAAAAAACAGTGGAAATTCTAAATATCACTCCTAAATTTATGTATTCACTGTCAAAGTAACAACCCTTTCCACTCCACAGGTGAAATTGCCGTTACACTTAGATATTTCGTATTTATAATTATATGTTTTCGTAAATTTTTATTATATGCGATACCAATAAAATAAAATATTATAAAAAAAAGATTGTATTTTGTTTTTGAGTAAGCATAAATAACAAATTTCAAAAGAAAATGAACTACTAAAGTATTTGCATGATAAAATTCACAAATTTTATGATCACAGCATCCCTGTTTTAGAGATAAAACTCATTAAATACATGGACAATTGATAAGCATGTGTTGAGTTTAACTTTAACGCGTGTTTTCCACTCCCAGACTAAGCATGATGTAAAATTTCGAGTTTAGAAAAGCCTGAGCGTTTGGATTTGAGCGCGAATGTATCATGATTTTTTATTTAATATATTATTAGGAAAATTACGTAATTATTTATTTAAAAAAATAGGTTTTAACATTTCAATATTTACCGATGTTATCGTTTTGACTCGGTTTTCGTTTAATTTTATTATATGCGATACCAATTTTATTTTTAGTGTTAATGTGGTATTTTTTGTAATTAGATGTAAATAATTAAACATGCTTTTATAATTTATGTATTGTACTTACTTAGGTAAAATAATTATTGTACTTATCCTTTATTATTACTGTCAAAAGGTTAATCCGTAAATAAATATTATTACTATTATAAGTCAGGCAGACTGATGGCACACAAAATGATATAACTGAAATTTTAACATAATTGAGAAAATCACCGAAATTAGCAAATATACTGAATGACATTAGAAATGCAACACCTAGAAATAACGGTTTTTTGCAGTTGATTTTATCTTTATTTATTAGGTCTTGAGTTAATTAATACATGATAACAATTTGAATCAAAACAAAAAACAAACAAGTAAATTACACCTAATAATGTGTTTGGCGACCTCCATTTCGAACGCATTCATTAACACGTCTGGGCATCGATTTGATGAGGTGATCGACTTCCTCCTGAGGTAGTTCGTCCCAAGCAACCTGAATTTGCTGCTGCAGCTCAGCCAGAGTCTGTGGAGGGTTCGGTAAGCTTGTCAGTCTCCGACCTAGCATATCCCAGACATGTTCTATTGGGTTTAAATCTGGAGATCTGGGCGGCCAAGGTAAAACATTTATGGCACCAGCTTCCAAGAAGTCCCTCGTTAGATGTGCTATGTGAGGACGTGCGTTATCTTGTTGAAACAACACGTTTCCAAGCCCTTCTAGGTATGGTACAAGATATGGTTGTAAGACATCGTTAACGTAACGAGCTACTGTCATATTGCCGCGGATGAACACCAGAGGTGATCGGCTGCCATGGGCAATAGGCCCCCAAACCATTACACCTACAGTGCGGTGTACATGTCTTTCAACAGCAAACTCAATAGTGGATCTTTCTCCACGGCGTCTCCTTACCCGTCTACGACCATCATGCATCCCTAAAGTGAATCGCGATTCATCGCTGAAGACGACTCTGTTCCATTCTTCCCTCCACCCTTGGCGTTCTGTGCACCACTCCAATCTTTGACGCCAGTGTGCATAAGTTAAATGTAGGACTAACAGAGGGCGGTATGAAATGAACCCAAATGACCTGATACGTCGATAAAGAGTTCGCATACTAACTGGTCTACCGTGTTCATTAAACCATTGGTCACCAAGCTGCCTAGTTGTGGAAAATCAGTCCCTAAGAGCCATAAGTCGCAGTCGACGATCCTGGCGCTCTGTAGTACGCCTTGGTTGTCCACGAGGCCTTATTCTCGACTCTCGACCTTCTTCAGTCCATGCTTGCCACACTCGCGTAACAGTGGTTACGTTCCACCATCGCGCCACCTAACTATTCTACCCCGATCAAAATCACTTAAACGCCGAAATTGTCTAGGCCTTCGTACTCTGGGCATCTTGTCGACGCAGTTAAATTTAAAAACTGATGAAATTAGTTGTTGAATCGTCTATTTAAACGTATTTTAATATGAAACTGATGGATACGATTATTTTTTTTCCAAAAAAATGTTAAAGATAAAAGGTTGCAACTTTTATCATAGCATTCTTTTTACACATTAAACATGCACAAAAAAAATGTTGACGAAGAATGGTTATTTCCAGGTGTTGCATTTCTAATGTCATTCAGTATACATAAAAAAAGTAGTCATAGAATAAAACTTGTAAAAAATGTTTAAAAAATTGTACGAATTATTGAAATCTCGAACTGTAATAGAGCTTGATATATTTTTGTTTTTTAATAAGATTTCTCTTGTTTTCTTTAAACTTTGATTATTAAACAACAGTAATCAATTATCAATTGTTTTAATGTGAAACGAGTGTTTTCCACTTCCAGACTAAGCATGAAGTAAAATTTCTAGAAAAACCTGAAAAGCCTGAAAATTTGGCTTTACTTTTCCACAAAATATTAAACATGACAAAGTCAAACTAACGTCATTTATCGCAATAGCTTACTTATTTTGAGCAATTAATTCGAAAAATTCACATTTTTAAAACAATATTAATATAATAACTAAAAAAGCTACGTCATAAAGTGAATACGCATTAAATGGTAATTTTTTGATTATCTCCAACGTTTCTTAGCAAGATTTTTTAATATGATCAATATTTAAAAAAAGAAAAATCCAAAATAATGCTAAGAGTAAACAACCACTTCCGGTTTCCGCATTTTTACTAAAAGTTGATCGAATACTACTACTGTAATAAAAAGCTTTAGTTTATAGTGTCATCTTAACAACTCAATCGGCTTAGACTTTATCTTGGCGACAGGACAGAAGGACAAAAGGACAAAAAGACAGGAGGACAGAAGGACAGAAGAACAACAGGACAGAAGGACAGAAGGACAGAAGGACAGAAGGACAGGACAGAAGGACAGAAGGACAGAAGGACAGAAGGACAGAAGGGCAAAAGGACAGAAGGACAGAAGGACAGAAGGACATAAGGACATAAGGACAGAAAGACAGAAGGACAGAAGGACAGGACAGAAAGACAGAAGAACAGAAGGACAGATATATCCAGTAAAATGTTTGACTTAAACAATTTTAAAAAGCGAAAACATTACTTTTCCTTTGTTTTGCACATGGGGGAAAAGTAACAAGTAAATTTGTTTATTTTCTTTCGAGCGCCCTTTTCCGTTCGTTTTTTTTTTTCATTTAAACAACGATCTATTGAATTAGTTTGAATTTGAATTGATCAAAAAGCACTGCATTTAGATGTACTACCCATTATATTCATAAATTTTAATTCAACTTACAAAAAAAATGAAAACGAAAAGCAAGAAGAAAAGTCCTTTAAAAAGATTCCATTGCACACCTCTTACTTCCTTTAATTAAACTTATGTGGAGTATTTCAGAATGTTTTGATTCTTGAACACGTGCATTTTTTTTCTGGCATTGGCCATGAATGCGTTTTTGATCGCCACGGCGGACGATTACCATTCTCTCCCACTATAGCGTTTCCCAACAAATTTTCGCCCGAGGCTAAACCGACATCGAACTCAGGAAACTGAGAAGTAATCAGTTGACCGGTGACTCTTGTTGAGATCATACAATTATTTTAAGTGTATTTTTTGTTTGGTTTTCAATTAACTTATACCTGAAGGTAAGTTCACAGAAGTATCAATTAAAAACAAACGGATTTTATAAATTTGTATTCAGTATTATAGCATCAAATTTTATATTTCATACTCTTGATTAGTTTAAACTAAAATACAGTAAATTTTTTTTAGGTATACATATAATAATAACAACTTTATTGCCCAACACATTACAGGACATTAAAATTATAATACATAATCCTTATAGTTATATAAATGACATTATTGTCGGAAACTAATTCCTACTTAAAAACTAATAAATTTGATTTAGGAACAACCGCTAAAATATAAAAAAAAACAGTAGTACAATGAATAACAAATTAAGTAAAAATATCATCAAGAATCTTATATATCTCGATCTTTACGTTGTAAATTTTCAGGCCTGCATAAAATGAACGAATGTCTGACCATTTACATAAGTATATCTAAATGAAAAAATCCCTGTATTATATATTATTACTGTAAAATGCGAGTCTGTGTTGAAATGATTAATATTTTATTAAAAGAAATAAATGCATAGTAGAGTAATCAATTAAAGTTAATGCTTGTTGCGCTACACTCTTGATGAAACCGGATATTTAAATTTCATGAAGAAAAACACTTGTTATGTTCCATTATTTTATTTTCAGTTTTCTGACACATGTTTCGATCTTTACAGATCATTATCAAAGGTTATACTGGCCCATTAACTCTAAAGATCGAAACACGTATCAGGAAACTGAAAAGAAAATAATCGAACGTTACAAGTGTTTTTCTTTACCAAATTTGAGTATTCAATTCATATCAAATCTATGTATATTATTAATAATAGTATAAAATACTCGGTACTTCACGATTTTGTACTAAATTACTTAAACAAACAAATTAGATAAACTGCTTGCGAAAAAATTTATAAAAATTCAATTTTGATAATCTGTCACATTTATTGAACAACTACTGAAAAATCATATAACACGGCACACTTATGACATATAAATTGCTTATCACAATCCCCAGAAACAAAAAGGGCAGATAATAACGTAACATTTTTATTTAATTATTTATTATTACACATTTACGCATTGTTGAGCTAACCTTGATAACATAATAGTATTAACATTTGTACAAAAATCACATAAGATCAACGTTCGGATGATAAACCGTTCGTTTGTTTTATCATGCTCACCATTGAGATCTTGTAAAGTATTAGAAATACAAAGACGGATAAATTAGGAAACAGTTTCCATTTTGAATATAAAATAAAAATGTTTAATTAATTTCTAACTTAACCCGTAGTGAAACATTTTTCAATCTAATTCTAAATATTTAATTGAAACACAGTTTGTTTTACTGTAAATCAAACCAAGTGTTTTAATTAAATATCCAGAATTAAATAAAATAGAAAATTACGGTAACAAATTTTAACTAGTGTATATTTGAATCTTTAAACAAGGGTTTTCCACTTCCAGACTAAGCATGAAGTAAAATTTCGAGTTTAGAAAAGCCTAAAAATTTGGATTGGCCGCGTAGCGAAGCGGAGCGGCCAATCCAAATTAGGCTTTTCTAAACTCGAAATTTTACTTTATGCGCCAAACGTATAAAACACTGAAATATCGTTAAGTCTAAAAAATACGGCTTTAAAAATCTAATATGTAGATGTGAAAAAACGTGAGTCAAATTCTACTATGCATAAATTGTTTAAAACCGTGATTATAGGCAACCGAATAACTCTAACGTATATTGGGTTGCCTATAAACGTTGTTGCATGTGCGTATTATTTGAACTTCACTGTAAATTAGTATTTTTAAGCGTGGCGCATGATGTAAAATTTCTAGTTTAGAAAAGCCTAATTTGGATTGGCCGCTCCGCTTCGCTACGCGGCCAATCCAAATTCTTAGGCTTTTCTAAACTAGAAATTTTACTTCATGCTTAGTCTGGGAGTGGAAAATACTTCATAGAAGCTTCAAATTAACCATTGTGAAACAACGAATGCCCGCAAATTAAAAAAAAAACCCTATAATTATCGAGATATGTATACTCAAAAGAAAAATGCACTGTATGTAAATCATTTAAGTATAAGTATATCACAAAGATCAGTTATATTCAAAGTTAACTAAAACTAATTACGAATAATACGAGAAATGTTTAATTTGTTGCAGTAAAAAAAATGAAAGATTACAAATAAAATTATTATATACATATATAAATCTTAATTGGCAAATTTTGGTAACAGTAATAATAAAAAAATATAATACAATTAAATAACATAAAAATTAAATAATTTGCCAATTGGCTTGTTAGTTATTGTGTAGGAAATGTCTTGATTGCAAATATCGTCCATTGTCTAGTCCAGTGGTCTCCAAACTACGGCCCGCGGGCCAAATCCGGCCCGCGACTTGCATGAATCCGGCCCGCAATTGTTTGTAATTTTTTTGTAAATGTCATATTTTGAAATATTGTAACAATTGTTCCTTAAATTTTTCATAATTTTATAAAATTAATCGGATCTTGGCCGACTTTATTATGTAGAATTGTATTTGTGGCCCGCGAAGAAGATAGTTTGGAGACCCAGGGTCTAGTCAAATGAATTTAATTGTCGTGATCACTAGGGTTATGAAATGATAAAATGAAATCATAAATTGTAGAGGTAAAACGTTTACGTTTGGGAGTGATATTATGGTTTCGAGGAATGCATAAAGGGTGTAGAAGATTATAAAGTGAGTGGTTTGAGGCAAATTTATCAGCTATATAGGATAGGCGGGTTTCGATGGGGATAACTTTTGTTAGTTCGTACAGCAGGAGGTTAGAGGGGTTGTGCAGTGGGTTTTGGGGGTGACGGATTTTGGTAAGCACTCTCAGGGCCGATCTCTCGGCGACTTGTAAATGTTTGAGTGTAGTAGGATGGGGATTGTGGAAGAGGATAGCGGCATAGCCAAGTAAGGGGCGGCATATCATTTTATATATATGAACGGCTGTTTTTGTGTTAATTCCTTGTTGTTTGAAGGTCAGACCTTTAAAATGAGCCACCCGATTCTTGATTTTTGCTTTGAGGATTGTGGAGTGAGCTTTAAAAGTAAAGTTTCGGTCAAAGAGGATACCTAAATATTTGCAAGTGGTTGTAGGGCGGATAACTTGATTGTTTGAAGAAATTGAGAATGGAGAGTGGTTTGCTCGGTGAAAAGGGATTAGAAGGTGGGTTTTATTGGCGTTTATGGAAATTTGCCATTTTGCAAACCATGTTGCCGAGGGCATTTGAGGGTGTGGGAGCATGTGCGATTAACGCAGTATCATCGGCGTATAGGAGAGGGTAGGCAGATTTATCTAAATAGTTAGGATCGGGGTTGTACATATCATGGACTAGAAAGTTGTAAAAAAATGGTGATAGCGGGGATCCTTGTGGAAGACCTTGCTCAGAAGTAAAGGAGCTGGAAAAGGTGTGGCGTTTTTTAACTTGAAGGGATCTGTTGTACAGGAAACTGTCTAAGAAATTGTAAAATGATTATAAAGATGGAATATTTGCAAAAATAATTTTCAATGAATTTAAATTATAGAAAAAATCCATGTTTTTTTTTACTTTAACCTCGGCTTGTGGTCATCCAGCCGACTATCTATTTAATTTTAACTCATTGCAATTCTTATTTGAACTAATTTGAGACATCACAACACATTCACGCACATCCATGGCCCCAGAGGATACCAAGTTACCCATAAGAAAGTGACCCCCACCGGTGGGATTCGAGCTCATGACCCTCACTGACCCAAGAGGGTTCCCAAATCAATGTTTATTAATTTAATAATAATAAACTAATTGTGTATTAAATATTGATAAAAATTAAACGAAATAATTAAGAAAATATTAATCTTTGCTATGATTTTGAAAAAAAAAATAATTTAATTAAAAATTACAGACGCTCAAATCTGAATAAACATAATTTTTGATTTCATTAAAAAAATCTTTATTCAAAATTTTATTACAAAAAAGATTATTAATATCAGATTTTAATCAAATTGATGAAATTGGATAAGAAAACAAATTACTTTGTGTAGTGTTAAAAGATACAAAATCCAACCGCTGAAAATGAATTGTTGAACATTATATTCTCTATTTATATTGTAAAATATTTGTAAAATCTTTAATGTACTTAAGTTTTTAAATAAATTAATTAATTAATGTTTACTTGCTTTATAGAAACCTAACTTTTTTTTTCAAATTATTAAACCAAAATTTATTATACAAACAAACTACAGAGAATTTCTATTTTAAGTATACATATTCATATGTTGTAAATTTCTCAACATTCATTTGTTTTTTTTTTTAATAGTTTAATTTGAAGCTCTAAACGAGCATTTTCACTCCCAGATTAAGCATGAAATAAAATTTCGAGTTTAGAAAAGCTTAAAAATAATTAACAGTCGTTTAAAGCTTCAAACTGAATTAAAAAAAATACGAATATCTGAAGATTTACAGCATACCGGGTGTTGACTTGGCGGATGCAACACAGGAAATCCTATGTACATTTTGAAATGTTAAAATTTTAGCTCCCCTATCTATTTTAGAAACAAAATGTACTTTTTTGTAGAGGGAAAAATTCTGAATTCATTCGCGTTAACGTTTATCACTTTATGTTACTCTAAGTTAAAATAATTAAGCAACAGTAATGTGATTATATAAAAATATGTTCCAAAACAAAGTCAATGTAATAACTCGTGTTTTCCTAAATGGTTTTCTCCCCAACTTAAAGAACTTGTATTCTTAAAGAAGAAATTACATAAAAAATACATTTTATCTCGCTCATCATCTGATTACTTAAATTTTAGCCAAATTCGATCTGAATGTAAGAGTAAAGCTAAAGAGTGCTATAAAAACTATATTAATAACGTTGAAAGTTATTTTCAATGTAACCCTAAGTCTTTTTGGAACTACGTTAAATCGAAGCGCCAAACACACGAAATGCCATCGACATTTACATGTAATGGTGAAGTTATCTCGGATACTGATGAAATTGTCAATAATTTTGCAATTTTTTTGGTTCCGTTTACCAAACTATATCTCATATGACTTCTACGTCTCAAGCCAGCCACACTCACATCAGTGAAAGCACCCCTCCAACTTTTAATATAAGTGATATCTTAGAAGCTCTATCAGCCTTGAAGGTTAATAATCGTCTTGGACCAGACGGGTTGCTGCACATTTCCGTTATGTCGCCCCCTGTAACTCCTTTTTAATTTATCTCTGACGACCGGTGAATTTCCTGAATGTTGGAAAAGGCTTTCATAACACCTGTTCATAAATCTGGCGATAAAAAACACGTAAAAAATTATCGCCCTATCTCTATATTATCAGCCGCACCCAAGATCTTTGAGATGCTTGTTACTAAACACCTCACTACTGTGTTGCAGCCAATTATTTCCACAAGCCAACATGGTTTTAGAACTGACAAATCCACAACCACAAATCTTTTACTTTATGAGTCATACATACATGAAGCTTTCGAAGAAAAATGTCAAGTAGATGCTATCTATACCGATTTCTCGAAAGCTTTCGATTCTGTTGACCATGAACTATTAATTTATAATAAAACAACGCAGTTGGGAGGGTTTCACTTTAACTTAATTGCATTAGTATATAAGCTTTTACCTGTACTTTGTAAAATCATTATTTCATCTGCCTGATGAAGCCACTGTGTGGTGAAACATGTTGCAGTGTTCAACAATAAAAGTGAAACCCTCCCAACTGCGTTGTTTTATTTCAAATAGTATTATGGAGTTTCATCATGTATCCGCCTCATCAATTAAATATTAATTTATAAATTGCGGCTTACTGGCATTCACGGTCTATTTCTGCAATGGATCCGTTCATATATATCAAATAGGGTACAACTTGTGCGTATTGGTTTCTGCACTTCTAGCCCCATTCAGGTAACATCTGGTGTCCCTCAAGGATCACACCTTGGTCCCCTGTTCTTCAATGTTCTTATTAACGATGTCATCAAGTGTTTCACTCATGCTAAGTGCTTATTATTTGCCGATGACATGAAGATCTTTATGAAGACCCGTTCCTTGAGCGATGCCTTGTTACTTGAACGAGATTTACAATCATTCGGCAGGTGGTGTGAAAACAATAACCTTGCACTAAACCTCTCAAAATGCCATGCTATCACATTTTCTAGGCGACTTTCTCCCCTGCTCTATAATTATACCATATTAGGTAAATCTTTGGCTAGGGTAACTACAGTTGAAGACTTAGGTGTTACATTTACTTCCAATCACTCATTTATTTTGCATATATCTAATATAGCATCTAAAGTCTTCCAGATGCTAGGGTTCGTAAAAAGGAAATCAAGCAAATTCGGCAACACTAGGACCCTAAGTACAATTCGTCCGCACCTCGAGTATTGTTCGAGCTTATGGTCACCTTACACGGCGATCGACAAACATAGGATAGAGCAAGTACAAGAAAAGTTTATAAGGATCGTTTTATTTAAGTTTTATCTAACCGGTAGCTATACCGAAATTCTATCTGCGCTTGATTCTGCGACGCTTGATGTAAGACGTCTCAACGCAGACGCTATCTTGGTCTACAAACTCTTAAATGGCCTTATAGACTGCCCTGACTTGCTCGCTCTTCTAGGGATCTACGTACCCCCTCGAACGTTACGAGAAAGTGCAATTTTCTATGTTCCCTTCAGGAAGACGGACTACGCACAGAACTCTGCAGCCACGCGAATATTAAGGCACGGGAATACGATAGGCAGTCATTTCGACTTTTTTGCAAACAGCCTTAGAGCATTGCGATACAGGCTCATACTGACATATGTATATATATATATATATATATATTTATTTTGTTGATTAAAATGTATGTGTTTTTATATTTTATTGTCATATTTTATCTAATGTTTAATGTATTATTTATTGTAATATTGATGTAATATTCTATGGTAAACCACCGTTAAATAATTAAATAAATAATGACGTGCCATGGAATTGAAACAACAATTGCGGATGTAAAAATGGTAAACGATATCACAGTCACTTGATTAAAGTAAATGTTTTCGAAATGATTTATACTATACAAGAAAAAATCCTCCTAATAAAGTGGTATTATGCAGACCACAGTTATCGCGATGTATGCGTTATGTTTATTTTTTTCGTTAATTAACAGCAATTTCTTGTGCTTTTTTGACATCCGCAATTGTTGCATCAATTCCATGGTATAGCATTATTTTTATAAAATCACATTACTTTTTCTTAATTATTTTAGCTGTAAATTTTCTGACATTCGTTGATTTTTAAAAGAGTTCAATTTGAAACTTTAAACGAGTGTTTTTCACTTACAGACTAAGCATGAAGTAAAATTTCGAGTTTAGAACAGCCCCGTGAAAATTTGTAGAGGGTCCGACCCAAGACAAATTTTCTGGGCTTTTCTAAACTCGAAATATAACTTCATGCGCCACGCCTATAAAACACAGATTTTAAGTGAAGTTCGAATATACATAAATTTGACAATATTATAGTGTTTCTTACGCGTGGCGCATGAAGTAAAATTTCGAGTTTAAAAAAACCCAAAAAAATTGTCTCGGGTCACTGCGCGACCCTCGACAAATTTTCACGGGGCTTTTCTAAATTCGAAATTTTACTTCTGCTTAGTTTCGGAATAGAAAACACTTGTTTAAAGCTTTAAATTGAACTTTAAAAACAAAACAGGGAATATCCGCAATTGTTGTATCAATTCTATGGTATGTCATTATTTTTATAAAATCACATTACTTTTTCTTAATTATTTTAACTGTAAATTTTCTGACATTCGTTGATTTTTAAAAGAGTTCAATTTGAAGCTTTAAACGAGTGTTTTCCACTCCCAGACTAAGCATGAAGTAAAATTTCGAGTTTAGAAAAGCCCCGTAAAAATTTGTCGAGGGTCGCGCAGCGACCCGAGACAAATTTTCGCGGGGCTTTTCTAAACTCGAAATTTTACTTCATGCGCCACGCGTATAAAACATAGATTTTAGGTGAAGTTCGAATATACATACAATTTGACAATATTATAGTGTTTTATACGGGTGGCGCATGAAGTAAAATTTCTAGTTTAGAAAAGCCCAGAAATTTTTCAGGGGGTCTTCTAAACTCGAAATTTTACTTCATGCTTAGTCAGGGAATATCCGCAATTGTATCAATTCCATGGTATGTCATTATTTTTATAAAATCACATTACTTTTTCATAATTATTTTAACTTAGAGAAACGTAAAGTGTTAAGTGTGAACAATCATAAATTTAGAATTTTTCCCTCTACAAAAAAAGAAATACATTTTGTCTCTAAAATAAATAGGGAAGCCAATATTTGAACACTTTAAAATTAACATGCGATATCCTATGTTGCGTCCGCCAAGTCAACACCCGGTATACGTTGCAATTGAAATATGTATACTTAAAAGTAAAGTTGTCTGTATTTATTGAGATGAATAGTTTTTTATTTTCTAAAAAATCAACACAATACTATATTTAACTGTATAATGAATTTGATGAAGATCATATTCTGAGATTATTAAAAAAATAAAAAGGTTCACATAAGAATCAAATTTAACATGCATTATTGTTTTATTCCAAAAAAAACGCACAAATCTTTATAACGAAATTAGCAATAATTTATACGGATTATTTTACTCTGCAAAAATCGACAAATCCTCGTAAAGGACTTGATTTTTTTCTAAAAACGTACAAGTAGTATTTAAGTACAAAATTACACAAATTAAATAAGCATGAATTTTAATAAAATGCAGCAGGTAAGTTTAGCAAATTGCACGCTTTCTAAATATACAAACATCCGAAAATATTTGTTCGAGTTATTTACACTCAAAATAAAAATGTTTGTTTTTTTTACAATGGTCTTTGTTGAAGTTGCATGGATATTTAATCAAAAAATAAATAATGACGTGCCATGGATTGATGTGTTGAGAAAACGATGCCAAAAATGCAAAATGTTAGTTTTTAAGGTATTTTCGCTAGAAGTTAAAATTGTGTAATTTCAATCTGATTTTTGCAAGAATTGAATTAAACAAAAATTATAACTGAAAACATAAAGCGGGAATTTTCATGAAGTTTAGTCATTAAATACATTATATACAAATTAATAGCGTTTAAGGAATTTTCTTTAATGAGGGTTTTTAATCCTAGGTTATGCATGAAGTAAAGTTTTGAGTTTAAAAAATACTGAAAATTTGAGCGAAGATCATTCTTCTATTCGTTTTCTTCTATCATCAATAAGGCAGAATTTTCGAGTACAATAAGATCTTGGTTAATTTAAGTTAATTAACAAACATAGTATGCTATTTTTCTCTTATTCTTAATATTGTTATTTTTGAAAATTATTTTTGTATTATACCGGGTGCTGATCCGACCGCTCGGTAATAGCAATTTACATGTAAATTCACACTTTTGTGTTTCCTGCTCCCCTAATTATTTTAGAGCAAAAGCATAAGAGATCAAAGTTGTTTAGAATTTAAAATGCTATATGATAGGTCGGTATTTATTTTCACAATAGTACTAATAGTAGAAGAAAACGAAGATATAAATTAGTAATAATTTGAAAAAATAACACTAGCCATGATTTTAAAACAAAATTTTGCGTCATCAACAACTGTCAGTTTTGACTTTTAGTAAAATCACACTCCGTTTTGATATTTAAGTGCGCTTTTAATTTAAGTAGTTCTTAATAATGTCTTATACAATTGCTGAAAGAGCATATTTCTGAAGTGGTTTTATTCCGGTAATAGTGTAAATGAAGTTCGAAACTTGTTTGCTGGTTTATATCCCGATCGGCCGATACCTGTTATTTCCACGATTCAGAACGTGATTTTAAACCAAGCAAAATATAGATCTGTTTTTAAACCCTGCCAAGCCTGTTTAAAGCATACTTCAAATATAGCCGAGGAAGAAGAAATTGTGCGAGATAATGAAAACGAAATAAACGTTATTGCTGCGGCCGTTGCAAATCCCCGCTTTAGTATTCGGCAAATTGGCGACGATTTAAATTTGCACAATACAACCGCTCTTAAAATTTTAAAGAAGAACAAGTTTAAATTGTACAAGTTTTCGAACCATCAGGAGATTTTTGAGCCAGACAGGTATTCTAGAATGGTTTTCTGTGAAACACTAATGGAAATGGCCAATGTGGATAGATATTTCATTAACAACATTTGTTTTTCTGACGAATCGACCTTCACCATAAATGGAGAGACATATGTGCAAAATTATCGCTATTGGGATACGGATAACCCGCATTTGGTGATCGATCACCATTCCCAATATCCGCAGTCAGTCAACGTATGGTTAGGAATATACAGATCTAATATTATAGGCCCCTTCTTCATTGATGGGCACTTAACCGGGGGAAAATACCTTGAGCTGCTTCAATCGGAGATTGGCCCCGCCATAGATGCTGTCGCAGGAGAAAATGTGGTATGGTTTCAACAGGATAGATATCCTGCGCATTTTACAAGAGACGTCACTGAGTATTTAAATATTTGCTATCCGAATACCTGGATTGGACGAGGCGGACCGGTGAATTGGCCAGCTCGTTTTGCAGACTTATCACCAAACGAATTCTTTATATGGGGCCACTTAAAATCAAAAATATACGGTGCTAGATATGCTAACATCGAGGTTCTAAAAAACAAAATTACGGAAGCATGCAACAAAATAACGAACCGGCAACTTGCAAATGTTCGCAGAAATTTGTATGATAGACTTGGTCAATGTTAAGCCGCTAATGGAGGTCTCTTTGGGCATTTAATTTGATTTTATTAAAAACAACTGATAGTTTTTGATGACGCAAAATTTTGTTATAAAATCATGGCTATTGTTATTTTTTTCAAATTATTACTAATTTATATCTTCGTTTTCTTGTACTATTAGTCCTATTTTGAAAATAAATACGGACCTATCATATAGCATTTTAAATTCTGAACTTTTATCTCTTATGCTTCTGCTCTAAAATAATTAGGGGAGCAGGAAACGCAAAAGTGTGATTTTACATGTGAATTGCTATTATCGAACGGTCGGATTAGCACCCGGTATAGAAGCACCCTCTTCTTTTTCTTTGTTTTTATATGTTTTCTTTGTAATTAGGCTTTTGCCTGTTAAGGAAATAAAGATTATGAATTATAATAACCAAGTTATAAATAAAAATAAAAAATCGCAAAATCAGCTTTTTCGCAGTGTCAGAGCACACTGCGAAAAAGCTGATTTTGCGATCAATTTTTTTGTTGGTTTTATACCGGACATAGTTTGTACTCATTGTCCTGCATATTTTCTCTCGTTTAACCGATTCTCTATCTTTTACCGTTTAGAAGATACCCATGCATCGACTGGTTAATCGGGACACCCTGTATAATTCTTCTTTTTATTTGATACTTGATACATGGCTTCTAGCTCAAATTTTACCTCGAAAATGGGACACCTTATATATATATAAACTTTGATATTTCTGTTATGGTTTTTAATTGTTTGTTTTGGTACATATCTCTTTTCAGCTTGCTATCTTTCTAATTAACAAAGTTATGGCAAAATACAATTAACGATTTAGACATTCTTTACCATATTGTGAAAACAAATGACACTAGTTAAAATTTGCTACTGTAATTTTTTATTTTATTTAATTCTGGATATTTAATTAAAACACTTGGTTTGAGTCGCGCTCCGGCAAATCCAAATATTCAGGATTTTCTAAACTCGAAATTTTACTTCATGCGCTACGCGTATAAATCACTGATTTAAAGTAAAGTATAAAATACACACCTTATAAATAATTTGTCACTTTGTTTATAAAACAAAGTGATGTTTTCCAGTATTTTTTTTGGTTTGTTTTGTTTGATCGATTTATTTTATAATTTCGGAAAAAGCGGGAGAATGTCTCGTATTTTTCATAATTTAGTCCCAACATTTAGCTCATCTAGATTAATCGGCTAATTTTGTTGTTGTTTTTTTACATAAAAATAAAGAAATTAATATTTCCTTACAAATTGTTAATTTGTTTTTATTTCTTTATTATTTTGCGAGCGCCAAAATAAAGCACATTGTTCTTATATTTTTAATAACTTCGATCAACGTTGAGCTTCTGTTATCACAAGTTTACAAATTTGACATTTTTATGACAGCATGTTAGGACTTGTCTAAACTCATGCGAACAAAATCCAAAATTATGTTTTAATTCGGACTATGTCTGTGATCAGTAGACATTTCCCATTTAGTCCAGACAAAACGTGAGCCCCCCCCTCCCAATTAGACCGGAATGGACCCCCTTCAAGACGCGTGAGCCCTTCCTAAAACAAATTTCTGGGTGCGCGCCTGGTTAGAATCAAGATTTTTTTAATCTATCGATAGGTAAATAGCCGTAAACATTTTTCAGAAATGTGACTTGGTGTAGTTTACCTCCGATACAAAAATCTGTACAAGAACAATATCGATATATTTCCGATATTTTTATATTTATATAAATATCATATTTCCGAACCCGGCATAAAATTAATTAATAAAATATGCAAGCCTTTAATTGTTAATCGTCTCAACTGAATTTTAATATGTAACGTCATTGATGATCAGAAAATTTGTATATACTCTAATAACGTTTACGAATTTTATGATTTAATAAACATTTATTGTTATTAATCGCCAATTTGGAAAAGGTCGATCTGAGGTTGAATATTTGAAAATTGTTTTTATGTAATCAAAATATTTCTGAGACGCGTGAAAATGCGAAGACATTCGGACGTAATTTATTATTGTACGCACGCATTCGACGGAGAATCAATCCAAGGATAATAATATAATAACTCCTATTTTATCTTTGAACGGAAATATTCAATATTCATATAATATATTTAGATTTAAAATCAATAAGCATATTTAAAGAGAGAAATTTGTATACGGTAAGGTTTTCTTTCGCTGAACGTACGTTTCCTATGTTCAGTATTAGAAAGTTCATATCAATACAATATTTCATTAATTTCACGGATTAAGCAACCAAACCTACAGATATTTTATTTATAGTTTTAAAGGGACTGAAATTTTATTTTAGGTTTAGTACAAATGTTCAAAATGACCACCTTCCTGCTCCAAGCAATATGACAAGCGATTGTAAAATCCTTGTACAGTATTTCTTAAAAAAACTGGATTTATTTCATTGTTTTTTAGTTCTTCCGTACTCAATATTGCTATATTATTGTAGATTTTCGTTTAGAGCTAACCCCAAAGAAAGAAATCGTTTGGCGATAAATCGGGGGACCGAGGTGGCCAAGTTATGGTTCCAAATCTTCCAATCCAGCGATCCTGGAAGGTTTCATTCAGGAAACGTGTAACAGGGCCCGTGGAATGTGGTGGAGCGCCATCCATTTGAAACCATGCGTTCTCAATATTGAAGACTTTTAGTTGTGGTATAATATCTCTTCGAAAAAGTTCCAAAAACTTAACAGCAGTTAGGTTGCCCTCAACAAAAAAGGGACCAATAAGGGTAGTGTCAACTATTGCAGCCCAAACATTAACTCTCCTATTGTGTTGACATGATTTACCGTGAAATAAATGAAACAATATATTGACATGGACTTTTAAAAACTGAACATAGGAAACTTATGTTCAGCGAAAAAAAATCCTCACTGTATGTTTTATAAGATCAAATATTAGAAGCTATAATTAATTTGTTATTAAAACCTATTTCTAAGCTGACCAGGAGAAAATATATTCTCTTAACCCTTTCGGCCCTGATGGCGGCATTTGCCACCAATAACATTTGGTAAACATACTGGGAATTTCGTTTTAAATATACATACATGCATGCATGAGCTGTAACTTTTCCGATAATCGTTTGTTTTTTAAAATAGTTATGAAGTCTCAAACGAGTGTTTTCCACTCCTAGATTAAGCATGAAGTAAAATTTCGAGCTTAGAAAAGCCTGAAAATTTAGTTTGGTCGTGAAGCGCGTAGCGCAACGCGACCAAACCCAATTTTCAGGCTTTTCTAAACTCGAAATTTTACTTCATGCGCCACACGTACTAAACACTGATTTTAAGTGAAGTTCAAAATATTCTACTAAAGCAGTATGCTAGAAACGTGTATTCTGCACATCACATCACATCAGTGTTTAGTACGCGTGGCGCATGAAGTAAAATTTTGAGTTTAGAAAAGCCTGAAAATTTTCAGGCTTTTCTAAACTCGAAATTTTACTTCATACTTAATCTGGGAGTGGAAAACACTCGTTTGAAAATTCAATTTAAAACATTTGTAAAATCAACGAATATCTTAAGATTTACAGCGTATACATTATATGGAGATATGTATACTTAAAAGAAAAACTCTCTGTATATCTGAGCTAGTAATAAATTATATGCAGCGAACATAACATTTTTTGGGCACCAGAAAAATTCCAGGGCTGAATGGGTTAATACTATCAAAAATACGCACGACAGAATAGTTTTGTAACAAACTCGTCTATGAATACGCGATTAGTTATCGAGATTATTAATTGCTTATTATTTCACGGGATCGAAAATATTTCGATTATTAATCGCCTTTAATTATATTCCAGTTCGTTAAATAATTAATAATTATATACAACTGATTATTATATTAGTTTTTTTTTTATATTATTTCGAGTATGTGGACAACTTTTTATTTAAATGATATTCAAAACAAGTATTGCAATCCTTTCGATTTTTGTTTTTGATGAGCGTTTCAACTGAAATTAATTCTTGTTTACGTTTTTATCAATTCATTTTTTTATTCTATTATTTAAAAAAATATAGCCAATAATTAATTTAATCATACCCCTCGTTGCAATTTCGCCTGTTATTATCATCTATGATTACTTTACCTGTTTACAATAATTTGATCTAAAAAAAAAAAATTACACTACATGCAGTAGTGTAATTTTTAGAACCTACCATTTTAATTACTAAGAAAATTTGAATAAGTAGGTTTAATAACTCCATAACCAATTAAATTGCATTACAAAATATTAATAATATTAATAAATTTGAATATACTCCGTCTAAAGATAACAATAATTACATGGTTGATTAATTGTTTTCAATTACAACTTTTAAACTTATAATTAAACAATTAATTTACAAATTGAATTTAATTTACATTTCACATTTTTTGCAACTATGATGCATGTTTACTTCTTTTGATTATTTTTTAATGCAAATAATTAAAATACACAGGGTCTTCATTTCAAAAGAATCTACCCTGAATAACTCTGGATCTGAGGTAGATATGGTTTTAGGGAAAACACGTCAACTTTGTTTTAAAGGGGGAACTTGAAAAACGCTGTTTTTTAATTTTAACTTTTACCCCTCACCCCCAGCCACCCCAACTTTATAATTTTAAATAGCGCCCCCATCGTGTGATTCCTCATTTGAATGGTCATACAAATTACTATCCACTAAACAAAAAATAATTAAAATCAGTTCACTTGTTTCACTCGTGTTTTATTTCTCAAAATTAAACTAGTATAAGATGAGCACTTATTTGGGTGTATTATTTTTCAACCTTCTATACATGAAACAAGCGTTGATTTAAATTATTTTTTGCCTACTCAATATTATTTTTATGCCCTTTAAAATGAGGTATCACACGATGGAGGGTTTCATTTAAAATTATAAAGTTTGAGTGGCTGGGGGTGAGGGGGTGAAAGTTAAAATTATAAAAACAGTATTTTTCAAGTTCTCCTTTGAAAACAAAATTGACGTATATTTTCTTAGAACCCTATCTACGTCAGATCCAGAGTTATTCAGGGTGGCTCCTTTTGAAATGAAGACCCTGTATGTGTATATTAATGAAAAAACTTCAATAAAATGTAATAAGTAAAGACATTGTATTACAAACTAGGGTTACTGCAAAAATGGCTAAATTATGTTTTAAAAATATTTAAAAAAATATTAATTTATGTGTACATGTTCGACATGAATGGTAAAATTTAAATATTCAAGGATAGCAAATCTAAATTTTCAGACTTTTCTGAACTCGAAAATCTACTTTATACGCCACGCGTATAAATCACTGATTTAAAATGAAATTTAAAATTTACTGCTTAAACCCTATTTCACATTAATAAATATTACAAAATAATGTTTATTTCGTGTAGCAGATTGTAGAAGTTGCATTTATTAAAGAAAAATAAATTAATCAATTAATGGACGAACAATTGCTGTATACAAACGTGTAGTTTGTTTTACGCTTTCGAAACATATGCAAAAATAAATTAAGTTGCGTTCCAAAAACTGTCTGTCTATCAATTTCTATTAATAAAAAAAAATAATATTTAATCCAGACGACTTATCAAGGTCAACTTTTATTGATTACAACTGTTTTAATCAATGCAGTTTTTTTTGAGCATTAACATTTAGATCATTATCACAGACATATCATATACATATTTAAATTTAGAATGATTATATCTGATTAATAATGAAATTACGAATGGAATGCTATCCGATTTTGTTTTAATTATAATTTGGTTTCCTGGATTCCCTATCTCATGGACCATCTGAATAATTGTATGTGACAGTATTTATGAAGTATTTATTTAAAGATTCAGACGATTAACTAAACTAACACCTTATTTTGTTTTTTTGGTGAGTAAAAAATCATGAAGTTCATAACATGATTTTTTAAAAACCTTTAAATTAACGATTTATTTGCTAGATATTTTGATTAACACGTGGAAGTCAACGTATTTATTTAAAGATTTAATCGATTAACTAAACTAACACCTTCTTTGGTCTCTTTGGTGAGTAAAAAATCATAAGGTTCATAACATGTCTCCTAAAAACCTATAAATCATAGGCTCTCAACATTATTTTGACCACCGCCCACTTTTTACTTTCCCCGCATGTAATACAAAGGGAAAGTATTGTTTTCGTGAAAATTTTCGAATCAAAAATGTTTGCGGAAATATCCGTTTTGAGGTCCCCTGAGTCGAATAAGACCATTTTTGAAAAATGTCTGTCTGTCTGTCTGTGTGTGTCTGTGTGCGCTGTACCGCAAAAACCGCTAAAGATATCGAGATGAAACTTGAAACTTAAGCTTTTTGTTACAATCGGAAGAACTGAAAAGCTTTTGGTGAAAATCGGAAAACCGAAAGTGGTACTTTACTCTTAGCGTTTTTCCGTTTTTTCAGATTTTTTCAATAAATGTTCATCAAACAAAAAATTCTTTCAAATAAAAGTTGTAGATAGTAACAAAATGAAGATGTATTGTTCACTTACTTTTTGTCATAGCACTCTTAGTTTTTGAGATATTTCAAAAGTTGTGTGTTTTATCTAGTTGTTGGTGTGTGACAGTGTATGTGCCGATACAATTGAAAAATGTTTCAAATAAATGTTGTAGGAAATGAAAAACTGAAGATTTTTTGTGGACTCCCTTTTTGTCATAGCACTCTTGGTTTTGTGATATTTAATAGATAGTGTTTTTTATCTAGTCATTGATTTGTGTCAGTGTGTGTGTTGATACAATTAGAAAATGTTTCAAATAAAAGTTGTAGGATTTTTTGTATCTTTACTTTTTGTCATAGCACTCTTAGTTTTTGAGATATTCAATAAATAGTGTTTTTTATCTAGTCATTGGTTTGTGTCAGTATGTGTTGATCCAATTGAAAAATGTTTCAAATAAAAGTTGTAGTTATCAAAAAGTTGAAGACATTTTGAAAATAATAATGCTACAAATATTTTAAAAGTGATTTAATACGCAATTTACAGGGGAAAGTACTATGATGGACACATCACCATTTTTTTTTTCTAGAGCCACACAATTGTTTTTACTTATCATCCGTCGCAAATCGAAAACAATTATTGCCACGATTATATTTAAACGTGTAATATTATACGCACCCCAATTTTATCTGGGTTTTCTACTGCCCCCCTGAGAGCCTATGCCTATGCTTTAAATCAAAAATTTATTTTCATGATATTTCGATTAACAAGTGAATGTCAACGAAAACACTATTTTTCATTTCGATTTTCTAATAAAAATAATCAAATAACTCATTAATTACTCTAATTTCTAAAAATATAAAATTATTCCTTTTGTTACTACTATTAGCACAGTTCATATACCGGGTGTTGACTTGGCGGACGCAACATACGAAATCGCATGTTAATTTTAAAATGCTCAAATATTGGCTTCCCTAGTTATTTTAGAGACAAAATGTATGTCACTTTTTTGTAGAGGGAAATATCCTAAATTTATTAATGTTCACACTCAACACTTTACGTTTCCGTAAGTTAAAATAATTAAGAAAAAGTAATATGATTTTATAAATATAATGACATATCATGGAATTAATACAACAATTGCGGAATATTCCCTGTTTTTTTAAGTTTAATTTAAAGCTTTAAACAAGTGTTTTCCACTCTCAGACTAAGCATGAAGTAAAATTTCGAGTTTAGAAAAGCCCCGTGAAAATTTGCCGAGGGTCGCGCAGCGACCCGAGACAGATTTTCTGGGTTTTTCTAAACTCGAAATTTTACTTCATGCGCCACGCGTATAAAACACTATAATATTGTCAAATGTATGTATATTTAAACTTCACTTAAAATCTGTGTTTTATACGCGTGGCGCATGAAGTAAAATTTCGAGTTTAGAAAAGCCCCGTGAAAATTTGTCTCGGGTCGCTGCGCGACCCGAGACAAATTTTCACGGGGCTTTTCTAAACTCGAAATTTTACTTCATGTTTAGTCTGGGAGTGGAAAACACTCGTTTAAAGCTTCAAATTGAACTCTTTTAAAAATCAACGAATGTCAAAAAATTAATAGCTAAAATAATTAAGAAAAAGTAATGTGATTCTATAAAAATAATGACCTACCATGGAATTGATACAATTGTTTTTTTAAAAGTTCAATTTAAAGCTTTAAACAAGTGTTTTCCACTCCCAGACTAAGCATGAAGTAAAATTTCGAGTTTAGAGAAGCCCCGTGAAAATTTGTATCGGGTCGCGCAGCGACCTGAGACAAATTTTCTGGGCTTTTCTAAACTCGAAATTTTACTTCATGCGCCACGCGTATAAAAGACTATAATATTGTCAAATTTATGTATATTTGAACTTCACTTAAAATCTGTGTTTTATACGCGTGGCGCATGAAGTAAAATTTCGAGTTTAGAAAAGCCCCGTGAAAATTTGTCTCGGGTCGCTGCGCGACCCTTGACAAATTTTCACGGGGCTTTTCTAAACTCGAAATTTTACTTCATGCTTAGTCTGGGAGTGGAAAACACTCGTTTAAAGCTTCAAATTAAACTCTTTTAAAAATCAACGAATGTCAGAAAATTAACAGCTAAAATAATTAAGAAAGCCAAATATTGGCTTCTCTAGTTATTTTAGAGACAAAATGTATTTCATTTGTTTGTAGAGAGAAAAATTCTAAATTTAATAATGTTTACACTTAACACACACTTTACGTTTCTCTAAGTTAAAATATTTAAGAAAAAGTAATGTGATTTTATAAAAATAATGACATACCATGGAATTGATTCAACAATTGCGGATATTCCCGGTTTTCTTAAAAGTTCAATTTAAAGCTTTAAACAAGTGTTTTCCACTCCCAGACTAAGCATGAAGTAAAATTTCGAGTTTAGAAAAGCCCCGTGAAAATTTGTCGAGGGTCGCGCAGCGACCCGAGACAAATTTTCTGGGCTTTTCTAAACTCGAAATTTTACTTCATGCGCCACGCGTATAAAACACTATAATATTTTCAAATGTATGTATATTCGAATTTCACTTAAAATCTGTGTTTTATACGCGTGGCGCGACCCGAGACAAATTTTCACGGGGCTTTTAACTCGAAATGTTACTTCATGCTTAGTCTGGGAGTGGAAAACACTTGTTTAAAGCTTCAAATTGATCTATTTTAAAAATCAATGAATGTCAGAAAATTAACAGCTAAAATAATTAAGAAAAACTAATGTGATTTTATAAAAATAATGACATTTATCTTGTATAGTGTAAATCATTTCGAAAACATTTACTTTAATGAAGTGACTACGATATCTTTAGCCATTTTGACATCCGCAGTTGTTGTTTCAATTCTATGGCATGTCATTATTTTTATAAAATCACATTATTTTTTCTTAATTATTTTAACTTAGAGAAACGTAAAGTGATAAACGTTAACACGAATGAATTCGAAATGTTTCCCTCTACAAAAAAGGTAAAAACATTTTGTTTCTAAAATAAATAGGGGAGCCAAAATTTAAAAGTTTACATGGGATTTCCTTTGTTGCGTCCGCCAAGTCAACACCCGGTATATCCAGTTAACCAGTCTTTGTATAAAATTTGGTAACAGCGTTTGGATGCTGCATCCAGAAGAGAGACTTGTGATTGGTTAAATACACCGTCTGTCTTAGTCGTACCCCACATCCTGACCATAGTCTCTCCTTTTCTACTCGGTTTTCAGTTCTCCTATAAGCATTGGCTCCCCTTGCTATTAGTCATAATTATACAGATTTGTATCACTTAGGTCCATTTATACCCTAACTGATTAACTGTAATCATCCACAAATCATTTATTAAACCTCTGATTAACTTAAAATTCTAGAATATAAGAATGTTTTAAATTTGTCAAATATTCTAAACATGTCTCTTTCATCATTATGTGATTGTGTAAGCAATTTGTAAATAATATTGTTGTATTTTTAAGAAGTAGTAATCAATGAATAATAATATATTATGTGACTAATACTAGTTTTTGATTATTTCTTAGGTTATTGACAATTTATTAAACGACTACTACTAGTTCTTGACTATTTTTCATTTTAATAACATGTATAAAATCCCTGATATTTTATTTAAATAATTAAAAAAGCATTTAAACAGTTTAATTAAACCACTACTATCAAAGGGGGAAATTAAGGTGTTGCCTTCTGGGAAACAACCACCCCGATTTTGAGAAATTAATATTGAATTATTGACCTTGTTCTCAAAATCGGATCACCCTCAATTACCTAACAGCTCGTAGGCAGAGATACCACACAGTCACTTTTAAAACCAAATAAAATACAGGATAACTCACCCTGTCTTCGTCAGGTCCTGGAACAGCATTTTCCCGGAACAACTCACTTTGTATATATATTTCTTTAGGTTATGAGAATTGAAATGGTTCGTTAAATGAAAGAGTACGATTTCAAAAACATTTACAATGGTGTTTATTAAAAATAAACAAGAGTTTATATATTAATATATTTACAACACCAATTACAGAAATATATATACAAATAATACAAAAAAAAACTATCTCCTTACGCGACGCGACTCTTACGTTATTTGTTTGATTTAAAACAAAAATAATATTATAACAACACTCGGATTTCGGATGAACGCACGATTCATAAGACTGATACCGATTACTGTCCTCCCCCTAAACCATCAGTTTCGATAACCACCCTCTCCCTTCCCATGATCGTCGCTAGGTGGGATGTGAGAGATGGAAGTGGTTAAGGCTCCTGCCTCTGATTGGTCCAGCGGTTAGGGGTGACATGCGTAAGTCTATTGCGTTCAATCATTTTGCGCGCCCTGGCGCATGCGGATCATCCAACCCGAGTTGCTAGTTAAATTGTCGGTATTTCCCTTTATGCAAATTCCAAGTAGCCGGGCAGTAAATACCGTCTCTCCCTAATCCGGAGGGCGGTACTCGACGGTGAGCCTTTTGTGACCAAATCTGTTTTGCTATTGTTTTGGTCACGAACTGCCGTAATGGTGAAAATTTCCCGGCTTAGGGCCGCTACTTGGAATTTTGCATTTTACGACCCAAACGAGATTTGCGCCGCGTAAGGCAATAAAATCAAAAATTCTAAAACCTACAAATGAAATAAAAATGACTAATCCTATAATTACAAATATTTACAAAACCCGAACGATCAGTGTATGTAGACGAACTTAGTTCATTTCATAATACATGATTATGAAAGTGAATTTAAAAATGATTAATAAAAATTATGTGGGGTCCGTTGTTATCGCGAAATGAAATTAAACTATATAAATCGCCGAAATAATCATAGTTGCGGCGTTTCTGGTAAAACGCCGGTAACACTACTACTAACTCTTGACTATATTTCTAAATCTACACAAATAAGACACTTAAACTTTAAGGTTTTTATTGTTATAGGTGTTGTAACTGAGGTTTTTATTGTGGCTATAGTTTCGAGTATGATAATGACAAGTTCAAGTTATACAAACAAAGTTTAGGTATCTTATTTGTATAAATAATGATGTATAACGAAGTAGACGCTTCCACAGTTAAAAGTTTTCTAAATATTTCTAATAATATGTGTAATTCTATTAATAAATTTTATTCAAACAATTAAACAAATATCTCAACAGTTTTATGATATTCTAAAATTCTTTTCGCATTGTATTTGTCAATAAATAATGTATTTATTTGTTTGTTAACAGAATAAAAATAGTGAATAATGGAAAAGCTGTTGTTTCCGCCCAACGATTCAGTGGCTGAATTGATCAAGAGGAATATTAATGAAGTCGACGATGAAAAGTTGGAACACAACATCAAGCTTTTTGAAAAATGGGTAGAGTGCCAACCCCATATGCCCAAAAATTATGGTATGTTCTCTTTGTAAAATTAAAAATTAAAACCGCAGCCAGTTATATTAAAACAATTTTTTGTGCAACTGTCCAGAATGCTAATTGAATGATGAATTAAATTTGAGGTTATAGTAAACTAAACGTTAACTGTCAGTAGTGCCAATCTAATTTAAAATTCAAAGCCTATTCTAAATCATTTTTAAAACAACGCACGTTATAAAAAAATCATTATTTAATTATAATTTAATTTATTTGCGGAATCTCCATTTAGCATACTTATATTTTCGTTTACAAATAATAACAATTGAAAACTATAATTATAAGTAAATTAAAGTAATAAACTTTCTGTCCAAAATTGTTCAGTAAAATATTTTAATTATTGCTTAACTTTACTTTTGAATTACATGACACACCGAACTTATTGAGCCCAAATAATACATGCAAAATTTAAAACATAACAATATAGGAAACAAAATATTTAAATGGAATTCTCAAACAAAGGAATTGGAAGAAAATTCCATAAAAACAAACACAGAACCAAAAAACTACTAAATAAAAGATGTAAGATACATCCAGAAATAAAGATAGCAATGAAGAAAGATATACAATTGGAAAATGAAAACAAATATAAAAATGGACAAGAACATATACATATACTAGCAAATATAGAAAAAATTAAGAGAAATTAAGACACAAATAAAAATGGGGAAAAAATACAAAAAAAGACAAATAAAAATTTGTACATGGAACGTGAGGACAATGTTAGAACCATCAAAGATTGAAAGCATAATAGAAGAGCTAACAAAATACCGAATAGATGTAGCAGCTATGCAAGAGACAAGAGATCAAGGAGATCAAAATTTGTACATGGAACGTGAGGACAATGTTAGAACCATCAAAGATTGAAAGCATAATAGAAGAGCTAACAAAATACCGAATAGATGTAGCAGCTATGCAAGAGACAAGATGGGAAGGGAAAGGGGCAATAGAAAAAAACAAATACAAAATATTGTACTCCGGTAGAGACAAGCAAGGACAACATGGGGTAGCATTCATTATAAGAAACAAGATTAAAGATAAAGTAATGGAATTCAAGCCAATAAATGAAAGGATTTCATATGTTACAATAGAGAAGAGACCTCTGAATCTATCAATAATTAATGTATATGCACTAACAGAGAATGCAGAAGAGGAGCAAAAAGACAACTTTTACCAAACAGTGGAAGATCAAATAACAGCCATACCAAAAGAAGATACATTAATAGTATTAGGAGATTTCAATGCGCAGGTAGGAAAGGAGGAGCACAACAAATACATAGCAGGTCAACACACAATCCATGAAAAAACAAATTAAAACGGAAATCGACTATGTACCCTAGCAATATTAAACAACTTGGTGATAGGCAGCACAAAATACGAACACCCGAAATGGCATAAAGTAACTTGGATTAGACCTGATCAGAGGAATTATAGTCAAATTGACCACATATTAATAACAAAAAGACACCAATCAACAATTAGAGATGTAAGATCGTATAGAGGAGCGTGCGCAGACTCGGATCACTTCATGGTAGTTGCAACAGTAAACCAAAAAAATTAAGGTAAATTATAAACAAAAAAGCTAAATAGGACATAAACAGGCTAAATTTTAATGAAACCAGAAAAAAATACGAGACAAGTATATAGCAACAAATACAATCTAAAACTGAAAAAAATGACACGCAAATACAATGGAAAGATATAAAAGAATGTATAAGCAAAGCAACAACAGAACAAATAGGAGTATTAACATATAATTCCAAAAGAGAATGGTTGAATGATGACTGTAAAGAGGCGGTAAACAAAAAGAAAAAAGCATGGACAAGATGGACAAAGAACAACAGAATTGAAGACAAAATAACTTATGACAACTTACGCAAAACAGCAAAGATACTAGAAGAAAAACTAAACGAGAATGGATGGCAAATAGAATACATGAAATAGAGAAGGAAAGTAAAAATGGAAACACAAAACGATTTTACAAACAAATAAATGAACAAACAAGAACATATAAAAATAAAGTAATAGGTATCAAAAATAAGCAAGGAAAACTAGCTGCCAATGACGAAGAATATAAAGAAGCATGGATGGAACACTTCAGAGATTTATTATATACAGAAGATGAGACTGAATTTTTAGAAGGAGAAAACACAGAAGAGGAGGAAAATGACGAAAATAAGGAACCGACAAAAATAGAATTAATAGAAACCATTATTCGAACTCGAAATGGAAAGTCACCCGGACAAAATGGCATAAATATAGAACTAATCAAATATGGAGGAGATGCATTACTAGATAAAATACACGAGATAATGAAGAAAATATGGAATGAAGAAAAAATGCCGGAAGAATGGAACATAGGACAAATAGTAACAATACACAAGAAAGGAGACCAACAGATATGTTCAAACTATAGAGGAATTACATTACTGAATACAGCATACAAATTACTATCAACAATAATACAGAAAAGAATAACGGACAAAAATAAGAATAAAATAGGACAGTATCAGTGTGGTTTTGTACAAGGCAAGTCAACAATAGATGCAATTCATACAATAAAACAAATACTGGAAAAAACCCAGGAGTATAAATTAGAAGTAGACATGTTATTTATAGACTTAAGGCAAGCTTTTGATACCGTAAACACAATTAACGGATACCGTAAACAAAATTAACGGCAACGGCATTGAAAGAGCTGGAGATAGGAAATAAATTAAGAAGACTTATTAAAATGACAATAGAGAATACACAAGTAACAGTAAAAACATCGAAAGGGGACACGAGTACATTAACAACCAATAAAGGAATGAGACAAGGGGACTCACTTTCAGCGACATTGTTTAATCTAGCACTTGAATATGTACTGCGAAAAATAAACAAGGGTAACCTAAGAACAAAGGGAGGACAGCTAATTGCATACACAGATGATATAGTGATAGCCGCAAAAAACATTAAAATAATGGTGAAAATGCTTAACGAACTAATTATTGAGGGGCAGAAAATAGGGCTAATAATAAATAATGAAAAAACAAAAATTATGAGATTTGGGAAACACGTATTGAATAATCATATCACGATAGGAAATCATCAATTTGAAAAAGTAGATATAATCAAGTATTTGGGTATAACAATAACAACTGACGGCGATAGAAAGAGCGAAATAAAGGAAAAAATTACAACGACATATAGAGCATTTTATGCCAATAGAAAACTCTTAAAAAGTAATATTTTAAGCAAAAAACTAAAATAAAAATGTACAAGACATTAATAAGACCAACCACTATGTACGGAGCTGAAACAATAACGATGACAAAAAAACAAGAAGAAGAACTAAAAATACAAGAAAGAAAAATACTAAGAAACATATTAGGTCCAATAAAAATATCGGAAAATGAATACAGAAGAAGAACAAATGAAGAACTGCATGATGAAACAGGAAAAAACATAGTCCAAAAAATAAAAGAACAAAGAATAAAATGGTTGGGACATATATGGAGGACAGGACCAAAGAGCAACATTTACTCTATCCTAGAATGGACACCAGGAGGAAAGAGGAGAAGAGGAAGACCAAGATCCACGTGGATGAAAGAAGTGGAACACGACCTACAGGAAATTGGAATCAAAAAAATAGAAAGAAAAAACAGGAGACAGACAATTGTGGAGAAAAATAAGCGAAATGATATAAGATATGGGGACTGATCCCCCCGCAAATTCAATAGATCTAGAAAGCTTTACGGAGCGGCGAAACCCCTGAAAGGGGTAAAGCCACTATATATAATATAGGAAACAAATAAATCGATCAACTACTTCCAAACCCTCGTACCGATTTTTAAAAAAAATCCTTGTAAGTCAGATTTTAATAGTTTACCAATATTAGTATAAACCATCTACTCAAAATACTTATTAAAAATCCATCATGATAAAGTTTATAAAAAATCAAAAGGATTACGCAGGTCATATAATAATTAAGTAGTATTTTGTGTCTTCTGTCAAATGTTACCATTTAGAATTAGAAGGTTTCTGAAGTAGTTGATCGATTTAAATCTAATAAATAAATTATTATTGTTTTAGAGAAACATTTGCTGAAAACATACATCAGAGGAACAAAACACGATCTGGAAGCAGCGAAACGGAAATTGGAAATTTATTTCGTGGGTAAAAGTACAATACCCGAAATCTACTCGTATCGTCCCTACACTGAAGAAGAACTTAAATTAGTCAATAATTGGTAAGTAAAAAAAAAACCGTTACTTTCTATGGCCTTGTGCAATTCATCCATTATATCAAAGATGTTTTTTTTATCATAAAAATTGATAAATTTAAACACTTTCTAGGAAGTGTTATAATAAGTAATTTACTTATCCGAAGAAGCTACTAATGAATACACATTAAGATAATCTAATTCACATTATTGGTGATACATTGTAATCAATAAGTAATTTAATTATCAATAGAAAAAACATGCTATATTAAAAATCCATTCAAAGAATCACAAAATTTTAACCTATTAGGAAATGCCGAATGAATTTAACATTATTGTCTTTTAATCTTAATTAATTCTAAGCTAACACCAATCCATTTGAGTTTTGAAGTTATTTATTAAATAAACTACTGTCAGACAATTTACAAAAAGTTAATTTTTCTTTGGCGAATAACATCCTGCTTTTGTTTTATTTTTTGAATCCAACCAATCTCTTCATGAAATTTTGTATTGCGGAGACTTCTACTTCGTTATACATGTTAATTTATCAATAAAAAACGTTTTAACTTTGTCCAACACAATTTATTTTTATGTGAGTGCAGTTTCGGCCAATTTAGCTTGCCATTATCGAACATAAATTTCATGTTCGATAATGGCAAGCTAAATTTGCCGAAGCTGCAGTCACATAAAAATCAATTGTGTTATACAAACAAAGTTAAAACGTTTTTTTTTTTATTGATGAATCTCTTTATGATAAGATTTTGTCGAAGCAATTATAAGGAACTAATACAAAATTTAGTGTTACATACAGGGTGTCCCGTTAATGTGGGGAAATGGATTCACCATAGATTCCTGGGATTAAAATATGATCATTTAACATAACTTTTCTATATCCAAAAGTTTACGGTTAAGCCGAAATTAGTCTTCAAAGTTCATAAAAATATTATTAATTTTATTTATAACAATTGAACGCTTTATTCGATCCGACTAAAATTTATTATGGTTGATTATCATAATATAACACATCATATCAGTTATTATGGTTATCATTGATTGACAAGAAGTATAAAAAACAATAGTACCACAGCATAAAAACTAAAATATGTTTTTATTAGCGCACCTTGTAAAAATTGAAAAAATACATCTTGTAAGAATAATTCATTTAAAAGGTTTTTTGTCTCCTAATAATGTTTGATATCTTGTACGGTTTTGCCACCAAAAAATAAAATGCAAATAAATTATTATTTATTATCTAGTAAAAACGAAATCTAGTTTTTCGGGTGATTAAAAATACATATTTTTTCTTTGTCGCCGTCATTGTTTAAGAAATGTCAATTGAGTATAGTATTATTTAACGAGTGTTTTTTGAGATTTAATTGTTATCTTTATTGTGGTTTATAATTATTTATATTCTTCCGGAGCAAACAGATACAAGGAGTTTTTCTTTTAAGTATACGTATTCCAAATTCAGTCTATCTTCTGTAAATCTTTAGATATTCGTTGTTTTATTTTTAAGTTCAATTTGAAGCTTTAAATGAGTGTTTTCCACTCCCGGACTAAGCATGAAGTAAAATTTCGAGTTTAGAAAAGCCCCGTGAAAATTTGTCGAGGGTCGCGCAGCGACCCGAGACAAATTTTCTGGGCTTTTCTAAACTCGAAATTTTACTTCATGCGCCACGCGTATAAAACACTAAAATGTTGTGAAATTTATTTACATTCGAACTTCACTTAAAATCAGTGTTTTCTACGTGTGGCGTATGAAGTAAAATTTCGGGTTTAGAAAAGCCCAGAAAATTTTCACGGGGCTTTTCTAAACTCGAAATTTTACTTCATGCTTCGTCTGGGAGTGGAAAACACTCGTTTATAGCTTCAAATTGAACTCTTTAAAAAAAAAACGAATGTCGAAAATTTTACAGCTTATGCATATGTTTACCGAAAAGAAAAAATCACTGTATGTTGCTTGTATAAATCTTGCCTGACCTTCCGGTAGGAGCCTCTTTTCCTCTACCTCTACTTCCAGTCTTGCCATAGCCATCATCATTGCTACTTTATAGATGCTGTCCATCAACGTGATTCCTCTGTAGTTTTTTAGTTCCGCTCTCTCCCCTCCTTTATGTATTGGGACAATAATGCCTTCCGTCGACTCTTTCGGCACTGGGTCCTCTCCTCTCCAAATTCTATTTAATAATTGTACCATTTTTTCTTTCCCTTCTGTGCTTAACCACTTCCATGCTTCAGCTTTAATTTGATTCGGGCCTGCTGCTTTCCCTACTTTTATCCTTCTCAGAACCTTCTCTAACTCATCCATGCTGAAGTCCTCCTTTTTGTCAAATATTTGTTTCGGGTCTGTTAATATCTCCTCGCTTTTTCCTAAGAGTTCCTTAAAATGTTCCCTCCGCGTGTTTAATTCTATCTCCATTCCCGATACTTTCGTATACGGTGCTCTCTCTTTTAGAAATGTCCATAACTGTTTTTCATTTTTTCTTTCTTCCTGTCACAGACTCATTTATTTTATTTTTTGCATCTTCTACCTCCTTGTCATTCATTCTTCCATTGCTTCCCTCCGTAATTGCTCTCCTTAGCTCCATCTTCGCAACCCTACAATCTTCATCAAACCACACTGCCCCCTTTCTACGTTTTCCCCCAGCTTTCCTCGACATTGACTGTTTATCAGTTCCCTAAATTCTTCTATACCTTCTACTCCTTCAAACTTTACTTTCTTTACATTTTGCATGTATATTAATCTCGCTTTTTCTGACCAGTTCCATCCGTTTCTTGCGTTTGCTTTTTGCTGCGTCCTTCGGTTCCCCACTGTGACAGTGACTAGAAGATGGTCAGATCCTATTATATCCTCCACACTAAAATTATTGACCTTATCATTGATATCCTCCGACGTTAGAATGTAGTCCAGCACCGAAATCCCCTTTGGGCCTTTATACGTCCATTCCCTGTCCCAGTCTCCTTCCATGCAACCGTTAAGTATCTCTAGCCCCTGCTGGCTAACCATCCATTCCTCTGCTTCTGTTGTTACTTTTGTATCTTTTGATCGCCTCTTCATTATTTGTCCCTCCTTGTCAATTCTCTTCGTACCCAAAGATCCCACTCTGATGTTCCAGTCTTCTCCCACAATTATATTTCCACTACATTCTCCCTCCGTTGTAATTTAGTTATGTCTTCTATAATTTCGATACCTCTTTTCTGGTTATAGACGGTAATAGTCCACCAGATACAGTCTCCTTTCCAAAATGAACGAGCTGCAACTCCCTCAGACATATTGACTTTGGTGTTACCATCTCCTTTTATTAATTCCTCACGTACCCCTGTTATGATGCCCCCTTTCACCCTTCCCATGATACTTTCTCTTGTAGCTCCTACAGCTTCCCATCGAAATCCCCCCGGCAATTTCTCTTTCACTGTCTCCCACTCCCCATCTTCTAACCATGTCTCTGTTATGCTCACCATATCCTTTTCTTTCAGCAATGATGACCATAATAACTTAAATTATGTGTTATATTATGATAATCAACCATAATAAATTTCAGACAAATCGAACATAGCACTCAATCGTTACAGATAAAATTAAAGAATAACATTTTCGTAATATATATTAGAATTATTAATATTTTTTTGAACTTTAAAGACTAATTCCGACTTAACCGTAAATTTTTGGATATAGATAAGTTGTGTTAAATCATCATATTTTTATCTCAGGAATCTATGGTTAAGCCATTTCCCCACATTAACGGGGCACCCTGTATATATGACTTGATAATATAAAATTGCCTAATGATATAATAATTGTTTATTTATCCATTTTCTAACAGTAATTCTTAAAGTGTTTTTTATAAATAACAGATTATGGTTTAAAAAGTTGTGCTTGGCTGTTTTTATAAAAGCCTAAGTGGATTTCAGTAAAGCGAGACAAAGTCCTTAAAGCTGTTGCGTTACAAGTGACTTTAAGAACTTTAAAACTTATCTATAGCAATTAAATTATTACAAAGTGGATTACATAAATATGCTTTATAGTTATTATTGATAATACTAGTCATTTAAAAATGATCTTCTATAAGAAGCGTAAGCTTATTTTCTCGAATTCAAATATTTTGAATTTCAATTTCACTTTTATGATCTTTACTTAAAAAAAATATGATTCTTTTCGCAATCTACAACAAGTTAGTCTTAGAAAGACTATATCAAACACTCATTGAAACAACTACTCCCCGGGCTAATACCCCGACGGACATTGAATTATACAACAAGTGTTTGCTGTTACATACAGTAACCTACTGCAAATGTAACAATTTGGGTCAAATTATTCAGGCCATCTATAGACGCCTTTCGAGATTTATCTCTCATCAGTATAGCTTTGCCATTCCCTCTAAACAATTTGACACCTTAGACTGGCGGTCACGTTACCGTTCAAACATAAGTATAAATGAAATTGCCAATTCTTGGTTGCAGAATACTTCAAACATTAAAAGTGCGATTCTTTTCGCAATCTACAACAAGTTAGTCTTACAAAGACTATATCAAACACTCATTGAAACAACTACTCCCCGGGCTAATACCCCGACGGACATTGAATTATACAACAAGTGTTTGCTGTTACATATTAATAACAATAAAGAAATGCAATGAATGCGTTGTCATCTATACACTTCTTTTAGTCTATTAAAATATTTTGCTTTAGTAAAATAAACCAAGAGTAGTTACTTGGATTCTAACAGAAAAGTGTGAATTAGTTTAATAGATATCTTTTATTTTAGCCCCGTAGTTGTAATGCCACATTTAAGTGATGAAGGATACAGGGTGTCAGTATTTAGTATACGAGATAAGAATCCAAATCTGTTCGACTGCAAATTAGTACTAAATAATACATGGAAATTTGGTAAGACAAATTATAATAATGATATTAAAAAGTGCTCACAAGTTTAAAGTAGGTTGTAAAGAAAACACTTTTTTACTTTGTTCAACCACTGTTTATTGCACTTAATTCTGTGACTATAGTTTCGACTATCCAGCAGTCATTCTCAAACCAACTTTTGGTTTGAGAAAGACTGCTAGATAGACGAAACTATAATCACAGAATTAAGTGCAATAAACAGTAGTAAAACAAAATAAAAAAGTGTTTTATTTACAAATAAATTTAAGATGCGCCACAAAGTGAACGCCTACAACACAAAACAGTTAAAGTAGTTCGTGATTTAATAGGTTAAAATGAGTACAATGGTCTCATTTTAACCTATTAAATCACAAACTACTTTAACTGTTTTGTGTTGTAGGCGTTCACTTTGTAGCGTAACCATTGTTAATAATCAAAAGATTAAATATAACAACACGGGGGTTTCACTCTAATTGTTAGCACTGCAGCATGTTTTGCAAACATCAGTCAGATGAAATATAGTTTAACAAATGTTATATATTGTTTCAACTCTTAGACCTCAATTTAAAATTGTTAAGTATAATTTATTCCCTGTATTTTCAGCTAATTTCAGAGCTTGTAATGAACATCTAATAGCTGGTGATGTTTACATCTTTGATGCTGCAAATGTAACGCCCGCTCACCTGCCGAAACTACTAATTCCCGAATTTAAGAGAGCCGTTTTAATGGCGCAGGAAGGTTTTGCTTCTCGTATAGGACACATTTACGTGGTTAATGCTGCGGCTTATTTAGATAAATTTTTATCAGTGGTCAAAATGCTTCTGAAAGAAAAACTTCGTAATAGGGTAAGAATAAAATACAAACACATATAAAATGAACAGTCACAAATGTATGGTATTTTGATATAATGAGAGCATACAAAATGCATTATTATTATATTTATTATATTTCTATTTTGGCTAAATTTTTGTAACGATTTATTTGTATTGATAAATAATAATCTGTATGTGATAGGTTAACTACAGCAAGTCATATATTTTTCAAAATACGTTTTTTTTACTGTTGGAATAAGGATTTTTTACTTTATCAAGTGGTAAATAGCACTGTAAAATTTAAAAAATGTGACTTGGTGTAGTATTCCTCCCACATCAAGATATGTATATAAAAAAAGACCCTTATTGGCATATCTCCACATCTTTACATTACATTACATTGATTACACATTTACATTTGATTACCTCACTACATTTCCGTATCCCTCTTACTCTTCCTTCTCTTTTCCCTCTCCCTCCCCAGCTTTTCCAACGTCCTTACCCCGCTCCCATCCTCCCTCATCCACTCCACTACCCTTCTATTCCCTTTCGCTCCCAGCCACCCCTCTTTCACCCCCTCACATTCCTCCGCCAAGTATAATATATGTATAATTGTTTCTATTTTTAATTATTGTTTTGAGTTACTTGAAGGCACATTTCTGATAACATACTACGAGAGATGATCAAAAAGTAAGGTTACAAAATGTACACGTTTCATTATAGGCTTTGTAACCTTACTTTTTGATCACCCCTCGTGACCAAAGTTACTGCATTATTAAAAACTCACACTTTAGAAAATTGCGAAAAAATGAATATAACTGTGTTTATGTTTAAAGACCAGTTGCAACAAATCTGAATTGTAGTGCATTTCTGAACTTTTAGATTGATTTAATGGTTGGGTCATTTATCTGGAATACAAATTTGACATTGATCTGAAATATAAAGATTTACATCACTTTAAATATTCGTCCACCCAATCCTTAACAATTGTTATTAACCTTTATTATTACAATTTTCTTTTTAGATACATATTGATCAAGGCACATCATCATTAAAAAATTTCCTCAGCGAAAAGTGCCTTCCCAAAGATTATGGTGGCGTTGACGAACCAAGTTACGACATTTACCAGAAATGGTTGAAGTATATGGATGAGAATAAAGAATGGCAAATAGCACAGAACGAGGTTAAAGCATCCGGGTCGATTCCAAAACATTTAGTTTCTAGTCTGGGAAATGACTGTGATCTAGGAATCCAGGGAAGCTTCCGACAATTATCAATAGATTAAGTATAAATATTAAAATTTGTATTTATAAGTAATTTAATGTGTTATAAGCGTAATGGTAACTAGAAAATTATTATTTATATGACTTGGTTTCTGATTAGATTAATATATGATCATGACAATGGATTTCTTAAGTATATTATTATTATTCATGTATTTTGATTTGTGATTAGTATTACCTAAACTTTGTTTACATTTATTTTCCTCGAAGTAGGCTTGTTTTTTTTTTTCTCCTTATATTGGCATCTTGTATGTTTAATAGTAGTGATTGAAGAATGTTGTTAACCTATAATTTCAATATAACTTTGCCTAACACCAACGTCTATAGATGACATACATATCATGTATTTAGGTCTGACACAATCATATCACAGGGGCCTATGTACCCACTAGAGATGGGCGAAATGGCTCTTTTCAGTGAGCTGGTTCACAAGATCTGACTCACTTTAAAGAGCTGGTTCAGTGCGCCAGCTCAAAAAAGTTACATGACTCAGTTACGAGCTAGCGATCCCCCTAGAGTTTTGACTCTTCATCCATATGATTCGCCAACTGATTGAATTGAGCGACGCGGTAATTAATTATTTCGGTTATACAATGATTGCAATAATTTCGCGATCCAACTCCGAACCTCAGAGTTGGATCCCGATGAGTGAGCTATAGCTCAGTCGGATTCAAGAGCTCCGTAAAACGAGCTAGTTCAGTTGGATTCGAGAGCCGTCGTGAATCATCGCGATCCAACTTCGAATCGCGGAGTTGGATCCCGATGAGTGAGCTAGCTCAGTCCGCTCAGTCGGATTCAACAGCCGCCGTGGCTCTTATAGAGTCGATTCGCCAACTCAATGGGTTTATTTAACTCCATTCGCACGCGTCGTAATTTGAATCGATGATACTGCAATAATATGATAGAAATATAACGATAGATATTTTCTTACTACAATAACAAACACTTCTAATTAAATTTACAATTTTGTTTACAAAAAGGTGACGAAAAAATAATTACACTTGCAATGTTTACTAGATAGTAAACAATGGCGTTTCTTTATGATATTTTAAATTGTAGTATCTGTGAACTAAGAAGCGAATCTCAATCAAAATAAACGAATAACGCAGGGTTAGAAATTGGCGCGAAAAATATTCAGTTTTTAGAAATTAATTGATTAGTGAACAAATGCAAAAAGTTAAAAGTGCATGTTTAGCAAGGCTGAGAGAACCCGACCTGTAGATTCACGAGCTGCGTGAAAATCAAGATCTGTTAATACATTGGAGAATCTACATTCACTCTAGAAGAGCGGGCGAATCAAAGTAAGTCATGGCTCAAAAAGAGCCACATATTTCGAACTGAATCACTTGGCTCACCAACTCACTTCACTGAGGTGACTGAGTCGATTCGCTCAGGAATTACCCATCTCTAGTACCCACTGACGTCATATGTTGCTATATTCAGTTCACAGATGTATTATGATAATGACAGTAAACGTCTAGATGTTTACTGTCATTGGATATATGACGTGTCAATTAATACCTCATAATTCTTCTTTTTTTGCGTAATTAATGACCCTGGCGACCGTCAAAGCAATCAAAGTCAAATGTTTATCACAATTATTTGTATAGAAAATCAGATCCAGAAAAAATAATGAAGTATAATGTATCCAGTACATTACACACGATACATTTATTACGTTATTTTCTGTGTAAGATCTGTGCTTGTACCCATTGACGTCACGACCCTGCCCTTTCTTCTCCAGCGAAAACGTCAAATTGTGTCTTACTCAGACACATAGTATATGTGTTATCCAATTGCCTTGGCCACACTCCTACTATCTTAATATTTATACATATAAATGAGGGATATTATAAAATGCAACATTAGACTACATATAACCAAAAAAATGCAATGACATAACCATAATGTTAGTAACATTTTTTACTCCAAACAAAAATGTCACCCTAACAAAGCCTACTGCGAAGGGAATAAAATGTAAACACAGTGACAATAGAGTTTGTAGATTTAAATGCATGATGATACTTAAAGTAAACCACAAAACAAAAAATAGCTGTAAATACCCTGATAACATTAAACCACTGACTAAAATTGATCCTGAAAAACTTAACCTCCTGTTAGATAGTGAACTCTGGCATGATGTCCTACACTCCAATGACACACAAATTGCTACTAACTTATTTACAAACAAATTTGTCAACTTCATTGAGATGGCCAAAACACACGTTCCATACATTAGGTCAAGCTGCAAAATTAAACCATGGATCACAAAGGGTCTAGTTACATCAATAAAAACTAGGGATAATTTAAAAAAAAGGTTGAATAAACACTTTTCCGCAGAGATAGAAATAAAATTCAAAAAATACAGAAATTCGCCGAATAATCTTTTGAAAAAAACAAAAAATGACTACTACGCAGTTCAAATTCAAAATAACAAAAATAATATGAGAAAAATTTACAAAATAATTGCAGAGTCAACAAATGCTAAAACCTCTAGCATAAATTCTTATAATGTCACTGACAACAATGGTACAGCATTTGTTAACAATAAAGAAATGGCAAATCACTGCAACAATTATTTCACAACCATCGGGTCCAATATGCTTAAAGAAATTCCAACGATACGAAATCCTGACGCAATTAAGAGGAGAAACCCGCTAACAATGTTCCTTGACCCAGTGTCCGAGACTGAATTAATCGAGCTAATCTCCACATTAAAAAATAATAGTTCCCTTGGTCCTGACGGGATAACATCAGTCACTATAAAAAATACTCACTTGCATATCTTGAAGCCTTTGAAACACATTATTAACTTGATATTTCAAAATGGGATTGTTCCCATACAATTTAAATCGTCTATTATCACACCAATTTTTAAATCAGGGGATAAGACAAAAATATGCAACTACAGACCAATTAGCGTGATTAATAATTTTGGAAAAATTTTTGAAAAATGTATAAAGAACCGAATGGTAAACTTTTTAGACAAACACAACATTATACACACCCAGCAATACGGGTTTCAGTGTGGAAAATCCACAACTGATGCTATGTGCGCTGTCATTGAGCATGTTACAGAGAATCTAAACTTGAATAAAAAATGTATTGGGGTCTTCCTGGACCTAGCTAAGGCTTTTGACACAGTTAGTCACAAAAAACTCTTTAACATACTTGAAAGCATTGGTATTCGCGGTATCGTATTGAGCTTACTTAAAAGCTACTTAACTAATCGTGAACAAAGAGTGAAAGTCAACAATACCATAAGTGACCGACTCCTTGTTGAAATAGGGGTACCGCAAGGAACAGTTCTAGGCCCAATACTTTTTGTAATTTACATTAATTCCTTATTAGCCATAGACACATCTGCCAAAATTGTATCCTATGCTGATGACACAGTAGTTCTCGTTGATGGAAAGTCATGGGACGAAACAAAAGCAAAAGTACAAAGAGAAATGAAAAAAATTAAATATTGGCTAGATACTTATCGACTTTCTCTAAATATAGTCAAAACTCAGTATGTAGCATTCTCAATGACAAAGGCAAATAGACCCAATTTCACATCTATAGCAATTGATGGCATGTGTCGAGATCGGGGAGAGCAGGGCGGTTAAGTACCTGGGCATTATAATAGATTAACATTTAAAATGGAATAACCAAACTGACCACATAACAAATAAAATTAGAAAACTAATTTATAAATTCTATCAATTACGTGAATTCCTATCAAGAAAATTATTAATTATAGTCTATAAAAGTCTTGTTGAATCATTAATCCGCTATGGTATACTGGTATGGGGCGGAACGTACAAGAATCACTTACAAAAACTAACTATAATTCAAAAGTACATCCTTAAGATTATTTTTAAACAAAAGAGACGCTACCCATCCCATCTATTATATTCTGTGAATGTACCCAATATTAGATGCCTGTACTTCCACAGTCTCTGTACATATGCTTATAAACATCGTAATGCCTTAAACTACATGAGATCAAACCATGACACACGAAGTAAGACTAGACTCTATATCCCTAATTGCAAATCAGCCTTTAGCCTCAGATCATTCACCTACACAATCCCCAAAACCTATACTCTCCTTCCCCAACATATCAAACAAAATAACAAAAAAAAAATTCTCGCAACTTTCAAAATCTTATATCTTCGAAAATTATCCTCAATTCTCAAAAATATTAGAATAATAAACGCATATCATATATTTATTTTTCGGTACTCATTATGTAAACTAAAACAACATTTATGTATCATATATTGCACAAAATTTCTAAGAACTTCATGTCAGCACGCTACAAGTGTTCACTCACTTAGGTGCTTTGAACTATTATTGTTACATCTGGATATTCATTACGTTGAGCAGAACACTGCTCAATATAAAAGAAATATATTATAGAACGGATGTTAATTTGTTGAAAATATATGTACTCATGTTATGTAATAATAATAATAATAAATAAATAAAAAAAAATATATTGATTAAATATCCTATAATAGATTGTAATTATAGACCTTTGTAGGAAGTGTAAATAAATTGTTTTGATATGGAAATGTTGTCGCATTTTAAAACTTTATTTGTCTTTGGCACATTGACTAAAATAAAATACATTCTAGTTTAGTAATTTACTATTCATTGCATTTAAGTCGAAATGTCTTTAAAAGTCTGTTAATATTGTAATATGATTTTGTAGAATTAATAATGGTTACTTAAAATTAAGAAAAATATTGACGAAATTATAATTTATTATCTGATATGTATTAAGAAAATAAATGATAAGGTAAGTAAATAACAAATTATACAAGATGCGTACCTGAAACTAAAAAATTTAATTAAATACAAGAGGTTTTTCTTTTAAGTATACACATCCCAATTACGCATATGCTGTAAATCTTTAGGTATGCATTTTTTTGTACAGAGTTCAATTTGAAGCTATAAACGAGTGTTTTCCACTCCACAGTAAAATTTTAGGTTCAGAAAAGCCTACACGACCAATCCAAATTTCCAGGCTTTTCTAAACTCGAAATTTTACTTCATGCGCCACAAAACGTACAAAACACTGATTTCAAGTAAAGTTCAAAATATATATGTTTCACAATATTTCACTGTTTTATACGCGTAACGCATGAAGTAAAATTTCGAGCTAAGAAAAGACTGAAAATTTGGTTTGTTCGCTCGGCGAAGCGGAGCGATCAAACTAAATTTTGAGGCCTTTCTAAACTCGAAATATTATTTCATGCTCAACCTGGGATTGGTTCTTATAATATAGTTTATAGCTTTAAATTGTACTCATAAAAACACAATATTTATCTGAACATTTACAGCATACACATAGTAAATAAAATGTGTATACTTAAATAAAGAATTCCCTGTATACATATTTCTTAAATAACTATTTTAAATAGATATAATTAATCCACAAACACAAATTAAAAATTATCACTAGCACCAAGATTACAACTTTTGAATCTATTTTTTATATATAACTTAATCAATGACTAATTTTCTAAAACTGCCATCAGCTCCTTGTCCAAAGTCGTCTTTGCAGGTATATTTTTCTGGTAAAGGGCCAAGCAAATTCACATTTTCTTGCTCTTTGAACCACTCGTAATGTTTAATTACGAAATCATGCGACTTTTTGGAAATATCTCTAATATTTCCCGCTGTTCCTCCGTATTCATTAGGAAGGCATTCCAGGGGGATGAAATCTTTTAATTTTTCAGGATCAGCGTGGACGTAAAACTGAAAGAGAAGTTATGCTTCGTTTTACATACTGAATTTTACCATTTAATATTTTACTTATAAATGCATTTTAAGTATAAAAACATTAAATACAAAGTATAGATTAGAATTAGTGTTTGGACAATAGATTAATAAATTATTATCTAACAATTTTAAGACCAGTTGCATGAAAACTTTGAATTATAGTTCATTTCTGTACTGTAAATTATTGCGGATTTATTGTCTTTTCAATAGTGTACACAATTAGATATAAAATTAAACACCGTAGTGTGTTTTAACTCGAATCAAATATTATTTAAAACGAGCGGAGGTCTCAAAATTATGTTACCTACAAAAGCTACTCATTTCAACAATACATTTGTGCTATTTAAAAATATAATCTAAAATTTCTTGAATTAATTTCTCATCTGGCACTTGGTGAAACATATTACACTATGTAAAGTTAGTTAAAGGAAAGGCACTTGGTATTGTTTCACAATTAAATCTTTATTCCGACTAGTTTGTTAGACCATTTTCAAAGGAATTCCTTTGAAAATGGTCTAACAAACCGAAACTAGTCCGAATAAAGATTTAATTGTGAAACAATACCAAGTGCCTTTCCTTTAATTAACTTTACATAATCTAAAATCTAAAATTCTTGACAATCTGAAGCAAATTCTTCGGGGTGCCAACTTTGTGGCGAATGCCAATATCACCAATAGATTTTTATTATTGCGGCTTTAATAATAAAAATAATCAACCAACTCTCTACGACTAGTATGGTTTGTTTCAAAAATAGAAGGACCACAACAAAAATCAGGTGATCAAATCATTGGCTGCCGAAAAGGCAAATGCAAACTGTTCCATAAACTTCTAAGTACGCGAAATTGCGGCTGTCGTGTTAAAATCACAACTGACGTGTCTTTGCCAATGCGCAGTTTACATCTGTTTACACATCTTGTATTTGAACATGAACTTATTAAAAGTAAGTTTTTCTGTATTACCTCCCCTCGCAATATCATAATATTTGCTTATACAAGGTGGCGCAAAAGTTGTCACTCGATGTTCTCTGGCTGTAATTTTTTTTATGGATGAAAAACTTTGGTTCTCCTTTTGGAATGTGTTTATATGATGTCTTAATTTTTTGTTCATTAAGTCGAGAAAATAATATCGACTAAGTGGTCGCCAGCAGAATTGATGACCATACGGGCCCGATTTGTATCAATTTTCATCACTCTTGCCAGAACTTCCGGTGATAGGTTCTCGCATTCTTGACGGATATACTCTTTAAGAGCTTCAAGAGTCTGGGGCTTGTTGACATAGACTCATGCTTTCAAGAAACAACACAACAAGAAGTCTGGAGCGGTTAATTCGGGTAATCTTGCCGGCTAGTGCAAATCACCAAAACGAGAGGTTAGTCCACCCGGAAATGCATTTTTTCGCGTTCTTGAGAAGTATACCGATTCATGTCTTGTTAACGTATATTTAGTATCTTTTTACTTCACAAACGTCAAAGCAGAGCTGATATTTGCCGCCATTTGCAAAAATTATAGCATCTTCCGATAGGGTGATGACTTTTGCGCGCTACCTAGTATATTTAGGCTCTGTAAATCGGAAAGTTTATTGGGATCCTTCTACTTTCGAGACAAAGTATGGAAGGCGTTTACAAAAGCTTGACTCATTGTGGATCAAACCACCCGAATCACCCTGTATATTATAAACTTACCCGTTTTTTTAGTTTATCTTTCAACATAGATTTGCAAATGTTAACTAATTTCTCAATAATCGGCGAAGCGTTTACCACATGTAATTGTCGAAGTCTGTTTGGATAAGCTTCCGGACCATCGACAATGCATCTTCTCGTGATTGGTGTCAAAAAGGTCGCAGCATGGGCGGCTGTCAAATTATCAGCATCAAAAATGACGACATCTCCAGCAATAGGTTTTTCCAATACGGTTCTCAGACAAGCTTTTAAGAATAGTACAAATTAACAAGAGATAGTGCGTGAGATCAAACATAATCGGTATATTTTAAGCTTCGCTTGATATCACTGTTTTATATGTATAGGCGCATGAAGTAAAATTTCTAGTTTAGGACAGCCTGAAACCAAACCTAATTTTTAGGCTTTTCTAAACTCAAAATTCTACTTCATGTTAACTCGCTAGAAGCATCAAACTGTTTTATTGTAAAAACAACGATTGCCTAAAAACTTTTGAATTACTTTCTCATTTTGCACTTGGTGATTGTCTAAAAGTTTATTCTCTATATAAAAACCAATTAGGTTCAAATTACTTGGTTATCAAATAATTATATTAATAACGTTTACTTATCGGTGATGATTCATTCTATTTTGTGTTAAAATATGACTGCAAAATAACTTTATGATTTAATTAAATTATTGTTGAGTTACGTGAAGGTGAACGAAGTTATTAAATAAAAGAATTGAGTCTCCTTTCTTCACAGGATTTATTTAAAAATCGCAAATGTACATTTCGGTCACGATGTGACCATTATCAATGCTTAACTATTTACAAAAACAAACGGAAAAATTTATACATCGTGACCGAAATGTACATTTGCGATTTTTAAATAAATCCTGTGAAGAAAGGAGACTCAATTCTTTTATTTAATAACTTTATGATTGTTTTGGTTTTATACTAATGATGAAAATGTATATAAGCAGGGGCTTATCTTAATCGAATTTGCCACTCTGAGATCCTGAAGTTTAATGTGATTAGAACGCATTACTTTGAGCAATTACCCTAAATGGCTTACTTATTAATTAATCAAGTTAAAACAAACAAGACGTGGATAATAAATGGGGAGAAATTGGCCTCAAGTCTCCCCGCTAAAACGGATTTTCCGAATTTACATACATAGGGGGTGTTTGAAATCGTTGTTGAAATTCTCAATTCTAATTCGAATACACTTACAAAACAATAAATTATAACTATAGTGGAATTCGGCAGAGATGTCCTATGACTCACTGATGTGGAATGTGTGGTTCAAATGGTTTTAGAGAGTATGTCGACAGTTGTATCTGCAACGATTTTTCTTAGCTGTGTCAAATGTTGACGTAACATGACAATGTCATACAGTTTAGGTCGCGAGTATATTAGTGTTCTTTATTTCAGAAAAGCTATAAACCATAATTTCTTGTGATTTTTTCCTTTTGAGTATACATATCCCAATTAAGTGTTGTAGATTTTTAAACATACGTTCTATCTTAAAAGAGGTCAATTTGAAGTTCAAACGAGTGTTTACCACTCCCAGGTTAAGCATGAAGTAAAATTTCGAGTTTAGAAAAGCCTGAAAATTTGGTTTGGTCGCGTAGCGCGAAGCGCGGAGCGACCAAACCAAATTTTCAGGCTTTTCTAAACTCGAAATTTTACTTCATGCGCCACGCGTATAAAACACTAAAATATTATGAACTCTATATATATTTGAACCTCACTTGAAATTAGAGTTTTATACCCGTGGCGCATGAAGTAAAATTTCGAGTTTAGAAAAGCCCAGAAAATTTGTCTCGGGCCGCTGCGCGACCCTCGAGAAATTTTCACGGGGCTTTTCTAAACTCGAAATTTTACTTCATTCTTCGTCTGGGAGTGGAAAACACTCGTTTAAAGATTCAAATAGAACTCATTTAAAAAACAACGCATGTCGGAAAATGTACAGCATAGGCGTATGTTTACCTAAAAGAAATTATTTTATTATTTTCTTTAAATCTTTAGATATTAGTTGTTTTTTTAAGTTCAATTTAAGGCTTTAAACGAGTGTTTTCCACTCCCAGACTAAGCATGAAGTAAAATTTCGCGGGGATTTTCTAAACTCGAAATTTTACTTCAGGCGCCATGCGTATAAAACACGGATTATAAGTGAAGTTCGAATATACATAAATTTGACAATATTACAGCGTTTTATACGCGTGGCGCATGAAGTAAAATTTCGAGTTTAGAAAAGCCCAGAAAATTTGTCTCGGGCCGCTGCGCGACCCTCGACAAATTTTCACGGGGCTTTTCTAAACTCGAAATTTTACTTCATGCTTCGTCTGGGAGTGGAAAACACTCGTTTATAGATTCAAATAGAACTCATTTAAAAAACAACGCTTGTCGGAAAATGTACAGCATAGGCGTATGTTTACCTAAAAGAAATTATTTTATTATTTTCTTTAAATCTTTAGATATTAGTTGTTTTTTTAAGTTCAATTTGAGGCTTTAAACGAGTGTTTTCCACTCCCAGACTAAGCATGAAGTAAAATTTCGCGGGGATTTTCTAAACTCGAAATTTTACTTCAGGCGCCATGCGTATAAAACACGGTTTATAAGTGAAGTTCGAATATACATAAATTTGACAATATTACAGCGTTTTATACGCGTGGCGCATGAAGTAAAATTTCGAGTTTAGAAAGGCCCAGAAAATTTGCCTCGGGTCGCTGTGCGACCCTCGACAAATTTTCAAGGGGCTTTTCTAAACTCGAAAGTTTACTTCATGCTTAGTCTGGGAGTGGAAAACACTTGTTTATAGCTTGAAATTGAACTTTAAAAAAACAGGGAATATCGTCAATTGTTGTATCAATGTCATTATTTTTATAAAATCCCATTACTTTTTTTTAATTATTTTAACTTAGAGAAACGTTAAGAGTTAAGTATGAACATTAATAAATTTAGAATTTTACCCTCTACAAAAAAGTAAATAACATTTTGTCTCTAAAATTAATAGGGAAGCCAATATTTGAACACTTTAAAATTAACATGCGATTTCTTGTGTTGCGTCCGCCAAGTCAACACCCGATTTCTGGCCCATTGGAGTTATGTTCAGACCTTTCTATGAGCCGAATTTTCACAAGAACCGTTTTCCCATTCAAATGGAATAATATATAAGTTAATAATCAGAATCTGCAAAACACAAACGATCGTACAAATAGACGCGATTACAAAACAATACATTTTAATGTCTTATCAAAATTGAATTTGTGTTCAGTATTCCGGCACCAGGTACCCACAGACGCGTTTCGGACTTCAAGGTCCTCTTCAGTGTGGTCCCGACCCAGTGCTGAGGAATACTGAACATGTCTGACTATTTCAAGCCAATATGTGAAAACTATTAATGATTTCGATAGCTAACGCCATCTAATGCTTCATAGTGGCATCGTCAATGACACGAATGCACAAAGTGCATATACAGGTCACTGTTTCGTCCACGAGCGAGCAGAACTCCGTTTGTGTTTCTGAACACAAATTCAATTTTGATATTTGTTTTCTGGTTTCACAAACAGAGTTCTGCTCGCTCGTGGACGAAACAGTGACCTGTATATGCACTTTGTGCATTCGTGTCACTGACGATGCCACTATGAAGCATTAGATGGCGTTAGCTATCGAAATCATTAATAGTTAATGTCTTATGTTTAAATATACAATCGATCAGACGTAAGATACCAGAAATTGAAGCCATTTGCGTGGATCATCAATTCAGTGCACTATGCATTACGGAGCACTGGCTTACCCCTCATGAAACGCCATTGTTAAACATAGATGGCTTCACGGTAGCATCTCATTTCTCCCGAGCAACCCACATCCACGGTGGTGTTCTTGCTATGATAAAATCATGGTTGGAAAATAATGTAATAAATATTGATCATTTATCAAGTGAACTAGATTGCGAAATGTGTGGTTGCTATATACCAGACTTTAATGTAGTGGTGCTTGTTATGTATAGGTCTCCTAATGGTAGCCTTAACAATTTTATAAAACAAATAAATAGTGCCTTTTGTAAAATAGATGTTCTTAGCAGCAATATAATAATTTGTGGCGATTTTAATGTAAATTTTATCAACAATAACTCAGATACTACTTTACTTTGTGACTTTTTCTCTAGCTTTGGGTTTTAGAAAACTGTTACTTTTCCTACTAGAGGTACTTCATGCCTTGACAATATTTTCGTTAACTTTGATCTTTCGTTGGTGCAGGTTGAGCCAATAATAATTCATTTCTCTGATCACGATGGCATCATTCTTCGTACACAATTTAATACTTCTGTCAAAAACGAATTCAACATTATAAAACCGATCACGTCAAGAGGAACTCCAATATTTTATAATTTGCTTTTGGAGGAGCCATGGTTACTAAACGTTTGCGATACCGGGTTCATGTGCAATAAATGCATGTCTATAGTAAACAAACATTTTAAAACAGCATTTCCAGACAAAATTAAACATAATAAATCTAATTCCAAGACCCGAAACACCAGTTGGTTTACTAATGATATAAAAAAAATGAGAGAAACTCTCCACTTAGTACAAGAAATGTCTGTCAGGACCCCCACTATTAATTTATTAAATCTAAAAAAAACTCTATCAATTAAATACAAACAGGCTATTAAAAATGCGAACATTTCCGCAAATGACGCAAATATCTGCGCTTCAGTAAACCCAACAAAATCACTATTGGACATAATCAATAGAAAGAGGCCATCTAATACCAATGTAAACTCCAAAACAAATAAAATCTTACCTAGCAATTTCAACCTATTTTTTACTTCGGTTGCTGATGAAATTGAAAAGACTATGGAAACATGTGATATTGATCCTCTAGTGATAACTAAATCTCTGATATAGTGTCAGTCCAGTTTTAGCTTTTGTAACGTTTTACCTGTACATGTTTTAGATATAATAAAATCGTTTAAGTCAAAAAAGAGCTGTCATATTTACGGACTAAGTATGGATTTGGTCAAAAACGTTGCTGTTGCCATCGTGAAACCGCTAACGCATATGATAAATTTCGTCTTGACCACCAGTAACTTCCCTGATGAATTAAAATTGGCAAAGGTGATTCCCATTTATAAAAAGGGTGATATAGAAGATATGAACAACTATAGACCTATATCGTTGCTACCTGTATTTGCAAAAATTTTAGAAAAGGTAATGTCGGTACAAATAACTGCGTACTTTGTGGAAAACAGCTTGTTTTCTGGTAGCCAATATGGTTTTCGTCGAGGATTATCTACCGTTGACGTTGTAATGGATCTGATCAATCAAATCATTGAGTCGTTTGAAGCAGGACAGTCAACGGTGGCTAATTTTATTGATTTGAGTAAAGCATTTGACTGCGTACCTCACGATACTTTTATTGATAAATTACATATATACAATTTTCACGGCACCAGTCAAAAATTGTTGCTAAGCTACCTGACGAACAGAAAGCAGGTTGTTTTCCATAATGGTATGTACTCAGAACCGATGTCACTAGATCGAGGTGTGCCACAGGGCTCTATTTTGGGACCGCTACTTTTCCTCATTTATATAAATGATTTCTCGAACTACATTAAAGGTGGTAGAGTAATCCTGTTCACAGATGACACCACGCTGGTTTCTTCTGGTTCAGATATGGAGGTCATTAGTACTAAAAATACAACGGCTTTAACGAAGGCTGCCGCCTGGTTTCGATGCAATCGACTTTATCTAAATGAGCAGAAGACGGTCACTAAAACATTCACCTTGAATAAATCAATCAAGGACGTTACCGATACCCATGTCAAATTTCTGGAAATCCATCTAGACCAGCGCTTATTATGGGCAGATCATGGGGGGGAAGTAGTTGCTAGCAAGCTGAATAAATCAACATTTCTCTTACGAAATCTCTGTTATAACCTATCGCCAGCTATGGTTCGTTCAGCTTATTTTTCCCTCATACATGCCCATCTAGCGTATGGTCTATTAGTATGGGGTCACTCGTCCAGCCGTCACAGACTGTTCGCTCTGCAAAGACGAGCAATCAGGATAGTTACTGGAATTGGCTATCAAGACGATTGTAAAAATCATTTTGTGCGTCTTCAAATATTGACACTACCGTCTATATTTATTCTTGAATGTCTACTCTTCATGAAAAAGAATATGAACAAGTATAACCTGCATGACGATATTCATGAATATAACACTAGAGCGAGAGGAAATCTGTACCAACAAAGGATTAGATTGTCATGGAGTCAAACTGGAACAAATTATTACACTATACAGTTTTTTAACAAACTCCCAATTCAACTGAGAAATATAGAATTTAAATCTTTTAAATCTATAGTGAAAAAATTCCTAGTCGAGAATGCATTTTATAATTTTAACGATTTTTTAAACTGTAATTTTAATATGTTATGTAATTGTTTGTAACGTATACTGCTGCTAAGAACTAGAATTTTTAAAATGTTAATGTATCTATGTTGCCTTGTTAAATCAAGGTACTGTGTTTGAATCTATATCTATAACTTTACCTATGTAAACTATGTATATGGTTTTGGCATTAATAAACATATTATTATTATTATTATAAAAACGAATTAAAATAAATATCGACTTTCTGTAAAAATGTTGTCTCGTTGAGACTTTTCCAAATATTCATCAAAACAACTACTTCCCGAGTTAATTCCCCGACAGATATTTAATTAAACAATAAATATTTAAGGTACAAAACAGATTTACTGTTCTATGTAAAAAAAATCGATACAAATAAAATGGGACAAAACGTTGAAATATATTAGTTTTCTCTTGTTTTGCTATATTTTGTTAAAATTTATAGAATATGTAGCTTTATTCTATAAATAATTTTCCTACTTCTTATTAACTTTATTCAGTTTATTTCCTAGTAATGTAAGCTAAATGTGAAACTGATTGCGGCGCTTACAAAAATTATTGTCTATCTATGTCAACAGGATGGAAAAAGTGCAAACTAAGTTCATTAAGTTTATGTCATATAAATTGACCCAGAACAATATACACCTAACAACCGAGGAAACGATGGCATACTTAGGACTCACAACTTTGCAACATCGTGGCATGAAATTAGATATGTGTTTTCTTTATAAAATCATAAACTGCAAAATAGATTCAAGTCATATTGTTAGTATGATTAATTATCATGTACCACCTAGACACGCACGTAGCCGCATGCTACTTCATAACGAATTTTGCAGGACGACTTGCAGTTTAAATTGCCCCATGACTCGATTAACGCACACGGCTAATGACATTTGTAGCGGCATTGACTTTTTTAACTCATCTTTAGGTTTAATTAGGAGGAGTCTCGCGGATGGTGTGCACTAAATGTTATAACCCTATTGTGGTTTACGCAGTTTAACATATGTGTCTTTGTGCATATTTGTGATTCATGTTTTGTGTCTTACATTTTAGTTATATGTTTTTTGCTCTACATTGTAAATGGCTTGTCCGTTAATAAAGAATTATTATTATTATTATTATCTATGCCCGGCGCGTTCACCAAAATGAAGAAAACGATATGAGTTACATAAAGATTTACTGCCTTGTTAATAGACGTTAGAAAAGAGTTTCAATGCACTTCGTTAGGTAATTTAGCACTTCGTAACGTAATTAGTAGTGTCATGAATCAGTCTACTAATGTCAATTAATAATAAATCAGAGAATTTTGAGACATCCATTGTTTTCTAACCCCAAAGGCGTATACATATAAATAATTAGTCTTATTAAAAGAATTGTCGTTAATTTCGTTATTGTTTAATGCTAATACTAGATATGTACAAGTACGATACAAGTAATACGTATTAATATAACAAAATAGATCAATATGTTATTAGTTTTGAACTACTGATAATGTGAAAATAGCAACATCGCATTTTCAGGTGTTTAAAACAAACTGAGAAAGTTTAATCTCACGTTATTAATAAACCTATAAACTGTTTCTTTCTATTAATAATATAACCAATCAAATTTGACATTTCAAGAATTTAGTAGTGTGATGAAGGTTGTGTGTTTTAGATTAGGACAAGATCAATCACATGTTACGTTGTAAATTAACTTTTAATTTGTAGGTTATGTGAAGGGAAATCTGACATTAATATGAGAATTCAATTAACTCACTAAGATTAGGATTACTAATGTATTTACCTATCACCGCCTCAAATTATTTGTATCTATTACCAATTTAATAAAGTGTCTCTGAGGATCAGGTAGGATAGGAGGATCAGAGAATATTCCTTGCTCAGGAATATGTGTCTTCTTAATTATCTGCCCATTTATATGTTCAAATTAAAAAAATCTAAATACAAGAAATGTTTCCTAACCGATTTTTCAATGTAAATTTTCAGACATTCGTGATCTTATTAACAACTTTTAATTTAAAAACTCTAACGAGTATTTTCCACTCCTAGACTAAACATAAAGTAAAATTTCCGAGTTTAGAAAAGCCAAATCAGGCTTTTCAAAATATACTGCTTAGTTTTGATCATAAGTTCACTTATTTTACAAACGTTTATATGGAATATGTGAAGGTATACTTAAAAGAAATCATTTACCAACATCTCACAACTTGATGTTTAAAATACCTTACTGTTAAAGCAGGACTGCAACTGTTCGCAGTAAATGCACCCTAAGTTTGGTCATATTAAAAAAAACAGAGTTTATATGTTTCATTATTAAAATTGGGGGTATATTGTTTTGTCTCCTGAGTTAATAATTTTACTATACCAATGGTAAAAAATATAATATACTCACTAAGAAATCCACCTCGTCTCATCATTAAATCAGGTCTGAATTTCGTTGTATCGCTTGTATTCATACGATTTAGGGTGACTCTATATCCTTCTGGTGTTAGTTTTGGTACTAATGAGAGATCGCTAAAAAAAAAAGAAATATTTCAAAATAAAAACTGCCAATTAATCACAGAATTGAGTTCAATGTAAACTATAACGGCCTTGTGCATAGTCCGCTAATCGCGACTAACGTGTGACTAACTAAGTTTTAGTAAGAAAATAAAAAAATAAAATATGTTGTATGTCCAATTTTAGACGCGATTAGCGCTAGTCGCTGTCTAAATTTTTATTCACACCTTCCCCCTAGTTTTACATGTGACTATACGTAACCTCAAACGTCATTCGCGTAATTGTGAGCGTCCAAGTTCTGTGTTTCCTACAATAATAAGCTGTGCTTTTGTTTAGATTAGTGTTGTAAAGTTCGCGAATGAGCGCAAAAATCATGTGCTATGCCTGTGCTCATAGAAATACGCACACTGTAGGAGGAATGAATTTCCCTAGAACGGCGGTTGGATAAGCCTAGCAAATACAGCGTAATAAATTATCTTCATCATACGTATAGAGCAGTGGTGGAGAAACTTTTTTTAGGACGGCCCATTTGTAATAACCAGGCAATCGTAGCGGGCCAAAGAATAATGCTTAATCGTAGGTAGGTAGTTTTTATGCGGGTCGTCACATTACGAAGTAAGAACGCGTTCAAACATTCTCACGACGGCACTCTTAAACGGGCCGGATTAAACCTTTCCGCGGGCCGGACTTGGCCCGCGGGCCGTAGTTTCCCCATCACTGGTATAGAGTATTGTCTTTATTCTTTCGATTTAAGTGCAGTATTCGTATTTTTGTGGGCACAGAGAGAGCGCACGTTTTTGTGCTCGCTCAAGAACTTTACAACACTAGTTGAAATCACTATGAGGTCTATGGTGAATAGTAACCTATAGAGAGCTATACAAGCTAATTAAAATCCACAATTGGCAATTGAATGTTGCTACTTCTACGCTGAACAAATTTGTTATAGTGTAAATTAGTTAGCGACATTGGCACAGAGGGCGTAGTAATCCTCGTTAGATAGATAAATATCGTTAAGACATCTATATAGTTGTTCGTCTATGATTCCATTTGACATGGAAATGACAGAAAAAGCAATGTGGCCGATACGAGCGACTAAAGATAGGCGCTATTAACAAGTATGTGTTAGTGTCCATTTATGTAAGAGAGTACCGCAATTGATAAGACCAATGTAAGGGTGTCAACATGGCGTCATGACTGTTCCATCACAACGCCCGAAACAGTCGTGTGCATGTCCAGTAAAACATTAGGTGCATTATATTTATTAATAAAAAATGTACTTAAACCCAGATTCGCAATTCTTAATAGAAATTAATAAATAAATAATCATTACGATTTATTAATTGATGAAATGTTCATAATTTGTAATTGTCTGTCATTAGTTGGATCACTATGCTTCGACAAACATCAGGTACAAACGTCATTTCGCCGAAAATAACGCGTGCGATTTATTTCTTTATATAGTTGTGTTTGGCCATTTAGAGGTTTTTTTACACATAACTAATCTACCCCATTAGCACGCGTAGTAAGATTTTTTTTAATTTAGTGTACAATAATTTAGTTAGAATTTGGCGAATAAAGGCGTTAAGATGGATACCAGTTTGCACTACTCTCTTAAATACAGTAACCCTAGTATGTGCAAGGATGTTATATCTATGGATCGCTAACTTTCGCTAAAAAGATGAAGCCAGTGGTGAGGGAAAGGTACCATTTGCCGGGTAGGAATTTCAATTGTTCAAAATTCGGGTTTGTTGAATTTACTGTCAACTCGACCGATTAAAACGCAGCCTTTTAGTAGTAATTTTGTAAATTGTGTCAGTTTCTGTATTTATTCTTATATTATAATTATAATAGGCAATATGATAAATTCGTATAATGTCAAAGACTTAAGAAGTCGGCATTCTAAAGAAAATTCAAGAAAATTTTTCCAGTAAGTATTATCATAATTGTTTTAACATTACTAAAATTATTAAAAAATTGCACTACGTATTTAAGACAAACGTTTAATGTATAAAATATAATACAAATATGCAATTGTATATTTGAGGAGCTCGCGCGCAAATCCCGATAATTTTGGGTGAGTTCTACACAAATTCATTAACAGTTGTGAGCAATTCCCCCTAAAAATCCTTTAAAATTCAAATCAAAATGTCAATTTGATGGGTATATTGATTGACTCAAAACTCGTTTTTTGCGTATATTGAAAAATTTAGTCCTTTAGATTTATCTGGTTTCCGCGCGAGTTCCACATTTGTGTTATCTTGTTAGGGAATGTGATGATTCTTAATAATTTTTTCGTGTTTTGAAGAAGAACAAATCAACTGATTAAGTTGTGTGTTGCAAGTTGGCAAATTTAAAAATTTACTAAATATTAAATTAATTTTAAATTAACTGGTAAGTACAGTTATACATATAATGTTATTGTAGTTTTCCATTGAAAAATAAAGAGATTTTACCACTATGGCATAATGCTGTTGGAATGAAACATTTTATATCTTCATAATCATCAAGAATTTGTAGTGACCATTCCTTGGATCATGATTATTTCGTGAGACCAGCAATGTATGTGAAACATTTAGAACCCGAGGCAATACCGTCCATATTTCCAGGAAGAAATAAGCCACATAAGTTGTCTTTAATTTTAAGAATTGTAGAAAACTATTTAAGAGTTCGATTACATACTTACGTTATATTCTACTCCAAAAATGTTTTCAAATTAAGACAGCAGAAGGCATGATTTCACAAAAAAGATTTTATTTATGAATTCATAATGTTTAAACCTAAATATTATAATTATAATAGGCTATTTATGTTAATTATGTCTATGATTTATCCATTAATTTTAAATTTCCCACCCAAAATTGCTATCTGACAAATGGCGGACTGGCTTCGCTTTCGAAAAGCGGTTATGGTGTAAGTTAGCGATCCATAGGTATAACATCCTTGATTTTGTGTTAAAACATGACTATGCATACGACCTTAATCGCAATTAGTTAATCACACGTTAGTAGCAGTTTAATCACAGGGCTATGCATAAGGCCGTAAATGTTTTAAGAACATTATAAATATTGCTAAGAGGAAATTAATAGACATAATATTGAGGTGATAATTGGCATGAACGTAGCCAGAATTTTAATATTGTACACTAAATAAATTGATTGTGAGTTACGTGAAGATTTAATCAATAAAGCACTAATAACCTTTCTTCACACTTTTATTTGAATTACCAAATGTACATTTCACAAAGTGACCATTATCAATGGATTAACACTGTGTTAATGTTAATCCATTAATAATGGTCACTTTGTGTCCGAAATGTAGATTTGGTAATTTAAATAAAAGTGTGAACAAAGGTTATCAGCGCTTTATTCGTCAAATTTGTACACTAGACAAAAAAATATTATATTAAATATTGTTGGTTTTAGAAGACGTTACTTTATAAAACATTTTTTATAAATTTTATCCTTTTGAATATTAACAAACTTTCTTAATCGTTGATCAATATGTTTTACATTATTTTCAACTTACGCCATTTCCACGATTTCCAAAATGTCTTTACTTTCTGGATCTCTTTCGGCAAACAGTTCCGGCATCGCTTTTTTAATCGTGAAGTACATTTCTAGTTTCCTTTTAGCCTTTTCGAGATCATGTTTGGAACCCCTTAAATACGTTCGAAGCATTCTTTTATCTGAAAGAAAAATAATTTAATTTTTCAAAGAAATTATTGATTTAGTAATTAAAAAAATTAATTAAATTTTAAGTTATATTAAACACTACATATGAAAAATTATTCCTCAATTTAATTACAAATAAATACCGTCACAGTTAAGACAACTATTCCATTTTTTACTAATCAACGTATACCTTAGCTGTATGTTTTTGAGTTTACGGGAAGTGATTATTACACTAATAAAAACTGTTATTCCTTACTTCACTTTTTATTTTTATCGTTAGATGTACAGGGTGGTCTAATTTCGATGTTGCTTATGGGCATCTCGGCAAATATAAGAGTTAGAAACAATCCGATGACGCAATCGCGATCTGTTTTTTCGAGACTGGGATAATGCCGAAAACAAAAATGCAACATCTTGTATTTTTCAGAAGTTATGGGGCAAAATCTGGTTTTCTTGATTTTTAACTTTAATAATATCTTGCGTAATTTGTAAGATAGACAAAAACTATAAATACCTTTTTGATACACTTTTTAAGTAGAATTCAGTGGGGTAGGCATTTTTTTCTTTTATACACACTTTTTCTAGTTATGACCAAATTATTTTTTTTTTAAATGTAATTCGTAGTTGGCTTTGACACAGTTGAAAAAAGTGTTTTCACTGATTTCAAAAACATATACTTTTGTGAATTTATCTTAAAAAACAATGTTACTATAGAATAGAAACTAGATTTTAATCTGCTAAATAATATAATACGGCCATTTTTAATCATTTGCATGCTCAATTTTAATTAATTATTCCATTGCAACAGCAAAGAGTTCTCTTCTTCCAACAAAATTGGAAAATAAAATTATGTTCTGCCTAATCAAACATTTATTGCCTAAAAAAGAATTATTATTATTTAAAACACCTTTAGTTTATAATGTTAATCATAATTAAAACTAAGCATGCAAATGATCAAAAATAGCTATTTTCTTCCGTATTATATTATTTAGCAGATTAAAAGCTAGTTTCTACTCTATAGTAACACTGTTTTTTAAGATAAATTCACAAAACTGTATATTTTTGAAATCAGTGAAAAACACTCTTATCAAATATATTAAGGCCAACTATGATTTACATTTAAAAAAAATAATTTGGCCATAACTCGAAAATGTGTGCATAAAATAAAAAAAAATGCCTACCCCAGTGGATCCTACTAAAAAAAGTGCCTTAAGAAGGTATATATAGTTTTTGTCTATCTTACAAATTACGCAAAGTATTAATTAAAGTTAAAAATCAAGAAAACCCGGTTTTGCCCTATAACTTTGGAAAGAAACAAGATGGTGCATTTTTGTTTTCGGCATTATCCTAGTCACAAAAAAAGAGATCTCGACTGCGCCATCGGATTTTTTGTAACTCTTATATTTACCGAGATGCCCATAAGCAACATCGAAATTAGAGCACCCTGTACATTTCGAGACACAAAGTGCTCATTATCAAAAACAAACTCGAAATGTACATCTAACGATAAAAATAAATAGTGAAGTAAGGAATAACAGTCTTTATTAGTGTAACGTATACCTCGCTCATTGAATTTTCGGGGCAACTGATTGAAAAAGCCTTCCACAGTTATTTGTGTTTTTAGGTCAGACTCAAAAAGCCAAATTTTAATGCCCTTTTCATATAAAAACATTGAAATCGTAAAGCGATAAATTCGATAGGGTGGATGTTCCTAATTCTTTCATGGAAGATTTTCTTTTACCACTTTAGCAACATGACGTCAAGAATTATCGTGTAGAAAAATGACCCCACGGATAAGTTTTCTCGGACGTTTCCGTTTCATTCTTTGATGCACCTCGTTCAAAGTATTATTGTAAAGATTTGAATAGAAAATTCTAAATCGAATATTTCATAAGTCAGAATTAAATCAAACGCCAGAGAATGATTAATGTGTTCCTTATAAACACTACGAACATTATTCAACGTCATTATTCCGTTTGTTTAAAAGGCATAGTTGATCAAAGATGGGTTTCAATTGAACATGGTAAGTAGTAAGATACGTACCATAGTTTTTTGGTAAATGCGGTTGGCACTCGACCCACTTTTCAAAAAGCATCAAATTATGCTCAAACCTGTCGGAATCCTCATTCAATTCCTGCTTAATCCTCTCCCAGGTCTCATTATCGGGTCCTTGTAAAATATCCATCCTCTAAAATTAATTGGAAATTAATTAAAACACGTTAATAAAACACACACTGAAGGTTTCATTTATGATTCAGGTAATACACGTATATTGGTAATTAAACATACATTAATTACTCCTACTTTTTTTCTTGCGCATTAAATAATAACACCAATGATAACACTTAATTTTTTTGCACATTAAAAATTTCATTGAAAAAAAAAGTTGATGTATAAAGAATTCATTATAGATGTAAATTTTACGAATCACTTAAAATTTAAAATAAAAACGTAGGCCAATTTATTCATTAGTGTTATTATTAAGAATTACTATTATCATTCATTTTCTGCAATCAAATATATATTGTCACATAAAACACTGACGTACCTACCTATTTGGTCGCAACTATCTGACTTTTTCGAGAACAACAATTTATTATGCACAATCAGTACGCCTTTCGAAAAAATTGCTCTACAGCTAAAGCTATAAGTAATTTTATGGAAAAGATTAATTATTGTTTTGAAGAGAAGAATGTATGTCAAGCATCTATCCTTGATTTTTCTAAAGCACATTCCTTTGAAAATAGTCTAACAAACCGAAACTAGTTGGAATAAAGTTTTAATTTGTGAAACAATCCCAAGTGTTTTTAATTTAAATAACTACATTTTCTAAGGCGTTTGACTGTGTCTCCTATTAAGAAAATTGTATTTCTATAATAATTACCCAAAGAGCTGCAGGTTAATAATATACTTATCAAATAGAATACAACACGTCAGTAAATAATACAAAATCCACGGCAATGCCAATCTTGAATGGTATACCACAGGCGTCAGTTTTGGGACCTCTGCTATTTTTGATATACATAAATGATCTATGACACAATTTTGATAAATTCATCAAAAAATTCTGAATCATGCACTCTAGAAAACAGGGAGGCACAGTCGAAAGCTACAAAGTGGTTTGAAAGCAATAAACTGAAAGTGAATCCTAGTAATTCAGTCACACTAACATTCTCACTAAGAACGAATGATATTATTGAGGGAGCTAATTTTTTGGGCATAAATATTATGTCGAACTTATCCTGAAGAAGCCACGGAGACGCCCTAGCAGCAAAGCTATGCTCAAGTTTATTTGGTTTGCGTACTTTACAGTGACGGCTCGTCATGGACGGCAGGGTCGGCCGGGCCGTACCGTTAAATTTGATTGAACAAAAATTATACATTTTTTTTAAGACTTTTTTTATAAAATGTTAATACATTTTATCAATTGTCCAGTTTTTGGGAATTTTGCCAAGATTTTTATTAATTTTAAAAATTTTGACGCGTATTATGAAATTACAAGATTTTCGTAGATTTTTAAAATTCTGACGGTTTTTGTAAACTTCGTAAATTTTTTAAATGTTGATGCTATTCATGAAGTTTCGAAATTTTTGTCATATTTTAAATTTGAACGTTACCAATTTTCGTGAATTTCCTAAATCTCATTTTCAAAATCTCATTTTTCGTCAATTTTTAACGTTTTAGAAAATTTTAAAAATCTAACCGCTTTTCATAATCATAGGACTTATCCCCGTTAGAGATATGATGATTTAAATATTAAGAATATGGAAAAGTGTCTCAAACTAAATTTGTTCAACTTTTATTATTATTATCGCCTTTACAAAATGAATACTTTGTACATTTTTTCGTTATATTTTAGTAAATATCTATCACATTTCAGCAGAATATATTTTTAACTTTACTTTAAATCAGTGGTTTATACGCGTGGCGCATGAAGTAAAATTTCGAGTTTAGAAAAGCCCCGCGAAAATTTGTCTCGGGTCGCTGCGCGACCCTCGACAAATTTTCTAAGCGCGGCTTTTCTAAACTCGAAATTTTACTTCATGCTCAGTCTGGGAGTGGACGATACTCGTTTAATTTTCATTAGATTTTCAACATATCGAGATTTTCATTAATTTTTATGAATTTTTCAGCATCGATTAATTACCGTAGACGTTATATTAATCATTCACAATTAATAAACGTTTTGGAATTTGCGAGCCTGAAAATTAACGAAATTCTAGAAAATTCATAAATACCGGCATTTCTTAAAAATTAAAGAAAATCTAGGAAATACATGAAAGGTGTCAAAGATTCAAAAAGTAACGAAAGGAGACAAGAATTTTAAAATCAGCAAAATCTTGGAAAATGCATGATTTTTGTCAAAATTTTAGAAATTGTTATAAATCTTAGAAATCATGAAGTTTCGAAATTTTCGTCATATTTTAAATTTAAACGTTACCAATTTTCGTGAATTTCCTAAATCTCATTTTCAAAATCTCATTTTCGTGAATTTTTAACGTTTTAGAAAATTTTAAACATCTAACCGCTTTTCATAATCATAGGACTTGTCCTCGTTAGAGATATGATGATTTAAATATTAAGAATATGGAAAAGTGTCTCAAACTAAATTTGTTCAACTTTTATTATTATTATCGCCTTTGCAAAATGAATATTTTGTACATTTTTTCGTTATATTTTAGTAAATATCTATCACATTTCAGCAGTATATATTTTTAACTTTACTTTAAATCAGTGGTTTATACGCGTGGCGCATGAAGTAAAATTTCGAGTTTAGAAAAGCCCCGCGAAAATTTGTCTCGGGTCGCTGCGCGACCCTCGACAAATTTTCTAAGCGCGGCTTTTCTAAACTCGAAATTTTACTTCATGCTCAGTCTGGGAGTGGACGATACTCGTTTAATTTTCGTTAGATTTTCAACATATCGAGATTTTCATTAATTTTTATGAATTTTTCAGCATCGATTAATTACTGTAGACGTTATATTAATCATTCACAATTAATAAACGTTTTGAAATTTGCGAGCCTGAAAATTAACGAAATTCTAGAAAATTCATAAATACCGGCATTTCTTAAAAATTAACGAAAATGTAGGAAATACATGAAAGTTTTAAAAAGTAACGAAAGGAGACAAGAATTTTAAAATCATCAATAATTTTGGAAAATGCGTGATATTTGTCAAAATTTTATAAATTGTTATAAATCTAAGAAATTAAAAAAAATGTTTAAAAATTAACACACGTAATGAAAAATTCACAAGTTGTACAAATTTTGAAATTTAATTAAAACCTTGGAAATTCACGAAAATTGAAAAGATTTTAAAAATTTGACATAAACTTAAAAACTCTAAAGATTTTGTAAACTGATAAAAATATTGTAAAAAGCCATTGATTATTTTTTTAACGAATGCTTTCCACTCCCAGACTAAGCATGAAGTAAAATTTCGAGTTGAGAAAAGCCCCAAGAATTTGGATTTGGACGCGTAGCGTCCAAATCCAAATTCAGGCTTTTCTCAACTCGAAATTTTACTTCATGCGCCACCCGCATAAAAACACTGATTAATTGTTAAGTTTAAAATATTTAAAACATATTTTTATTATTAACACTTTTCACATACTTCAAATTGTTAAAAACCCTAAAGATTTTGTAAACTGATGAAAATATTGTAAAAAGCCATTGATTATTTTTTTAACGAATGCTTTCCACTCCCAGACTAAGCATGAAGTAAAATTTCGAGTTGAGAAAAGCCCCAAGAATTTGGATTTGGACGCGTAGCGTCCAAATCCAAATTCAGGCTTTTCTCAACTCGAAATTTTACTTCATGCGCCACCCGCATAAAAACACTGATTAATTGTTAAGTTTAAAATATTTAAAACATATTTTTATTATTAACACTTTTCACATACTTCAAATTGTTGGCAAATTTCAATATTTCTTGACATTTCATCTCTTTTTGACATTGTTTCAACATATTCTCAAATTTAAACATTTCATCGATTTTCGACAGTATTCAATTTTTTCAAAATGATGGCAAATTAAAACATTTTTACCATGACATTTCATCACTGTTTCATGGTTTTTGCACCACGGAGAGAGCATAAAATTCTATATAAGCACATTTAACTCTATAAATATTATTATTATTATTATACAGGGTGTCCCAAAAGTTTGGAAACGGTTGAATATCTCGAGAACACCTCATCGGATCAAGATGGTATAAAATACGTCTTTCTTTATTTTTAAAGCTCTATTTAGGCATGCTGTGCGATAGCCACCCACAACACCCTCTGGGGGGTGGTTCGAGGGGGTAGTTTAGAAAACTTAAATGGAAACTCCTATTTTTTAATTGTTTTATCACTCCCTCCCCAATCCCGTTCGGTGGTGGAAAGGGTAGCTTTGAATTTTTCTGCGAAAAAAAATATTTTGCTTGCACTGTTGCATTTTGTATCAAAAACGGTTTATGAATTTTTCAAATTGCCACCTAACCCCCCACCCCCCCACACACACACCCTTTAAAAGTAGAAAAAGTGGTATTTTAAAAAAAAGTACCACCATTTATTTTAGACAAAAATGATTTTTCTTGCAGAGTTTCATTGTCTATCAAAAACTCCTTATGGAGTTGCCACACCTTAACCCCTTTTTGGTGGGTGGAAAAAGGAAGTTTTCGCTCAGTTTATCGTCGAAAATGTTTTTCCATTTTGTCATGTTTACAATTTTAAATGAAAGCACAGAAGTGTAGTTATTGAACATTTATTTCGGACTGTCAATGTTGACGTTCTCAACGACTCCGTGAAATTCTACGAAATGGGTAATAGCTCAGAAACTTTAAAGCTAAATTAATTAAGCTGCTATCTGTCGTTTTGAGATGAGGTTATCGAAAAGTGAACGCATATCATTATTAATGATGCGTGGGTCTGGGGAGAATGTGAGATCTTACGAGGAGGTGGCAAGGGTGTTTAATGCATCCAATCCGCATCGTGATCCAGTGTCAAAATCGACGGTTCAAAAAACAGTGAAACGATTTGAAGATACTGGAGCAGTGAAGGATCGCGAACGCAGTGGCAGGCCAAGAACGGCATCAAACGAAGATCAGAAGGTGGAAGTGTTGCAGCATTTCGTGGAAGACCCTCATATTTCTGTAAGGAGAGTGTCGCAAGCTCAAGGCATCAGCAAGACTTCAGTACATCGCATAATGCATGAGGAAAAGTGGCACCCTTACAAAACTACCCCCTCGAACCACCCCCAGAGGAGTGTGGGTGGCTATCGCACAGCATGCCTAAATAGAGCTTTAAAAATAAAGAAAGACGTATTTTATACCATCTTGATCTCGAGATATTCAACCGTTTCCAAACTTTTGGGACACCCTGTATATACACATAAATAAATATTTGATTTTGTAATTATATAATCAAAATAAGTATTGGAAATAAGACAAGCAAAAACAGTTGAATATTTGCCGATTGAAATTAAAATCGTAAATATTTATTTATCCAGTTTACTTGTCTACTGAAATTTGATACCCATTCATTCGCCAGGCGCTATCTAAACAAACAAACAACGCGCTCTGCACTTATAATTTTTATTATTCGTTGTAATAAAATTCGGCAGGCACTATGCACCAATACATAGTCAAAACTACTTTCAGCAATTTTGCTATCTCTGCGCCATCTCGTACTACAGAAACACACTACCAGCGACAATTGGCCCTCTTAATACAAATTGATCATTAAGGCCAACAACTGACCGGTATTAAAACATTTTCGTCTAAAATTTTATTTCAGAAATCTGAACATATATCGCATTTTTAAATATCGTTAAACAATAGATGTAATTTAAAAATGGAAACAATAATTAAATAATTACCTAATTGTAATTTACAAAATATTACCTAGGCATTTTAGATAGAATATGTGAAATATATCAGTATATAATTATAATTAACCATATTATTGCTGAGCCACTTATTAATATTTTTAATAGCTCTTTTTCCTCAGGTACCGATCCTGATAAATTAAAACAGTCCATTGTAACACCCATATATAAAAAGGGCAACGCCGATGACTACAACAACTATATGCCCATATCAATACTAAGCACATTTTCTAAAATACTAGAATCAATTATGGCAAAATGTCTCACAGCATTTTTTTCAAAAGAATAACTTGTTTACAAATAATCAGCATGGGTATACTCCTGGTAGAAGTATTGATACTGCTCTTTTTCAATACCTCAACTCCATTCCATTTGCCTTGGATAAAAAGGAATGTGTGTGTGGTGTGCTATTGGATCTGTCTAAAGCCTTCGACACCATAGACCATTCAATACTAATCAAATTAGACCACTATGGAGTACGGGGTGTTGTGGGGGAGTGGTTCAAATCATATCTAGAAAATCGCTCATAAACGGTAAAAATAAGTAGTAGTAGCCATGAAACCATTTCTGATATGTTGGAGACTAACATAGGTGTATCAAATTAGACCACTATGGAGTACGGGGTGTTGTGGGGGAGTGGTTCAAATCATATCTAGAAAATCGCTCACAAACGGTAAAAATAAGTAGTAATAGCCATGAAACCATTTCTGATATATTGGAGACTAACATAGGTGTTCCGCAGGGGAGTATTCTGGGTCCACTGCTATTTATTATATACTTAAACGACATATCCCACATTACCAACGATAACTGTAACCTCACCTGTTATGCAGACGACAGCAACCTTCTGCTACTTGGAAAAACATATCACTAATTGACTGATATAGGCAATTCTGTTATGGAGAAACTTAATGAGTGGTTTGTCAACAATAAATTAATTCTTAATACAGAAAAGACTAGCGTAATTCATTTTAAAACAAATCAATCTATAACAACTCCTTACAACATCATACTAAACAACACACCCTTTGAATTCACAATCACGGCGAAATTTCTTGGAATCACGATCGATGAAACTCTCAGCTATAAAAAGCATATTAATAATCTTGCCTCTAAACTTTACAAAAGTTATTACGGATTAAAAATACTAACAAAAAACACGAACAAGGCGATATCTAAAACATTTTATTTTGCGAACTTTTACTCACATTTAAAATATGGAATCATATTTTGGGGTAGCAGTATTCATAATGATATTATCTTTAAAGCTCAAAAGCGTACCATACGAACAATTTGTAAAATGAGACAGCGTGACAGCTGTAAAAGTATTTTCAAAAATATTGGAATACTGACTACACCTGCTATTTACATATATGAATGCATAAAATTTATAACCAAAAATAAACATTTATTTTCAAAATATACGTTAAACAGTCGTCACAATACAAGGCACGGTGATGCATATGTGTACCCATTGCACCGACTAACAATGTTAGAAAGAGGTCCCCTATACAACTGTATCAAATTTTATAACCATCTACCAGAATACATAAAAAAAGAAAATAATTATAACAATGTCAAAAGAATGTCGTATGAGTTACTATGCACGTTGGAGCCATATAATGTGGACGTGTATCTAAACAACACATGTAACATTTAATTTAAGTTTTCTCTTATTTTTACGTATTTCCATGCCTTTGTTGTATATATAAATTATTTGTATATGTAATCACTTGCACTGGAAATAAACATTATTATTATTATTATTATTATTACTATGTATATAACATGTTTAATAATGTTATATAACTTCGAGAGCATTCTCTCTCTATTTTTGAAAGTCGGGCGTATTTTTTTTTAAATATCGTTCTAACAAAGGGATATGATTCGGTACGGCAGGCCGTTTAGTCTCAGTGCGCGTGCCCTACGATACATTCGGCCGACCCACTTCTTTAGATCACGAGCCGTCACTGTTACTTTATCTAAACAAGTTTCTAGGGAAGTACTGAGAACGATATATTTCTCTCTTTTCCAATCCCATATACAGAGAGTTTTATGTAACACCGAACATTTTCAAAACGAAGTATCCAAATGCATTGAAGTATCCATATGCATACGTTGCATATTTTCGGATGCTCGATTTACTAAACGAATTGAATTTGAAGCTCTAAGCGTGTGTTTTCCATTCCCAGGCTGAGCATGAAGTAAAATTTCGAGTTTAGAAAAGCCTGAAAATTTGGTTTGGTCGCGTAGCGCGAAGCGCGGAGCGGCCAAACCAAATTTTCAGGCTTTTCTAAACTCGCAATTTTACTTCATGCGCCACCGGTACAAAACACTTATTCAATGTAAAGTTTAGCGGTGTGTTTTAAACTTTGTAATATGTTAGTGTTTTGTACCGGTGGCGCATGAAGTAAAATTTCGAGTTTAGAAAAGCCTGAAAATTTGGTTTGGCCGCTCCGCGCTTCGCGCTACGCGACCCAACCAAATTTTCAGGCATTTCTAAACTCGAAATTTTACTTCATGCTTAGCCTGGGAGTGGAAAACACCCGCTTAAAACTTAAAATTAAATTCTTTTAATAAACCGAGCATCGAAAAATGTGCAACGTATGCATATGGATACTTAAAAGAAAAATTCTCGTTAGGAAAATGTTCGGTGTTACATAAAACTCTCTGTATAGTGTGCTAGTGGGGTCACTCCTCGATTAGCTACAGGATCTTTAGACTACAGATTAATATCCTTTACGGATTAAATTTGACTTTGTCTGGATGATTTTAAAAAACAAATTAATTTTCTTTAAGCCTAGTAATCATAGTCTTCATTTTATAAAGTATATATTTGTTTAATTTCTTTCTTTCGGTACTTCATGTTTATTAAAGCTTTCAATTTGACACTTCTATCGACAGTTTTCACTTCTTGGTTAAGCATAAAATATATTTTCGATATATACCGGGTGCTGACTTGGCGGACGCAACATAGAAAATCGCATGTTAATTTTAAAGTATTCAAATATTGGCTTTCCTATTTATTTTAGAGACAAAATGTATTTCACTTTTGTGTAGAGGGAAACATTCTAAATTTATGAATGTTCACACCTATCACTTTACGTTTCTCTGAGTTAAAATAGTTAAGAAAAAGTAATGTGATTTTATAAATATAATGACATACTATGGACTTGATACAACAATTGCGGATATTCCCTGTTTTTCTTAAGATCAATTTAAAGCTTTAAACAAGTGTTTTCCACTCCCAGACTAAGCATGAAGTAAAATTTCGAGTTTAGAAAAGCCCCGTGAAAATTTGTCGAGCGTCGCGCAGCGACCCGAGACAAGTTTTCTGGGCTTTTCTAAACTCCAAATTATACTTCATGTGCCACGCGTATAAAACACTATAATATTGTCAAATTTATTAATATTCGAACTTCACTTAAAATCTGTGTTTTATACGCGTGGCGCATGAAGTAAAATTTCGAGTTTAGAAAAGCCCAGAAAATTTGTCTCGGGTCGCGCAGCGACCCGAGACAAATTTTTACAGGACTTTTCTAAACTTGAAATTTTACTTCATGCTTAGTCTGGGAGTGGAAAACACTCTTTTAAAGCTTCGAATTTAACTTTTTTTAAAATCAACGAATGTCAGAAAATTTACAGCTAAAATAATTAAGAGAAAGTAATGTGATTTTATAAAAATAACGACATACCATGGAATTGATACAACAATTGCGGATATTCCTTGTTTTTTAAAGTTCAATTTAAAGCTTTAAACAAGTGTTTTCCACTCCCAGACTAAGCATGAAGTAAAATTTCGAGTTTAGAAATGCCCCGTGAAAATTTGTCGAGGGTCGCGCAGCGACCCGAGACAAATTTTCTGGGCTTTTCTAAACTCGAAATTTTACTTAATGCGCCACGCGTATAAAACACTATAATATTGTCAAATTTATGTATATTCGAACTTCACTTAAAATCTGTGTTTTATACGCGTGGCGCATGAAGTAAAAACGTTAACACGAATGAATTCAGAATTTATCTCTCTACAAAAAAGGTAAATACATTTTGTTTCTAAAATAAATAGGGGCGCCAAAATGTGAACATTTCAAAATTTACATGGGATTTCCTATATTGCGTCCGCCAATTCAACACCCGGTATGTATTCGTGAGTTATGTGAAGATTATTATAATAGTAATAAAAAGCGGTTAAATTCCTTTCTTCACTGTTTTTATTTAAGTACTATATGTGCATTTCGGACACTAAGTGTCCATTATCAATAGTTCACTTTTTTATTACTATTATATTTTCGAGTTGAGAAAATCATGAAAATTTGGATTTGACGGTGTCGCGTAAAAGCTTTTAAAAGTGCATGTTTTCTAAGTTGATAAATCGTCAATTTTAATTTCGACGGTTGTCATTCGTCAAAATTAATTTAAAATAATTATATTCTGTAAAAGTTACGCATATAAAATAATAAAATCAATAAAATGAAAAAATGTATATATCCATGTATACATCATTCTTAATAATGGCCGAGACTAGTAGAAAAATGGTGATGTGTCCATCATAGTACTTTCCGCCGTAAATTGCGTATTAAATCACTTTTAAAATATTTGTAGCATTATTATTTTCAAAATGTCTTCAACTTTTTGATAACTACAACTTTTATTTGAAACATTTTTCAATTGTATCAACACATACACTGAGACAAACCAATGACTAGATAAAAGAACATTATTTATTAATTATCTCAAAAACTAAGAGTGCTATGACAAAAAGTAAAGATACAAAAAATCTTTAATATTTTATTACCTACAACTTTTATTTAAAACATTTTTCAATTGTATCAACACATACACTGACACAAATCAATGACTAGATAAAAAACACTATTTATTAAATATATCAAAAACTAAGAGTGCTATGACAAAAAGTGAATCTACAAAAAATCTTTAGTTTTTAATTTCTTACAACTTTTATTTGAAACATTTTTCTATTGTATCGACACATACACTGTCACACACCAATAGCTAGATAAAACACACAACTTTTGAAATATCTCAAAAACTAAGAGTGCTATGACAAAAAGTAAGTGAACAATACATCTTCATTTTGTTATTATCTACAACTTTTATTTGAAAGATTTTTTTGTTTGATGAACATTTATTGATAATAATTATTACATACGGGGGAAAGTAAAAATAAAATACTTATAAGTAAAACAAAACAAAGTTAATTTAATTTACAAAACTAACATATTATTCAATTCGTACTTTAACTGACTTCAGATGTTTATAGCAGATCTTTCATATTTCATGGACCAGCGGACCCTATTTTTTGCTAATTAGAATTAGTTAATATTGTTGTTAGTTTTAAAGTAATATTAATATTAGATATACCTATCACATAAACTAACCAATCACACTTATAAAGAGCCTGAAAATAAAGCCTGAAAATTTAGATTTGCAATTTTTACTTCATGCTTATTCTGAGAGCGGAAAACACTCGTTCAAAGCTTCAAATTGAACTCTTTTAGAAAACAACAAATGTCGGAGAATTTACAATGTACACTAAAAAAAATTCACTATACTTATTTTCTACAATACCTGATTTAATTATGCTGGATAAAAATCTCAATTTCTAATCTTTTATCACTGAAAATAATTTTTGAACTCAACGCGTTTCTGCGATTGAATCACGAAAACGAAACTGGTTTCTCGATTGTGTGCTCGAAATTCTAAATCCTTTGCTTAACTAGGTTATTCTGGCTTGCGACACGAAATTTCAAGGATAAGACGATGTTCGCAAGAAGGGTCAAACACGGACTGTATGAGTAGAATTAATGCCGAACGAGAACATGGAAAAATTACGTCAATGCCAGAATATAAATGTCTTCATAAAGAACTCTGTTGCGGTTGAACAAAATTATTTAGCTGCAAACTTTTATTAATAATTAAGTTTATTTGGCTTTAAAACTAATTTATAATCGTGTTACATAAACATATATTAAAATTGTATTTTAAAAAAAACTTGCTTGTACAAAAACATGTTAAATAAAAATGTTTAAAGTGCTCTAGGATTTTTTGTTAATTATTTAATTGTTTTATGAGGTAATTTCTCAAGGTGGTTTTATTTAATTATGAAACTACAATAAAATCATATACTAAAATATTTAGAAATATTATTTGAAAATCAAATAAAATATTAATAGTTCAGGAAGTGGTTATGGAAATCACTGTAATTAGTAACCACTATATAATTCATTTTTATTAGCCTTATTAATAGACGTTTTTGTGAACATTAAGTAAATATTTCTCTATTAAATAACTAAACAATGAATTCATCTTATCCATATAAATATATGAACAGAATATTTAAAATTTGTAAACATACAATATTTTAGACATATTTTTATATGATTCGGTACGGCAGGCCGTTTAGTCTCAGTGCGCGTGCCCTACGATACATTCACAAGCCGTCACTGTTACTTTATCTAAACAAGTACTGAGAACGATATATTTCTCTCTTTTCCAATCCCATATACAGAGAGTTTTATGTAACACCGAACATTTTCATAACGAAGTATCCAAATGCATTGAAGTATCCATATGCATACGTTGCATATTTTCGGATGCTCGATTTACTAAAAGAATTCAATTTGAAGCTCTAAGCGTGTGTTTTCCACTCCCAGGCTGAGCATGAAGTAAAATTTCGAGTTTAGAAAAGCCTGAAAATTTGGTTTGGTCGCGTAGCGCGAAGCGCGGAGCGGCCAAACCAAATTTTCAGGCTTTTCTAAACTCGAAATTTTACTTCATGCGCCACCGGTACAAAACACTTATTCAATGTAAAGTTTAGCGGTGTGTTTTAAACTTTGTAATATGTTAGTGTTTTGTACCGGTGGCGCATGAAGTAAAATTTCGAGTTTAGAAAAGCCTGAAAATTTGGTTTGGCCGCTCCGCGCTTCGCGCTACGCGACCCAACCAAATTTTCAGGCTTTTCTAAACTCGAAATTTTACTTCATGCTTAGCCTGGGAGTGGAAAACACTCGCTTAAAGCTTCAAATTAAATTCTTTTAATAAACCGAGCATCGAAAAATGTGCAACGTATGCATATGGATACTTAAAAGAAAAATTCCCGTTAGGAAAATGTTCGGTGTTACATAAAACTCTCTGTATGGTGTGCTAGTGGGATCACTCCTCGATTAGCTACAGGATCTTTAGACTACAGATTAATATCCATTACGGATTAAATTTGACTTTGTCTGGATGATTTTAAAAAACAAATTAATTTTCTTTAAGCCTGGTAATCATAGTCTTCATTTTATAAAGTATATATTTGTTTAATTTTCTTTTTTCCGTACTTCGTGTTTATTAAAGCGTTCAATTTAAGACTTTTATCGACAGTTTTCACTTCTTGGTTAAGCATAAAATATATTTTCGATATATACCGGGTGTTGACTTGGCGGACGCAACATAGAAAATCGCATGTTAATTTTAAAGGGTTCAAATATTGGCTTCCCTATTTTAGACATATTTTTATATAAATTTAATTTTCAAACATAGATTTATTTATGAAAATAAAGTAAATACTTCTCTTTCAAATAGGCAACAAATAAATAAATCTTACCTACATAAATACATACATATATAAGATTTATTTCTTTCAAACATTCAAAGTGCGATTCTTTTCGCAATCTACAACAAGTTAGTCTTACAAAGACTATATCAAACACTCATCGAAACAACTACTTCCCGGGCTAATACCCCGACGGACATTGAACTATACAACAAGTGTTTGCTGGCAAAGCTATACTGATGAGAGATAAATCTCGAAACGCGTCTATAGATGGCTTGAATAATTTGACCCAAATTGTTACATTTGCAGTAGGTTACTGTATGTAACAGCAAACACTTGTATAGTTCAATGTCCGTCGGGGTATTAGCCCGGGAAGTAGTTGTTTCAATGAGTGTTTAATATAGTCTTTGTAAGACTAACTTGTTGTAGATTGCGAAAAGAATCGCACTTTGAATGTTTGAAGTATTCTGCAACCAAGAATTGGCAAATTCATTTATATTTATATTTATTTATTTGTTGGTTATTTACTTTATTTTCATAAATAAATCTATGTTTAAAAATGTAATTTGTATATTTTGAATTTTCATTTTCAATCTTAGTTTTTATGAAAGTTAAGTAAATATTTCCATATTAAATAACTAAAAGCTAAACAAATCTCATCAACATATCTGAGCAGTATTTTTACATTTTAAAATATATCAGTGGAGTACACGCGGGGCGCATGAAGTAAAATTTCGAGTTTAGAAAAGCCCCGTGAAAATTTGTCTCGGGTCGCTGCGCGACCCTCGACAAATTTTCTACGCGGGGCTTTTCTAAACTCGAAATTTTACTTCATGCTTAGTCTGGGAGTGGAAAGCACTCGTTTAAAACTTCTTAACTCAAAAGAAAAAAACTTCCTATATTTTCTTATATGCAAATTGTTTATTTTAAACAAAACTCTTACCCTTTGGTATGTTAAATAAACTGTATTTAAGCTAAACTTTTCACTGAGCAAAACAACAATCAAATAACGTTTTTTGTATTGTGAAGGCTTCTACTTTGTTATACCGGGTGTTTGATTAAGCGTGGCGCTGTATTTCAGAAACTATGGAGCGTAGCATGCTGGGGCAAACAATTGCAGAGTGAAAGTGGCCAAAAGAAATCACTGGAAATGAGTTTTAAGTCTCTACCTCCGCCTCGAGAGGGCGCAACATCTATCGCTAAATACAAAAACGGATTTTTATCAAAAAACTGCTAAATTAAGCTAGGTTAAAAATATACAAATCGTAATTTACGCTGAATTTAACTCAATTTCAGCTACTCACTTGTTTCTTTATCTCGCACATATGAAGCAGGGGAGAGTGGGAAAGTGTTATCATTAAACTGCGTGTACCTTTTGTTACGATTAACCGAAATTAATCAAGTATGTCTCATTGGATAGCTAATTGAAAGCACTTTAAATCACTGTTTACTCTCGTTTACTTTAGTGCTTTTAGCAACCGCCGGAGGGCGATTTTGGAACAACGGTTATATTTTCTAGATTTTCTTAAGACGTTCAAATGATATGCTATAGTTCTCTTCCTTTAGTTCATTACAGGAAGGAACACTGAAAATAGTGGTTAAAACCTCATCCTTATATCTTTATTCTAACCAAAGATATAGTAAAAACTCTGGTAGATTTTCCCATTTTCAACCGCGCACCATATAAAAATGTATTATAGAATCTAGTAACCCTTCAGGCTCTTTTGTTTTACAGTCCCTGGTCTTATTATTAGACTCACTAACCAAATCTAAGTTTTTTTGATGATTTAACTATTATTACGAAGATAATAATCGTGTAAGTGATAGTAATAAATAGATACACACACAAGGAATGGTAAATTAATATTTTGTTAAGCCACCCCTCAATGCAGCTAGTGCAGCAACTCTTCTTGGCATGCTGTCAACACAGTTTAAAGCAATTTGTTTTAATTTTTCATTGTGGTTCCAATTGTATACAATGCGTTTTATCAGTTGAACCTTCGTTGTTATGGTTTCTTTGGCCAGCTCTCTCTTCAAACATTCCCAAACATTCTCAATAGGATTCATATCCGGAGAGTTGCCCGGCCATGGTAGAAGTGGAATATTTTCCTCTTCCAAAAATGTTTTAATAGATTTTGCAGTATGGCATGGTGCTCCGTCCTGCATAAATACTTTTCTGCCATCACCAAACCATTCCTGCATCTGCGGAAGCAGTTTCGTTTCCAATACCTTTCTGTATTGGTCTTGCCGCATGGTTCCCTCGACCAAGTACAAAAGCCCCAGACCCTTTCCACTGATGACAGACCATACCATGACAGACACAGGATGCTTGATGGTCTTTATAACGCAGTCGGAGTTATATTTTTCGTGAGGTCGTCGTCTGACAAACTGTGACTTATCATCCAGAATTTGGAAGGTTGACTCGTCACTGAAGCAAGTCTGTAATAAAGCAAAAACAGCTACGAAAAAATATTATTATCAGTCATCAACAGTTAACTGTTTATGAATATTGGCCCAAGCCAACCTCTTATGTACCATGCTTGGTGTCAATCTTGGCTTTCTTACTGGTCTACGACATTTGAAACCAAGATGGTACAGGTTGCGCCTCACTGTACGGACAGACACGTTGCACCCTTCTTCTTCAAATTTTGTTCTTATTTGGGCATGACTACCCCTTCGAAATTGTTGCCGCTTATTCCGGGGAGTTAGAAGCCGTTTTCTACCACACCGACCTTTCCTAGCTGCATCGGTGGGCTGGTTAGATTTAATTTTTTTATTTAACCGCCGTACTGAGGACTGCGATACTCCACATCTTGCCGCTATCTGCCGTTGGCTAAGGCTGGTATTAATTAATGGTGCTCTCATAGAAGAAGTTTGCTCTACAGAAAGATCTTTACACCTCCCCATCTAAAACAATAGCACCGAAATGTCAAACCACTGGTTTTTAATTTTTCTTACAAGTAATTGAGTTAAAAATGCTTTAATTATATAAAGTAATATTTACGAAAACTATATTTTGGTCATTCATCACTTACCTTTAGAAAACAAACTGTTAAACTCAACAAAACGAACTTTTAAAACAACTATACTTGTACTTGGAATTACAAACAATGTCAAGTAATTTGACATTTGATTAGAAATCTGTATTATCGACCGTGATAACATAACATAACCCTTACCAAACAAGCTTAAATATAGTGTGTCTATAATAGTGGGCGCTATATGTCTTAAAAACAGAAAAAATATAAATATTATGACTGAGTCTAATAATATGGCCAGGGACTGTATATTCAAAAGGACAAAATCAATAATTTAAGGAATAATGAAAATTACATTTTAGCATTTATATGTTTTAGAAAGCGAATATGTAAGTAAATCCATGATTGTTTGAAATCTCAAAGTATAGGAGGCTATGAGATTAGTGAAATGTTTAAAACGGCGTATATTTACTAAATTTAAAAACACTTATTACAATACTTACTTTATTAGAACAAACAAGAAACAAAACATAACAAAATAAAACAAATGCAATAATTAAATCTAGCTTTGCTAGAAGAGGGGGCAATCTCTATCACAAATATAAAACAAGATCTTATTCAAAATGCCAAATTAAGCTACATATATTAAAAATATGAATATCTTAATCTACTTTAAATCTTGCTTCATTTTAACTACATTCTCGTTTCATTTGCTTTTACACAAGATGCGGAGGAGAATGGAAAATTAAAATGGGTGTAACTTTACCTAGACTTAACCGAAACTTTGACTAATTTAATAAATAATTGTATGCACTTTTAAACACTACGTATTTTGATTTAATTTAGTCTATAGTAAGAATCAGGGGGGCCCTATTAATACAAAATATCCCATTCTGCACAAATTTCAATATATCTCCGGTTAGGATGAAGATATCGGGATGCGGTTTTCGCCAGTTTTCACACTATTTCTCAATTTAATTAATTATCGTAGGTTACGTATACCTTCGACTTTAAAAAATTAAAGAAAATGAAGAAAATACGATGATCGTCTCACTCGCACCCTCTGGCGCTTAATATCGAAACTAAAATAAATCAAAGTATATCATGTCTTAAAGTTCATTCAATTATCTATCAAATGAGCTTAAGTTTATTAAACTCAGTAGAACATAACAAAAGTTATAGGCATATTAATAACTAGACTACTACAGAAAAATATTAAATTGTTCTGTTCGAAATGTATAAGTGACAATTCTCAGACAAATACTCTCCAACTATCTACGTCCAAAAACATTATCAAAATGTTGGAGGAAGAGTTTTCCAAATTTAAGGCTGAAATTTCGGAAATAATAAACTATAAATTATCTGAATTGGAATCCCGCATTACCAAACTGGAAAATCAAGCCTCATCGACAATTGAAAATATGGGCCTTCATCAGCAAGAGGAGATCATTGCCGAACTGGAAGAACGTGGTCGTAGATCATGTAATGTAGTAGTGTTTAATTTGCCAGAAGCTGTTGGAACGTCTGCGCAGAAAATTCAAGAGGATAGTGATGCGATAAAGAAATTATTAGGGTCTTCTGCCAACTTTGAACCTATCAAAGTTTTAAGAATTGGAAAGGAATCGGCGAAGCCTAAACCTCTAAAATTATTTCTAAAGGATCGTTCGACTGCCATTGAATTACTTAAATTATCTCGTACTATTCATGGTAGAAACAATGGTGTAGTGTTTAAAGCGGACTTAACTGATAAACAGCGAGAGTATTTGAAATCTTTAAATGATGAATTACTTGATCGTAAACAATTGGGTAAAACAAATCTAACTATAAAATATGTTAAAGGCAAACCATCTATTGTCCCAGTTGATACATCTCAAAGCGTTAAAAAAACTAAATATATTTTTTCAAAATGTTGGTGGCCTCAGATCAAAGCTTAAAAACTTTCAAAATAATCTTAATTGTTCTGTGTATGATATAATTATCTTAATTGAAACTTGGCTTGATAATTCAATAAATGATTCACAATTACAACTACATAATTTTAACATTTTTAGATTTGATAGGTCCCCTCTAACGAGTTCAAAGATAAAAGGCGGTGGAGTTCTTATTGCAGTTAAGTCATCTATTAATTGTGTGGCATTGAAACCATTATATAATAACGTTGAACATATATTTCACTGATTATAGAGGCTTCTACTTCGTTATACATTGTTGAACATAAATAAAACACTGTTTATCACTTTGTTTGTATAACAATTGGTTTATTTGGTGACTATAGTTTCGATATTACACGTATCATTATCAAACCGTTAGTAACAAAAAACTACAAAGGAACATTATTTATATTTGCAAATTTTCTAATAACAGCGTTAAAGAAATATAAATATAGCGATGAAACCATTTACAAAAATTAAAAATCATATTTTTAACCATAAGACTCAGATACCAAGTATTTACAAATCAGGAATCAGGTAATGATTGTAAGGGAGTGTATATAGGTCAATCTGGTCGTAATTTTAAGACCAGACTCAGTGAGCATCTTTACTCTTTTCGGCATAGATTAATTGATAAATCATCTTTCGCCAAACATTTGATTGAAAATAACCATTCTTTTGGCGAGGATGTACTTTCAGTTATTCACTTTGCCGAGAAGGGTAGAAAGATGGACCTCCTGGAGTCTTTGGAGATTCACAGAGCCCGCGCTAATCGGGAAATTCCCGTAATTCACGACCAGCTTGACCTTAAATACACCCCCCTCTTTAACGCTGTTATTAGAAAATTTGCAAATATAAATAATGTTCCTTTGTAGTTTTTTGTTACTAACGGTTTGATAATGATACGTGTAGTATCGAAACTATAGTCACCAAATAAACCAATTGTTATACAAACAAAGTGATAAACAGTGTTTTATTTATGAACATATATTTGTGAAGGTAAATAATAAACTAGTGGTTGGGGCGGTTTACACTCCTCCTAGCTCTCATATTTCTATATACGAACATCATACTATGTCGATTGATCAACTTTGTATTGAACATCCTGATTCGGATTATTTATTTTGTGGTGATTATAATCTACACAACTCGTTTATTGATATCGGAGATCTAAAGATATCTAATAATGAAATGTGTCTTCGTGATTGTCTCATATTTAACAACTTAAAACAGTGTAACATGATTCCAAATAAGCGTGGAGTTTTTCTTGATCTTATTTTATCAAATATACAAGCTTTAAATGTTTCAGAATCTATTGACTCTCTTTTTGATGGTAGTTTTCATCACATTCCATACTGCATTAAAATAAGTAATTCGGTGGACCCCCTGAATTTAAATACAGACTTGTTATATTATGACTTCAAATCAGCCGATTATAACTCATTAAATATTTTTTTTGGCATCTGTGGAGTGGGACGAAATTCTTCGTTTTGCCGACTTAAATATTGCTTTAGAAAATTTTTATAATATACTGTATATCGGGTTAAATTTATATGTTCCTCTTAAACGTAAAAAACATTCTAAATTTCCTAGATGGTTTAACGGAGATCTTATAAAACTAGTCCTTGCTAAAAAGAGTTTTCACGCGAAATTTAAAGATACCGGCACTTTACATGATTATGAAGCATTTAGAAACGTTAGAACGCAATGTGCTAACCTAAGTAAACATCTTCACGATCAATATATACAAAAAATTGAACTTAATATTAAGAATAACCCAAAAGCTTTTTGGAATTATGTTAAGGAAAACAGTAAATTAAATGGATTTCCGGGTCAAATGATGTACAATGACTTAATTAGTAATAATGGCAAGGAAACAGTTAATTTGTTTGCTAAATACTTTTCAACTGTATATTCCAGTGATACTTCACCCATTAACAAAGTTGATGGCTCAGGATCAGTTTATATTAAATCATTGTCAGTTAGTACTGGTGAGTTGTTTAATTGTATGAGTACTTTACATGATACTGTCACTACTGGACCAAATGGTATACCCCCATACCTTTTAAAAAGATGCGTTTTTACTCTCACCACACCCATTCATATTCTTTTTAATCGATCTTTGTGCTGTGGTATCGTTCCTGAGATATGGAAAGAATCGTTCATTAACCCTATACATAAGGATGGTGAGAGAGATAATATACAAAATTATAGAGGTATTACTATCCAGTCTACCATACCAAAGATTTTAGACGAGTTAGTTTCTAGACAGATCATGTGGGTATTTAAGCGCACAATTTGTGAGGAACAGCATGGTTTTCTTGAAGGAAAATCAACTGTTACAAATTTGCTAACGTTCCAAAATTACTTATTAAATGCTCTAGAAAAGGGTTATCAAGTTGATGCGATATATACTGATCTGTCCAAGGCGATTGATTGCGTTAACCATAATATCCTACTTTCTAAACTCTCTAGTCTCGGATTTAATAATTTAGCGCTTACATGGCTTCAGAGTTTTTTATGTGGTCGAAAGCAATATATAAAAATTGATAATTTTGTATCTGATGTAATAAATGTAACCTCGGGTGTCCCCCAAGGTTCTCATTGTAGGTCCATTATTTTTTTACTTTTTCTTAATGATGTAGGAAATTGCTTCAAACATTGTAAATTTATTTTATTTGCAGACGATTTAAAATTATTTTCAATTGTTAAAAACGAATATGATAATATAGCACTACAAAATTATTTGAATAATTTCTCTACGTGGTGTTCTAATAACAAACTGAGCTTGAATATTAGCAAAAGTGTTTCCATTTCTTTTACCAGGGTTAAATTGTTACACTATTCTTATTTTATAAATGGAGTAAGTTTGAACAGTGCTAATGAAGTTAAGGATTTAGGTATAATTTTTGATTCGCGTTTGACGTTTTGCTCCCATATTGATAGAATCATATCTAAAGCGTTGAGGTCACTAGGAGCTATTACACGGTTTTCATATGAGTTCGATGTATATACTGTAAAGTTATTATATATATCGCTTGTACGCTCACATTTGGAGTATGGTTCAACAATATGGAGTCCATTCTACAAGAAGTCAATAACTAAAATTGAAATGGTCCAGAGCAAATTTTTAAGATTAATTTCTTATAGGCTTGGTCATTCTCGCACTACATTTAGCCATTCTAATATGCTATTACTCTTAAACATAAGCTCGCTTGAATGTCGACGAATTATGCACTACTTGTGTTTTGCATTTAAATTAATTAACGGCTTAATTGACTCTTGTAATTTGCTCTCAATCCTTAACTTCAATTTTCTAATCCCTAAGCCCACTAGGACTATTTTTTTTATTTCGTCTGCCGTTTCATTGTACCAACTATGGAATTCACAATCCCTTGGTTAGGATGATGAAATATTGCAACATTTTACATTTTCATATATTTTGCTCATCTTTTAATTTGTTTAAGCGTGGTCTGAGGGTTATTGACTTGTCTAGATGTATTCTTTAGTTTAGTACTTTTGGTAGTGTTCATTTAAGTTGAATTTAATTTTTTTGTAATATATTTTTTAATTGGTGTGTATAATACTTATTTTTAGTTAAAATTTATATACTTTTTGTAAACGAATTTAATGTATTATTGTTAAATAGGCGATGTCCGTAAATAAATAAATAAAAAAATAGACATTTGTATTCGCCCACGCATCTCATGTAAGACGTAAAAAATGAGAAGATAGTTAAAATTAAGTAAAATTTACCGTAAATTTAAATTTCATATTTTTTACATCGCTTAATTTGGCATTTAATTGATAAAAAATGTTTTAATCTTTTACTATAGAGACAGCGCCCTCTTGCGGAGATGCTATGAACTTAAAAATTGTTTCCAGCGATTTCTTTTGGCCACTTTTACAATGAAATGTTTTACCGCAACATGCTACGATGTATAGTTTCAGAGATACAGTCGATGGCCACGTCTAATTAAACACCCGGTACATTTTAATTTAACAATAAAACACTTTTAACTTTGTTTGTATTTTTTTGCACTACATGTTTAAAAGTGGCAAGCTAAAGTAGCCGAAACTGCAGTCACGTAAAACAAAGTGTTATACAAACAAAGTTAAAATTGTTTTATTGTTAAAAACCGTTTTATCAACATTGTATCAATATTAAACGTTGTTTTAATCTTGATGAAACATTTCTTAAATGTGTTTGCTCAGTGGGATAAAGCTTACACAATTGTTGTAAAACTTGCTCTTCGTATATCTGAACATATATTTATTATCCACACTTGTATAATCTAGTTTTAAACATTCATTGTTATTAAAATTGTTTATTAAGTTAAATAAACTAAATTTAAGCTAAACTTATTGGCTTTAACCAGTGGTCTCCAAACTACGGCCCGCGGGCAAAATCCGGCCCGCGACTTGAATGAATCCGGCCCGCGATTGTTTGTAATTTTTTTTTGTAAATGTCATATTTTAAAATATTGTAACAATTGTTCCCTAAATTGTTCATAATTTTATAAAGTTAATCGGATCTTGGCTGACTTTATTATGTAGAATTGTATTTGTGGCCCGCGAAGAAGATAATTTGGAGACCCAGGGCTTAAACAATTATTGAATAACTTGAAAATTGTAAAAAAAAACTGTCCCATAGTATATCTAAACACATTTTTTGTTTTAATACTTCCACAATCTAGTTTATAAACATTCATTGTTATTAAAATGACTTACGTGATAGAATTTGTTTCTATTATATTCACAGAGTTGATTTCCTTGATGAGACTTGTTAACTTACAAACGAATGTTACATATGTGTCTGGATCTTTAAAAACACATTTTATAAGTAATAAGTGACACTTTCCATATCGTGACCTGTCGTAATAACGTAATTGCATACATTTTAACCATATTTCAGAAATACATCGTAAACTTTGCACTCGGCATTTCATATTAAATCACTTGCATCAAAACTTTATAATTGCAGTATTCTACGTCCATTTATTGTTTTTGAAATTTTAATTGCAGTAATTATACAAAATTGTGATCACTATCGATTATAAGAAGATTGATATAAGTATATAATTGATAATGTTGTAAAATTATTAAAATTTTGAAACCTTAAAAATAAATGATTTTAAAAGAGGTGCAATGTCGCCTCTTAATCTGATGTTTAATAATGAATATTTATTTATTTATTTATTTATTCAACGGATAACACTTTTTACATTCAATTGTTTTTAACAATAAAACAATTTTAACTTTGTTCGCATAACACTTTTTTTTACGTGACTGCAGTTTCGGCTACTTTAGCTTGCCACTTTTAAACATGTAGTGCAAAAAAAATACAAACAACGTTAAAAGTGTTTTATTGTTAAATTAAAATGTACCGGGTGTTTAATTAGACGTGGCCATCGAATGTATCTCTGAAACTATACATCGTAGCATGTTGCGGTAAAACATGTCATTGTAAAAGTGGCCAAAAGAAATCGCTGGAAACAATTTTTAAGTTCATAGCATCTCCGCAAGAGGGCGCTATCTCTATAGTAAAAGATTAAAACATTTTTTATCAAATAAATGCCAAATTAAGCGATGTAAAAAATATGAAATTTAAATTTACGGTAAATTTTACTTTATTTTAACTATCTTCTCATTTTTTACGTCTTACATGAGATGCGTGGGCGAATACAAATGTCTATTTATTTATTTCTTTACACAATATATCTATAACAATATGATATACAGGGTGCCCGTATTTCGACAGAATGTATGGGGATCTTAGTTATTTGAAGAGATAGAGAGTCGGTTAAATTGGGGCAAAGTTGCGTATTTTAGGGCCTAACAATAATCTGAAAACAATTTTGAAATTTCTTGTTTTGTTTTCAAGATATCAACGAAAAATTGATTTTTTGAAAAATCGTTTTTATTTCTTAATTCAAAAACTACTGAATCTGGAAACTTAGAACCTTGACAATATAAGACACATTTTAATGAGGAATCTAGTAGCGTATTTCTTTTAAGATAACTACAACATTTACCCAGAGACCATAACCAACTTTTGTTTTTCTTATGAGCACCATTTTGGATTTTTATATTTTTTGAAAGAATATTTCTTTCTGAACTCAGTGATGTACCACGCTCATAATTTAATTTAGATTTGATATTTAAAATTATGATATTTTCTTTTTTGCAAAGAGTGCCTTGGAAACAATGACGTCATATCTGTTAATCAATAACATCTTGACAGCAGTCAATCATTGTTAGCACTCAAAATTTATTAATAACTGTCAATATTTTGTAATAATAATAAGTATCGATTATCACACAAAAGTTGCACTAAACTAAATTTATTCTACTTTTATTATTATTATTCCAAAACATTTACCAAAAAACTTATTCTTGCATTTTTTCGCTACATATCGGTAAATATTGATCAGCGTTATATATATTTAACTTTACTGTAAATCAGTGGCTTACACGCGTGGCGCATCAAGTAAAATTTCGAGTTTAGAAAAGCCCCGTGAAAATTTGTCTCGGGTCGCTGCGCGACCCTCGACAAATTTTCTATGCGGGGCTTTTCTAAACTCGAAATTTTACTTCATGCTTAGTCTGGGAGTGGAGAACACTCGTTAAACAATTGTTTGATTTTTTTGATTATCTAATGCGGAAAACCATAATATTTGGACATTGATAAACACACATACATAAAATTAAATGTTGATATTTTTTGTAGACTTTCATTCAAAGATTCACTAAAAATTTAACAATAGCGGAAATTATTTATAATTACGAGTATTCCATTTATAAATAACCATATTTTATTATTCAGTTCAGAAGTACGAGACAATTCTGGTAAGTGACAAAGTTATAAGATCCCAAAATCAAAGCATAATATTGTATAAAAATATTTTTTTCCAATAAGAACAAAAATTGATTAAATAATCATCTACGTTTGAAATTATTTAAAATCATCAGTAATATTTTAAAATTAACTATTTTTGTTTAGATTTATAATACAGAAAACAAAAATATCAAAGTTGTAACATCCCAAAATCAAAATACAGGGTGAGTCACTAAGCGGAAATCGGTCTATAGTGGGCGTATCGTTGAAAATAGCAAAAAAAGTTTCAAATAAAAGTTGTTCAGAATCAAGTTTTTCATAACCTAAAATTATTGCTAAATATGGCAGCCTTGCGGCTATACCGGAAGTAAACACCAACTTCCTTATTTTAAATAGAACACCCTATGAGTGAGTTTATGAGTGAGTTTATGAGTTTATGCACACAACATTGGGTCAGTTGAACCGTTTTCGAGTTATTTCATTTTTTTTTTGATAAATTTGACGATTTTAGAGCTCGACGCCATTAACAATATCTTCAAAGTGAAATAAGTCAGTGTTGTGCTCCTTACGGTTTTAGATTCGGGAAGAAATGTAGTATTTGTTTTTGTTTTTGCCATTAGTCAGATTTTCTAAATTGAATCGAGTCCATCGACGGTATTCTTCAGTACTTCAAATATGCATAACTTCATTTTTTTAAATAGAACCATCTATCTTGAGATACTTTATCTGATGCGAAATTAAATTTCCTTTTTATTGATACCAGGTTGGTGCCATATCCTACCAACAGTTTTTGAGAAATTTGCGATTTTGTAAAAATTTTAATACATTTCATATTATCGCGTTAGCCCTAGATACTGATGATGTTTGGTGATTTTAGTCATTGAGATATTCCCATTTTTCTTAAGTTCATTTTGAAGCTTTAAACAAGTGATTTCCACTCCCAGACTAAGCATGAAGTAAAATTTCGAGTTTAGAAAAGCCCCGTGAAAATTTGTCGAGGGTCGCGCAGCGACCCGAGACAAATTTTCTGGGCTTTTCTAAACTCGAAATTTTACTTCATGCGCCACGCGTATAAATCACTGAAATATTCTGAAATTTATGTATATTCGAACTTCGCTTAAAATCTGTGTTTTATACGCGTGGCGCATGAAGTAAAATTTCGAGTTTAGAAAAGCCCCGAAAATGTTCCCGGGGCTTTTCTAAGCTCGAAATTTTACTTCATGCTTAGTCTGGGAGTGGAAATCACTTGCTTAAAGCTTTAAAAAAAACAGGGAATATCTCAATGACTAACTAAATGTCAAAACAAAATCACCAAACATCATCAGTATCTAGGGCTAACGCGATAATACGAAATGTATTAAAATTTTTACAAAATCGCAAATTTTTCAAAAACTGTTGGAAGGATATGACAACAACCCGGTATCAATAAAAAGGAAATTTAATTTCGCATCAGATAAAGTATCTCAAGATAGATGGTTCTATTTAAAAAAATGAAGGTATGCATGTTTGAAGTACTGAAGAATACCGTCGACGGACTCGGTTCAATTTAGAAAATCTGACTAATGGCAAAAAGCTAAACAAATACTACATTTCTTCCCGAATCCAAAACCGTAAGCCGCACAACTCTGACTTATTTCGTTTTTGAAGATATTGTTAATGGCGTCGAGCTCTAAAATCGTCAAATTTATCAAATAAAATGAAATAACTCGAAAACGGTTCAACTGAGACCGAATGTTGTGTGCATAAACTCATGTTTATTTTTAACGAGCAATCCAAAAATGTCAAAATATAAAGGGTGTTTTATTTAAAATAAGGAAGTTGGTGTTTACTTCCGGTATAACCGCAAGGCCGCCACATTTAGCAATAATTTTAGGTTATGAAAAACTTGATTCTGAACAACTTTCATTTGAAACATTTTTTGCTATTTTCAACGATACGCCCACTATAGACCGATTTCCGCATAGTGATCTCACCCTGTATATGTTATTGTATGGATATGAAAATAATCCATTAGCCAAGTGTTTTTAATTAAATATCCAGTATTATAATCCATTAGCTTACAAGACTATAATATAAAAATTAATTAATAACTGATTTACATTTAGAATCAATTTTAAATCCTCAGCTCAATTTAAAACTTGATTAATGTTTCTTTGTCTAATACAGGGGTCTCCAAACTACGGCCCGAGGGCCACATCCGGCCCGCGGACAGATTTTGTCCGGCCCGCGGAGAGCTAGCATACTTGAAAACTCATATTTTTTATAGCAAATTAAATTTAGTTTACTGAAGTATTCTAATTTTAAAGGCTTATTGTTATGGTTTTGGCCCTCGGAACTTACTGGAGTAATCAGTATGGCCCTAAGGCTGGAAAGTTTGGAGACCCAGGGTCTAATACATAAAACAAAAATATTTAGGAAATTATTTAAAGTTTATTTGAAAATTTCAAAAATTTTAACTAAAGATTTAATGAGAAAACGTTATTTCAAAATGTAGAAGTTTCTATAAAAACGTATAATACTATTTCAAATTTTAACATAAATAGACTACTTCTATTTAAATGTTCATATAATTTGACTATGCCCACTGAGCTAAAAACAAACAAATAACGTCATATCAACATTGTAGCAACATTAAACGTTATTTTAATGTTGATAATAATAATAATAATAATAATAATAATAACCATTTATTTCCGACAGACATGATGTCTTACAAAGAAATATACAAACTTAAGTTAAATGATGAAACATTACTTAAATATGTTTGTTCGGTGGGTATTATTTCAAATTTTGATATAAACTGACTATTTCTATTATAATGTTGATATGATTTATCTATATCTATTCAAATTTTGATATAGTTTGACTATTTCTATTCAAATTTTAATATAATTGGGCTATATTCATTCAAATTTTGATATAAATTGACTATGTTTATTCAAATGTTGATATAGTTTCACTATTAAAGTCGAGTTTTGATATATATTGACTATTTCCATTCAAATTTTGATATTATTTGATGTAAAAAGTCAAAATAGTCGGATATAGTTGATTTATATCAAAATATGGAAATAAATTGTTATGAAAATTATCAATTTATACCAAAATGTGAATGAAAATAGTCAAGTTATATCAAAGTTTAAATGTTAATAGTCAAATTATATCAAAAGGTAAATATAAATAGTCAAAATAGTAAGATATAGTTAATTTATATCAAAATTTTAATATAAATTGTCAAATTAAATTAATAATTTAATAGAAATAGTTGATTTATACCAACATTTGTATGGAAATAGTCAATTTATATCATACCGACCTTAAATAGTCAAACTATATCAACATTTGAATAAACATAATCAATTTAAATGAAAATTTAAATGTATAAAGTCAAATTTATTCAAATTTTGATATAAATTGACTATGTTTATTCAAATGTTGATATAGTGTGACTATTTATCATCAAGTTCTGATATAAATTGATTATTTCCAATAAAATTTTAAAACAAAATCATTATTAAAACATTAAAAGTGCGATTCTTTCCGCAATCTACAACAAGTTAGTCTTACAAAGACTATATCAAACACTCATTGAAACAACTACTTCCCGGGCTAATACCCCGACGGACATTGAATTATACAAGTGTTTGCTGTTACATACAATACAATTGTTTAGAGGGAATGGCAAAGCTATACTGATGAGAGATAAATCTCGAAACGCGTCTATAGATGGCCTGAATAATTTGACCCAAATTGTTACATTTGCAGTAGGTTACTGTATGTAACAGCAAACACTTGTTGTATAATTCAATGTCCGTCGGGGTATTAGCCCGGGAAGTAGTTGTTTCAATGAGTGTTTGATATAATCTTTGTAAGACTAACTTGTTGTAGATTGCGAAAAGAATCGCACTTTTAATGTTTGAAGTATTCTGCAACCAAGAATTGGCGATTTCATTTATACTTAAAATCATTATTTCTATTAAAATATTGATATAATTTGACAATTTATATTTAAATTTTGATATAAATCACTATATCTAATTATTTTGACTATTTATATTTAACTTTTGATATAATTTGACTATTACTATTTAAACTTTGATATAACTTGACTATTTTCATTAATATTTTGGTATAAATTGATGATTTCCATTTAAATATTGATATAATTTAACTATTCCCACTGAGCAAACACATTCAAGTAATATTTTACCAACATTAAAACAACGTTTAATGTTGCCACAATGCTGATATAACGTTATTTGTGTGTTTTTTGCTCAGTGGGTTTATATTCAAATGTTGATATAATTTGACGGTTTCCATTTAAATATTGATATATTTAAAATATTTTTATACATATTTTAATATAAATTGACTATTTTTATTTAATATTTGACATAATTTGCTATTTCCATTTGAATTTTAGTATAATTTGACTATATCTATTAAAATTTTGAAATGAATTAACAATGTCCATTCAAATTTTGATATAGTTTGGCTATTCAAAGTCGAGTTTTGATATAAATTGACTATTACGAATCAAATTTTGATATAATTTGACTATTTCTATTCAAACTCTCATGTAAATTGACTGTCTCCATTCAAATTTTGATATAATTTGACTATATCTATTCAAATGTTAATATAATTTGACTATTTCTATTCAAATGTTACTATAAATTGACTATATCTATTTAAAATTTTGATATAGTTTTATTTTTGTTAAAATGTTGTTATTGATTGATTATCTATTCAAAATTTGATATAATTTGCCTATTTCCATTCAAATTTTAATATAATATGACTATTTTCATTTAAATATGACTATTTAAATTCATATTTTTAAATAATTTGACTATTTTCATTCAAGTTTTGACATAATTTGACTAATATTAAAGGAGAAATATAATTTGACTATTTCTATTAACTTTTTGATATAACCCACTGAACAAACACATTTAAGTAACGTTTCATCAACATTAAAATCACAAACACATTTAAGTAACGTTCCATCAACATTAAAATAACGTTTAATGTTGCTACAATGTTGATATAATGTTATTTGTTTGTTTTTTGCTCAGTGAAAATATAACTATTGACTATTTATATTAACATTTTGACGTAAAAACGTAAACATTGATCGGAAAATCAACTTAAGTAGATTCATCCAAACGTACTCAAGTGCATTTTGCGATCTAAAAACGCGTCGAGTACAAGTACAAGTACTTTAAAAATAAAGTACCCGTGGACTGAGTACCGAGTACACGACAATTAGTCACAGTACAAATTTTGAGTACTTATACTTGAGTCCCGCCCAATTATGTAAACTGCAAATGTATTTTGTAAGTATACATACCCGATGCATTCGCTGAAAATGTTTAGGCATTCGTTTGTTTTATAAATGTGTTAAATTCAATTTCAAACGAGTGTTTCCACTCCCAGACTAAGCATGAAGTAAAATTTCGAATTTAGAAAAGCCTTAAAATTTGGTTTGGTCACTCCGCGAAGCGGAGCGACCAAACCAAATTTTCAGGCTTTTCTAAACTCGAAATTTTACTTCATGCGCCACGCGTAAAAAACATTGATTTTAAGTGAAGTTCAAAACACACTGTGGATGATGCCTGAATATATTCCACTGAACAAACACATTTAAGTAATGTTTTATCAGCATTAATAAACGTTTAATGTTGCTACAATGTTAATATAACGTTATTTGTTTCTTTTATGCTTAGTGGGTATAATATATCTGGATACTTACAAAAAGTAAATCCCTGTATGTACTTAAGTAATTAAGCATAAGTGGATAATTTTATTTAAAAATGAAAATTGTAAATGTGTCAAAAAGTTAACACCTATAACAGAAAACAGTCACAAATAAAACTATCAAATGAGGCATGCAATGAAATATAAACTCAGTTTATTAATTATTCAATGTTCCTTCTCTTCATCTGGTTGTTTTTTGTTTATTATAGTGCACCTATTAATTATTAAAAACTGTTTTTTATAAAAAAAAAAATGTATGACATTGCTAGACAGCTTTAAATATCTTCAAGGCTTGTTATTTATTTATTTGAGTATTTTCGTTTTGTACAAACGTAAATTAAATAATTATTATCGACATTAACATACATAAATTATCAACTACAGTGTTGAATATTAAGTATGCATTTTATTTTAAAGATATCATAACTTAATCATAAATAGATTTTAAAAAACCCACTGAGCAAACACATTTAAGTAAAGTTTCGTTAACATTAAAATAACGTTTAGTGCTATTACAACGTTGATAAAACGTTATTTGTTTGTTTTTTTCCCTTGATACAATTATTGTTTTTCTCATTGATTGATATTTAAAACGTATAGTGTATTAATTATTCACTTAAATCAATTAAACAATTACCACAGACACGTTTTTAATTATAAAATGAGTAAATTAAATAGTTTACTTACTTTAAATTACAATATGAGGCCACTGGTTTTAAAGAGCTGGGTTTTAATATAGGCAACTAAGTATGCACATCCATAATCAAACTGTATTTGGCACATGTTCGTATTAGTTATGGAATGATTATTAAACCATCACAAAAAGATACTTATTGCGCACATTGTTTTAAATCTTTAGGACGTAAGTAATTGATATCATTTTTCTTTAAAAGGTATCTTAATTAAGCGTAGATTTAAAAAACTCTTTATGCAATTAATGTTCTGCCACAGTTCATATATATCCAGTTAGCCAGTCCCCATATAAATTTTGGGTACACGCGAATGGGAGCAGAGCGCTGGATGCCAAATTAGTGTATATGGCTGCCTATATACACCAGTCTGGCTTCCTGCGGTCGGTCGGTTACGACTATTTTACTCCAGATGTCGCGAAATCAAGTCTCAGAGAGAGAGAGTGAGAGAGACAATTTCTTTCTCCCTCTATTCCGCGCTTCTCGTATCATATTCCAGATGTTGATTTTTCAATCTTGAAAACACGTTTTTTTTTTTATTTTAACGAGCTAAGGATGCGTGTTACATTCATTCATGCGTTTCCTTCTACAATTTTATTTTCTGCGTTATTAGAGAATAGATTTTATGAAATTATATGTGAACGTTGTAAAATTCATTAAGTATTATTTATTTTGTACAAGAAACTTAAAATACAAAACTATTTAACTTCTGATAAAAAGTAAAACAAATACATCAACTTATCATTTTATTAACTAATCAGATCAATCCTATTGATCAGATCAAATCTACTGATCGATAAGGGTTTCTTTTTTAATTAGAGGGGTCAGTGCAAAATGCAGTTAAGTCATTTTTTTTTTAGTTTTTGAATTATTACCGTTTGAAGTTTTTAACCCATTAAGCGCCGTTGATGCACACACGCAACATTATTATTTTTTGATAATTAAGTTACTAAATAAGTTTATTTGATATATTATATTATTTGACCTGAATTGAAAATGTACCAAGAAAAATTTAAATATTTTGTTATTTAAAGTGTATTATAAATACTTCACAATATTACAATGTTTTATGCGCGTGGCGCATGAAGTAAAATTTCGAGTTTAGAAAAGCCTAATTTGGCTCGGTCGCTCCGCTTCGCTACGCGCCCGAGCCAAATTTTCAGGCTTTTCTAAACTCGAAATTTTACTTCATGCTTAGTCTGGGAGTGGATACACTCGTTCTTAACTTCATATTGCCAAGCAATTTTAACTCTAAAAGTTAATTTTAATTAAAATTCTACACTTCTTTTTATGATTTCTATGAATGACTTATTGCATTACATACTGTGAATTTTTTCTTTAAATACACATAATGTATACGTGAATTTAATAAAAAGTTAAAAATCATAAATAGTTTATTATTATTATTATATTAAAGTGATAATGGATTTTCAAAAAATTAGTGCCTCAACAATGTAATGTATACGCTGTCAATGTTCAGGCATTCGTCGATTTTATTTTATATAAAGGAAATTAACGCATCATTTGTGATTTTTTTGATATCTTGGAATCGAGTTTTCTTTGAACACAAACATATTTTTACAATAAGAAATCTTATCAAGCATGCTGTTTTACATGTTGTGTTTTGTCTTTTGTTCTCATGGTTTTCTGTCAATAAATAAAATGAAGCACTTTTCATTATTCTGACTGTAAGAAAGGTTCATATAAAATTTCTTTTTGAGTTTGTTTTCAAGTAATTGTTAAAATTAAGTGCTAAATAGTGAAGAATGAATATGGATAGACGTCCGAATCTTAATTTAAGCAGTGAAGAAGCTGTGATTGTGGTTACACTTGCAGAAGAAGGTAGGAGTCAGCGTTACATCAGTCAGCGTCTTGGTGTTAATCAATCGACCGTATCCCGTGTCTTGAAGAGACATCGGGAAACTCAGGCATACTCAAGAAGGCCAGGACAAGGGAGAAAAAGGGCCACAACTGCTGTTCAAGACCGTTTTTTAATGATGCAGACGTTACGCGAACGGTTTATTACGGCTCCTAGGCTACAAAATATGCTCGCAGAGATCCACAATGTTCATGTAAGTTCCGTTACCATCAGAAAAAGGTTACGTGGTTTTAATTTAACTCCGAAAACAGCGGCAAAAGGACCACAATTAACCGCAGACCATCGCAGAGCCAGGTTAACATTTGCGCAAGAACATGTAAACTGGTTACAGGCCGATTGGGCTAATGTTATGTTTAGCGACGAGTCCAGATTTTGTCTTTACGGCAGTGACAGACGAATGCATGTGTACACACGGCCAGGTGAACGTTATGCGCAGTGTAACATTGTTCCGACTGTTATGTTTGGTGGAGGCTCTGTTATGGTGTGGGGTGGTATCACTTTAGAGGCTCGTACGGAGTTGGTGGTCATAATAAGAGGAAGCATCACGGCAGCGTCTTATATTGCAAACATTTTAGAACCATCCGTAATGCCCTTTGCTCCTTTTGGAGGAAACGATTTCCTGTTTATGCATGACAATGCAAAACCACACAGTGCCCGAATTGTACAACAGCATCTTGACCTAGTGGGTATCAACACAATGCAATGGCCAGCCAGGAGTCCCGATCTTAATCCGATCGAACACCTATGGGACGCGAAGGGCAGACGCCTTAGAGCACTTCCTCGGCGTCCAAGCAATCAACAAGAGCTTGGACAAAGATTGCAGGAAATTTGGGAAGATATTAACCAGGATGAAATTGGATCATTAATTAACAGTATGAGCCGTCGCTGTCAGGCAGTTATTCGAGCAAGAGGAGGAAACACTAGATATTAAGTCTTATAATCACATGTTAACTTTTTTCTCCTTTTTATTTATGGCATTATTTTAGTCATTAATGAAAGAAAATGTGTTGAAAATCATTATTATAGTTCAGTTGGTTTTGTTGTTATTTTTTTTGTTTTTAAACATCAAAACTTTATTTTTAAATTAAAAAAATTAATGTGATGCGTTAATTTCTTTCGCAAGTGTATATCTGATTCCCAAAGTCCATAATTTTGAACACGCTGGAATCCTGAAAATAAAAGAAATGTTTCGGAGCAGTTTATTTTTTCTGAAGGTCATCAAATTTATCATCGTACAAGTGGTGTAGACGGGATCAAATTACACGACGAAATAAGAGCGAGCGCGTTTGTGTGTGTGTGTGTGTGTGTAGACGCAATCGGAGCAGTTTTCTCTAGAATACTTCTACGCTTACTCTATTCATTAGTAGATGGACTCACTTCCCGACCACAGTCTCTCCTTTTCTATCCTCGAAAACTCGGAATCCAGTTCTCCCATAAGCATTGTCTACCCTTGGTTCTGCTCAATAATTGATACTTAAAATGTATTGTGTATTAATTATTCATTGAAAGCAATTAAACAATTACCGCAAACACGTTTTTAATTACAAAATTAGTAAATGTAATGGTTTACTTACATTAAATAACAATATAAAGCCACTGATTTCAAAGAGCTGGATTTTAATACAGGCAACCAAGTATACACTTCCATAATCAAACCGTATTTGGCACATGTTCGTTTTACTTATGGAATAATTATTACATCACAAACAGATACTTATTGCGCACATTATTTTAAATCCTTAGTACATAAATAATTTCTTATAATTTTAGTTTTTGAAAGGTATCTTAACTTAATTATAAATAAATTTTAAAAACCCTTGATACAGTTATTGTTTTTCTTATTAAATAATGTTTAAAATGTATTATTGTGTATAAATTATTATTATAAATCAATTAAAAAATTACCACAGACACGTTTTTAGTTATAAAATGAGTAAATGAAATATTTTACTTACATTGAATAACAATATAAGTCCACTGGTTTCAAAGAGCTTGGTTTTAATATAGGCAACCAAGTATGCACATCCATAATCAAAATCAGCACATTCCGTATTACTTATGGAATAATGATTATAATATCACAAAAAGATACTTATTGCGCACATTGTTTTAAATCCTTGGAACATAAATAATATATATATATATTTTTTAAGAGTATCTTAACTTAAATATGAACAGATTAAAAAAACCCTTTTTATAAATATTGTTTTCTCATTAACTGATATTTAAAATGTATAATGTATAAGTTAATCATTTGAATCAATTAAACAATTACCACAGACACATTTTTTAATATAAAATAAGTAAATTAATTAGTTTACTTAGATTAAATAACATTATAAGGCGACTGGTATCAAAGAATTGGGTTTTAATATAGGCAATCAGGTATACACATTCATAATCAAACCATATTTAGCACATATTCGTATTACATATGAAATAATTATTATAACATTACAAACAGATACTTATTGCGCAAATTGTTTTGAATCCTGAGCACGTAAATAATTTATTATTTAAAGTTTGGATAAATTTATGCGTCTCAAAAAATAGTTTTCATATAGGCAAGCAAACATTCAAATTCATAACTAATTTATAATTATTTACCGAACAATTATTAAATTATTACGATAAATTGTCTAAATAGCTTAAACATAGTTTAAAATTGTCGTATTTATTTTATTGGTTTTAGTACGTATACCTTTACATAGAAATATTATTGTTTTTTATGTTATTTATAATTTATATTAATTTTTATTAGTATAGGTGAAACGTGTAATAATTAAATACCATGCTATATTTTTATTTATGCATCTGTAAAGTAGTTGTAACAATTGTATTTATATGAGAAAGTGCTAAATAAAGTTATTATTATTATTATTACCTTTGTTCCATTACAAATTATCAAATTGTTTCGAATAATGAATAATTAATATAATTGTAATATTAAAGATACTTATTCCGCACATTATTTTAAGTCCTAAGTACGTAAATAATTTATTATTTAGAGTTTGGTTCGATTTCTAGCCCACTGGTTTTTAAGAATAGTGTTTTAAAATAGGCAACCAAGTATTCTTATTCTCGTTAAGCAGTATTTTACTTTTTTCCGTATTATTTAGCAAACAATTAACAAAATATTACAAGAAATTACCAAAATAATCTACAAATAGTTTAAAATCAACAAATTTAAAGGATTGTTAATTTTATTACATTTGCCTTTGTTCCATCACAGTAGATGAAACTATTGTGAATATGCGCAGTAATAATTAACATATGTAAGTGCATTTTATTTATAAATGTTATGACTATTTCAACACTCATCGTTAGATCATCAAGAGAATAAAAAGGTATCATTTAGTGTCCATCATTATTTAATTTAAAAAACATTTGATTTAATAGCTATTGTAATTGTGTACAATTGTGATTTGTATCGTAATGGAACAAAGAATGTGTCATTTTGTTTTTGTCACAGCTGTCATTCGAGCACGTTCGTTTGTCAAAAGTGTTGAATCATAACAATAATTCCATTGCACTGTTTTTGTGTGTGATTGGAAGAAATTTTATAGAAGAAAGAATGGTAAGTACGAATTTTAACTAAATAAATACTGTGCAACGTTTGTAATGTGGAAATTATTCTTTTTGTGATGGATTTTGTCGGTGCTGAATGAATTCTCTTTGTGGTGGTTGAATTCGAAATTGTTCTTGTTTTTCTTTTTGTTCTATTAATAGACATTGAAGTTTTTAGTCGTTGTAAAACTGACTACTATTTTAAAATAAAAGAACTGGGTTGGGAGTCTTTCACTTTATTATTGAACACGGCAAGATGTTTCGTCAGACAGATAAATAATAATGTATACTATTGTCTATAAATAAGGCAGCTTTGTGTTTTATTGTGATAGGCATTGAAGTCCTTAGTGGAGTCGTAAAATTGTCTACTGTTTTAAAATAAAACAACTGGGTTGGGAGGGTTTCACTTTATTGTTAATGTTGCGATTTAGTATGGGTAAAATTCAAGGTTTTTGGTAGTCACTAGTTCCAGCACCATTCATGTTCTGATTATGGGACAATATTACATGATACATCAAAATAATTCTAAAACTTGGGGGATTTTAATGTCACCAATTGAAAACGATTAAGTTATTTAGTTTTTTTTTGTAAGAGTCCTGAAAATAGCTATTTTTGAGTCATTTATTTACTCCTTTTTAGGCAACAAAAAGTTGTACTATGTAAAATTCGAAGGTGTCTGTACATTCTGCATTCAATTATCTCAACTTTCATTAAAAAAATGTCCATGATATATTACGTTTACCTTTTTATGCTGTAAATAGAAATATAGGTCTATCTCACTCTAGCAAATGGCTTCATTAAACCACAACCTTAACCACTGCAACATGTTTTTCAGGCAGATAAATAATAATTTCTACTATTGTCTATAAACAAGGTAGTTTTTTGTTTTATTGTAATGTGCCAACTCGATTGTATTGTTTTTTTTTTAATTTTTATGTGGTTTTTTCTTTACATTGAATATGTTGTTGTTTTGATATAAAACTTATAAAATTGTGATAATTTCCTATTTCAAAATGTTTAGAATACTATGTGATGAAATGTAAAATCAAGCTGAGTTGGCTGTGAATCGACAAAAATTGTTAGTTTTACATCAATCTATTTAGTCACAAGATTGATATAAAACTAACCATTTTTGTCGAAGTAAGTAATTTGTGTAAAGGCTGGTTCACAATCAAAACAGAAACAAGAACTAGTAGAGAAACAAGACCGAAAAGCAGGTTAAATCATTGAGTTTTACATGGTAACATGGGCACCTTCCCGTTTTAGGGCCAGAGAACGAGAAGGCCCTCGAGTGTTCATGTTAACATGGACATGCTATGATTCAACTTGCTTCCCCTTCCAGTTTCAGTTATCGTTTCCGTTTTTATTGTAAACCGGCCTTAAATCATACCCAACTCTGTTTCTACTTATTTTGTTACCCACACGTTATTTCAAAGTAGGCCATATTTTACTAATAAATTGATTTACCTGTCCTAATTTTATCCACATGGATTTTATTTTATAATTCTATGTGCAATTCTGAAAATTAGATACGATTGAGTTAAAACAATCCTAATACACAAATTTTACATAACGGCAGTTTCAGTTTGGATTCAATGTATTTCCGGAGCTTCCTCGCCCATTCAACGTCAACTACAAATGCTATTCAGTGGCAATGTTGCCCGGCAACGAACGTCAAGATGTCGAAAAGGGAGGCAAAAGTAAGTTAATCAAAAAAGTTTGCAATAATGTAATATTGATTGGTGTCAAAAAAGGTTGCAGATTTACATATAGCATTTTCGGCATACACAGAATCGGTGTGCACCAAACGCATGCCTTTATTCTAGTGCCTTTGTTTTCAAACAGCGTTATTTTGTCCACCAAAATAACTGCACTGAAAATGGAGCACTCGCTCCATGGGTCGGTGTCGCTTCTATTCTATTCTGTTTAAAGTGAGTGGTCTATTTAGCGGTCCTCCACAGCTCACCTTCCAAGTCCATCTTCTTGATGAAGCCAAAGATCTTGTCAGGTGTGATCTTTTACAGGTCCATCAGGTTTAGCTTTGACGTGCTAAATACTGAGGTCCTGAGTCGATCTTCAGATGGGCAGGCACATAAGACGTGCTCTGCCGTTTCTTTCTCCTCTAGGCAAAGGCGAAACTCTGTGGTTTGTTAAAGTGATGCCTTACATCACCTTAACAAACTAGGACTGAGCGATGTCGCTTACTTGCCCTCAATCAGCTCGAATGCACATTTTCACACAGATAGTTCGGAAGCAGAAAACGCAAAACATCGGCGAGTGCAGCACTAGGTCAGTAAGCAGAAAACGCTAATTGTAAAACCTAAACCAGACGTCTTCAAACTTTTTTCTTTGCGGTCCACTTACAATTCAACATAATCAAGTAAGCTAAGATCTCATTGAATTTTGTGGGACTTAGATATCTGTTGATTTGAAAAACAAATTAATTTTCTTTAAATCAAGTAAAACTTTATTAAATTTAAAATTCATTAAAATTTAATACTTACGTATTTATTTAAGTGTGTAATTATATTGTAACGAATGTCTTCCACTCCCAAATAAGCATGAAGCAAATATTTCGAGTTTAGAAAAGCCTAATTTGGATTAGTCGCGAAGTAGAGCGAAGCGGCCAATCCAAATTTTCAGACTTTTCTAAACTCGAAATATTTACTTCATGCGCCAGGCGTATTAAACACTGATTTAGTGTGGAGTTTTAGAAACGCTTTATTCATCTTAACAATAACACAAACATTCTTAACAATTTAAATATTTTTTTTTCGTTGGTGATTATGTATAGCTCAAATTCTTCATATTCGAGAAATTTCTTCAAATATGGCAACATGGATGAGGGTCTATGTTTAATGCATTGAATGGAATTAAGAAATTTGTTCATTGTTTCAGAAATCAAATAAAGGGTGTTCAAAAACTAGTACATTTGAAGTAAGTAAATGACAACCATTTGACAGTTATGCTGGGTTTACAAGATGTTTAACGCTTAAGCAATTTTAAGGTTTAGCTTTTAAGCGGAGTAGAACGTACGCGTTCTAATGAAAGCGTTCATATGATCTTTAAGGATTTTAAAAATTAACGTTTAGTGTTTTTCAAATAGCGATTCCGTAGTATGGCCAAACCACTGCCTCAAATTTTTTAGCCACGAATTTCTCCTTAGGCCGACATTACTCTTCTCTTGGATTTTTCCTAAAATTCTGAAATATTCATTTTCATATTTCCTTAAACGTTAAACACTGAGCGATAATCACTAAACAGTAAATGTTAAACATCTTATAAACCTGTCATTACTGTCAAGGCCGTAGCCAAAAAAAAAATTAGAGGGGGTTATAAACTTTTCAGGGGGGTTTTAATGGTAAAAATATTGTTTTTGCTCTTACAACCGCTTTTACATAAAAAAATTACCGTTTTGAATATTTGGGGAGGGGGGGAGGTGTGAACCCCATATCTTCCCCCTGGCTTCGGCCTTGATTACTGTGTAACAAAATGATTCTTACACAGTAACTGTCAAATGGTTGTCATTTTGATTTCAATGACATATGTTTGAGTTATTGTGTAACAAAAATATGTTTCGAGTGTTATTGTCAACTTCAATCTTTGCTGTTTTTCAACAGACATCCTGTATATTCTATTTTATATGATTTTAATGTAATTTCTGTATAAAAATCTAAACGAATATTATTATTCTTTGTTATTATTTTCGCAGTTATTATGCCACCGTCCGCTTTAGAACAGTTGACAAGGTTAAATATAAATTATCCGATGCTCTTCAAATTGACGAATAAAAAGACGTCAAGGATAACACATTGCGGTGTACTGGAATTCATAGCAGATGAAGGAAAAGTGTATTTACCATTATGGGTAAGTTTTTTAATAAAATGTTATTGTAGGGATTTTATTTTAATTGATTATCATTATTTTTTGTTGCTTGGAGTTTTTTATATAGTGCAAATTAATGATAATAAAGGATATATTTCTTATAAATTTACTTATTAAAATGTATACAACTTTAAAAATTACAATTCCTTCGCCCAGGGGCGGCCCTAGCAAAATTCTTAGGTGGTGCGAGATCTCATGGTGGCGCCCTGCCCCCTCCTCCCTCGTTTTCTGTTTTCGGCGCCCCAAATTTGTAGGTGGTGCGAGATCTCTTGGTGGCGCCCCCCCGCGTTTCGTTTTGCATTTTCGGCGCCCGGTTCGCCCTTGTATAAATAAGTGAAACAAACCGAGTGTTATTTTTGATTTATCCTTTATTATTATTATTATTAGTTCAAAATGTTTCACCAAGTGATAAGTGAGACAATTATTCAAGAAATTGTGTGATTTGCAAATTTTTTGCTTGGAGATTTCTATATAATATGAATTGTTCAGTTTTATTCAATAAAAAAGCGTACACTTATTGTTTTACATTGTAAATGTGTATTATAATTCAAATAGTTACTATAGTAAATGTTTCAAATTTGATAACCGTTTGACGTCATTGGATCATATACATATCACGTATGTAGGTTCTATACAATCGTATCTCCCTTTGGTTTCCATTCTGTAACCCCACAGCGGCCCATGTACCCACTGACGTCATATGTTACTACCGTGCAATCGTTTAAATTATGATTTAGAATAGGCAGTATTTTTTTTGTGAGGTTGCCCAGAAAGCTAATTGAATGATGGAATAAATTTGAGGTTATGGTAAGCCGTTAGCACATAAACGGTCAATAGTGCCAATCTAATTTAAAATTCAAAGCCATCATGTTTTAAATGATCGCACGGTGTATTCAGTTCACAAATGTATTATGACGATGACAGTAAACATCTACAAGTTTACTGTAATTGGATGCATGACGTGTCATATATGGCCGGTTTCTCCAATGTTACTTAAGTCCTAGTCGTGTCTCAAACCGTGTCTTAGGTCATAACCGTGTCGTAAAGTGTTGCACCAACTGATTTACGTCCAAAAATCGCTTAAGTCATACTCAAGTCCTAAGTCACCGTTTGCCAGGACTTAGGACACGGATTCTTACCTAAAAATTCTGACAACGGTAAAATCCTTCTCTTTTGTTGTCTACGATATGTTTATATTTGTCTACAAGAGAAGATAGAAGACGTTTTTCTTCTGCGTATAGTTTGCACTGCATTTTTCATTTTTAACAGTAGCTTTGCGAAATATACAACATATCTATTGTGGCAGAATATGGAAGACAAATTATAAACAATAAATTCTTTTCTTTATAAATGGCATACATTTTTCCACGAATCAGGTAGGAGACATTTAAAATAAAAATTTCCGCCCTATCAACGCCCAATAGAGTTTGTGTAAATTGCTACGTTGCCACTTTTTCGCACAACTAAGAATAACTTACATAGGCCATTATTGGTGCAACGCATTTCAATTATAAGCCCAATATAAAGTTAGGGCCTGCTTACATAAGCAACTTCCTGTTGGAGAAATCGGCCATTAATACCTCATAATTTTTCTTTTGCGTAATTAATGGTCCTGGTGACCGTTAAAGCAATGAAAATCAAATTTTTATCATAATTATTTCTATAGAAAATCGGATCCAGAGAAAAAAATAAGTTATAATGTATCCAGTACCTTACATACGATACATTTATTATGGTATTATTTTGATCTGTGCTTGTACCGATTGACGTCACGACCCTCCCCTTACTTCTTCAGCGAAAACGTCAAATTGTGTCATACCTAGACACATAGTATATGTGTATCATCTAATTACATTGACCTTTTGATAGTTTTTAAAAAAAAAGCCAGAATCACATTAGCAAAATACTGTCGAAATCGGGTTTAGTAGTTGTACACTTTTTTATTGAATAGAACGCTACTGGATTTATACATCATATGTTGTTGTTGTTTATCATAATTAAATAATCACACGTATGTGTGTAATTTCATTTTTTAGATGATGAATAATCTTATTTTGGAAGAAGGCGATGGCCTCCAAATCGAATCCGTCGCTTTGCCGGTAGGCTCCTTCTCAAAATTCCAGCCGCTCTCGCCCGATTTCTTAGACATAACCAATCCCAAAGCGGTCTTAGAAAATTGCTTGCGGACGTTCGCCTGTCTCACGACCGGTGACGTCATCGCGGTCAACTATAATCAGAAAGCTTACGAGCTGTGCGTTCTCGAAACAAAACCCGACAATGCTATAAGCATCATCGAATGCGACATGAACGTAAGTGAAAAGTAAACATCAATATACAATGATATTAAAATTGTTAAGTAATACAAAATGTGGTTTGTTCGTGGTACAATTGGAGCCAACTGAAAGTGCATAACTCTTATGGGCTCAATCTCCCTATTTTTTTTATAGATATCTTCAGATTTTTGTCTAATGACCCCTATATGGGTACGTTGTCGTTGACGACGTTTTTCTTTTATTTTATGGCTCTGTTAATTTCCCAGCTCAACTTCCGAGAAGGCTTGGAAATTAACAGAGCCATAAAATTAAAGAAAAACGTCAACGACAACGAAGACATCTGTACATCCCCGATCACGAACGCTCTTATTGCCTGACCCTCCCCCTTTTTGTAAATCTGTATATATTTACTGTAAAACATTTTTTTGTACATTCCTTGAAAATGGCTAATAGCCGAAACTAGTCGGAATAAAGAAGTAAAATTAGTGAAACATACGAAGTGATTTTATTTTAAATTTAATTTAATTAAAAGTTTTTATTAATTAAATTTACAATAGAAAGTCTTTTATCTTCTGCAGCTCCTCCTGCGTCCTCTAATATTAATCTTGTTTTCCTCGAAAACAAAAAAAACCACATGAAATTAAAACGGCCAGTGGGACTATTCACAGCACCGATGCAATTTCTCATTGGTGACAAGTTGCACTAAAATAATGTCATTTTACTCCGAACGGTTGCGTAAATTCTTCCCTAAATTTCAGTGCAACTTCTTACCGATGACAAATTGCATCTGTACTGTGAATACGGGGCCCAGAGCGCCGTTCATCAGTTACCAGCATACATCACAAAATCCAAAACATGTTGATTATTAAAAATTCTGATGAACGGGCTCAATATCAAATCCCTAGTATTTTTTTATATTGATATCAAAATACAAATTTTTCCTAAATTCTTTAAATCGCTGATTCTTTTTAAATAGGTTGAATTTGCACCACCAGTGGGTTACAAAGAACCCCAAATGGTAAAACGTGACGAAGAAGAAATGGCTGTAGATCCAGCCGATTTGATGCCAGAACCGTCCGGTTTTGTGGCCTTCAGAGGTGCGGGAAATAGATTGGATGGGAAACGCCGTAAAGATTCGACTTCGACCGATGCAGCTCCTTCGAAACCGGTGTACGTTCGTGGTATTCCCGATTATGAGTACACACCGGGTTTCTTAAGGTTCATCAGAAAAGTCGAGAAGGCTGGGTCGAGTAAGGAGAGTAAAGAGGATTTGGATGATTTTAAGGCTTTCAGTGGGAACGGGTTTAGTTTGGTAAAGCGCGGCTGATTTTCGTAAGTTTTTGGCATCGTGTAAATAAGGATTGTTTATAATTTAATTGTATTTATAATAAATAAAATTTAAAGTTTTTTTCTAATATCAACTGAAGTGTTTTGAATTAAACACCTATTTAACAATTATTGGCCTCTGCAGAAAGTTAGATAATAATAATAATCTTTATTGTCCAAACTTCAAATTTATTGTTTAAGGATTTGTATCCTTGGTTCAAGTCATGTTTTGTTTTTACGGATCCTTTATAAGGGTATTTGTGATTTAAATCATATTAGCTGATCGTATCCTGTATTTGAGAATTCGTCCTAGCTCTGGTAAATTTAAAAAAAGGAAATGATCTGTATGAAACAAACGAAATCTTAAAATCATTTATTAAATTATTAGAGGCACTTATTAATCATTCTTATTAAAAATTTGGCACACCATAAAATACTCAACTCTGCATGTATAAAACGATAAATAAATAACAATGATAAAATATTAATCAAATGCAATTAAGTACGGAATCCAACACGAGACCTGACCCCACTCAATCCTCCTCCACCTCCTCCTCTTCGATACTCGGCGCTTGATTGGTAAACGGATCAATATTAAAATCAGGCTTCCTGATAATCCCGTACTCCTCCGCCATCTTCAAACAATCCTCCGCGGCCTCCCTGATTCTACTCTTCTCATCCCCATCCAACTTGGTAATCGCCATTAAGACTTCCATAATGGTAGTCGCTATGACTTTCGTCGCGACTTCTTTCGAAGCGTGCATCAAATTTTGCACGACAGAAACCCCTCGTAATTGCACAGCGTTATCAGTATGGGAGAGGATGTATTTTAAAGCCTCTTGCCATGATTGTGACTCGAATACTTTTTCGCAGCATTTGTTGCTCGAGCTGGTTAGGATGGCCATCGCGCCTGAAGCGGCTACGCAAGTCTCCAGATCCTCATCCAAACAGTGCGCGACTAAAAACTTCATTTTATCGTTTTGCCCTTCGTAGATTGCCACAACATCCTCTGACATTGCTAGATTGTTGACGCACTGCGTTGCCGCTCTGCTCAAATGGACGTGATCCTCGAACATATAATGGTCTATCTTTGATAACCCGCCTTCCTTCAAAATCCGCTTCCTCGCCGTTTCGTTCATTTGCGCGATGTTGCACAGCGCCATCAGCGCTTCGAAATTTTCCAACGCGGAGCAATCGATGTGCAACAACGCGATCAGCGGCCTGACCACCTCCAGCGACCTCTGTCCTGGAAACGCCACTTCCGGATTCATCGTGATCGCGATTCTAGCCAGCGCTTGCGCTGCATGCCGTTTCCCTTTATCCGTTCCGTTCAGCGCTAACGGAATCAAAACTTTCGATCCGCCTTGTTGGACGACGATACCACGATTATCCTGCTCTGAGCATAAAGCGTTAAACACCCTAGATATAAGTTCTTTTGAATTGGGCGATTCTGTTTTTGATAGAACTACCAGTGCGGCTGTGACGCCGACGCTGCCGAGGATTAGAATGCGTTTTTTGACGAAGTCGGGGTCGTCGAGTTCGTGCTCTTCGGGGATGTGGTGCTTAGCGAATTTTGCGAGTTCCACCATTTCGGGGACCATTTCCTGTTTTTCGTACATGTTGCAGAGGTTGACTAAAGTAGTGACGACGCCGTAAAGTACGGACTGATCGCCGGTTTTTGCCAATTCGATTAAGGCCAGTAAAGCCGGTTTGTCTTCAACCAATTTTTCTTTAACCTAGAATTATTAAACAATATTTTTTAGAGAATTAAGAAATAATACAAAATAAAGGATAATGGACAATGTGACCTAAAAAATTCTACTTGTGGACCACAGAACTATAATTTTTTGTCAATGTGACCCCCGAGCATTCACTACCCTCTGTCCCCAAATTTTCTATTTTGACTAAACAAATTACAATACAGGGTGTCCAAAAATGAATATCGGAATTTTAAGGAGCTGTAACTTGGCGCCCATGCATTGGAGACGCTGTGTGATATAGTGGCATATTGAGGATATCTATTTCTATATGATTATCTATATCATTTCAAGTTTAAGTTGGCACTACACAAATTCAAGTTGGGAATAATCAAAATCAAGAATGTGATTAGTGACAACTTAATTTTGATTAATGCCAACTCGAATTTGTTTAGTACCAACTTAAACTTGAAATGGTATAGTTTTATTTCGTTGCCAGTATATTATCCCATGTGAAGTCACATTACTTTGGATATTGTGACAGCCACTTGTGTTACAGACAATGTGGGAATCATACCAATATAATAGTTTTTACATATGAGTCGCCTAGATGCAAAACCAGCCATAAGTGTTTTAACAAACTTATGACAAAATGACAAAAACTGATTTTTGCAAGAAATTATGTAAAACTAAGTAAAAAGTTGCCAGATTTTGCAACTGAGAACATGTGTCTGCTTTTGTAACCAAGAAATTAAGCAAGTTATGAATTCAACAGGATTTTTCAAACTTAATTTTTAAAGGTTGACTTGGGATTTGTAGGTCAATTTATTTTTAAAATTGTAGCCTGAGGCGAATAGAATCCAGGGATACCATAACATCAAAATCAAAAAATATGTGTATGGCTGGTTTTGACTCTGAGCAATTCAAATGTATCTACCCTTAAATACACTGGTACCTTAAAAAAAAGTCTAAGAGTACTCCTAGCTCACTTTCCTGGGTCCCATGAAATAGACAGTGAAGACTTACCTACCCTCGGCTTTGAGGTAGAAGAATGCCCTACCAGAGAAAGCAAAAAAAACTGGCAAAAAAGAACTTCACTCCAAGCATAATACCATGGGCGATCAACGGTTTTAAGCCGTTCAAATCCGCGGGTGCATATGTCATCACTTGAGCCCTCTTGCAAAAGGAAAGGGAGAAATTATTACCTTGTCTCACTCAAAATATTTAAAGCCAGCTACACTCTTAGGTCTCTAAGCAATAGAGGAAGGTGACATGGGTGTTTATACCGAAGGCTGATAAACGCCAAACTGACGAACCTAAGTCATATCGCCCCATAAGCCTCACCTCTTTTCTCCTAAAATCAATATTACAAATATCAGGGGAATAGTACTCCAGTCGTTTCCCCTTCACAAACACCAAATTGCCTATCAAGCGGGCAAATCAACAACAAATGCCCTTCACACACTAATAGGTGTAATAGAGAAGAGCATCGTAAGCAGAGAAGTAGCTCTATGTGCATTCTTGGATATTGAAGGTGCGTTTGATAACACCTCCTATGAATCTATAGGTACGGCCACCAAAGCAAGGGTTGATGCCTCCACATTCACATGGATCCAAGCTATGCTCAAAGGTCGTAGGATCACACTGTCCATTGGCGATGAGTCGGCAACTGTGTTCGCAGTAAAGGTTGTCGATGAACTAATATCGGTGTTATCCAGCGATGGATTTGACCTACAAGGCTATGCTGATAACATCACCATCATAGTAAGGGGAAAGCATGAAGACACGGTATCTAACTGCATGCAGATATGGAAAATTACATGGTGCTTGCAGAAGGGGCTCACCATCAACCCCAACAAGACTGCAATTGTCTTATTTACAGAAAATTAAACCTCAAGACACCAACCATGAATTGGACACGCATTGGGTTAAACTGGAAAACCCATGTAGACAACATCACCGCCAAAGCAGTAATGACAACATGGTCTTGCCGTAGACTATTTGACAGAAGATGGGGTTTACACCTCAAGATGATGTATTGGCTTTTCATAATGGTGTTAAGACCAATAATCACATATGGCTCCGTCGTCTGGTGGATAAAGACAACGGAATGCACATGGGCATGACCTGCCATACTGAAGCATTAGAGGTTATGCTTACACCTCTGCATCTGTACGTGAAAAGAAAAGCAGTATTAGACACACTAAGAATAATCCACTCAGATACTTCAAAATATGAAAATTTCAACGGGCACATAAAAATCCTCAACACTGTGTGCAACAGAGCGATATACATGACCAAAAACTACAAGTCAACTGGCTAACACTTTAAAGCTTGATAAATTGGTACATATTAACCCTCAACTTATGGTAGACTACACAAGAGGTTTAAACATTGAGGGCCTCAAGTAGGTCAGGGATAATTACAAAAGATCTTTCAGGTCGGGGTAATTTCGAAAGGCCCAGAAGCCATACGACCCACCGACCCCATAACATAACATAACTCTAAAATAAATCGCTTGGTTGACGTTGCTGTGGAATAGGAGTTGAAGTATTTTGGTCGAAGGTATGAAATCAGAAATCAATATCATGGAGTCGGTGTGACTCCAGTGCGTTTTTAATATAATTATTTAGATGTAATTGTAGTCAAAATATTTTTTTTTCCTTCTAACCAATTTTCACTTACAGAAAAACCAAATTACTTAAAAATTAAAAGGACTGGACTATGGTTTTATAATACACCCGGGGTCAAAGCAGTCATCGAATAATTCATGTACTGACTCCACAGCCCCTGGTCGACAGTCTTTACATAAAATCACTCTTTCTGCAGTCTTTATTCATTTTTAACAGTATATCATTTGGTTGACCATGTCTTGTTAGAAAGGGGCTACAATAAAATATGCTTATATAGTTATAGTCAAGATGCATTAAAGGCAATAAAATCACCTACATATAATTCTAAATCTGTCTGAAATTACCAACAACCTTGCCAAAGAACGCTCCAACACTCCATTTTTTGGACCAGAACCCTACAGTGAAATAACTAAAGTCTGCATCAAGGGAATGATCCAGGAGTGGGAAAATGCTGCCAAAAGTGCTCACCTAAGAAACATCTGGCCTGCGGCAGGGGAAAAGGTTTATCGCCTTCTCTGTCGTAAGGGCCAACCAGTTTCTCAGGTTAAGCAAGAGCAACCTAAGGCTCCTCAGACCAAGAATAGTATAGAATGCTATGGTGGGGATAGGCGTTTGTCTCCTCAATAACCTCCAAAATTCAAGTGTGATGCATGACCTCAGCATTGTCAACCATTGAAAAATTTGCTGTGTGCCACCTCTTTTAGTAAGAGATAGACATATTAACAAGGCCACAATTCTTTTTTTACTCATGCAAAGCAAAAGAATCAAGTGATTCCATATTTATGGAAGAAGGAATTGAATGGTATTGTAAGTACATTCGGACAATGATGATAAAAAAAAACCCTTCGTGGCTTACAGCAAAAATTTGCAGATTGTGGCCCAAGACAAGTCAAATTTAGTGAAGACAAACGGTTGGACACCCCTGATCTAGACCATTGAAGATTATAGTGAAGCATGAAAGAAATTAAAAAGGAAGAAAAAATCCTATTTATTTTTTGTTACATACATTGGCTACATTGTATGTAACAAAAAACAATGGCATACATACAATGGCTACAGGCTCACAACCCATCTAACTTTATGTTTTGGTATTAAATATTTGTTACAATCAAAACACATGGAATCCGGGAAGAATATTTTTTGTTTGAAAAGTTACTTGCCCTGGGGAAAGCTCGAACTTGTACCTCCACGGTGAATGATTAGACCAGCCCATGTCTTAACCGCTCGGCCACCACGACTTTAAAAACTGATATAAAAATGTAAAACCTCACTGCATAACTTAACTTACTTCGGCATCTAATGTTAGATAACTCAATCCTTCTGCTGACCATTTTCTAATATCCTGATCTTTTCCAGGATGCAGTAAAAATCGTCGACAGGCTTCCGCTAGTTTCAAGTTAGAGCCATCAGCAAATGGTTTAATGGAAGCATCATTGCCTCCAGAGCTGCCCAATTTACATAACCCCACCAAAGCCCTGACTCTGATGTTATCGTTTTTGCAAACGTATAATTTCTTTAGAATATCCACGCCTTGACTGATAATTGCTTTCGCCTTGTCTTTTTTGCTAGCTGCGGCGATGATGCATTCACATGCAACTTTTTGTTGAAGGACATCTTCAGTGTTAGCCATGACAAGAATCATTTCCATTATACCTACAAAAGGGGAAAATGTTCGTTAATGGGTCAGCGATTGTTTCGTATTTTTATAAATTATGGAAATATGTTATTACGAGCCCCATCGTTACTTGGCACAGTTTTAAAAAATTCACTTACCAGAACTACAACGCTTCAAATGCAAAAATATTATGATATACTTGTAACATTAAAAATAAATTCACTAACTAGAACTACAACGCTTCAAATGTGAAAATATTTTGATATATTTGTAACATTTAGGTCCGCTATATACAGGGGGTTTTTCTTCTAAGTACACATACCTCAGTATGTTGTATATGCTGCAAATTTTCATAATTGTCGTATTTGAAAAAAGTTCAGATTGAAGCTTTAAACGAGTGTTTTCCACTCCCAGACTAAGCATGAAGTAAAATTTCGAGTTTAGAAAAGCCTAAAAATTTGGTTTGGTCGCGGAGCGAAGCGGAGCGGCCAAACCAAATTTTCAGGCTTTTCTAAACTCGAAATTTTACTTCATGCGCCACCGGTATTAAACTCTGAAGTATTTTGAAGTTCAAAATACACATCCTTAGCATTCTGCTTCAGTAGCATATTTTGAAATCCACTTGAAATCAGTGTTTTATACCGGTGGCGCATGAAGTAAAATTTCGAGTTTAGAAAAGCCTGAAAATTTGGTTTGGTCGCTCTGCTTCGCTACGCAACCAAACAAAATTTTCAGGCTTTTCTGAACTCGGAATTTTACTTCATGCTTAGTCTGGGAGTGGAAAACACTCGTTTAAAGCTTCAATATGAACTTTTTTCAAATACGACAAATATTTGAAAATTTACAGCGTATACAGTATATTGGGGTATGTATACTTAGGAAGAAAAACTCCCTGTATATAGTGGACCTAAATATTACAAATATGTCAAAATATTTTCTTATTTTAAACGTTATTTTTAAAAACTGTGCCAACTAACATGGGACAGGGCTCGTATTTGTTTCATTCATTGTTTTTATGTGACTAATAAATTCACAAAACTTTCATCTGTGACTCTTTTTGGAGTATTGCATTATTAACCATATTCCTTAAATTATATGTTGAAGAATAAAAGTGAAGACATTCTAGGCTACTCCTTACACGAAATGTTAAATTTAACGGTTATGTTATTTCTTAACATCACAGTCTAAGCGGGTTTAGTACTTGATATTTATACTTAGATTGTGAAGGTAATTAATAATGTATACGTTAAATTTAACATTTCACATACGGAATCGGGGGGATTATAAAACATACGACTAATACTAACCAGTGACGACTCGCAGCCTAACTTTAGGGTCGGCCACAGCGCCAAGGAACACAAAATTTGAGGTTGGGATCGCGCTTTATAAATACAAGGAATTGCACATCAAAGTCACCTTTCAATAATGGATACATATATGAGCTGCGAGCCACCGCTGATACTAACCTTCTTTTCCTACGATTGCGTTACCGACATCTAGCGGCCCTCTCAACAACGCAGTTATTGCCACGACCAGCCTGACCTTGCTCTCAATATCCGGCGACATCAGCTTCTCCTTCATAAAAACCTCGATCCTCACCATAAACTTCTCCCTCGCTTCATCGTAATACATATTCTCGTAAACCCTCGATAGACAAACAGCCGCCACAGTCCTCGTCGAAGACGTAATACTCATACTCGACTCATACTTGTACTCCTCCAATTCACTAGCGACCTCCATCAACTTCTCAACACCGCCAATTTCCACCAACCTCTCGGCCCACTCCAAATGGGTATAATGAATGTTACGCATGATTAATTCGATAATCGAATCTCTAGCCAAGCCGCTGATCATTCGATTGTTTATAGCACAGACTAAACAAGTTAAAAGAGTGTCGATTTCGTTTTTGTATTTCGAGCAGATTTCTTTAACGGGTTTCGTGTCGGGTTTGTTTTCCATCCCGGAAAAACTGTTCAAAATAACTTGCATGCAATACTGCGCCGAATTCACCTGCTTATCGTAATCCGAATCCAATATCTCCAAAAACCATGGTATTCCCATCTCTTGCAGCACTTTCATAGTCTTCTCGGGTGATTTCTTGCAAAACTCCGCTACGATTCTAATACAACTAACGAAGATATCCCTGGTTTTTTCGACTTTTAACAAACGTTTGATTTTCGAAACGACACCGGTACTCATCATTATTTCCACGCCGGCTTTCTCGCGGGATAAAACGTGCAGGTTGTTGAAAGCCGTTTCACGTTTTTCTTTGTCGGCCGTCACGTCGAAGGCAATTTTCGTCATACTCTCGACTTTGGTGGTGATCTGGGCGTTTTGGCGTAAACGCTCCTGGGTGATGGTGAATAGGCGTTCGAGGATCGGCTGGATTTGTTTGTTTGTGGGTTCGACTTTCAAGACTTCTCTCGCATCTCTGTAGGCTTCCTCATAGCTAAAGCAATAAATAAAATTATTGCCATAATACTAACTCGCCGACTCATTACAAAAGGCAAAAGGATAAGCAGAAAAGCAGGTGTTCTAAACTCGAAATATTTTCTTCAAGCTCAATCAGGTAGTGGAAAACCCTTGTTAAAAAACTATTAAGAACTTTTATGAGAACACCGAATTCTTAAAAAAAATTAACAAGATAATTAACGAAACGCATTAGGCTTATGAAACTAACTTGATTTCCTGTGCTTTTACTTTTAAAGTTACAAAATGCTATCTTATTTCACCAAAGTTAAATATTCAAAATTGTTGTCTTTATTGCATCAGATTTTTTGAAATCATGATACTAAGATGATAGTTGAATGTAGTCAAAATAAAACAGAATAATAAAAATAAATACTAATTATTGTAATTATTATCAATAAAATCTTACCGTTCTAAACTTTCCAAAGCTTGACACCGTCTGAACAAAGCTTTCGGATCCATAGAAACAATCGCCAGACTCTTATCGCAATCCCTGACAGCCAACTCAAACTTATCCTCCTTCAAATAAGCTGCCGCCCGATTCTTGTAATACACTGACATGTCTCTGCTATCATCGTTGAGAACGTTGATCGCCTTCGTGTACAACTTAACAGCCTGATCCCAGTCACCGTTCTTGAAAGCCGTGTTGCCCTCCTCTTTGAATTTGTTCGCTTCCTCCAGTGTTCCGGCCCCCATCGTGTCTAGGTTATGTCGAGTCAGTGTTTCAGTGGAAAATTTGTCGGGACGTCCGGCACGTGCATTTATACGGTTTCCTGGTGAAATTCTAGAGCGTTCGTGTTTATAAATAGAAGGAAGTTTTAAATTAGATTTGTTTACGTCGCTTTAGGGTTAGGGCGTTTCGCAATATCGACGTTTCTAGATGCAGGTGGTATAATTATTTTAAAAACAATTATTTGTTAGAATTGTCCAAACTTATTAAAAATTGATTATTTAAATAATTGATTGTACCATAATGTAATAACTATGCTGAAAATGTGTAAAAAGAGGAAAATGTTATTATTATTTTAGATTAGTGTTGGCTAACATGTAGAATTACAGATTTGTGTTACTTTAATAATAAGTTTCTTTTGTACAATAATAAAAAATATAAAAAAGTATTCTAAAATGATCGATACATTTTAAATAAAATTCAATTTATTCAGCAGACATGTACGACTACTTATTTAGTTTACATAAATTCACGAAACTAATTAATTACAGTAATCTGTAGTTTGTATACAATGAACTTTAAATAATTGTTATAATCATTGCATTTAGTTATAAAATTAATAAAATTTATTTAAAATTAATCTAATCTATGATTCTACAATAATCACATTTTACGTTTAAATTGTAATTAATCGTTTTTAAGTAACTACAGGAATCTGTAATTATTTTGAATCAAATTTTAAATAAAAACTTAAAATTGCTGTTTTTAAATTAAGAAATTAACAAACTAGTCAATAACAATAATTTTATGTTATGGGTGTATAGTTTTAAAATTCGTGGATTAAATATGGAATTTTATTATTTATGTTGACAGGACTTACAAAATACAGGAACCTGTAGTGGTTTTAAGGAAAAAATATAAATCTGTTGCAATTTTCCAGCAGTTATTTGACAAAAATTACTACATTTAATTTTATTTTAATCATATTTTTATTTTAATTAAAAATTACTTGACTATTTATACTTGTAAGTTTTTGATAATATATACATTATCAAAAACTTACAAGTTTACAGGGGTCTGCAATTTCTAGAAATTTAAATTTAAATTAAATAAAACTGCAAACATTTGTATAAATATATTGGCAAGCTTTAAACAATTTTACTTTATTTCATAACAAATGAAATACAATGTTGTAGAATAATTTGAAATAAATAACTTTATAATTACAGATTTCTGTAGTTGTAATAATATTAAAATAAACTTTATATTCTTTATGAATTAGGTATTTTTTATATTATCATATTTAATTGTTTACTAAATTTCATTTTGCAAAGTAATTTAACTTAAGTTAAAATAATTTGAATTACCTATTTGTTAATTTCTGTAATGATTTAAAGTTGACATTAAAAAAATATATTGCCACGTCTACAATTATTATTTACTACAAAATACTATATTTTTGTATTATTTTCTTTTTATATTAAAAAATTGCCAACTAAATCAAAAACAATTAATTTTCAATATATAAGTTGGCAACCATGGAAATTTATAGGTTTGTGTGGTCATCATAATTTCAAAAGGTAAGAACTTTTTAATTTTTTTATTATTCGTAAAAATAAGAGGATTTATTTTTCACATGTATCGTTTCCACTTATATTTATTGTTGACATGTAAATTAGTTATCAAGAGAGTCATGTGTAAAAAAAGTAAAGTAATAATTTCAAAATCACCTTTCAAATGGTGCATTTACCATGATTAAAATTGATTTGGAATTACAATACTTTCTCCTGATTGTTTTTGATTATAATACTTTCATCTTCAATTTAAATATTTCTCTATGAATAAGGGTGACACTATTATATTATTATATATTTATTTTAATTTAGAAAACAACCCCGCAATCTGTGTCAATCTTAAAATGAAATATTTTCATTGATTTATCAGCTTTTGAGATGCAGTGTTACTATTTTGGACATATTACTTTGCAATTGTAAAATGTTTTATCGATTTTTTTATAGGGGTTTAAAAGGGGTTAGAAATTATAAAAAAATCATCAATTGTCTTTTCCGGAACAAAAAAAAAGAAGCCAACTGCAACTTCAAGCCCATTCAACCGACTAAAAAACCGTAATAAATTATTCATAAAACCAATAAAGTGGGGTAATTATAATTAATTCAGCGTCTAATAATCATAATAAAAAGTATACGGTATTCTGCGCCAGCAATTGCACGGTATGTGACATCGCGACTTTCGCATTTTGTCAGTACACGTTGCGCGCTTTGTTGGCTGCACTGTCGTCGTCTGACAGATTTGTTGAGTGTTGCAAAGTGCGATTTTCCACGGGTTTAAACTTGGATTTTCCACTACGGTAACAGTTTCCCGGCTCTGCCGCGTAAGTAATTGAAAATCCACATTTATTTACAGGCGATTAGCAGAAAATTGGGTAGTTGTGAAAAAAGTTGGAACATTTAGGTTAGGTGTGCCCGTTGTGTATTTTTTTCCTTACATTGCAGCGCAGTTTATTAATAACGCACAAACTGTTTTAAATTGCGAATTACATCACCCACGCGTTCATTTGTAATCATTTTTATGATTTCAACCTAAAGTTGATCTGCATTATCACCAAGTTGTTTTTTTTCTATCTAATTTCGCGCGCGTTGTTTTCTTATCAACATCCTCTAGCAGCCAATGGAATCCTGGAATTTAGGGCGATAAGAGTGTGGTTTGATTGTTGAATCATTGGCCTGTATTGTGTTTGTTTAAAATAAACTCTTCTTGACCTATGCCAAATTCCTTGGAACGCTAGCGTGGTGTGCGTCGAATGTTAAACGGCTGTCACGTTCGGGAAACCGGGTCGCCGTGCGGAAGTGACAGGGGGTACTAGCTTCCGCTAATTACAATTATTGCTTTTGTTGTAAAAAAAAGGAAAATCGTGTTTGCCATATTGCTGTTGTTGCAGAAAATATGGCTGTCTTGATTTGTTTTTTTTTTAATGTTGATCAGTTTACATACAATGGAATTTTTTATTTGCTTGATGTGTCAATGTAAGAAAAAAGATTTTGTTTCTTATCTTCTTGAAAGCTTGAGGAATGAGTGTTTATTTACAGCTTTAATAATAATAATATACTTTATTCATATAAGTAAACAGGTACATGATAACAATTGAAAAATAACAATGAAATTAGTTACAATTACATCACTCCTATTGGCTAGATGAACACGTCGAAGAGAAATGTAGAACATTTACTGTATTCCTATTAGAATAATACATTTTGTCCAGTGAACTATTGGCATCTTTTGACTTTTACTAATGAGATTTTTCAAGAGGTCATAATAAACATAATTTAATTTAGAACTACAAAATGAAATTCAACATTAAATAACTATTATAAGAGTTAAGTTTATGTTAACAAAATTTGATTTAATATTTCATGAAAACATCACCAATTTGCAATTCAAAATGAGACAGTTTTGTTTAGTGATGGGCAAGATCGAGTAAGGTGGACTTAAAGTAATGAGAATGTGTATAACTTAGCTAGCTCAGAAATAAATGACAATTGTTGTTAGTTTGACAGATGATGCAATTGCTGTTACGTTAGTTTTCATTGTTAATTGTGATTACTAGTGATTTTTTTTTGTAGAAATATAGAATCTAAAGAACATTTACGTGAACGAATTTATTTCTTACTTGGATCTCAAAAGTAAAGTTATAAGGGCGAGATAGTAACAAAAAATAATCTTTATTAGCATAATGTTCACATCTTTACTAGCTACAACTAATTGCTACCCCCTCTCTTTCTCCTTTTTTCCTTCTCTTCCCCCAACTTCTCCAGCGTCCTTACCCCGTCCCCATCTCTCATCCATTCTGTCACTCTTCTATTCCCTCTTACTCCTACCCATTCCTCCTTCACCCCCTCGTATTCCTCCGCCAAAGGACTCTACGTACCCTTCCCCCGCTCACACATTACACACTTCCCATACTCTTCCCCCCATCCACACCTTCCTTCCTCTTTTCCCTGACCCACAACTCGCCCTCGCCAGCATCACCCTTTCCTTCCTACTCCATCCCCCCTCAACGAATAGTACCAATTTCTACAATTTATCAGGTTATCAAGAGATTAGAAATAGGTCTGCCTGTAAAAGTGCTTCCAAAAACGGTTATACCTCCGATCTTATGCAAGTAATACCAAAACAATGTGATGAAAACCGCTGTAATTGTCGTTCAAATTGTTTGAATCTGAGAAATATTGAAGAAGATAGACCTTATTCGATTTTCTAATGTCTTCGCCTTCTGAAAATATGTAACTTTTGATTTCTAAACTTTTGTTTATTATATATTGCATTTGTTTTTTATTATATTTAATTTTAAATAAATTAATAATTCTTATTACTTTAAGCCCACCAGTTAGTTGATGTATCAAGCTACTCAAATATTTGCAAGAATCGAGTGATTTTGTCGATCTTGTATAGAAGATAAATCAACATATTTAAGCAGTATATTTTCAAATTTACATTAAATCTAACCTAAAGACTGTTACATATGACATAACCCAACTTCACAATCTAGTTAGTGTTAGGTTATATGACAGAGTTACTTTATCCTAGGTAGATTAAGCTGGCTGTCAGTTCCTTAGTTAATTCGTTGACAGATTACTTATCCTAACCCTAGCTAGATCAGGCTGGTTGTCACCCAAGACAAATTAGTTGATGGTAACTTAGGTAACTGGCATACAACTTAACCTAAAAAATCTGCCATCTAACATAACCTAAAAAATGTGCAATAACACTAGCTCAGATGCCAACTACTTAGATTAGTTTTCCTATGCGTAGTTTACCTAACATTAAGCTGTTTACCAGTGCCCTTAGTAATGTTAGTTGTTGACCTAGGTAAGCTGGCTGTCAGTTACTTAGTTAATTAGTTGACAGATTACCTATCCTAACCCTAGCTAGATTAGGCTGGGTGTCACCCAAGACAAGTTAGTTGATGGTTACTCAAGTAACTGGCATACAACTTTACCTAAGAAATCTGCCATCTAACATAACCTAAAAAATGTGCAATCTAGCATAACACTAGCTCAGATGCCAACTACTTAGATTAGTTTTCCTATGCATAGTTTACCTAACATTAAGCTGTTTACCAGTGCCCTTAGTTAATGTTAGATGTTGTTGATAGTTGTTGACCTAGGTAACAGGCAATTAAATTAACATAGAAAACAGACGACTAATCGAACGTGAAAACAGTTGCATATGACACAACCTAACCTAGTCATTTCTATGTTCACTACGGGAAGTAGTTTTTGTGTTTATATGAAATTTAACACATCATTTCAATTCAGGTAGGTATTTTTTTTTAAATATTCTATCTCAGACAAGACCGTAGCCAGGGGGGCGTGAATATGGGGGTAGAACCCTCTCCCCAAATTTTCGAAATTTTTGTATTAAAATGCGGCGCGGTAAGAGCAAAAACAATATTTTTACCATTTTTTCTGGCTACTGCCTTGATCTCAGACATGAATAACTGTGTATAATTTATTCATTCTAAAACCTTCAAGACAACATTTTGTATAGCAAGAACTGTGTGCATCGGGTTATACATAACTGAGTATAATTTTAAAAATAGTTTGTGTGAATGACATACATTGAAACATTAATCCAGTGTTTTCCATTTAAGCAAGAAGTAAAATTACGAGTTAAACTAAACCAAATTTCAAGGCTTTTCTAAACTCGAAATTTTACTTCATGCGCCACGGGTATACAACACTGATTTTATGTAAAGTTTAAAATTTTCTGCTTCAGAATACTACTTAAGAAGTATGTTTTGAACTTAAAGATATTTCCGTGGTTTGTACGCGCAAAATTTCGAATTTAGAAAAGCTTGAATTTGGATTACCTGCCCGTTTATTCTTTTTGGTTTAGTTTTTGTAGACAGTAATCTCAATAGGCACACATTTTATTATAGCACGGATAGTCCATAAGTAATCTCTTTTTGGCGAAACCGACAAATCCACAGAGCCCATAAATAATCACAATCGGGACCATTTTAAACATTCGAAAATGTTTCCCTTTTTCAAAACGTGCAATCGTTCCGAGATGAGGCAATAAAAATCACTTCTAATACTTTAGTTTTACGGCTTTCAAAAGCTGTAAACTCAAGAAACCGACACGTGTCTTGAGGTTTATAGTGCGGAAAGTCCGTAATTAATCCCTTTTGGCCGAAAACGACGAGTTCACAGAGGGTGTAAGGAGAGTCCATAAGTAATCCTCTATGCCTGTATGAATGGACTTTACCGAAAATGTAGGCCGGGGAAAATCCACAATTAATTCTGTGAATAAGCACTAAAAATTCGGAGAACAAAAAAAATGCGTTGGGGATTATACAGATAATCCACTTATATTAGGCGCTTTATGATTTCAATAAAACTACTGCGAAAGACTTAATCTATTTAAAATGAAAAATAAAAGTGCTAACTATCTGTATTAATAATAATAATAATAGTATTTATTTACCAACAGATACAGAATATCCTATTACAGGGAAAAGAAAAAGTATTTAAAAACATACAAAAAAGTAATATTCGAATTATCTACGTATTGCGTATTATTCTATTCATTTAATATGAAATGAATTGTAATTATTAATAAATTGATTGATTGAGTTACGTAAGGATCAAATTAAACTGACGAATAACTAATAACCTTTCTTTATACTTTTATTTGAATTACCAAATGTACATTTTGGACTTTATTAATGTTAATCCATTGATAATGGTCACTTTGTGTCTGAAATGTACATTTGGTAATTCAAATAAAAGTGTGAAGTAAGGTTATTAGCAGGGTTGTTGAAAAAACGTTTTTTTTTTCATTTTAATTAAAACAAACAGTTTTTTTTACAAAACGTGTTTTTTTCATTGATACAGTGTTTAAAACATTAGCAATTAAAAACATGTTTAAAACGTGTTTAAAACATGTTTAAAACACGTTCAAAACTCGTCTTGAGTATACATATCCCGATAATTATAGTGCTTTTTAAATTTTGCGGGAATTCTTTGTTTCAAAGCGGTTAAATTTAGGCTTTTAACGAGTATTTTCCACTCCCAGACTAAGCATGAAGTAAAATTTCGAGTTTAGAAAAGCCTAAGAATTTGGATTGGCCGCGTAGCGAAGCGGAGCGGCCAATCCAAATTAGGCTTTTCTAAACTCGAAATTTTACTTCATGCGCCACGCTTACGAACACTGGTTTTCAGTGAAGTTCAAAAAACACACACACACAACAACGATTATAGGCAACCTAATATACGTTATAGTTATTGGATTGCCTATAATCACTGTTTCAAACAATTTATTCAGCTCAGAATTTGCCTTACGATTTATTCACATCTACATATTAGATTTCTAAAGCCGTATATTTTAAACTTTACAATATTTCAGTGTTTTATACGCGTAGCGCGTGAAATAAAATTTCGAGTTTAGAAAAGCTTAATTTGGATTGGTCGTAATATTTCCGGTTATGCATATGTATACCTGAAAGTAAAATGAATCACATTTATGCACATGAGTTGTGATATTTTATTGTAATAAAATGTTGTGAAATCTTAACTAAGCGTGTTATTTACTAAAAGTGTTGATGTGGAATTTCACCAAGTAACAGCCTCAACTATTAAATTTTTATTAAATGTTGTGTTTAATAATGTAATTTGAAATATCCTCAAGAATTTAGCTAACATTTAAAAACGTAAACAAAAAATCTTAATGAAGTAGTATAAAACATAATTTAGCAAATTTAAGATAATAAAAAATGTATTAAACAAATATAAAACATGTTTTAAACAAAATTAGGATTAAAAACATGTTCAAAACAAAACCGTTCAAAACACGACGGCTGTTTTTAAACATGTTTAAAACACTGTTTTAAAACAAAGTATTTTAAACATAACACCCTCGTTATTAGTGCTTTATTCGTCAATTTAATTATTAATGTTTATGATGTAAAGTTGTTAATTACTTATTATTTATAATTTTACCTTTAACCTTAATTATAACTACAAAACAATTTTAAAATGTCTATAGTTTGTCTTACAGTGCCTTGATTAAACACAGTGGCGACAACTTTGGTACTCTTTTTGATTGGTTGTTAGTAATTCTGACCCAAAACGGCGGACAAACAGCGGCGTAGCTAAGATGTTTAAAGTTGGTCACAGCAATTCTATCTAAAGGTTCTGCTTTATTTCACTTACCCCAAAATTGTATCTCGAAAATTCGCAAAGGTAAATAGAATCAACCTGAACACGTTAATTTGAGGTGTAAACCATCATATGTTCCTATTTCAAAATTAAGGGAATAGCTTCCGGTTATGGATGACGCTTTAAAAGAAAGGTGACAGCACTCGCTGTCACAATTTAAAATCAGAAGTTTGTATTATAACCTATTCTCTTGATTAACCCATTAGGCGCCATTGATGCATATACGCAACATTATTAATTTTATGTTAATTAATTTACTAAATAAGTTAATTTGATGTATTTTATTATTTGACTTGACTTAAAAATGTATGAAGAAGAACGTAAATATTTTGTTATTTAAATATCTCGATTATTACTCATTCAAAAAAAAATGTTTTCAGTGTACTTCTAACTTCACAATATTTCAGTGTTTTATACGCGTGGCGCATGAAGTAAAATTTCGAGTTTAGAAAAGCCCCGTGAAAATTTGTCTCGGGTCGCTGCGCGACCCTCGACAAATTTTCTACGCGGGGCTTTTCTAAACTCGAAATTTTACTTCATGCTTAGCCTGGGAGTGGAAATACTTGTTCTAAACTTCATATTGCACGTTTTATACAAAATAATAATAATAATAATAAATTGTCTTTATTCAATTGAAAGAAAATACAAAGTAAACAAAAAACAAAATACAGGCGAAGTTCAGCGATAGCTTAAAAAAAACTATCTCTGCTCTTCCACTTAACCTGTGAGGAAAAAAAAATATATGTATATCGTTTAAGAGTGCTAAAAGAATTACAGATTTTTTTTCATTTCAATGTTCGTTTTAGAAATTAACTGTTTTATAACAAAAAGAAATAAAGAGAGAGAGAAAAAAAAATATTTTTAATGACAATAATTAAACTAAGATTCTATGGGGAAAACTTATTACATAATATGTATTTTTTCATTGCTTGTTTGAAACTATTGTTTGTGAGATTTTTGAGTAGATTGGGTATGGAATTATAAATTTTGTAAATACTAAATGAAAATGATCTAAGAAAAAATGATGTTTTATGTTTAGGTGGAGAAATCCTGCCTCTAAATCTCACATTAATGGCATGTACATAAGAATCTGAATTCATACAATAAACATTGTGAGGGTCATCACCATAACACAAGAACTAATAGGCTAATTAAGCTGGACCGTCAGAGACTTGCTAAGACACAAAATGGTATTACCTTCATAGGTCCCAAGCTCTACAATAGCTTACCAGATAATATTAAATGTTTACCACTTTCAACGTTTATACACTCTTTGAAAACATACTTTGCTAAGAAAGCTCATTACAGCATCAATGATTGCCTTACTGATGGTTTTGCTGGACTACGCCTTATACCACAAAATTAATTTACTTTTCATTACTAATTTATATTTAATTTTAATGCTTTTATCCTTAGACTTTATCTATTTTAATGTGTTAGTTTTATTTATACTTATATTTTAACTGTAAACTGTAACTTCTTTTAGAAATGATTTTCCAACGATACAGTAAGCTTACCTATGATATCAAATAACTTAGTCATTTTATTTTTTGTTCACCTTATTTTTTACGTTTATATTTAATCTAATTGCTTTTATCTTTAGACTTGTCTATTTTAATGTGTTTTTACTTATTACATATATTTTAACTGTAACCTGTAACGTCTTTTAAAAGTTATTTTTGCAACTATATAGTAAGCTTGCCTGTGATATCTAATGGCCTAGTCATTTTTCACCTTGTGTTATATACTTTAGTATACTGCTATAATTATATAATCATTATTTAAACATATATTTGTAATTTGTTCTATGTATGGAAATTATCATCATACTATCTACTTCAGTGTACGAGTGTACCCAATCTATAGCTTCAACTGTATTATAAAATTTAGCACACTTTTACAAACTTGTATTACATCATTGTATTTATTTTTGACTTATGTAAACGAACCGTAATTGCATGAATAAATTCTATTCTATTCTATTCTATTCTATGAACGTGAGACCGAAATACAATTCTGTCATAGAGATAGGGAGGATGGCGCGTCTGAATAATTTTATTATAAAGGGTACAACAGTGTAGGTTTTGTCGTTCGGTCATGTCTAGCCAATTCAAATCACGTAATTTACCTGATAGGTGACCATATTTTCGAATACCAAATATGAGCCTTAAACACGCGTTTTGAACCTTTTGTATGCGCATTTTAGTATTACAGTCTAAGCAAGCATTGTAAACAACGTCCGCAAAGTCAAAGTGACTCAGAACCAACGTGTCACATAGAAATCTTTTTATTTGCAAAGAGAGAACATTCCTATTAGAATAAATCATCTTCAGATTAAGGTATGCTCGGGAAATGCACTTATTAATGTGAAGCTTAAAACGCAGATTCTTGTCGAAAGTAAGGCCAAGATTCCTTAGGGAATTGACAAATTCTAAAGTGTCGTTACCAACCATAATTTTTAAAAGAGGTTTTGCAAGAGGCGTTAAGCTATTGGGACCAAATAGCATAGCTGTCGATTTTAAGGCATTGATTATCAAAGAATGTTTAGTTGACGTTTCGACCAGTTTTCGCTATATGCACTCACAAGCGGACTCTGTATTTTCAAGTTTAAAAGAGTATAACAACTGTGTATCATCCGCATAAATATTTGCCGAACAGTACTTTAGAACATCGGTTAGGAAAGATGTGTAGATGCAAAAAAGTATAGGGCCTAAAATGGAACCTTGGGGTACACCCGCGGTGACGCTTAACGACCCTGATATAACCTTATCAATTTTTACGACTTGAGACCTTGCTTTTAAGAAGCTCGCTATTAAAGATATTGCTTCTCTTTGAAATCCCACATAATGGAGTTTAGCAATTAATATATCGTGGTTTATAGTGTCGAACGCCTTACTATAATCAAGTAAAATAACTGATGTTAATAAACCTCTGTCAGTAGCTGTGATAATATCGTCAGTTACTTCGAGCAATGCAGTACAACAAGAATAATTGGGTCTAAAACCAGACTGTTCCTTAGGGAGAAGGTGATTAACCTCAAGAAATTCCATTATTTGTGTTTTGATAACACGTTCCAAAATTTTCGAGAGTGTTGGTAGTATACAAATTGGCCTAAGGTCTTTGAAATCATTTGGACTCTTTGTCTTAGGGATGGGTTTTATTATACCTATCTTCCATAAATCTGGGAAAGTTGATTGCTCAATACAGCAATTTATAATATGGGTAATATACGGAACAATGAATGGACAACAAAGTTTAATCATAGTAATAGATATCTCATCAGCGCCTACGGTATTCGATTTGATTTCTGATAAAATTCGAACAATGTCTTCATTATTAATTAATTTAAAAGTTAATCTATCGGTCACTGTGGAGTAACTATTATCATTATAAAATGAGACCAAATCATCGTTCGGATTACTTTTAATAGAATTTATTAAGTAATTGTTATGTCCGTTTACATCCTTTAGAAAGTTAGGAATGTTGTTCGTTTTGTTAATTAAGACATCACTGCTTTTTAGACATTTCCAGATATTTGATCTATCATTTTTCATTACATACTCAAAATAAGCTTTTTTCTCTTTAGATACAGCCGAATTTTCAGCATTTCTCAAATGTTTGTAATATAAAAAATCAGTTGGATTTTTAGAGTGTTTGAACCTTTTATAACTATTATTACGCAAATATCAAATATCATTTCCCTAATTGTCGAGGTTAACCAAGGAGCTCTTTTTTAGTGATTCGACGAATCACGAACGCCTTGCATTTACAGCGTATACATTATGTATATTTAAAAGAAACATTTACAGTATGTAATACAATAAGTTATTCGTAGAAATCATAAAAAGAAGTGTAGAATTTTACCTAAAATCAACTTTTAGAGTAACCTCTATAATTGCTCGGCCGTTAATGGGTTAATATTGCCTCATCATGGCGGATGACAGGGTGTTGTCGCCACTGTGTTTAATTATGTCATTGTAGTTTGTCTATATTGTATTCATGTGATTTTGTTTATTTATTATTTTATCATTTTACTATTTTTCTACACATTTGCATATACTGTAAAAAATACAACCTACCCATGAATATTAGACCAATTATTCTATTTGGTAATAAATAAATCGAATTAAATTGAATATGATTCATTAATCTTTCGCAACTCATATTATTGTATTATTGTCAAATTCAAACCATACCAAAGGTAAATAAATAGGTGCAGTTATATCTTAAATGGAAAATAGATTAGATATTCAATTAATTATATCTAATATGAGTTTATTTTGTAATCAATACAACGTGTATCCTAGATTAACAATATGTTTAGAACAATGCCACAATTTTAGGATAGATTATTTAGGTTAATTAAAATTATTTTCAACGTAATCTATACGAAATTAATGACGTTTAAAGAAAGACAACTTATGCTTTGTAATCAATTCAATGTATAACATAGATGAACAAAATGTTTGTAATAATGCTACAATTTTAATATAGATCATTTGGATTAGGAAATCCAAATCATTGTCAACGTAATGTATACGAAATTAATGAAAGTCAAAGAAATAAACACATTATTTTTTTTAATTTGAACTCGTAAACAATTTGTTGTAAAGCGAGCTTCTTTTAAGTATACATATCACGATCTGTATGCTGTATTTGTTCAGAGATTCGTTGTTTTTAAAATAGTTTAGTTTGAAGCTTCTAACGAGTGTTTCCACGGCGCGATTAAGCATAAGGTAAATTTTCGAGTTTAGAAAAGCCTGAAAATTTGGTTAAAATATACTAATACTGCTAAATCAGTATTGAAAATAAACAGCCAAAGCAGGATTAGAAATATACTGTTAAACAGGAATACTTTAAGGTTCATAATATTTCAGTGTTTTACACGCGTGGCGAAGTAAAATTTCGAGTTTCGAAAAGCCTGAAAATTTTACTTCATGCGCAACGCGTATAAAACACCGATTTTAAGTGAAGTTCAAAATAGATTCCTTATAAATAATTTGTCACTTTGTTTATGAAACAGAATTATCTTTTCTAATATTTTTTTTTCAATGTAAAATGTTGCAACGCATTTTATCTAATAGCCCTTAGACACAACGCATTTTGTCTAGACAATGTGCGAAATGACTGACGAATGCAATTTTATTCGGCTATTGTCTAAAAACATAGGACAATTCGCATTTTTTCTAGACAAAACCGTATTTCCGTATTTCGTGTTTTGTCCGCAACATATACTACAATTTAGAGCTTTTAGGCTTAAGTCCGCCAGCCACTCCCCCTAGGGCCTCTCCAAAAAATCTAACCCACCAAATTTTGAAGAGAGACACGCTCTACAAGCGCGGGAGTATAATGGAAGAAAAGAAACCACAATGTATGGGATGTTGATGTTACAATTTATGACCTTATAATAGCAGGTAGTTTCTCTTTTTTCCCTTTTTAAAGCGTTTAAAACGGTCGTTTCATGTTTATTTGATAACTCAACAATTTAACACATTAATCAATATGTTATGCAATGGTATTATTTGGTTACGCTTTAATAAAATCTATTAAATAAAATTCGCTAATCTAGCAATAACAAAAATTCTAAATAAGGTTGTGATTGATCATCTAACGAGTGTTTCAAATCCCAGATTAAACACGAAGTAAAGTTTTCAGTTTAGAAAAGCCTGAAAATTTGGTTCGGGTGCGTAGCGCAGCTGAGCGTTTGAGACAAATTAGGCTTTTCTAAACTCGAAATTTTACTTCATGCGCGACGAGTATAAAACGCTGATTTAATGTGAAATGGTTTATCACCAACCAATTAACAAGTGAAATACGTTTAGTATGCCAACATTTTATGAAAACATTTTCGAGATATTAATTTTTTAAATTAGAAAATCCTTATTTACAAACTCAAATTTCTCAAAAAATGGTTTAATCCAAAATAATTGTTAAGCATTACTCACTGAACTCTTCGCATTCTAATCGAAAAATCAAACAAAACAACTTTTATTTATACAAAAAAACTTGCTATTTACGTTTTCTCTATATTAATTTTAAAATTACGAATACTACTAGAAATAATGATTTAGCAGCATTTGGCCATAACAGTTTTCTCTAGAACGAACCTAAAGGAATATATTCCTTGCATCAGAATTACTACAAAAAATTTAATTTCAGCTTGATATAAGCAACTTAAGTTTATTTAATACATTTAGAAAAATACTACCAATGGCTTTATTTTGAACAATTAAACATCAGATACATTTAAAAAAATCCTATTGACCTAAAATTGTACACGTAGACATAATTTTCGATTGCATACAGCTTTTCGCAATAACATTTAGCATCTAAAATTATAATTAGAGCTTGTTCCACATTCCGTTTTTCTTAATTGTTGAACACTCTATATTAAATTTTAGATTTAATAATGTAAAGAATTACTTTTCGAAAAAAATTACTTCTATTCGGGCAGTAGTCCGGGAATACACGGAATGTTGTTTGACATGAGTAATTAACAGGTCGTTATTTACTAATTAATTTTAATTTAATTTAATTTTATTCAGCAGATTGCTATTGAATAGTACATACATTATTTGCTTAAAATTTATTATAACCCTTACCATTAAATTTAACGCTGATAAAATCACACAGCTGCATTATTAGCAGGACTGGGCAGGATTCGAATCCTTTGAGAGGATTCAAAAGAGGCATTCGAATACTTTAGTTAAACTGGATTCGTGATCCGGATTCGTTACATTTTTTTAGGAGGATTCGTATTCGAATCCAAATGAGGGTGATTTGAATCCACATAAAAGGATTCGAATATTTATAAAAGGATTCGGATACTTACAAAAGTATTCGAATACTTACAAAAGGATTTGAATCGTCAAAAATAAGTCGAATTATCATGAAAACTTTGTTTTGTGTGTTTTTAAATTTCAGTGATTTAAATTTAATTTTAAATTTAAATCACTGTTTTATACGTGTGGCGCATGATGTAAAATTTCGAGTTTAGAAAAGCCCCGTGAAAATTTTTTATATTTTTAACTTTACTTGAAATCAGTGTTTAATACGCGTGGCGCATGAAGTAAAATTTCGAATTTAGAAAAGCCCCGTGAAAATTTGTCTCGGGTCGCTGCGCGACCCTCGACAAATTTTCTACGCGGGGCTTTTCTAAACTCGAAATTTTACTTCATGCTTAGCCTGGGAGTGGAAACGCTCGTTCGAAACTTTAAACTGATTGCTTTAATAAGAACATTAAATGACTGAGAATATTTTTAAAGATAGTTGTCTAGTTTTCAAACTTTTGTTTAACATAATTTGAAGTAAAACTGACATGGTAGCTACAATCTAAAATGTTAAAGTTTTACGACATTTCCCTGATTCAACATTTTTTTTCCCTGACCTTATAATATAACTTTCTTCTGTGGGAAACCTCCAGTTTGTTAAATTGTTTTCATCGTTTTTGTCAATATTTAAGTTGGTGTTATAAATTTGTACGTTTTTTGTAATTTTAATGCTTGTTGATTTTGACAAATTTAATAATATCATATAGCTTTTTTGCTAGTGTTTTGGTCAATTTGAATAAAATACCATAACCTCTCTGACTTTCCCGGTTTTAATGATATTCAGTGAATTTTTATTCACGTAATTTTCAGGCATTCGTCGATTTTATAATAGAGTTCAATTTGAAGTTTTGAACGAGTGTTTCCACTCCCAGACTAAGCATGAAGTAAAATTTCGAGCTTAGAAAAGCCCCGCGTTGAAAATTTGTCCAGGGTCGCGCAGTGAAAAATTAAATTAAGGGGTATATGCATACTTAGTCAAATTGATGATAATTATGGACGTTTTGCTTTTTAATAGTGATTATTCGGGTCAATTATGCTGAAAAAAGAAATTTAAAATCTATTGCTAACTTCACACCCGTAAGAATTAAGTTTTATTTTTTTAATTAGTTTTATTTATTTAGTTGAATTTAGGGAAAATGCGTTTCCGGGATACTGACCGGATAGGATTTTTTATTAATTTTAATTATTTTATGATAGGAAATATTACATTTTTACATTTTTTTTTAAAGATACAATAAGGTGGTCCTCAGTTATTACTATGAACATTTTTAATTTTTTTAATGCAGGACCTGCTGAAACGGTTCTTTTTAAAAAAAATAAAAAATAAGTTGAAAAATAGGTGTAAACCGCACCATAATGCGAGCAAAATTACTTATACAATCTACAACAAGTTAGTCTTACAAAGACTGTATATCAAACACTCATTGAAACAACTACTTCCCGACGGACATTGAATTTTACAACAAGTGTTTGCTGTTACATACAGTAACCTACTGCAAATGTAACAATTTGGGTCAAATTATTCAGGCCATCTATAGACGCGTTTCGAGATTTATCTCTTATCAGTATAGCTTTGCCATTCCCTCTAAACAATTTGACACCTTAGACTGGCCAATTCTTAGTTGCAAAATACTTCAAAACAGAATACTTCAAACAATAAAAGTGCGATTCTTTTCGCAATCTACAACAAGTTAGTCTTACAAAGACTATATATTAAACACTCATTGAAACAACTACTTCCTGAGCTAATACCCCGACGGACATTGAATTATACAACAAGTGTTTGCTGTTGCGAAAAGAATCGCACTTTTAATGTTTGAAGTATTCTGCAACCCAGAATTGGCAATTTCATTTATACTTATGTTTGAACGGCAACGTGACCGCCAGTTTTAGGTGTCCAATTGTTTAGAGGGAATGGCAAAGCTATACTGATGAGAAATAAATCTTGAAACGCGTCTATAGATGGCCTGAATAATTTGACCCAAATTGTTACATTTGTAAGTACAAATGCCGTACTAATTATAATTACATTTTAAATAATTCTACAAATATCAAAAAAATCTTCCTATCAAAACCATAAAAGATAACGCGCCGGCTAAAACAGATGGACTTCTTACTACCTGCTAATATCGGGTTGACATTGACACCCAGAAAATGCGGTTGGTGTTCATAATGGATTACCCCTGGAGTGCTCGGTCTATTTCCCCTTACCCTCTAACATTTTAGGAAAAAGATAGAAATCGAAAGATTTTAGACTTTTTAGTCTGGTCGCCCCCCCCCCCCCCCCTGAGTGCGCGCCTGGTGCAACTGGCCCTTAAAAGTGATTAGAATTGGTTCAAAAATTAAATAGCATTAATGATTTCTGATTAAGCTTGGTTTCTATGATCATTGGTCAGATCATAGAATCCAACCTTAATAAAAAATCATTAAGAATCTTATAAGAATTTGGGATAAATTGTAATAACATTTTATAAAAATTATTCCAGTAAGAAAATGTCTTATCAAATGCATCTATATTTCATTAAAATAGCTTCTTATGGTAAATTAAGGTCGTTAGTTCGTATTACTTATCAATTTTAATAGCTTCTTGTTTCTTTTTAATTTCATAAATTCACCACTTCTCTTGCTGAACCATTAACAACCATCTGGAAATTGTTTTTTTAATTTATGCATTTCGAAAACGACCTTAAAAACTGGTATATATTGCGCCCAATCTGGAAAAAGTATAAATGAGAAATCACAGACCATTCCAGTCCCACAAATAACAAAATGTTCTTGTCACAAGGAGATACTGATGGCTTTTTGATAATAAGCAATAAAAATGGACAGCCCATAAATACAAATGTTTTCGAGTGGACACAAAAAGTCGAACCCTTAAAAGTTTAAGCACACGTGTTTCTGTGGATAAAGTGTGAAGAAGGATGGTAGGCGCCGAATAAATTCATTCGAGAATGGCAGACGGACAGGCGGAGTATATTACTGTTTTGTAATCGATTTTAAATGCACGCATATTTGTGAGAAACTGTTAAGATAATTAGCATATTATGCTATTTTTATCTATTTAAAATAAATCATTATTTTGACAGATTTGTAATTAAAAAATGATTTAAAAAGTACAGCATTCACATAATTAACCAAGTCTGTAGCATTAAAAATAATCACACAGGTTTTTAAAAATAGTGTCTACACTTTAAAGATAAAACTTATTTACTATTATTTCAATGGGTTTTCTTAAAAACTAAAAAACTGATATTGAAACCATATAGTGATTTTTTTTAAGCATGAAGTATAATTTCGACCAAACCAAATTTTCAGGCTTTTCTAAACTCAAAATTTTACTTCATACGCCACGCGTATAGAACACGGATTTGATGTGAAGTTCACAATATCCTACTAAAGCAGTATGCTAGAGACGTATATTTTGAACTCTACTTAAAACCAGTGTTTTATACGCGTGGCGCATGAAGTAAAATTTCGAGTTTAGAAAAGCATGAAAATTTGGTTTGGCTGCTCCGCTACGCGGAGCGACCAAACCAAATTTTCAGGCTTTTCTAAACTCGAAATTTTACTTCATGCTTAATCTGGGAGTGGAACACTCATTTCAAACTTCAAATTGAAGCTTTTAAAAAAAATAAATAAATTAATATATAATTTTCTAGCTTGACAATAAATAAACTAGAATACATCTAAAATATTTATTTTTCAATTTATACTGATCTGCTTTCAAATTTGAAATATCGTCTATTACAATATTTAAAAAAACCGAAAACTGTCCATATCTTCATTTTTTATTTCATTCAAATTCTCTATGAATTGTTATGGCAACGTTTTATGACACATCTTCGAAATGCATTTTAACTCAATTTCAACGATATGTCTAATGTGCAGTTTTTTTTTAATTTTGTTACAGTCAAAATGTCATGGCAATTACGCAATATTAAGTTGATATGCAGTTTTTGAAATCTTATTCAAAAGAAAATGCTATTCAATGATATGCATATCTTCATATGCGTCTATAACAAACAAAAAAACTCTATTAATAAAAAACGGTTTAACTTTGTTTGTATAACACAATTTATTTTTATGTGACTGCAGTTTCGGCAAATTTAGCTTGCCATTATCAAACATATAGTGACTAAAACTACTTACGTAAGTAGTTTTAGTCACTATATGTTTGATAATGGCAAGCTAAATTTGCGTCTATAACAAACGTAAGTAAGTAATTTTAGTCACTATATGTTTGATAAAGGCAAGCTAAATTTGCCGAAACTGCAGTCACATAAAAATAAATTGTGTTATACAAACAAAGTTAAACCGTTTTTTACTAATAAATTAACATGTATAACGAAGTAGAAGCCTCCACAATACAAAAAAAACTCTATGTTGAATTATGATTTAATAAAATTATAGGAATTGGAAAAATTTTCAACATCTTTGAGCTTATACATATAGTTTTATTCTCATCTCAATTTTGATTTTTCCATTGCAGTTTATACATTTCTTACTAAAATCTGTTAAATATTTGGAATTCTGTTATTATTATTTGTTTTAATAAACAAAAAAAAACACTTAAATTATTCACTTTTCAATCCTTAAGCACTTGAGCAAATATGTTTTAAGTGTTATTATGTTTCAAATTAAAACTAAATTTATTATTCCTTAACAACTTCTGTGGTTTTTATCAAGGTTGAGTTGCTTGGGATATTTTTCAGAACACCAAAATAAAACACAAATTTAATGTATATTTTGCATTATTTTCGAAAAGTTGGTGCTTCCGTGAATTTATTTTTGGCAAATAAATTTAGCATAAAAAACAGTGTAGGTATACATTTTTTAATAATATTTGTTAATGTTGTCAGTTATTTGACCTTCTATGTTTACTATTTCCCATATGTAGTACAAAGGAAAAGTATTTAAAAGTTAGAGAACATTTTTAAATCAAAATGTTAGTAGATTTAGTTAAACAGTTGTTAAATACTGTCAAAATTGTTAAATAATGTTAAAAATTACTTAATTAAAACGCAGTTATATTCGTTTCTTTACTTTTATTTAAAAAAAGTGATGAAAGGAATATAACTGTGTTTTAATTACTCGAGCGACTTAAAATCTTTTCGTAATTCAAATCACTACAATTAATAACTGTAACATAATATTTGTATCGTTCTTATTTCCTGTTGAAAATATCAGATTATGCAAGAAACGAAATTTTATGTAAATAAAATTGTCTGTTTTGGAAATATATTGACATTTTTAACACGAAATTACTATTTTGGTTAACTATGACGTTTTAGGACAGTTCTGATAATTTTTTTGTTTGTAATTTAGTAAAATTAAGTTAGGTTGACAAACCTCTCCCATCGTTTGACCATCATGGCATTATAACTTAAAATCACTTACATACCTGCACTGAAAACAGCATGCTTTCAGTAATCCATTTGGCGGATAAAGGCCGAAAAATGGATTGACTGGAAGCGCTGGAAATTCACAAATTAAAAGCTAATCCGGAAATTCCCGTCATTAATGACCAGACTGACATAATGTATATCTTTGATGCTGTAATATAAAAGCAATGTACACATACTCTTAGGCACTTAGTTTGATAATGACTAGCTTTTAGTCGAAAGTCACTGAAAAGTAAAAATAAAAGTGGTAAAACAAAGTTAGGTGTTTTAATTAAATTGTTAAAATCGCTTAGTCTTTTAACTTGATAGTAATGTCATCATTAAATTACTATTGTAACATTTTGACTGTTAGTTACTTAGTCGACTGTATTTTCACTATTATGGCATTTTGACGTTACCTTAGATTAGTTTTTTGACGTTGACGTAAAAAAATTAACATTTCGTTTTAACGTCATAAAACTTTCTTTGTAAATAAAACAACAGTAAACGTATTACGTCAATTATCAATTGTTTTAGTCATCAAACGAGTGTTTTCCACTCCCAGATTAAGCATGAAGTAAAATTTCGAGTTTAGAAAAGCTTGAAAATTTGGTTTGGTCGCGAAGCGCGGAGCGACCAAACCAAATTTTCAGGCTTTTCTAAACACGAAATTTTACTTCATGCGCTATGCATATGAAACGCTGATTTATTGTAAGAATGATCTGTAATCAATTGACAAGAAAAATAAGTCAAGTATGTCAATTATCAATTGTTTAAATGACGAGGAAATGATGGTGATGGATACATCACCATTTTTTATAATAAAATGAATAAATAAAAATAAATATGAACATTTTATTAAATATTCGACATTCTGTTATTTTCTTTGAGTAAAAAAAAATACACTTAATTTTTCGCACTTTTTAATCTTTTTTTAACCACTGCAATTACTAATTTAATCCCTGAATTTTAAGCTTTCGCAAATAAAAGCAAAGTATATTTATTTCTTAACAATTTCTGTCGTTTTAATTAAAAGATGTGAATTCTTTTGAATTTTGTCTAAGTGCCAAAATAAAACACAAACTTTTTGTTTATTTTTCATAACTTCAATCAACTTAGAGCTTCTGTAATTTAAATTTCATCCACTGAATTTTTCTTTTTCCAACATTAAACTAATAAATAATCCCCCTTTCTTACCTATAAATACCGACTATATTTTTCACTCATTTCTGTGCACCTGTTCATTCCACACACAACACTTTTTCCAAGTAAGTTAATTTTATTTATTCCAAATTTTTTTCAAAAACGTTATAAGCAAAGCTATACTGAAAAGAGATAAATCTCGAAGCGCGTCTATGGATGGCCTAAGACATTAGTTTTAATCCATGTCCTTTCACTTCTAATTTTTTTTTATCTCTCCTTCCATTTTAAATTTGTATTTGTTAGTTGGTTTGAAGAGAATTTGACCTAAACGTTACATATACTTTAATAGAGCGTTGTAACAAATCAAATTAAATACGATTTTAAATATTTCATTGTATAATTCAATATCCGGAGGTGTATTTGCACGGGAAGTAGTTGTTTCAATGGATATTTATCGTCTTAAGTTGTCTTATTAATTAAGACATTGTTTGCATTTTCACGAATAGTTTTTTCGTAATTTTATATATTATATTATATATTATATTGGAGCGACCAAACCAAATTTTCAGGCTTTTCTAAACTCGAAATTTTACTTCATGCGGCACGCGTACTAAACACTGATGTGATGTGATGTTCAGAATACACGTTTTTAGCATAGTGTTTTAGTAAAATATTTTGAAAGGCACCTAAAATCAAACTTTCAGGCTTTTCTAAACTCGAAATTTTACTTCATGCTTAATCTAGGAGTCGAAAGCACTCGTTTAAGACTTCAAATTAAACTTAATAGTTGCAGCTGATGCATACATGTATGTATATTTTAAAGAAAAATTCCCAGTATGTTACCCAGTATGTTTTAGTGGTGGCAAATGCCACCGTCAGGGCCGAAAGGGTTATAAGTTTTTTTTGTTTGTCTAACAGATTATTGACCTTAGGTCTTTCTGTCTATTTTCTTTTTTCTCGAGTTATTTTATAGTTAGTACATTATTGCATATTTAAAAAATTCTCCGACTTTTCACAAAAAAGACAGAATTTCCCTGACTTTTTTTTTATGAATAAAATCCCCTGACTTTCTCGGTTTTCCGGTAAAAATTCCCTGTATATGGATCGACTTTCAACTATACCGATTCTCTACTTACTACCAATTGTAATCTTTTATAATTAATAATACAAATTGGAAAATAAATATATTGTTCTTTATCTTTAACAAAATAACAACCAACATTATCTTTAAGTTAAAAAGGTACGAAAATTTCAAGGTTAAAACTATGAACCCATACAAATCAGAGTAACCTAGATCGAGTTCATTTCGTAGTTGCATCGTCACCTTTCATTTCTCCGGCAATAAACTATAGATGGTAACAGTAACAGCAATCGAACTCAAACAATGGGTACTTTCATTTCGCATCGGCAAAATATAATAACCACGGACAAAAGCCACTTTTAAAATAATGCATTTCCACGTCACAATAATCTCACTTCCGTTCAATTTGAAAACATTTTTAGAAAATATTGCGTAGTTATATAAATCGATCAATTTTAAATTAACGAATATTGCATGAACAGAAACTTGTTTATCATTTTCAAAGAAATCTTTTTAATAAAATAAAAGCGAAACTATTCGTGTAAATAGAAGCAAATAGTGAAACAAACCAAATGTTATTTTTAATTTAACTATTATTTTAATTATAAAATACGTGTATATTTTATTAAAATACAATAATACCACTTCCGTTCATTTCCAAAATATTTTATCACAAAATATTGTGTAGTTCTATAAATCAATTAATTATAATGATATTTTTATGTATTATAAAATACGTCTGTATTTAATTAAAATGGGATGATTTCACTTATGTATTTTAAATTAATTTAGTGAATATAAAAGTTTTTCATATGTGGCACCTCCAAAATGCACCACTCTCTACATTTTAGGGCTGCAACTTAATGTTTCGCAATTTAAAATAGCAAACCTTGTTTAGAAACAATAAATTGTCAATTTACAGATCGATTTGAGTGACTCCAAACTGACATTCTATTGTTAAATGAGTCGCCTATTTCCAAAAACCCCTACATCTAATGTTTTCAAATAGATTTAGGGGTTTTTGGAGATAGGCGAGACTCACATGTATTTGCTCCATAAGTGGGGTTTAGAACAGCAAATTTAAAAACAAAACTTCAAAATGGAATGTTTGAAGCTTTTTTTCTTAAATTTGCTGTTCTAAACCCCACCTATGGAGCAATTGTTTATTGTCCTTAAATTATTTTGTCATTTGGCACTTGGGAGTGATTTCTTAGAAAATGGCACAACAAACCAAAACTAGTCGGAATTAAGTTTTTAATTTGTGAAAGAATACGTAATGTTTTTTCTCTCAATAATTTTACAATTTTTAATTAATCTTTCTTCTCTATGCAATGAATGCAACCAATCGATAATGATTGTGTAATGAACTAAATTGTAACAAATTAAATTATTAAAATCAATATTTTGTCAATTTTGATAATGTCTCATGATGTAATTCTTGAGTTAATTGACCGTTTACTAGAATGCGCACAGGCGTTAACATGTAAATTCCGTTTGGCTGAAACGTGGGATATCAAATATCTCCATCCCACGCAAAATTTGAAAAAGTCGCACGTTAACAACAGAAAAATCCGCGACAATGAAAATCGATCAAGTTTTAATTAACATTTCAATCGGAATCCCACGTCGCATATTTTCACAAGACCTCTCTCGGTTAGCACCAGCAAATGTTCTCTATATTTTCTTTTTTTATTAGAACAAATTAAATAAAACAGGCAATCACGTAAAATTTATAAGATAGCAAATGTATGGATGAATACAGGGAGTTTTCCGTTTAAGTATACATGTTCCAATTACAGCATATATGTGAAAAAAATGTAACTTTTATTCTACAGAAATAACATTTTTTAAGAATATTTTACTATTTGGAAATACTTATATGTGTAAACAGCGTTTTAGTTAACGAATACATGAAATGACAAGTGAGAATATTTATAACTAATGTTCATTTGGAAAACTGTTTATGGATCGACATTGATGCACTTAAGGTTGAGACAGACTCTTGGCAGCAGTTAGCTAGAGTGAGAGAGACCTATATTACTATTTCCAGCAGCAAAAGATACACGTAAGGTATATTGATTTTTTTTTTCTATAAATGTTGGGCTAATTGAATGCAGAATTTACGGACACCCTTGAATTTTACGTAGCAAGTTTTTGTTGCCTAAAAATGAGTAAATAAATAACGAAAAAATAGCTATTTTCAGGATTATTTTACAAAAAAACGAAATATCTTAATCGTTTTAAATTGGTGACATTACAATCCTACAAGTTTCAGCATTATTTTGATGTATCATGCAATGTTGTCCCGTAATCAGAATATCGATGGTGCTGGAATATAGGTGCCTTTCAAATGCCTTTCAAAATATTCTACTAAAGCACTATGCTAAAAACGTGTATTCTGAACATCACATCACATCAGTGTTTAGTACGCGTGCCGCATGAAGTAAAATTTCGAGTTTAGAAAAGCCTGAAAATTTGGTTTGGTCGCTCCGCTTCGCGAAAATTTGGTTTGGTCGCTCCGCTTCGCGGAGCAACCAAACCAAATTTTCAGGCTTTTCTAAACTCGAAATTTTACTTCATGCTTAGTCTGGGAGTGAAAAACACTCGTTTGAAAGTTAAATTTGAAATATTTGTAAAACCAACGAATATCTGAAGATTTACAACGTATACAGTATATTGAGATATGTATACTTAAAAGAACAATTCTCGGTATATCTGAGATAGTAATTAATAATATGCAGTGTACAAAACATTTTTTCGGCATGAAAGGGATAACTGTGTATTGTTAGATTACATGTATATTTTATTTATTTTGTCAAATAAAGACGATGATGCAAATAATGCGATTAAATAATTAAAAAATTGTAAGTTCTGTTTTAAACACGAATTTGACACATTAAATAATATTAAACGAAATAACAAAAATTATGATGGGTCCATCATAGCACTTTCCTCGTAATTTGAACAATTATTAATTGACATACTAAATTCATTTCACTCTAACCAATTAGTTGAACATTTCACTTACAGTTAGTGGTTTATACGCGTGGCGTATAAAGTAAAGTTTCGAGTTTAGAAAAGCCTGAAAATTTGGATTTGCTGATTTTGTTCTATTTTTAACGTGTGCCAAGATTAGTGATGAAAGTAATCGATATACTAATTAGTAATTAGTCGATTATTGAAATATATTGATATAATCGATTATTATGCGGAAATTAGTATATACTAATCTAAGCGATTATTTGATAGGGTAAAATAGTAATACGAATTTAAGCTATTATTTGATCGGGTAAATTAGTATATACTAATTTAAGCGATTATTTGATTAGATAAAATAGTATATACTAATTTAAACGATTATTTGATCGGGTAAATTAGTAGATCCTAATTTAAACGATTATTTGATCGGGTAAAATAGTATATACTAATTTAAGCGATTATTTCGTCGGGCAAATTACTAATTAGTATACTAAAATAATTGATTATTATCTAGGTAGACTGGACTATTAATTATTATAAACAAATGTATCGCTTATTATCTCGGACAGGACAGGACTACTAATTATTATATAATAAAATTAATAAATACTGATTTGACGGTTGTTTTGTATTTCATTAAATAAATTATTAAATAGTAATACTACAAGATAAATTCAAATTCAAAACTATTTGAATTCGAAAAAATAAGCTTACGCTTCTTATAGTTTGCACACTTTAAACATAATATATATAATTACGAAAAAACTTCGTGAAAATGCAAACAATGTCTTAATTAATAAGACAACTTAAGACGATAAATATCCATTGAAACAACTATTTCCCGTGCAAATACACCTCCGGATATTGAATTATACAATGAAATATTTAAAATCTTATTTAATTTGATTTGTTACAACACTCTATTAAAGTATATGTAACGTTTAGGTCAAATTCTTTTCAAACCAACTAACAATACAAATTTAAAATGAAAGGAGAGATAGCAACAAATTAGAAGTGAAAGGACTTGGATTAAAACTAATGTCTTAGGCCATATATATACGCGTTTCGAGATTTATCTCTTCAGTATAGCTTTGCTTATGACGTTTAAAAAAAATAGGAATAAAATTAAAACAAACTTACTTGGAAAAAGTGGTCTGTGTGTGGAATGAACAGGTACACAGAAATGGAATAAGTGAAAATGATGGTCGGTATTTATACTAATTTACCCGACCATCATTTTCACACATTCCATTTTTGTGTACCTGTTCATTCCACACACACCACTTTTTCCAAGAAAGTTTGTTTTAATTTTATTCCTAATTTTTTTTAAACGTCATAAGCAAAGCTATACTGAAGAGAGATAAATCTCGAAACGCGTCTATAGATGGCCTAAGACATTCATTTTAATGCAAGTCCTTTCACTTCTAATTTGTTGCTATCTCTGCTGTCATTTTAAATTTGTATTGTTCGTTGGTTTGAAGAGAATTTGACCTAAACGTTACATATACTTTAATAGAGCGTTGTAACAAATCAAATTAAATAAGATTTTAAATATTTCATTGTATAATTCAATATCCGGAGGTGTATTTGCACGGGAAGTAGTTGTTTCAATGGATATTTATCGTCTTAAGTTGTCTTATTAATTAAGACATTGTTTGCATTTTCACGAATAGTTTTTTCGTGATTTTATATATTATAATAATACTTATATAAAAATTCTAATCTTCACTACTAACAAACATCAACCCCAGAAAAAACGCTCATGAAACCACGGACTTAAAAACAAAACTAGTCGAGTAAATAGAAGCAAATAGTGAAACAAATCAAATGTTATTTTAAATTTAACCTTTATTTTAATTATAAAATACGTCTATATTTTATTAAAATACAATACAATTGTGTAGTTCTATAAATCAATTAATTTCAATGATATTTTTATGTCTTATAAAATACGTCTGTATTGAATTAAAATGGGATGATTTCACTTATGTATTTTAAATTAAACGCTCATGAAACCACGGACTTAAAAACAAACCCTAAAAATCACTCCCTCAAAAAACTACATCTTAAAAGTCCTCCCCTTGTAAAAACTTTTATTGAAAATCACACCTACGGAAAAAAAAACACATTATGAAAAACGACCCCATGTAGAAAGATTCCTGGAAAATCGGCCCCACTCCCGAAAAAACATCTCCCGAAAGGAACAATTCCTCGAAAAATCCCCAAAAAACGACTCCCAAAAATACCCCCTGTAAAAAACATTTTTGGAAAACCACTTACAGAAAAAAAACACCTCGTTCGAATATATGATAAACTTTCTGTGGCCCGTTTTTGTTTTACAAGATCACTTTATATCGCTTGTTTAGTCGGCTTATCATATTTTTGAATCAAGAACTAATTTAATCAATTATTAAAATATCTCGTTTCAAAATAATCAATTATTAAAATATATATCGATTATTCTCATCACTAGCCAAGATATTCTCCAAGAACGCACTAATGGGACACCCTGTATATAAGACAATTTCCCTCTATGAGAGTAAATGCTATTTATTAAAAACGTATTAAAACTGTATTTATTTTATTTATACAATTATTGTGTAATCTACAAAAGTTGTCTTTCTTAGTAATTAGATCCGAAGATAATTCCCGTTTCGGTTGTTAATTTTGTGTTACAATTCCCATTCGATTTTTCTGTTTGGTGTTTTGCCACCAGCGCTCGATTACTGTTACTTCGGTTAATTCGTTGTTTCAAGAACATCACTCGTACGCAACCGCACGCAATTATCACCAGTAAAAGCAGTTATGTGGACCAAACGCACAAAATAATGGAAACATTGTGGAATATACCGGTTTGGTATGGAGAAAAATAATGGGTTAGTCGGAAGAAATACGATGAGAGTTAATTTATAAAGTTATTGTTATTTTAGTTATTTCATTTCATTTCTTTTTCTTATTAATGAATATTTTTGTTCTATATTTTTATTATTGACCTTTAGTAATTAACATTTTTCTTATAGAGGTTGTTTCTAAATTGATGTGAAAGATTGTAAAGGATGATTTTTCAGCAAAAATTGAGGGAGGACTTTCATATATTTTTTTTTTTTGTTCAAAACCCCTTCCTCTCCAAGTTACAGCCCTCTAAAGTTAAGGGGAAAAATGTTTTTATTTCATATATCCACTAGGGAAGAATTTAGAAGAATAAGATTTGGCAGATAAGTGTTCCTAATAAAATGACACTTTTTGACGATTTTTGTAACCTTAAAATGTTATTACAATGGGGTGAAAAAATGAACCCCTATTATAGTTTGCATCAAAGCTTTTTAATGTGGCTACATTTTTTTTTTTTCGAAACTTGATTTAAATGGAGGGATTCAATCTGCAACTTTTTTGTCTCTTGACAATTTTCTCCTAAAATTATTAGTTTGATCACAAAAAATAAAATAATACTAATGCTCATTTGACATAATTCAGAGATCAGTTATTATTTGTTAAGAAAAATCAAGTAGGCAAATGAAGTCATACTATTTTCTAAAATTTCTAGAGAGAAAGAAAGACCTCCATTAATTTTTGCTGAAAAATCACCCTTTAAAATCTCTTGCATCAATTTAGAAACACCCTGTGTATCGCCCATAGATTGGCGATACACAGGGTGTTTCTAAATTAATGCAAGAGATTTTAAAGGGTGATTTTTCAGCAAAAATTAATGGAGATCTTTCTCTCTAGAAATTTTAGAAATTAATTATTTTAATAATGACATTCTGTAACTATAATTGAATGCAATTTTCGACATATAGATTTAATGACTATACAGGGTGTCTACAGATTCATTTTCAACTTGGAGTGTGTTTGAACATCTTTCGTAACTCCTTATAATACCTTTGTTTCATACACAGTCTAAATATGTTTTAAAGCGTTCTGTTTTTAATTTAAAAAAAATTATAAAATATATGTTCTTTATTCTTGTCTTTTCAGTCTTCAATTGCCATTGCCCTAAGAATTTGGATTTGGACGCGCAGCGTCCAAATCCAAATTCGGGCTTTTCTCAACTTGAAATTGTACTTCATGCGCCACGCGTACAAAATCACTGATTTATTCTAAAGTTTAAAATATTCTTCTCTTTTCATAAAAATATAAACTTTCAAACGCTTTTTTTAACAATTGTCTTATTTTTTAAGGATTGACATTTTATCATTTTTAGAAATTGTTGACAATTTTGACATTTTCAATAATTTTGACATTTGATATGTCATTTTTGACATGAGTTCATTGAGACAGCAGATATTAGTCGGCGCCAGTCGACATTTTAACATTTGACATGTCGGCGCCAGCCAGCGACGGCTCGCAGCCTAACTTCAGGGTAGGCCACAGTGCCAAGGCACACAAAATTTGAGGTTGGGATCGCGCTTTATAAATACAAGGAATAGCACAACAAAGTCACCTTTCAATAACGGATACATATTACCTTGGGTCTCTGGCGTACCCTCAAGTTAGGCTGCGAGCCGCCGCTGGCGCCAGCCGATATTTCAACTAACAATGACAGTTGACACTAGACATTTTAACAACGACACTTGAAACAAGAAAAATTACATTTGTTAATGAGAAGATTGCTTTGATAATATTGAAGAAATATTAGGTTTCAATAGAGTCAGAGCTGGGACGAATCCCAGAATTAGGAATTCTCGAATAAAGGATTCGTAAGAGATAAATATGATTCGAATCAAAGATTTGAATCCTGTTTTTCCGAATCACGAATACAAATCGTTTAAGAATAAATTTGATTTTATTATTTTTTTACAACCATTAACATATAAATATCGTTATCAGTTGTTTTAACAAAAATATTCACAACCTAATTATTTATTATTAACACTGAACATCGTTGATAACAGACTAAATTTCAGTGTTACTCTGTTTAAAGATGTATTTGTGTGTTTTTGAACTACACTTCAAATCAATGGTTTATACGCGTGGCGCATGAAGTAAAATTTCGAGTTTAGAAAAGCCCCGTGAAAATTTGTCGAGGGTCGCGCAGCGACCGTCGACAAATTTTCTACGCGGGGCTTTTCTAAACTCGAAATTTTACTTCATACTTAGTCTGGGAGTGGAAGACACTCGTTACTTTAAAATATGTCACAACTGTTAAAGTATGTATCGTCGAATGCCCGTCTTCAGTGGTGATATGTAAGCAAATTATGGGTCCTAGAAGTTGCCCAATAAGTGAGTTACTCAACTGTTTCCAAGGCACTCTTTGAAAAAGCAAAAGATTAAAATTTTACATATAAAATGTACAATAAACTATAAGTGTGATACATCATTGAATTCAGTAAAAAATATTCTTCCAAAAAATATCAAAATCCAAAATGGCGCCCATAAGAAAAACAAAAGTTAGTTATGGTAACTAGGTAAATGTTATAGTTATCTTAAAATAAAATATGTTACTAGATTTATCGTTAAAAAGTGCCTATAATGTCAAAGTTGTAAATGTCTGGATTCAATAGTTTTTGAATAAAAAAATAAAAACGAATTTTCAAAAAATACGTTTTTTGACAATATCTCATTAAATTTGCCCCAATTTAACCGACTCTATCTCTTTAAATAACCGAGATCCCCATACATTCTATTGAAATAGGGACACCCAGTATAATAATAATATAAAATTTATTGTATTGTTATTTTCTAAATATTTTAATTAAATAAATATTTTACATTGTTTACCGTATATTTATGAATATATTAAAAATAAATACTTATTGCAGTATAATATTGAAGGATAAATTAAAAACACTTGGTTTATTTCACTATTTGTTACTATTTACTCGACTAGTTTCGCTTTTTATTTCAGTAATTCAATATTAATTATACCGTCAAATGTCTAAAAGTCTTGTGTTAAAAATCACCAGAAATCTTTACATGTTTTTTTATTAAACGAATTTCACTATGGCTTTCGACGTCTAAGTCAAAAAATGTTTGAAACATAAGTTGTAGCCAAGGAAAAAATATACCTCTTTTACCTAAACACTTTTCACCTCAGCTCTTTTGTTTTTGAATTAGAAACTAAAAAATCTAGTGGAGATCAACAACTCACCGATTATGGCTTTCGACGTCTAAATCAAAAAATGTTTCAAACAAAAGTTGTAGCCAACGAAAAAATAAACCACTTTTACCTAAATTCTTTTCACTTCAGCTCTTTTGTTTTTGTTCAATAAACCGAGAAAGATTTTTTTTTAAATAAATACACAACTTTATGACAATATATGATAATTCGAAAATTTACGAACGAGTGTCTCCACTCCCAGACTAAGCATGAAGTAAAATTTCGAGTTTAGAAAAGCCCCGCGTAGAAAATTTGTCGAGGGTCGCGCAGCGACCCGAGACAAATTTTCACGGGGCTTTTCTAAACTCGAAATTTTACTTCATGCGCCACGCGTATTAAACACTGATTTCAAGTAAAGTTAAAAATATAAAAACATATTAATATGTTTTTATATTTTTAACTTTACTTGAAATCAGTAAACTTTTCAGTTTTAAAAGTTATCAAAATATCAATATATCAAAATTATTTAAAATTGCCAAAAACATCAGAATGACCAAAATGTCATCTCGTAAATATAAAAAATATCTAAAACGTCAAAAATTCGGCGTGTTGATAAAATTGATTAACGTCAAAATTATCATTTTATGTCAGTACGTGACAGTTTGACAAAAACGTTCTTACAAAAACGAAAATGTTTGTCAAAATCAGTAATAATGTCAAAAAAGTTATCTAACAATATAAAAATTGTTATCTAATGTAAAACAAGTGAATATGTAATATCAAAAATATCATATGTCAAAATTTTCGTCTAATGTCAAAAAAGTATAAAAATATAAAATGTCAGAACTGCCATCTAATGTCAAATACGTCATTAATTGTCAACATCAGAAATAGTAAAAAAGTAGCAAATGTCATTGTTTATCAAAAGTAACATCTAATGTGAAACATGTCATCCAATGTCAAAAAACGTAGTCTAATACCAAGAATATAATCTATTGTCAAAAATGTCATCTCAAAAGGTAAAAAAATATCAAAAATGTCATTCAATATCAAAAATGATTAAATATGTCTTGTAGAAAAAAAAAATATCAAATTTGTGTGTTCAAATAATGATTTAATAATTTTTGAAAATCGTTACAAATCTGAATAAAAATATTGAAAATCTTACTTATAAACATTTTATATATTTGACGAGAAAATCTCGAAACATCGAAAATTTCATCAAAATTTTATAAATCGATAAAAATGAAAAAATATTAAAAATCAAGATATGTTGAAAATCTGATAAACATTTTCATAAATTAATTAAAAATCTCGAAATATTGAAAATTTCATCAACATTCGATAAATTAAGGAAAATTGATTAAATATTGCAAAATCTGATAAAAATTTGATTAATCGACGAAAATCTCGAAATGATGATAATTTTACGAAAATATCGATTTGTTGAAAATCTTATAAAAATGTTATAAATCGACATGTTAAGTGTAAACATTTGATTGGGAATGTCGATTCATATTCATCAAAATGTTATATTTGGCGAAATTACCGAAAAACAATTAAAAATCACAAATCTGGCAAAAATCATCAAAATGTATCAAAATGTCAAATTTGACACAAATCATTAATTTAATTGATTTTATCACTTACAAACGAGTGTCGTCCACTCCCAGACTAAGCATGAAGTAAAATTTCGAGTTTAAAAAAGCCCCGTGTAGAAAATTTGTCGAGGGTCGCGCAGCGACCGGAGACAAATTTTCACGGGTGTTTCTAAACTCGAAATTTTACTTCATGCGCCACGCGTATAAAACAGTGATTTAACGAGAAATTTAAAAACATACAAAACAATTTTTTTGTGTTAATCCTTACGATTAATTTGAATTATTTTTGACGATTCGAATCCTTTTGTAACTATTCGAATCCTTTTATAACTATTCGAATCCTTTTATGAGGATTCGAATCCTTTTACGAGGATTCGAATCCTTTTATGAGGATTCGAATCACCAGCATTTGGATTCGAATACGAATCCTTTTAAAAAAGTGTAACGAATCCGGATCACGAATCCAGTTTAACTAAAGTATTCGAATACCTCTTTTGAATCCTCTAAAAGGATTCGAATCCTGAATGATTCGAATCCTGCCCAGCTCTGAATAGGGTCAATATCAATCATATCATATCACGCTCGATTATATTTAATGACAATAATCAATATCTTAGTTGCATGTATTAGTTTTCATAATGTCGGTTTTCATGTTGTTATATTTGGTTGTCGACCCCTTGACGATCATTGACCCCCAATCAAGGCCGTAGCCAGGAGGGGGGATATGGGGGTTCAAGCCCCCCTTGAAATTTTCGGCCCTGAACGAGCAAAAATAATATTTTTGCTAGTAACCCGCCCCACCGACATTTTTATATCCTCCGATTTTTGTTATACCTACGACTTTGCCCCCCAATCAACCCCCTGACCATCATCGACTCCCAATTGACCCTTTGTCAATCATCGACCCCTTGTCAAACTTCATCGACCCCGTTGAGACACGCTGATTTAGCGTATGGATAAATCGTCGATTTTTATTTTTAACCATGTAATTTTCAAAACTATTAAATCTAAATTTCAGTTACGCCACTGCTCAAATTCCAATTATAATTTTCTTTTGTCCTGTATACAGTCTGTTTGATTTATTGTGACACAGCACATATGTCCGTTATTAGTACAGATAGAAAAAAAAGTTAAAGACCAAAGTTTTAGTATTTTTATGATCTATTCAATCGTAATGTCAGAAAAACAGCTGAGAATCAAATAAACACGTGAAAGCTATTAGTTTCATTTTCTTTAATGGAACACCCTGTATATTTTGTTTATTTCAAATAGGCATTAATATTAGCCTTATAATGATACCACATAAGGGGTACTTATGTGGTATCATTATAAGGCTAATATTAATATTATAGAAATAACACGACAATTGCCAATAAATGAAATTTATCAGTTGACATGAATAACTATTTAAAGTGTCTGTTCAAAATGACGTCCGTTGTTTGCAATACATTCTTCACATCTCTTCATTACATTTCGTCGTGCTTTTTGCAACATCCGTGGTATTATTTGGCCACATGCCATACGAATTTTTCAGATCCTCTAGATTTTCTGGACGAGTAACATAAACTTTTTGCTTTAAAAATCCCCAAATAAAATAGACAGATCTGGCGATCTTGCTGGCCAGTTTATGGGGCCACCATTTGCAATCAATTTCAAACCAAACTTTCTTTCCAAAATATCTTTGACATTTCTTGCGTTATGGGGAGGAGCTCCATCTTGTTGGAACCACATATCTCGACGTATTTCTAGGGGGATATCATCTAAATAATCTTCAAATTCTATCGTAAGAAAGTTGGCATATCGCTCCGCATTCAACGTTCCTTGATAAAAAATGGTCCTATTATGGTATCACCTAACACATCAAGCCACACATTAACTGCAAATCTTTGTTGGAATCTGCATTCTCGAATTTGACGTGGATTCTCAGTATGCCAGTAATGGTCGTTTTTTCGGTTGGAGATTCCGTTGTTATTGAAATTTGATTCATCACTCCAAAGAATTAAATTTAATAAATGTTGATTGTTGCTAAGCCAATTACAGAATACTATCCTCCTGTCAGAATCACCATCTCTTAAACCTTGTACTAACTTAATTTTATATGGTCTCATTTTATGTTTTCTCAGAATAGAAAATATTTTATGCATACTTATTCCTAAGTCAGCCACTGCTTCGCGTATTGAATTATGTGGATGTGCTCTAAAATAGGCCAATATCAATACTTCATTATTATCTTCTCTTTCTTGTCTTCTCCTTCGTAATTTATTATTAAAACACCCATTTCTCCGTAAATTTTGTTCAAGTCTTGCAAAAGTGCAATATTGTGGTTGTCTTCTTTCTGGATACATGTTTCCATAAGTGATACTAGCTTCTCTAGAATTATCGTTGCATCTAACGAAGACCTTTAGCATATCCATTTTTTCATCATTAGAATAGTAATTATCACCCATCTCTAAAGATTTGAATCAACAACACGCAAGACGGGAAGTTACTACACCACTTTGACATTAAAGCGTTAACAAATTGTTTTATGTCAATTGTTATCCATGGCAACTGATATATTTCATTTATTTGCAATTGTCGCGTTATTTGTATAATGAAGGGGTACTTATGTGGTATCATTATAAAGCTAAGGTTATTACCTATTTGAAATAAACAAAATATACAGGGTTTTCCATTAAAGAAAATGAAGCTAATAGCTTTCACGTGTTTATTTGATTTTCAATTGTTTTTCTGACAATGCTACTGAATAGATCATGAAAAATACTAAAACTATTGTCTATAACTTTTTTTTTCTATCTGTACTAATAACGAACATATGTGCTGTGTTACAATAAATTAAACAGACTGTATATGCATTTTATAAAAAATCCAAGAGTTTATAATTTATTATTCCTGCTATTTTTAAATATATCTGCTGTGCTGTTTATTTTTAGGGTCAAGTGCACAATCAATGTCTCTACAAAATTATTATTAGCGACTTTCAACCTGTACTGCCACTTTTTATTTTCACAATTACAAATACTGCGGGGGCAGCGTCATTGAAAACCTCCACCTCCGGACAAATAAAATTTAAAAAAAACCACAACGTTGCCGCTGTCGGCGCAAATCAAGGCCGCCAAAAAGTGCATCGATATTGCACTTCGCAGGGGATTCCGCCATCTGTTTATTTTCGTATGACAGCGCCGGGCGTGCGCCCACCCCCACCACCGCCACTCCGGCGAATGCATTCCTGGGGGACACCTCTCGCACACACCAAATAATAATCATAATATAGAAATCGCGCCGAGGTGCACAACAGTCGACACTTTCCGTTCCGGTGCGCCGAACTCGTCTTATCGCCAAGTCCGTCGTGACTTTCTCCGAATCGCCGTGATCTCTGCGAATTTTTGTCGTGTTGCAGAAAAAAAAAACGAAAGAGGAGGATAGCATAAGGTGAAATAAATTTGTAGTGTGCGCGTGTTAGTTTCGCCTGTGGGAAGAGAAGAGGTGTTGTTGCCTGGGCTAGTGCGTGCAATTGTTTCGAGTAAGTTTTTTATTTGGTTATGTTACTTAAGTGCGTTTAGTCTTGAGTGTGTTTGTGAAGAGGTTGTTAAGGAATTTATGGTTTATTTGAGATTTGATTTGTGGAGAATGTAAGGATTTTGTTTTATCTAGAAATTAATTTCCGGAATATTCAAAATATTATTGTTACACTTTGAACTTAAGTACGCTAATAATTGGGAATACCGTAGCCAGGGGGAAGAGGTATTGATATGGGGGTTCAAACCTCCCCAATTTTATCAAAATTTTATTATTTTTTTTTACGTGTAAAAAGCAAAAACATTTAGTATTTTATGTGGAAACAGCAAAAACCATTCGTTTTACCCCAAATTTTTTTAAAACCTCTCCGATTTTTTTTTTGTGGTTACGTCGTAATTTAATATCAAATCAACAGAATCATCTCATATTTGAATAAAATTTGCTTAAATTAATGCCTTCATATAGATTAGAAAATTACAAAAATTAAAATAATATATATTGATACTTTCACCCATATTAAAGATTTCAAGTGTAGTTGTTGGTTTTGTACACTCTTTTAAAAAATTGTGCAATAATTCAAAACACAAACTACCTTATTAATAGACGTTTGCATACAGTTTTAACACGGTTCTAAGGATGATCCATGTTATACATAACCATAATGGCCAGGGCAAAATAAGGTTATTTATAAGTTATTTAATTGAAATGCTATGATTTATTTATGCCGTGATTTATAAATGTACATACCTAATCAATATATTTTGAACTTCACTTAAAATCAGTGTTTAATTCGCGTGGCGCATGAAGTAAAATTTCAAGTTTAGAAAAGCCTAATTTGGCTCGGTCGCTCCGCTTCGCTACGCGCCCGAGCCAAATTTTCAGGCTTTTCTAAACTCGAAATTTTACTTCATGCTTAGTCTGGGAGTGGAAACACTTGTTAGATGTAAATTTCAATTAAATAATTCAGCACAAGAAATACATTTTCACAAACAAAAACAATGTAACATAACCTATAAATGATTAAATTTTAATTAAAGTGAATTAAAGTGCAATGTTGCCATGCTCATTTTATCAATAGTTTAAAACAGAGCTTGGCAGTACTTGAGTACAGGTACTTAAAATAGTACTTTTCATGTAATCAATCCACAAGTACTTTATTTTCTAAGTACTTGTACTCCACGCCTTTTTAACCGCAAAATGTATGTACTCAAGAAAATACTTTTGTACTTAAATACATTTTAATGTACTCAAGTACATTTGGGTGTACTCGAGTACATTTCGATTTGCATTGAACTCTTTATTTTTAACATGTCAATGTCGAGATTGAAGAGAGATATAAAAACTTTACGCTACTTTTGACTACAATATAGAGTATTTTCTACCAGTGGTTCTCAGCTTTTCTTACCTTGGGACACCCAAACACAAAATATGAATATTTCAAAATTTAGTCTATACAAATGAGCAACTGTTTCGCATATTTTCTGGCTATATTAAGAAGTGCCCTAAAAGATTAAAAATATATTGTAATGTTTTTACTTTTATTTTATTTTAGAATTTACAGACTTTGCACATTTCACTCAAAAAATATATAATTTACTCTACATGTGGGAGCAAATAAAGTCCTGACATTCGTCTAATAAGATGGGGAAAGCTACAAAATCCCATCTAGAACGTGGATTTAGTACATGATTAGTTCAGCGATTTTACATACTTTACTAAATTTCCTGGGAATTAATCCCAATTTCGGTTCGAACTAAATACCCACTACACCCAATTTCAATTAAATAGTTCAGCACAAGAAATACATTTTCACAAACAAAAACAATGTAACATAACGTATAAATGATTAAATTTTAATTAAAGTGAACACACCAACCCTTTGACATTTTATTTTTTTAATAAACATACACAATATTGCCAGGCATATTACTGAAAATTTTCCCGACCTGTCACACAAGTGTTTGTTGCAACAAAGAACGGGCAATTTTCAAAGAGCAACAAACACGCGTGCGAGAGAAGGGAACATTTGCGGAATATATATGCCTGCACGAGGGCTAACAATCGCTAGAACAAAAATAATTTATAGAAATATATCAAATAGTTTGAGTAGGTAGCTGTCATTGATTGTCATAGCATATTGAAAGCAAAACTTCGGTGAACGAAACAGAAGAAAATTGTCAAAATGTTTATCATAATTGTACTTTTAATTTCACCAACTGTTCCAATTTGTATCTCATAAATAAAAATGCTCTAAATGCGTATGATATTCTTGTATTTACCTTTAATGATAAAATAATTGAAAATTAGGCATCTAGTTATCTTTGCTAGAAATATTCGGATATTTTGCCCAGCCAAATATTCGCTGTCAAAATATTCACGTAATTCTTATGTGATTGGATCATTTCCAAGTAATAAGTCATTTTGATTGGTCCAATTCTTTAAATTGACAGGTGAGGGCGATTTTCACTCTTATTTCATTCACCTTGGGTTACTTATCAATATTAAGATGAAATTACGTGCGAAAAATATTTCTTCAGTGCCATAACATCAAAATCTCATACGTCTCCGCAGGAATCGAATAATGAAAATTATTACAACACATATTCTGCCAGGTTTAAGTTTTTTTTAATTATTATTACTCAATCGAAAATGTACAATCTGTACTTTAACAAGTAAATTGATTTGGCAGTTTGTCATGAAGAGAAGGTTCCGATGAACGTTCTCTATCTTAGTCCTAGTAGCTATATCTAGTCGTTAGGTCGGAAAGTTTGAGTCTATTTAGTCTTCTCGTGGCACTATTGCTCACTAGCAGTTCATTAGCTAATAGGTTCGGATGCACTGTCACGCTATTTCGATATTTGGCACTGTAGTTTCCTATTTCTGTTGTGATGCTATTGATTTGGAGGTCTTTTGGATTATGCGGTTAGGTACATATATTGGGGTGTTTGCTATTAATCATAGAGTTTTGTTTTGAAATCTTTCAAGGATTTTGATATTGGAGTTGCTGATGGTTCCCTATAGTTGAATTCCATAGGTTCAAGTAGGTTGCCTGTGGTAGGAGGGTGATATGGGTTGATTTTTGCTCGTTAGCCTTCATTCGCCATTTTGTTGTGTAAGTGACATCAAATGAAATTATGTACGAAGAATAATTCTTCAGTGTCATGTACTCCCGCAGAAATGTCACCTAACCCTTTAAAATGTTAATATATTATAATCACTCTCATTTAATTAACATTGAGTTGAAATTACGCTCGAAGAATAATTCTTCAGTGCGATAACATGAAAATCTTACATTCTCCGCAGGAATCGAATAATGAAAATTATTACAATACACATTCTGTCCGATAAACTTCTATTTTCCTCCTTCTAATTTTATTAGGAGAGGTGGAAATCATCGAATTCCATTCCCACTTATCTTCTGGTAATCCCTTCACGTCTGTTTGTCAAGTACACAATTTTCGAGAACCCACCCAATTCAACCTTTATCTTCGATAGACTAAACAAATGCATGATGCTTGACTATTGACCGCGTTTCCACCGAGCGATCGAGTTAATTACCCCATTTTTAGACCCATATCCAAAACCAAACAAAAACATCTGAATCGCTTAATTACATTTTGTTTTCTTTTGTGAATTATTTCTACTTTTAAGAGTTTAATATATCTGGAATTATATCTAAATTAAAAATTTTGCTAATAACCCTATCATGCATTTATTTATTTTCACCATAAACACAACCGTTAACTTAAACAAAATTGTACAAAACAAGCCTAGAACTCTCCCTTGGGTTTCTCGTCACCACCCAGTTCGAAGTGCTTGCAGTGCTTAAGAGCGCCAATTTTTGCTAGTTGTGTGCTTCTAGGATACGAGATGGCGCAGAGATAGCAAAATTGCTGAAAGTAGTTTTGACTATGTATTGGTTTATAGTGCCTGCCGAATTTTATTAGAACGAATGGGCGGCCTGAAAAAAGTTGAGAACTCCTGGTATAGAGTTTTTCAAGGTCAGATTGTAAAATTTCCAATGAGTAATCCAATGTCGGAACGCAACTTTGAAAGATCTAAATCTTATTAGATTTTATTAAAACTCAGTATACAGGAATTTTCGGGTTTACAAAGTTTTAAAAAATGTTCACAATTTTTTTTAATCTTTGAGCGATTGCAATGGGGAATAGAGCAATGTGTAGCAGGGAAACAAAAAATAGCATCTTGATCTTCTCACCAGGCTGAGATAATGTTACTTCTACGGATCGCTGTAGATAATAATATGAATATTCGAAATATTCCAATATTGTGGATATCTAGATAATGTGGATATCCGGATAATGTGAATATCCGAATAATACGAATAGCCGATTATGCGAATAATTACAAATATTCAACTATTCTAATAATTTTTATTCAAATATGAAAATATGGAGACTTTAATTGCAGCCTACCACAATGATTTAATTAAAAACAGTGGCGACAACTCCCTGTCATCTGTCATGATAAGTCAAAATTAATTAAGAAAATAGGTTATAATACAAACATCTGATATTCAATTATTCAATTGTGACAGCGAGTGTCATCTTTCACTTGAAGCATCATCCATGAGCAGAGGCTATTCCCTTAACTTCAAAATAGGAACATATGGTGGTTAATACCTCAAATGAACGGGCTTAGGTTCATTCTCTTTACCCTTGTGCATTTTTGAGGTATGATTTTGGGGTAAGTAAAATAAAAAACAATCTTGACAGATTTGCTGTGACAAATTTTAGATCTCATAGCTACGCTGCTGTTGGTTCACCATGCTGGGTAAAAAATACTAACCACCAATCAAAAATAATACTACAATTGTGCCACTGTGTTTAATTAAATCACTGTATCTATACCAATAATACAACTCCAGTATCTTTGAGGTTATGTAACACAGGGCTTTTACATTTTAAGCTAAGGGTGCCATGCCGGTAACTTTGTAATTGTCAATTAAAACTAATAGGAGTATTTTAGTCAAATGTTATATTAATACGAATCATTTTTATGAATAGTTTTCCAATCATGGAAAAGCTCCGTGAAGAGACGGTCACGAACGTGAGGGCATGCCTTATCTCCGTCAAGGGCATGGTGGAACTGCGTCAGCTGAACAGGGATTACAGCCAGCTGATGGGCTATGAGATCCCCTACAAAAGGCTGGGGTGTCGCAGCTTGGAGGAGTTCCTCTGCTCGGTGCCAAGCCTAGTCGTCTCTAAAGGCTCAAACGGGCACATCCTCATCGACGCCAAAAGCAACGACAAGACCGCTCACATCAGTCAAATGGTGTCCAGGCAGAAGGCCGGCAAGAAGAAGCCTCCGTCGAGGTGAGTGCACTCTCTTGACAACTTTCACTATCGAAATATTTTAGGATAGGAAAGAGAAAGGAAGAGTGTGTGTGCTTGTTATGTAATGGATTTTTTTTAATAATTTTCTTGTTATATGTTCTAAGATTTGTTTAGTTTTTTTTGCCAGTTTATGTTTTATTGTAAAATTCGATTACTGAAATTAGGCACTGTAATTAGGTCAAATTAAACATTTTATGGGAATGTACACAATTCTCATTTCTCAAGGGTGGTGTATTTATTATTATTTATTTATCAAAGATTTGAAAAATAAATCATTATTATTTTTTAATTGTAGCAATCTTGAACAAGTTTCTCATCTTTTACGTGGTGAAACATATTTAACTATGATTTGAATAAGAAAACACTTGGTTAAATTTCACTAATATTTTGGTTTTTTATTTCAACTAGTTTCGACTTTGGGTCATTCAAATCATAATGGTAACAATTTTGTTTCAGAACTGTACATAAACCGACATATAGGAACAATAGTTATAGCAACCAACAAAACCACCAATATGGAGTGCAGAACCATAATACGAATAGTAACTGGCGCCCTAAAAATGTCAGCAACAAATGGCGAACCAATTTCGAAAATTCCTCTAGACCGGCGGCCATGTCTCACAACCAGTTCGTCAACATAACCCACACCGCCCATCCACCCAAACAGCCATCACACCAACAACAACAACCACCGCACCACCAACAACAACCACCGCACCACCAACAACAACCACCACACCAACAACAACCATCGATCATTCCGACGAATCCAGCCAACGCCAGACTGACGAAACCCTTGGTGAACCACAACAACAACGTGCCCAAACCGCAAATGCAAAATCACCAAAATTCAAAACCGAAAGGGGCGATCCAGAGCAGGATGGAAAAGCTGGGCGTGCCGCTTTCGCCTGATATCGAGAATTTGAGGAAAGACGCGTTTGAGGCGGTTGATGTTAACGATCCGATTTGGTATAAATGGACAAGTGATAGTAGTGACAGTGATAACAGTTTTTCTAAGGAGAAGCAGTTTGTTCCGACCGGGGATTGCATTAAGGATTTGGAGAGTTTCATCAAGTTCCATCATCTGCCGTCGTTGGTGTGCAAGATGCACAAGACACAGACAAAGCCGCACAAGCCAATGATGTACATGTGTCAATTGAAGGTATGAGTTTACTTTTTAAATTAATAACGATATTAAACCATCTCTATTATGATATAAATATACACATACAAGAATACATTAATAATTAATACAAGAATAAGCTTCACAACAGACAATGGGTGAATTCATCGGAAAAATGTACTCTCAACATGTTTGGATTTTTGTTCGCTTAACGTTGGTATCTAGTGAACGCCACTCTGGCCATTTAACTTGGCATCTAACCTAAAATTTTACGTAACCTCTATCAAGTCCATGGCCTCGACAAATTAAGTGTTTAATTGAACACCAATCGTACTATTTGCAAAAATGACGAACGTGTTTTCTGTTGACAGTGCTTTCATCAAAAAATTCCCCAACTGTTGGAACCAAACTCTCAACAGTTTTATCTGATGAATGCCCCCCATTATACAGTCAATGCCATGGGGAAACAAGATCGCATTCCCAATTTTATTAATGAGAAATTTTTTATTCCTTCACTATTTTTATTTTGGACACGATGTGTCTTTATTACTAGCAAAATTATATTATTCATTTAAATTATAAAACTGTCAATAATATTTTTTTTAGGCCGATGGAGAATCTTTCGGCAACTACCCCGACGACTGCTTCAACGAGAACAGCGCCAAAGTGCTGGCCTACACTCGAGCCTATGAGGCCCTTCTCAAAAAATACGGCACCTCCAACCGCCGGAACATGCTCCTATCCAACGAACGGGACATCCTGGAACGGGTGCCTCTACTCGTCAAGAAGCACTACACGGGTATCTGGAGCTGGCAAGTAGAGGCCGACTACAAGGACCTCCACTCGGAGCAGCTGCCGCCTAATTGGCTGGACGTGCTCAGCGGCAGCCCTAACATCTCGATGGAGTCCTACGATGGGAAGTTTGTACTGCATTACTGCCGGCCCGAAGACGTAAGTAAGACGGAGTGGCGGCGGCGCATACGCGGTATCTGGTGAATTTAACATGCATCATTTCGTGATTTCATCAATTAATTCTTTCAGAATTTTAAACGTGTAAAAATAGAAAGATTGAGGTTTGATTTATATTAACGACTTGTCTGTGTTGGGCGAGGGATGATTAAAATATTAGAGTTTTTAGGTTATGCACATTCATAATAATCTAGTTATTATTATGAATTAACCATAATAGTTAAAGCTGCGTGCACTATTTCATTTCAAAGCTGCTCATTTTTCCCCAGGGAAATGCCTCGATGTATTGACTTTAATAGTCGAAGTCGAATTTTTAGAAGTTTTCTATAGTTTGCTAACTTTTAAACTATCGGCTAAAACCGCATGGCATTCGATTAAATATTTCATATGTTATACCAATTATCATCCCTGGTTTTCACGTAAGGAAGTGGCAACCTTTATATAAATGAGCATGATTGAGAGAAAATAAAAAACTCAATTCACATAACCTACAAATTCAAGTTTATCTAACTCATTTGCTTTAACTTTCTTTTATGTCTTACTAAATGTCACCATCTATGCACTTAAAACTTTGACAGCCATGTGTGTCTCTCAGTATAAACACTCCAATTAAATTTATATCATGAGAAAAATACGTGGGAGTCATGGCGTTAATGACCTAAACATAAACTAACAGTCTATTTAAAGTTGAAAGTGTTTTACACTCTTAACTTTAAATAGACTAGATCTACAAAATGTTATCTTTTTAAGAAAATTCAAGTTCACTCTACGTACTAATAACATTTTATTTTGGTGGACTTGAAAAAAATACTGTTTTATAAAATTCTGAAAGAGTTAATTTTGTGTGAATAACAAATCACTCGTTGCTTAATTTGAGGTTGCACGGTTTGAGGTTTAAATTGCTTATTATGGGTAGAGCTGAATGTGAAATTTAACAGAATCTTTCTTCTCGCACATATTTTTGGTGATAGCAAAACAAATATAAATAACTGTCGATTATCAACAAACCTTAACCCGGCATCCGGCATGTAGATTTATTTTACATGTTTCGACATGTAGGGTCTGACATACCGCACTTCAAAAATTAGTTTTACTAATGTCTATTAGGATTTTGGACTTCTTAAAGATAACAAAAGCATACCTTTATGTTATAGTTATATGTAGAACCAAATGGTAATTTTTAAAATACAATATTCAATTTATTATAGACATACAAGAAAAATCAATTTTAACCAAGTCTTTTCAGGTGTTGGGTCTGTCAGACCCCAAGTGTCACATGCCAGGTTAAATGGAAAAACTTGGGGGAAAAAAATAATAGGTTTCTAAATTAATATAAATAAATTGGCAGTTTGTCTAGGCTTCGAATATTGAGAAATAAGGTCTGTGGAAATAATAAAGTTTAAAATGAATGTAAACAGAAATTTGCAATTTGTCAAATTATAAATGTTCAGAAAGAGACGAAATCTGCGGAAATAATAAAGTTTAAAATTGATGTAAATACAATGAAAAAAATTAGTTATTGATAATGAGTGCTTAGCACTCGAAATGTACATCTAACACATAAAAATAAAAGTGAAGTAAGGTATAAAAACAGTTTTTTTCATTGTGATTAAATACTCCACATAACTCAAATCAAACAATTAGTTGATGTAAATAAATTGACAGTTAGTTGAAACTTAAATCGCTCTCCTGCGGGCAAAGGGATACAAGTCAAAAGAACGTGCTTTGAGATATAATTAAAATTTAACTTACAACTTACTCCAAAAATCAATGAAATGCTACTTATATATCTTTTTACATTATTATCTCTTTTTACATTACGTTAATACAAGGTGGTGGCAAAAGTAATGCCATTTTGTTAGAAATAAAAAATTGGGCTCTGTTTTAACAGAAAGTTTATTTGAAGATGTAAAACTGATGACATTAAGTTCAAAAAATGATATCTCTCAAATGACCGCCTCTGAGTTAATGAACATTTGTGCTCGTTTTACAGTATTTTGCATTGTGCTCGTAAAACATCTGGTTCCACATTGGTGATTTCTTCTTCATTGTTAGCTTTCAAGACTTGCATAGTTTGTGGTTTTATTGTAAATGCGAGATTTCAAAAAGCCCCACAGGAATAAATCAAAACAGGATATCACACATCCTGGAAATTGGTGTTTCAAAATCTCCATCGTTGCTCCAGCTGTGTAAGCTGTTGCTCCGTCCTGCTGGAACCAACAATCCTCGAGACCCAATTCAGCAACTTGCAGCAAAAGAACTAATTTAACATCTGTCTGTAGCGCTCACTAAATCACCAATTTGGAACCAGATGTTTTACGAGCAACAATTCAAAATACTGTAAAACTAGCACAAATGTGCATCAACTCAGGAGGTGGTCATTTGACCGATATCATTTTTTCAACTTAATGTCATTAATTTTAAACCTTTAGTTAAAACAAAACCTTTTTTTTATTTCTAACAAAATAGCAGCTAATTCACTTTACATTACTTTTGCCTCTCCTTGTAGAAATTAGGAATTGTTGAGACTTATAATCCCTTTGCACAAGTAAGGTTCCATTTTTAGAGGTATTAAAACAGATAACTGAATTTGTACACATTTCGACTTATACCCCTTTCCCCGTGCATGAGCGAAATGTTGGAAATAAAATGAAACTTGTGGTATAAATAAAATCGGTTTAAGATGAACATGTATGCTCAACTCGTTTGTATTTATAAATAAGCGGTTGCATACACATCTTATAAATATCGATTTTTTTAAAAAACATTACACCGATTGGAATTCAAACTTTTTAAAAATAGAAATAAAGAATTTCTTTTAATTCATAAAAAATACAAATCAATTTTTGTCCTAAAAAAGGCCAATGGTGGCTGTTAAAGTGTTTATATGCGTGTTCTCTTAATGTGTTACAGCCATTTTAGATACACAAGAATTCTCACAGAAATGTATAATATATTCACCAACGAAAAAAAAAGTATCGGCCTTAAGTGTAGTCTGCTAACCGCGAATAACGTGTGACTAACTAGGGTTTATTAAATTAACAAAATGTCTCGTATGCAGATGCATAGATTTTAGACGTGATTAGTGCTAGTCACTGTCTAACTTTTTAATCACACCATACCCCCAGTTTTACATGTGGTTATACTTAACTTAAAATGTTATTCGCTTGATTGTGACTGTCCAAGTTATCATCTTCTGCGTACCGTGTCCACTGTGGGCCGGCAATACCATAAATCCATCTATATTATTTTTGGTCTATGATTTCGTTTGACATAGATGTGACAGAAAAGCCAATGTAGCCCATTCGAGCGACTAAAGTTAGGTGCTGCTAACAAGTATGTATTAAAACAACACTATGCATACAGAGTTCTTAATAACACCTTAATCGCGATTAGTTAATCACACGTTAGTAACGGATTAATCACAGGACTACGCATAAGGTTGTATAAGTTTATTCAAGTGTAATGCAGCAATTTTAAAAATATGTTTCTCGTAATTCTCGCGAGAAAAATATTAAACATGATCAATATAATATAATTTACAAAAGACTTTTTGACAGATGCAACTTATGTGCGTATTCATAACCTAAAAATTAGTTGTCACTGGTTATTATTACAAAGGGTAGCGGAATATTTTTATCGATACCAATTTGTGCAACTAAACGTGTTCTTTGCCATTTTGAAATATATTCAGAAAATAATTCTTTGCTGTGTACACAGGAAAACATTATTTATAAAGGGTGTTTCAATAAGGACACTCGATTTTTAAATGTAAATAAAACCTGTTGTGTGTGCGATATCCACTCAATTTTTTTTTTATTAGAAAGTATATTTTATAGCATTAAGTATGGAATATAATCTAACAAAGTTCAAGCGTCGATATTAAAAGACCCTTTATATAAAATTCTAAAACAAATTTCTGCGAGAATTCTTATATGTATAAAACGGCTCGTAGAAATATAACTATGGCTGTGGATACAAAGTATGTGTGTCACGAATTTTTCAACTAAATACATTTACAAAATTAATTTCAAATATAAATTTGAAATTAATGAAAATGGAATATATCACTAAGCAAAAATCTCTACTTTGAGGTTAACTTTGAAGTCTTATTAATAGATAGATAACTTCTCTTGTCATACCGTATTTATTAAATAATCCTCATACAATGATTTTGTAAACTTACAATACTTCTTAAATAAACCTCGTATAAAAAGTGTATAGAACAATACAGTTAAGTACACTTTTTGTAAATAGTGTAAATATCTTGCAAAACATTTATTTACAAATATTATTTTCACTAATTCTGGGATAAATATTTATATTTATATAAATACTAATTTATTCCACAATATATTCTATAAACAAAACATGATGTAATTATTATATCCAAAATATAATACTTACACTTATAGTACAAAAGAAGACTAATTTTAACATATACAAAATTGAAATTGTAAATAGTGAGTAAATTAATGCCAAATTACAAACAGTTTGAAAGTCTGATTTAAAGAAAATATAAAACAATAACATTGATATTTTTATAGTAAATACAGACTGTTAAAAATTAGATAGACTGATTAATTAATCAAATTTAAATTTAGAATTTTTATGTTTATATTTAAGTTTATGTAAAAATTGATTAACTGATTAACATAAACTTTAACGTTTAACTGATGTTTGTAATTACAATTAAATTGAGCACTTTTGAGTTTTATATTTAAATTTACGTTAAAACTGCTTTAAAATCTGATTAATATAAACTTTAACGTTTAACTGATGTTTGTGATTACGATTAAATTAAACACTTTTTGAAAGAGACATTCAAACAAAATATACACTAAGCGAATTCACGTATTAAGTTTAATTTTAAATAAATAATCGTTGAGTAACATAAACTACGAAATAAGAAGATGGATTTTAAAAATAACAAAGATGAGATTTTGATTATCAAGAAATTTCTTTCTGTTTTTATTAATCGACATAATAAAACTATATTTCTTGATTTAGCAAATCTTATTTTTTCTTTTCTTTTGTAAAACCGGTCTTGTTATTACATATTTTATGCAAACACTAGTACAAAGCTTTAAGTAAATCATGCCTTATTAATTTAATAAAGATGAACGGAACGAAAGAAACTGAAATAAATAATGTTACAAATTGATTTCACTTCGTGCTGTTTTTTGCATATTTGATTCAAATCAATTTTTTCAAATTGAATTCAAAGAGAATCACTTGATTCTTTCATTTTTTTTTTGTTTGAATTTATTTATCAACTAAGTGAGTTTAGTTTTATTATTTACTTAAAATTATTGAAATTTAATTGATTTTGTTACAATTTCAAAAATGTAACCAAGATCAACAACGAATCTTTATTGTCAGTGGGATATATACGTAAACAAGTCAAAACAAATTTAATAAATGGCCATCGCTCAGAGGTCTTTCCGTCTGTAACCAAGATTATATTTTTATTATTTTACAAATTTATTTTTTAGTATTTATTGTTAGTGTTAGGTATTATGTTATCGTTTAATGTTTTGAGTATATTTAATATTTCATGTAAATTTTATTGGGTTTTATTTAGCGAGTTACAATTGCCTCCCGATTCTTTGTGTAAACAAATTGAAATCGACACGCATGATCTTTTGTAAAATAAATTGTTTCTCAATCAAAAATTGGCTTTTCATTTACCTAACAAAAATAATGACGGTCTTCAATAATACATCTCGGAATTTCACAATATATTGGGGACATTTTATGATGTGTTATTAAAGATATGAGAATTAATTCTATTTTATCCCAAATTTAAATCTTAAGGTGAGGTTTGATAAAAAAATAACGAACTTTTTTAAAATTAAAAATTATTTAAATTCCGAATTCACTTACTGATTTTTACCTTTAAACTGACAATATTCCAAAATGATTTTAAATTATTAATGATCACTTTTCACATCCGTAATTAACCTTTTGGTGGTTCATATTTGTTGTTTTGTGAATAATTCTTTTTGTTGGGGCTTCTGTGTGGAGCGATTGCTTTTGTGTATAGAAATCTCACAGATTATTTGTTCCCATCCCACTGGAACTGGGAATTTGGGGGAACGGTTTAACTTTTTGTAGAGGCTCGCTTTGCTACTAACAGCATATAACACGGTTTCTCGAAATTTGTAGCTTTTCCAGAAAGGAAAGCTAACGTCGCTGCCGCTGTCCTACGACGTGTCCATCCCGACCAGCAGCTTCCAGTTCGACGATCACACCGCGTTCATCGCCGAGGTCACGTGCTCGGTTTCAACAAAGGAGATCTGGTGCAGGCAGATCCAGACACCGCAAGCAGTAAGATTCAATTGTTTTTATTTATTTATTAAAACAGTGATGTATGCAATTAATGATGTTTGGAGAGTCGAATCTTACGGAACACATCTTTCTATACAACTGACACAGTGCTGGGAGTCGACTCACTGTTTCGAAACAGACTTCCTGGCCAAATCTATCCACTACATTGCTCGTATGATCACTCGTACACTTGTTCTATATTCAAACTGAATTTGTTTAAACTTTTAATATTATATATTCCATTTGTTTCTGGATCTCGCCTAGCTATGGAAAAGTGACAGTTTAAGTATTGTAAATGGGGCTGGTTGTGTTTTAAATCAGGGTTTTTAAATGTCACTGTCAGATGTTCGATTTTAAGGTTATAATTTCTGACTATTGTGATCTTACACTGTTGCCTGTTTTACAAATTTTCAGATATAAAAGGATAATAATATGCAGTTTTAAGATTAACAAAATTTACTACTTGGTTTTTGTACATACAAACACAGCAATAATATTGTATATAACAAATATAATGAATTCGGCTCTGCAAACTTATTTCGTCATCCATTTGTATTTCTCGCTTGGGTCTTCCCGTTAACACATTTTGATCAACTCCATCCATCCACCTTAATTTTGGTCATTCTCTCTTCTGTTGGCCCTCAGTATTTTTTTGTAGAATTGCAAATTTATTCCCACCCTCTTGTGATACTGATAATTTTCATGTCAAACAATTTTTAAGCCCTCATTCCACTTTTATTATTTAGCATTGCAACACTAGATTAATTTGATTTAATAATAAAATGCTCGAAGAAGCGACCGCGTGGCGAAATAATTGTTGCAAGATTAACAATAAACCTCTTGAAAATTAAAAAGAGGATTACTTATGATATCATAAATTATTGTAACACTGTTAAAATAAGGAATCAGGAGTGGCAATTAATAAAAAATGTAAATGTTGATACTGCAACATAACAACACGAAAGCATGGCTAGGCGAGATCCAGAAACAAATGGAACGGTGTATACATAATGGGCTAGTTTAAGAGAGACAACAGTTGAGAGTTTATAGCCCATTGTTGGAGAATTCTCTGATGACCGGATTGTTAATCGTGAATATGCTTTGGTTTTTCACAATCATACAAAATGGACCGACCGTTCATTAGATACTAACATTCATCACAAACAAATCCAAACATGTTGAATGTTAAACAATTTGATGAACGGGGCCCAATGTTGCCATTATTTTTTTGTGAACTGTAAAAAATTAATATTCGAGTGATTATATGAGCCACCATTTGAACAATCATTTCAACAACCATTCAAGCAGTCAACCGAGCAATCATTCTAGCAATCATTTGAATGATCCCTCAAGCGATCATTCAAATGAGCTTTCAAGTGATCGTCGATTATCAATTAAAATCAAATCCCAATAATCAATTATTAATATAGTTCGATTATACCCATCATCTTAGAGGTAAAGAATCGCATCTAATTTTTTTTATTAAATAGAGTTAATACTTTTTTTTCAATATGCTAGACGTTCAAATTTTATGATAGTACAGAATTGTATGCCCATTATTACTAGTTTCTAAGACAAGAAGTTTGGAAAAAGTCGAATCGAACATTTCCCAAACACCATTCCCATATTTTTAAACTTTCAACCCTGTTTTCTTTAAATTTATAATAATGGAGATACGATTCTTTACCTCTACACTACAGATATAGATTCTTCACTCGGTTGGCAATTCTATTTGTAGTGCTCCAGTGTGCTTAATTTTTGACAGCCAAACATCCACTGTGTGATTGTAAGAAAGGTTAGAATTGTTTGTTTTGTTTTGTAAAAATGTTTGACAATTTGGATGTAGATATATTTGAGTGACAGTGAGAAGGATATTGATCTATACTTGGAAAGATTTCGATAACCTAAACGATTTCTCATGAATGGCAGGTGAAACACGGAACAGCAAACTGTCTCAACTAGGGTTGTTATGTTTAAAACACTTTGTTTTAAAACAGTGTTTTAAACATGTTTAAAAACAAACTTCGTGTTTTAAACGGTTTTGTTTTAAACAATAAATTTGTATAAAACATGTTTAAAACTTTTTTTTATAATCTTAAATAACATAAACTATAATTTACACTGCGTTATTAAGATGTTTTTGTTTAAGTGTTTTTTCTAAAACGGTGTTTTAAACATGTTCAAAAATAAATTTCGTGTCTTAAATGGTTTTGTTTTAAACAGGTTGTAAACATTAAATTTGTTTAAAACACGTTCAAAACTGTGTTTATAATCTTAAATAACCTAAACTATATCTTATACTGCGTTATTAAGATGTTTATGTTTACATTTTTAAATTTCAGCTAAACTGTTGAAGATATTTTAAATTACATCATAAACATACTTATTACAACCGCGTGCTGAATTATACAGGGTGATAAATAATTAACACTGTTGTATCCTTTCTTCACACTGTGTGAAGTGTGAAGTAAGGATACAACAGTGTTAATTATTTATGATTATACTCTTCACGAAACTCAAAAACAAATATCGATTATACAGGGTGATTCAGAACAAGTCTAAAAAAAATGGACATCTTGTTTATAAACATGGCTCTGATTTTCAAAACTACTGTTGATTTAAAGTTTGTGAAATAAAAAATCGGTATTAAATACAATTTAAACAAAACACGAAATAAAAATTTGTAATATTTATTAATGCGAGACTAAACTTAAGAAGTATTTTTTGAACTTCAATTTAATTCAGTGTTTTATACCGGTGGCGCATGAAGTAAAATTTCGAGTTTAGAAAAGTCTAAAAATTTGGATTTGGGTGCTCATTTCGCTCCGCGCCCAAATCCAAATTTTCAGGCTTTTCTAAACCTAAAACTTTTTTTCATGCTTAATCAAGGAATGGAAACACTCATTGAAAGTTTCAAATTAATTGATATAAACAACAAGTGGCTGAAAATGTAGTTAAATAATAATCTACTTTTTGTAATTGGAATTGATTCATTACCAAAAAATCAAGTTTTGTTTGAAACTATTTAAAGTAAAAGTGGTACCCATCATTTTTTTATTATGTATTAACCGAGGGTTCCCAGTCCTTGATTAAGCATAAAGTAAAATTTCGAGTTCAGCAAAGCCTGAAAATTTGGATTTGGGCGCGGAGCGAAACGAGCGACTAAATCCAAATTTTCAGGCTTTTCTAAACTCGAAATTTTACTTCATGCGCCAAGCGTATAAAAAAACACTGATTTAATGTGAAGTTTAAATTTATTCTTTTTCTGTTTGTGTTATCTTGTTATTATTTAGTTATGTTTAAATTGTTAAATTGCATGAATACTAATTCTTTATTTTGCTAAACATTATTTACTTTTTAGTTAGTTTTGTAAATAATGTTTTCCAAAATAAATGTTAGCAAAATTGTTGAAGATGTTTCAAATTACATTATTAAACCTACAATTTAATCACAACTGTGTGTTCATAAATGTGACTTGAAACCTGTTTTAAACACATTTTAAACATGTTTTTAGTTTTAATCATGTTTTTAATTGTAAATATTTAAAACGCCGTTTCAATGATAAAGACATGTTTTATAAAAAGAAACTGTTTTATTTAAAATGAAAAAAACGTTTTTTTCAACAACCCTGGTGTCAACTACCATAATGGCGTAACGTGTCATTTCCTGATGCATCAGGCAAAAACTGCTAACTGACCTATTGGCTCCGTTGCCGTTACTTCATGCGCCACCGGTACAAAACGCTGACACTACGAAGTTTAAAACACACCGCTAAACTTTACATTGCATCAGTGTTTTGTACCGGTGGCGCATGAAGTAAAATTTCGAGTTTAGAAAAGCCTGAAAATTTGGTTTGGCCGCTCCGCGCTTCGCGCTACGCGACCAAACCAAATTTTCAGGCTTTTCTAAACTCGAAATTTTACTTCATGCTTAGCCTGGGAGTGGAAAACACTGGTTTAAAGCTTCAAATTACATTCATTTAATAAACCGAGCGTCGGCAAATGTACAACGTATGCTAATGTATACTTAAACGTAAAATTCTCATGTTCGGTGTTACATAAAACTCTCTGTATATATGACACAGTACCTAGAAGTCAACTCACAGTTTTGAAACACACACTTTCTGGCCAACTCTAGTGCAGTTATCCAAATTTGGATGTTTCCATAGGGGATTTTGGTAACTAGGATAATTTAAAACAATTACGCATCTTCGATCGGATGGTGTATCCTCAATCTCTTTTTTCGGTTGTTGTTTTTTGAGTTATAGCCAAAAACTCATTGTTCTCCATTTCTTTTAGGCGGCTTTTGAGAAGATGATCAAAGTGATGGAATCGACTTACAACAAAGACAAGCAACAAACGAATTCAATGCAGACCGCCGTCGTTGTCAAAGGTTGCTATTATGCCGCTTGTATAGAGGGCAACTGGTTCCGAGTGAGGGTGTTGAATGTGACCGATGAAGGCGTCGAGTGCCTGCTGGTCGATAGGGGAGACGATCAACTGATACAGAAAGACTGCATTTATCAATTATGCAGGGAATTCGCTAGAGAACCATGTCAAGTAAGTAACAAAGAAATATTTAAGTTGGCGACTTTAAGTTAGCCAGGCATGCAGAGAATTACCAAAAACAAACATGAGCGAGAGCAAGACCGTAAATTTCATAATTCTAACCTCAATGTTAATGTGTCAATATCAAAAACGGATGTAAAGCAGAGGTCTGTTTTAGACCCCGAAAAGAGCTGACGTCGAGCGTGAGTAGGTTGTCCTATTCCTGCTCGCGGTTGTTTCACAAATTCTTTTTCATCCTATCTAGTTCATCCTTTACAATCACCCATATCAAAAAAATCTATTCATTTATTACCCATCCTTACAATCACATGTGTATTTTCCGTAAATCCCTTTCCTTTCCTCTGGGATATCGAAACTCTGTTAAATTATTCAAAATTGCTGTGACTGGTCAACACGGCTTGATTGCCCAGCACTCTCGTCAACTAGAGGCTGCTTACTAGGTAAAAAATGGCCTACAATGAACTCGAGTTCAGAGATGAATCCAGTCCTACGTGTTTGCTGCAACTGGGTCTAATGGTGCTTCTACACTTGTATGTTTTCAGCTGCAACTTTTTGTTGTGCAATTTTTAAATAGCAAATTGCATTTGGAAACAACAAAATGTCAGTTTAAAGTCACTCAAATCAATCTGTAAAGTGACAATTTTTTGTTTATGAACAAATTAAAAAATTAAAAATTGTACAATAGCTAGTTGTGCCACAAAAGTGTACAAGGGTATTTGCTCCATAAGTCATTCACATTGTTTATACCATTTTTGGTGGTGTACCATATGGCAATGTTGTAAAAAGTATTAAAAAATATAATTTTGAGTTAATTACAGAAAACTGTTTTTGTGCAGGCTTTTGTTTGCCGGTTGACCGGATTGGAAGTACTGTACGAGGTCTCTGCTGGATCCGAGCATCTTCTTAATTTGGAAGGCACCAGAGTTCGTCTGGTACCCTGCATCGACGAAAATAAAAACAGTAAGTCACCTGGTAATTAAAGTTGAATGTCATTAAGTGCGAGAGTATTAAACTGCATAACGATGTTTACTTTTAAACATATAAGATGCAAAGTTCGCAAATTATTTTTTTAATTTTAGCTGATGTTGATCCTATCAGCGCAGTATTCTATGATGCTGATACAGGAAAAATCATCAATGAAGAATTAATGAGTCTGATTACCATTGAAAATGCTCTTCCGACTTTAGACAAGGTAAGGACTAACATTTTAGGTAATGCATTTTTTCATAGAATTTCAACAAAAATAATTTTATTGTCAAGGTTTAATCAATGTGATGCGTCAGTCATTTGAATGATTATAAGATATTCTTTAGAACAAACTGAGACGAAAATCACTTTAGAAATATTGATAAATATGTGAACAAAAACTTAAGGCATAGTTTCGCTAGTGCGCCTAGGCATAGCGACAGATCCCATTGATCGGCTGCAGTGTATCTTTACAAAGTTGTTGAAATTTAGTTTTGTTGGAATAAATGTAGTGATGGATAGAAATGTCATCCACATTGCAACTGTATGCAATCTGTCATCACATCTAGTCGTACTGGCAAAACCATGCCTTAAGTTTTCTTAATTTCAAATTTAACGATTTTCAAAAACAATGGATATCTGAATAAATACAGCGGGGATATGTATACTTAAAAGCAAAATTTCCTGTAAATCCAAGTTTTCAGGCTTTTTTAAACTCGAAATTTTACTTCATGCTTAAGAATTTCCACAAAGAAATAATGCCTATTCATCAACTGAGGGCAGATTTCCCAAAGAGTAGGTGAAGTGAAATAAGGCTATAATAGTGTTTCAATTTAACTAAAAAACTCAAATAAAATCAGGGCGGGGGCGTTGAGTTATGAGAGGAGGGTGTGACCTGAAAAATGTGAAAAAAAAATCATTACTTTCAAGTAATATGTTTATATGCGAATATGCCAAGTAACGTGTTTCCTTCAAACATTCTCACTTGTTAAAATCTTTGATAACGTATGGTCCGAAAGTTTGGGGAAAAATTTAAGAGGCGACGACTTATAAAAATAGTTTTATATTTTAATCAAATTTTTAAACAATCTCTCTTAACTATCCAAATCATAAAACAACATTCAAATAATCAACCGTTATTTTCGATTTGCCTAAGTTTTCCCCTGACGTGTTTCATCATCCTTTGGACAACCACAGCGCTGATTTCTCTAATTTTTCTGAATATAATACAGCGTAGCAATTGTTCTTCATCTAGTGCTTCCCATCCGTTATTATAGACTTTCCGACTCAATATTGCGCAGAACTTTTCAATTGGGCGAGCCTGAGGTGGGTTAGGGGGATTGTTTATTTTCGGTACAAAGTTGATGTTGTTGGCCTCATACCAACCCCTTGTGCCAAAACATTATTTCATCATCCGCATGATGTGTGTTCAAAGACTGAAGCAGTTTAGAGAGACATTTTTGGATATAACGCTCTGCATTTAAGGCTTCACCCCGAACAACATCAATGTAACGCTGCGAGATGAAGCCAGTCTCAGATATTGCACACTATACCAAAATTTTATCCTCAAACTTTTTTTTGCTTTTTAATCTCACATCATTAGGGACATTGTCATAATCATCCATATAGAAACCATCATTGTCCTTCATCTAAGAGTTATACAAAGTGAAATATTTTTCATCGTCCATCACGATCAACTTGTTGACGAAATGCACTCTCCTCAACTCGCGGCAACATCTCAGAATTGTCTCTAATTGACGCTCTAACAGAAGACAATATTCTCACTTGAATAGGGTCCTAAACATCGTAGTCTTTCCAACATTAAATCTTCTGGCCAGTTTTTGCTGTGAGATCCCAATTTTCTGTTTAACTGCTTGAATCAGTCTTTCCTCTCTTAATTAGTTCAAAACCTGCGGTCTACCGCATTCACACTTTGATTTTAGTTTAAATAAAACACTTATTATTTTCAAACACTTTATTGTACTCGTGACAATTGTTTCGCCACACTGAGTCTTCTTCAGGCGAAGAATAACAACCGCATTTAGGCAAGTTTACACATGATATATATCCTTTCTTGGAATTCTTTGATTGTACGTTAAATTGTCGATTTGCTTATGTTTTAATTTCGACCTATAAATCGACAATGTCTCGTATCGACATTCGCCCAACCAGATTATAAACACCTCGTTGAAGAACAATTTTATAAGACATTTTGCAATGCATAAACCAAAAACGTTTGCCTGCTTCATAACAAGCATTTTGTCACTCGATCAAACCAGGTGATTTTTTCCCAAAACTTTCGGACCATACTATAGAAACAAACATGTTATTTGGCAGGTTCATATATTTTTTATAGTGTATGCATCATGTATTAATACTTAAAAGCACTATTTCCTGTATGAAAATCTGTACATATCTATTAAAATAAATTTCACTCATTTTATGCAGATGTATAAAATATATCTAATATATTTTCAGACTGTTCTTAACGAAGTGTACATAGTGCACGTCGACCAGAAAACGAGCGACATCTGCATCCAGATCCGCTCGCTCGGCTACGAAAAGCTGGCAGCCCTCCTCAACGAACTCGAAGACGACATAATAAGAATAATGCATGATAAATCCCAAGTCCTTCCCGTCGAACGAGTCACCCCGGAATCCGACCCCGGCAACCTCTACTTCATGAAAACAAAAGACGACGATAGGCACTACCGTGTCCGGATCAACGACTGGTCCCCGTGCAAGTCCATGGTCCAGATTTACTATGTCGACATCGGCCAGACGGCTGTTGTCAAAATTAAAGAATCCACCTTTTATCCATTGGATGAGCTCAGCGGGGTTATAAGCCGGTTTCCCGAACAGGCCCTGAGGGTTCGGCTGGATTTGGCTAAAACCCCCGCGGATTTCGTCGAGCAGGTCACGAAGTTGTGCCCGAAGGATTCTCCTGTTTTACTGAGGGTAAAAGAGGGTGAAGCGGAACCTCCGGTTGTTAAGTTGTTCGTCAGAGTGGACAACGGGTTCTTTTCCGTCAATGAGAGTATTGCCGCGTCCTTGGAACCTCGGGCTAAGTGAGTGTTTTCCCAATGAGTCATTTCCTGGTTATTTTTAGATTGTTCATTATTGGTATTCTGTGTGCGAGTGGACTGAGCGGTGCTTATTTAGGTTTTGTTTTTATAGGAGTGTCAGTCCAGTGATGGATAAGGTTAACAATAAGTTGATGAAGTTGGAGAATAGCGTCCCTTCGACTGGGAATTTGAAAAGTCCTAAGTTGCCAAAAATCGGGGAGCTGTTTGATGTTTTCATTCCTACCGCTGTGCATCCCTTCAACTTTTTTGTAAGTTTCATTGTTATAGTTAACACTTTATTCATAACAGCTATGGTTTAAGGTTATATGAATTACTTATTCAGTACTTATGTCGGGTTTATAAGACGTTTAGCGTTTAGTGATTATCGTTTAGTGTTTAACGGTTAAGGAAATGATGCCGTGCATACGAGAATTACTGCTTAAGCATTTTAGGTTATGTGTCTGCATGTTGACGCTGCCAACTATAAATTTGGAAAGTGTCGGCACAAAAATTCTCAGCAGAACCATTTATGTTTAAGGATATTTAAGGAAAGTTAAAAAACGTTAATTCTTAAAGTCATTAGCACATTGATCGCCGCAGGACCAAAACGTAAATTTAACGTGGCACAAAGTGAATGGCGATTGACGTGTTAACCGGGTATGAACGCACTCGTAAGAATGTGTACGTTCTACTTCGCTTAAACGCTAAACCTTAAGCATGCTTAAACGTCTTATAAACACAGCATTAGTCTCTTAGACACAAAACACTGTTGATATTTTTTCCCTGTCAAAAGAATTATTTAAAATGAACATAAAAACGTTAAATTATATTTTGTTAAATTTTTGTTCCTTGACACAACAATTAACTAGAATGAATATCTCATGAAAAAGTTGAATTATATTATATAAGATGTTAATTTATGAGAAGTTTACAGCATTTGCTTGTTATTGACACACGTTGTGAAAAAATATATTTTTTTTGTATTCAGGTTCAACCATACACATCACAACAACATCTCAATGCGCTAATGAAAGAGCTGCAAGCCAGGTTCGCCGAACCCTCTAAAATCAAACAACTGGGTATCGACGAAGTCATCCCTGGTGGCATTTACGCCTCAAATTTCAACGGAAAGTGGTACAGGTTAGTTGCAAAAAAAAACACGCCTATCCCAAACAAATCAATAAAAAAATTCTTTCATTACAGAACGAGCGTAATCAAAACAATCCACCCGAGCACTATATCCGTATTCTACTGTGATTTCGGACATTACGCAACCGTCTCACATTTGTATCCGCTGGATCCTAGTTTTCTGGAGTTGCCATATCAAGCTATAAAAGCTAAACTTATAGGTAATAATAAAAATATTTTAATTCAAAAAATATTCACATTTGATTTAATGTTTCAAATTTGATAATAGTTTATATTATTAAATAATAATTCAGCGTGAGAATCGCATTTTCACTAATGTAAACAAAAACAGTGTAACGTAACCTCGAAACTACAAATTTAACGAGAGTGAAGTTGGAACACATGAAAATGCGATGTTGCCATGTAATGTTTCCACTTTGATATTAAAAATAAAAATAATATTTACATTTAGCCTATTTTAACTCGTTAACTGGCGTGCCAAAAATTGACAAAGGTGCCGTGACGCCACACTAGTTTTTAATGCCGTAGAAATAAATGTATAACTCGCACGGCGCCATAGCCTAGAGTACATGCAAGTTGTATTTAACTCGCCTGGCATTCAACGTGTTAATTATAATAGGGATCTTACACGAATTTTAAAGTCGAATAAAATTATTATTACATAATATTTTAAGTTCTAAAAACATTGTCTACCAAAAAGAAAAATTATTTTAGGTGTAATTTAAAATTTGAAAGTGCTAATTTTAAACAAATTTCGGCTTTCCCGAAAACGCATTCATCCAATAAGAATGCGTTTTCGGGAAAGCCGAAATTTGTTTAAAATTAGCACTTTCAAATTTTAAATTACACCTAAAATAATTTTTCTTTTTGGTAGACAATGTTTTTAGAACTTAAAATATTATGTAATAATAATTTTATTCGACTTTAAAATACATACAAAGTCATGCTCATTGCACGCTAATTTAAATATTCAAATAAAATAAAAATTCTATTTCTAACTGAATACTTATTTTCAGGTAGAAACTTTCTTTTCGAGTTGTTAGGACTACAGTAACAATAACTCATTTTAAATATTAACTTTACTGCAGTTACGTTTCTTGTATGCGATGTATAAAAGGTTATGTTGACTAGTGTGGCGTTGCGTCTGTTGAGTAAACAAACAAGTCCGCAGGTATATTGGCAACGCTTGCATCGTGAATAAAAACAGATTTGTTAGACAATTAAGAGTGTTTTGTATAAACAACTACTCGCTGTGTTATACAAACAAATTATACGTAAATACTGAAATTAATAAGTGTCTGTTACACCTTCCTATTATTTTGGAGTCAAGATGGATGGTACCTCTAAATCTACGGGCATTAGCATCTTACAGCGCATGCATGTGCGTGGATCGCTATGTTACACAGCGTTTTCATGAGTACAATTTGCGGGAAAACTTTAACTATAAATAATTTAAAAATTGGGTAAAAATTATCAGACATAATGTTTTTTGCTACTAAAGAATTAATTAAGACAATAAAAAAAATGTGCAGGAACCCCATTACTAATCATTTTTTCATCAGGAATAATGCCAAGCCAAGGCAAGTGGACGATGAACGATTGTAAATACTTCAAGTCGCTAGTGACAAAGAAACCGTACGTTTCGCTCCTCCAGTCGATCGACAGCGACGAGATGTACAACATAGACTCCGTGCTCGGTCTGAAACTAATCGACACTTCGAAGGCCGAGGACGTCCACATCGACGAGGTCCTGATCGAGAAGAATATCGCCGTCAGAGCTTGAAATGTTTCCAATAAGCAATGGTGTGACAATCGTCATTTGTTTCTTTTTATCAGTTTTGAAACGCTCTGGGCCGCGGCGTTGGCTTTTTTTTAAAAAGAGCTGAGAGGATGGCGTTACCGAGACTTACTCTTTCCAATTGTAGACGGCGCACTTCTTTTATTCCAGGCGGCCGTTTTTCCTCATTCTTATGATTATTATTATTATTTCTGTTTGTTGTGTTTTAGTTTTGTAAGATTAAAATTAAAATTAATCGGCGTTTATATTATATATTATATTAATATATGTATTGTTATCATAATCAGATATGTGATTATTTTTTTTTATTATTGTAGTTTTCAAAGTTTAGTGACATATTGGAAGACGATTTTATTTTCAAAAATAAAAAAAGGAGATTGTTCATATTTTTATAGAATAAAAGTATTTCAGTTAATTTATTACTTACTAATTTTTCATTTGTTTGTTTTTATTTTTGACCAACACTACCTATTTACTCAACTCCAATTCCTTTATGACAACAAAGGAAAGATTTACTTGAACAAAAACATGGTGACATTAGAGAGTTTAATGCCCGTTTGCATCCAAGTCGATTAAGTTAATCAGTGATTAGCACTCCTTAAAAACACAGCAATTTTATGGATAAATTATTTACAAAATCGCATAATGGTAAAAGAGACATGTTTAGGATATCTTACAAATTTAAAATATTCTTATATTCTAGAATTATGACTTAATCAGAGGTTTAATCAATGATTAGTGGTTGATTAAAGTTAATCAGTCGGGGTACAAATGGGCCTAAGTTTATTATTTTACAAAAAACGGTAACTCTAAATTGAACGCTAAACTTTTTGTTGCATGGTAACTATGTTACAATCAAGTAGTAAGTAGCGATATTGTATTTCATAAAATAATAAACTAAAACTCCCTAATATTTTCCCAGATGATTTTATGTAAATTAGATATACAGGGTGTCCCGTTGGTGTGTTTTCGAAGGATATCTCAGCACTTGTTAAAGTTGAAAAAAAAGTTTCTTTACCGAAGTTGCTTGAATATTTATCGACCATCATCGTCTAAACCAGGGGTCTCCAAACTTTCCAGCCTTAGGGCCATACTGATTACTCCAGTAAGTTCCGAGGGCCAAAACCATATTATCATTGTTGCCGGTGGTAAAAAGTGAAATAGTCCACTGATGAAAAAAAATGTCCAAAAAAGTACGCAACGTTTAAAAAAGGCTGCAAATCGGACTAAAGTCCGCAAAACGGTAACACTGCATATTATTAATTTTCCTGTCATTATCTGTAATTTCTAGATTGGTCGTAGAGTACGAGCCATGAGGAGTAACGTGACACGACATCTGGTGGACATAAGCGGAAATAGGTAGTACCTTCTATCGCTAACAGATGGCGCCAATAGCACGTACAGAATAATCTCGTTGGTTCGAGAAAGTTCTGGTATCTTCCACTCACTTCTAGATGGCAGTAATTGGAATATATAAGAAGGCTAGTGGCGCAACCACAAGTCAGTTCCTATGACACTGTTGTGAAATAAAATAGTGCGTACCTCCTTAAAACGTGTTTGTGCGTGTTTAAGTTTAAGACATCTTTGTAACAGTATTTTGATTTGAATTGTTGCTTTTGTGTGTGATTTAGTAGTATGGAAAAGAAGCGAAAAATTGATAGTGAATGCAGAAAATTCAAAGATCAGTGGAACATTCAGTATTTCGTAATTGAGTCCAGTAACAAGGCGCTATGTTTGATTTGCAATGAAAGCATAGCCGTTCTCATAATATAACATTAAACGTCATTATGAAACAAATCATTTTCAAAATTACTCAAAATATACAGGAAGTTTGCGGACAGAAAAATTCGAAACTATGAAGCGCGGATTGAAATCGCAGCAATCTTCATTTACAAAACTCAAAACTGAACAAGAGGCTGCAATTTGTGCCAGCTTTCGCGTGGCTCTTGAAATTGCAAAACGTGGAAAACCATTCACCGATGGAGAAATGATCAAAGAATGCATAATTGCAGTAGCCGAAGAAATGTGCCCTGAAAAGGTAAATTTATTAAAAACTTCTTCACGAAACTCAAAAACAAATATCGATTATTAAAAACTGTCAGTATGTCAGCAAACACTGTGGCTCGAAGGGTAGAAAACATCGCTGAAAATATATCCTCTCAACTGTTCGACACAAATGGACATGTTGAGTGGTTTTCTTTGGCCTTGGATGAGTCAACGTATGTGTCAGATACTGCTCAGGTGTTGATTTATATTCGAGGAGTAGATAAAAGCTATGAAGTGCATGAAGAACTTCTTGATAGGTATAGTATTCATGGCACAACCACTGGTACAGACATTTTTAAAGGAGTTGAAATGGCCATTAATCAAAAGAACCTTCGATGGAAAAACTTGAAATGTATTACAACTGATGGAGGCAAAAACATGAGTGGGAAAGATAAAGGAGTGGTCGCTCTTGTGTCAAAGGCTGTAGAAAATGACAGTGGTTCAAAACCTTTAGTCTGACATTGTATCATTCATCAACAGTCTTTGTGCGGAAAATGTTTGGATATGTCTGAAGTTCTGAAACCAGTCATATCAACTGTTAATTTTATCAGATCTTTTGGGCTGAATCACCGACAATTCTGACAATTTATTGAAGAGATTGGAGAAAATGACTTACCTTATCATACTGCCGTACGTTGGCTTAGTTGTGGGAAAGTCGTTTAGCGCTTTTTTGAACTTCGATCAGTGATCGAAATTTTTTTGAATGAAAAGCATCGCCCTCTTACTGAATTACAAAACAACGCATGGCTGTGGAAGTTAGCATTCTATGTTGATTTGACAAAACATGTGAACGAACTGAATTTGAGATTGCAAGGAGAAAACCAGCATCTTCCTGATTTATACACTAATATCAAATCATTCCGGAAGAAATTGATACTGTTTCAATCACAACTACGAAGTAAATGTTTTTCACATTTTAAAACATGTGAAATATTCAGCCACACCACTGAGACTGAGTTTCCTATCGATTTTGCAATCGAAACTTTGAGTGCTTTGAAAAAAAATGTTGATACTCGTTTCTCGGACTTTGATGCCATTGCGAATCAAATTAAGATTTTTCAGAATCCTTTTGATACTGACATGGAAACCCTAGCCCCGGAACTTCAAATGGAAATGATTGATCTACAGTGCAGTGATATAATTACAACAAATATCAAAACTCATCTTTGTTGGAATTTTATAAGGGTCTTCCACTGACACAATTTGATAATTTGCAGAAATTTGCTCGTGGGCTGTTTTCTGTTTTTGGTACTACTTATTTGTGTGAGAAGACCTTCTCCAGAATGAAGTACACAAAAAATGTTTACAGATCTAAATTAACTGATGAGCATCTTAAATCTCTTTTAATAATTGGTACAAGTAAAATTAGTCCACAACTACAAACTATTGTCAGTGGAAAATCTCAATTACATAAATCTCATTAGTATTTCATATGTCATTATGCTTGTTATAAGTTATGTTTTTATTTAAAAGGTATAAAATGTTAGTTGGATTCATTTCAATAATTTGTTAGTTATTATATACTGAAGTTAAATTTTCTGCATATTATACATGTCTTTACTCATTACGATTCTGTGTTTCTTTATTCAACTTATCACAAAAACAATAACAATAAGCCTACAACAATGTTATGAGTAGTTAGCCCATGACCATATCAATGTAGATGTCATATTAATAATTATTCAACATAAAATTAGAATATTTCAGTAAACTAAATTTAATTTGCTATAAAAAATATGTTCTCTAAAAGGAGTTTTCAAGTATGCTAGCTCTCCGCGGGCCGGACAAATTCTGTTCGCAGGCCGGATGTGGTCCTCGGGCCGTAGTTTGGAGACCCCTGCTCTAAACTTAACTTTCAATTAAGTTATATACCAGCTACTAATAACACAAATTTATGTTCAAATCTGTTTTTATGATTTCAAATTTGGTGACTGTCAAATTTACAGCCATTGCAATCAATAAGGGATTGCAATAGCTGTAAATTTAACTTTAAAATCAATTATATAAACTGTGTTAATAAAAATGACATCTAAATTATGTCATTTTTATTAACCCAGTTTATATAATTGATTGAGTTTAGGTTAGATAGCAGTATAATAGTTTAGTCTAGATAGATAATAATTATTTGGTTGTGTTAGATATGGGTGACGTAATTTAGATTAGATGACAGTAATTTAGCTTACGTTTGATGTAAGTAACAGAGTTTAGGTTAATTGACAGGTTTAAATACCGAATGCTTCGCGGAACGACCAAACCAAATTATCAGGCTTATCTAAACTCGAAATTTTACTTCATGCTTAGTCTGGAAGTGGAAAACACTCGTTAAGAGTTTTGAAATTGAAAGTATTTAATAAGATTACGAATGTCTGAAAATTGACATTGAAAAATGCAATAAATGTGTATGAATTTAAATAGCACTGAAGCTGTAAATTTTCCGACATTCGTTGTTTTTTAAAAGAGTTAAATTTAAAGCTTTTAAAAAGTGTTTTCCACTCCCAGACTAAGCATGAAGTAAAATTTCGAGTTTAGAAAAGCCCCGTGAAAATTTGTCGAGGGTCGCGCAGCGACCCGAGACAAATTTTCTGGGCTTTTCTAAACTCGAAATTTTACTTCATGCGCCACGCGTATAAAACACGGATTTCAAGTGTTGTTCAAAATATACTGCTTAGGGTATGTACAATTATAAATCTTAGATAAATCATAGCGTTATAATTGCATATATTCGTTTTGCTATGACATTTGAGGTTATGTAAAACACGGATCACGTGCATAAACTATGGATTAGGTTAGATATGTATCATGTTTTTTTAATTATTAGTTGTAAAGTAGGTAACCATCAGATATGGGCAGGATTCGATTCCCGGATTCGAATCCTTTTAAAGGATTCAAAAGAGGTATTCGAATACTTTAGTGAAAACGGATTCGTGATCCGGATTCGTTACATTTTTTTAAAAGGATTCGTATTCGAATCCAAACGTAGAAGATTCGAATCCTTATAAAAGGATTCGAATTCTTATAAATGGATTCGAATTCTTACAAAAGGATTCGAATTCTTATAAAAGGATTCGAATCCTTATAAAATGAATCGAATCCTTATAAAATTCGAATCCTGATACATGGATTCAAATCCTCCTAAATAATTCGAATCATCGCTATTAAGGCTGGGATTCGAATTCGATTAATTCAAATAGTTAAATATTCTAATATGAATATTTAAATCACTAAATTATTCATATTTGAATATAAATATTAAAATTTTCGAATAATTCAAATATTTGTGAATGCATATTTGGTTACTTAACCATGAAAAATATCCAACGTTAATATATATATTTTTAACTTCACTTGAAATCAGTGTTTTATACGCGTGGCGCATGAAGTAAAATTTCGAGTTTAGAAAAGCCCCGTGAAAATTTGTCTCGGGTCGCTGCGCGACCCTCGACAAATTTTCTACGCGGGGCTTTTCTAAACTCGAAATTTTACTTCATGCTTAGTCTGGGAGTGGACAACACTCGTTCTTAGAAGTTTCAAATTAAAGGATTACTCTAGACTACTAAGTTTATTACCAATTTACAAAGGCTACAGCTCGAAGGACCAATCATGGTCTTCGGAGACCGAAGGACTACAAGGAATCGAAGTTTATTTACAAGAAAACAACGAATATCTGAAGGTTTACAGCATGGATAGGAAAGAAAACATCCAATTTTGAAAAAATATCGAAGTTGGGTTGGATTTCAGTGCCTTTTTCAACTTCACTTTAAATCAGTGTTTTATACGCGTGGCGCATGAAGTAAAATTTCGAGTTTAGAAAAGCCCCGTGAAAATTTGTCTCGGGTCGCTGCGCGACCCTCGACAAATTTTCTACGCGGGGCTTTTCTAAACTCGAAATTTTACTTCATGCTTAGTCTAGGAGTGGACAACACTCGTTTGAATTTAAAATTTAACTCTTTTAAAAAATCGACGTATGTAATATAATAAATCATTCATTGAAATCATAGAAAAAGATGCAAAATTTTACCTAAAATTAACTTTTAGAGTTAACTTTATAATTTGTTCGGCTCTTAATGGGTGAATATTCTATTCCTAAAAAAGCCGTTTTTATTTAATATTAAAGTTGCATTTAATACAATAACAAACTGTGAATAAATCGACATAAATCTAGAAATATCAAAAATCCCGACATGTAGAAAATCTTGACGGTCCACTCCCAGACGAAGCATGAAGTAAAATTTCGAGTTTAGAAACGCCCCGCGTAGAAAATGTTCACGGGGCTTTTCTAAACTCGAAATTTTACTTCATGCGCCACGCGTATAAAACACTGATTTAAAGTGAAGTTAAAAACGCACTGAAAACCAACCCAACTTCGATATTTTTTCAAAATTGGATGTTTTCTTTCCTATCCATGCTGTAAACCTTCAGATATTCGTTGTTTTCTTGTAAATAAACTTCGATTCCCTGTAGTCCTTCGGTCTCCGAAGACCATGATTGGTCCTTCGAGCTGTAGCCTTTGTAAATTGGTAATAAACGTAGTAATCTAGAGTAATCCTTTAATTTGAAACTTCTAAGAACGAGTGTTGTCCACTCCCAGACTAAGCATGAAGTAAAATTTCGAGTTTAGAAAAGCCCCGCGTAGAAAATTTGTCGAGGGTCGCGCAGCGACCCGAGACAAATTTTCACGGGGCTTTTCTAAACTCGAAATTTTACTTCATGCGCCAGGCGTATAAAACACAGATTCAAAATAAAGTTCAATAACACATATATCATTATTAATTAAAATGATTATATAATCATAAAGAAAAAGCACAACTAAATGAAAGAATAGAAAATCTTGAGAACAGAATAGAAAACACTGAGAGGGAAAAGAGAAGAAATAATATCGTTATAAAGGGCCTCAGAGTGGAGGACACAGAAGTAGAACGAAAAGTTGAAGAATTTATACAAAAGGAAATGAAAATAAAAGCCACGATACAGACAGCATTTAAAATAAACAAAGGAACTGAAACAGAAATGATCATAGCACAGACAAAAACATGGGAAAATAAGAAAGAAATAATGAAAACGAAAAGTATCCTGAAGGGAAGAAAAATATATATTGACAACGACTTAACAAAAAATGAAATGCAGATACAAAGAGAAATAAGGAGTATCGCAAACGAGGAAATCGAAAAAGGTAACAAAATTAAAATAGGATATCAGAAGATAATAATCAACGGTCAGGAATATAAATGGAACAGAAAGGAGAATGGAATGTCACTGGAAAGGGGAGGGGAAAATACGAGAACAAAAAACTACTAAGCCAACGCACGAGAAAAAAGACAACAAAACTACAAAAGAACTTAAGAGGTGGACTGATGTTAATAAACGAATATAACAAACACGACAAAATCAAAATAAAAAAAAAGGAATTACGAAAACACTTACAAAAACCAAACAAAAAGAGAAGAAAAAATAAGAATAGGGACATGGAACATAAGAAGCTACATGGGAAAAGAAGAAGAACTGGTGGAAGAGATGATAAAACAAAAAATAGAAATACTAAGAATTACAGAAACAAAAAAGAAAGGATACGGAATAGAAAGAATACATAGAGGATACTGGTTGATATGGACAGGAGTAGAGGAAAAAGAAAGAGCCAAAGGAGGAGTAGGAATTATAATAAAACCGGAAAGGATAAAAGACACAATAAAAGAAAAACATATAAACGAAAGAATAATGACCTTAGAAATGAAACTAGTAGAAAATGAAACATGGACCCTAATAGTAGCATATGGACCGAACGAAGACGAAAAAAAAGAAGAGAAAGATAAATTCTTTGAAAACATACAACGGGAAATAGATGAAGGAAGTGAACACATAATGATAATGGGAGACCTAAACGGAAGAGTAGGATGTCAAAATACCGGAATAGAAGAGATAATGGGAAAAGAAGGAGAAGAAAATAAAAACAACAATGGAGAAAGAATAATACAACTATGCATTGAAAACAACCTCGTGATTACAAATACAAAATTCAAGCACAAAAACATACACAAGTACACAAGGGAGCAACCAAACAGAAACGAAAGATCGATTATAGACTACTACCTAATTAATAGGAAAAACTGGAACAAAATAACGAACGTAAAAGTAAAAAGACAAGCAGAAATAGGAAGCGACCACCACCTATTACGAATAGACATGAAATGGAAGGAAATACAAAAACTGGACAAGAGGAGGACAATAGTCAATAAGAAAATAAAAACATACAAATTAAGAGAAGCACAAATACAAGAGAAATATCAAGAGATATTACAAAATAAGTTGAGGAAGAACGAAATAAGGACAAACATAGAAGGAAAATGGGAAACATTCAAAAGAAATATACTAGAAGCGGCAGAGGAGTGCTGCGGAACAACAAAAATAGGAAACAAGGAAATGAAAAAGACAAACTGGTGGACAGAGGAAATCAAAAAGGAGATAAAAGACAAAAAAGACAAATGGAAAAGATACCTACAAACTAAAAAAAGCGAAGACTACGAACAATACAAAGAAAAGAGAAATGAAACAAAAAGAATAATTAAAGAAGCCAAACAACAATCATGGACGAACTTCGGAAAAAGAATGAACGAGAACTTCAGGCAGAACCAAAAATTATTTTATGGAACACTAAAACGACTAAAACAAAAAAAAGAACACAATATGATGAACATAAAAGATAAAAATGGAACAATAGTTACGGATGAAGACAAGATAATGGAAAGATGGAGACAATACTTCAAAGAATTAACCGAACAAGAAGAAGAAGATACCGAAACACAAGAACGGGAAGAAGAGCCACAGGAAATACGAACAGAAAAATTTGAGGAAATTAAAGAAGAAGAAGTAAAAGAAGCAATAAAAAAGCTAAAAAACGGGAAAGCACCAGGAATCGACGACATAACCCCGGAAATGATAAAATACATGGGAAAGGAAGGAATAACACAAATAACAAAACTAATAAACGAAATAATAATGAGCGGGGAAACACCAATAGAATGGAGTAAAGGAATAATTTTACCAATACATAAGAAAGGCGATAAAAGAAAATGCGAAAACTACAGAGGGATCACGCTAACAAGCATACCAAGCAAAATAATGACCAGAGTACTAGAAAAAAGAATGAGAGACAAACTAGAGACAACAATAGAGGACAGCCAATGCGGATTCAGAAGAGGGAGAAGTACACAAGACCAAATATTCATACTTAGGCAACTAAGTGAAAAATTAATAAAGAAAAATAGGGAAATGCACATATGCTTTGTAGACCTCGAGAAGGCATTTGACAGGATAAAAAGAGAAGACATATGGAGAGAACTAGCAGAAAGAGGAATAGAGAACGAAATAATAAATGTAATTAAAACCATGTACAAAAATAACAGAAATATAGTAAGAACAAATAACGAGGAATCAAAGGAATTCGAAACGAAGAAAGGAGTGAAACAGGGATGTGTGCTAAGCGCTCTACTATTTACAATAGTATTGGACACGGCGATGAAAAAAGCAAAACAAAAAATGAAGATGCTGAAAGTTGGATATTACAAACTGGAAATCATAAAAATAGCGGAACTACTCTTCGCAGACGATATGGCAATAATTGCAGAAACAGAAGAAGACCTACAAAACAACATGGAAATAATAGAGAAAGAACTTACGAAAATAAACATGAAAATAAACTATGAAAAGACAAAAACAATGATAATTGCCAAAGGAACAAAGAAACACGAAATAAAAATACACGGTAAAAAAATCGAACAGGTAGAACAATATAGATATTTAGGAACCATTATTCAGAGTAATGGCAAACTAGATAAAGAAATTGATGATAAAATAGGAAAAACGGCAAAACTCTATAACATGTTGAAAAACACATTTTTTAGTAAAAAGGAAATATCAAGAGACACAAAAACAGAGATAGTGAAAAAAGTAATTAGACCAACGCTAACATACAGTAGTGAAACATGGACGATGACAGGAAAGCAAATAAAAAGAATTAATACAATGGAGATGAGATTCCTAAAAAAAATCGAACACAAAACAATAAGAGACAGAATAAGGAACGAAACACATAGGAAAAACCTACAAATAAAGCCAATACAGGAAAAAATCACGGAAGGACAAATGAGGTGGTATGGACACATAAGAAGAATGAGCGAAGAAAGAAATACCAAAAAACTATATGAGACACGAGCAACAGGAAAAAAACAAAGAGGAAGACCAAGAAGAGAATGGAACAGCGTAATAAAAGAAGAGGCAACAAGAAAAGGGAACACGTGGGAAGAAATAAATGAAATAACAAAGGACAGGAAGAGGTGGAGAGAATACTATAAAAATTAGTAATGTAAGCCTTACACCGAAAGGTAGATAGGCAAAGGAATAAATAAATAAATAAAATATAATCAGATATTTAGTCGGTAAATGAACATGTTTGTTAATAGAAACTGATGGAATAAAATATTACTGCTTGCAAATAATAGATTCAAATTTATTTTTAAAGGATTTGTATCCTTGATTCAAAAATGAGGATTCGAATCTTTGATTCGAATCATATTTTTCACTTACGAATCCTTTATTCGAGTATTCGTGATTCGAATCATATTAGGTGATTCGGATTCGTGATTCGAATCATATTTTTGAGGATACATCCCAGCTCTGGTAACCATAGTAATCTACTAAAATGTTTCATTAATACTAAAACGTTAATACCATCCTTAGTAGATTGATAAAGCTGTATGCTAACGTCTATTAATAAGGAAGAAAGTAACTAGCATGTAGATTTTGTTCTATTAATACGATATGTTAGTACACAGTACAGATCAAGTAGAAATTAACTAGCATTAAACAATAACGAATTTAACAGCAATTCTATTAATAAAACAGTTGACCATTAGAAAGGAACAAGGGCAATAAATATTCTATTAAGAGCATAAAAGTAAGTTTCTTGTTAATAAATTCATACAACATTGTTAATAGTTGAAATTTAAAAATTTATTTAGGATAGATTAAAAAGGATTGTGTTCCCGCCCGGGTTCGAACCGGGGACCTTCTGCGTGTGAAGCAGACGTGATAACCACTACACTACGGAAACCTTGTGACTGATGTAAATGAAGTTAGGTATTGTTCTGATTTTTGTCCTTAGATATAAAATTTAAATTTTGTGTAGATCAATTTTATACTCAATTACGTAATTCATAATAAAGTAGAGACAACTTATAACTTAATTAGTTATTTATATTAGACAGAATTATAATAGTTACTTACCCTTAATAAAGTACGCTCTCAACTGACGGATAAATGTTTAAATCAAGTTATTGATAACGCTTTGAATACGAAATAAGGTTGATTAATTGATTATCTGAATATAAAAGATAAATTCATATATTTGTAAAATTATTACAGATATCGATGCTGTGCAGAGAAATTATCGGGATCTGTAATTTATATAAATGCTGTAAAATTAATGTGTATGTTATCCGCTAGATGTCACTTGTTTGATAATGTTTAAAATCTACACTTACAAACTAAAGAAAAACGTGACTTTTTTTATATGAGTATTTTACAAAATAAAGCGTTTTTGTTACTTATTGAAAATGTATCACATTATTAACGCCTACAAGATTCAAGAAGAGAATTTATTAGTATTCATATGTTCTTCTAGATGTCACTAACAGAATCACTGTCACATTTCGCGCTACGCGTCCAAACCAAATTTCCAGGCTTTTCTAAACTCGAAATTTTACTTCATGCTTAACCTTGGAGTGAAAAACACTCTTTTAAAGCTTCAAATTGAACTCCTAAAAAAAAACGAAAATCTAAAGATTTACGGATGGCTCCAAGTCCGAAAGCAGAGTAGGGGGTGGAATTTTCTCACATGAGTTCAACCTCAAAACATCTTTTCGACTCCCAAACCACTGCAGCGTCCTACAGGCGGAAGTCATGGCTATCCGAGTGGCAGTGGACTGGATAGGTAAAACCGACCTTCAGGTAAACCATATCAGGTTCGTCACCGACAGCCAGGCCGCCATTAGGACATTAAATAGTCCTTACTGCACCTCCAAGGTGGTCAGAGACTGAAAAAAGTGCTTAACAAGCTCGCTAACAGCTGTGATGTGGGGCTCATCTGGGTACCAGGTCACAGTGATATCAAGGGAAACTCAATTGCCGACGGCCTCGCAAGGAAGGGGGCAAGGATGAGAGACCTATCTACTAAACTTTCCGCCGACATTCCTCTTGGGGAATGCAAGAGACTATTAAGGGACCAAATGACATCATGGGTTAACCTTAGGTGGAAGGAAGAAGACACGTATCACATAACAAGGCAGCTATGGCCTATGTGTGTCACTATAAACAGTAAAAGATTAATTGCACTTAGCAGAATCGACATAAGGAAGGCAGTAGGCATCATCACGGGTCACTGTTTCCTGGGTGGACACGCACAAAAGATGGGTCTCAAATACAATGACTACTGCAGAGAATGCCTAGATGAGGAGGAGGAAGAAACAGTACTCCACTATCTAGGTCAATGACCTGCTCTTGAGGGGAAACGAATGAGATACCTCGGTCTGCACCACGCAAGTGAACTGGCGGAGCTCTCACCTATAAAGGTGGGAGATCTGATCGGATTCATTAGGTGCTCAAAATGGGTTGCATAGGGGAAGGATCTCTCATGGTATCACAACGGGCCCTATGGGCCTAAGTGAACAGCCTCGGCTGTTGCCATATAAACCTAACCTAACCTAACCTAAAGATTTACAGCATAAAATTGGGATAGGTATACTTAAAAGAAAAACTTCTTGTGTCGTCGTTTCTCTTTGTTACATTTTTATTTAGAGCAACGTGAAAATAAGTAAAATTCATTTTATATGCACTAAATCAGTGTTTTAACAGCAACAAATTTTGGGTTGAGAATGTTTTAAGTTCTATTCCGAATAATTGAATAATTAAAGTTGGTGAAAGATTTATTTGCTTTTCCAGATTTACTGTATTTGTATTTATTATTTTTCTTTCTTGTTGTTACAGAAGGCAGGTCCTGCAAGAGATTGAGCTCCAAGAAGCATCGGTGAGTGTTTTTTTTTCCACCTAATTATTACTTCCGCTCTGAATACTATTTAACAATGTTATCTTTTAAAATTTATACAGTCTTCGTTTTTGTGCAGAACAGTACGTTTATCTTTCTAAAAATAATAAGGGCCAGTTGTTGAATTGTGGTTTAAGCTAGAGTTCTTGTAAACTGTAGTTTTACATAAGCTGCGCTTTAGTTCGTAATGTGTTTCTGAATCACATGTTAAGCCAAGCTTATTCAAGCGTCGTATTGTAAGAAGTCATTATTTAATGTTTTGTTCTACTTTTTATATTTTATTATACACACTTGACGAATGTAAGCTGATTATGCACTTAACATGAATAAACTACTACTACTACTACTACTACTACTACTACTACTACTACTACTACTACTACTATGTTGGTAGCAATTGTGCTCTGTTCCAAAATGGTACATGCGATACTAACGAAGGTGTGCTATAGATAATATAAATATGTATGTATTTTTTTACATAATAGTAAGCAATTCGGTGATAAAATAAACCTATTAAATAATAAATAAAATGCACATAAAGTTCTGTAGCCCCTAGGGCACATGTCCGTGACAATCTCATGTACTGTTTTGAACAAACGTCATTATAATGACAACTAATATGACAGTTCTAATCTCATTTATTTTTAGCTTATTTGCATATTTGGTAATAAAACTTTTTTTGTTTCTTATCCTTGTATTTATAAAGTGCGATCCTAACCTCAAATTTTGTGTGCCTTGGCGCTGTGGCCTACCCTAAAGTTAGGCTGCGAGCCGTCGCTGGATTATAATAACACTATTGCTGCATAATTTTTTCTGCCTGAAGAATAAAAAAAGGAAAATACACGTAGAATTAGTAGGATTGGGTACACTAGAAAGCAATGTAAGGATTTAATCTAAACATTATGTGATCAAAAGGATCCAAAAGGATACGGAAATCTAACGTGTTTGGCTGTGTGTGTAAGAAAAACGTTAAAAATAACATGATCGTTATTTATCAAGATTGTATTACAAGTGAGTTTTATACACATAGCACATACCAAATCCTCTTAGAATGTGAATTAAGAATAACATACACTTTAAATTTAACATTTTCGCTTACTGAATCGGCCCTAATATCCACTTCATTATCTGCACCATAATAAAAATGTAAACTATTTTTGATGTTTGAGGTTATGAATTCGAGTTTAGCGCGTTAAGCGGTGGTGGTCGGCCGCTTTCGAAAACTCGAGTTTAAACCACTGCATGGTACTAAGCTATGATTGCAAAACACCAAAATGTATTTAAGCCTAGTTTAAGTCTAAACTCAGTTTAAGCCACAATTCAAAAACTGGGCCTAAAAGTGCGATTATTTTTGCAATTTCTAACTAATCTGTGGAACAAAGAATCGTATTTTAATGTCTTTAATATATTCAGTAATCAAGCATTGGCACTTTAATTTATACTTTTATTATGTATTATTATTTATTTATTTTGAATTAATTTAGCGCGCTCTTTTGTATTTAGTTTTTTATTGTTATCTCGAGCCTAGCGCAAGGTGTTTTCGCTACGCGTCAGTCGAATCTGTGGTCCCCAAGAATAAAGTGTTTATTTACCGATCAGTGCAAATCTTTGATTTCCCTAATAATAATAAATAATTAAGTATTGCTAGCGACATACTTAACAACTTTATGTTTAAACTGTGCGGTAACGTGCACTCTCAGATCTTAAATTGCTTAGAGTGAAATGCAAACCTAAATTAAAAATATATTTTTTGTACCTTTAAATAAATATTTAGAACGCCAGAAAGGTTTTTTTGTAGAATTGAAATGAAGAAGTCAACATTATTTAAAAATAAGAGTGTTCCTCAAAAATATTCTAAATTTATAAGTGTTTCGTATTTCTGAAATGTTAAGATCCACTGGTATATTGCTATCAAATTTTAAACAGGACCCGATAAAAACATTCACACAGTTTTTGCCACCCCTAAAGCGGGTCGCTAACCACTTCAAAACAAACACTTAGTACATAATTTAAATAGTTGAGTCACCTTTTTCCAAAAAACCCTAAATCCATTTTTTACAAAAATTGAACTAGTATCGCTATCTGTTAGTATATAGTTAGAGGCAGCGGCGGCTCGCAGCCTAACTTCAGGCTAGGCCCGTTATTAAAAGGTGACTTTGTTTTGCAATTCCTTGTATTTATAAAGCGCGATCCCAACCTCAAATTTTGTGTGCCTTGGCGCTGTGACGGCGCTGTGACCCTGAAGTTAGGCTGCGAGCCGTCACTGGTTAGAGGAATATTTTAGCATGATATTAGCCATCAAATTGAATAAATCCTGCTGTAAAAATGTGTGTAAGATCGCTGTTGGTATCAAAAACCTCAAAATCCACTTGCGGTTACTTTTCAAACACCGCTAAATTCAGTGACGCACTTAGTGAACAAAAACCGCTAAATCCATCGTAGACTTTATTGTTATATTAAATTAAAATAAGTAGCTAAATCCAATTTTGTCGATTTTCGCGCTCAATTAACGGAAAAATATATAAAAAATGAATACAATAATCGACGGGAACGACTATTACAATATATTTAAAAAAATTGGCTGTGTAAGGAAATTAGATGCACACATTATTGCCATTATTAAACCTACTTCTTCGCTTTATTTTAAAATTAACTTTTGTAAAAGAATTGTGTTGACAAAAAGCAAAACAGGAATCATATTAGTTCATGAAGAACCACACTACAACTCAGATAATACCAATACTCATACCATACACAAAAGAGGTAAACAAATTGGCCCAACTAACCTATTACTTGTAAAATTAGACAAAGTAAAACTAAACCCAGAAAAAATTAAGAATGTTAAAGAACTCTTCTCAAAACTATGACATTGACTGGCAGGGAAAAGCGATAGAAGAAAACCTCAACCACTACAAAAACGTTATTAGAAGATATAAAGCTAGAGGAAGACAAATATAGTCTTATCACAGGTTGATATATAACCTTATTGCAGGTAAAAGTATAGGCTAATTGTAGGTCAAAATGTAGCCTTCTACCAGGTCAGAATATAGCTTTGCCACAGAGCTACATTAAGCTATATTTGAAGTTAATATATTGCAGTATCGTAGGTTAAAATATAGCCTTGTGCCAGTTTAATCGTGGGTCAAAATATTGTCCTATCGTAGGTCACAGTATTGCTCAGTCATATGTCAAATTATAGCTTTATTACAGGTCAAAGTATAGCCACATTTTGACGTAACAAAGCTATATTTTGACCTACGATAGGCCTTGTCTCAGGCCCAAATATAGTCGTATTGCAGGTTAATATATAGGATTATCATAGGTCAAAGTATAGCCTAGTCATGGGTCAATTGTGTTATGTTGAGATAATCTTGATACAATAATGTTTTAATCTTGATTTTTAAATTGTAATTCAATCTTGTAACAATATAGAATTTCTACTTAGGATTTTTATCAAAAATATCTTGTAACGTTATTTATCTTCGAAATATCTACGTGCACTATTTATAATAATATTAAAACAACAATAATTTAAGGCTAAACTTTATTTAGAGAAAAGATGTTATAGAATTTCGGATCCGGTAGGCCGTGAAACTCAGTGAAACTCGGGTATGGGGGTCGATTTTTCCGGGAGTCTGTTAAAGGTGCCAATCCGCACCAAAAAATCAATCAATTCACATGACATTGATATTTGTGACATGGGAAATGGTTTGATAATATGAATTAATAAACAAAAAGTGAAAACTTGAAAAGTTAATTATTAATTAAGACGCATTGTTTGCATTTTACAACTATTTTCTAATTTTATATATTATTTAAAGTGTGCAAACTATAAGAAGCGTAAGCTTATTTTCTCGAATTCAAATATTTCATATTTCATCTCTATAAACAAATTATTGTAATGCTGACTTCGAGAATTGACAAAATGCATGAATATTTTCATAACACCAAATGATTTCCTTATATTCATCATTTTACATTGCTAGCGTTTTATTATAAAAAAACAATTCTTGGCCACTCTCTAGTGAAAATCCTGGCTACGCCCATGAAACTGGCTTCAAAGCCCTATCGATCAACATCCCTAAATAGAAAATAACCAAACCATCGCACTAACCTTTTAATTAATAAAATCCGATTTTTTAAATCCAAATATCTAGTGCTGCTGGAAAATTCCGTTAAACAAAACTTCACTGTACCAAAGCACTAGCACTTTTTCATCTTCTTTTTCTTGCGTAACTTGCAGCTTTGTAAACCAGCCACAGCAATTACTGTCGTAGATAACTAAATAAATAGACACTACCACTTGAAACTCCGAAATCAAACTCGAAAACCGATCAGTGTTTTCTAAAAAGCGAAGACACGAGATACACCACGCGAATAATCGATCTTGACTGGAGTTGATAAGATGAATAAATAGAGATTATAGATTTTTGCATGTTTGGTGATAAGGAAATCAATAAATCATTGATTGAAACCGGTTTTAATTTTTAGTGTTACGTTAAATAATTACGAATATTTATGGGCTTAAAAATCTATCAGAATTCAAATCCTTATAGACGATTTTTTTAGGTTTGGCTTTTGCCTGGCTTTAGTGTCTTGTTTTAACTAATTCCAAGTTATATGCACATGTATATTTGGACGTCACAACACATTCACACAACACCCAGGGTCACGACGAGATATTATTTTTAAATAACATCTCCCCGTGCACGGGAATCGAACCCGGTCTGTGGCTCGCCGAGCGATATACCGTCCGACGAGATGTATTTGAATACTTTATTTTGACCATTTAAGAAATCAATACATATATTTTTCCCATTTTTTTTATCATTTATGAAACCCATATATCTGAGTCACCTATTTCCAAAACTTCTGTTTTATAACAATAAATTAAATAGAATTAAACACTTATCTGCACATTTATTATCTGTTATAAACAAGTATAAACAATACATTAATTTGTTTGTAGTGATGGACCATGTTTTATCTAATATGAATACATTTTAAGCATATGAAACTATATTGAATAGGAATCTTATTCATTAATTAAAACGCAGTTATATTCCTTTCTTCACTTTTATTTTTCGATGCTAGATGTACATTTCGGGTACTATGTGTACCCATTATCAATAGTTAAGTACATAGTACCCGAATGTAATGCGTTTTAATTAAAATATTATTCATGATGTTACATGCGTGAACAATTTGAATTGAAGGCAGTCGCTCGTGATTAAAAATTGCATTAAAGCGGGATAATAATTTTCCCGCACTTGGGGCGTAAATTACTCTTAGATTAATATTGTTTTTCCTGAAATAAAATATATAAAACCCAATTATGTGCTGTAAATTTTCAGGCATTCGTTGTTTTTTTAATAGGGTTCAATTTGAAGCTTTAAACGAGTGTTTTCCACTCATAGACTAAGCATGAAGTAAAATTTCGTGTTTAGAAAAGCCTCGAAATATGGTTTTGGTTTCAAGTGGAGTTAACTTGATCACAATATTTCAGTGTTTTCACTGTTTATTACGCGTGGCGCATGAAGTACAATTTCGAGTTAAGAAAAACCTGAAATTTTACTTCATGCTTAACCTGGGAGTGGAAAACACTCGTTTAACGCTTCATATTGAACTCTTAAAATAAGCGCATGCATATATACAGGGTGTCCCGTTAGTGTGGGGAAATGGTTTAACCATAGATTCCTGGGATAAAAATATGATGATTTAACACAACTTATCTATATCCAAAACTTTACGATTGAGCCGGTATTAGTCTTTAAAGTTCAAAAAAATATTATTAATTTTATTTGTAACGATTGAGCCCTATATTCGATTTGACTGAAGTTTATTATGGTTGATTATCATAATATAACAAATCATTTAAGTTATTATGGTCATCATTGATTATCAAGAAGTATGAAAAACAGTAGTACCACAACATAAAAACTAAAATATGTTTTTACTGGCGGGCCTTATAAAAATTAAAAAAATATTACTTCAAAGACTACTATGAAGCATTAGATGGCGTTAGCTATCGAATTCATTAATGGTTTCGAGTAATTTAATATTTTTATTTATCATAATTCACTTAATGAATGATGAATAATTGAAATTGCGATAGCAGAAATCGCTAGTATTTACAATGATAAACAAGGGACTCTAATGAGTAAAATCTTACTTTCATACTTTTTCTTGAATCATTAAAAAACAATTGGATTTAGCTGGTTTTGAAAATAAATCGGGATTCAGGGTTTTTTTACTATTATTCATTCATTTTATTTTTGTACATTTTTTCTAATCACTTAGTTTTATGTAATAGGTATAAAAAACTATTTTCTAATTTTATATATTATTTAAATTGTGCAAACCATAAGAAGCGTAAGCTTATTTTCTCGAATTTAAATATTTCATTTAAATTCGAGAAAATAAGCTTACGCTTCTTATTGTTTGCACACTTTAAATAATATATAAAATTAGAAAATAGTTTTTCGTGTAAAATGCAAACAATGCGTCTTAATTAATAATTAACTTTTCAAGTTTTCACTTTTTGTTAATTAATTCATATTATCAAACCATTTCCCATGTCACAAATATCAATGTCATGTGAATTGATTGATTTTTTGACTTGTATGTAATTATTACTAAATAGATTTTCCTCGATGAATAACAATTGGTCGAATTGGTGCTTGAAACCCGGCATTCATATATGTATTTCTGTCTCATTTTCTTTTTGAAATAGTTTGCTCTCTGCCTCTTGGAAACATTTTTGTGGACGCCCATTGTAGAAAATATTTTACAAAGTAACGAAAAGAATAATTAATATTTGTTTATGCATAATAATTTTGTTACATCCAGAGCCTAAATTACCATTTTGTATGAGAGACTTATTCTCGTGGGAAAATAATTCATCAACTGTAAGTATGCCAGAACGAGCTTAATAAATAATAAATTGCGAAACAAACCAAAGTATAACATACCCCCCATTATTCCCAGATGCACAACAAACATTCAACATTAAAATTTCATAACGCTTTATGTATATAACGTGCTAAAAGTATACATATTTCGATGCAAGCTCTGTAAAATTTCAGGCCTTCGTTGATTGTTAAATGTGTTCAATTTTGAATTTCTAACGAGTGTTTCTACTCCTTGATTAAGTATGAAGTAAAAATTCGAGTTTCGAAAAGCCTAAAAATTTGGTTTAGTCGCGTAACAAAGAGAAACGACCAAACTAAATCTACAGGTTTTTCTAAACTCGAAATTTTACTTCATGAGCCACGCGTATAAAACACTGATTTAAAGCGAAGTTCAAAATATTCTGCTAAGTTTTGATCACATGCTCATTCATTTTATAAATGTTTATATGGAATATCTGAAAGTATACCTATAAGAAAAAAATCCTGTATGTCAATATTTAACAAATATAACAAATTTTAAATAATTATTACTATATATATAAAAATCTTTATTAAAGATCAGTACAAGATAATTGTTTACAATGTGGAATGAAACGTATACATCTTAAAATTTGATCTTGATCTTTGAAGGGCTATCGACCAGAGGTCTTTCAGCCCTTAGTCTGCTGACATTGATGTTTTAGTTTATGTTATTGATGAGATGAGATGTACTGATAGATGGTATTTGCTGGATGCTTGAATTTAGGATTTTGATTGGGATTGCGGGAAAGGCATAGGTGATTTAGGGTGTCTACGATGTGTGGGTTGGTGGTGAATTTTGTACTTAGATGTGTGATGCGTTCTTCAATTGGTATTAACTGGGTACGTTGATATAGGAGGGCATTAGAAGGGTTATGGAGTGGATTATCTGGATGCCTAATTTTTGTTAGTATTCTAAGAGCTGATCGTTCACCTACTTGTATATTTTTTTAAGGATGTAGGATTGGGTTCATGGAATAGGATAGCTGCATAATCAAGCAAAGGCCGGCAAATCATTTTATAAATGTATACTGCTGTGTTGGTTGAAATTCCTTCATCCTTGTACGTTAAGGATCTGAAGTGCCGAGCCCTGATTTTCAGCTTAAGGGATTTGGTGTAGGCTTTAAAGGTAAACTTGGTGTCAAAGGATATTCCAAGGTATTTGCATATTGGGAGTGGAAATAATTGGTAGTGATTAATGGTGACAGAATATGGATAATTTATAATTCGGTGGTATGGGATGAATAATTGGGATTTGTTACAGTTGATAATTATTACTATTTTAAATAAAATCGTCAAAAACATACATACAATTTTACAAAAACTTCAGAACTGTGAAAACTAGGACAAATTAACAGAAAAGTAAAAATTTACTAAATCAACAGAAATGTCAAATTCCAAACGAGTAATTGATTAATGGAATTTAACCTAAATTTTAAAGCTATTTTTGAAAGATAATTGCCCCACCCCCCTTGCTCTCTGAATCCGCTGCTTTCAAGATTTGTACAGGGCAGAGCTGGGACGAATCCTCGTAAAAAGGATTCGAATCACGAATCCGAATCACTTAATATGATTCGAATCACGAATACTCGAATAAAGGATTCGTAAGAGATAAATATAATTCGAATCCTGATTTTTCGAATCACGAATACAAATCCTTTAAGAATAAATTCGATTTTATAACTTTTTGCGACCATTAAGATATAAATATCGTTACCAGTTGTATTAACAAAAATATTCAAAACCTAATTATTTATTATTAACACTGGACATCGTTGATAACAGAATAAATATCTGATTCCGTGTTACTCTCATTAAAGATGTATTTGTGTGTTTCTGAACTTCACTTCAAATCAGTGTTTTGTAAGCGTGGCGCATGAAGTAAAATTTCGAGTTTAGAAAAGCCCGAAAATTTGTCTCGGGTCGCTGCGCGACCCTCGATAAATTTTCACGGGGCTTTTCTAAACTCGAAATTTTACTTCATGTTTAACCTGGAAGTGGAAACACTCGTTCAAAACTTTGAATTAAGCTCTATTATAAAATCGACGAATGCCTGAAAATTACGTACGCAAAAAATTCACTGAGTATCATTAAAACCGGGAAAGTCGGAGAAAAGTCATGGAATTATACTCAAATTAAATAAAACAGTACCAAACAAGCCATATGATATTATTAAATTTGTTAAAATCACCAGGCAAAATACAAAACACGTAAAAAATTATAAAATTAACTTAAATATTGACTAAAACAATGAAAACAATTTAATAAAATGGGGTTTCCCACAAAAGGAAGTTATATTAAAAGGCCAGGGAAAACAATCTTGAACCAGGGAAATGTCGGAAAAATTAAACATTTCAGATTGTGTCAGTTTTACTTCAAATAATAATAAACACAATTTTGAAAACTAGATTATTATCTTCAAAAACGTTTTCAGTTATTTAATGTTCTTATCACAGCATTCAGTTTCAAGTTTTGAACGAGCGTTTCCACTCCCAGACTAAGCATGAAGTAAAATTTCGAGTTTAGAAAAGCCCCGTGAAAATTTGTCTCGGGTCGCACAGCGACCCGAGACAAATTTTCTGGGCTTTTCTAAACTCGAAATTTTACTTCATGCGCCACGCGTACAAAACAAAAATATTGTGAATTTATGTATATTTGAACCTCACTTGAAATCAGTGTTTTATACGCGTGGCGCATGAAGTAAAATTTCGAGTTTAGAAAAGCCCAGAAAATTTGTCTCGGGTCGCTGCGCGACCCTCGACAAATTTTCACGGGGCTTTTCTAAACTCGAAATTTTACTTCATGCTTAGCCTGGGAGTGGAAAACACTCGTTAGAAGTTTCAAATTAAGCTCTTTTGAAAAACAACGGAGGTGGCAAAATTTACAGCTTATGCATATGTTTATCTAAAAGAAATTGTTCACGTTGTTTTTTTAGAAGAGTTCAATTTGAAGCTATAAACGAGTGTTTTTCACTCCCAGGCTAAGCATGAAGTAAAATTTCGAGTTTAGAAAAGCCCCGTAAAAATTTGACGAGGGTCGCGCAGCGACCCGAGACAAATTTTCTGGGCTTTTCTAAACTTGAAATTTTACTTCATGCGCCACGCGTATAAAACAGTGATTTAACGAGGAATTTAAAAACACACAATAGACATTTTTCATGTTAATTATAATTAATTCAAATTATTTTTGACGATTCAAAGCCTTGTATAAGTACTCGAATCATTTTATAAATATTCGAATCCTTTTATGAATGTTCGAATCCTTTTATAAATATTCGAATCCTTTTATAAGGATTCGAATCACCCACATTGGATTCCTTTTAAGAAAATGTAACGAATCCGGATCACAAATCCAGTTGAACTAAAGTATTCGAATGCCTCTTTTGAATCCTCTAAATGGATTCGAATCCGGGAATCGAATCCTGAATGATTTGAATCCTGCCCAGCTCTGGTACAGGGTACAGCGTTTTCGATGGTTTTATCAGATGTAATACCACTAGTTGTTTGAAATTTTCGGAAAGACTTTGTTTTTTAACGAAAGCTCAGTTGCCTAGCAATGAAACGAGATGAAACTGTCTCTGACAGTTTCATCTAGTTGAATTGTTTAAGGCAACTAAGCTTGAGTGTATAAAAACAAAGTCTCGAATGATAATTTAATGTAATATAATAACAAAAAATAATTTATTAACAACGTTTACATTAGAGCAATTAAAATAAGTGCAGTTTAATGTTGTAATGATTTAATAAAGAAAACACTTGGTTAAATATTAGTGAAATTTAACCAAGTGTTATCTTTATTAAATCATAGTTAAATATGTTTCACCACGTGAAAGATGAGAAACTTGTTCAAGATATTAATGTTGTAATATTAAAAAAAATTGTTTCTCGGTAATATTCGAGGATGAATCTACAACTTTTGTCTCACTTGAACCAGAAGATCCTCGCATTGCATTTAATATGTTCATGTGATGACACTTATCTAAATTTTTAATCTGAACCGTCTTGTTCTCTCATGTTATGTGCCCATAAATTTAAAATACTTGTCAGATCAGCTTGCGATGTTTTTGCTATCAATTCGTAGTTGTGGACGTTACAAAAGGATATGAATTGTTTCCAAACATATTTATGGTTCAAACATTAAAAGTGCGATTCTTTTCGCAATCTACAACAAGTTAGTCTTACAAAGACTACATCAAATACTCATTGAAACAATGAGTGTTTGATATAGTCTTTATAAGACTAACTTGTTGTAGATTGCGAAAAGAATCGCACTTTTAATGTTTGAAGTATTCTGCAACCAAGAATTGGCAATTTCATTTATACATATTTATGGCTTATAATCGTGTTTGTTGGAACTGTTTTCTTTAATAATTATGATTAAATATGACAGGTGACAGATTTACATACGCGATAAAAAAATCGATAAGACAAATTTGGAAAGACGAATTTGGAAAGCCACTGCGATAGTAAAATGGAAAGACCGTAATGACAACCAATCAAAATCCGTTATTTAGATTTGAATTTAATAATCAAGTTAAGTACCATTTTTATGAATAAAATAACTTGTTTACTTAAAATGATATTGACATGCTGTAACAACATTCGTATGCACTTTTTCAAGTAGAGTACGCTGACGATATTTTAGGAAAGCTTACAAAAAATGCAATCGACTAAAGTCAAGGCAAACTATGATTTGCATGTAAGATAACACAACTTTATGTCATATCTTATAAAAGTAAAATCTAACACAAAATCTGATATGTTCAGCATATTCTACTGCCATAAGAACGTTTTTATAGCATGTCGATATCTTTTTAAATAAAGAAGTTATTTTAATAAGTTAAAATGGCAAAATTTTGAGTTTTTACGTATAACTCGAAAACAATTGAAGATAGACAAATTTTGATGAGGCACATGAAATATGCTCTAAAAAAGAGCTCTGGAAGTATATATTATTTTTTGTCTGTTATGCATATTTATGGTACTTTACTTGAAGAAACCATCGCTAATGCTGCACCCTGTACATTTAAGAGTAAACTTTCTTGTATGCACTTTGGAACAGAATAAATATTCCTCGTTCTATATAAATTTAGTAAAAATTGGATGGGACAGTAAAGATTTCCCAAATCAGGATTTATCCGTTTGATATAAGGAGTCGAGGTCGGTGTTCCAGGTAAATTATTACCGACGAACACTTCCGCACTTTGTTCCGGATGCCGGGCATACCGGAAACAATCGGCCGGAACGGGGATGATAATTCATCAGCGTCGTTTTCGGCCCTGAAAAATTTAATACCGGGCGGCCGGGCCGGGCCCTTGGATTCGATGAATTATTAAGCCGGAACGTACATTCTTCGGATTCCAGAGGAAAAAGGGTGCACTCGCCCCTGCTGCCTGAGTTTCGCGTATTTCGTGCGCCTCGATTAGCGGAAGGGTGTGTTTGTTTAGGCCAGATTCGTTTCTATAGGGATGATGATGATGAGGAAATGTATGGAATGTTGTATTTGTTTCGAGGATGTTTGTTTGTCACCCCGCTAATAACGCACAATAGTACGGAATTCATGGGAGACGTTGATTTTAGATATTAGGATTATAACATATTACTTCTCATGCGTAATATTTAGAAATTATACAGGGTGTAACACAAAACAGGATCACTCCCTTAAGTTTTCTTATTATTTGAGATATCAATTTAAAATTTGGTACGTTTATACTAACATCAAATTGGAGTTTAGTGGTAATATAAAAACTTTAGTTGCACTTCTGGAAGTGACATCAATTTTGAAATTTAAAAAAAGCACACTATATATTTTTTTGTTTTTGAATTCAGGATAAAATTCTACGTAAAAATCATCTGTTTTTTGAGACTTAGCCTAACATTAGAAAAATAAATCCCAAATCTGGTTGGCGAATAAAAAAAAAAACAATATATTTGGTGAAATTAGTGGTAATTTACGTTGGTAATTACTACCGGTAATTTACCGTAAATGACGCTATATTACCCAACTGTTTTGGTAACGTTAGTAACATTCTTTCGTGTGCATGCGTAAGAATGTTACCAACACTATGATAAATATTAATGATTTCGATAGCTAACGCCATCTAATGCTAATGAAGAAGACCTTGAAGTCCGAAACGCGTCTGTGGGTACCTGGTGCCGGAATACTGACACAAATTCAATGTTGATATTTGTTTTCTGGTTTCACAAACAGAGTTCTGCTCGCTCGTGGACGAAACAGTGACCTGTATATGCACTTTGTGCATTCGTGTCACTGACGATGCCACTATGAAGCATTAGATGGCGTTAGTTATCGAAATCATTAATAGTTTTCACATATTGGCTTGAAATAGTCAGAAATGTTCAGTATTTCTCAGCACTGGGTCGGGACCACACTGAAGAGGACCTTGAAGTCCGAAACGCGTCCTTGGGTACCTGGTGCCGGAATACTGACACAAATTCAACTATGATAAATGTCAAAAAATTAAATACCTTTTTTTTTATTTTCTGTTACATATTGATAATAATTATTGAAGCGTTTTATTTAAAAATATTTAATGATAGTCTATTTTGAACTTCACATCAAATCGTTGTTGTACACGGGTGGCGCACGAAGTAAAACTTCGAGTTTTGAAAAGCCTGAAAATTTGGATTGCCGGGGCACGACTCGCTTCACTCGCGCGCTGTGGCAAATCCAAATTTTCAGGCTATTCTAAACTGAAATTTTACTTCATGTTTAATCTAGGAAAGGAAAACATTCGTTAAAGGCAAGTCAATATATTAAATAACAATAATTTTCCATGTAATCTTAAATTATGAACATTTTTATCCTTTTATATATCAGTTCTGACCGATTTTGTTGAATTACAAATTTTGACAATTTCAGTTAGTCGTTTTGTTAAATTTACCTACGCCCTATCTAGTAACCGCATCATACCACATTGTCATCTTGACAAGTATGATTGACATTACGTACACATGCACGTAATTGCTTTGACAAGTACATTACGTGTTGACAGCAGAACAGCTGATTGCTTACCGTATAACCAAATGCCATTTCTTTGATGTACAGGGAGTTTTTCTTTAAAGTGTATTACGTATTCCAAATTCAGCTTATTTTCTTTAAATCTTTAGTTATTTGTCGTTTTTTTAAGAGTTCAATTTAAAGCTTTAAACGAGTGTTTTCCACTCCCAGACTAAGCATAAAGGAAAATTTCGAGTTTAGAAAATTCCCGTGAACGTTTTTTGGGCTTTTCTAAATTCGAAATTTTACTTCATGCGCCCCGCGTATAGAACACAAAAATATTGTGAACTCAATGTATATTTGAACCTCACTTGAAATCATTGTTTTATACGCGTGGCGCATGAAGAAAATTTCGAGTTTAGAAAAGCCCAGAAAATTTGTCTCGGGTCGCTGCGCGACCCTCGACAAATTTTCACGGGGCTTTTCTAAACTCGAAATTTTACTTCATGCTTAGTCTGGGAGTGGAAAACACTCGTTTAATGCTTCAAATTAAACTCTTTTAAAAAACAACGAATGTCGAAAAATGTACAGCTGTATTATTTGTATATTGATCAAGTAGTAATTTACTTTTTATCATTTTCATGGTACTATTAAAAATGATTACAATAAATAAGTTGTTCTTTCATGCTCATTGTTTATTTTGTTAGGGCGTAGGTAAAGTATCGTACGCTTCTCGAGTAATATGGCAATTACATACTCGCGGAATACTGCACTCGCCGCTGCGCGGCTCGTGTGCAACATGTCCGCTCATATGTAATATGCTGCATACCACTCTCGTTACATAATATACTATTACGATTTTTACTTTTGTTTCAAATTTATTTTGAAGATTTGTATGTGGTTGTATTTAACGTATACTTGTCAATTTTTGATAATTTTTAAAATTATTACTATCTGTATAATAAGTTTGTAGAGAATGTTTGTTTTTATTTTTTAATTAAGGTTGGCTACACATAAAAAGACTTGACTTTTTATTTGTAGCGTTAGATGTACACTTCCGGACACAAGAAATTGATAAAGAGCACATCGATAACAAACAGTTTGTTATTGATAATGAGCACCTTGTGTCTCGAAATGTACATCTTACGATACAAATAAAAAGTGAAGTAAGGAATAACAGTCTTTTTATGTGTAATAATTAGTGATGGCAATAATCGAGATACGATAACCGGGTGAGTCGATTTTTAAAATATCTCGATATAATCGATTATTGTATATCGATTATTATATAGATCATTTCTATTAGCGATTCTTAAACTGTGGGTTGTGAATCAATTTTTTGTAGGTATCTACCTAAGCATACGTTGAACTTCAAATAAAATTATCGTTTTAAACGCATGGCGCATGAAGTAAAAGGTAAAAAGTGAAAATTCGGTTTGGCAGCTTCGCGCTACGCGACCAAACCGTATTTTCAGGCTTTTCGTAACTCATCAATCATTACAGGTTAATTTATATATTCCTGATTTGTAACTACTTGGTATCTGAGTCTTATGGTTAAAAATATGATTTTTTTAACCAAGTAGTTACAAATCAGGAATATATAAATTAACCTGTAATGATTGTAAGGGAGTGTATATAGGTCAATCTGGTCGTAATTTTAAGACCAGACTCAGTGAGCATCTTTACTCTTTTCGGCATAGATTAATTGATAAGTCATCTTTCGCCAAACATTTGATTGAAAATAACCATTCTTTTGGCGAGGATGTACTTTCAGTTATTCACTTTGCCGAGAAGGGTAGAAAGATGGACCTCCTGGAGTCTTTGGAGATTCACAGAGCCCGCGCTAATCGGGAAATTCCCGTAATTAACGACCAGCTTGACCTTAAATACACCCCCCTCTTTAACGCTGTTATTAGAAAATTTGCAAATATAAATAATGTTCCTTTGTAGTTTTTTGTTACTAACGGTTTGATAATGATACGTGTAGTATCGAAACTATAGTCACCAAATAAACCAACTGTTATACAAACAAAGTGATAAACAGTGTTTTATTTATGTTCAACAATGTATAACGAAGTAGAAGCCTCTATAATCAGTGAATTAATCAATGCTAGTGTAGCAAAACAGGCAAAAAAGTACTTTAAACTACACCTGAAAGTGAAATTAGCATCTCTTAACATTAAGTTTAACCAACAGTGCTTAAAAATGAATATTATTCCAAAATATGCACAAATCAGGAATAAAATAAAACAGAATACGAGAGCAGCAAGAATTACAGTGAAAACCGCCGAGAAAACATGGGTTAAGGAGGAAGTGAAGTTCTGGTTCCACAAACGAAATACTCTTTATTATTATATAAAAGTATTGCACTGTGAACTGACATCGTCATTACATCCAGTAGAGTTTGATCTCTTAGATGATTACGTGAGAGAAAAAGTAAGCCGTATTTCCCACAAAAAGTTTTGTGCCCAGAGGAGAAAGCTGAGAACCCTTCTAGCGGAGAAACAACACAGCGATAAAGAAAAGGAAGTAAGAAGCCATCCTAAACAGTGTACACAGTTCCATCCAAGTGTTATAAATAATAGTGATGTGCAATTCAGTAAAGATGAAATGGATTTTTTAAAACTAGGCCCAAACTACTCACCACATCTTGCCCCCAAGTCATCGAAGGAGATTTTAGTTGTGGAAGCGGAATTAGCTTTAAATAATGTCCCTGATTGTGAATACAGTAAGCAAAAAATCAGTAAGATAATCCAAAACTCCAAACTTAATAATATAGACAACAAAATAATTAAATCAATTAAATATAAAATTAAAGATAATAATTTAGTTGTAACCAAAGCAGATAAGAGAAACTCCATAGTAATTATAGATAAGCCCGCATATATTTCTAAAATTAACAATTTTCTTAATAGCTCAGATATCGTAATATTAAAAACAGATCCCACCCAAAAATTCCAAAAAATTCTTAAATCTATAGTAGACACATCTAATTCCATATTTGACCACAATTTTAACAAATATTTCCTATTTCCAATGAATCCCATTTGTCCAAGATTATACGGTTTGTTGAAAATTCATAAAGATAATTCCCCAATCCGTCCGGTAGTATCCTTCGTAAATTCCCCCTCTCATAAAATAGCTTGCCACCTAAATTCCTTATACAGAGAACTAACCGATTTTAGAGACCCTAATTCAATTAACAATTCTAAAGAATTAACTGAAAAACTAACAACAATACAATTCCCAACTAACCACAAACTTGTTTCATTCGACGTATCTAATATGTTTGCGAAGATTCCACCTAAAGATTGTATACAGTTAATTAAAAAATCATTTGATAATTGTAATGTAAATATATCAGTTCAAATAGAATTTATTAATATTTTAGAAATCATATTAGATAACAATTACTTTTCTTTCGATAATAAATATTATAAACAGACAGAAGGGTTAGCAATGGGTTCACCATTGAGCCCGTTGCTAGCCGAGATATTCATGTGCAACCTTACCAATTCAATTTTAAATTCACAGCTAGGCAAGAAACATATTAAAATGTGGTATAGATACGTCGATGACATCATAGCTTCTTTCGTAGGTACTAATAGACAATTAACACAATTTTTAGATTATATTAACTCATTACATCCAAATATAGTATTTACAGTAGAAACAGAAACTAACAATAACATAAAATTTTTAGACCTCTCAATAACACGTACTAATGAATCACTAACTTTTGATATTTATAGAAAACCTACTTTCACAGACCGTGTAATTCCTAACTGTTCCAACCATCCCTATAAACATAAACTAGCTGCCTTTAACTCCATGGTAAACCGAGCTTTTATTGTTCCGTTGTCAGAAACCTCATTTAAAAAAGAAATAGATATTATTAAAAGTATAGCCGTTTCAAATGGCTATACTACGTCAATAGTAGATAAAATAGTTAATCAATACAAAATTAAACTTATTAAAAAATACATATATGCCGGAATCGAACCTAAAACACAAGCAACATATCGTTCCCTTACTTACTTTGGAAATATAACTCACAAAATTAAAAATATTTTAGCAAAACACAAATTAAATATAGCGATGAAACCATTTACAAAAATTAAAAATCATATTTTTAACCATAAGACTCAGATACCAAGTAGTTACAAATCAGGAATATATAAATTAACCTGTAATGATTGTAAGGGAGTGTATATAGGTCAATCTGGTCGTAATTTTAAGACCAGACTCAGTGAGCATCTTTACTCTTTTCGGCATAGATTAATTGATCATCTTTCGCCAAACATTTGATTGAAAATAACCATTCTTTTGGCGAGGATGTACTTTCAGTTATTCACTTTGCCGAGTAGGGTAGAAAGATGGACCTCCTGGAGTCTTTGGAGATTCACAGAGCCCGCGCTAATCGGGAAATTCCCGTAATTAACGACCAGCTTGACCTTAAATACACCCCCCTCTTTAACGCTGTTATTAGAAAATTTGCAAATATAAATAATGTTCCTTTGTAGTTTTTTGTTACTAACGGTTTGATAATGATACGTGTAGTATCGAAACTATAGTCACCAAATAAACCAACTGTTATACAAACAAAGTGATAAACAGTGTTTTATTTATGTTCAACAATGTATAACGAAGTAGAAGCCTCTATAATCAGTGAATTAAATGATTTTATTTAAAATACTAATAATTATTATTTTAAAGTTAAAAATATTATAATTATAAATGTATGGTTTTGGTCAATTTTTGAGATATTTGTTTTATAATTTGCTTACTTTCAATTTTTTTTCTACTATTAATGTGAACGTTGTATTTCAATTTAATTCGATTTATTTTAACAACAGATTTAACCTCTTTACAGCAATATAATAATAATGATATGAGAAAATGTACTAAATTCTGTGCGAATATAAGATTACACGAAAATTGTAATTTTTTTACAAATGTTGAAGTTGACAGTCTATGAGATAAGCTTAGGAAACAATTGACGCTCTGGTTACGTTGGATGATAGATTCATATAAGGCCGTAGCCGGGGGGAGGGGAGGATATGAGGGTTAAAATTACCCCTAAAATTTTCAATATATATACATATATATATATATATATATATATATATATATATATATATATATATATATATATATATATATACATATATAAACCAAATAAGAAATAACAGCGCATTAGGTCATGATGTAAAAGTTATTTTTTATCAAGTGAGTGTGCAAGGAGGACAGAAGACGACGACGATCGTTTCGCTCTTTTTATGAGCTCTTCAGGCCGCCACATCCATCATCCCATACACACTCACTTGATATGTAGAAGTTGTATATATACTGACTTCGCTAACCATAAGCCGGTATTGGCGTCAGTATTTATAAATGCTACTGCATTAATAAGGGCATTGATCTTATTCTGCTTCAAATCAAATCAAATCAAATCAATTTATTGGTGCTAGATACATGAAGTTTACACAGGTCAATATAAAATACAAAAAATAGGTTAAAAGTGACGTTACAGACACATTAAAAGTGACGTTACAAACACATTAAAAGTGACGTTACAAACACATTAAAAGTGATGTTACAAACACATTCAAAGTCAAATAAAATAAATAAATAAGCAAATTAAAAAACATGTCAGACTAGAAATATCATTAGAAATTTAAAAATTTGCTAGAGAGGCCTTCATTTATTGTATAATATGCATGCTTTTTTAGGTATATTTTCAGTGCATGTCGGAATTTTTTTAGAGGCAGTTCCTTAATTGTGTTGGACAATAAGTTAAAAAGTTTGGGCCCATAAAAGTTAACGGCATTTTGCGATTTAGCCAAACGACGGTATGCAGGACAAATGAGGTTTGCCGATCTTGTGTCGTGGACATGATAAGTGCTGTGAGTTTTCAGGCTCACAACATTTTTCCACATATATGTAAGGCACTCTAGTATGTACAGACAGGGGAGTGTCAGGATACCTTGTTCAGCGAAAGCTTCTCGACAGTCCGCTTTATATTCAAGGGAGGCAAGCACACGTATTGCGCGTCTCTGAATGCCAAAAACTCTGTCGGTTGTGCCAGAGTGTCCCCAGGATAATATGCCATATGTAATGTGAGACTGACAAACTGCAAAGTAAGCTGTACGGAGCGCTTCAGGCGGCAATGAGTTTTTGAGCTGCCTCAGGAGATACACACCTTACATAATTTATTAGAAAGAGCTTCCTCATAAGTATGCCAGTTTAGTTTGGAGTCCAAATAGATCCCTAAGAATTTTGCACTGCCCAACTCAACATCCCGCTTCATGGAAAATTCAATTTCTGTTGACTTTTCTGGATTCACAGTGAGGCCGTTCACAGTGAACCATTCAGTCGTTTTTTTTACTGCTACCTTATTCATACCAACAGCTGCCGTTTTCTGTGATGATGTGCAATGCAATGTCGTATCATCTGCAAATAGAACAGTATTTACACCTATATTCTGTCCTGGCAGGTCATTGATGTAGATAATAAAAAGCAGAGGGCCTAGGATAGAACCTTGTGGATTAACGCAACTGAGTTTTACTTCCTCTGACATTTTATCGCTACAATATACACTCTGATGCCTGTGTGCTAAATATGAGTTTACCATACGACAGCTGCTGGGATGGAAGTTGTAGCAGTACAGCTTCCGCAAGAGAACCTCATGGGAGACGCAACCAAACGCCTTTGTGAGGTCCATGAAGGTTGCTATACAGTATTTATTTTCCTCGAAGTTGTTATATATTGCCTCAGTAAGTGTGTTAATTGCGTCTGCCGTCGACCTCCCCTCGCGGAACCCATACTGTTGAGCTGTGATGAATTTACGTGTTTCCATGAAGTCAATAATTTGAGTGAACAGTACTCGTTCTACGATTTTAGAAAAAATGGGAAGTAAAGAGATAGGTCTGTAATTGTTAATGTCATTTGCATCCCCCTTTTTATATAAAGGTATTACCTTTGCCTGCTGCAGACACCGTGGGAAAGTACAGTGAGATATACATAGATTTACTAGTTTCGTAAGTGGTGTTATTATTACGTCAGTGATATGCTTGGCTATACGTACATTCATTCCATATATATCTCGACTAGGGGATGGTTTTAGTTTTTTAATGACATCCCTAACAATCACAGAGCCAACCTCTTTAAACTCAAAATAGTATATACTATCATTGAAGTTATTTTCAAAGAGTAGCTTTATAGGATCTATATTTAAAACTGGTAGTTTATTAGCAAGGTTTATTGCGATATCTCTGAAAAAAATATTTGCAGAATTTGGGTCAACTTTGCAGTGAGTAGATGGTACCTGATTGGGATTTCTGATTAGTGACCACATTACTTTAGGCTTGTTTCCTGATTCATTAATAATTTTTGCATTGGCAGAGACTTTCGCATCTTTTAATTCAGCATGATATTTGTTCCTGAAATTTAAGTAGTGCTGCTTGACATCTTGATGTACGTAACTTGCCTCCCTAAGAAAAAGCATGGTTTCTCGCTTTCTGCGGAGACTCTCATTGTACCAATTCATCCGGCAGAACTATATATCAAGGCAAATATTTAATCTTGTAGGGAATTTTACTGTACTAGTCAAACCGTATGTTATAAGTAAATCGCAAAGTGCCGTCGCCTTCGGATCATTACAGTTAAATTTACAATTAAAGTCACCGCCAATAATGACATTATTGTTAGTGTTTAATCTCTCTAGCAGTGTATTCATTCTCAGCATGAATTCATTAAAATCACCTGATGGTGGGCGGTAGATTAAAACAAATGTTAGATTATATTCAAGGTGGTCAACTGCAATTATTTCACACTCTTTTTCTTTGGTGAGTTCATTAATATATTCTAGGTTGATATATGTGATATTAAGCTAATTCAATTGTAGTACACCTCCATGAATATAGGTACTACGGGCAAAAAATGACGATACAACAAAATCATTAAAATGTAGTGCAGTGACTTCATGTTCGTTGAGCCAGTGCTCGCTAAAACTCACAATGTCGTAGCTATTATTTTCAATTAAGAATGCATCGAATTCATTTATTTTGTTTCTCAAACATTGTATGTTAAGGACTAAGACACTTAGTTTGTTATAATTGGTATTTAACTTAGTATTTTCACTGTTAGCATTATTGACACTTTTGTTGGTTTCATGTTTTAGGTCGATTGATGATTGCTTCTTCTTCGGTGAAAAAACCGGGTAATGTAGGCTCCATAAGGCCACAGAGTAGCATTCATTGCTTCCTCGTAGTGGTTCCTGTCGATGGTTACTTTGAACGATGAATAGTGTTCGGGATATTTTGATATTAGAGATTCCACAATTATTTCTGGGAAATTATCTTTCAAGTGTATTATCTTCTACAGTTAGTGTCGGTTTTTAGTTTAAACCTTCGACTAGCATCGGAGCGGCGAGAAACCCGAACCAATGCGATGATAATTCTGAACGCCGAATTAAATTAAATAAAAAATGTACATGGGATTTCCTATGTTGCACCCGCCAAGTCAACACCCGGTATATATATATATATATATATATATATAAATTAGAATTAACGACCTGCCTATAAGTACCAAATAAGAAATAACAGCGCATTAGGTCATGATGTAAAAGTTATTTTTTATCAAATGAGTGTGATACAACTTCTACATATCAAGTGAGTGTGTATGGGATGATGGATGTGGCGGCCTGAGGAGCTCATAAAAAGAGCGAAACGATCGTCGTCGTCTTCTGTCCTCCTTGCACACTCACTTGATAAAAAATAACTTTTACATCATGACCTAATGCGCTGTTATTTCTTATTTGGTACTTATAGGCAGGTCGTTAATTCTAATTTATATATATATATATATATATATATATATATATATATATATATATATACGCAACATAGGAAATCCCATGTAAATTTTGAAATGTTCAAACTTTGGATCCCCTATTTGTTTTAGAAACAAAATGTATTTACCTTTTTTGTAGAGGGAAAAATTCTGAATTCATTCGTGTTAACGTTTATCACTTTACGTTTTTCTAAGTTAAAATAATTAAGAAAATGTAATGTGATTTTATAAAAATGTCATGCCATGGAATTGAAACAACAATTGATGATGTCAAAATGTCAAAAGATGTCGCAGTCACTTGATTAAAGTAAATGTTTTCGAAATGATTTACTCTATACAAGAAAAAATCTTCCTAATAAAGTGGTATTATGCAGACCACGACAAAAAACATAAATCACATTACTTTTTCTTATATATTTTGCTGTAAATTTTCTGATATTCGTTGATTTTTAAAAGTGTTCAATTTGAAGCTTTAAACGAGTGTTTCCCACTCCCAGGCTAAGCATGAAGTAAAATTTCGAGTTTAGAAAAGCCCCGTGAAAATTTGTCGAGGGTCGCGCAGCGACCCGAGACAAATTTTCTGGGCTTTTCTAAACTCGAAATTTTACTTCATGCGCCACGCGTATAAAACACTATAATATTGTCAAATTTATGTATATTCGAACTTCACTTAAAATCTGTGTTTTATACGCGTGGTGCATGAAGTAAAATTTCGAGTTTAGAAAAGCCCAGAAAATTTGTCTCGGGTCGCTGCGCGACCCTCGACAAATTTTCACGGGGCTTTTCTAAACTCGAAATTTTACTTCATGTTTAGTCTGGGAGTGGAAAACACTTGTTTACAGCTTTAAATTGAACTTAAAAAAAAACAGGAAATATCCGCAATTGTATCAATTCCATGGTATGTCATTATTTTTATAAAATCACATTACTTTTTCTTAATTATTTTAACTTAGAGAAACGTAAAGTGATAAGTGTGAACATTCATACATTTAGAATTTTTCCCTCTACAAAAAAGTATAATAAATTTTGTCTCTAAAATAAATAGGGAAGCCAATATTTGAACACTTTAAAATTAACATGCGATTTCCTATGTTGCGTCCGCCAAGTCAACACCAGGTATATATCAAAAGATATAGTTTTTGCTTTTACCTACAAAAAATTAACAATTTTGGTATGTAAAAGCGGCCCTGTAAAAGCAAGAACAAAATTAAAACTCCTCCCGAAATTTTTATAACCCCCTCCGAATTTCTTTTCTGGCTACGGCCTTGGATTGATATGTTGGGTAAACAGTTTTGATTTTAATATTTTGGATTTTTAATGAGAGTTTTTACTATTCTCTGATTAAGCATGAAGTAAATATTTCAAGTTTAGAAAAGCCTCGAAATTTGGATTTTATTGATCGGAGCGACTAATCCAAATTTTTAGGCTTTTCTAAACTTAAAATATTTACTTCATACGCCAGACGCGCTAACACGTTTAACGTGAAGTTCAAAACGCGATCGTTCAACAATTTTCTATGTATAATAAAAATGGTCTACTAGAAATAAAACACTTTGTTATTTATAACATCATGCAAATTAAAGATTCAAAATCTGTGTATTGTAAAGGTTAAACATAATATAATATTCCAAGTAAAACTTTTGCATATCATTTTCAATATTTTTATGTTCCTCTTATTACTTTTATACATTTTATAAATTGTCCTTTTTTATTTCCCATTTATTTTATATCTTACTTTAAATTAGCAGTTGTTTCCATGTTTCCAGTAATATTACCGAGAATATTACTCAATTATAATTACCGTTAATTTTACATCACTACGTGGCCATTGGTGTAAATAGGGGGGACGTAGGGGATCAATTCCCCCCATGAGTCTTGAAAATGAAGAGAATCTCTATCTATCTATCCTTTATTTAACATAATGTTTTACACAAGTCATTACATGTAATACAAATAATAACAGAAAATTAAATAAATTAAAAACACATACACAAATATACACACTTAATTAGGGTTACTATATCGGTGTAATGATTAGTTGTCAACACAAAACTAATTGATCTTTCAAACAGAACTATTAAATAATATTAAAGGATAAATCCTTTAATATTGTTTCAAAATGTTTCACCAAGTGATAAATGAGAAATTTATTCAAGAAAAATAGAACTATTAAAATAGTATTTGTGTAATAATACACTAATACTTACAACAAAAATAAGACAAAACAACAAATTAAGAGGTAAATGTATAATTTTAATTGAATTGTAAATGTATAAATAAAATAAATAATAAATATAATTCAATACAGCATAATATAACACACACGACAAATTAAAAGTTAAATGTATAAATAAAATAACTAAAAATAATTTCAAAAATGTTGCAACAAAAAACACTTTAAATAAATATAGAGAAATGACGAATTAAAATTTTAATATAAAATAATAATTAAAGAAAAAATAAAGTTGCCAAATAAATAATGAAATAAAAGGCTATTTTTCTGTCAACGATTTATTTGTTAATAATTTTCCTTCATGCGCCACGTGTATAAGACGCTAATGAAGTTGACTTCCTAATACTATATCAGTGTTTAATACGCGTGGCGCATAATGTAAAATTTCGAAAATTTCTTAAAATTTGGTTTGGTCGCTTCGCTTCGCTACGCGACTAAACCAAATTTTTAGACTTTTCTAAACTTGAAATTTTACTTCATGCTTAATCTAAGAGTGGAAAACGCTAGTTAAAAGCTTCAAATTGAATTCATTTAAAAAAGCGTATGCATATGCATTTTTAAAAGAAATAAGTTTTGTATTTAATTTGAACACGTTATCTTGATCTGTCTACGTTTCTAATATATTGTGTTCAATTGGAGATTCCATAATAAATAAACCAATGCAAATACAAAAAATGTCCAAAAGTAAATCTATTATTTTTATTTATGCAAATGTACTTTTGGGTCTCATAACTTTAAGACGTGAAAGACATATATTTTTTTGTGTCAAATATTAAAATTTGCTTATTTCTTAATGGATCCTAAGAATTTTTAATATATTCGACACGTTCGATACGTTTTCGGTAAGCCTTTGAATTAAAGTGTTCCATACGACTGAATATTATCGTTTCCTGGACTAATTCATTAAAAATGGTATTTTTTGAAAAATAAAGGATTTTCAGTTATAGTATGTCAAAGTAAAATACATTATTCTAAAAAAAAATCAACTAATCTTCAGATTTACTTGTATGAAAATCATAAAAGTTACTTTTACCATTCTTTCAACGTTATGAAATTGAAAATTGGTCAAACTGGAAAGAACATCGAAGACGACAAAAAAATTGACTAAAATATCGACTCTATATATTTTAGTCATACATTTTACAATAAAAAGAAAACTGCAAAATAAGTTTATGATTGATCGTTTAACGAGTGTTTTCAATCCCAGATTAAGCATGAAGTAAAATTTCGAGTTTAGAAAAGCCTAAAAACTAGGCTTTCCTAAACTCGAAATTTTACTTCATGCGCCACGCGTATAAAACGCTGATTTGTTGTCAAATTGTCTTTAACCAATTAACAAGTGAAAAACATTTATTATGCCAATCATCAATTGTTTAAATGATGGAGAAAGTGCTACGATGCACACATCATCATTTTTGTACTATCGGTGGAAACAAAGGGTTGGGATAGGTACATTTTTTTTAGTGCGTGTCAAACTTTGAACTTTTCAATTAATTTTTATTTGATGTGTCAAAAATGAAAACCTCTTTCTTTTTCGACAATTCCTCTTATTTGCATATTTTCATTGTCAATCAATATTATAACTTCTCTTTGAAAAACCGGTCTTAACCGGTATATACTCGGTGATATTTGATTATCCAACTTTTGATTTGTCCTAACGTTTTATGTCCATTGATGGTACTTGTTTTTGTATAAATTTATAAAAATATATTTATGAAACAAAATACTAACTCAAATCCTTACCCTCCCCCTCTCATTACAAAAAACAACAAGGTATCATATGTTCAATCAAAAAAAAAAAAACCTCTAGAGTACCATGATTTATTCTTTTTTTTCAATTTCAGTTGGCTACACGCTTTAGGAATTGACATATAAAACGTCAGGCATTAAAATTATAATATATAATTTCAGAGTTGCCAACCTACAACTTTTTCCATGGCACTCTTGAGGTTTTATTTAACTGAACATACGATATATACGTCACTGCTAAAGGGTGATCAACAATAATTGTAGACAAGGTAAATTTCCCGCCAAAAAATCTGGGGAATTTGATCGCTCCAAGTTCATGCCAAGGAAAAATTAATAAACAGTAACTCGATTTGACATTAGCAGCGTCGTGCGTCGTATTTTGCCAATGTGTTAATTCATTCTTCAAATTAAGTTATTTTTCATTCTGTTTCGTAGACATCAGTTCTTATCAGGACTACTTTGTATAAGTTTTTGTTTTGTGGTAAGTGATTTGCTGTTTTTAAGGTTAGAAAATTAGAAAATTTAAGTTTAATCCTAAATTTACAGATTTTAAGAGAATTCGCTTGTGTTTACCGTGATGTTTGCACCACAGCATGATGCTTTCATCCTGAAGGCTCATTATCGAAGTGGAACTATGAATGAAGATGGCACATGGACTTACTCATTACAATCGCGTCTGAATCAATTTATTCAAACCTTCCCCGATGTCCACATTCCTTACAAAACATTATCCTTCCATAAAACCCGCATTGTTGACCGTTTTGAGGGAATCTGTAAGGGCAAGTCAGCTGGAAGACTGCCTATCTTAACAGAAGAGGTTGTTGGCGACATTCAACAACGACTTGAACAAAGCCCAACAAAATCTTTAAGAAAACTTTCAGCTCAAACGGGTATGTTCTTAATTTTAAGGTGCGCACAAATTTTAATGTTTAATCCTTTTACAGGAGTATCATATGGGAGTTGCATAAAAGCCGCAAAAAAATTCTGCATTTGCACCCGTATAAGGTATCGGTAGTTCAAAAACTTCAGCCACTTGATTTCCAAAAAAGAATTGATTATTGCAATTGGTTTAATCAGAATTTAAATGATAATGGTATGTTGGACAAGACCTTTTTTACTTACGAGGCGTGGTTTCACTTGTCAGGATATGTGAACAGCCAAAACTATCGTACGTGGGGTACAGAAAATCCTCATACTTTTATTGAAACGGATTTACATCCACAAAAAATTGGTGTCTGGGTAGCAATTTCGAGACGTCGAATAATTGGCCCAATATTTTTCAACGAAATAATCAATGCGGAGCGCTACCGAACACTCATTCTAGATGAATTTTTGAATCAATTGCATGATGACGAACAGATAATGGGTTATTGGCGACATTAAATTACTTGAGGGAATTTTACGATGATCGCTTGGTAAGCGACGGATTATGGCCACCACGTTCGTCAGACCTCACTCCGTGCGATTTTTATTTATTCGGGCATTTAAAAAATAGGGTTTTTAAAAATCTAATGCATACCCTAAACGAGCTTAAAGCAGCAATTGAAGAAGAGATAAGGAACCTAAATCCGGAGGAGCTTCAACGAGTATTTCAAAATAAAAAACGTAGAGTTAACATTTGCCTAGAAAATGAAGGCCATCATTTTCAACATTTATTATAAAATTAGGGATGCTAACTCTACGTTTATTAAAAACACACAAAACCTTAACTTACTTCAATTTACTTTGTATATTTATTTAAAATTGTGAACATTTTATATATATTATATATTCCATTTGTTTCTGGATCTCGCCTAGCTATGGAAAAGTGACAGTTTAAGTATTGTAAATGGGGCTGGTTGTGTTTTAAATCAGGGTTTTTAAATGTCACTGTCAGATGTTCGATTTTAAGGTTATAATTTCTGACTATTGTGATCTTACACTGTTGCCTGTTTTACAAATTTTCAGATATAAAAGGATAATAATATGCAGTTTTAAGATTAACAAAATTTACTACTTGGTTTTTGTACATACAAACACAGCAATAATATTGTATATAACAAATATAATGAATTCGGCTCTGCAAACTTATTTCGTCATCCATTTGTATTTCTCGCTTGGGTCTTCCCGTTAACACATTTTGATCAACTCCATCCATCCACCTTAATTTTGGTCATTCTCTCTTCTGTTGGCCCTCAGTATTTTTTTGTAGAATTGCAAATTTATTCCCACCCTCTTGTGATACTGATAAATTTCATGTCAAACAATTTTTAAGCCCTCATTCCACTTTTATTATTTAGCATTGCAACACTAGATTAATTTGATTTAATAAGAAAATGCTCGAAGAAGCGACCGCGTGGCGAAATAATTGTTGCAAATTAACAATAAACCTCTTGAAAATTAAAAAGAGGATTACTTATGATATCATAAATTATTGCAACACTGTTAAAATAAGGAATCAGGAGTGGCAATTAATAAAAAATGTAAATGTTGATACTGCAACATAACAACACGAAAGCATGGCTAGGCGAGATCCAGAAACAAATGGAACGGTGTATAGTTATGATTAAATATTTAATTTATTTTGGGAAAAAATGTTTGCTACGCCAATGGAAAAGCAATCTAGGGGATTTTCTTTTCATATAATCAGTTGTACCAACATTTTTTTGCGGGAAATTTAACCTGTCTAAAATCATTGTTGATCACACTGTACGTGTGTCTATGTAAACTTAATCAAAATCAATCGTATTTTATTTTAATCGATTTCCACTGTAGTAGTCTATAGGTTCGACTATAAACTTGTGATAAAATTAAGCGACAGAAAACAGTAAAAAGATTTGTATTTATTTTTATATTAGTTTTTCCCCTAATACATTTCCCAACATTAAACCGTAAATCTCTCCAGGCATAAATATGTAAGCATAATTCAGTAACACCCTGAAAGGTTTAGTCCGTGTGCGAGAGGAAAAAAAATGGAGTAGGAACTAATTCTTATTCTTGTAATGGGTCGATTTTTATCGCGGCATTTACGGCCTAATAAAATCCCGGAGGCTTAATACCCTTCCAGTTTCCATCTTTCCCCCTGCGCTTTTTTTTCCCTAAACCGGCGTGAAAACTAAAACCGTAAATAACCGGCCGCGTCCCGGGATTAAATAATGCAAATTGCTTACACTGTCGACGATTCCGAGACTGGAGAGGGAAAAATTTCGTCCGCGAATTTTCACCGCGATAAATTCCTTTAATAAGACCAACTCAATGTCTAGGGTAACAATTTCATTTTTCTGCCCACAAATAAGAATAGAAGAATGTAATTTTCAAATATTTAAGTAAAAAAAAAAAAAACAATAAGTTAGTATAAAAAAGATATAATTTTGAAATGACGAATTGTATGTATAGTAGTGCAACTCCATGTACTTTTTGCTTTACTGTAGATATGTAAGTAACCAAATGGTCACACAAAGATCTCCCTTCATTCATTCCTTTGTTACGTAATACATTTCCTTTGTGTTAAATGCATAATTGTAATCTTATAATTAAAATGCTTCTGTTTCATATTTTAATCCCACCTTATTATTATCGCAATTGTTGTAAGTTAGTCTTAGTCTGTATCGCAACGAGCCTGTATCGTTCGTAAATTAAATAAATCGCTTTTAAAAAAGACAAGTTATTCCCTAAAACTTATAATTTGTATAGGTAAGCTGAGGGGCGACATCTGTGAGTTTGAAGGTGAACTAAGATTTTCTGAATACGCTAGTTAAACAGAGAAACAAAGCGATATAATAATGAATAACATTGACAGAAATAGAATACAATTAAAGCAGAAGGCGCTATTTTCTGGAAAGAAACATAAAATAGTACATACGTTTAGCGTTATCTAAATTTTCCATTCAATTGCACTTCTATTTATTCGTCACTCAACGTTATAATGTTTTTGGTTTCTTTTGCTATCAATAATTGATATCAATTTGTACATTTTCCAAGTTTTATATAATATCCTAAGTATGCGCGATTCATTGTATCGAGATAAACAGCATAAACTATTAGGATTACAATTAGCAGTTTCGGTGATAATAATTTCAGACGATAATGGCCAATCGTGGCGCACGAACGTCGATTGGGATGTACTAAAAGTTATTAAACTCGGCTCGGGGCCGTTTATTGGCGTGCAGGAATGTTCATAAATTAAATCCACGATAATCTCGCACAGATATCCGGAAAACCGGAGAGTTTCCTCAGCCGCTTATCAATACAATACACAGATATTCACCACTGTTTTTCCGAAAAAGAAAACAGGGAAAAAGACATCTTTAAATAACTTCGACGAAGAAATATTGTTTTAAAATTAAGTGTAGTTTAATAATCTAAAGTTTTATTTATGTTTATAATAAATAGACATGTAATTAATATAAAAATAAACAACAAAGGTTTATTAGATAGAAAAAATGAGAAACACGATAAATTTACGGCCAGGCGCATCCACCAGAAGTTTTCTCACAGCGAGTTTGTAATGAAAACAATTGCAGCCGAATTAATTGACGTTAATAGGCATAAATAGTTTTTAGTAAAGTATCTAAAAGATATACTATTAGATCTTAGTAAGGTCTGGTTAATAAACACTTTAAAGGCTTTATTAAATAAAAAAATGATAGCTTTATAACAGTTGGGACGAATCCTCGTAAAAAGGATTCGAATCACGAATCCGAATCACCTAATATGATTCGAATCACGAAAACTTGAATAAAGGATTCGTAAGAGATAGATATGATTCGAATCAAAGATTCGAATCCTGTTTTTTTCGAATCACGAATACAAATCCTTTAGGAATAAATTTGATTTTATTATTTTTTTGCAACCATTAATATATAAATATCGTTACTAGTTGTTTTAACAAAAATATTCAAAACCTAATTATTTATTACTACCACTGAACATCGTTGATAACAGATTAAATATCTGACTCCCTGTTACTCTGGTTAAAGATGTATTTGTGTGTTTCTGAACTCCACTTCAAATCAGTGTTTTGTACGCGTGGCGCATGAAGTAAAATTTCGAGTTTAGAAAAGCCCGAAAATTTGTCTCGGGTCGCTGCGCGACCCTCGACAAATTTTCACGGGGCTTTTCTAAACTCGAAATTTTACTTCATGCTTAGTCTGGGAGTGGAAAACACTCGTTTAAAGCTTCAAATTGAACTCAATTATAAAATCGACGAATGCCTGAAAATTACGTAGATAAAAAATTCACTGAATATCATTAAAACCGGGAAAGTCAGAGAAAAGTCATGAAATTAACCAAAACACTAGCAAAAAAGGCATATGACATTAATAAATTTGTCAAAATAAGCAGGCAAATTACAAAACACGTAAAAATGTATAAAATTAAATATTGACAAAAACAATGAAAATAATTTAACAAAATGGAGGTTTTCCACACAAGAAAGTTATATTAAAAGGCCAGGGAAAAAATCTTGAATCAGGGAAATGTCGGAAAAATGTAACATTTTAGATTGTGGCTACCATGTCAGTTTTACTTCAAATAATATTAAACATAATTTTGATAACTAGATTAATATCTCTAAAAACATTTTTAGTCATTTAATATTCTTATCAAAGCGTTCAGTTTGAAGTTTCGAACGAGCGTTTTCACTCCCTGTGGGTCTTTTTGAAATTTCGCATTTACCACAACAAACCACAAACCTTAAATGTCTTAAAAGCCAACATTGAACAAGAAATCACAAATTTGGGGCCAGATGTTTTACGAACAACAATTGAAAATGTTGTAAAACGAGCACAATCAACATCAACTCAGGAGATGATATCATTTTTTTAACTTTATATTATCAATTTGACACCTTTAAAGATATTATTGACTTCTTTGAGCCCAACTACAAGACCGTATCGTGTGAGACTATTGAATCAAAAAATCCGGATATCTACTCTTCGTTTAAAGTAACTTTCGATGCGCGTCAAGCTGAAGAATTAATGGATTCAACAAATTGGCCCATTGGTGCTTACGTAACAGAGTTTTTTTACCGACGACCGCGACACCAGGAAAAAGGGATAGAGCCGAAATAAATACTTTTAATTTTACATTATTTCACTTAAATATTCAGTTTTAAGCAACAAAATAAATATAATTGAACTTTTTAATAACCAATACGACCCTACATTTTTGTGTTTTACGGAGCATTGGCTTTGTGATATAAGATTAAAATCATGTATATTAACAACTACAGACGAATAAATCAATTCTGTCGTAATCTACAGAATCATGGCGGTGCAGTGATATTTGCCAAAGAGGACTATTTCAGCCATTCTAAACCGCTTGATGGTATTAGTATATTATCTATTGAAATGACAATTGAATGTGCAGCAATAAGTATAATATGCTTATATAGACCTCCATCAGGTAATATAGACATGTTTTTTTATTCAATTAAATAATATATTATTGCATTCCTCTCTCCAGTTCAAATCGATCATAATTTGTGGTGATTTTAATATAGATGCTTCAGTAAATTCCCTAAATTTAAGAATCCTCTATGATATTTTGGATTCATTTCAATTAGTTTCCTTAGTAACAGGGCCCACTAGAGTAAGTATTCATAATAATCCCAGTCAAATTGATTACATCTTATCCAATGTTCCTGATAACATCAATTGTAAAAACTGGGATATAGAAATATAAGATCACTATGGCCAACTTGTTTCATATCACCAAATTTGCGTTCCTCCGACAACAGTAAATGTGCAAATGATAAATAATTATAAAAATATAAATTCTAACAGAATTACAGATTTCAAACAAAATTTAAATATGTACAGACACAATCACCTTGAATTAGACAAGATTGACGACATATTTGAACAGTTTATTGAATACTTTATATGGTCTTATGAATTAGTATTCAAGAGAAATAAATCGTTGACAATAAAAAAATTGGAAACTTCATACAAAATATTATTCCCTGAAACTCTTAAACAAAAAATTCAACAATTAAAAAATCTAAATTGGCTACGTAAATCAATTTCATCTGATGATATTAATCACGAATACAAACACTTAAAAAAAGAAATTAATACTGAAGTTTCTAAGGAAAAGAAAAAATACTATAATAAAATGATAAATAATTCTGAAAATAAATCCAAAACAAGTTGGAAAATAATTAATAAAATACAAGGTAAATCAGATTCTAAGTTTGACTACAAAGTTATTTATAACAATGAAGTTGTGGAAGATAGCCATAAAATTGTCAATATATTCGGAAAATATTAATTAAAGAAACCGTAGATAATCACTTTCACAGCCACTTATCAGATTGCACTACCTCTTCTGGCACAAAAAATTCTCTATTTATTGATCACATTCTAGAATCTGATGTTGTTAATGCGATACGCAACCTGAAAAATACAAAATCGACTGGCCTCGATAACATATCATCCAGTCTTATTAAATCGTGTGCGGTAGAAATATCACCTATATTAGCTGACCTAATAAATGCATCATTAGAAATTGGAAAGTTTCCTGATTGTCTAAAAACGGCGGCTATTGTACCCATTCATAAAAAAAGGAGATAACAGTTTAAATAACTATAGGCCCATCGCGCTGCTCAGTACTTTTTCTAAAATCATAGAAAAAATTGTCGCTAACAAAATATACTTATTTTTGGATAAATATAATATACTCGCTAATAATCAATACGGGTTTCGGCCAGGCTTCTCAACCGAAAGTAGCTTAATAAATTTTATACAATACATTAATAATAAATTAGATATTGGTGAGTATGTAGTAACAATTGCTTTTGACTTGACAAAAGCCTTTGATACCGTATGCTATAAATTTGTAAAAGACAAAATATATTCCTTAGGAATTCGCGGAAACCTAAATGATTGGATATTATCGTATCTTGAGAAAAGAAAACTAGTAGTAAAAATTAATAAATTCATATCCTCTCAATATGAAATATCAATGGGCACTCCACAAGGCAGTACACTAGGCCCGTTAATATTCCTTATGTATGTGAATGATCTACCATTGAATATCTCATGTGGAGAAACATTTATGTATGCGGATGACGTGTGTATTGTTATCTCAGATCGATGTTCCATTAAACTAAAAGAAAAAGTACTGCAAGCGATGACTGAATTTGAAAACTGGTGCACAAAAAATCGGCTAATTGTGAATCAATCAAAAAGCATATTAGTTGAATTTAGTAATATAAATAGGGCCAAACTGAATATAAAACTACCCAACCATAAACTCAAAACATCGTCATCATTTAAGTTTTTAGGAACTTTTATTGATGATCGTTTGAGCTGGTGAGAGAAAATGTGCAGCATGTCTGTAATTTGCTAAATAAAAGTTTCTATATGATTAAAACTTTAAAATACAATGTGTCTATGACAGCACTACTCAATGTTTACTATGCATCCGTATACTCGCATATTTCGTATAACATTGTGTTATACGGCCAATCGACAGAAGTATCTCGAGTTTTTATACAGCAAAAAAGAATTATACGATTAATATTTAACATTCCTTTAATGGACTCCTGTCGTGAAATTTTCATTAAAGAAAAACTTCTAACCGTATGCTCAATCTACATATTTAAACTATTATGCCATGTTTTTCGAAATATAACTGAATTTAACAAAAGTAAATACATACATGATCATAACACTAGGCAAAAAAATAATATTTATTTAATCAAACACTATCATAGTTTTTATAAGAAATCCCCGATCTATGCTGGCTGTCGATTATTTAACAAACTACCTAGAGATTTTAAAGATAGCAAATCTCTACAGTCTTTCAAAAAGAAATTAAAAGATATGTTGATTGCAAAATGCTGTTATACACTCTCAGAATTTGAAGAATTCCTTGCTCAATGATTTTATATCGCATTTATAATTTTAATGTGTAATTATTGTACCCACGCTTATGTTTCTTAATTTTTTTATTTTTCATTTGTATTTTGTGTATTTTTAATATATACCACCTGACATGTTCAATCTATATTACATGTAGCTGACTGAATCAATAAATAAATAAATAGATAAATAAATAAATAAACTAACTTTCAGTCAAAACATTGCCCATTTATCTCATTTCTAATAAAATAGTAGCCAATTCATAATATGACATTACTTTTGCCTTATATTACACGTGACAAAAAGTTTATATCTTAAGAAATGGTAATTTTTGTTTTTTAACATAGATTTACTGTCTTTGTTTACGCACGAAGTAAAATATAGAGTTTAGAAAATTCTAAAAATTTGGTTTAGTTGCGTAGCGAAACGGATAAAACACTGAAATATTGTGAAATTGAAAATATACTGATTTTTACTTATTATGTTTGAATTTCATAGCAAATTCAGTTTGATTTTATTAGAAATATCTATGTCCCGAGAAATACAGGGAGTTTTTCTGACGTCACACATGAAATTCTTCGCGTGACGTAAAAGTCAATGTAATTAAACTAACAAGGTCGACTCGGTTTTAAATTAAGACAACCTTATACACTAACCACCTTGATTGCTGACGTCACGCGTGGAAGTCCTCACGTGACGTCAACAATCAAGGTAATTAAACAATACAAGGTCGGCTCGGTTTAAATCAAGACAAACTTACTTACACACATTGATTGATGTCATCACGCGTGGAAATCCGTACGTGACGTCAAAACCAAGATCATTACTGTGTAAGGTTGTCTCGATTTAAACCGAGCCGACCTTATCACGCTCGGAAATCCTCACATGACGTCAAAATCAAAGTCATTACTGTATAATGTCGACTCGGTTTAAACTGAGACAGTCTTGTATAAGGTAGTCTTCGTCTAAACGAGTGTTTTCCACTCCCAGACTAAGCATGAAGTAAAATTTCGAGTTTAGAAAAGCCCCGTGAAAATTTGTCGAGGGTCGCGCAGCGACCCGAGACAAATTTTCTGGGCTTTTCTAAACTCGAAATTTTACTTCATGCGCCACGCGTATAAAACAGGGATTTAACGAGAAATTTAAAAACACACAAAAGACATTTTTTATGTTAATCCTCACAATTAATTCGAATTATTTTTTACGATTCAAATCCGTTTGTAAGTATTCGAATCCTTTTATAATTATTCGAATCCTTTTATAAATATTCGAATCCTTTTATAAATATACTCAATGACATTAGAAGCGTAACACCCAGAAGGATTTATTATTTTAACTTGATTTTTTGTCAGTATGGTAGTCTTACATCAAGAATTAAATGATTATATTTTCAAGAAATTTTATTTAAAAACAATCTAAAAAAAATTAATAATGTGTTTGGCGATCCCTTTGCTGTATACACTCCCGTAGACGTCTGGGCATCGACAAAATGAGATGGTCGATGTCTTCTTGAGGCATCTCGTTCCAAGCAACTTGAATTTCATCGATCAACTGTGCTAGAGTCTGTGGAGGATGGTGCAAAGAGAATATTCTTCTTCCCATGATATCCCACACATGTTCAATGGGATTTAAATCCGGCGAACGGGGCGGCCACGCCAAAACATTAACACCAGCTTCATTAAGAAAGTTCATAGTTCGACGAGCAATATGGGGACGTGCGTTATCTTGTTGAAAAAGTACGTCTGGGCGGCCATCTAAATAAGGCAACAAAGTCGGTCGTATGACGTCTTCAACATAACGCGCAGCTGTCATACTGCCTCGAATGAATACAAGAGGTGATCGACTACCATAAGCAATAGCCCCCCAAACCATTACTCCAGCAGTCCTGTGTACATGCCTCTCAATAGCAAACCTAAGATCAGGTCGTTCTCCACGGTAGCGTCGTACCCTTCTACGGCCATCATGCGTGCCTAGACAAAATCGTGATTCATTGCTGAATACGACATCGTGCCATTCTGCCTCCCAATGCTGCCGTTCTCTGCACCAGTCCAACCTTTGGCGACAGTGTCTCGCTGTTAAAGGAAGCACTAATCTTGGACGGTACGAAAGAAGCCCAAAGGATTGAATGCGGCGATATAAGGTTCGCATACTAACGGGCCTACCTTCTTCTCCAATCCATTGATCACCGATTTGACGCGTAGTAGCGAAACGGTCTCGCAGGGCTATTTGTCTTAAGCGCCGATCTTGACGTTCTGTGGTACGCCTTGGTTGACCAATTGGTCTTTTTCTTGCTCCTCTACCTTCTTCTGTCCATACCTGATACACACGTATTACAGTTGCTGCAGTGGAATCAATACGGCGGGCAATTTCGCGATAGGACATACCGACATCTCGATAAGCAACAACTCGACCCCGGTCAAAATCGCTCAAATGGTGATATTGTGGACGTCTTCGGACTCGAGGCATTTTATTTAAGCTTAACACACTCAACGGAAACACGAAAACTAAAAACATCTGTACTAAACAGCTCATATAAATAGTTTTATCAAAAAAGAAAAAGTGAAATATATTTTTTTTTCACAATAAATATAAAAGGCACAAGGTTGAAATTATTATCAATGTATGCTTTAAATATAGTCACTCTGTTGCTAAAATATGAATTCAAAAAAATCATTCCTTCTTGGTGTTACGCTTCTAATGTCATTGAGTATATTCAAAACCTTTCATAAGGATTCGAATTTTTTTATATGGATTCGAATCACCCACATTTGGATTCGAATACGATTCCTCTTAAAAAAATGTAACGAATCTGGATCACAAATCCAGTTGAACTAAAGTATTTGAATGCCTCTTTTGAATCCTCTAAAAGGATTCCAATCCAGGATTTGAATCCTGAATGATTCGAATCCTGCCCAGCTCTGCTTTATAATTATAATTTAATTTGGTGATAACAAGGTCTATTCATAGAAGTGATAATGATGGTATACATATGTTACTTAGACTTTATTTTTTTAAATATTAACATAATAACAAATATGAACATATAGGAATAAAAGTTAAAATAAGAAAGAACTCAACTTTTTTATCTCTAGTAGATCCTATCTGTAAGATTTTGTTTTAATCACAATTGAGTTTCCTGGATTCTCTATGCCATCGACTGTATAGTTGTTCGTGATTAAATTATAATGATAAATTAGTAAATAAAAAATCATGATTACTTTTAACAAATCCCATTAGCACCTCTCATAAAATTGAATTTGTAAATTTTATGAATACTCTCCGTTTATTTTAAATAATAGAATTTTAAAAGGCAACACTCTACGAGATCTCCGTCCGAAATCTTAAACTCCCGTCCATTCGCATGCAGACTCGCTCGGATCCGAGATAAACCCCCCAAAGCAATCCCGCTTATCTTATCACCAAAACATTTCTCCCTGGCAAATCGATCGCGAAAATTTGAAACCGGTTCGCGATAGCAGATTTTTTGCCCCATTAATTACAAACGGCGCGCGAAAAAAAAAATTGTCCAATAAACGGCCTCGGATGATTAACGAGGACGCGCGCGTCTTGCTTCCTCGTTTTCTCTCTTTTTTTTCCGGGCTATGGTAATTACATTTTTTTCCCGATTAAGTGTATTATTGTTTTTGAAAAGTCGACCTTTTGCGCAAACGGCCAAGCCGCGTTAATTGAAAGCGTTGGGCCCCACTGGAATTCTTTTCAGCGGAATGATTAATGGAAACGTCGCGCGTTTTGCTCTCGCAATAATAAAATGGGATTAAACCGTCTGCGGATTAGTCCCTATATCGTTCACGCACAGACAAAACCATTGCAAATAAATAAAAATAGTAGAGAAAAAATTTGCGGGGCTGAAATGAAAGGATTTAATTATATCGTCACTTACCGGCAATAAATAAGCATAACTCTTGTCTATTTAGCAGATCCTTTAATGAACGGTTTTTTTTAAATGTCATTGTTTAATCTCCGAATTTTCTTTTATTAAAAAGATTTTTCTTTTATTAAAATTAATTAAATAATATGTTTTTATTGTAGCTCATGTAAATATTTTGAACTTCAAAATAAATCCGGAGGTGTATTTGTACGGGAAGTAGTTGTTTCAATGTATATTTATTGTCTTAAGTTGTCTTATTAATTAAAACATTGTTTGCATTTTGACGAATAACATTTTCGTAATTTTATATATTATGTTTAAAGTGTGCAACCTATAAGAAGCGTAAGCTTATTTTCTCGAATTCAAATAGTTTTGAATTTGAATCATTCAACTAAATACGTGTTTTTGGAGTTTAGAAATGGCCGAAAGTTTGGATTTGTTCAATCCAAACTTTTAGGCTTTTCTAAACTCGAAATATTTACTTCATGCGTAAACAAGGAGTGGAAAACACTAGTTAAAAAGTGAATACTGCGATTTTATAAAAGACCGTAAATGTTTAGGCACATAAATAATTTAATATTTGTAATGTTTTCATATAAAGGGTGATTCAATTTGACTTTCCACATTACAATCTAAAATAATTTTGACACGCCACTGTATTTGTCAAGGGCAGCGTGTGATTTCTAACCTAAAAAGTTAAACAAAAGTAGTCATGGAGCAATATACGCAAGAACAACGTGTTAAAATTATCCAAGCATATTATGAAAGTGGCCGATCGAGGAAAAGTGCATTTCGTGCTTTACGTGAAGTTTGTGGTGCGCAAAATCGACCTTGTGAGAGGACAATTTGGAATGTGGTCCAAAAATTCGAACAAACTGGATCCGTAGCTAACATCAAAACCCCTCAGCGTGCTCGTAGAGGTCGTTCGGAACAAAATATTGCCATTGTTCGCGAAAGCGTGGCCGAAAATCCAAGCACATCGATTCGTTATCGATCGCAGCAAGTGGGCCTTACGTATTCCACTACACAGCGAATTTTAACAAAAGATTTGAAGTTACACCCGTACAAACTCCAAATAACACAGGAATTGAAGCCTTGAGACCATCAACAACGCCGTGTGTTTGCCGAATGGATAAGAGAACAAGGGGTACATTTTTCAATGAAAATTATCTTTAGCGATGAGGCACATTTCCACGTTGATGGCTTCGTAAATAAGCACAACTGTCGTATTTAGGGATTGGAAAATCCAAGAGAGATTGTTGAAACGAAAATGCATCCTCAAAAGGTCACTGTTTGGTGTGCCTTTTGGTCCGGAGGCGTAATTGGCCCATTTTTTTTCGAGGATCATGCGGAGAACTCTGTTACGGTTAATGGCGTTCGTTACACTGGTCGGCATGAAAATCGGCCCTGACACCATTCCTGCTGATTCTTATGTAAAATGACCTCCTGAATCCGAATATAACCCCTGTTTTCCCCCATCACCCACCGTTTTCGGGGGAGGCCCCCCACCTATTTTTATCACTTTTCGATAATTTGGAGGGATGAAAAGGATTATTTTAGCCTTTACGTTTCTTCTGAGAGGCTAGAGAGGTGAAAAGTTCCAAAACATGAACATTTGTAGCAAGGAGGTAGATTTTGGGGGGGGGATTTGCCCCCTTAAATTGTAAAAAAATCCTTAAAAATGATCGATTTTTCCGTTTTTTTCGCAGTTTTTTCACTTGTTTTCTACATATTCCAGCTTCCATCCCCCCTCATCCCCCCCAAACAATAAAAATATATAGCAACAATATATAGCAACAATATATAGCAACAATAATAAAAATATATAGCAACAGTTCGGAAGATTCACTGTACCACGCTGGCGCTCTCAATACCTCGCGCGCACAGGTTTGCCCAGGAATTTTCATGCTTTGGCAGGTTTAAACTTGCATTGCTCTTGTCACTATAGACCTGCACTGTAATCCTTATCTTCCCTCAGTACATCTCTAGCGATCGTAGAGTCGACTTGTCGGTGCTCTAGGCGGGGATTCTGTGTTTCCAAGTTGTTTAAATTGTGTATAACGGTAGAAATTTTTTAATTCCGGCTTTTTCCAACTGAATTACAGTACGTGAGTGTGAGTTGTGATTAATATCGAGCATTTATTTACTGTTTAATTATGCCACGCGAGTGTAAAAACCATCCCGATAGCTTCTGCTATGTTTGCGGGGAATTGACTTTAAAAGCGCAACGAAAACCCCTTTCTCCGCTTCTTAAAACTGCTTATAAATTTTACTTTGATTGCCAAGTTGGCGATCAGGACAAGAATTGGGCTCCAACAGTTTGCTGCACTACTTGTTACAGTAGCTTGACCAAATGGCTCAAAGGTACCCGTAAATCAATGCCATTTGCTGTGCCCATGGTTTGGCGCGAACCTCCCTGTCATCTCACAGATAGTTACTTTTGTATGACTTCCACCGTCGGGTTATCTAGCAAAAGTAAGCATACAATTCAGTATCCTAATATCCCTTCAGCTCTAAGACCAGTTCCTCACAACGAATCTTTGCCAATCCCAGTGCCCCCAAAAACCTATACTCTAGAGCCAGAAACGGATTTGAAAGGCTTTGAGCCACAGCCTGGACCATCTTATGATACGTTCACCGATGATGAAGAGTGTTCTGCTGATTCAGCTCATCGAAAACCTCACCTCGTTACTCAGTCGGAATTGAATGATCTCGTCAGGGATTCGGAGTTACCTAAGAGTACATCTCAACTTCTTGGATCTCGACTTCAGCAGTGGAATCTCTTAGAAAAGGGTGTAAAAATCTCTTCTTACAGGACTAGGCAGTCAACCCTGAAATTAATTTTTTCGGCAGATGAAGGCTTAGTGTTCTGCCCTAATTCAAATGCATTAATGATAGAACTGAAGATGCCATGCGAGCCAGACAAATGGAGACTGTTTATAGACTCATCAAAGACAAGCTTGAAAGATGTCCTATTGGCCAATGGGAATGAGTTACCATCACTCCCGGTTGCATACTCTGTGGATATGAAGGAGACGTGCGAAAACATCAGCCGGATCCTTGATAAAATCAAATACCATGATTATAATTGGAAACTTTGCGCTGACTTGAAAGTTGTTGTTCTACTCATGGGCCTGCAATCGGGCTTCACAAAATACTGCTGCTTCCTTTGCGAATGGGACAGCCGAGCCCGAGACAAACATTACATCGTACGGAACTGGCCTCTGCGAGAAAGTTTTACTCCCGGTCAGAAAAACGTCGCTCACGATCCTCTGGTCCCGAAGGAAAATATTTACTTGCCGCCTTTGCACATCAAACTCGGATTGATCAAACAGTTTGTGAAAGCAATGGACAAGACCGGTGATGCATTTCAATTTTTGAAAACTAGATTCCCTCATCTTAGTGAGGCTAAAATCAAGGAAGGAGTTTTCGTGGGCCCCCAAATTAGACAACTTTTCCAAGATTCGATGTTTATTGAACACTTGAATCGAAAAGAAAAACGAGATTGGATTGCATTCCAAAACGTGTGTGAAAACTTTTTGGGTAACAACAAAAGTGATGATTATGTCGCTCATGTCGAGGAATTGCTGACAGCGTACAAGGCCATGGGGTGTAACATGTCTCTTAAAGTGCATTTCCTTCACTCACACCTGGACTTCTTCCCTGAAAATTTAGGAGCAGTTTCGGATGAACACGGGGAACGGTTTCATCAAGACATCTCCAAGTTCGAGAGGAGATTTTCGGGGAAGTGGAATGCGAGCATGTTAGCAGAGTACTGCTGGTTTTTGATACGCGAAACTTCTATCTCAGGGTACAAAAGAAAAGCAAGCACCAAATGAAGGTACTTATCATAGTTATTTATTATTCTTTACATTTATTATTTTACATTTATTATTTTACTTTTTATTTATTATTCTTTACAGCTAAAATAATCCTTTTTACCCCTCCAATGGATGGGGAAAACGGGGGGAGTATTGAGAGCGCCAGCGTGGTACAGTGAATCTTCCGAACTGTTGCTATATATTTTTACTATTGTTGCTATATATTGTTGCAATATATTTTTATTATTTGGAGGTGTTTGGGGGAGGATAAGGGGGAATGGAAGCTGGAATATGTAGAAAATAAGTGAAAAAACTGCGAAATAAACGGAAAAAATGGATCATTTTTAATGATTTTTTTACAGTTTATGGGGGCAAATCCCCCCCCCAAATCTACCTCCTTGCTACAAATGTTCATGTTTTGGAACTTTTCACCTCTCTAGCCCCTCAGAAGAAATGTAAAGGCTAAAATAATCCTTTTCATTCCTCCAAATGATCGAAAAGTGATAAAAATAGGTGGGGGGGCCTCCCCCGAAAACGGTGGGTGATGGGGGAAAACGGAGGTCATATTCGGATTCAGGAGGTCATTTTACATAAGAATCAGCAGGAATGGTGTCAGGGCTCGAAAAAAAAAATTTTTTTGCAGACCAGTGTTATCGGAACATGATAACATATTATCTTTGGGAGCAGTTGGAAAATATGGATATCGTAGATTTATGGTTTCAACAGGACGGTGCCACCTGCCACACAGCAGGAGAAACGATACAATTACTGCGCGGCAAGTTTCCCGGTCGCATTATTTCACGTAACGGTGACTTCAATTGGCCGCCGCGATCGTGTGATTTAACTCCCGCAGATTTTTTCCTTTGGGGTATCTGAAGAGCAGAGTATACAAGAATAAACCGAACACCATTGCAGAGCTGAAACAGGAGATCAGACGCGAAAGAACCTAATTTGTGTCGCAGAGTAGTCGAAAATTTTAACAAACGAATTACGTCATGTCACATGAGCCACGGCGGTCAATTACATGATATCATCTTTCACACATAATTGTAATGAACTAACCTTAAAGGGCAAATATTTTTTTTTATATTTTTTAACTTCTACGTGTTTTTTTTATTATTTTTAATGTGGAAATCCAAAATGAATCACCCTTTATTTTATTTCAAAGTTTAAGTGTTTAAGTTGTGTTAATATTGATGTATAATGAAGTAGAAGCTTCCACAGTTAACAGTTACATCACTATTCTTTTGACTCGTGTCCCACCTCAGTGAATAAACTATTAAAAGTAATGCAGTAATACCAATTTTTATAAGTATTTATATAACACCATGTTGATTTTAGTACAACGCTTTATTTTCCAATTTCAACAGTCACCACTAAAATGTAAACACGAAATTCTCGAGTTGATTGTACACCGGGTGAACGCGCCATTAAAATTCAACTTGACGTTAAATTTCAAGGAAATTCATCACGTAGTTATTATGTAAAAAAAAGACGAAAACGAACCCTACAAGTTAAAATTTAATTTTAGAATTTTCTCCAGCGCCATTACGACGGCGTATTAATAATTCACTAAAGAATTTATTTTATCATTCCAGCTGAAATAAGAAGCGCACTGTCATTGAATGCTACATATCCAAATATTGCTCTCGGATACTTTTGGAATGATATTTATTTAATATACGGGGGTTTTGTGGTCCTGATGTTTATTGTTATTGTTTGATGGATACGGGCTGGGGTTTGGGTCGGTGGGATTTAATTTCGTCATGTTGGATTGATTAATATTCGGTAATAAATGATATTACCGATCAAAGGATCATTAAGTTAATGGTGTATTGGGCTTCATTAAATTCAGTATCATTTGTCATTATTATTGATATTTGATTGTCAGTAATGAGATTAAGCTGAATTGCGCAAAAAAAATTATATCTGTATGTGGGAGGTAAACTACATCATGTCACAGTTTTTTAAAAATACGTTTTCTAATACGAGGAAAAATTAAGTTTGTCGATAGTTTGCAGACTATTTACAAAATATAAAAACGAATTAAAATTAATATCGACTTTCTGCAAAAATGTTGTCTCTGAGACAAATTTTAATGAATATTTGGAACCTTGTCTCAATGAGACAAACTGTTTGCAGAAAGTCGACATTAATTTTAATTCGTTTTTATATTTTGTTTTTTAATAATTCTGAAGTTAGGATTTTTTTACTCTATCGAGGGGTAAATTGCATTCTAAAATTTGAAAAATGTGACTTGGTGTATTTTAATTTCCACATAAAGATAAAATTATCTTAGATTGCATACGAAATAAAATAAATAATTTAATTAATCGTTTAACGAAAAATACTCGTCTCCGGTTCCATGGATGTGTGTGAATGTGTTGTGACGTCCAAATTAGTCGAAATATATGTTAATATAGATATTATAAAATCAACGTTAGTGGCTGAATGGTAATACCTATGCCAAACAAACCAAAAACAAAAAAAAAAACAATTAATCGTTAGTAACTATTGTAGGATTTAATATATTTCAAAGGGAGCCGCATAAACTCAAATCATAAATATTAAAATGTATATCAAACTTAACAATTAATCGATGTTTTATACGCGTGGCGCATGAAGTAAAATTTCGAGTTTAGAAAAGCCTGAAAATTTGGATTTGCCGGGGCGCGACTCGCTTCGCTCGCGCGCCCCGTCAAATCCAAATTTTCAGGCTTTTCTAAACTCGAAATTTTACTTCATGCTTAATCTGGGAGTGGAAACACTCTTTCGAAACTTTAAATTGAACACTTTTAACAAAAAGCCTCATATGTAAGATATTAATAATTTACCAATATTTGTGCCAACATCTACTCAAAATACTTGTTAAAAATCGCTCATGAAGAAGTTATAGGTACCATAAAAAAAAAAATTAGAAGAATTATGTAGCTCGCTTCGCTCGCGCGCTCCGGTAAATTCAATTTTTCAGTCATTTCTAAACTCGAAATTTTACTTCATGCTTAATCTGGGAGTGGAAACACTCGTTCGAAACTTTAAATTGAACGCTGTTATAAAATCGACTATTGCCTGAACATTTAACGCGTATACAGTATAAATATTTGAAAGAAAAATCCCAGTATGTAATATATTAAGTTATTCATAAAAATTATAAAAAGAAGTGCAGAATTTTACCTCAAATCAACTTTGAGAGTTAACTAGATAATTGCTTGGCCGTTAAGGGGTTAATCTACTAAAAAGTTGTATTAATACGAAAATGTTGATATCTTTAGATCCGTGGTAAAGCTGTATACTAACATCTATTGGTACAGTTATTTTTTTTATTTTTAATTTTTAGGCTAAACCAGAAAACAATGATTATTATTTAGCAAAGCGAAAGTACAACTCTTCTATTTCATATAAATAATAATCCATTTATTATCTATTAATTAATTTACAGTTATATATTAGGGGGATTTCCTTAGTGAGCCTTGAATTTAAAACACCCTGTGCATTTCGTACTTAAAATGTTATTGACAAAATTCGTTATTTTTGTTTCCATCATTACAATTTAAAACCTGGAAGATTTTTCCATTTATTTGGTAGATACTGAAAGAAACTACATTTTAGTTTGTTTTTAATCTTATTAAGTTATTTCCTAATCTCATTCGTAACAATTAAAGAAAATTATGAATGCTGACTAGAATATCAAATTGTCAAAGTCGTAATTTTCGCGGTGGTAGGGGCGGCGCAGGGGGGCGGCCTTCGGCCGCCCCCGTCTGATAGTTTTGGCTCGGGGGGCCTCCGGCCCCCCTCGCCAAAGCTCGCTTCGCTCGCTTCGCGGGAAGTGTGTTTTTTTTTAGTTTTGCTTACCTATTTAGTAGAGATTAATATTATTAAATTTTAATTAATAAAATAATATATCGATCTACTACTTTCGAATCCTCGTGCAAGTGCAAAATGTGAAATTTGACAGGAGCAGAAAATACTTGTTAATTATTATTATATAAGCTACATAAATCTTCTGATTTTTTTTATGGTACCTATAACTTCTTCATGAGCGATTTTTAACAAGTATTTTGAGTAGATGTTGGCACAAATATTGGTATATTATATATGAGGCTTTTTGTTAAAAGTGTCCAATTTGAAGTTTCGAACGCGTGTTTTTCACTCCTAGATTAAGCATGAAGTAAAATTTCGAGTTTAGAAAAACCTGAAAATTTGGTTTGGTCGCGTAGCGCGAAGCGCGGAGCGATCAAACCAAATTTTCAGGCTTTTCTAAACTCGAAATTTTACTTCATGCGCCACGCGTATAAAACACTAAAATATCGTGAAATTAAAAATATACTGTTAAATATATATTGGATTAAATATACATTGCTAGAGAGGAATATTTTGAATTTCACAATATTTCAGTGTTTTACAAGCCTGGCGCATGTAGTAAAATTTCGAGTTTAGAAAAAAATTTGCTTTGGTCGCTCTGCTTCGCTACGCAACCAAACCAAATTTTCAGGCTTTTCTAAACTCGAAATTTAACTGCATGCTTAATCAAGGATTGGAGACACTCGTTAGTAGCTTCAAATTGAACTTTTTATGATACGTATAACTTCTTCATGAGTGATTTTTAATAACTATTTTGGGTAGATGTTGGCACATCTACACAAAATACTTACACGTATTGGTAAATTATTAATATCTAAAATATGAGGATTTTTTTTAAATCGGGACTTACAAGGTTTCGGAAGTAGTTAATTGATATATTACGTTTAAAAGAAAAATTAATATTCCGAAACATGTTGAAATATAGAAAAAATGATTGAAAATATATATTTTCATTTATTTACATTTATTTTCAAATTTATCGAAATTATAAGAAAGTATTAGTGAATGAATAATAATAATAAAAACAGAATATACACTTTGATTTCAACTTAACGTACGAACTTTTAACTGTATTTTAGACCATTGTTAACCAATCAGAAAAATGTTTTACTTTTTTCGACAGAGTTAATAACATAAAATTAAAATTACTTCTAATTGTTATTATTCTATAATTGTTAAATTTACCGACTATTACAATTTCTTTTATATTCATATTCTTTATTAATGTTAATTACAAAAAAAAGTTTTACATACGTCAAAGAAAAATAGTACAACAAGCGTGTAACAACAAATAATGTATAGATAAAACATGCCTAGATTTGTAAATACAAGAAAAAAAACATGGAGAATAAAAAAATCAAATAAATGGACAAACACAACGTTAAGATAATATTACAAAACAATAAAAGTGCTATTCTTTACGCAATTTATAACAAATTTGTCTACAAAGACTCAAGGCCGTAGCCAGAGGGGAGGGGGGGGGGATATGGGGATTAAATGTTAAATTTTACTATGTAAAAGCTGCCCCGTTAGGTCAAAAAGAATTTTTGTCCCATTAAAACCTCCCCCGAAATTTTTATATCCCCCCCAGAATTTTTTCCTGGCTACGCCCTTGCAGAGACTAAATCAATAAAATACTGTAAATAAAGTTTGTCATATAATCTCATTATCGTACGTATGTTCAATAAAATAAAACCTCTAGAATGCTATGGAATATAATGTAGGTTAGCAACTCTGAAATTATACATTATAATTATTATGTCTGACGTTTTATATGACAATTCCTAAAGCGTGTAGCCAACATAAATTTTAAAAAAAGATAAAATCAAAGCACTGTAGAGGTTTTTTTTTATTGAACATACTATATAATAAGAGTGCATAATTAAAAATAAATGACATAGATTGATGTGTAATGTTTTAAATTTGTCGGATTAGCTATAATTTTCCAGTAAACTATAACAATATTGTTGTTAGGGGTAAAATTCATGGAAAATTATTAGCATTTACTGACTTACCTTTAACTTGGGCTATTACTCATTAATAAGGGATTAAACTCTTTCAATAATTTGAATCTAATTTCTTTTAGTTATAATTATTTATGTGCTGACTTATCTTATGTTGTTGGATACAATTTTTAAAAAAATTACAAATTATTTTTGTTATTAGTTAAGTTAAAATACTAACTAAATCAAAATATGATTTTATGTAAAAATAACAAAATAAAATGTGTTTGTCTTTTCAATTGGAATAGTATTAAAATAGATACAGACGATTATTTAAACCGGTCGAAAATGAAATGATAACAAATTGTTTTGATGAATTTCTCATTTAACCTATGGTGAAATATCTTTGTATTAATAATAGAAAACTGTATCGATAAAATAATGTTTTAGGATATTTAAAAGCTAAGGTAATGTCAAATAATTTAGCCATGGTAATGTTTTGTCCATTTTTGTAACTATGTAATTAATTATTGGAACACAAATCAAAGATTGCTATCTTGGTGGACATGGGTAAGGCATTATGAATTCTGTTATGAACTATTCAAAATGGTCCGTTATAGATAATAAATTACAGCCGGGCAGAAAGACCAATGGTTGATAGCCCACACAGGGACGAGCTAACATATTAATGGAATTGTAAATATTTGTGTAAATAAGTAATGTAACTGTTAATGGTATGCCTCAACAAGGATTATGTATATATATAAATTACAGCAATGGTAATGTCGATTAAAAACTCTTATCTTAAATTCGTCCTTTTTAATGCTCTTGTAGGGCACTCATTCATAAACACGACTCTTAATTAGTGAATTATGTTTCTGTATGTGTTGAACATTATTATGATAACAGTAATCTACACATAAATCCGATAGGAATTTCAAAACTGATCATTACACTTTGTAATAGAAATATTAATCATATTTGTAAACAAAATAAAAATTAACAAATCACATAATTAAAATAATTATTTATATCCTATTATTATTTGCAACTGTTCTCGGGTGATTGTTCTATTTATTTTTCAGAAACAAAATTTGTAATTTTGGTTTTAAAGATGAGCCATTGTGGTGTCAATCTGAAAAATGCGCAAATGGGACAGCCATGGTAATGTCATTTTAGACCTTTTCAATATTTTAGCTGGTTCTCTCTCTTTGCCAAACTCCTAGATTTTATTTGATATGACTTAATATAGGTTCTATGAAACTACGAACAAAAATTAGACAGCATTGATTGGCCCATCATTTAGTTATGAGGCCCGGCATAAGCAAATTTTCCATTATATATAATTTATCCATATCTATTAATAAAATGACACTATACTAATAAGGATTATTATTATTATTATCTACAGATACTTTTTATTTTAAGTGTACATATTCCGATGCATGCGCTGTAAAATTTCAGGCATTAATTGCTTTTTGTTAAAAGTGTTCAATTTGAAGTTTCGAACGTGTGTTTTCGACTCCCAGATTAAGCATGAAGTAAAATTTCGAGTTTAGAAAAGCCTGAAAATTTGGTTTGGTCGCGTAGCAAACCGGAGCGACCAAACCAAATTTTCAGGCTTTTCTAAACTCGAAATTTTACTTCATGCCTAATCAAGGATTAGAGACACTCGTACCTTTAAATTGAACTTGTTAAAAAAACAACGAATGCCACAAAATGCATACATACGAATCGGAATTTGTATACTTAAAAGAAAAATTCCCTGTGAGTATTTTAAATAATGTTAAATCGTCAGTAAGTAATAAGTCCTAACAAATTAAATACTAATAATACATTAGTTATAATTAACTTTTAAATTAATGCAAAACAATTTGTTATTTAGTAAAGCATGATTAATACAATTTATGATAAGTTTAAATTAGGCTTATCATGCGTTGCGTAAGAGTTTTTTTCCTTCTGTAATTAAAAATAATCTTGCCAACTCGGATCCAATTATCAGAGGTCAGCGATAAAAACGTGTATATAAACTTCGGAATCCAGAGGAGAAGCACACTCAAGGTGTCTATCAATTGATCACCATGAGGACGACAATTGTGCTCTTGTTAGCTGGCGTTTGCGCTTTAGCTTTGGCCACCCCGGTCCAAAAGACTAACTACAAAGTTGGTAAGTTGAATATATTTTTTTTTAATATTGAAAGATGTTTAGATGTGCTTTTTCATGTTTAGCTGACAAGGTCTATCTTGAAAAGCAAAAGGACTTGCTCCACCTTTTCAACTACGTGAACCAACCAAGCTACTACAAGGAATTCGAACCGATTGCCAAGGAATTCAAATTCGAGGGATGCTGGGACCAATGGACCAAACCCCAATACGCCAAGGAGTTCTACTATTACTACCAGCATGATATGCTCCCACAAGGAGAGGTCTTTTCCGTGTTCTACCCGGAACACTTGAAACAAGCCGTTGCTCTCTTCAGGACCTTCTATTATGCTAAGGATTACGAGACCTTCTTCAAGGCCGCCGTTTGGGCCCGCCAACACGTCAACGAGGCTATGTTCGTCTATGCCCTTTCTGTCGCCGTTGTCCACAGCCAACACACCCACGGACTTGTCCTCCCACCAATCCACGAAATCTTCCCACACTACTTCTTCAATGATGAAGTTATTTACAAGGCACAACAATACAAGCAACACTACTGGGGAACCTACGAGCACGAATATGAAATCAAGGATGCCTCCTACAAGGGCTACACCATCCACGCTAACTACTCCGGCTGGTACATGAATGTCCACCCAGAACAATCCATGACTTACTTCACTGAAGATTTTGGTGTAAACAGCTACTACTACTACCGTCACATCTTCGCTCCATTCTGGATGCCACATGAAGAGTTCTTCTACAAGAGCGAAAACCGCGGTGAATTCTTCTACTGGCACCACCAACAACTCTTGGCCCGTTACTACTTGGAACGTCTCTCCAACGGATTCGGTGAGATCCCACACTTCGAATACGAATACCCCGTCGAAACTGGATTCTACCCATCTCTCCACTACCCCAACGGATTGCACTTCCCAACCAGGCCAAACCACGCCAACCTCTACTACCACGGAGTCCATGGCAAGCAAGATTACGGTTTCTACGGTAACTACACCTACACCTACACTTACGTCAAGGATTACGAAAGGCGTCTCCGCGATGCTCTTGATATGGGCTTCTTCTACACTACAGAAGGCAAGATGGTCAACCTCTTCGATAAGGACGGATTCGAAACCCTTGGTCTCTTAGTCGAAAGCAACTACGATTCCCCCAATGGTCGCTTCTACGGTGATCTCCTCATCTTCGCCCGTCACCTCCTCGGCTACTCTTACTATCCAATGGACGAATACAAACTCGCCCCATCCGCTTTGGAACACTTCGAAACCTCCCTCCGCGACCCAATGTTCTACCAAATGTACAAGAGGATGATGTACTACTTCTACCAACACCAGAACTACCAAGGCCCATACGAGCAAAAAGAACTCTTCTGGGACGCCGTTGATGTTAAGGATGTTGAAGTTGACCGTCTCATCACCTTCTTCGATTACGATTACTCCGACTTGAGCAACGCTGTTACCGTTGACGAGAAGGAATTCCAAGCTGACTCCTTCGAAATCCGCGCCCGCCAATTCCGTTTGAACCACAAGCCATTCAACTACAAGATCAACGTTGACGCTAAGACCCCATGCGAAGCCTTCGTCAAGGTCTTCATCGGTCCAAAATACGACGAATACGGACGCGAAATCGACATCGAGGACAACCGCATGAACTTCTTCGAACTCGACCGCTTCCACTACACCCTCACCGCCGGAAAGAACGTCATCGAGCGCAACTCTCGCGAAAGCAAGTACTTCAGCTACGACCGCACCACCTACAAGCAGCTCTACCAACAAGTCATGTCTGCCATCAACGGTGGTGAAGAATACAAGTTCTACTACCCACTCCACTACTACGGATTCCCACAACGCCACATGTTGCCAAAGGGTGAATTTGGTGGTAAGACTTACCAATTCTACGTCATCGTCACTCCATTCCACGGACAACAGAAGGACGATATGGTCCACTACTACACTGTCGACGCTGAATACTCCATGGGATATCCATTCGATCGTCCCATCGAATTCGAGCACGAGTTCTACGTCCAGAACTCCTTCTTCAAGGATGTTGTCATCTACCACAAGAACACCGAGAAGGACATCAATACCACCTGGAGCAACTATTAAACTCATACCATCCAAGCAAGTTTTAGGATACTCTACCAACACAAAACTTTTATAAAATAATGTAATAAAGAAAAATGCAGTACCTATACCATAGTTTCATTTGTAAAACAATAGATTACTCCCACACATATCCATTCTACTAACCAGATTAAAAGATTTTTTTAGAACAATTGTTTAGGAATTTTTCATGATGTCATCATCATGAGAAATATGGAAGTGTGATGAGCACTTTGTATGAAATCTTAATTAAACGTTTCTTGATTTTCAAAATATTAAACGTCAAAAAAGTGATCTTGAAGATAAAAAATGTACAATTTTTAATCACTGTGCGTTTTAATATTTTTATTCATTTATATCTTAGTAATTTGTAAAATTTGAAAAATGTTATTATTTCCTAAAACTGATACCAAATATGAAAAGTGAACATATTTGGATTCATATTTAGATTATTTTGATTCAGAGACTAGGGATTGTAAATTTATCGACTTTGCCAGTAATTTGGTTAATTTATGAATTAAACCCGGTTTATGAATAGATTTTCGGCAAATCGCAATACAGTTGTTTTTTTAGGTAGTCATTAAATACATGAAATATAAATATTAATTAAATGTTTGTTTTACCTCTAACGAGTGTCTTTCACTCCTTGATTAAGCGTGAAGGAAATATTTCTACTTTAAAAATGGCTGAAAATTTGAATTTGGGTGCATAGCGAAGTGTACTAGCGCATAAATCTAATTTTTGAGGTATTTCTAAACACTAAATCTTTACTTCATGCGCATGGAAAACACTGATTTAAAGTGAGATGAGCATATGTCCCGATTTTCCCGCGACAGTCAGGAATTTTTAGCGCGAGTCCCGATTTTCTGCAACTCGTTTTTTGTTCCAAATTTGAAAGGTTCGTCCCGATTTGTTCTAAAAAAATCTGTTTTTAATTTGCTCCTCATTTGACGGCAGAAATATGTGATCTCATAGGGGCAGTCAAACTTTTTACTAGGGAGGGGCACGAAACAAAAAATATATCAATTGTTTTCACATGAGTTTACATAAAATCATCATTATTATGGAAAATCAAAACAAGTATCAAGTATTGTGTTTCAATATTCTAGTCTAAGAATTGGCATTTTTAGACTTGATTGTAGACCTACGACCAATTTTCTTCAATATTCATGATTTTCGTCAGTTCATTTTATAATTTTGATTCACAGAAAATCACGAACGAAATAAATATAATTGTTCTCTTGTGACAATTATATAATTGTGTATAATTATAATTATAGATGAAGCATATTTTTGAAATGAGTGTTAGTGAAAAACGTGATTTGCCAGGCGATTCGTTTTGTCCGGTAAACACAAATTTTCAGACATTTCTAAACTTGAAATATTTACTTTATGCTTAATCAAGGGATGGAGCACTAATTCCAAAAATATTACAACCTTGAGTAAAAACATTAAATAATTAAAAATTGGAGTAGTAAACTTGTTTTTTAATTAAATGTTTAATACTTTTTCTAGCAAAGACACTTTCTAATTATTCTGTAATGTATCAACAATAATGATTTTTTATTATAGTTTTATAGTAACATATTGATGTTCTGTGTGTTTTATTTATTGTCAGAAAACTTTAATATTTTTTTATAAACTTGTGGATTGGTAGAAAGTAGACAAAATTAATTACTATTTAAAAAGTGTACTCTAAAATCAATGCATTTTGCCTTTCTGTACAAATTAGGAGTTAATTTTACTTTATGGTAAGAGTAATGTCTCAAAATAATCTAAAAATGTCGTCTAGTATTGATATTCATGATTTTATTGTGAATTAATTCTTAGTATAACTCTGCCTCAAAACCCAACAATTTATTTTTTTAAAACCCACTACCTACCGAGTGTTTTCCTAATCCCTTGGAATCCCCATCAAACACGTACCTACTTACCCACAGATAACCTTTTTTCGGCTAAAATTAGTTTATTACTACCATAACCACACCCCCTACCGACACCCTCTAATTCCCTCATTTTTTAGTGTATATATATCAGTGTAAAATGTATATTTATCGTATTAGTATCTAACCATTGATAATGGACACTTCGTGTCCGAAATGTACATTTGGTTACAAAATAAAGTATTGAAGAAATGTTCTAAGTGATTTCTAATCAAATCATAATTTCAATTTTAAACAAATTATTGCGCCTTTTTGTATTGGACAAGTTGCGCAAATTTGAACTTATTTTGATGTTATAAGATTTTTTGTATGATTTGCCAAATTAAATCTTTTCCAAACTGTTATGTGCATAAATTGCATATTTTTCTGCAATTTTATCAGTTTGAAATAATTAACTAGCAATTTGATTGACTATGGCCAGAGTTGGGTATTTTTTAGTCGATTGATGATTAATACTAATGACTTATTTTGCATCTGACTAATGACTATTTTTTTAGTCATTAGTCATACATTTATGTTGTTGATTGATGACTAATAAATTATCAATCAATTAATGATTGAAATAATCGTTAGTCATGATTAATTATTTGAATAAATATGTTAGCATTGTTTGAAATCTGTTTACTTCAATCAAACAAATATAACTTGTTGTTCAAAATCCAAATCAAATCGTTATTATAAAGAATGTTTTCTTTATTAAAAATTCTAGGAAAATCAACAAAATTGACATAAAATTCAATAAGTTTACACAAAAGTGAATAGATATTTAATACAGAATTCAAATATCTTGACTAGGTTTTTAAAGTTTTACTAAGATCTGCAATTTTAATTATTTTAATTATCAACAAAACAAATATAAATGTCTGTATGTTAAATACAATATTTCAACAATGATTAATAATTATTCTAAACGGTATCTAAAAACACTTTTGTAATATTAGAAAGATATATAATATAATATGCACCCCTGAATCAGACAATACTTTTACTAACATAAATTATAATTATACCAATTATTCAACATATAATTATTTATATAAATTGCATTTTTTGCCTAATTTAGCGATAAACTCGTTCCGGTTTTCGTCAGTAAATTTTGTGTAATTTTACAGCTTTTTCCGTTGGCCATTCAATTAATTCGGGCCGGAGACGATTGGGAAATTTTATTGCGGGGGCGCAGTGATAAATTCGGGCATCCCGAGTGATATATTTAAAGTTATTCCCCGTGTGGGGGTGGGCGATAGAGGGGGTGAGTCGCGGGGAACCGAAGCCGTCCTGGAAATTGCTAATAAAACGCACCTGCCTTCCAATTTTAGCGGTAACAAACGCGTGAGCTGTCAAAATATCGAACGTTCAATATCTACACTAGTTTCATTTATGATTCTATCTTATGTGGAATTGACGCCCCCATCCCTATCCCCAAGCCGACACTTCTCTTCCAATAATATGGTAATAATGTTGCTAATTTTATATGCGTTATTCGTATATTTGCTATGTATGCACCCAGATAGAATAAATAGTTCTATACTTTTTGTTGAGTTCAAGGAAAGCAATATTTTCAAAAGATTATTTTTCGAAAAACACTCAAAATGAATGAAAATGTTGAAACTTTACCATCTTACATGTGCCATAGTCAGAGTTGATATTTACCATGTATACAGGGTGTCCACAGATTCATTCTCAACATGTGGATCTTCGTTATTATAAGATATATAGATTTTTTTGAATAGGATGAAATACTTTTTAGCTCAAATTGTATAAACTCTATAAAAACTTGTGATATTTTACATAGTTCAGACGCTGTAGCAAAAAAAGTGACTTTTTAATTTTCTGTTTTAGTTCATTTATTTTTAAAGAAAGTCGATTTTAACTTGCATGTTCTTAAGGCACTCTTTTTAATAGGAATCTCGTATTGTACTCAAATTTTTATAAAATGATTACCATATTTGAGTTACAAATGTCAACTTTGTTTTTTCTTATGGGGGTCATAGTTGGCTATGGTACCATTGAAAGGAGATTTCTTTTTCGCTTTTCAGAAACGTATAATTTGTTAAATCTAATATGAAAAGTAATGGTAAATACAACAAAATTAATTAATTTAACACTGACAGGTTGACAATTGAAGACTCTGAAAACAAATGAATAAAGAACATTTATTTCATAATAATTATTTAATAAAAGTAATACCCTTTGAAAAATATTTAGACTTTACATGAAACAAAGATATAATAAGGAGTTACAAAAAATGTTTAAACACGTCCCATGTTGAGAATGATTCTTTGGACACTGTATATATATTTTTACCATTACCCCCACCCACCCCCGAAATTGAATGTCAATTTATTTTCTCAACTTTACAATACTTTTGTTTTTTTGGTTGGAAGTTATTTGTCTAATTCCTTTAGTATTACTACTATAACAATTGTAAGTAATTGTAACCAAATTCTGGTTTGGTCGTGTAGCGCTACACGCCATGCGACCATACTAAATTTTCAGGCTTTTCTAATCTTGAAATTTAATCTCATACTTAATCTGGGATTGGAAACAGTCGGTTAAAGCTATAAATTCTTAAGAAAATAAATTATCCTAAAGCATATTTTTAAAATATTAGGGCAAAATTGAAATTATGCAATAAAATCAACGATTTTAGGAGAACGTTTTCCTTGAAACAATTACAAAAAATCAACAGATTATCAAATCAACATAAAATTCATAGAATCTACACAAAATTGAATAAACGTTGATTGGCCATAATTGAAATTTAAATATATTTGCTGGATATTTCAAAATATCAAATCAATGTTAAAATTTGATTTTATATATGTTTATTTTATCAGCGTATATTTTTATTAAATTAAATTCTATTTATTTTAATTAATTTCTGATCAAATAAGTTTGCGATTGATTGTCTAACGAGGGTTTCCACTCCCAGATTAAGCATGAAGTAAAATTTCGAGTTTAGAAAAGCCTGAAAATTTGGATTTGCTGGCCGTGCGAGCGAAGCGAGTCGCCCGCAGGCAAATCCAAATTTTCAGGCGCTTCTAAACTTGAAATTTTACTTCATGTGCCACGCGTATAGAGCACTGATTTCAAGTGAAGTTTAAAATATATTCAACTGGATTTTATTTTTAATCTCATATTAATTAATTTTACAAATGTTTATTGCGTAAGATTTCGCTTTCAAAATTTGAGTAATTTGGTTTGGGATATGTAGGTATACTTGAAATAAAAATCGCTGTATAACATTTGGTGATTTTTAAGATGGTATTTTACCGTTCACTCTACAAATTTGCATAGTTAACAAAGCATTAGTTTTCATTGCATAGTACGAAAGACGTGATGAATTGTAAGCTGTAACTGATAATTTCAACAGCAATGTACAATGTACAATCGGATATAACGAACAAAATAGTCGGTCCGTAGAATAACGTACACAAAAAAGCATTGATGATACTCACAACTCACTTATCGGTTAGAACAAACATATTTCTGGGAACAGTAAATTTGTTTGTTCTAACCGATGTGTTAGTTGTAAGTATCATCAATGCTTCTTTGTATACTTTATTTTACGGACCGACTATTTAGTTCGTTATATCCGATTGTACATTATAGCCGGTGTCGTTTTAAACGATTTTGACTGTATTATAATTTCTCTGACTAGTTTCAACTACACGGTAATAATTGTTAAACTAAGTTTACTTAGTAACTTAGTTTGATAATTGCTATATAAAGTAGTCACAGAAATAAAATAAAATTGTAATAGAAAAATTGTGTTTTCCTTATCTCAATTTATTTTATAGTTTCATTGCACTCCGTTTATTTTTAAAATGTATAGTTTTATTCTATATGTTGCTTTAATTGTGGTAATATGTGATTATTTTTATTATTTTGTAGATTATTTTTACTTGATACTTTAAATTTTATGTTAGGAATAATTAGAAACAATATAATTACACACGTGTGTCAGGTGTTAAGAAATCTTTATTTCATGAAAATATTTTGTTGGAAGAATATAACATGAAATTGTATTGGTTCTCTGAACTCAATACTTGCTCCAAGAGGTGTTGATCTCCTTCTCGGTATTCCTGTGGTAGATGACGACATCCTTGAAGAAGGAGTTTTGGACGAAGAACTCGTGCTCGAATTCGATGGGACGATCGAATGGATATCCCAAGGAGTATTCACCATCGACGACGTATTGGTGGACCAAATCGTCCTTTTGTTGGGCGTGGTATGGGGTGGCGATGACGTAGAATTGGTAGGTCTTGCCACCGAAGTCACCCTTTGGCAACATATGACGTTGTGGGAATCCGTAGTAGTGGAGTGGGTAGTAGTACTTGAAGTCTTCTCCTCCATTGATGGCGGTCATGACTTGTTGGTAGAGTTGCTTGTAGGTGGTGCGGTCGTAGCTGAAGTACATGCTCTCGCGGGAGTTGCGCTCGATGACGTTCTTTCCGGCGGTGAGGGTATAGTGGAAACGGTCGAGTTCGAAGAAGTTCATGCGGTTTTCCTCGATGTCGATTTCGCGGCCGTATTCATCGTATTTTGGACCGATGAAGACCTTGACGAAGGCTTCGCATGGGGTCTTGGAGTCGACGTTGATCTTGTAGTTGAATGGCTTGTGGTTGAGACGGAACTGGCGGGCGCGGATTTCGAAGGAGTCATCTTGGAATTCCTTCTCGTCAACAGTGACAGCATTGCTTAAGTCGGAGTAGTGGTAATCGAAGAAAGTGATGAGACGATCGATTTCGATATCCTTAACATCAACGGCGTCCCAGAAGAGTTCTTCCTGTTCGTATGGGCCTTGGTAGTTCTGGTATTGGTAGAAGTAGTACATGATCCTCTTGTACATTTGGTAAAACATTGGGTCGCGAAGGGAGGTTTCGAAGTGTTCCAAAGCAGATGGAGCAACTTTGTATTCGTCAGTTGGATAGTAAGAGTAGCCGAGGAGGTGGCGGGCGAAGATGAGGAGATCACCGTAGAAGCGACCATTGGGGGAATCGTAGTTGCTCTCGACTAAGAGACCAAGAGTTTCGAATCCGTCCTTTTCGAAGAGGTTGACAATCTTGCCTTCTGAGGTGTAGAAGAAGCCCATGTCAAGAGCATCGCGGAGACGCCTTTCGTAATCCTTGACGTACGTGTAGGTGTAGGTGTAGTTACCATAGAAATCGTAATCTTGCTTGCCATCAACTCCATGGTAGTAGAGGTTAGCGTGGTTTGGCCTGGTTGGGAACTGCAATCCGTTGGGGTAGTGGAGGGATGGGTAGAATCCGGTTTCGATTGGGTATTCGTATTCGAAGTGTGGGATCTCACCGAATCCGTTGGAGAGACGTTCCAAGTAGTAACGGGCCAAGAGTTGTTGGTGCTGCCAGTAGAAGAATTCACCACGGTTTTCGCTCTTGTAGAAGAACTCTTCCTGTGGCATCCAGAATGGAGCGTAGATGTGATGGTAGTAGTAAGCAGCGTTGATTCCAACATCTTCAGTAAAGTAAGTCATGGATTGTTCTGGGTGGACATTCACGTACCAGCCGGAGTAGTTAGCTTGAATGGTGTAACCCTTGTAGGTAGCATCCTTGATTTCATATTCGTTCTCGTAGGTTCCCCAATAGTGTTGCTTGTATTGTTGTGCCTTGTACAAAACTTCATTGGTGAAGAAGTAGTGTGGGAAGATTTCGTGGATCGCTGGGAGGACAAGTCCTTGGGTGTGTTGGCTGTGGACAACGGCGACGGAAAGAGCATACACAAACATACCCTCGTTGACGTGTTGGCGGGCCCAAACAGCGGCCTTGAAGAAGGTCTCGTAATCCTTAGCATAATAGAAGGTCCTGAAGAGAGCAACGGCTTGCTTCAAGTGTTCTGGGTAGAACACGGAGAAGACCTCTCCTTGTGGGAGGATATCATGCTGGTAGTAATAGTAGAACTCCTTGGCATATTGGGGCTTGGTCCATTGGCTCCAGAATCCCTCGAATTTGAATTCCTTGGCGATCGGTTCGAATTCCTTGTAGTAGCTTGGTTGGTTCACGTAGTTGAAAAGTTGGAGCAAGTCCTTTTGCTTTTCAAGGTAGACCTTGTCGGCTAAACATTACAAAAAAGCACACTAAGCATCTATTTGCAAATTCAAAATATAATTTCAACTTACCAACTTTATAAGAAGTCTTTGGGGTTGGAACGGCCAAAGCCAAAGCGCAAACGCCAGCTAACAAGAGCACAAATGTGGTCCTCATGGTGATCAAGTATTAAGACACCGTGAGTGTGCTTTTGTCAGAAAAATTCTGCGTTTATATACGATTGTTTATCGATGACCCTAAAGGTTAATCAGCAATGTTATTGTATCTGAAATAAAATAATCTCGTTAAAAATGATAAATAATTATATAGGCAATTAGTGCTAATTACTAATTTACATAATAAAAATGAAGCATGATTGGTTATAAAGCATTTTTTAATTGCGTCGATTTGTTTCATGTTTCCATAAAATTTCATTAAAATACAGACCCTTTTAGTGCTTTTACCATACATTTTCAAAACGTCGTTCCAAAAAGTGCATTAATTTTTGAATAATTTCTATAAATTTTTTTATAAAAGCAGCGAATGCTTTAATGTTTATTGAATTTCAAATTAATTGTTTTACTTGCACTAATGTTTAAAAGAGAATTAAATACTCTTTAGGTTTTCATAAAATTACAACAATTTAATTGATCTAGTATTACTAGCTTCTATTGTGTAAAGGACTTTTTGACAGTTTATGGTGTAACAATAACTATAAGCGTCTGTATTTTGGCTATTATGTTATTTTACATAAGTCAATCGACTAGTTTTTGCTAAGGATGGCATTTTCACTTGATTTCGTCATGTTGATATTTGGGCTGATTTTCTAAGAGACATGTTGAATTTAACGTATATGTTATTCTTTAACATCACATTCTTTCTAAATTTGGTATTTGTTGTGTATACTTGGAATATTAAGCATGAAGTACAATTTTGAGTTTAGAAAATCCTGAAAATTTGGTTGGTATTTATTATGTATACTTAGAATATTAAGCATGAAGTCCGCAAAGCGGAGCGACCAAACCAAATTTTTAGGATTTTATATACTTGAAGTTTTATTTCATGCTTAATTAAGGAGTAGCAACACTCGTTCAAAACTTCAAATTAAAAAAAAAAAAACAATGAACGCCTAAATTGTACAGCGCATAAATCGGAATATGTACACTCAAAAACTGATTTTGCTCTTATGTCAACATTGAAATTCTGTCTTAAAATCATAGATATAACAATAAATAACAAAACACACTTATTATATCAATTATCTATTAGTTCAATGACGGCGAAATACAATGATCACAAATCATTATTTTTTTAGCGAATTATTTATTATAAAATTAATTTTAAATTTCTGCATGAGCAACTTTGTACCTAATTTCCAGTTTTGAGTGTGTCATACTCTTCTTAAATAATCTAAATGCATTACATTTTATGTATTGACTGTAGCAATATCAAACATTGTAAACATTTTACAATTACGAGCACATGAAAGAGAGTATAATAATATGTTATAACCGACGTAAAAGCTACTATCTCAATTAGTAGGAGAGTATGAGCTTTACACCATCATAACGGAAGGTTTAATCTTCGGGATCATAAAGATAGCCATAACCATCGACTTTTCTTAATGGATCTGCGATGGAGCGGTGATATCGCCGCCCCCCTTTCAGAAAACAATAAAACTCTAAAACTCGTCGAACCTTAAAATTGCGCTCGCATTTATTGGCGACATCACACGTTGAATCACGAGAGTTTATTACCCTTATACGCTGAATAATGAAAATAAAAAATATATATTGACAGAGCTTAAGACGTTTTATGTATAATGTAAAACGTTAGTATGTAATTGAATCTTTTGAAGAAGGATGCTGAATACTTTAAAGAATTTTCTCTGATGTAATATATTTATCAAAGAATCATTAGTTAGTTTTTAAAGGAGCATATAATCGCACAAGAACTACGTTATCACACAAAGCAGGGGCGCAGCCAAGCCCTTTCTTGGCTGTGTAAAAAATGTTAAGAAAATTATGTTTGTGTTTTGGATTCTGGTTTTTGATTCACCTAAAATACCGTTCAATTCCGACTTAATGTTATAGGTTCGGTTTCAATTAACTGGTTATATTATTAAAGGTTTATTTTATGGATAATATCTTATTGAATCAGGAAAAAACATTCCATCAAATACACAATAAACCAACAATTTCCATTTATTATTTTTTTCGAACGCACTTGTCCTGGAATAATCGGCGATGGAAACAAATGTTCCATTAACCCCGACAATGGGCGATGACAGATAGGAGTACATCTAACCGGACAATCGAAGGAAACGTGGAAATTCAAATTTTCCACCGGAACAAACGGATGAATAATCGACGGCGTTATGCAACGCGTACACACATATACACACACACACATGCGAAATTTCTCTCGGGCAGAGCGCATCATTTTTATCTGGACGATAAAGGCCTAGTGATAAATGGAGTTGACCCCACAATGCCCATCGCACAATAATAATATTAAATCGGCGAGAAAACATCCAACTGCTGCAGATTTGAATATATTTGCGTGTTGCCATGGTGATATGGTTTATTTATTTGTCTTCTGTTTTCTGCTTCTATTTATCTATACATTGTTGTTTGTTTGTTGTTTTATCTTCTCAAATATAATGCGATAACAATAATTGTCCATTCAGTTCATTTAACTGTTGAATACAACGAATGTTCGTTTAAACTGTCAATATCGCCTTTGGTTTAAAAGTAAAATTTTGAGTTTTGAAAAGCCTTAATTTGGATTTGTTCGCTTCGCTTCGCTTTGCTGCGCACCAAATCAACATTTTTTGGCTTTTCTGAACTCGAAATTTTACTTCATGCTTAATTCGGGAGTGGAAAAGACTCGATTCATTACTAAAACAATTGACCTAATAGATTGATTGTTGTTTTATTGACGGATGGAAACCATATCAAATTCAAATATGCTAAATTTAAAAACAAATATACCTCAGATGGGTAAAATCAACGACTCAGAGTCCCATGCCAAGACATCGGCCTGCTTTAAGGATTCTAGGGGAAACAAAATATCGCAAAACTATACAAAACGGGCTATTTTAATATATAATGTCCGATTCCTTCTCAGCGACGAACGACTTGAACTGGAGATGGAATTGAAGAACATACATTGGAACACAAATATGGAACATAAATTGGAATATAGTAGGCGTAACCGAATCTAAATTACAAGCGGATGAGGAAAAGATAGCCGACTTTGGGTAGGCGATTAGAAGTGATGGAGTTATTCATGTTATATGTTTTCTTAGCACAAAAACATGTACATGCAATGAACACCTTCTACAAAAAATAGCCACAGCGAAAATGGACTTGGCATTGCCTAAATGGACAATGAACAAAATAGTCTAAACTACATTCTCTCAACGGATAAATGCTTTGTATGGAATGTTTCAGTACTAAATGAATTCTCCACAGGAAGCGACCATCGACTAGTTAGAGCAAATATAATCCTTAAGGAAATCTCATTAAAACCTACGCAGTTCAACATTCAACATTACATACGTTAATAGATACAAACACCTCAAAAGAGGAAGGAAGATTACGAAAACATGATAAAGTCAGACCTGTTAAACAAAGGACTAAATATCACTCTCGTTAAACAAACAATGTCATTAGTACTACTATCCTAAAAGCATGCAAACATTTTGCAACAAAGAAAAAGACCAAGCAAAATGTAACTAGTAATAACACTTACTTCGTTGGCGTTCTTACTAATTACGTTTTGGTTGTTTTTTTTCCTTGTTGAAAAATGTTTGCATGCTTTTAGGATAGTAGTATTAATGACATTGATTTATCGAGAGTGCCATTCAGTTTGTTGTTTAACAGGTCTGACTTTATCATGTTTTTGTATTCGTCCTTCTTCTCTTGTAAGGTGTTTATATCTATTAACGTAGATAGATATATAGGCCACCCCAAGAGAGGTGGCCTCTTGGCCTGTACAACCGCGACCTTTGCAGATCAATTGTAGATCCCTGTTATCTTAGACGACGTGTTAGAGTTTCGCCTCTTTGATTAGCCTTATTAACCCTGACAGTGAGCTTTGGGTGCAGCTCTCTGCGCTTGGTTTAGTGTTGCCCAGCTTTAGGTATCTAACCCTCGCTATTACCTCACATTGGCACAGATTGTGGAGAGGGTCCCCTTCTTTTTCTTGTCAGAATCTACATATCGTATCCTCTGCCAGACCTATTTTGCTCATGTGTTTGTTGAGCCTACAGTGCCTTGTCAGTAGACGAACTATAGCCTTAACCGGTTTCCTCTCTTAGTTGACAAGACCGGTCGTAAAAGTCGGCGATTATTTTTTCAAAAACTGTTTCGCCTGCCTCTGCCCTGGTGTGTTCGTCTACCAAGTTTGAGTCTGTAACTCAGTCGTCTGCTTTATCGTTTCCTTGATGACCCTTGTGTCCTGGGACCCATACCATTGTCATTTTTTTGCGACCATTTCGTTAAAAGCGCTTACACAGTCTCCTACACTAGCTTGGAATCGACCTGTGTGGTGCTTAGTGCCCTTAGCAGCGCTTGGCTGTACGAGAAAATAGCTATTGATCGACTTTTGTTTGTCTCGCCTCTGCCTGGAAGAGTCTAATAACTCATATGTAATGTGTGGAATGAAACCAATGTCGGAAACTAGCATTAGAAGGAAGTGCCACAAAGCTTAATACATAGAATTAAGTAAGGAAACAGATAAGGGTCGAAAAACAAAGACATAAAGAAGAACAAATCATAAAAAATATAGAAAAGAATGGACATTTTAAACTCGGTGGGCAAATCACAAACGTAGGTTTTGAAAGACAATGACGAAAATGAAATAAGACACAAGAAAGACATCACGAAATATGTACACCTATCAAAAGGAACTACCAGCGACAATCATTAACAGCCTAAGACAACAGATAAACAACGTAAACTCAGAAGGTATGCTACGCATAGATGTGTACGAGATCAAAGCAACAAGACACCTGAAAGAGATGAAATCACCGTAGAAATGCTTAGAGAGGGAGGGATACAGTATTACGTCTGCTAGAAGTAATATTAAGCAAATGTCTGGAGGAAAATGATATCTCAGAGGAATGGAGCACAGCAAAAACTGTTTTGCTTTTTAAGAAACTAAAAAACTACAGATCTTCATGCTTCGCAGTCCTCTCTCAAGTACTACTTACCAGAGTTATTGCGAAACGTCTAAAAAATAAATTCGAATTGTTTGAACGACAAGAGCAGGCCGGTTTTCGCAAAGAGTACAGCACTGGTGACCAATTATAGATTATGGAAATTCTTCTTGAAAAGTCTAACGAATACCATCAGCCAATATACACAACATTTATCGACTATGCTACAGCCTTCAATATTATAGAAACTTAGGCAGTTTTAGAAGCTCTACAGAACAGCTGTATTGATCACAGCTACTCAGTGTTCTTGAAGAACATTTACGAAAGAGCTAAAATGACCATAAAGCTCAACAAAGAGACTGGCGACATTCCCATTGGACGAGGCGTAAGGCAGGGTGACACGATATCACCCAAGCTCCTTAATATGGCACTAGAAAACATCTTTAAACAACTGCAGTGGGAAAAGTGTTGAACTTGAGGTGTGATACTGAAACTAAAATAATAAACTGCTTAACTAAACAAACACGCGCAAACACGGCTTTTATTAACAACCACTGACTTTTTGTCATTTAGCGTTACATTTCTAATTAACATTTTTAACAACGCAAACTTCTAACATTTTAAATATATTCTTCAATAAACAGATGGGTATAAACATACACGGAATCAGACTCAACATAGAAGACCTATCCCATTTGTAAGTCTAAATCTGTCTAGAAGTGCGAACTTTTCCTAAAGCAGCTGGCCAGGAACAACAGAGTTAAACTGCTCTGGGTTTCAGGTCATGCAGGGATCAAAGGTAATGAAAAAAGAAGGCTGTACAACTCCATTTGTTGGACGAGAACCCTATAGTGGAATAACTAAAGTCCGCATCAAGGGAATGATCCAGGAGTGGGAAGATGCTGTCAAAAGTGCTCACCTGAGAAGCACACCTGACTTGAGGCAGGCGAAAATGTTTATCTCCTTCTCTGCCGTAAGAGCCAAATAATTTCTCAGGCTAAGCAATGGCAACCTGAAGCTCATAACCGGCCTTCTAATCGGACACTGTCCTCTGAAATACAACCTCACTGAGATGGGTCAGAAAACTGATGCCAATTGCAGATACTGCAACGAGGCACAAGAGAATTCATGAAAATTTCGGCAAGTAACGGACAGCATAGCACCTACTTTGCCCTGTCCCTTCAAAGAGGGAACTACCTGTCATCGGTCACTTTAAAGCCTGATGACATGGTACACGTTAATCTTCAAGTTATTGTAGACTACGCAAGAGGTCTAGACATTGAGGGGCTCAAGTAGGTCAGGCATAATTACAAAAGATCATTTAGGTCGAAGTAATTTCGGAAAGCCCAGAAGCCACACGACCCACCTACCCCATAGCATGGCATACCATATCCCATTTCCTTGATGATCTCAACGAGGCATTATTGGGACACCCCTTTATTGGGACACTCTGTATAATCAAAAATATTTTTCTAAAATACGCTATAGAATACAAAGTCTAAAATAAAACCTAAATCCTAACTTAATTAGTAGCTGAGCAATAGAAGACGGGAGGTGAAATGCAAGATTCTGTATATCATGATAAATATCGTGATAGATATCTGATGATATACATCGTCCAAACCCTGGTTTTCAGGTATGTCGTCCTTTGATGTCAGTAATCTCTTCCCTAGTGTGCCGCCTCAAGAGGTGGTAAACCTGGTTGAGGGATTGCTGACCGCCCGGGGTACTAATCCGATTGTTAGGTCGGAGATTCTTGATCTCCATAATGAATGTTTACGACAAAAATTACTTTCAATTCAATAACAACTTCTTCATCCAAAACAAAGGATTAGCGATGGGTAATCCCCTCAGTCCGTTACTTGCCGAAATTTTCATGAATTCATTAGAAGATATAATTAGTAAACACCCATTGTTTAATAAATGCCTATACTGGTTTAGATATGTTGATGATATTCTCCCTGTTTCACAGGAACGGAGAGACAGTTAGATCAACTTTTAAATTTCATTAATTCAATTCACTAGGAAGATCGAATCTAATAAATCTATTATTTTTTTAGACTTAACAATTTCACATCCAGGTCAAAAACATGAATTCAATATTTTTCACAAGCCGACCCATACAGATACTACGATCCATAGCACATCATTCCATCCTATGCAACATAAACTAGCAGCTTACCATTCCATGTTGCATAGGCTAACCATTATCCCCCTATCAATTAATAATTTTAATAATGAGCTCAACAGAATTCTCATAATAGCTAATAACAACGGCTTTCGTCAAAAGCTTATCTTAGACATCCTTTTTAAAAAACAAAAACAACAAGCCCTGAAATTAGTATATCCCACCAATTTTCAAAATCAGAATAATAAATATTGCTCATTAACATTTAACGGCCCCCCTTCGATTGCCATCAGCAAAAAACTCAAATCCTTAAACCTAACTCCTTCATTTAGAACGGTCAATTCACTTAATAAATTCATTAATAATTCTAAAGACAAATCTGATAAAACTACGAACTCTGGCGTGTATTTGCTAGAGTGTGGAGATTGCCTTAAGGTATACGTTGGACAAACTGGACGTAGCTTCCCAGATCGCATTTCAGAACATCAAAAATGCTTTCAATTTAAGAAAACCTCCTCAACCTACGCCAATCATTTAATCGAATACCAACATAACTTTAACCCTAAATTCAAAATTTTGCACGAATGTAACAAAAGTCGTAAATTAAACTTATTAGAAGAATTTGAAATTAATAAATATAACAAAAAAGGTATTCTATTAAATGACCAAATCAACATTTAGTCGCTCAAAATTGTTTGTATTAGTTTCAGTCTAATTACCTCATTAACTTAATTGCATTAGTATATAAGCTTTTACCTGTACTTTGTAAAATCATTATTTCATCTGCCTGATCAAGCCACTGTGTGGTGAAACATGTTGCAGTGTTCAACAATAAAAGTGAAACCCTCCCAACCGCGTAGTTTTATTTCAAATAATTTACTTTTTAATGTCGCCATCAGTTTTTATTAGCATAACTATTCAAAAATTATTTATTTTTAACACAATACATCGTTGATAATCGTTATTGAACTTCACGCTCCCAAATCCAAATATTCAGGCTTTTCTAAACTCAAAATTTTACTTCATGCTTAACAAGGAGCGGAAAACACTCGTTAATATTAAAAAATTCAACAAAATCATAATAATTCTATTTTACCAATTTTATTGAAAATTCGTCATTGTCTTAACTATTTCACCAGTATATACTAGATTGTATGATTTGTTTTCCATTTATTCTTTTATTTATTCCGTAATAGTTTAACTAATTTTTAATATGTAATTATTTTTATTGTATTTTTTATAAATAATATTAACTTTGTATTTATTTAAAATATTTGTTGACAAACTAGCAATCTAATTTGTACAGGATTTAATAATATGTTTACGAATTTTATAAAACTTCACAATTTTCTTAAACCCATTTTAAAATAACACTAAAATAGACTGATATTCCTTACTTCACTTTTTAGTGAGTAAAGTAAGTAATAACAGTCTTTTTTAGTGTAATAATCACTTCACGTAACGTCCAAAATTTACAACCATTTTAAAATACCTATGCTAATTTTTCTGTAAGATTAAGCTACACTTTCGTAGAAAAATAGCCCTGTGGATTAAAAAAAAAATAGTGTTTGAATTATTTTGAAAACTCAGACTTTACTTGAAAATATATCCAGTTTAATAATTAACAAACGAGATATCAAATTTTTTGATTATACCTAGTAACTACATTTTAAATCATAAATACATAAAAATTGTTTTTGCAATTTGAAAAAAAATCTTTCAAAACGGGCCCATTGATTTAATTATGACTTAAAATTACAAACAAATAAAATGAAATCTCTCTGTACTTTATATAATGTTGCAATATTTAAATTAGAACATTTTAATTATTTTAAATTTAAAGTTAATTTGTATAAAACCGGTGAGTTTATATGTATATTATACATTTATTTAGGTTATTGTATTTTTATAATAAAGTGCTTAACAAAGTTAATATTATTATTATTATTACATACAGGGAATTTTTCTCAGTATACATATCCTGATGCATGTAAATGTTAAGGCATTTCTTTTTATAGTTCAAATTGAAACTTCTAACAAGTGTTTCTACTTCCAGACTAAGCATGAAGTAAAATTTTGAGTTAAGAAAAGCCTGAAAATTTGCCTAAACTTATTTTTCAGGCTTTTCTAAACTCGAAATTTTACTTCATGCGCCACGCTTATAAAACACTGATTTCAAGTGAAATTTAAAATATACCGCTAAAACAGTACATAGAAGCAGTTTAATTTAAACGTCTCGTTAACGAAGAAGTGAAAACACTGGTTAGAAGACTTAAATTGAACGCTTATTAAAAACAATGAGTTTCTAAAAAAAATACAAAGTACATATGAGAATATTGTTACGAAATCGGGTTTACATAAACTCGGAAATAAGTAAAACAATGTCTATTTATTTATTTAAAATAAACTTAATAATTAACACAAATATTTATATTCTAAATTATAAGTTATCACTTATAATGTCAGTCATTTAATTAGTAGCACGCACTATTTATTTATAAATAGTTGTTGATGCGAATGTTCGTACTCAAAACTCCCCACTTTCCCGCTAACACGCGCTATATAAAAGGGCTGATGATTCGTCGAATGTTCGAGAAGAATCCCGACGTTTTCGTGATTCACTGTTGTTTATTTTGTCGGGAACTTTTGTTTCCATCGCGCTATGAGTCACACTTGTCTAAGCGCGGCGGTGGAACATACTAGTGTTTTCCACTTGTATCGTCTACTTTCGTTACAATATGTATACTTAATAGAAAAATTCCCTATATATTTTATCGTATAACATATTATGTTTAAAAAATTAAAAATGAAGTCAGTAATGATAATATATATATATATATATATATATATATATATATATATATATAGTTTTTTTTTCTTTGTCTAATTTTGCATCAAAGTTACAATTTAATTGATAATTCGTCCAATTTCCGAAGATATTTGTTTGTAATTTTGCGAAAGTTGCATATTGAATAACTTTAAAAGCTTCAGATATTGTTGAAAAATTAATTAATTCGTTTTTCTCTAGTTTTCAGCTAAAAATAAAATATTGTTGATGTATTTATCGATTGCTTGATAATTAGAAGATATTTTTTAATTATAGAGCGATTTATCAACATTTTAATTTTGGCAGAAAATTACAGAAAAAAAGACATATTTCAAAGCTTTCGAAAATAGGAAAAATTCAACGCACTTTTAAAACTCTTTAATACTCACAAATATTGTTTAAAATTAAACAATATAAATTTCTTAGTTGTTCACTCTAATTAACAGTAACGAAAATATAAATATTACATTTCATACTGCTGTGCTGTCCAATAGATTAAATATTTTCAAAAATAAAGTAACAGACAGATATTATTTAAAAAAATTACTCTATCAATTTAGATATAACTCTAATAAATACCTTTTCGGTAATTTTAAACAAAAGTAAATTTTTTAAAATAGAGACTTTTTTTGAAAATTCTAGTATCTGTTAAATAATTGCAAATTTGCCAGATTTTGTTAAAAAATGAATGCTTTTTACAAATCACCCAAGCATGTCATTTTGAGGTAGATTTAATAAATAATAATTCTATTAATAAAAATGCACAGACTACATCAAACGTTGATCCATAGAAAGTCCATTTTATTCTTGTAATATAAATAGACAGACCTAATGTTGTTCCATAGAAAGTCGATTTTATTCTAATGATAACAATTTACAGACTTTATAAAAGTAACAAAAACATATTATCAAGGATTCGAATCCTTTTGCAAGTATTCGAATCTATTTATAAGGATTCAAATCACCTACAACTGGATTCGAATACGAACTGTATTGAAAAAATATAACGAATCCTGATCAAGAATCCCTTTTCACTGAAGTATTCGAATATCTCGTTTAAATTCAGCAAAATGATTGGAATCTAGGATTTGAATTTTAAATGATTCGAATCCTAAATGATTCGAATTCTTTGTCAGGATTTGTCAATGATTCCTTTTTGAGGATTCGAATACTCTTAGAATTATTCGAATCATCTACATTTTTGTTTTTAAATAATCAATCTTAATTATCAGAAATAAATAAATACAAATTATAAATCCGTACATACCGGGTGTTCGATAAAAAAACGCCCAACGCCATAACTCTGTTATTTATTGATCGATTTGAATGAACTAAAAAAAAAGTCAATCGCAATTTTAATACCATAGATTAACACTAATTATATATATTTTCAAAATTAACTTACTTGTCAAATAATAGTCAACTTTCAATTTTTAAACGGCTGCATATACTTTTCTTATTTTATTATATTAGACATTGTTTTTCTGAATCCAATTATGCTCGATATGTTGATAATTTAATATTTATGCTAGAAAAAAATTAAAATAAATCTTGTTCACATAATTTGTTGGGAAGAAATGTAGTGTGCCTTGAAACAAAATTGGACTTTTAATACTGATCAAAATTTATAAATAGAATTAGTATGTATAATCTGCTTAGAAGATTCAACACAATTTGTCAACCAACAGAACAAAATAAAGGCTAGGATTTTTTAAACTTCACAATATTTCAGTGTTTTATACGCGTGGCGCATGAAGTAAAATTTCGAGCTTAGAAAAGCCCCGTGAAAATTTGTCTCGGGTCGCTGCGCGACCTTCGACAAATTTTCTACGCGGGGCTTTTCTAAACTTGAAATTTTACTTGATGCTTATTTTGTTATTTCAATATTTCGATTATTACTCATTTTTTAAGTGCATTTATAACTTTACAACTTTTCAGTGTTTGATACGCGTGGCGCATGAAGTAAAATTTCGAGTTTAGAAAAGCCCCGTGAAAATTTGTCTCGGGTCGCTGCGCGACCCTCGACAAATTTTCTACGCAGGGCTTTTCTAAACTCGAAATTTTACTTCATGCTTAGTCTGGGAGTGGAAACACTCGTTCGAACTTTAAATTTAACTATTTTATGTAATATAATAAATCATTCATTGAAATCATAAAAAAGGATGCACAATTTTACCTAAAATCAACTTTTATAGTCAACTTTATAATTTGCTCGGCTCTTAATGTGTTAATATTCTATTACTAAGAAAAACAGTATTTATTAAATATTAAAGGTGCATTTAATATAAAACAAACTGTGAATAAATCGAAAAAAATCTAGAAATATCGAAAATCTGGACATGTTGAAAATCCTGAATGCACACTCCTACGGGCAGTCAAGATTTTCAACATGTCCAGATTTTCGATATTTCTAGATTTTTTTCGATTTATTCACAGTTTGTTATTATATTAAATGCACCTTTAATATTTAATAAATACTGTTTTTCTTAGTAATAGAATATTAACACATTAAGAGCCGAGCAAATTATAAAGTTGACTCTAACAGTTGATTTTAGGTAAAATTGTGCATCCTTTTTTATGATTTCAATGAATGATTTATTATATTACATAAAATAGTTAAATTTAAAGTTCGAACGAGTGTTTCCACTCCCAGACTAAGCATGAAGTAAAATTTCGAGTTTAGAAAAGCCCTGCGTAGAAAATTTGTCGAGGGTCGCGCAGCGACCCGAGACAAATTTTCACGGGGCTTTTCTAAACTCGAAATTTTACTTCATGCGCCACGCGTATCAAACACTGAAATGTTGTAAAGTTAGAAATGCACTTAAAAAATGAGTAATAATCGAAATATTGAAATAACAAAATATTTAAATTTTTCCTTAACTTTTATTCTGCATTAAGTTGTTACGTAGGTACTTATTTGTTGTTTCGTTATTATTAATCGCATAACCTCACAATAAATGACATTTGTCGCTTTTTTTTACAAGGCACACTAATTATAATTGTATTTTCTGGCTTCGGTCTTGTGTTTGTCTATTTTGTTATATTGTTGTATTGTATCCGTTGTTAGTAAATGTGCAAATTGCTTTGTTTTAAAGACCCAAATTGTTATATTTGCAGTAGGTTACTGTATGTAATAGCAAACACTTGTATAACTCATAGTCCGTCGGGGTATTAGCGCTGGAAGTAGTTGTTTGTTGTAAATTGCGAAGAGAATCGCACTTTTAATGTTTAAAGTGTACTGTTCTGATGTTTGAATACGAATCCTTTTAAAAAGTTGTACCGAATCCGGATCACGAATCTTTTTTCAAAAAAGTATTTGAACATCTCTTTCGAATCCTGTAAAAGAAATTGAATCCAGGATTCGAACCCTGTATGATTCGAATTCTACCCAACTCTGGTAAATATCATAGTCACCGAGGTTTCCGATTCTACGCCTACTATTTTATTTATAATACGAAGTGAATAAAATCCACGTGCGTGCGGATATAAAATTGAAGCCGTGAGCTTAGCACGTGAATAATAGAAACGCGATTTATACGGATTATAAAATTCACCATATAAAAAAATTTAATAACGTCGATCGCCGTGCGAAATAAAAAAAAGAAAACGCGACGAGGGCACGCACTTCCGCCGTTTTACAGCTTCATAATCGGCATCGGCAGTCGCGGCTTTTCGCCACCCCCGGAATCCACCTGCCCTTTCGTTATCCCTTATCTTTTATCCTTTCAAGATCGTTATCTGTCTCCTTTGGCTTTCGCATTAGGCAAAAGATGCTATATATAGTCGTATATGTATATACGAATTTCATAATACTTTTTTCGGCGTGTCTCGCTCGTAGCCGCCCCATCGATCAATTTCAACAGCGCAACGTTACACTTTTCATATTAGACGTGATATATTGAGGTGCGCGCGGGGGTGGGGGGGAGGGGGAGGAGGGTTGATCCACTGTGTTGGCCCGTTCCCCGGGAGACATTAGGGATGGAAACGCGCAAGAATGCATCCGCTCACCGGGAAAACGACGTTTAAAATGATACGGGCGGGATGATATTAAAAGAAAATATCGCGTATTAATGTCGGTTGTTTTTGGTCTACATTCCCCGGCGTAATCTCGACTTGTTCCAGCCAGTTATTTATCTGGTTTCGAGATGGCCAAGAATTTTAATAAAACATTAAAGTGGGAGAATATTCTTTTAATAAAACGCTTTCTGCTATTGATGTGGGGATTATTCTTTCGGATTATTACCCAGATTAAAGAAACAAACACTATTAAATATAATATTAATTTCTTGTATTTTTTGTATCGTTTAAAATTGATTTAAAATTGGCTAATATTGTTAGAAACATCATAACTAGAAATTTGGTGAAGAAAAACACTTGTTTTATTCCATGATTTTATTTTTAGTTTCCTGACACGTGATTCGGTCTTTACAGATCATTTTCAAACATTTCTCATAATTCATAATTAGAGATTTTAAGCAAACAGCTTATGCTTAAAATTGATAGCATTAACATGAATTAATAAAATGTGTACGAATTATATAAAGTGAAATCATTTGACACTATTTTTTTGTTGCTATTTTTTTGTTTTGCATTTATATGATTATTTGATGCCTATTTAGTCAACTTTTAGGTCTAGGACAGTTATTATCTGTGCGATCAAAAAACAAACTATTAATTCATTCATTTAGTTTCGTGGTTTTCAAACTCTTTTGGCGATGAAAAACTTTTAATTTGCGGAGCTCTAAAATGAAATCTGGTCGCCGATTAATTGTAGATTAATTATACTTTATGTCGGCGTTTTTCCTTAGTTTTTATTATGTTTCACAAATGCTCGGCAATTTCTACTAACTTCATAATTATCGTACGTTTCTTAATCTTATACAGGGGTCGAAATCAAACACAATTCTCTTGTAAGTAAGGTATCTAGAAATGTCAACAATTTCGAGAAATGTTTAATAAAGGACGATTTAATGTTCAGACTTGAGGAAAATTATCAACTGTTCGGCAATTTATTGCAGTTAACCAAAGTGATGTAAATGTAAATCAAAACATTCATTAAATTTATATAAGTATTAATACTACGAACAATATACTCTTTTTTAAAAATTTAAGTACAGGGTTATTCAAATAGAAGGAACAGATTTCAAACATGTATTTCTTCCAAACTACAAAAGGTAGAACCATAATTCCAACGTACCTGGACAGAGAAAAGTTTAAAATTTGAACAGTCCAGGTAGAAGTTCTTACCATAGCCGCATTGGTGCTGTTGCTTGTTATGTTAATCATGACAATCGACTGTAGAAACATGGTGACACAACAAGAAAAAGCATTTTGTGTGCTGCAGTTAGCAAAACTAGAGTCCACGATTGACGTTCAATGTGTTTTTATCCCCCATACACTTGACACTCTTGAAAATCTGCGACATCGAAATGTTGAAGTTGCGAATTCGATAACTAGAGACCAGCTGATTCGTGCGTGCTCATACTGAATGCTTAAAAAATTGAACTTTTCTCTTTCCAGGAACGTTGGAATAGGCTTTCTATCTTTTGTAATTTGGAAGAAATACATGTTTTCTTATTTTGAATAACCCTGTATACTTTTACATATTCCATATACATATTTGCAAAATTAATCAACATGAGAACAAACCTAAGTATTATATATTAAACTTCAGAATATTTCAGTGTTTATACGCGTGACGCATGAAGTAAAATTGCGAGTATAGAAAAGCCTAATTTGGATTGGTCGCTCCGCTTCGCTACGCGACCAATACAAATTTTCAGGCTTTTCTAAACTCGAAATTTTACTTCATGCTTAATCTGGGATTGGAAACACTCGTCAGAAGCTTCAAATGGAAAGCTTTTACGAAAGCAACGAATGTATATAAATTCCCTGAATATTGCGTTATTTATCAAATTAATTAATTAATTAAATTGAAGATATTTGTATGATTGTCTGATAATTATTAACTAAATAAATGAAATTGATTGAAAGTTTTATAAGTTAATAAAATCCTATAAAATTCACAAACATTTTTCACGTTCAAGTGAAAATAATTGAAAAATTATAATTGGGGTGTATTTTTATTTGCACCTAATTTAAAAGAGCAATAATTGAGTTATATGCACACCTAGTTTTATAAAGATATTTTAAATAGTATCCAAGTTATAAGGTCTTGAAGTTTTTATATCACTCAAAATAATCAAAATTGACTCCTGTTTCACGTTCAAGTGAAAGTGAAAATAACTCAAATTATCGATGGCGTATATTTTCATTTTCACATATTTTGAAAGATCAATAATTAGGTGATATATACACCAAGTTTTATAATGATATCTCAAATAGTATCCAAGTAATGAACTCCTAAAATTTCTATATCACTTAAAATAATCAAAATTTACTCCCGTTTCTCGATCAAGTGAAAATAACTCAAAAAGTATTACCAGGATATATTTTTATTTTCACATATTTTGAAAGACCAATAGTTATGTGATATGCACACCAAGTTTTATTACAACTTCTTAAATAATATCCAAGTTCAGGTGAATATAACTCAAAAACTATTAATGGGATATATTTTGATTTTTAGATATTTTAAAAGAACAATAGTTAAGTGATTTGCACATTAAGTTTTATACAAATATCTTAAATAGTATCCGAGTTATGATCTCTCGAAATTTCATATCACTCGAATTTATCAAAATTGACTCCCGTTTGACGTTCAAGTAAAAATAACTCAAAAGCTATTGATATGGGTATATTTTGATTTTTACATATTTTGAAAGAACAATATTTGATTAATATTCACACAAAATTTTATAAAAAATATCACTAATAATTTTCAAGTTATGACTTCTTATCTTCTATGAACCTTATTTTAACTGCCTCAATTTTTGTTAAATGTTAATTGTTTCTACATATTTATGTTTCTGATTATGTTGATTTACTACTTTTCAATATTTTGCTATACGTTTGTACAGCTATAAAATACTAAACTAAAGTTGACTCATCCATTAATGTATCATTTTATTTGGAAATAATTAAATTGAATTAAATATAACTGAATATAACGCGAGGTAAACTAAGGTGACCTGATTTTTTCAATATTTCAAAAATCTGACAAAAATTTTATAAATTAACAAAAAAAATCGATTTGTTGAAAATTTTACGAACATTTTATAAATCGACAAAAAAATTGATATGTGGAAAATTTGACGCACATTTTATATTATAAATCGACGAAAATCTTGAAACATCGAAAATCTGACGAAAATTTCATAAATCGACGAAAATTTCAATATTTTGAGTTTTTTTGTCGATATTTAAAATGTTCGTAAAACTGTGAACATGGGGCCTCGGTGGCTGAGTGGGTAGAGACCCTGCCCACAGACCAAGAGGTCGCGGGTTCGAATCCCGTCCGGTGGAATAATTTATGAATAATAAATTATTCCATCCGGGTCCATGGATGTAGTGTGAATGTATTGTGGCGTCCAAATGATTTAAATAAGTATATGGAATTAGTTAAATTAAATAGAAAACAATACAATAGTAGATGGCTGTATGGCGAAAGCCGAGGCCAAAGAAAAAAAAAAAAAAAAACTGTGAACATATCGATTTTTTTTTTGTCGATTTATAAAAGTTTCGTCAGAATTTCGATATTTTGAGATTTTCATCAATTTATCAATTTAAAACATTTTCGTAAGATTATTAATGTACCGAGATTTTCGTCGACTCATATTTATCGGATTTTTGATACTTCGCGATTTTTGTCAATTTATCAATTTATAAGATTTTGAATATTTCGAGATTTCCATCAATTTATGAGATTTTCAACATATCGATATTTTCGTCTCCTTTTCCATGTTTTCGTCAAATTTTCAACATATTGAGATTTTTGTCTATTTATACAATTTTCGTCAGATGTTCACCCCAAACCCCAAACTCAAAACAAAATAAAATGTTTGTTAGATTTTCAATATTTCTAGACTTTCAATATATCAACACTTTCAACACTTCAAGATTTTTGAAGATTTATGAAATTTTAGTCAGATTTTCGATAAAATGTTTGTTAGATTTTCAATATTTCTAGACTTTCAATATAATGAAGTGTTGAACTTCAAGATTTTCGAAAATTTATGAAATTTTAGTCAGACTTTCGATATTTCATAATTTTCGTCGATTCGTCAAATTTCCCACAAATCGACTTTTTTGTCGATTTATAAAATGTTTTTCAAGTTTTCAACATATCGTTTTTTTTTTGTCAATTTATAACATTTTCGTCAGATTTTCAATAGTCCGAGATATTTGTCGATATATAAAATGTTCGTCAAATTTTCAACAGTTCGATTTTTTTTGTCGATTTATAATATGCTCGTCAAATATTCAACATCGATTTTTTGTCGATTTATAAAATTTTTGGTCAGATTTTCGTCAATTTATCTATGTATAACATTTTCGTCGACTTATAAAATAAAATTTTTATCAGATATTTGATATTTAAAGATTTTCTTCGTCCATTTATCAATTTACAAGATTTTCAATATTTCGAGATTTTTATCAACTTTGTCTCCTTTTCGATGATTTCGTCAACTTTTCAACATATTGAGATTTTTGTCGATTTATACAATTTTCGTCAGATTTTTAGTTATTAGACCCCAAAGTAAAAACAAAATATATGAAATTAAGATTTTTAATATTTCAAAAATTTTCTCGATTGCTGTAAAAATTGATGATTTCAATTTTAAATAGAATTTATCATTTTTCAACTTTTCCTAATATTACTATTTTTTTGTCTACAGTACAGAAACAAACAAAATAAGAAATTTACAATTGTCGAACGAATGTCTTCCACTACCAGACTAAGCATGAAGTAAAATTTCGAGTTGAGAAAAGCCCCAAGAATTTGGATTTGGACGCGTAGCGTCCAAATCCAAATTTGGGCTTTTCTCAACTCGAAATTTTACTTCATGCGCCACGCGTTTAAAACACTGATCTCAAGTAAAATTCAAACTTTAACATCTTAGCAGTTTGTGTGAATTTCATAAATTTTTATTAAACTTTTAATATTTTAGGATTATTCTCGAATTAATATGTTTATGAGATTTTCAATATTTTGACAATTTCTTAAGAATTTTGAATATCTTAGATTTTGGTAGTTTTCACAATTTTTACGGTATTTGTGAATATTCTGGATTAAACGTTGATTCTAAAAATGTTTTCTGGGCTTTTCTAAACTCCAAATTTTACTTTATGCGCCACGCATATAATACATTAAAATGTTGTGAACTCTATGTATATTTAAACCTCACTTGAAATCAGTGTTTTATACGCGTGGCGCATGAAGTAAAATTTCGAGTTTTGAAAAGCCCAGAAAATTTGTCTCGGGTCGCGCGCGACCCTCGACAAATTAGTCTGGGAGTGGAAAACACTCGCTTAAAACTTCAAATTAAACTTTATTAAAAAATAACGAACATCTAAAGATTTACAGAAAATAAGCTGAATTTGGAATACTTATACTTTAAAGTAAAACTCCCTGAATTACTGACTCTAATAAAATGATGACTGTATAACGTATGAATTAATAGCGAGTAAAACTGATCTTTTTTTAAAGTACTAAACAAAATAACTGATGACTGCAGAATTTAATAACTGTATCAGTTCTAAGTTGTAGTAACTGTTGAATTTATTAACTGATCAAATTTTAAAATTTGTTATTGCTTTCAAGTTTCAAGATAGTTTCTCCATTATTAAATCCTGCAATTTACGTGTTTTAATGCTCATTACTTCAAACAATACTTAGTTTTTCAACAGTTCTGGAGTTCGATAATTTTAAATTTTTTAATGATGAACTTTAAAATTATCGAGAACTGTTAAAAAACTAAGTATTGTTTAAAGTCATGAACATTAAAACTTGTTAATTGCAGCATTTATTAACTGGTAAGCTAATATAAAATTTGAAAGCAATAAAAAAATTGAAAATAAATAAATTAATAATAAATTCGATAGTTACTACAACTGTAGAATTGATACATAACTTTAAAAATAATAATGAGTATCCTATCACTATCACCAAACCGATTTTCGAACATGATTTTGGAAAATGTTAATTTAAATCATCTGGTTATGTAATGTTTGTATGACATAGAATTTAGGTATTCAAAATTTAGAAAAAAAAATCTGATTTAAATACTCTAGAGCAGTGGTTCTCAGCTTTGTAGCTGGCGGAATTCACACACAAATTATGAGTATTTGAATACATTTAGTTTTGAATGTAGATATTTAAATAAAACAAGTAAATAGGCTTTTTTGTTTATTGCATATATTTATAAATAAGTTTCATGTTCGAGTGTCCTAAAAATGCTTGGGTCGATTATATTTTCAATAGTTGCTCCAGGAGGTGTTGATGTCCTTCTCGGTGTTCTTGTGGTAGATGACAACATCCTTGAAGAAAGAGTTCTGGACGAAGAACTCGTGCTCGAATTCGATTGGGCGATCGAATGGATATCCCAAGGAGTATTCAGCATCGACGGTGTAGTAGCTGACAATATCGTCCTTCTGCTGTCCGTGGAATGGAGTGACGATGACGTAGAATTGGTAAGTCTTACCACCGAATTCACCCTTTGGCAACATGTGGCGTTGTGGGAATCCGTAGTAGTGGAGTGGGTAGTAGGACTTGAATTCTTCTCCTCCGTTGATGGCGGTGAGGACTTGTTGGTAAAGCTGCTTGTAAGTGGTGCGGTCGTAGCTGAAGTACTTGCTTTCGCGGGAGTTGCGCTCGATGACGTTCTTGCCGGCGGTGAGGGTGTATTGGAAGCGGTCGAGTTCGAAGAAGTTCATGCGGTTGTCTTCGATGTCGATTTCGCGGCCGTATTCGTCGTATTTTGGACCGATGAAGACCTTCACGAAGGCTTCGCATGGGGTCTTGGAGTCGACGTTGATCTTGTAGTTGAATGGCTTGTGGTTAAGACGGAATTGGCGGGCGCGAATTTCGAAGGAGTCAGCTTGGAATTCCTTCTCGTCAACGGTAACAGCGTTGCTTAAGTCGGAGTAATCGTAATCGAAGAAGGTGATAAGACGGTCAACTTCGACATCCTTAACATCAACGGCGTCCCAGAAGAGTTCTTTTTGTTCGTATGGGCCTTGGTAGTTTTGGTATTGGTAGAAGTAGTACATGATCCTCTTGTACATTTGGTAGAACATTGGGTCGCGAAGGGAGGTTTCGAAGTGTTCCAAAACAGATGGGGCGAGTTTGTATTCGTCCAGTGGGTAGTAAGAGTAGCCGAGGAGGTGGCGGGCGAAGACGAGGAGATCACCGTAGAAGCGGCCGTTAGGGGAATCGTAGTTGCTCTCGACTAAGAGACCAAGGGTTTCAAATCCGTTCTTATCGAAGAGGTTGACCATCTTGCCTTCTGTGGTGTAGAAGAAGCCCATGTCAAGAGCATCGCGGAGACGCCTTTCGTAATCCTTGACGTAAGTGTAGGTGTAGGTGTAATTACCGTAGAAATCGTAATCTTGCTTGCCATCAACTCCATGGTAGTAGACATTAGCGTGGTTAGGCCTGGTTGGGAAGTGCAATCCATTGGGGTAGTGGAGGGATGGGTAGAATCCAGTTTCGATTGGGTATTCGTATTCGAAATGTGGAATCTCACCGAATCCGTTGGAGAGACGTTCCAAGTAGTAACGGGCCAAGAGTTGTTGGTGGTGCCAGTAGAAGAACTCACCGCGGATTTCAGTCTTGTAGAAGAACTCTTCTTGTGGCATCCAGAATGGAGTGAAGATATGACGGTAGTAATAGTAGCTGTTTACACCAACATCTTCAGTGAAGTAAGTCATGGATTGTTCTGGATGGACATTCATGTACCAGCCGGAGTAGTTAGCGTGGATGGTGTAGCCCTTGTAGGAGGCATCCTTGATTTCATATTCGTTCTCGTAGGTTCCCCAGTAGTGTTGCTTGTATTGTTGTGCCTTGTAGATAACTTCATCATTGAAGAAGTAGTGTGGGAAGATTTCGTAGATTGGTGGAAGGACAAGTCCTTGGGTGTGTTGGCTGTGGACAACGGCAACAGAGAGGGCATAGACGAACAAACCCTCGTTGACGTGTTGGCGGGCCCAAACGGCAGCCTTGAAGAAGGTCTCGTAATCCTTAGCATAATAGAAGGTCCTGAAGAGAGCAACGGCTTGCTTCAAGTGTTCTGGGTAGAACACGGAGAAGACCTCTCCTTGTGGGAGGATATCATGCTGGTAGTAATAGTAGAACTCCTTGGCGTATTGAGGCTTGGTCCATTGGTCCCAACATCCCTCGAATTTGAATTCCTTGGCAATCGGTTCGAATTCCTTGTAGTAGCTTGGTTGGTTTACGTAGTTGAAAAGTTGGAGCAAGTCCTTTTGCTTTTCAAGGAAGACCTTGTCGGCTTAACATTAAAAAAAACATCTTAACAACAATTCCTCTTAAAAAAAAAATTTAACTTACCAACTTTGTAGTTAGTCTTTTGGACTGGGGTGGCCAAAGCCAAAGCGCAAACGCCAGCTAACAAGAGCACGATTGTTGTCCTCATGGTGATCAACTGTTGAGACACCGTGAGTGTGCTGTTACAGAGAAAAATGTAAACTTATATACCCATTGCTATCATTGACCCCAGCGTTAATCAGTATTGTTCTGAAATTGTAAATATATAATCATTGTATAACATGATAAGTCTTCCGATTATTTTTTATCATATGTCTAATTAATGAGATATTTTTTTGTTTTAAGTCAATGTTTTAATTGAAGATAATAGTTTAGAGAAATTTATTAAAAATTACAACGGTTAAAGTAAAATATACGGGTAATTTTTCTTTTCAGTACTTATATTTCGATATATACACTGTTAATTTTGCAACATTCCTAATTTTTTTAAAGAGTTAAAGTTGAAGCTGTTAACGTAGTTTTTTACTACTTGATTAAGCATTAAATAAAAATTTAAGTTTAGAAGAGACTGGATATTTGGATATTATAAAATTCATAATATACTGCTAAAGAAGTAGATTTTAAACTTAATTATATTTCAGTGTTTTATACGCTGAACGGCTTATGTTTGTATTCTGTGCTAAATTGAACCGGTATTTGTTGAAAGGACGTAACCCAGTTTTTTTTGGGTTTTATGTCTAAAAAATATAAAATTCTACGGGTAATTTTTTTTTAATTATACATATCCTGATGAATGCAAATATTGAGCCGTTCGTTTTTTATAGTTCAAACTTCTAACAAGTGTTTCCACTCCCAGGTTGAGCATGAAGTAAAATTTCGAGTTTAGAAAAGCCTGAACATTTGGTTTGGTCGCTCCGCGAAGCGGAGCGACCAAACCAAATTTTCAGGCTTTTCTAAACTCGAAATTTTACTTCCTGCGCCACGCGTATACAACACCGATGTATTGTGAAGTTTAAAATGTACCTCAAAAGTTAAAGTAGTATATTTTAACCTTCACGTTTAAGTAGACAGACGACAAAAAAATAAACGAAAAAATGGTTATGTATTTATAATACCATTTCCTCATTATTGAGTAGACAATTAAATATGAAAATTTATATTATGTAATTAGGAGATTAAGCAGTACTTTAAATCTGAGAAGATATTGTTATTACTCCGAGGCGACAGCCGAGGACTTATAAGATCTAAATGTTAAGAGATCTTATAAGTCCTCGGCTATCGCCTCGGAGTTATAACAATGTCTCCTCACATTTAAAGTACTGCTTAACCTCCTAATTACATAATATATATATTTTATTGTTGCTTGATCTCCGAATTGCATATATTATTTTATTTTATTTTGTATTTCTGATTTAGTTTATTATGTTTAAAATTTGTTTATATTTAAATTTATAAATGAGTTAAGTTGCCTTGTGTAACCATGGAAAATTATTGACAACGGAGATAAAGTTATACTTTATCTACTATTTTTAATATACAAATAAAAGTTTGAAATACGAAATGGTACAAAAGGTGTATAGGTATATTAATAAATAGTAAATATTTGTAGAATGTATTGACCTGAGGATCAAACACAAGGGGTGGGTGTATTTTAAAATTCACTTTCAATCAGTGTTTTATACGTGTGGCGCATGAAATAAAATTTCGAGTTTAGAAAAGCCGGAGCGACCAAACCAAATTTTCAGGCTTTTATAAACTCGAAATGTTACTTCATACTTAACCTGGGACTGGAAACACTTGTTAGAAGCTTAAAACTAAACCCTTTTAAAAAACAACGAATATTTAAAAATTTACATAGTACTCATCGGAATATGTATACCTAAAAGAAAAATTCCTAGTACGAGTATAAATACCAAACAGTTAAGTAAATTCGGTATCTTTTTATAGGTCATCTAATATTATTAGAACTACCAAGGGAAAGTGTTAGTCCCACATTTTTAAAATCACTTTAATAAAACACTTAATTTGTTTAGGTTTTAAAATTATATTTATTATACTACAACAATTGTTTCACCACACTTTCTATTAACAGGTAGATAAAGGGTGAATCCACAGTGTGGTGAAATAATTGTTGTAGTACAATAAATATAATTTTGAAACCCAAACAAAGTAAGTGTTTTATTAAAGTGATATTATGGAGTTTCAACAACTAACAGCCTCAACTATACAACGTATTTAAAACATATAAAACATTTTGCAATTTTAGAAGTGAAGTTTCAGGTTCCTCAGTTACGTCCTTTTAATAAAATCAATTCAATACCCTTTATCTACCTGTTAATAGAAAGTGTGGTGAAACAATTGTTGTAGTTAAAAGGTTCAAATTAACCACTTTTAAAAACCAACAAAATTTTACAAATCTGGATATGTATGTATGTATGTATATGTATGTGTGAAACACTAAAATATTGTGAATTTCAATGGGTGACGCATAAAGTAAAATTTTGAATTTACAAAGCCTAAAAATTTGGTTTGGTCGCTCGGCTTCGCTACGCGACTGAACCAAATTTTCAGGCATTTCTAAACTCGAAATTTTACTTCATGCTTAATCAAGAAGTAAAAACACTCATTACAAGTTTTAAATTGAACGCTTTTCAAAAACAACAAATGCCTACAAATTTACAGAGTATGCATCGAGATATAAAATAAATCTCTGTACGTAAGTGCTACAGAATTTTTGCTTGATTTATGACTTAATCAATAATTTAATTGTAAGATTAATTATGAAACATATGCAGAAAATAGCAATAAAGTCACTTGATTTGGGTTTTAATTACCACTTTAACGAGGGATACCTAGTATGTGAGAAACATTTTTCACTTATTCTCACAAAATTTAATAAAGATCGCGTACACTTTTAAAGGAATGAATGTTTTAATTTTTATTAAAAATTACCCTATCGAAAGAAAGGTTATATTCTACAATTCTCATTGCGTATCCAGATGCTAGCAAATAATTGGAAATAACTTGAAAACAATCGAATGTCTAAATTTAGATGTTCACATATTTTGAAACAGCCGTAATTTTGTCTCCGTCAACTTGGATTGGATTTGATTGGATTTGATTTTTTAGAAAAACATCATTGCGCAGAAAAGCCCTTAGCTAGCGCAAGCAAGCACAAGAAAGACAGTGGCGTAGTAATGTTTTTGGTGGTGTTTTTGGTGGTGTCCTCAAAATAATCCTGAAATAATTGCAATATATCACTGTCTTCGTTGTGCTTGCACTCCGGGTCACAACATTTTTAAATAAACAAATAAATGTAAGTTGTAATTTTCAAGAATTTATTAAATCTGTCGGCGTTTGGTTAAGTTATTACATGTTAAATTATTCGAGGGTTTAACATCAATTTCATACTACGCTACTGTCTTTATTGTGCTTGCTCTCCTGGTCACAGCATTTATAAAAAATGCAATAATTAATTATAATTTGTATGAATGTTTGAAATCTGTTGGTATTTGGTATATACGTACTATTATTATTGTGATTTTAAATCAATAAAATAATAATAATAATCCTTCAAATCTCAACCGGTATTTCTACAGGCCCCATAAGTTCAAAATGTATTTTATTTAATATATTTATATTATTTGTATTTGTGTTTTATAAAATTATTTTCTCACTCAACATCAGAATTGAATCACACACGCAATTGTGTGTATCGTAAAATGTGGAATAGGACCCTTTTTTTTGTTGTTGTTTCCTCTTAAATCTCCAACGTATAAATCCATGATAAATCATTGTTCTCGATTTTATTAAAAAGTAATAATACATTTGTATTGGAATACGTAAAAGAATGCGAGCTTTTTTTGACGTTTATTCAAAATTTAGTTTATTTAAACTAATTTTGAATTGTTAAGGGGTTGTTGGGGCTGTGCTAGCACTAAAATTGGTTGTGCTAGCTTGCGCTAGTTGTGAGGAATCCAAATCATATAAAAAAGTTAAAAAATCAAAAGTGGAGGGACAAACGTCAACTTAGACTCCCTATATTTGAAACCCTTATAACTGTCTTATCTTTTGTGTGCCTGCTCTCATTTTTGCTGTGCTTACTTGCGCTAGCTATGGGCTTTTCTGCGAAATGATTTTTTTTCCAAAAAATCGAAAATAAATTTACATTTTCCAAAAATCTTATCAACATCTTTCACAATGTTCTCATTAATCACTTGGTGAAGCATGATTAAAATAAAATTTGAAATAAAAACACTTGGTTTGTTTCACTAACGTTAGTGAAACAAACCAAGTGTTTTTATTTCAAATTTTATCTTATCAACATCTTGAAAGTTATGATTATTTTAAATTTTAAAATCCTTTTCTCATACACATGAAAATAAATGATTATTTGAAATTCTGAAAGTGCAATATAATGTCGTCTTGAGCAAATTTGAACAAAATTGAATATATGGTTTTTTCTTATAATTTTTTTACATTTCCACAAAAATTAGGCTAAAATTTCCATTATTTTAACTTCTGTTGGAATTTCAAGTTTAGAAAAGCTCTAATTTTAAGGCTTTTCTAAACTCTAAATTACCAACAGAAGTTAAAATAATGTTAATTTTAGCCTAATTTTTGTAGAAATTATATGTAAAAAAAATCATAAGAAAAAGAAGCTTATTCGATTTTGTTCAAATTTGCTGAAGATGTTGATACGACATTATATTGCACTTTTAGGATTTAGAATAATCATTTATTTACATGTGAATGAAAAAAAGAGGATTTTAAAAGTTAAAATACTCAAAACTTTCAAGATGTTCATAAAATTTTTGGAAAATGTGGATTTATTATAAAACTATGGGCTTTTCTTTCTTTCTGAAATATTGTAAAGTTAAGAATACACTTTAAAAATGAGTAATATTTGACATAGAAATAACAGAATATTTATATTTTTCCTCACGCATTCTCAAGTCAGGTTGTATTAATTGACCTGTATTATTCGTATTATTTGAATGTATCAAATTAACTTATTTAGTTTGTAAATAAAAAATTAATAAAATAATATTGCGTTATTGCATCAATGGCAATTAATGGGTTAAATGAATACTTATTTGATAGGTCGTTATTATTCATGTTTGACATAACCTCATAATAAATGACATTTTTCACTTTTTCTACAAGAAACACTAACTATAATTTTTGGAAAATATAGTTTTAAATAGAATTTTTTTAAATTTTGTTTTTGACAAAATATTGATGTAATAAAATTTAAAAAAATGATGCGTAGTTATTTAAAAATCTTAGGTTGGCTATTATTTGCAACGAAGTTATGATTTAATATTGACTTTGGTTTTTATTTTTCAAAAAATGTAATCTTTAGGAAATATTAAAAAAACATTACATTAAAATAAGATTATTTGATTTAAAAAGAAAAACAAATCAATTATTGTATTTTAATTTAATTTTAAAAAAATGTAATCATGTTTCACCAAGTGATCAATGGAAAACAACTTAACGATATCTTAGGTAAATATAATAATGAGATGTGATTATTATTATGTAAGTAAGGTTTCTTTAATTACAACCATTTTAAATAAATTGATATTTTTCAAATGTTCTTTTCGTATAATTTTGTTTAAATCAAACAGCAAATTAGGTATTTTTGTTTATATCATGTTTATAAACAAGTTTCATGTTCAATTATCCTAAAAATGCTTGGGTCAATTATATTTTCAATAGTTGCTCCAGGAGGTGTTGATGTCCTTTTCAGTGTTCTTGTGGTAGATGACGACATCCTTGAAGAAAGAGTTCTGGACGTAGAATTCGTGCTCGAATTCAATGGGGCGATCGAGTGGATATCCCATGGAGTATTCATTATCGACGATGTAGTAGTTACGAATTTCTTCGGCAATTTGTCCGTGATATGGGGTAACGATGACGTAGAATTGATAGGTCTTGCCACCGAATTCACCCTTTGGCAACATGTGGCGTTGTGGGAATCCGTAATAGTGGAATGGGTGGTAGTACTTGAAGTCTTCTCCTCCCTTGATGGCGGACATGACTTGTTGGTAGAGTTGCTTGTAGGTGGTGCGGTCGTAGCTGAAGTATTTGCTCTCGCGGGAGTTGCGCTCGATGACGTTCTTTCCGGCGGTGAGGGTGTAGTGGAAGCGGTCGAGTTCGAAGAAGTTCATGCGGTTGTCCTCGATGTCGATTTCACGTCCGTATTCGTCGTATTTTGGACCGATGAAGACCTTGACGAAGGCTTCGCATGGAGTCTTGGAATCGACGTTGATCTTGTAGTTGAATGGCTTGTGGTTCAAACGGAATTGGCGGGCGCGGATTTCGAAGGAGTCTTCTTGGAATTCCTCCTCGTCAACGGTGACAGCATTGCTCAAGTCTGAGTAATCGTAATCGAAGAAGGTGATAAGACGGTCAATTTCAACATCTTTAACATCAACGGCATCCCAGAAGAGTTCTTCATGTTTGTATGGGCCTTGGTAGTTCTGGTATTGGAAAAAGTAGTACATGATTCTCTTGTACATTTGGTAGAACATTGGGTCGCGGAGGGAGGTTTCGAAGTGTTCCAAAGCGGATGGGGCGAGTTTGTATTCGTCCACTGGATAGTAAGAGTAGCCAAGGAGGTGGCGGGTGAAAATGAGGAGATCACCGTAGAAGCGACCATTTGGAGAATCAGCGTTGCTTTGGACTAAGAGACCAAGAGTTTCGAATCCGTCTTTGTTGAAGAGGTTAACCATCTTGCCTTCTGGGGTGTAGAAGAAGCCCATATCAAGAGCATCGCGGAGACGCCTTTCGAAATCCTTGACGTAGGTGTAGGTGTAGGTGTAGTTACCGTAGAAATCGTAATCTTGCTTGCCATCAACTCCATGGTAGTAAACGTTGGCGTGGTTTGGCCTGGCTGGGAAGTGCAATCCGTTGGGGTAGTGAAGGGATGGGTAGAATCCAGTTTCGATTGGGTATTCGTATTCGAAATGTGGAATCTCACCGAATCCGTTGGAGAGACGTTCCAAGTAGTAACGAGCCAAGAGTTGTTGGTGGTGCCAGTAGAAGAATTCACCACGGTTTTCGCTCTTATAGTGGAACTCTTCACGTGGCATCCAGAACGGAACCATGATATGACGGTAGTAGTAGTAGCTGTTTACACCAATATCTTCAGTGAAATATGTCATGGATTGTTCGGGATGGACATTCATGTACCAGCCGGAGTAGTTAGCGTGGATGGTGTAGCCCTTGTAGGAGGCATCCTTGATTTCATCTTCATGCTCGTAGGTTCCCCAATAGTGTTGCTTGTATTGTTGTGCCTTGTACACAACTTCATCGGCGAAGAAGTAGTGTGGGAAGATTTCATGGATTGGTGGAAGGACAAGTCCTTGGGTGTGCTTGCTGTGGACAACAGCGACAGAGAGGGCATAGACGAACATAGCTTCGTTGACGTGTTGGCGGGCCCAAACAGCGGCCTTGAAGAAGGTCTCGTAGTCTTTAGCATAATAGAAGGTCCTGAAGAGAGCAACGGCTTGCTTTAAGTGTTCTGGGTAGAACACGGAGAAGACCTCTCCTTGTGGAAGGATATCATGCTGGTAGTAGTAATAGAACTCCTTGGCGTATTCGGGCTTGCTCCATTGATCCCAGAATCCCTCGAATTTGAATTCCTTGGAAACCGTTTCGAATTCTTTGTAGTAGCTTGGTTGGTTTACATAGTTGAAAAGTTGGAGCAAGTCCTTTTGCTTTTCAAGGTAGACCTTGTCGGCTAAACAAGAATAAAATATTTAAGTATCTAATTCTAAATATAAAAGATTTTTCAATTTTCAACTTACCGACTTTGTAGTGAGTTTTTTGCACTGGGGTGGCTAAAGCCAAAGCGCAAACGCCAGCTAACAAGAGCACGATTGTTGTCCTCATGGTGATCAACTGTTGAGACACCTTAAGTGTGCTGTTACGGTGAAATATTTTAACTTATATACTCATTCCTATCATTGACCCTAGTGTTAATCAGTATTGTTCTGATTTATGTAAATATTTAATCATTGTTTAATATGATAAGGCTTCTGATTATTTTTATAATTAGTCTACGAATATTCCTAATCCAAATCAAGTATAGGTCATTTATGAGATGTTTTGGCGTTTTTATATACAAGTTTAGATTAAGTAGTAAAAAAAAATTAATTAATACCGTAAATTGTTTAAAATATAAGATTTAATATTTTTGATTTTACCGGCAGGAAAGTTATTTAAAATATTGAGGAGTACCATTTGTATTTTATAACATAGGCATTTTTTTAAGTATAGGTATTTGAAACTTTCAGGCATTCGTTCGTTTTTGAAAAGCGTTTAGTTTGAAACTTCTAACGAGTGTTTCTACTCCCTGATTAAGCATGAAGTAAAATTTCTAGTTTAGAAAAGTCTGAAAATTTAGTTTGGTCGCGTAGCAAAGTGAAGCGAACATTTACAAACTATGCATCGGTATATGTATATTTACTTAAAAATTCCCTTTATTTGTTTCCATTTCATATTTGACGAGCGAATATTTTGTTAAATTATTGTTAGTTTCTTTAGCTAAAAAGATTACATTCTTTAATTAAAAGTGCGATCCTTTTCGCAATCTACAACAAGTTAGTCTTACAAAGACTATATCAAACACTCATTAAAACAAATAATAATAATCCCGGGCTAATACCCCGACGGACATTGAATTATACAACAAGTGTTTGCTGTTACATACAGTAACCTACTGCAAATGTAACAATTTGGGTCAAATTATTCAGGCCATCTATAGACGCGTTTCGAGATTTATCTCTCATCAGTATAGCTTTGCCATTCCCTCTAGACAATTTGACACCTTAGACTGGCGATCACGTTACCGTTCAAATATAAATATAAATGAAATTGCCAATTCTTGGTTGCAGAATACTTCAAACATTAAAAGTGCGATCCTTTTCGCAATCTACAACAAGTTAGTCTTACAAACAGCAAACACTTGTTGTATAATTCAATGTCCGTCGGGGTATTAGCGCGGGAAGTAGTTGTTTCAATGAGTGTTGGATATAGTCTTTGTAAGACTAACTTGTTGTAGATTGCGAAAAGGATCGCACTTTTAATGTTTGAAGTATTCTGCAACCAAGAATTGGCAATTTCATTTATATTTATGTTTGAACGGTAACGTGGTGTCAAATTGTTTAGAGGGAATGGCAAAGCTATACTGATGAGAGATAAATCTCGAAACGCGTCTATAGATGGCCTGAATAATTTGACCCAAATTGTTACATTTGCAGTAGGTTACTGTATGTAACAGCAAACACTTGTTGTATAATTCAATGTCCGTCGGGGTATTAGCCCGGGGAGTAGTTGTTTCAATGAGTGTTTGATATAGTCTTTGTAAGACTAACTTGTTGTAGATTGCGAAAAGGATCGCACGTTTAATGTTTGAAGTATTCTGCAACCAAGAATAGGCAATTTCATTTATATTTAAATTCTTTAATTGTTAAAACATTAATATTTACAAGTAGTAAATCTATTTTACTCTCCCCATATGCATAACAAAGGGAAAGTATTGTTTTCGCGAACATTTTCAACTCAATAATGTTAGTGCATATATCCAGTTTAAGGTCCCTCAAGTTGATTAAGACCATTTTTGAAAAATGTCTGTCCTTCTGTAGCCAGGATAAAGTATAAACCGATTAAACTGTCGAGATGGCACTATAAACTGAAGCTTTTTGTTACAATTGTTCTATTTGATAAACTTTTGAAATACGGAAACAAGAACTGGTAGTTTACTCTTAGCATTTTTATGATTTTTCTTTAGTATTCATCATATACAAAAACCTTGTTAAGAAAAGTTGTAGGTAATCGAAAAAATAGCATTTAATGCATATTCACTTTATGTCGTAGCTTTTATAGTTAATTTATTTATATTGTTTTAAAAATGTGAATTTACGAATTAATCGCAATGAATTAGTGAGCTATTGCTATAAATGACGTTAGTTTGACTTTGTTGATTATTATTTTGTGGAAAAGTGAATATATAAGTGAGGCTTACAAACAATGTTTAACAGGAATAAGAAACATTTGTTGAAAAGTAAGGTAGGTGAAATCTATTGATTTCAAATATCTAACATGGGGGAAAGTACGTGTTCTATTATCAACCAGGATCGGGCCGGGCCAAGTCAATTATTTTATGTCAGGGCCGGTCTTGTAAAATTTGGTAGCGTCCCCGGTCGGGCAGGGCGCATGTGTGGCTCTTACTTACGGGAGGAAGCACAATGGGCCTAATGAGGCCTAAGTGCAGTGCAAAAAGGCGCACTCCCCAAAGAACCAGAACCAGAGCTCTTACTTGAATGCTATTCAAGCTACAAAAAATGAAAAATATATGAAACAATTTTCTTTAATCTGGCTATTGAGGCTTAAGTGCAGTGCAGAAATGCGTACTCTCTAAAGAACCAGAACTAGAACTTAAAAGATTTCAATTTTAATCTTTAAACGAGGGTTTTCCACTCCTAGACTCCGCATGAAATAAAAATCGAGTTTAGATAAACCTAAGAATTTCAGATGGCCGCGTAGCGAAGCGGAGCGGCCAATCCCAATTAGGTTTTTCTAAACTCGACATTTTACTTCATGCGCCACACTTAAAAAACAATAAATCAGTAAAGTTAAAAGAACACACACATACAACAGAGTTATTGGGTTGCCTATAATCAACGTTTTAAACAATTTTTTCACAGCAGAATTTGAATCACGTTTTATTCACATCTACATATTGGATTGCTTAAGCCGTATATTTTAAACTTTGCGATATTTCAGTGTTTTATACGTGTGGCGCATGAATTAAAATTTCGAGTTTAGAAAAGCCTAATTTCGATTAGCCGCTTCGCTTCGCTATGCGGCCAATCCAAATTTTCAGGCTTTTCTAAACTCGAAATTTTACTTCATGCTTAGTCTGGGAGTGGAAAACCCTCGTTTACAGATTCAAACTGAAATCTTTTAAGAAAACAACGAATGTCGTAAAATTTACTGTGTATGCATATGTATACCTGAAAGAAAAATTTCCTGTATTTAAAGATCACATTTATGCACACATATTTAATATTTTATTGTAATAAAATGTTGTGTTTAATCATGTAATTTTAAATACCTTCAACAATTTAGCTAAAATGTAAAAAATGTAAACAACAAATCTTAATGAACTAGTATAAAATATAATTTAGCAAATTTAAGATAATAGAAAAAACGTTTTAAACAAATTTACCGTTAAAAACATGTTTTAAACAAATTTAAGATTTAAAACAAATTCGTTTAAAACACGACGGCTGTTTTTAAACATGTTTAAAACAAAGTATTTTAAACATAGCAACCCTGCGTAAAACTGCACTACTTTACCCCTTTAACCGTATCTCTATCTCTTATAATTACCGAGATCAGATAGAGAACACGAAAAAAAACTCAGTCTGTATAGATTGTGCGCCATAAAGACATTAACGAATGCAATTTGCTTGTTTTAAATAGATCACTATCTATATTCATTTATTATAAAATTTCTTATGAAAAATGCGTGTCATTTTACTCATTTTTTATAAGGAATTTCCATACCAACTTCGGAATTGTCTGACATTTAAAAAAAATAAACTAAATAAGATAGAGACAATGACAATGGCAAGCTCTATCTTGGTTAATTTTGGAGATATTTTATGTTTGCAAGAGCACTGTGTAATATAAACAGGTTTTCAGGTTATTGTTGATGTTTAAGTTGCCCATATCTTTGTTCTGTTCTGTTCAATATAATGAACATGTGTTTTGTCCAATATACTAGGCGTGCTCAATTGAGACCCATCTATGATTAGCTATGCTTTGCAAACAAACGGAATAACTCAAATGACGTTGGATAATGTAAATAGTGTTTGTAAGAAACCCATTAATCATTATCTGGCATTTGATTTAATTCTGACTTCTAAAGTATTCGATTTAGAAATGGCTTTTGTTGTTGAAAATCAGTCCAAATTTGATCATTGTGCGGTCCTACAATTTTTATGCGTGGATGGTGCTAACATTTTTTTTTTTTTCGATAATGTTAATTGAGTTTAAGGAATTTTAAATAAATTAATGAAAATCTATACAATAAAACTTTGAACAAGCCTTATCAAACAATAAGACGGAAACGTAATAGAAAACTTACACGTGGGGACTTTTTTCTACACGACAATGCTAGGCCTCATGTTGCTAATGTATTAAAAGAAAATTAAAACAAAAAATGAGGGATTTTAGAGCATCCACCCTATCTATCGCTTTACGATTTCCATATTTTTGGACCGATGAACGTTGACTCTTTGAATCTAACGCAAAAGTACAAGATAACTGTCGAAGACTCTAGCCTCAAGAATTTTTATTTTCATAAGTCATTCTTTATCAATAGGAATAGTTCTACTTTCCCAAACTATTCTAATTGCTAGTAAAACAATGAGATAGTTGTCTAAATTAAGACGGTAATTATTTGTAATTAAATTGTTTTTCTTTAATAAATCAAACATGGGTTTCAATTGTAGGCGGGTTTAATTGAAACCCATCTTTGATTCAATAAAAAAAAAACAATTTCATTAAAATAATTACCGTCTGAGTTAAGTAAAATATTAACCTTTTTTGGTGCTTTACTCAAAGGAGTTCAGCAGGATAAAATGGGTTAATTTATACATTTCTTTTAAAATAAAATATGAAATTGTCAATAGTTTTTATGATTATCTTACAATTTTATTTTGTTTAAATAAAACAAAAAAATAGATATTTTGTGTTTATTTCATGATTATAAATAAGTTTCGTGTTCAATTGTCCTAAACATGCTCGGGTCAAATATATTTTCAATAGTTTCCGTAGGAGTTGTTGATGTCCTTCTCAGTGTGCTTGTGGTAGATGACGACGTCCTTGAAGAAGGAGTTCTGGACGAAGAATTCGTGCTCGAATTCAATTGGACGATCGAAGGGATATCCCATGGAGTATTCAGCATCGACGGTGTAGTAGGTGGCCTTTTTCTGTTCGTGGTATGGAGTGGCGATGACGTAGAATTGGTAGGTCTTACCTCCGAATTCACCCTTTGGCAACATGTGGCGTTGTGGGAATCCGTAGTAGTTGAGTGGGTAGTAGTACTTGAAGTCTTCTCCTCCGTTGATGGCGGACATGACTTGTTGATAGAGTTGCTTGTAGGTGGTGCGGTCGTAGCTGAAGTACTTGCTCTCGCGGGAGTTGCGCTCGATGACGTTCTTTCCGGCGGTGAGGGTGTAGTGGAAACGGTCGAGTTCGAAGAAGTTCATGCGGTTGTCTTCGATGTCGATTTCACGTCCGTATTCGTCGTATTTTGGACCGATGAAGACCTTGACGAAGGCTTCGCATGGGATCTTAGCGTCAACGTTGATCTTGTAGTTAAATGGCTTGTGGTTGAGACGGAACTGGCGGGCGCGGATTTCAAAGGAGTCATCTTGGAATTCCTTCTCGTCAACGGTGACAGCGTTGCTCAAGTCGGAGTAATCGTAATCGAAGAAGGTGATGAGACGGTCAATTTCGACATCCTTGATATCAACGGAGTCCCAGAAGAGTTCTTCTTGTGCGTATGGGCCTTGGTAATTTTGATATTGGAAGAAGTAGTACATGATCCTCTTGTACATTTGGTAGAACATTGGGTCGCGGAGGGAGGTTTCGAAGTGTTCCAAAGCAGATGGAGCGACTTTGTATTCGTCGGTTGGGTAGTAAGAGTAGCCGAGGAGGTGGCGGGCGAAGACGAGGAGATCACCGTAGAAGCGACCGTTAGGGGAATCGTAGTTGCTTTCGACTAAGAGACCAAGGGTTTCGAATCCGTCCTTATCGAAGAGGTTGACCATCTTGCCTTCTGTGGTGTAGAAGAAGCCCATGTCAAGAGCATCGCGGAGACGCCTTTCGTAATCCTTGACGTATGTGTAGGTGTAGGTGTAGTTACCGTAGAAATCGTAATCTTGCTTGCCATCAACTCCATGGTAGTAAACGTTGGCGTGGTTTGGCCTGGTTGGGAAGTACAATCCGTTAGGATAGTTAAGGGATGGGTAGTATCCAGTTTCGATTGGGTATTCGTATTCGAAGTGTGGGATCTCACCGAATCCGTTGGAGAGACGTTCCAAGTAGTAACGAGCCAAGAGTTGTTGGTGGTTCCAGTAGAAGAATTCACCACGGTTTTCGCTCTTATAGTAGAACTCTTCATGTGGCATCCAGAATGGAGTGAAGATATGACGGTAGTAATAGTAACTGTTAACACCAATATCCTCAGTGAAATAGGTCATGGATTGTTCTGGGTGGACATTCATGTACCAGCCGGAGTAGTTAGCGTGGATGGTGTATCCCTTGTAAGAGGCATCGTTGATTTCATATTCGTTCTCGTAGGTTCCCCAGTAGTGTTGCTTGTATTGTTGTGCCTTGTACAGAACTTCATTGTTAAAGAAGTAATGTGGGAAGATTTCGTGGATTGGTGGGAGGATAAGTCCTTGGGTGTGTTGGCTGTGGATAACGGCGACAGAGAGGGCATAGACGAACATAGCCTCGTTGACGTTTTGGCGGGCCCAAACGGCGGCCTTGAAGAAGGTCTCGTAATCCTTAGCATAATAGAAGGTCCTGAAGAGAGCGACGGCTTGCTTCAAGTGTTCTGGGTAGAACACGGAGAAGACCTCTCCTTGTGGGAGGATATCATGCTGGTAGTAATAGTAGAACTCCTTGGCGTATTCGGGCTTGGTCCATTGGCTCCAGAATCCCTCGAATTTGAATTCCTTGGCAATCGGTTCGAATTCTTTGTAGTAGCTTGGTTGGTTCACGTAATTGAAAAGTTGGAGCAAGTCCTTTTGCTTTTCAAGGAAGACCTTGTCAGCTAAACATTAAAAATTAATCTAAGCAACTATTTTAAACGAAAAACAATATTCAACTTACCGATTTTGTAGGATTTTTTTTGGACTGGGGTGGCCAAAGCCAAAGCGCAAACGCCAGCTAACAAGAGCACAATTGTCGTCCTCATGGTGAACAACTATTAAGACACCTTGAGTGTGCTGTTAAAGAGAAAATTGCTAACTTATATACTCATCGCTATCTTTGACCCTAGTGTTAATCAGGATTGTTATAATTATTTAATCATGTTTATAACATGATAAGTCTTCTGATTAGTTGATTAAGTATAAGCAATTTATTTTTAATTAAGTCCCAATACACGACTCGAATATTTTTTTAATATATTTGTTTAAAATGTGTATACACGTACATACAAAGAATTAGTCTTTGAAGTAAGAATACATACCCAGTTATAGGGAATGTTTCCTTTAACTATACATATTCCGATTAAGTTTACAAATCTGAATGTATATAGTTAAAGAAACCATTCCTAATATCTGGGCATGTATACTTAAAAGACTTATTGGTATGTACGTCTATAAACATTTTAAACAAATATATTAATAAAATATCAGACATTCGATGCTTTTGAAAAGCATTAAATTTATGGGTTCTAACGAGTGTTTCCACTGCCAGATTAAGCATGAAGTAAAATTTCGAGTTTAGAAAATCCTGAAAATTTGGTTTGGTCATGTAGCGCGTAGCGCTACGCAACCAAACCAAAATTTCAGGCTTTTCTAAACTCGAAATTTTACTTCATGTGTTACGCGTTTAAAACAATGATTTCGATTGAAGTTTAAAATACTGAAAAGTAAAATAAAAGTGGTAAAACAAACAAAGTTAAGTGTTTTAATTAAAGTTTAAAATAAACGTATACTGCTTTCGAATACTGTGTAAGCAGTACATTTTGAACATCACTACAATTTAGTGTTCTATACGCGTGGCGCATGAAGTAAAATTTCGAGTTTAGAAAATCCTGAAAATTTGGTTTGGTCGCTCCGCGCTTCGTGCTACGCGACCAAACCAAATGTTCAGGCATTTCTAAACTCGAAATTTTACTTCATGCTTAATCTGGGAATGGAAACACTCGTTGCGAGCTTTAATTTGAACACTTTTATAAATACAACAAGCAACAACAACAAATAAAGTATGAATCGAGAATATATACCTAAAAGAAAAATTCCTAATATGCTCTGTCTGCAAAATCGATCGAACCGAAAATTCCGTTCTCCCCGTGACCGGGCAATAACCGAGCGGGAAAAAAAGTCCCAGTCCGGCCCTTACACAGCCGCGAACTTTAATCCGTGTAATCTTGATGAAAGGTCTGAGGGAGATAATAAGGGCCGAATCCCCGGAGAGACATAAACGGCGGCGAATAAAGTGGACGGAATGACGGATGGAGCACAGAACACCGCTCGTCAGAAGCTCCTGTTGCTCCCTCACCGACAACCCACATAACATAAGAATAACAATAACCACAATTTTTTACATCAACTTAGCTTCGGATATTTAATTAAATCACTTGACAATGCCAAAATTAATATTACGTTTATATTCCGCCCCGCCTCGGACGGGGTTTTAATTAAAATTAAATAAGTGAGTCGATGATGTTGCGAATTAATCTATTTATATTATAATTTTAATAAATCAAAGTATATGATATTATGACATAAAAAAACATTATAGTAGAGATTATTTAACATATGGAATAACGTTTTCAAACTCAAAATGAGTATATTTTGTTTGTTTTTTTTTTGCGTATTGTTTTTGATGTAACGTTAACATTTTCGTTTTCTTTATTGTGAAATTGTCTGTCCTTATGTCCGATTTTCTTCTTGTTTAGTATTAGTAGATTTGCTTGTCTATTTTATATCTATATTTGTTATAATTTGGCTACTTTTAATTTTATAAATTAATAGTAAATTACTTAATTTGATCACATTATGTATATTTAATGCTTGTGTCTGCTGGTATAGTTGTTCCGTGTTTATTTATCTGTCTTATTTATAAATTCATCTGTCTTATTTATAAATATTATTTAGGTATATGTTTTGCAATGTGAATATAAACTATATATTGGTTTTCTGTAATTTTCTAGTATGTAGGTTCGTATTTTCGAAAGTACATATATTGTTTTAGCGTTTTTTTTTCTTGTGTTCGTCCTATTTTAGATTTTACTGTGTAATGATTCGACCTTAGATATTATACAAATTTATAATTTCTATTTTTACTTATATTGTGTTGTGTATGTAGTGACCCTTTTATTTATTTAACGGATTCGTTGTTTGTGTCAATATGCATTATCGAAATACTGTGTCTTTCTTTCTTTTCTTAATTTGAACAGGAGGATGTGTGGACAATAAATAATACTTTATCAATTCGTTTGTGCTTAGAAGCCATGTGTATTTTATTTAAACTCAAAAATTGTATGACTTAACTTGTGGAACCACAATTAAATAACCCCTGCATTTACATTACAAGATGAGAAACCCACAAAAACCATACAACCAACTAGCGGGGACACAACTCTGCAATACTAACTCAGGACGAAAGATTCTTCCTAGGTGGTCCGGTACCTAGCGGCACATTAACGCTGTCAGGACTGAGTAGAATGAAACTACGAAGAATCACAGGACTAGTCACTGGACACTGTAAACTGAATAAGCACAAACATAGAATGGGCATAGAGATATGCCCTTATGTAGTGGGTGTTTGTAAGACGAGGAAACTCCTCAACACCTACTGTGTACATGCGAAGCCTATAAAAGAAAACGCACGGAGCAATTCTGGAAGTCTGTGCTTCCTAAAATCGAGCTCAAGAAAATCCCCTGGCTGAAACTCCTGAACTTCGTAGAAGACACAGGAGTATACAGGGAGCAAACCAGGGAGCAATCCAGAGGCGCACAAAAGAACCACGGAGACCGCAGTGCAGGGACGCTAAGCGACACCACCTCATGTGACAAAAAAAGCCTAGGACGACCTCAGCCGTTAATTGTTCTCACTCAATAACTTTGCGAGAACACTTTTCCATTTTCCAAGCATAGCTCGACCTTAACCGTCAATTGTTTTTGTTTTGTGATATTAACTAGCAGGAACATAACTCTGCAGTACTAACTCGGGACGACTTTAATTGTTTTCAGGCAATTAACTAGCGGTAACACTCGTTCGTTTTCCAAGCTCAGCTTGACCTCACCCGTCAATTGTTTTTGTTTTGTGATATTAACTAGCGGGAACATAACTCTGCAGTACTAACTTAGGACAACCTCACCCTTGAATTGTTCTCATTCAATTAACTAGCGGGAACACTCCTTCGTTTTCCAAGCACAGCTCGACCTTACTCGTCAATTATACGCGGGAACATACCTCTGCAGTACTAACTCGGGACGACCTCACCCGTTAATTGTTTTCAGGCAATTAACTAGCGGAAACACTCCACCGTTTTTCAAGCACGGCTCAACTTCACCCTTTAATGTTTTGTATTTGTTTTTACTCGGGTTTCGCTATTTGATTTTGAATTACTTAAACAAGTTGATTAAAAACTCGATTTATTTAATAACTTGTAAATATAAAATAGAACAGTATCAAACTGATAACTAATCAAAAGATGATAAACACATAAATTAATGATGAAAAAATACACGGTAAATGAATAATACGAGTCGCCCGAAAAAGCACGATGTTTGTAGTATCAAAGTTAGAAAAAGCACTTTTTGAAAAATTACATTTAAGTCTGAGTATTTCTCAATTGAAGCTGTGATTGGTCAATAGGTTTTGGAGAGGGATTTTACCCAACAAAGAAAGGGATGACATTTGCAAAGGGATAGATTATTATAGCGTTTTAAGAGAGGGAAATCTTCCAGCATTTTGAGATTGGTTTGGGTTCCTAGAAGAGAGTTTTACGACTCAAACGTCGCTCCGCGGCTTAGCGCCTATTGCCTCCAATCGAGCACGTTTTGGGCTGGGTCTTTAGAAATCCCCGACTTTTTCTGACAATAGAGTGCGTGCTTTTTGGGCGCAAATAAGTTTTAAAAATCAAAATAAGGATACACAAATTCTATAAAAATAAGCAAAAACGTTATGAAATCAACATAATGCGACACGGGAAAATTTGAATTAACAGTATCTCTTCTCATTTCCTTCTCTCTCCCTTTATGTTAGTATGCTGTCGAAAGAGTTTTCAGTGTATATTATACATGTGTCATCTACATATATAAAAGGTCGACTCTAGCTAATATTTTTGCCTATCTCATGCTCTTATATCAAGGAATTAAAACACAAAATGTTCATGTCTCGGCAGTATTTACAACTTATAACAAATTAAAATTTCATAACATCAATTAAAACTTAGCGGCGATTGTTCTCATTATACTCTGCGGGCGGAAAAAGTTAAGACCCACGATAATTTCCACCTCTTTTTTTTACTCCTTTGAACTTCTCCCCGAATTCCTATCCCACGTCCATTGTCTCAAAGGCGATTATTAGCGCGCGTACTTCGCTAATTAGTCTTGTCAAGTGTACCTGTCCCTAACTTTCCAACACGACTGTCATCTGCGTGCGGATTGAATGCCCCCCTAGGGGGAGGCCAGTTCCTTTGATCAATAACCGTCACACCATTGTACTCCCAAAACAATAGCTTTTCTAAATAAAGAAAAGAAAAAAAAGGACAACAGCAACAAACGTCGAAATGTGTGTTGTAAAAACGTGTGTTAATTAATGTGGATAGAAAGTGTGTGTGTGTGTTTGTGAGCGGGGTGATCCTCAACAAGTGATTGTTTACGGAGAGGGTGGTTTTTACAGCGGGATATTAATGCCCCTGGGGAGGAAACGCATTTGTCAATATCATCAAACAAGTGATTGGGTTGTAATAAAGATAAAAGATGCCTCGAGGTGGTTTCAGTTGCCAATTATTTTGATATGCTGCTGCGGTATTATGTGAATTTTTACGAGAGTTTAGTTCTTGTTTTAACCAAGAACATATTTTACGAGTAAAAGGAAATATACTGTACTAAGAATTTGTTTTCAGGTACAATAGTTCCAATTTAAACATATACAGCCTTATATATAAAACTGCTATCAATATTATTATACGAGGTGCGTTCTAGTTATAACGCCCTTTTTATTCTCAGGACTAAAAATAGATAGAAACATGCGGTTTGTTTTAAAATACTCGTGCACTCGTTGTGGATGCGTGGTATTATTATCAACACTGTACGACAGACAGAACTCTAGCGACAGCGCCGGAGTAAGGACTGTTTTTAATACCTAAAATTTCGTGTAAGCGCCATAGCTAAAAAAAAAATGCATGGTCACCATCGTTCTGGGACAGCTATAGGGTAATTCTTATTCATTGCGTTCCAAAGGGCACTACAGGTGCATCCTACCAAGTTGTTTTGAAGAACAATCTCCCAGCATTTAGTGAAAAACGACCAGAATAGGCTGCATGTATGCTCTTTTATTGCATATGCGATTTTCTAGTGATCAAATGAGACTCCTAAAGAAGCATTCTCAGCAACAATAGAATCATGGCTTCGATGTTGTAAAATATGTGTTCAATCGAGAATTAGAAAACTGCCATGCATCTTGGGGATCTCTATGGTGGCGGTAATTTTATGGCGACAAATGCTGTCACTTACACCACCGAAATGGAAAAAAAAGTGTGTGTCGTTCGAGTGGAATGGCCACGCGAGTTTCTCACTAGATTGGTTTAAAATTATTTATTTTGTTGTGTAAAGACTTAAAAGTTTCACAGATTTTGTGTGACTAGTTTTTGAAAAGAAAAAAATCGGAGTTCTGATAACTGGAACGCACCTCGTAGTTTAATGCTAGTTCATTTCTACTAGACTCTCACAAGCGGGATACTAATATTTTGTACTGAATCCACATATTCTGAGCTATTGATAAAATTAACGTTGCAATATCGTATTTTCATGTGTTCGGATTTCAGGATTTCATTGGAAAACAAATCATCCAACGTAAATTACATTTTTACCATTAATTTTTTAATTTATTAATTTGTCATTGGTATTATTAGATAAAAACAAATGGATTTATAAACCGTGTTTCCTCGGATTACTGCTCGGATAAGGAAACACTTCTTTATTGTACAAAAAGTCAGATATATGTTAATGAACAACTCTACCATGTCAAGTAGTCTTATTTTCCAGAAATCATCCGGAAGGATTTCTTCAGAGACGCCGCTTATGAATATGCGGTGTTTGTATTTTTCTGGGTCCCAGGTGACGGTGCTGCGGTCGCCCTCAAAAATATGAGTAATGCGACGTCAGGCTCGCGGATGACGGAAGGAAGCGTCCCCGTCGCCGTCCCGACGTCCATTTCTCATGGGGCGACCGTCGTCACTCAGTTGAGAAAATTCCCAAAATTTCGACCGGTCCCCTCATATTTCAATCGCGAACGCCGCCATTACTCGTACGTCGACCGTCATTTGTCACCGTATCGAAATTTTAATAAGAAACATAAATATATCTCAGTTTCCTGTGGAGTACAAAACCCGTCCACGGTGCAGAGTGGATGAACATAAAAGGTTTCGTTATTGATATGTAATGGATGCGTTTCATTTATAGATATGCCTGATACAATAAAAATGTAATTTTATAAATATTTTATAAAAAAGTATTAAAAGTGCTCAGCCGTAGTCAGCAATGATGTTAGTAATGATGAAATAGCCACAAAAAAAACTAGACAGATACTAGACAGAGAGACGGAAAGACTTACGGTCGATAGCCAATTTGTAAATTGAAGAATTGTAAAATTTGATTGAATTAATGTATTGTAAGATAATTATTGTGTAATTAGGGGCGGATTTATGTCACGATGCGCTTTAGGCCCGTTAAAATTAGGAGGAGGCGCCTTTTTGTCCTCTTAAAAAATACATAAAACCAACAAAACAAGAAAACATCTAAAATAAAGCCAATATCGACTACTGTCACGAATTTCATTAATCCTAATAGTACATTTAGTATAATAAAAGTAATCAGCGAAGAAAGGAATTACTACAATAATTAATAGAAAACACTTCACGTAACTAAAAAAAGAATATTGAATCCTAATAGTGTAAATGTCATGTATCACTATAAAAAATGATCAAAACTTGCTTGAAATCAATAGTTTTCACCTAACTTATTTTTCAACAAATGTTTCTTATTCCTATTAAACTTTGTTTGTAAGCTTCACTTATGTTGTTAAGCTTATATACGCGTTTCAGGCATCAACGCCATTATTAGTATAATCTCTAACCAGTGCTTGAAGAACACTGAATATCTTTGACATTTATTGTGGCCTGTGCAATTTACATATGTTCGAAAGCGTAAACGCCATCTAATGCCTATTAGCTTAAGGAGCATCATCAACAATCAATAAACATTTGTATACAAAAGTTTAGTTTGTCAGCTATTGACGATGCTACTTAAGCTAATGAGCATTATATGGCGTTTACACCTTCGAATATATGTAAATATCCAAATTATTTCATTTTCAGTTGAATTTCCTTCTTGTTTTATCGAAAATTCGGGATAAATCTGATTTAAAAAAAAACACATTTTTGAAATTTCTTTTGTTAAATACTCACGCTGGCCCTGCATTTGAAGGAGTGGCACGTCCCAACCAGGATATCTGGTTCCAACAAGACGGATGTCCAGCTCATTTCGGAATAAACGATGTTCAAAGCAGAATGGAGTATTTTTAACAATTTCTTTAATTATTAATTTGTAATTATAATATTTGTCATAACTTTTGTCAACAATTGTATCATAGGATATTTGTGCTATAATTTAAACTGATAAACTTGTATACTGCAAAACATTGTGTCCTATTAATAAATATTATATTGTAACTTCTTTCATTTATTAAAATGTATTTATGTTATTTTTGTATAACCAATTTTCTAATAAACACGATACGACCTATGCTAATGAAGTTTACTAAATTTTACATTTACCAGACATTCAACCAGACCTTTTTCAATTCTTTAGAAAATTTCCAATTAATTCCAGTAAAGAAAATTGGAGATCTTAAAATAACAGTCGCCAACGACATTACACAGATTTTAACGCCATACAAATGACAGATTTATTAGTCATTTGTATGGCGTTTAAATCTGTTTATTGTCTTACGAGTCATGGCTCAACAAGATTTTCTGAAATAGATTTATTGCGAATTTTCGATAAAATAAAGATAAATATAACAGAAAATTAAATAACTCGCACATCATTAGATGAGGAAAACAACCTGCTTTCGATTGGTGTCATTATAAACCCTCTAAGTTAAAATGGGGAGCAACAACCTGCGAAATACCTTTTTTCTATGTTCGGTTTTCTAATATTCATCCGGTATATGCTGATTATGATATGTCATTTTTATATTAAAATAAAAGTAATTGTTTAAAAATAATATTTTTAATATAAATAATTGATTAGTGTAAAATTTCAAAATATATTATAATTCTTACGAACTGTGTAATAAGTTTGTTGAGGATGTTTGTTTTTATTTTTTAGTCAAGTTTAGCTATTTTATTGTACTCCTTTTGTAAAATATTCCTGTTAATATAGTAATTTTTGTGATTTTGTCAATTTGTAATAATTTGGACAGATTTTTATGAACCATTAAAATGCTTGCTGGTTTTAATGATTTTATTGAAACTACTAATAAATATTATTTAAAATTTAAGACTAGAATTATAATTAAAAATGTATAATTTTTGTAAATTTTAAATATATTTGCTGTTTAAATTGATTGATTTGGACATTTTTTCACTACTATTAATGTTAACGTAGTGTCTGGAATCAATTCGATTTATTTATTTTGTTTACTACTATTAATGTTAACGATTTGTCTGGATTCAATTCGATTTATTTATTTTATTTATTTCAACAGATTTCACCCACTGAACAAAAAACAAACAAATAACGTATTATAAACATTGTAACAACATTAAATGCTGTTTTAATGTTGATAAAACATTAATTAAATGGGTTTGCTCAGTGGACACCTTCTTACAACAATATAATGATAATGATATTATAAAATAGTAATGTGTCCATCATATCACTTTCCCCGTCATTTAAAAAATTGATAATAAACATACTAAACTTATTTCACGTGTAAATTTTATACGCGCATGAAGTAATCGTTGATTTTATTACATCATTTCAACTTTGGCTTTATATTTTAAGAAAATGCGTTGAGATTATTTAATTTCTTTTAATAAAATGCGAGTGCAATTGATTCTAAGTAAATTTAATGAATTTCATGTTCATTGCGTAAAACTTTTTTTTTTAAATTTATTAAACAAGACACATTTTATAAATTAAGGTTAATAATAAAAATAAAAATATGTTAATACTTTTCGCGAACCACCAAGATCTTAACTTAAATGAAAACTTGACTGTTTTCGTAAATTTCAAAGATTTTCGTTAGTTTTCGAAAATCCCGAGTTTTTTAAGATCCTCATTAATTATACAAATCTTGACACTTTTTATGATTATCGTTAATTTTAAACATTTTGACGCCTTCTAGGAATTTTTTTAAGTTTTGACTTTGCAATAATCGTCCATTTTGAAAAATTCATAAAAAGCATATAATTTTTTAAAAATAATAATTAGATTTTGAAAATTGTATTTAGTTAATTTTCAAAATCTAATTAATGAACTGATTATTATTGTAATTAATATTGTTTTCTTGAAAATTCACGAAATACGTCAACATTTTTAAAGTTAATAAAACATCATAATGAATTGAATTTTGAAACTTATGGAAATACATTTTAAAATTTAACAAAAATTTTGGAAATTCGTGAAAACTGCCATGATTTAAAAACCTGGCGAAAATTCATTAGAAACGTAAAAATTATAAAAATGAATCAACATTTTAAAAATTAACGGAAATCTTAGAGTTTCACGAAAAACTTCAGCATTTTTGAATTTAACGAATTTTAAGAAACTTTATGAATATTGCCAAGAATTTAAAAATTAACGACAATCTTAATGTTATCATTGTTAAAGTTACCGAGAAAATTGAAAATTCATGAAAAGTATCAGAATTTTCCGAATTATCAAAAATCTAGGAAGTTCTGAAATTCATTTAAACTTTTGAAAATTAAATAAAATTTTCGAAATTCACCAAAACCGCCAAGATTAAAAAAAAAACAAGAATTTGAATATTAACGAAGATCTTAAAAATTCATGAAAAAGTATTTTTTTTTAAATAAATTAATGAAAGTGAAAACAATTCACGAAAACTGGAAAAATTTTAAAACTGATTAAAATCTTGAAAGCCATCAAGATTTTCTAAATGAATGAACATTTTTGAAAAAGTTATTAATTATTCTCTAACGAGTGTTTTCCACTCTCAGAATTAGCATAAAGTAAAATTTCGAGCTGAGAAAAACCCCAAGAATTTTAATTTGGACGCACAGCGTCCAAATCCAAATTCGGGCAGAAAGTCTGAAAAGTTGTGAAGAAAATAATTCTACAAGAAATAAAATACTTTGTTTGTTTTAAAGATTCAAAACTAATAAAAAAGTTCCAAGTGAATTTTTCGCATTTTATTTTCAATATTTATTTATTCCCTTTTTTAGTTGTATACATTTTATAAAAACAATTATATATATATTATATATTATAACTTGTTAAAGATTGTACTTTTTGTTTTTCCATTCATTTTATGTTTTACTTCAAATTACCAATTATTATCATGTTTACAGTGATATTACCGAGAATATTACCCAATTTTAAATTACTGGTAATTTTACATCACTAATCTAACATGCTTTTATGTGTTGTTCTGCTAAAGTCAGTTCATATTTTAGTAATCTGATAAAAAATTACTGACTGTAATATTGATCAATAGAAATTTCAAAAATGTTGTTAATATTCAGAAATTAATTACAATTGATTCTTTGAATAGGTGTCGAAAATCAATATGTACTTTGTATAAATAAAATTATGAATAATTTTTTGAGTTTCAAAAAAAGAGTGTTTATTTTTACTACAATTGTTGCGCAAGTTTATTGCTTCGCTTTGTAAAGTTTCATTTACCTGAAGAAGCAATAAATTTTCGAAACAATTGTAGTGAAAACAAACACTCTGTTTTGAAAATTATTTATAATTTTATGTATACAAAGTTAATTAATTACAAATTTTATGATTTTTTTAAATTTTAATAATGAGAATTTTGTCATTTTTGTTACCCTTTTTTATGGTGATTGACCATTATATTCATTTTCAATTATCCCTCTTAGTATTGAAATTCCAGTAGTGTAGATAGTGTAGAATAGTTTTTTTTTACAGGAAGGGTGATGGTCAACCCGATTTGGGGGATGAGAAGCATTTATTAGGAATTGACTTATGCGGTTAGCCATTCAGTCACAACCAGTTTACAATTATAATTTTTCATATTAATGAAAATGTGGACAACACAATTACCACCCATGGTATCAGGGACGAATATTTTTCGTTAGAAAAATTATTCGCCCCAGGCGAGACTCAAACGAGACTCGAATTGGTCCAGCCTAACTACTCAACCGCTCGGTCACCGCAGCCCCTATTTTAAAAAAAGTTAATATTTTTTTCCGAGAGATTTAATTTATAATATGATTGAAATTCCTGCCCACAATAAAATGCCAAAAATATTTAAATTAAAAATTGTTCAGTTATTAAAAACTTTCCTATATACATTTACCACGTAGAGTTTTTTTTTGTGGATGCTCTGTTTTTAATAAAAAAGTTTATGTGATGGTCAGCGTGGGCTAGCTATGTGTGTGTTTGTGTGCATCAAAGCGTCAAACCGATCCACCCCAACGCAAGGGGGCGCCGGTGGGCAGCCCACTTTATTTTTATGGAGTCCTTTGTTTCTGAGAGCCCCGGCCATAATTTAATTGAATCGAACGGGTTATTCGGGGCATCTGAGATGCCTTCTCCACTCCACCCCCGCAGCTCGCACTTTATTGAGCAACAAAGGACGACCTTATCTTGTTTATAGCTTTTCAATTTCGACCCCCTGCCCCTTCCATCAGTATAGAAGGCGCTACGAGGGAAACAGTTCGTTTTATCTAATTTCGAAAACGGGGGGGCCTTTTTCGGGTTTTTTTCCACGGCCGCCTGGGGGTGGCGGTTCGGGCGTCGGGACGCCCTTTGATCCTGGCGGCGGGACCGCGCGCGCCGAAGGCCGAAATCGGCGAAATTGATTTGAGACGGATCAAAGGCGGCTCCACTTAGCTTGTTTGTTCGGGGGGGACGCGCGCCGAGGGCCCCCTTCGTTAGGTGGCGTGACGCGCACGACATAACAAGTGCCGGAATCGTTCTCTCGTTTGCTCCTTTTGCCTACAAGGGATTGCTTCCTTTCGCGATTTATTATTTTTTTCTTGAATGCATACACTACTTCTTATAGATAAAAGAATTTTTTTGGAGCTTAGAGCGTGTAAAGACATAAAGATGATATTTTTATTTTTTTTCTAAAGCAGTGATTCTTAACTTTTTTTTTGATCAGGGACCACTGCGATGTTATTGTTCTTAGCAGGGACCACAAGGTTCAAGAATATTAAACTGAGTTAATCTTATAATATATGTTTTAATTAAAGATGGTAATAATCGAGACACGATACCCAAATTGTATATCAATTACTATATCGATTATTTACATTAGCGTTTCATTAACTGTGGGTCGCGAGTCAATTTTTGATAGGTATCTACCTACGTATAGTTTGAACTTCAGATCAATCTATCGTTTTATACGCCTGGCGCATAAAGTAAAATTTCGAGTTTAGAAAAGCCTGAAAATTTGGTTTGGCCGTTCCGCTTCGCTTCGCGGAGCGACCAAACCAAATTTTAAGGCTCTTCTAAACTCGAAATTTTACTTCATGCTTAGCCTGGAAGTGGAAATCCTCGTTCTAAACTTCATATTGCACGTTTTATATAAAATCGACGAATGCCTAAAAATTAACAGCGTATACATTATGTATATTTCCAAGAAAAATACAAACTATATACAATAAGTCATTCATAGAAATCATAAAAAGAATTGAAGAATTGCTTTAAGTGATTGCACTACGAAAAATTTGGATGGATGAAATAAACATTTGTAAAATTCGTTAACGATCAAATATAGTATATTTTGAACTTCACTTAAAATCAGTGTTGTATACGAGTGGCGCATGAAGTAAAATTTCGAGTTTATAAAAGCATGAAAATTTGGTTTGGTCGCTCCGCGAAGGGGAGCGACCAAACCAAATTGTCAGTGCCTAATGCTTAATAAAGGAGTGGAGGACACTTACAAATTTCAAATTTATCATCTTTAACTGTTGACTAACTAATTTAACCTATTATGAAAAACAATAGCTAACGATGGCGTTAGCTAACGAATTTCCTAATATTATTCACATATTGGCTTAATATAGTCAGAAATGTTCAGTACTTATAGTAGTGATAAACCTACATATACACCCTGTTTTTTTAGTAATTCTACTGTACTTCATATGCCTCTTAAACTATCAGAATCCGAAATATTCAATGCAATAAATAATTTAAAATCCAACAACAGCACAGGTCCTGACGGCATACGATCTAGTTTTTTAAAGAACTGCATATTTTCTATAACTCTACCTATTTCTATTTTATTTGACACGTCCATAAACCCAGGATATTTTACTAATTTTTGGAACAGGAGTTAACATCAAGTTTCTTTTTGAATCTGGTAAAAGAGATGATGTAAATAACTATCGTGGTATATCTATTCAATCAGTAATTCCTAAACTTTTTGATAAATTGGTATCCGTTCAGTTGAATTCGATATGTAAAAATACTATAATTGTCGATCAGCATGGATTTCAGCCAGGAAGATCTACTACTACAAACCGTTCGACATTTAGTTCCTCGAAAATTAATGCATTTGAAAATAATCATTCAGTCGATGTTATTTACACAGATTTTACAAAAGCATTCGACCGTGTCAAGCATAATTTTTTAATTGCTAAGTTATCTGCCCTGAGGTTCCATGCTGCCGTCATTAAATGGATTAATATTTACCTATCCAACCATACACAATGTGTTAAAATTGAGAACTTTTTATCAAATGTCACTACTGTTCCTTCCGGTATACCTCAGGGCTCGCACTGCGGACCGTTACTGTTTTTACTGTTCATAAATGACATATCGCAAGTAATTGAAAACTCGTCATTTTTGTTTTTTGTTAATGATCTCGAGATTTAAAAAAAAATTGTAACTACTGATGATTGCATTTCGCTTCAAGATGATATATCTTTTATTTTTAAATGGTCTTGTAAAAATTATCAATTTTTTTATATCAAGAAATGCAATGCAATGACATTTACTAGAAAAATAAATACCATCCATCACCATTACATTATGAACAATAATACATTAGGAAAATTAGACGAAATTAAAGATTTGGGTGTTATTTTTGACGTTAACCTACTATTTGCCAATCATATGAATTTTATATGTAACCGTGCATTAAAAATTCTAGGATTCACAAGACGAATGTCCGATGATTTGTTACCTGCAACATTTAAGCTGGTTTATTTCGCATGTGTTCGTTCGCATTTAGAATACGCATCGTGTGTTTGGTCACCAACTCAATTAACCTATGTCAATGAAATTGAAAAGGTACAGAAGAAATTCTTTAAAAGTATGTCATTTAAGCTTGGTTTAGTCGTAGAGTTATACTCTAATGTTAATGCCATTTATTCACACATACGCAGAATTTATGCCAATTTGGCTTTATTTTACAAATTAATTTCGGACGAAGTCAATTGTTCGACACTCTTATCGCATATCGATTTTCACTATAGTGTTGTAAGTCGACCCATAAGGCACACTCTAATATTTAGAATTAAAACTCATAGAACAAATTACGGCTACAATAGCCCGCTTTCGCGTTTCATGCGGTACTCTAATTTACTTTCATTGAATCGACATTTTGATTTATTTCATAGTTGGCACTCACAATTAATGTCCTAATTAAAACGTATAGATTTTGGTGACATAATTTTTTCATTATCAATGTAAACCTTTATAAGGTTTACATTGATAATGAAAAAATTATGTCACCAAAATCTATACGTTTTAATTAGGACATTAATTGTGAGTGCCAACTATGAAATAAATCAAAATGTCGTTTCAATGAAAGTAAATTATTTAATTTAGTAGAAATGTTGTTTTTTTTCATACTTCATTTTCAATCATTTTTGTAAACGTTTGTTTCTTATTATCTTACATGTACATTTATTTTTTTAGGTATGTTCGCTGATTATATATGCAGAGAGTTTTATATAACACCGAACATTTTCATAACGAGAATTTTTCTTTTGAATATCCATATGCATACGTTGCACATTTTCCGATGCTCGGTTTATTAAATGAATTAAATTTGAAGCTATAAGCGAGCGTTTTCCACTCCTAGGCTAAGCATAAAGTAAAATTTCGAGTTTAGAAATGCCTAAAAATTTGGTTTGGTCGCGAAGCGCGGAGCGGCCAAACCAAATTTTTAGGCTTTTCTAAACTCGAAATTTTACTTTATGCGCCACCGGTACAAAACACTGATTCAATATAAAGCTTAGCGGTGTGTTTAAAACTTTGTAATATGTCAGTGTTTTGTATCGGTGGTGCATGAAGTAAAATTCCGAGTTTAGAAAAGCCTGAAAAATTGGTTTGGACCGCTCCGCGCTTCGCGCTACGCGACCAAACTAAATTTTCTGGCTTTTCTAAACTAGAAATTTTCATGCTTAGTGTGGGAGTGGACCACACTCATTTTAAGTTTGAAATTAAACTCTTTCAAAAAAACAACGATTATCTAAATATATACGGCATGTACGGTGTAATTGGGATATGTATACTTGAAAAAAACTCACTGTATGTATAAGTTGAGGTATTAATTGCGATTGATTGGCTACAATTTGTAATGGTCATATAGGAAACTCAATTTACACATAACTTAACCATGAAAGGTGTCATATCTTATTGGATGCTTTGATTTGATAAATAGAATATACGAAAATTAACATTGGAAATGTTCAGTGTTACATAAAACTCTCTGTATAGTTAGAGTTTAGTTATAGTAATATTGGTTTTATCATATTTGTATTTTTTTGTATAAACAATGGAATTATCCGTAAATAAATACATAAATACTTCCAGCACCGGCTAGGAACCACACTGACGAGGACCTTGAAGTCCAAAACGCGTCTGTAGGTATCCGGTGCCGGAATACTGAACACAAATTCAATTTTATTTAACCGGACAAATTGACCAACCTACTCTAATAACAGTTACGTATGACCTAACCTATGTTCTAAATTTAGCAATGGTAGGTTATATGATAGACTAAGCTAACCTTATCTAAATTAGGCTGGTTACTTAAGTAACTGGTATCTAACTAAACCTTCTCTAACTTCACAACTTTAGGACAATAGTGGACATTCTGAATAATTTTGTTTTTATAAATTTATAAAAAATTAATGAGATTTTCATAAAACAAACCGTGATTACCTATTTAAAAATATCTAATTGAATATAGGATAAAAATTGATGATAGTCAACGTGAGATAATCATAGAGAAATTGTGCAAGTACAAAATGCTAAATTCTTTGTTTAAATACATTATTATAAATAGGATCTAAAAATAATCTTATTTATACTAATGTTTTAATTTTAATGAATTTCGCAATCACTCGTTTCATTAATTTCACTTTACACACAAAAATTATTGCAGATAAGTACTAGTGTCTGATTTTTCTTTCAATAATTAACAATATTTATCAATAGAGCTAAAACTGAGATTTATAAAAAATACACAAGTTGTCTAATTTGAAAATGTTTAATAAACTTATGTGCTTATTTAAGTTCATTTCTAGGGTATCGATATTGTTTATTTGCCAAAAATACTTGAACTCTCATTATTTTAAATTTAATAAAACAAATACCACTTAACCCTTTCGCTACGCAGTTTGATTTTCAAATGCGTGCCCCTTGTACGGTGCGCGAAAACACAATGCGTATCCGTACGTATTTCGTACCACAGGCTCATATACCGTGTGTCCTACGAAAAATGACCCAAGCTGTAGCGGCTATATTTTTAAATAAAAATGAAAAATGAAAGATATAAAACTGGCTGTTGATTGCTACAATTTGCCTGTAACAGATTTTTTCCTAGGGGGGCGCACAGTGGTCCCGATTCCAGAAAAGCTGACCATAATATAGGGGCTAAAGGCAATTTTTGGGAAATTGCAAATATCGTTGTTTTTGAGCATGTTGATTCAGAATTTGATTTTGAAATATCAAAAAACAAAATGGCGGCCATATATGACGGACAAAAAAAATTATGTTTCTCTTTTTCATAAAAAAACAGTACACCCGTATTTTCTGAGCAGCTAATTCAGAATCTGATGTTAAAATTAAAAAAAAAAACAAAATAGCGAACCAATTCTGACAGACAAAAAAACATGATTTTCGTTTCATATAAAACAGTAAATCCGTGTTTTTTGTTTAATAATTTGTTTTGAATTCGGCTATTCACCTGAAATTGTTTTTATTTTAATTAATTTTTATTTACATACAGCATAGATTATTATATGGTGGTATGGTATGGTATGGTATGGGGTCGGTGGGTCGTGTGGCCTCTGGGCCTTTCGAAGTTACCTCGACCTAAAAGATCTTTTGTAACTATCCCTGACCTACTTGAGTCCCTCAATGTCTAGACTTCTTATGAAGTCTACTATAACTTGAGGGTTAATGTGTACCAGTTCCTCGGTGTTTAAAGTGGCCGATGACAGGTAGTTCCCTCTTTGAAGGGACAAGGCAGGGCATTCACAAAGTAGGTGCTCTGCTGTTTCTTGTGCCTCGTTGCAGAACCTGCAGTTGGCATCAGTTGTCTGACCCATCTTGGTGAGGTGGTACTTCAGAGGACAGTGTCCAGTTAGAAGGCCGGTTATGATCCTTAGGTTGCCCTTGCTTAACCTGAGAAACTGTCCGGCTCTTACGGCAGAGAAGGCGATGAACCTTTTCGCCTGCCGCAGACCAGATGTGTTTCTCAGGTGAGCACTTTTGGCAGCATCTTCCCATTCCCAGATCATCCCCTTGATGCGGACTTTAGTTATTCCACTGTAAGGTTCTGGTCCGACAAATGGAGTCTTGGACCCTTCCTTGGCAAGGTTGTCGGCAATTAGATAGATTAATATATACATACAGGGTAGATTGTTGTGTTAAAAGAATAAAGAGAATTTCGAATCGGTTAAATTTGAAACCAGCCCGCGGCCGTGTTCGTGTGTGATGTATTAGATTTCCATGAAACTGTTTTTAATTTCTGACAATACTCTGTACAATACACAATAACAAATGTATTCTTGCCGAAAAGATCTTCATAATTACTGAGAGGGGGCGGCGAATTTGGCGTACGCCCCGGGCGGCTGAAACCCACGCTACGCCACTGCTATAATGACAATTGACATTGAGTCGGCGCAAGCCGACATTTAGTTCATCGTGTCAACTTGACATAAGTCGGCGTCAGCAAACATTTGGACTATATGACAGATGACATGCAAGTCGGCGCCAACCGTCATTTTAACTATAATAAAAGTTGACACTAGTCGGCGCCAGCCGACATTTGGACTATAATAATAGTTGATACAAGTCGGCGGTAGCCTATATTTAAACTATTCTGACAGTTAACATAAGTCGGCACAAGCCGACATTCAACTAATCGTGCCAACTTGACGCGAGTTTGAATTGAACTATAATGAGATCGCCATGTTATTTTTTTTCTTTGTGACAGTTACGATACACATTTTAACACTTGTGACACATTTTAAAGTAACGAGTGTTATCCACTCCCAGACTAAGCATGAAGTAAAATTTCGAGTTTAGAAAAGCCCCGCGTAGAAAATTTGTCGAGGGTCGCGCAGCGACCCGAGACAAATTTTCACGGGGCTTTTCTAAACTCGAAATTTTACTTCATGCGCCACGCGTATAAACCACTGATTTACAGTAAACTTAAAATTATATAACGCTTAGATGTGATGGTGATCAATATCTACTGAGATGTTGCCAAAACATTTCTTTTTGTAAATAGTTTTGGAATTATAATAATAAAAGTAAAAGAAATTTATTTAAGCAAGTAACGAGATAGGACCCTCAATAAAAAAAAACTACACTGCAAACGACGGGGCATCTAATGCAGCTAGTTTTTTGCTGTTATTATCACAATAGCATTACAAAAAAGGTGGCGTTAAGCTTTTGACCGAACCCGGCAGAACATATAACATTTTCCTTGTTTCAAATAATATTTTTTTATTATTTTTCATGCAGATTTTCATCAGCAAAGATTGTTAATTATCAAAATAATAAATTATTGAGACAATTTTTATTATGCAGTCAATAATTTTACGTACTTTAAGGAAAAAATCGATTTAATAGATCTAAATTCCGTTAACTACACGCTTATCAATCCACGAATACAAAACTCGTAAAAATCGCGCGATTGTGCTCGCCAGATGTGCTCCGCTCCAGGGTTACTTTTCAAATTGACACTACGGTTTGGTGTAAGATAGAAACGGTGACTGCATAGAAATTTAATAGAGCTAATACTAATCTATCGAAATAGTAACGTCAAAATCCACAAATAGTAATTTTATTTTTTTACTTTTGGCAAGCTTTTCGGGATTTTGATCTACTGTGCGGCGGAATGCAAAAAACCGAACAAACAAAAGTTGGCCATGGATTTTTTTTAATTATACACTGTATAGACTGCACACTAAAGAGGTACACAAACTGTACGATCTTCGCTTACGATTTACAGGTTTTAAAAAATATACGATCTTCACACATGGAGCACATAAAATCAAAACGTATGGATACGCTCTTCATAGCGAAAGGTTTAATTGTTTTGACATAAATATTGATTTTGTGTATTTTTAATAATTGTAGTCAGCTTTATATTTCCATTGAATGTTTTTTATCAAACTAAGAAAATTCATGTCTTAACTATTTCTGTTAGTTTTGACAAACAATTTACTCTATTATTTAAGTTATGAAGTAAACTGCGATTGTCTTCATTTTTTCATGTATTTGGACCTTCTGTAATTTTATTTCCAATCGATTTAAAAAAAAAATTAAAACCATGTTGATTCATTTGTATTACTATTAATTGCATGCAAATCTGATTTTTTTCAGAAACGAAAATCTACATTTCTTTATTTTATATAATTTTAATCATCTTTGAAGTTTAAACATTCATTTCCATTAACTGGACATACATTTTAAAACTTCAAAGGCGACTAAAATTATATAAAATGAAGAAATATAGTTTTGTGAATTAAAACAAATTAGTTTATATTCTAACGAATTCTGTTATTATTATTATTATTTAATTTAGCACGTCCTTAATTGACGGTGAGTAAACGGACACGGTTTCCAAAACAAGTGTCCATATCGCTATGGAGGGAGATTGAGGTGAGAACGAACTATTGCTGTGGTGTTTAGAATTACAGACTTTTGGAGCTGAATTTAGGTGAGTCTAGGTAGCTTAATTTTTAGGAGGCTATCGTGCAGTTTCTTTGGTATTACTCCTGTTGACGATTATTATTATTATTATTTATTATTATGTACAGTTCTATTCAATTAAAAATCGTACACTTAATGTTTTTTTAAGGCTTAATCCTGTTCTTTTCTTTTCTATTTTTCTTTTATACAACATAGTTGCACATTATATGTATGTTCTAAAGTTTGGTAGCATAGCATTATATAATATTAACTTCCCTGTAATTGGATATTTGTATTTATCTGTTGGGAAGATAAAGAATAATAATAATTATAATAAAAACGGTATATATTGATCTGCATGTCCAAAAATTGTTATACTTGTCATTATCACACTGTCGAAAATTAAGTCGTAAAAATATCTGTATATACATATATATAAATTAATAAAAGTAGTAAAAAACAAATACTATGTTTTTTAGTTTCATTTATAAAATAAAATCGCTTGTTTTTTATAATTTTGACTCAACATTATTAATAAACTTGAAATTTTGTTGAAATGGGGGATTTTTTAACAAAATTTCAAGTTTATTAATAATGTTATTGATAATGAGCACCTTGTGTCTCGAAATGTACATCTAACATAAAAATAAAAAGTGAAGTAAGGAATAACAGTCTTTCTATTTGTGTTTATTAATAATGTTGAGTCAAAATTATAAAAAATTATTAGAATACTTATTTAAGATTTCAAACAATTTTCGGCTAAAGCGTTTTATAATATGATAATAATAAAATACTCCTAATTACGTTTGTATCTTTGTGTTTCGCAATAGCCTGATTACAATTGTCCGTAATAATTTTATCACGCGGATTTGGTTAGTGCAGATCGAAAAGGTCAACGATAATATTTTTTTCTTTCTGTATATAAGCCTTTGCAATTTTGATGAAAGGCAGACTCTAGGTGTCCATACGTTGATCACCATGAGGACCACACTTGTGCTCTTGTTAGCTGGCGTTTGCGCTTTGGCTTTGGCCACCCCTGTCCAAAAGCCAAACTACAAAGTTGGTAAGTAAAATTTTATTTTACAATAATAATTACCTTATATATGGATATGTAAGTAGTTAAATTACTTTATCTTCACTGCTTTATTTTAATTCCAGATGTAAATTTCAGGCACGATGTGCCCTATTTCAATAGTTTAACGTATTTGATAAATTAGTAGATAAGCATTAAAATAAAAATTATTTGCGCAAACAATTGCGATTGATTTAAAATCAAATAAATGCAGGCTAGTTTAAGAGATTAACTTTAAGAGTGGGTTATTATTAATATTTTAATATCTTTAATAATCATACCTAATATATGTATACAATTTTGTATTGTGGAGGCTTCTACTTCGTTATGAAGTATACTTCATGTTCGATAATGGCAAGCTAAATTTGCCGAAACTGCAGTCACATAAAAATAAATTGTGTTATACAAACAACGTTAAAACGTTATTTTATTGTTGTATACAATTATTAGTAAAAGTAACATTTACAACTTTAATAATTAATTAGTTAATATTTTTGAAATATACTACAACCAAGTTTTGGCAATTTCGTTCATGCTTTATAAAATTAATTAATTATTTATAAATAATTATAAAATTTAGTAAAATTAGTATTTTGTGAGTGTGTATTTTTCAACACTTCAAAGAAACAAGTGTTTTTGATTTCAGCAACGACAGAATTTTGTCGATGCTCGGTTAGTACTTCTAAACATGCTAGTTTAAATAACTGGTGTAGATTATATAATATTTGGACAATGGGTTATTGTTTTGTAATTAAGTGGAAGTTACGAATGATGAGAATGTCTTAAAAAGTTAGCTATGCTTAAAAACATGCGTAGAAATTTAATTTATTCTTACATTCTTACAATATTCTGCAACCAAGTATTGGCCATTTCATTCATGCTTTATAAAATTGATTTATTATTGATAAATAATTATGAAATTTAATTGAATTAGTATTTTGTGTATGTTCCCTTGCATTGTGAGTATATTTTGCAATGTGACATTGAATGCAAGATCTGTTATCAGGAATATCTTAGAAATAATTTAATACGTGTTTGAATTAGTCTTTGCCACACAAATTATTTGTAGATTTGAAAACATGTTTTATATTTATAAAGCAACTATCATCATATCGAATTATTGTAGTTTAATTTTGATCAAACAGCTATCTAGGAGATCGAAATGAAAATAAAAACGTTTTTTCAATGTGTGTTTGAATAAGTATTTGAGTTAGTATTTGCAAGACAAATTATTTGTAGATTTGTAGAATATAATCTTACTTCTAATATTTAGAAAATAAAATGTTAGCAATTGGGGTGGTATTCTATAAATATTACAAGTGAGATTATTTTCGCAATTTACAAATAATTTGTCTTGCAAAGACAACCCAAATACTTATTCAAACACACATTGAATAGATAGCAATTTTATCAAAATTAAACTACAATAATTCAATATAATGATAGTTGCTTTATAAATATAAAACATGTTTTCTAATAAAAATAGAGATTTATCTATAAATTTATAAATTTAATTATACCAAGTGTTACCCACCAAACTTAGCAATTGTGTTATTTAGATTTTATGTTTGCGCTTAACAAGTGTTTCCACTCTCAGGTTAAGCATGAAGTAACATTTTGAGTTTAGAAAAGCCTTAACCCTGTCGGCCCTGACGGTGGTATTTGCCACCACTAAAATTTGGTAAACATACTGGATTTTTTCTTTTAAATATACATACATGTATGCATGAGCTGTAACTTTCCCATATTCGTTTATTTTTAAAATAGTTTAATTTGAAGTCTTAAACGAGTGTTTCCACTCCCAGATTAAGCATGAAGTAAAATTTCGAGTTTAGAAAAGCCTGAAAATTTGGTTTCGTTGCGTAGCACGTAGCGCTACGCGACCAAACCATATTTTCAGGCTTTTCTAAACTCGAAATTTTACATCATGCGCCACGCGTTTAAAACACTGATTTTATATAAAGTTTAAAATATTCTACTAAAGCAGTATGCTAAAAAAGTGTATTCTGAACATCACATCAGATCAGTGTTTAATACTAATATTAAAATAATTTGGTCACGTAGCGCTACGCGCTACGCAACCAAACCAAATTTTGAGGTTTTTCTAAACTCGAAATTTTACTTCATGCTTAATTTGGGAGTGGAAAATGCTTGTTTGAGAGTCCAGTCTGAAATATTTGTAAAAACAACGAATATCTGAAGAATTACAGCGTATATAGTATTTTGAGATACTTATACTTAAAAGAATAACTCTGTATATTTGAGATAGTAATAAATAATATGCAGTGTACAAAACATTTTTTTGGGGCTTCATGGCTGAAAGGGTTAAAAATTAGTTTGGTCGCTCCCCTTCGCGTTCGCAATATTTTTTACTTCATGCTAAATCAAGGAGTCAAAACACTCATTCGAAACTTCAAATTAAACGCTTGTAAAAGTAGCAATGATTTCCTAAAATTTTACATTTACTTTTTAAATGTAACACAACTGCCTGTTTTATTAAAATAAATTATATGTGAATGGATTAATCTTTCTAAATTCTAGACGTTAATTAGCGCAATTGCTAAAAATCTAGCTTTATAGACATAGACATAGACAACATAAATCTGTTGAAATACGAGAATAATATAATTATATTTTAGATCAGATCTAGAATATAATTATATTCTATAAGCCATGTTAAGTCCAGTTGGCAAATTCATCTTCACTTGAGGTCTAGTCAAGTGAAGATGAATTTGCCAACTGGACTTAACATGGCTTATAGAATATAATTATATTCTAGATCTCATCTAAAATATAATTATATTATTCTCGTATTTCAACAGAATATTGTGAATAAAGTGGTTTCCTAGACTGATGTCATCAATATTTTCATTACTCTGAGTTTGAAATGCTAATATTTCAAGCCCCTAGTATTCGAGAATGTAAACAGATCTCTTGTTTAGCTTGTCAGTGTTCAGGAAAGTAGAAATCGATATTTTTAATAATTTATTTCTGCGTAATGTTATTCTACATTTCAATTGAATTTATTTTACTCTAGAAAATTTTCCTTAGATAACGAATATGAATTTACACGAATTATTATCAATAACTTATAATTCTACTGAAATAGAGGCAATTTAATTCTAGATAATTTTTGTTTAATAAATTATCAATATACTGGATGACCCATTTTATTTTATTCACTGAAATAACTCAACAAATATGCACCGTACATAAAAATGTTTCGAACAAAAGTTTAATAGTTCCGATCATCCGATCATGTGACATTTTTGTCACCCCCACCTCCCAGGGCGGTGTGAAAGGGGCAACTTTGAAGTCTTAAACTGGGACCCCAATTTTTTAATAAATATTCGGATTCTACACTAAAAATAATGTAGGTTTTATTCAAAAAATGTTTTTGAATTCGAAATAGATGGCCCTATATTCGCAAAAATAAAAACGTTTCCAGTAAACCTAAAAAACGGCCTTTGCGGGGACTGTGAGTCTTTGTACAGGGTAGGGCGTGGGAAACTCCTTTTTTTGAAAAGGGCGCAGTGAAGTTCTTCAAGAGTCGTATATGTTCACCCCTGTTATAAAACTGTATGTTTTTGAGTTTGCGTGAAGTGTTATTCCTTACTTCACTTTTTATTTGTATCGTTAGATGTTCATTTCGAGACACAAGGTGCTCATTGTCAATAACAAACTGAGTTTGTTATTCATAATGAGCACCTTGTGTCTCGAAATGTGCATCTACAAATAATACAAATAAAAAGTGAGGTAATGAATAACATTCTTTTTTATGCCTGTTATAAAATAAAACTTTATACATAATTCGGAGCGTTGCTATACACATGTATTATACGACTTAAATTTTATTTTCAGCCGACAAGATTTTCCTTGAAAAGCAAAAGGACATCCTTCGTCTGTTCAACTATGTAAACCAACCCAGCTACTACAAGGACTTCGTCGATGTCGCCAAGGAATTCAAATTCGAGGGATTCTATGACCAATGGACCAAGCCCGAATACGCCAAGGAGTTCTATTATTACTATCAGCATGATATCCTCCCACAAGGAGAGGTCTTCTCCGTGTTCTACCCAGAACACTTGAAGCAAGCCGTTGCTCTCTTCAGGACCTTCTATTATGCTAAGGATTACGAGACCTTCTTCAAGGCCGCCGTTTGGGCCCGCCAACACGTCAACGAGGCTATGTTCGTCTATGCTCTCTCTGTCGCCGTTGTCCACAGCCAACACACCCAAGGACTTGTCCTCCCACCAATCTACGAAATCTTCCCACACTACTTCTTCAATGATGAAGTTATCTACAAGGCACAACAATACAAGCAACACTATTGGGGAACCTACGAACATGAATATGAGATTACTGATAAGGAATTCAAGGGTTACACCATCCAAGCTAACTACTCTGGTTGGTACATGAATGTTCACCCTGAACAATCAATGACTTATTTCACTGAGGATGTAGGAGTGAACTCTGCTTACTACTACCATCATATCTTCGCTCCATTCTGGATGCATCATGAAGAATTCTTCTATAAGACTGAAGCTCGTGGTGAATACTTCTTCTACTTCCATCAACAACTCTTAGCCCGTTACTACTTGGAACGTCTCTCCAACGGATTCGGTGAGATCCCACACTTCGAGTACGAATACCCAGTCGAAACCGGATTCTACCCATCCCTCCATTACCCCAACGGATTGCACTTCCCAACCAGGCCAAACCACGCCAACCTTTACTACCATGGAGTTGATGGCAAGCAAGATTATGGATTCTACGGTAACTACACCTACACCTACACTTACGTCAAGGATTACGAAAGGCGTCTCCGCGATACTCTTGATATGGGCTTCTTCTACACCCCAGAAGGTAAGATTGTCAACCTCTTCGAAAAGAACGGATTCAACACCCTTGGACTCTTGGTTGAAAGCAACGTTGATTCTCCAAACGGTCGCTTCTACGGTGATCTCCTCATTTTCGCCCGCCACCTCCTCGGCTACTCTTACTACCCAACCGATGAGTACAAACTCGCTCCATCCGCTTTGGAGCAATTCGAAACTTCCCTCCGCGACCCAATGTTCTACCAAATGTACAAGAGGATCATGTATTACTTCTACCAATACCAAAACTACCAAGGCCCATACGAACAGAAAGATCTTTTCTGGGAATCCGTTGATGTTAAGGATGTCGAAGTCGACCGTCTGATCACCTTCTTCGACTACCACTACGCTGACTTGAGCAACGCCGTTGCTGTTGACGAGAAGGAATTCCAAGAGGACTCTTTCGAAATCCGCGCCCGCCAATATCGCCTCAACCACAAGCCATTCAACTACAAGATCAACGTCGACTCCAAGACCCCATGCGAAGCCTTCGTCAAGGTCTTCATCGGTCCAAAATACGACGAATACGGCCGCGAAATCGACATCGAAGACAACCGCATGAACTTCTTCGAACTCGACCGCTTCCAATACACCCTCAACGCCGGCGAGAACGTCATCGAACGCAACTCCCGCGAAACCGCCTACTTCGCCCGCGACCGCACCACCTACAAACAACTCTACCACCAAGTCCTCACGGCCCTCAAGGGTGGAGAAGAATTCAAATACTACAGCCCAAGCCAATACTTCTCCTTCCCACAAAGATACATGTTGCCAAAGGGTGACTTCGGCGGCAAGACCTACCAATTCTACGTAATCCTCGCCCCATACCATACCCCAAGCAACCAAGATCGCGTATCCAAATACTTCATTGACACCGAATACTCAATGGGATATCCATTCGATCGTCCAGTTGAATTCGAGAACGAGTTCTTCGTTCAGAACTCCTACTTCAAGGATGTCGTCATCTACCACAAGAACACCGAGGAGGACATCAACACCACCTGGAGCAAATATTAATTTATTTATTATGCAAATGTAAACGTTTTGAGATGTCGGGTTTAATAAAATTCACATTTTACACGTAATTGAATCCTCTATTTTCTCTTGATAAATCCTTTTAAAGCGCGAAACAAACTTGAGACGTAAGCCGCTATAAGCGGTTTAAACTCAAACTAATAAATCGACTAGGGAAAATTTGCTCGATTTCCCAGGGAACACCGACGGGAGTTTCCGCAGTGTTGAAATAAGTTTCTTTCTTTTTACTCATATTTTAATCAATAATTGGAAAACGGTTTAAATGCAAATTTTACAGAGATATTGCGTGTTTATTCAGTGGTTGTAAATTAAACATGCAGTGATTTTTTTCTTAAAAGTATACATACCCGATGCAAGCGCTGTATATTTTCTGCCATTCATTGTTTTTTTAAACGTTCAATATGGTACTACTAATGAGTGTTTCCATTCCTTGATTAAGCATGAAGTAAAATTTCGAGTTTAGAAAAGCCTGAAATTTGGATTTGCCTGCGCCAGCCGGCAAATCCAAATTCTGACTTTTCTAAACTCAAAATTTTATTTCATGCTCCACGCGTATAAAACACTGATTTCATGTAAAGTTTAAAACATACTGCTAAAGTTGTATCTTAGAGCGGTAAATTTAAACTTCACGTCATTACAGTGTTGTATACGCGTGGCGCATGAAGTAAACTTTCGAGTTTAGAAAAGTCTGAAAACTTGGCTTACCAAATTGTTTTTAATAATTAAAAAACTACGATATATCAGACTATGTAATAAAAAAACGTTGACTTTCTAAAATTAAAAAAAATTCTTACAAAACAAATAGTCAAAGTTTTAATAATTTGGTATTGTTTTTCCAACAGTTATTTGCCAGCGTTGTGAACAAACTTTAATTTCATCCATTTTCATTATTTATTCTTCACGGGCAATTTTCTGAGTGCCCAGAATTTAGGTGATGGAGGACATATTAAAAAAAACCCATGTCTGAAAAGATAAACTTCTATTCGGACAGTAACGAAGGATCAAGAAAGTAAGCATGCGGTTACGAAGCCCGATGGCGAAATACGCTAAGTGCTAATTAAGCTGGAGCGCCTTGCAGACGCTAATGATTTAACAGGGGCTCCGCTGCACTTAAGCTAAAGTAAACACACACGTACGCCACTGTTAATATAAACAGCGATAACATCTCCCCACAACACCAACATACACGGCATACACGCATACATACACATGCCGCATTATGTTAATTCCGGGGGTGGCGGCGACGCTGCGCTTATTCGAAAGTTTTTAATGAAAATTCTTGGAGCACTTACCCGTGTATTATGCAAATGTCAGAGGCACCCCGCCGAGACTGAGGGTCGACCCTGGCGCGGGAAAGCCGCCCCCGGGACTTCTACGGGTTGGCTGCCGCTTTATGAATTCAACGGTTCGGGAGAGAGAGTCGCCAAAGTAAACTGCTTTAAATTTTGCAACTCAAAATAAATACAAACCTGTTTTAAATAGTAATTAAATGCTGGGGCTTTGCTTAAATTGCTTCGCGTGTTTAAATTTAATGCAAACTATTTTATTTTTTTAAAAAAAACGATGATGTGTCCATCATAGCACTCTTCCCGTTAAAAATATATTGGTTTAAATACTAAGAATATTGTCTCAAACTTAATTGATTGTCCTTTTATTATTATTATTATTTATAAAATATTCACAAAAAAGTATTTTTTGCATTTTTTCACCGTATCTCGATAAATTTTAATCCATCATATCTAAACAGTATATATTTTCTACTTTACTTCAAATCAGTGTTTTACACGCGTGGCGCATGAAGTAAAATTTCGAGTTTAGAAAAGCCTGAAAATTTGGTTTGGTCGCTCCGCGCTTCGCGCTACGCGACCAAACCAAATTTTCAGGCTTTTCTAATCTCGAAATTTTACTTCATGCTTAATCTAGGACTAGAAATACTCGTTAGAAATTTTTGATAGAATGATCTTACAATAAAGAATTTAATTGATTTTAATATACACAGACCAGCCAACCAATTTCATCAATTCAAATTATTTTATAAACTCATGCAATACCTGAGATTGATTCAGGCCCATAGATAGAAATTATTTTTGGGAGGGGTTATGATTTCTTATTAGGGAAGTTCCAATCAAAAAAATGTATCGCTATTGAGAATCGATTATATTTTATAGTAAAGTATCGATACGGCAAAATATCATATTGAAAAATATCGATATTTAAATTATCGATACTTTTCGATACCAAATATTTAAGATTGTGTAAATGTTTAAGTATTCGTTGTTTTTGAAAAGCGTTTAAAAAAGACTTAAAATCAAAACTTTCAGGCTTATCCTAGCTTCAAACTTTCTTAAAATATTAATTAATTTTCGTTAGTTTTAAAAATGTTGATACTTTTAATAAATTTTTATGTTTTTAGAGACTTTTTAAGATCTTGGCATTTTTTGTGATTATTTAAAATTTAAAATTTTTGATGCATCTCATAAAATTCTACGATTTTAGTTAGTTTTTAAATTCTTTCCGTTTTTTCGTGAATTTTCAAGGTTTTAGTTAATTTAAAAAAAAAATCGTTAAGCTTAAGTTTCCGAATTCCCCGCTCCTTTTGAAAACACTTTGTATGACTTTTGTTAATTTTTAAAATCCGCACAATTTTTGTTAATATCCAGAATTTTTAGTTGATGTTTTATAATTTAAAGATTTTCAAAATGTTGACGGTTTTCGCGAATTTCTTGGATTTTAGTTGATACTAAAAAAGTTGAAAATTTTATCTTCATATCTTTGACGGGGAAAGCGCTATCATGGCCACATCACCATTTTTTTACTTTATGTTTTGTATGAAAATCGATACTTATTATTATTATTACAAAAGATTGTCAGTTATTAATTAATTTTGACTGCAAACAATGATTGACTGCTGATAAGATTTTATTGTTTAATAGATATGACGTCATTGTTTCCAAGGCACTCTTTGCAAAAACGAAAATATAATAATTTTAAAAATCAAATCTAAAATAAGTTATGAGTGTAATACGTCACTGAGTTAAAAAAAATAAATCATTTAAAAAAATATGAAAATCCAAAATGGCGTCCATAAGAAAAACAATAGTTGGCTATGGTCCCAGGGTTAATGTTATAATAATAATAATAATAACATTTTTGTTGATATCTCGAAAACAAAAAAAGATATTTCAAAACTGTTTTCAGATTATTGTTAGCCTCTAAAATACGCAACTTTGCCCTAATTTAACTGACTCTCGATCACTTCAAATAACTGAGATCCACATACATCCCCATACACCCTGTATATACAATTTTTGGCGTTAAATTATAAGAACAATATAATTTAATAATATTATTACCTTCATAAACTGTTGGATTAGTACAATATTACTGAAAACATTTGCGGTGTAGCAGATGATAACATTTTGATTCAATTATGAAATCTAAATCCATTCCGAGACTGAACGCATCTCTTCAAATTCTCGTTAACAAATTAAGAGGATTCCTCCATCAACCTGTCGTAACTAATTGCGCTTTCAGCACCCTTCCCATTCAACCGAATATGCGTTCGCGTGCGTCCCGCGAAAAACTGCTAGAAACGGATGGAGAGATAATCCTTCGGTTGCGCCCGTTTGTTATGATGGAAATTTCCAGCGATGGCATTAGATTAAGTTTCGGGAACTAATTAATTGCCAGATATCTAATTACGCGGATTGAATTATGCCGGCAGACATGTTTGCCGTTACATTAATCATACGAACGTGCCGGGATTACGCCGATTTTTTTCCGGGGATTAATCAAACTTTAGCCCCGATCCAATTATAAATTCGAGCGACGAACGCACGTTTTTTTATATTGTATTTTGTTTGCATTAGTCCGTATTTTTTTAATATTTATCAAAATTTAATTAAGTTTTACAAGACCAAGTTTTCGGATTAGTTCGGAGGCAATAAGGTTAGAGAGGGCTAATAACTTGAGCGGTGGAGTCAATAAGGTCGCCGTTTGCCTAATTCGGCAGTAACGGAAACTACTGCCATTTACCTAGATTATTCATTTGGGGAGGTCGAGAACTTATTAGAAAAACCAGTAGCAGATCTAGAAGCCCTTTGAAAGATTGTTTTATATCCAGGGGGGAAAGGGGTTTTATTTCGACATATTAAATTTGATAAAAGGCAATCTGAACAGATTTTAATATTATTAAAATGTAATAGTCACAATATAGAACTTATATTTACAAATTAACTAAACTCCGATTCTATTTGCGGCGAACACGAGAAAGCGGCATTCCCTAATTGCGCGACGTTCACTTGTTTCTGGGGGGATTGAACGAACACATTGCGATTCGCCTAATCGCATCCCCTGGTCGTTACACGGAAGATTACATCCTACCGGATTAATCCGGGTACGGCACGGCACGGCCGGCGTGTGAACGGACGCCGCCGCCCCTGAAAAGCGTCGCGACGCCGCCGCCTCACGTTTTATAAACACGTACGCGTGAGGGATGAAGGGCGGCGCAGGTAAATAGGGACGTCGGCGTCGGGGCGCTTAAAAAAAAGTCACGCACCCCCTCGCTCCGGGCGGCGGTGCTCTTAAGAGTTTAGAGGGCTGAACTTGAAAAGTTTGCACAATAAGGTTTATTTTTGTTGGGTTTTGTGAAAATATTGACGATCCCAGCTCAGGCAATGTCAAGTGAATTTCGTGGTGGTATTGCGTTTATTCAGTGGTGTTTTACCGTGAATTTAAAGTCACGTAAAATCAATTAGAGTTTTGAAGAAAATAAATGTTGTGCTATTACAGTCAAGGCCGTAGCCAGGGGGGTGGGATATGGGGGTTCAAACCTCCCCACCCCCGAAATTTTCAAAATGTTAAACTTTTGTGTGTAAAAGCGACTCTGTAAGAGCAAAAACAATATTTTACCATTAATCCCCCCCGAAATTTTTCTGGCTACGGCCTTGATTACAGTAACTTTTTAATAACAAAATTTACAAATTAATTACTTAAATTAAAGTCACGCCAGTTCATGTAAGCGTGTGTGTCATTAATCATCATACTTACTAATTAAAGTCATTCATACATGAATAGCAGTGTTAACCTTTCTGATTAAATAATTAACACTGATTACTTTTTTGTATTCGCTTTTTGTTTTAAACGGAGACTAGTTTCAACTTAAGTCATTTAAAAAAAATGGTTACCAAACATGTAATATGACGTTATTAGCCGTTATCAATTGCCGATGATATAATTTTTTGCGAACATTCGATAATTTTTCTCATGTTAATTAAGTGTTAATTATAATATTTAATGTCAAGTGCAAGGGCAATAATCTGTCGGCCATTTATCTGGATCCTGACATAATAAATAAAAAGGTCATCAGAATCCGTGTTTACGGCGTCCGATAATGCGGTCGTACGATTTTATAAAAATAACTGTGGAATGTTTTAATGAGTTATCGTGTGATTGTTATAAAATGTGCTAAATATAAACAATTCTATATTTACACTGCTGGATTGTTTGCCAAGCTATTTATTTAATTAAAAATCGAACCTATTTTACGTTTCGTGTAAAAGCTCACGCGGATATAAAATAAAGCTTTAATTCGAAATCAACTTAAAAATATTGTTCAAATATTGAAAATATAATTGGAATTCAAATATTTGCTGTGATTAAATTAAAATAAATGAAAAAAACAGTTTAAATAAATTGATAGTCGAGGATTATAAATGTTGAAAGTTTATTTTAACTTTTATATAAATAAAACACGTTACGACACTTTTGAATGCATATTGTAGAAATGCAACATTTGTTTCGCCACACTGTGACTTGGAGAAGAAATTGCATAGTTTTTACAATAAAAATGTAAAAGAGTCTTAAAGTGTTTTATTTATTTTTAAATAAATATTTTAGACTGTTTTCAAAAATAATATGTAATTCCCTATTGTTTTTAGACTAAAGCTCATTTCTTATGGACACATATCATTTAATAGCATGTATTATGCTACATATGTAACTTTCTTAAGTATATGTTAGTCGGTCAAAACAATTTGTAACATGCAAACTATTGCCATATACATGCGATAGGGTCTCAACATATTCGGGATACTCAATAGCATAAAAAAGTGATCTGCCAAACGAATCGAAATTGGAATGTATATTCTAAAAAATGTAATCATGGATCACAAATTAAGAGCTATTTATTTTGTATTATAATAAGGATGAGTTGTTAGATTGACCCATCATTATTATATCACAAAATAAATAGCTCTTAATTTGTGTGTAATATACATTTTATTCTGTTGAATAGACTAAGTGATATGGCTATCCAGGCGCGCACCCAGGGGGATTGAGCCCGCCCCAAGACCAACTAAATTGTAGTATGTCAACGTATATGTAGCGAACAAAACGCGTTTTGTCTAGACACAATGCGAATTGTCCAATGTTGTCTAAACACATTGGACAATTCGCATTGTGTCTAGACAAAACGCGTTTTGTTAGCCGAATAAAATTGCATTCGTCTGTCATTTCGCACATTGTCTAGACAAAATGAGTTGTATCTAAGGACTATTAGACAAAATGCGTGGCAAGATTTAGCATTAAAAGAAGTACCGGAAAACATAATTTTGTTTCATAAACAAAATGACAAATTATTTATAAGGAATATATTTTAAACTTCACTTGAAATCAGTGTTTTATACGCGAAGCGCGGAGCGGCCAAACCTAATTTTCAGGCTTTTCTAAACTCGAAATTTTACTTCATGCGCCACTGGTACAAAACACTGACATATTACGAAGTATAAAACACACCGCTAAACTTTACATTGAATCAGTGTTTTGTACCGGTGGCGCATGAAGTAAAATTTCGAGTTTAGAAAAGCCTGAAAATTTGGATTTGCCGTGGCGCGACTCGTGTCACTCGCGCGCCTCGGCAAATCCAAATTATTCAGGCTTTTCTAAACTCCAAATTTTACTTCATGCTTAATCTGGAAGTGGAAACACTCGTTAAAAGTTCAATATTAAACGCTTTTATAAAAACCTTGCATACAAAAATTTAAATATAACTACTTGGTTTAAAAAGTAAATAATTATAGGCATAAGTTTTACTTCAAATAAAATCAAACCAAACTGGATTAGTTAATAACAAATCACTTTCAATTATAACAAACAGATTTTTAATACAAGGTTAATTATAAAAGCATCAAATTTAGAGCTTCTAACGGGTGTTTTCCACTCCCAGATTAAGCATGAAGTAAAATTTCGAGTTTAGAAAAGCCTGAAAATTTGGATTTGGCGGGGCGCGCGAGCGAAGCGAGTCGCGCCCCGGCAAATCCAAATTTTCAGGCTTTTCTAAACTCGAAATTTTACTTCATGCGCCAGGCGTATAATACACTGATTTAAAGTAAAGTTTAAAATATACTCTATATGAATAATTTGTCATCAGTACTTTTTTTGGTTTATTTTGTTTGATTGATTTTTTTTATTATTTCGGAAAACTCCCCTAGGTTAGTCAGCTTAAAAACAACAATGCTGTTTTTTTACATAAAAATAAAGACATTAATATTTCCTTACAAATTGTTAATTTGTTTTTATTTCTTTATTATTTTGTGAGCACATTGTTCTTATATTTTCAATAACTTCGATTAACGTTGAGCTTCTGTTAGTACAACGTCACAAATTTGAAATTTTTATGACACGTACCATTTGCCAAATAAAAGCACTAATAAACTTTCTTCACGCGTTTATTTGAATTACCAAATGTACATACATTTCGGACACAAAGTGATCATTATCAATAGATTAACAATCCATTATTCCATTGATAATGGTCTCTCTGTGTCCGAAATGTATGTACAATTGGTAATTTAAACAAACGTGTGAAGAAAGGTTATTAGTGCTTTTATTCGTCAAATTAATTTGATCTTCACGTAACTCAATCAATCAAGAACACTTAGCATGCTAGAACTTGTCTTAACTCATGCGAACAAAACCCGAAATTATATTTCAATTTGGACTACGTCTGTGAGCAGTAGACATTTCGCATTTAGTCCAGACAAAACGTGAATCCCCCGTCTCCCTATAAGACCGGGATACATTTCTGGGTGCGCGTCTGTGGCTATCATACCAAATTTTTAGGCTTTCCCAAACTCGAAGTTTTACTTCATGCGCCACGCGTATTAGACCTTGATTTGAAGTTAAGTTCAAAATGTATTGCTAAGGTTTGATGTCATGTTAATTAATTTTATACATGTGTTTATGGAATACGTAAAAGTATACTTATAAGAAAAAATCCCTGTATGTATTTACTAGTAAATGTAAGTATAAAAATGTATCTAAAAAAATTGTTATAAATAAATGATAATTGATAAACATTGACACAAAAACCTTAGGATCATAAAGAGAAAGGTGGGTAAAGACCCATCCTTATATCACAAAATAAATAGCTCTTAATTTGTGTGTAATGTATATTTTTTCTGTTGAATGGACTAAGTGATATGGCTTTCATACCAAAATGTATTCTCATATATTGAATACGTTTCTCACCTTTCACGTGGTGTTAAATATGTTTCTCGTGGTGAAACATATTTAACTATAAGTAAATGAAATTTTCAATTTAACAATGATTTTTAAAAGAAAACGCTTGGTTTAATTTCACTAATATTATTGAAATTAAACTAAGCGTTTTCTTATTAAAATCATATATTCCTTTGTGAATCGTGAACTAAAGCTTCAAATTTAAATTTAAACCTGTGAAATGTGAGTCAAGTTTCCGGATGCGAAATTTCTCGATACCTGAAAGAAAGATTTGCTGTTTTATAAGGAACATAAATCTGATGCTAGACGGGATATTTACCCCGACGTTAAAGAGGAAGAAGCATTGGAGGAGGCTATATAAAGATTTGTAAACTAATGAATATACATAAAGATACTTCAATAATTAACTTGACTGCAATTGAACTGATAACTATTTATTTGAACTTTTATCTATTAATTTTTTTATGGTTTTTATTTATAAAATAGTTTCTTTATCTCAAAGCATTTAAAATAAAGAAACATATTTAAAATTTAGGATTCATTTTTCACACGTTAGTTTCTTTAAGTCTAAATAGTGTAATCCCTGTTTTTCAATATCCAAAATATAATAATAATAATCACACATTTTATTCACATACAACGACGTATAGGAGATTAATTATTTTATAATGTAAAAGTTGATTTTGATGTGCTACAATCGGTAAATATATCACTCGAGATTTGTATAGTCCAGGAATTGAGTTTATTGAATAAAATCCCTGTTTTTTTTTAATTGTACGATTTTTCAATGTACATTTTTAGACATGTATTGTTTTTTAAGACCTTTTTTTTCAGGCTTTTCTAAACTCGAAATTTGACCTTATGCTGAATCTGGGAGTGGAAAATACTCGTTTAAAGCTTTAAATTGGACTCTTCAACAAAAATCTGTACCCATATGTATACTTAAAAAAATTCTTATATTTAATTTTAACACGTTATCTTGATTTGTCGTATGAATTTAATGTATTGTATTCAATTGAAGTTTCCGTAATAAAAAAATAAATACGTTTACAAAAATGTTAAGAGAAAATCTATTATTTTTATATATGCAAATCTACTTTAAAATATCAAAACTTTAATACGTGAAAGAAATAATAGGTTTTTTTGCAAAATATTAAAATATGCTTATTTCTTAGTGGAATTTTATTGTTTTCTGGACTGGATAACCAAAAATGGTAATTATTTGAAAAACTTAGGATGTACAGTTACACTATGTAAAAGTGAAATACCTTGTTCATAAAAAATCAACTTAACTACAGTTTTATTTCTATGAAATTCGCAAAAATTACTATTACAATTATTTTCAACTGAAAGGAAAATCGTAGAGGCGAAAAGTTGACTTAAACATCAACTCTATTTATTTTAGTCATATATTTTATAATAAAAGAAACTGCAAAATAAGTTTATAATTAATTGTTTAACGAGTGTTTTCAATCCCAGATCCGCGAAGCGGAGCGATCAAACCAAATTTTCAGGCTTTTCTAAACTCGCAATTTTACTACATGCGTCAAGCGTATAAAACGCTGAAATATTGTGAAACTAATATTTTTATTTAGCAGTATATTTTTAATCTTGATTTAGTAGTATTTTTACTTTCCCCCGTATGTAATACAAAGGGAAAGTATTGTTTTCGTGAAAATTTTCGAATCAAAAATTTTAGCGGAAATATCCGTTTTGAGGTCCCCTGAGTCGAATAAGACCATTTTTGAAAAATGTCTGTCTGTCTGTCTGTCTGTCTGTGTGCGCTGTACCGCAAAAACCGCTAAAGATATCGAGATGAAACTTGAAACTTAAGCTTTTTGTTACAATCGGAAGAACTGAAAAGCTTTTGGTGAAAATCGGAAAACCGGAAGTGGTACTTTACTCTTAGCGTTTTTCAGTTTTTTTCAGATTTTTTCAATAAATGTTCATCAAACAAAAAATTCTTTCAAATAAAAGTTGTAGATAATAACAAAATGAAGATGTATTGTTCATTTACTTTTTGTCGTAGCACTCTTAGTTTTTGAGATATTCAATAAATAGTGTTTTTTATCTAGTCATTGGTTTGTGTCAGTATGTGTTGATCCAATTGAAAAATGTTTCAAATAAAAAGTGTAGTTATCAAAAAGTTGAAGACATTTTGAAAATAATAATGCTACAAATATTTTAAAAGTGATTTAATACGCAATTTACGGGGGAAAGTACTATGATGGACACATCACCATTTTTTTAATATTGATTTAGGTGTGCATTTTTCTAATATTGCCAAATTAGGCTTTTCTAAACTCATAAACTCATAGCTAATTTAATGGAAAATGGTCTTTAACCAATTAGCAAGTGAAATACGTTTTAGTTTGTCAATCATAAATTGTTTAAATTACAGGGTAAGTGTTATAATATATTGTATAACTTTAGAAAAATAAATTTATAAATCACAATAAACTGTTCACATTTTATTCTCACCGCAGTACGCTTGTTTTTTCTCCTTATATAGGCATGCTGTATTTTTGATAGTAATGATTAAAGTATGATATTAAACTATAATTGCGATAAAACCCATTGCCTTACTTACTATCGTAGTATTTTTATATGTGAAAATGATAAAATGCAACATTGCACTACACATAAGCAACAAAATGCAATAACATAACCAAATTGTTAGTAACTTTTTTTACTACCAACAAAAATGTCACAATAATAGAACCTACTGCTGCAGCAGTAGGCTAGAGCATGAAAAAACCTGGCCAAAATAAAAATAAAAAGTTTAACGAGCGAATTCTAGTTCATAAAATTAGACGTAGATGGCATTAGTGTACACTGATTCAATGCTGGAATGACATTCTAGTCGCCAATCTCCTTAGAATGGCCCGCCGAAGACAAGTGAAACCAAAATAGTAAAAAGTGGCTGTTTTGAAAGCTGCTATTGCTAGTGTGCTATGCAAATAATTTGCATTTCTGGCCTGGATTTGCGTCTTAGTATATTGGATTGCACTCCGAAAGGTAAGTTTAACAGATATACGCACGAATATATTAAATATATCTTCACAAATCTTGTGTTTCTTTTGGCCTCATTTCCGTAGTAGTACAAATTATGGCGTACTTAATTTTTTCCGCGATTCTTCGCTTAGAAAAACAGCTACCCTGCTTCGTATTTTTATACTGAAGAGTAAGAACAAAGAAATAGCTGCTACTACCTGCTATTTTTTTACAATTTTACTAAGAAGCGCGCTGCGCCGCGTTAACTACCGGCCATGGTATGCCACAGGTATCGTTGGCGGGAATCGCATAATCTGTCAACAGACAATACCTTATACCTGCGGGCAATAAATTCGTGATCACATACAGAAAACGTATGTGTTGTAAATTTTGTACGATTTCATAAATTATTAAATTTTGTTCCGTCATTTTGAATTTTTGACATTTATTTCGTAATTAGTGATCTCGAAAACCTTAATGTACACGTTTTGGAAAATCAATATAGACATTTACTATCTATATACAGGTTTTTAAATATTTGATCCGCCATAGTGGATCAGCCATTTTGAATTTTGAAATGTTAAAAATTGGTAATCAACGACCCCAAAAACCACATAGGAACTAATTTGAAGCATATTCTTACACATTTTCATATTTTGACCAGGATTTTCATGCTTTGGCCCATTGTGTGCTGTGAGAATAAAGTGTAAACAGAGTTTACTAACTCAAATCCACCCCATCCCAAAAAGCTATCTATGCCACTAGTGTCTAATAAACAGCGAAATCTCAACCACGTGTGTTATTTACTAAAAGTGTTGATATGGAATTTTACCAAGTAGCAGCCTCACCTATTAATTTGTATATCTTGGTTTTTAGCACATTTGGTTTTATGCACTTTTGTTTTTATGTGCACAAATGTGTTTTAACTTCAAGCGTAGAACGAGCTCTATTTGTATTTATAAATTTGTCTGTAAGTAAATGGAAGGAAATGTATTTTTATTATAATAAAATAATTCATATTTAAGGTGTTGACCTTATTATGCGTTGCAATTTATTTAAACATTTTCATATAAAAAGTATAAATAAAAAAAATCTGTCCTAATATCGTTAGCTGTCATGATATATTTTCTGATGATCTGTAATGTTATTCGTAGTACCGTGGGCGAAGCGTTTAGTAGTTGCTCCAGGTGGTGTTGATGTCCTCCTCGGTGTTCTTGTGGTAAATGACGACATCCTTGAAGAAGGAGTTCTGGACGAAGAATTCGTGGTCGAACTCAATTGGACGGTCGAATGGATAGGCGATTGTGTACTCGGTGTCGACCAAGTATTCGGTTTCGAAGGTCTGCTTGGCTGGAGCGTGGTACGGGCTCACGATGACGTAGAATTGGTAAGTCTTGCCGCCGAAGTCACCCTTTGGAAGCATGTACCTGTGTGGGAAACCGTAATAGTGGTAGGAGTGGTAGGTCTTGAAGCCTTCTCCGCCGTTGATGGCGGTCATGACTTGTTGGTAGAGTTGTTTGTAGGTGGTGCGGTCGTGGGCGAAGAATCTGCTCTCGTGGGAGTTACGCTCGATGACGTTCTTTCCGGCGGTGAGGGTGTAGTGGAAGCGGTCGAGGAGGAAGAAGTTCATGCGGTTGTCCTCGATGTCGATGACGCGGCCGTATTCGTCGTATTTTGGACCGATGAAGACCTTGACGAATGCTTCGCATGGGGTCTTGGAGTCGACGTTGATCTTGTAGTTGAATGGCTTGTGGTTCAAACGGAATTGGCGGGCGCGGATTTCGAAGGAGTCGGCTTCGAATTCTTTCTGGTCGACGGCGACGGCGTTGCTCAAGTCGGAATAGTCGTAATCGAAGTAGGTCATCAGGCGGTCGACTTCCATATCCTTAACCTCGACGGAGTCCCAGTAAAGGTCCTTCTTTTCATATGGGCCTTCGTAGTTCTGGTATTGGTAGAAGTAGTACATGATTCTCTTGTACATTTGGTAGAACATTGGGTCGCGGAGGGAGGTTTCGAAGTGTTCCAAAGCAGATGGGACTACCTTGTATTGGTCGAGTGGGAAGTAAGAGTAGCCGAGGAGGTGGCGGGCGAAGATGAGGAGATCACCATAGTAGCGGCCGTTGTAGGAATCAGCGTTGCTTTCTACCAAGTTTCCAAGGGTTTCGAAACCTTCCTTGTCGAAGAGATTGATCATCTTGCCTTCTGGGGTGTAGAAGAAGCCCATATCGAGGGCATCGCGGAGACGCCTTTCGTAATCCTTGACGTAGGTGTAGCTGTAGGTGTAGTTACCGTAGAAATCGTAGTCTTGTTGGCCATGGACTCCATTATAGTAAAGATGAGCGTGGTTTGGCCTGGTTGGGAAGTGCAATCCGTTGGGGTAGTGGAGGGATGGGTAGAATCCGGTTTCGATTGGGTATTCGTATTCGAAGTGTGGGATCTCACCCATGTCGTTGGAGAGACGTTCCAAGTAGTAACGGGCCAAACGTTGTTGGTGCATGTAGAAGAAGTATTCACCACGGTGGGTGGTATCGTAGTGCATCTCTTCTTGGGTCATCCAGAATGGAGCGTTGATGTGGTAGTAATAGTAGTTAGCGTTGATTCCAACATCTTCAGTATAGTAGGTCATGGATTGTTCAGGGTGGACATTCATGTACCAGCCGGAGTAGTTGGCGTGGATGGTGTAACCCTTGTATGAGGCATCCTTGATTTCGTTTTCGTGTTCGTAGGTTCCCCAGTAGTGTTGCTTGTATTGTTGAGCCTTGTAGATAACTTCATCGGTGAAGAAATAGTGTGGGAAGATCTCGTAGATTGGTGGCAAGACAACTCCTTGGGTGAATTGGCTGTGGACGATGGCGACGGAGAGAGCGTAGACGAACATACCCTCGTTGACGTGTTGGCGGGCCCAAACGGCGGCCTTGAAGAAGGTCTCGTAGTCCTTGGCATAATAGAAGGTCCTGAAGAGAGAGATGACTTGCTTCATGTGTTCTGGGTAGAACACGGAGAAGACCTCTCCTTGTGGGAGGATATCATGCTTGTAGTAATGGAAGAACTCCTTGGCGTATTCGGGCTTGGTCCATTGGTCCCAGCATCCTTCGAACTTGAATTCCTTGGCGATTTGGATGAAGTCGTTGTAGTAGCTTGGTTGGTTTACGTAGTTGAACAAGCGGAGGATGTCCTTTTGTTTTTCCAAAACTACTTTATCAGCTGCAATAATCGGAATTATTGATATTAAATAAATATACGAGTATTAATAACGGGCTAGTTACACCAAACACGTTGAACTGGTTCATTTCTGAATTCGAGTTTAACTTGACATTAAAATAAAGGAACTGTCATCTTGTACTAGAGTTCAGATATGAACTCTGTTCAACGTTTTTGGTGCAACTAGGCCTAAATATTGAACAAATATTTTTTTTGCTGCCATGAAGTAGACGATATAATATGTGGAATTAGTCGTTTAAATGGTTACTATAATAATATACAAGGAGTTTTTCTTGTAAGTATACATGTTCCAATTTATCAATATACCCAATGCTGGATATCTTCATATATTGGTTGTTTTTTTTTCAATAGTTCAATTTGAAGCTTAAGACAAGTGTTTTCCACTCCCAGGTTAAGCATGAAGTAAAATTTCGAGTTTAGAAAAGCCTGAAAATTTGGTTTGATCGCGTAGCTTTTCTAAACTCGAAATTTTACTTCATGCGCCACGCGTCTAAAACACTAAAATATTGTGAAGTTCACAATAGACTATTTAAGCAGTATGCTTAAGACGTGTATTTTGAACCTTACTTAAAACCAGCGTTTTATACGCGTGGCTCATGAAGTAAAATTTCGAGTTTAGAAAAGCCTGAGAATTTGGTTTGCGACCAAACTAAATCATGCTTAGTCAGGGAGTGGAAAACACTCGTTTATAGCTTCAAATTGAACTCTTTTAAAAAACAACGAATGTGGAAATATTTACTCATCATGCATATGTATACTTAAAAGAAAAATCCCCGGTGTAGCATTTTATAAGAATGAATAATAAAAAAATCAACATCTGAATGTGAAAGTCTCATACCCTCGAGTTAAATACAGTGAATTAATATGTATCAACGATAATACATTTTACAAAACATAACTTGGCAAAATAAAACCTTTACTAATCAAATTGGTCAGTCATTGGAGAAACTACTTCTCCAGCAAATATTGAATTATAGAATGGAATATTTGCTGATGCATTTCTTTATATAATCTAACTACAAGTTGATTGATTGATTTACGTGAAACTCAAATTAATCCATTGATAATGTTCACTTTGTGTCCTATATGCATATACATTTGGTAATGCAAATAAACGCGTGAAGAAAGGTTATTAGTGCTTTTTTCGTCAAATTAATCTAACTACAATCAAGACATTTTACGTAATTTATATCGTATGTTTAATAAAAAAAAACATCTGGAGTGCCATGATTTAATCATTTTTTTTAAATTTAAGTTGGCTACAGGCTTTAGGAATTGACGTAAACAACGTCAAACAATAATTTTAATATAATAATTTCAGAGTTACTAACCCACAATTTTCCATAGCACTCTAGAGTTTTTATTTTATTGAACATACGATATTTTACAAATTTATATTATTTTTTAAATTAGAAACTAGGATATTCAATACCAAAACAATTTCAATAATTATCTATAATAATTAAAACTAAAATCTTACCAAATTTGAATTGCTTGACTGGAGTTGGTACAGCCAAGGCGCAAACGCCAGCTAACAAGAGCACAAATGCCGTCCTCATGATGATCCAAAGACTTAGACACCGTGAGTGTGCCTTCCGCTGCAGAAGGCATACCTTTTATACACGTTAGTATCAAAGGACACCTCTGACCCGAATGCGAAGGATAAGGTAATCGTCTTCGATAACACGTATGAATAACAAGATCTTGCCTGTTGCTAATACGAATGTTATCGTGCATGTAATTTTCCAACACGGATTCGTTGTGTAACGTTTAATGAGAGCCAAAGATGTTACTTAAATTTAATTTTTACTAATTTTAGCTTACAGGGAAATTTTCATTTAAGTATACATATCCCGATCCATGAGTTGTAAATTTTCAGGAAGTCGTTCTTTGTGGAAAAGTGTAATTTTAAGTGTTTTTATTCTTTGATTAGTGTGAAATACATTTTCAAGAAGAGACATATTCAATATTTCAGTATTTCTCAAAATATTCCGAATAATTTGACAACTTTACGGAAAAAAGAAAAACTTATGTTTGATAGCAAAATAATAATTTAACAAAACATTATTTTGTCAAAACAAATCTTTTAAAATAATATGTAGGTATACTTTAACAAAAAGATCCCAGTAGGTATACAGGGTCTTCAATTCAAAAGGAGCCACGCTGGATAACTCTGGATCTGACGTAGATAAAGTTTTAAGATAAAATACGTCACTTTTGTTTTGAAGTGGGAACTTGGAAAACACTGTTTTTGAATTTTAACTTTCACCCCCTTAACCTCAGCCTCCCAACTTTGTAATTTTAAATGGCACCCCTCATCGTGTGGTACCCCATTTTAAAGGGCATAGAAATTACTATCCAGTAAACAGAAATTGATTAAAATCAGTTCACTTGTTTCAGAACGAGACGGTCTTCATTTCAAAACGAGCCAGCTTGAGTAACTCTGGATGTGAGGTAGACACAATTTTGAATAAAAACACATTATTTTTTTTAAGGGGAAACGAAAAACACTGGGTTTTGAATTTTAACTTTTACTTCCTCATCCCCAGCCACCCCAACTTTATAATTTTAAATGACACCCCTCGTCGTGTGATATATTATTTTAAAGGGCATGAAAATACTATTGAGTTAGCAAAAAATAATTTAAATCAACGCTTGGTTTATGTATATAAGGTAACACTGTAACCCCAATCCCCAAGAGTTAAACAAGTAAACTGATTTCAATAATTTTTTGTTTTCTGGATAGTAATTTGTATGCCCTTTAAAATGAGATATTATACAATGGGGGGGGGCTATTTAAAATTATAAAGTTGGGGTGGCTGGGTGTGAGGAAGTGAAAGTTGAAATTCAAAAAACAGTGTTTTTTAAGTTCCCCCTTGAAAACAAAGTTGACGTGTTTATTCTTAAAACCCTATCTACGTCAGAACCAGAGTTATTCAGGGTGGCTCCTTTTGAAATAAAGACCCTCTATATATTTTATCCAGAATATTAATTTCAATAGAAACGGAATTAGTAGACTTGGAAACGTAGATATTAACTAAAACTTGGTTGTTAATAGTCAACTACATAAGTTCTTGAATTTTGGAGGCGTTCATCTTGCGGTACATTTTTAATTTTGATATGAACAAAATACTACTTAACTTTTTCATACTACGTTTATTGATTACGATAAAAGTGGTATAAAAAAAGTATTTTCTTTATATCAACAATATAAGTCCTAAATGTCATGATTAGTTATATATATTTTGAGGTTGATATGATATATAAATATTAAACACACGAGCTGATCATCGATCTTGCAGCCTATCCGAGTAGATTTAGCCACCCCCTTGCCTTTCTCCCTTCAGCCTTCCAGATTAATTAAAACGGGCGACGGAGTCTTATTAGATGTGTCTATTAGTTATTATAGTTAAGGATTAGGGCCAGGATTATCCTAGATGACTTATCGAGCGATGTACTCGAAATGAAAACAGGATTAATTAGTTTACCTCTCCAAACGTATTGATTTAAAATATTCACATATATTTACTATTTACAGTATAATTGAGTTTTACTGGAAGTACTAAATAAGAAATAAAAGCGAATTAGGTTATGTTGAAACGATTATTTTATTGAGTGAATGCGCAAGGAGGACAGAAGACGACGACGATCGTTTCGCTTTTTTATGAGCTTCTCAGGCCGCCACATCCATCATCCCATACATACTTACTTGATATGTAGCACTTGTATATATATTAACTTCGCCAACAATAAGCCGGTTTTGACGTCAGTATTTATTAATGCTATTGCATTGATACAGGCATTGATACTATTTTGCTTCTACAGTTAGTGTCAGTTTTTAGTTTAAACCATTGACTAGCATTGGAGCGGCAAGAAACCCATTTTCTTCGCATTGGTTCGGGTTTATCGCCGATCCGATGCTAGTGGATGGTTTAAACTAGAAACTGACACTAACTCTAGAAGCAAAATGAGGTCAATGTCCGTATCAATGCAGTATTATTAATAAATACTGACGTCCCACTTGCCCATATGTGCGGGCGCCCATGGTAGAATTGTAGACTAGTAAAACTGCAAAACTGATGTACTCTAAACTTTACATGCACAGGGTGGTGCATTTTGGAAGTGCCACGTATGGAAAACTTTTTTATTTGAAGGGATATTGAAAAACCGTTATCGCGAGCCAGGGTCACTTTTTCGTATTTTAATCAATGACAAAATAAAAATTGATCTATCTCTAACCGTTTCCGCTCTATAACCGGAAGTTGATGTCGTTTTAATGAAGTTACTGTAACTTAATAGTTTTAAAAGTTATAACCAAACTGGAAAAACTATTTAATGGCAACTTTTTAAGTCCATTAAAATGACGAACACGTATTTCAAGGACGCTTCGTGTTAGTTTTTATATTTTGTTTTTCTACACCAAATTCATTTTTTCGTATGGGCGCGCATGGAGATATGCATATGATTGAACAGCATTTTGTATGCCGATTTCAACGATGTGCCACTTACCTTACCTTTGTAGAAAATATATGTTTTGTTATTTACGACAAGCAAAGTAGCAGTTTATCTCAATCAAGAGTGCTTATTTATAAAATAATATATACCACATCGAAGGTAGTCATATTTTTAAACAAATTACAAGCATCACCTAGCAACGAAATTTACACCCTTGTCATGTCAACTTTGTCAATTACTATTTATTGACAAAAGTATGCACATCATTAAAATCAGGGTTAAAAATGCTGTTCAATGATGTGCATATCTCCATATGCACACATAAGAAAAATGTGATTTTGATACCTTTGTAGAAAATATATGTTTTGTTATTTACGACAAGCAAAGCAGCAGTTTATGTCAATCAAGAGTGCTTATTTATAAAACAATACATACCACATCGAAGGTAGTCATATTTTTAAACAAATTACAAGCATCACCTAGCAACGAAATTTAAACCCTTGTCATGTCAACTTTGTCAATTACTTTTTTTGACAAAAGTATGCACATCATTAAAATTAGGGTTAAAAATGCTGTTCAATGATGTGCATATCTCTATATGCACCCATAAGAAAAATGTGATTTTGAAATAAGAAAACAAAAACCATCGTCCTTGAAATAAAACAGGTAGGTCATTTTAATGGGCGTAAAAAGTTGCAATTAAAAAGTTTTTACAGTTTGGTTATAACTTTAAAAGCAAATGAGTTAGAGTAACTTCAGACAAACAACAATTTATCAACAATTTATCAACTTGCGCAGCGACCCAAGACAAATTTTCTGGGCTTTTCTAAACTCGAAATTTTACTTCATGCGCCACGCGTATAAAACACTAAAATATTGTGAACTCTATGTATATTTGAACCTCACTTGAAATCACTGTTGCATACGCGTAGCGCATGAAGTAAAATTTCCAGTTTAGAAAAGCCCAGAAAATTTGTCTCGGGTCGCTGCGCGACCCTCAACAAATTTTCACGGGGCTTTTCTAAACTCGAAATTTTACTTCAAGCTTAGTCTGGGAGTGAAAAACACTCGCTTAAAGCTTCGAATTGAACTTTTTTAAAAAACAACGAATGTCGGAAAATGTACAGATTTATGCATATGTATACCTAAAAGAAAAATTCCATGTATATTGATCAAGAAGTAATTGAGTTTTCATCATTGTCATGGTACTATTAAAAGTTATTACAAAAAATAAGTTGATCTTTAATGCTCATTGTTTATTTTGTTAAGGCGTAGTTAAAGTATCGTACGTTTCTCGAGTGGAATGGCAATTACATACTCGCGGAATACTGCACTCGACGCTGCGCGGCTCATGCGCATCATGTCCACTTATATGTAATAGGCTGTATACCACTCTTGTTACGTAATATACTATTAAACACACTTTAAGTGTAATGGCACGAAATGAATACTCGTTTACTATAATTTTTAATAAACGTAAACGTAAGAGTGAATTTACGTTTTTATATATATTATGATTAAATTATTGGAATTATTGTATAACCGAAATAATTATTCACCGCGTCGCTCAATTCAATGAGTTGGCGAATCAGATGGATGGAGGGTCAGAACTCTTGACGGATCGCTCGTAACTGAGTCATGTAACTCTTTTGAGCTGGCTCACTGAACCAACTCTCTAAAGTGAGTCAGATGTTGTAAACCAGCTCACTGAAAAGAACCATTTCGCGCATCTCTAATTAGAAGTACAGTATCTGTAGGTTTTAGAATGGCGTGACGATATTCTAGGTACATGAAATTTAAATTGGGATAGAAATTAAGATTATCTATTTTATAATGAATAAAATTGTATAAATAACACAGCGAAATATATAAATGTCTGTTGTAATCGGATAAATAGTCAAACTCACGTAACAGATCTTCATATGAAATTTCGAAGTCATATGTAACAAATTTTATAAAATAAAGATACCTTAATAACCACTTTTGAGCAAATTTATGTACTTCAAATACATGGGTGAACAGACACTTGAGTTTAGACAAAATATAACGAGAATAATGTTTTCATTACATCTTAGTTCTTGAACACTTTACAATTGCGCATGATAAAACCTTACATTCTATAAAAGCTTTTGTCAAGATTATTAATATGTAAATCGAACCTTAACGAACAGTTGAATTTAACACTGAAATCTTTTAACTCTACACAACGGTTAATAATAGTACTTCCAATAGTATACTTATAATATCTTTCACAATGTTCTCATTAATCACTTGGTGAAACATTATTAAAATAAAATTTGAAATAAAAACACTTGGTTTGTTTCACCAACGTTTTACTTATTATTCCGATAATGGCTAGAAGCCGAAACTAGTCGGAATAATAAGTAAAACGTTAGTGAAACAAACCAAGTGTTTTTATTTCAAATTTTAGTATACTTATAGTTGTGTACATGCTCTTTTTGAAAAAAGATATAACATTACCCTTAGAGATATTCTTCGTTTATATATTTTGTAAATATTCTGCAAACTATTGACAAACTAAATTTTTCTTTATGTTAAATTGTCTTTATGTTAACGATAACTTGTTATTTACACACCATTCGGTGAGAGTGTTAATATTAGATTGTAATTTTACACAATCGTCAAGCGAGTCAATTGAATTATAGATTTTCAAGTCGTCGGCGTATATCCAAACTGGGTTTTGTACTTACAAATATCGTTAAAGCACAATAGAAACAAGAATTAAATTATCAATTCTGTTGATATTAAAGGTACAACATTATAATTTCATTTTAAAGCTGTCACCGATGGCAGCACCACTACACAGCTGACTAGTAATTTAAATAATTAAAACTTGTGATTTTATAATAATTTTATACATATAAGAGCATAAATATTCATACGATTTGGGCGGAAGCGTACAGGAACGGACCATAAAAATGCGGCGCACTAAAAATATACCCCGTGTGTGTGTATGTGCAAAAAAATGCGCACAACGATGGCGGTTTTGCATTAAATTTACGATTAATTAAAACCGTTATAGTGAATTCGTTGGAAATTATAATTCCGCAGTGTAATTTTAATTTGCATACGCGTTTGGTACGTAATTTGTTCATCGAACGAGAGCGCGCCAATTCCCCAGACCACAATCATTTTTATATACTAAATTAAATATTATTAGTTTCGGGAAAGGGATAAATCCAGATTGGATTTCCCAATTGATTTATGAATCGAAATTTCGCCACTGGTTGAATTTTTAATTCGCGCTAAACTATTTTTGTATGACAAATAATGAAATTGAATTTTATGCCTTGTTAACTAGATAATGTATTTCTTAGGATTTATAAATAATTTGCTTTGTATAATCGTTTTTTTGTTAGTAATGATGTATTTATAAGTGAAATAAGTGTATTATGTCAATTATCAATAATTTCAATGATGGGGAAAGTGCTATGATAGACACATCACATCTATCATAGCACTTTCCACATCATCTAAACAATTGATAATTGACATAATGAACTCAGTTCACTTATAAATTGGTTAAAGACCATTTCACATTAAATCATTGTTATATACGCGTGGCGCATGAAGTAAAATTTCGAGTTTAGAAAAGCCAAATTTGGCTCGGTCGCTCCGCTTCGCTACGCGCCCGAGCCAAATTTTTAGGCTTTTCTAAACTCGAAATTTTACTTCTTGCTTAGTCTGGGAGTTAAAACTTCCTCATTAAAACAATTGATAATTGAGGTAATAAGTTTATTGCCATTTTATTGACGGAGAATGTCCGGAGAATGTGTTATCGTCACTTAAAATAAAACATTTCACTATTTAACTTGTATTATAAACAAGTTAAATAGTGAAATGTTTTTTTTTAAAGTGACGATAATAGTCAATTGTTTGTTTTAAACTGACAGCAATAGTGAAATGTTTGCTTTATGGTTTAATTTAGAATTTTTATTATTTTTATGAGAGTTGGCATTCGTGATATTTTTCAATGTGAAATGCCAATTACTTCACCTAAAATCAGTGATTTGTACGCGTGGCGCATGAAGTAAAATTTCGAGTTGAGAAAAGCCCTAATTTGGATTTGGGCGTCCAAATCCAAATTCTTGGGGCTTTTCTCAACTCGAAATTTTACTTCATGCTTAATCTGGGAGTGGAAGATACTTGGTTAATATTTTTAAATTGTTGATAAATATTCAAGATTTTAGTTAATTATTAAAGTTTTAACGATTTTTAGTGAATTCCAATAATTTGTCTCATTTTTTAACGCTTTTCGTAAATTTAAAAGATTTCCTTCAATTTTAAAAATTCTGACGTATTTTCTGAATTTGCGTTGATTTTAAAAGTTTCGATACTTTTCATACATTTTTAAAATTTCCTTTAATTTGTAAATTATTGGCAATTTTCACGAAGTTAAATAGTGAATTTTTTTTTTAAGTGACGATAATACACAATTGTTTGTTTTAAACTGACAGCAATAGTGAAATTCTTGCTTTTTGGTTTAATTTAGAATTTTTATTACAGTTGGCATTCATGATATTTTTCAATGTGAAATGCTAATTACTTCACTTTTAATCAGTGATTTGTACGCGTGGCGCATGAAGTAAAATTTCGATTTGAGAAAAGCCCGAATTTGGATTTGGAGGCTGCGCGTCCAAATCCAAATTCTTGGGGCTTTTCTCAACTCGAAATTTTACTTCATGCTTAGTCTGGAAGTGGAAGATACTCGTTTAATATTTTTAAATTGTTGATAAATATTCAAGATTTTAGGTAATTGACTTTCCGTAATTTTACTCAATTTTTAACGCTGTTCGTAAATTTATAGGATTTCCTTCAATTTTTAAAATTCTGACGTATTTTCTTAATTTGCGTTGCTTTCAAAAGTTTCGATACTTTTCACACATTTTTAAAATCTCCTTCAATTTGTTAATTATTGGTAATTTTCACGAAGTTCCCAAATAATCGGTTATTTTAAAAATATATTTTTTTTCATTAAATTCCAAGTTTCAGTTAGTTTTCAAAGTTCTGATGGTATTCCTGAATTTCCTAAATTTTTGTAATGTCCATAGTTATCATAAATTTTCAAAATTTCCTTCAATTTTCAAATTCTTGATAGTTTTCATGATTTTTTAAATATTCGTTAACTTGTAAATTCAATTTTAAAATTCTTGGTAATTTTCATGGATTTTTAAATATTCGTTAACTTGAAAATTTCATGTAACTCCAAGATTTTCGGTTATTTTCAAAATTTTTATGAAAAGTATTAACATTTTTAAGAACAACAAAAATTCATAAAATTCAGGAAAACCGTCAGAATTTTCAAGATTCAAGGAAATATTGGAAACTTACGAAAAGCGTTGTAAATTAACTAAAACTACCAAAAATCTTAAAAATTCATCGATACTTTCAAAAAACTAAATCAGTGTCTTCCAATCCCAGATTAAGCATGAAGTAAAATTTCGAGTTTAGAAAAGCCTGAAAATTTGGCTTGGTCGCGTAGCGCAGCGGAGCGACCAAGCCAAATCAGGCTTTTCTAAACTCGAAATTTTACTTCATGCGCCACGCGTATAAAAGAGTGATATAATGCAAAATACAATATATACATCTTAGGATATGTACTTTTACTGTTATATAGATACAGTTTTTAAAGTAATTTTTATTGCATCCTATATTTATTTAACACTATTTTTTAGGAGTAAATTATTTTCTAAATTGAATTTGAGTTTAGTATTTCGGTACTAGATACCCACGGACGCGTTTCGGACTTCAAGGTCCTCTTAAGTGTGGTCCCGACCCAGTGCTGAGGAATACTGAATATTTCTGACTATATCAAGCCAATATGTGAAAACTATTAATGGATCCGTTGGCGTTAGCTATGGAATCCATAAGTTATTTTCTATTTGTAATATAAAAATAATATTCTTTCTTTAACATTTTAATAATATTCTATCTATAGCATCTTTTATTTGTAGTATAAAAATAATATTCTTTCTTTAGCACGCAGCCAGACTTTCTCATAGTCTTAAGTTATTAATTACCATTACATTAGTATCAATAAACACTAGTTAACAAACTATGATAACATTCAACTCTACTCTTTACAATGTACAGAAATGATTATTATTTTGAATAAAGCTTTGATAAGGATTAATTAAAAAGCACATATAGCCCGGGTCATTGCTTTCAACATTTAAAACAGTTTTAAATTGGATTAATTAATTGGTAGTAGAGGTTATCGGTGATCTAATAATCTCAAACCGATGATGAGTTATTATTCTGGAATGCTCGCCAGTTATTTGTTTTTTTGCTCACTCGCCAAAATACGTTACGAAATATTTATCAAATAAATTTAGATAATTTGTTTATTAGTAGCGTAGTTTATTTAACAGTTTTTTGAACTATTTGATTATGTTTCTAAAAATATTAATAACACTATTGTGAATCTCTGTTTATAAAAATCAAAGTTATTCAAAAATAAATTTATAGCTCTAGCCCACTGAGCAATAAACAAACAAATAACGTTATATCAACATTGTAGCAACAATAAACGTTGTTTTAATGTTGATGAAACATTACTTAAATCGATTTGCTCAGTGGGGTACTTGCTTCATGTTCATAATTTTAATCCATATTAATGTTATTTTATTCAAACTTAAAATGCTTTTAATGTTATAATTTTTAGCAAATGTGGATCATTCTTTAATAAATCTGTTTTTTCTCACGCTATCGAATGTATTATTAATTTAATATTCATTATTATTATTATTCATTATTTGAACTCTGTCTCCTCTGAATTGATATAAATTATTAATGCATGTAAGATTTTACAAATTTCTGATATACTGATCTAAACAATTAGAGGGAATGGCAAAGCTATACTGATGAGAGATAAATCTCGAAACGCGTCTATAGATGGCCGGAATAATTTGACTCAAATTGTTACATTTGCAGTAGGTTACTGTATGTAACAGCAAACACTTGTTGTATAATTCAATGTCCGTCGGGGTATTAGCCCGGTAAGTAGTTGTTTCAATGAGTGTTTGATATAGTCTTTGTAAGACTAACTTGTTGTAGATTGCGAAAAGAATCGCACTTTTAATGTTTGAAGTATTCTGCAACCAAGAATTGGCAATTTCATTTATACTTATGTTTGAACGGTAACGTGACCGCCAGTCTAAGGTGTCAAATTGTTTAGAGGGAATGGCAAAGCTATATTGATGAGAGATAAATCTCGAAACGCGTCTATAGATGGCCGGAATAATTTGACCCAAATTGTTACATTTGCAGTAGGTTACTGTATGTAACAGCAAACACTTGTTGTATAATTCAATGTCCGTCGGGGTATTAGCCCGGGAAGTAGTTGTTTCAATGAGTGTTTGATATAGTCTTTGTAAGACTAACTTGTTGTAGATTGCGAAAAGAATCGCACTTTTAATGTTTTTATTTTTATTTTAAGTATTCCTATATGCTGAGGCAGACTGGCTCACAGAAAGTAGGGGAATAGAGGGACCTACCCTAGATGTTTGCGGCACCATACATGTATCCTGGTACTAGTGCTGGTACTAGTATGTGATTCGATACGGAGAATATTTGTTTATTTTTTGATATCCATATTCACTAAATTTATTTTGAATACGCTTATATTATTTGTATTGTCAAACTTTCCAAAAAGAAAAACATCTTATAGTAAAATATCAATACGGCAAAATATCAAATTGAAAATTACCGATACTTTTCGATACCAAATATTTAAGATTGTGTACATTTTTAAGTATTCCTTGATTTTGAAAAGCGTTCATATCGAAACTTTTAATACGTGTTTCCACTTTTTGATTAAGCATAATGTAACATTTTAAGTTTAAAAAAGACTAAAAATCTAAATGTTGAGGCTTATCCCAACACAAAATTTTACTTCATACTTAATCTGGGATTAAAAACACTCGATGTAGAATATCAATAATTTTTTCAAGATTTCAAAACTTAGCAGTTTTCGTGATTTCACAAAATTTTCGTTCATGTTAAAAGTTTGCATGAATTTCCATGATTTTCATTAGTTATCAAGTTTTTGACGAGTTTTCGGGAATTTCCGATCTTCTTTAATTTTCTCAATCTCAATTTAATTTTCAAAATTTGGTCCTATTTTCTTGAAATTCCTAGGTTTTCGTTAATTTTAAAAATATTGATACTTTAAATTAATTTTCAAGTTTCTCGACAATTTTTAGGGTCTTGGCAGTTTTTGTGCTTATCCTAAATTTTCGGTAAATTTAAAATTGTTGATGCATCTCATGATATTTCATGAATTTAGTTAGTTTTAAAATTCTTTACGTTTCTTCGTGAATGTTCAGGGTTTCAGTCAATTTAGAAAAAATCGTTTTACTCGAGCTTCTGAAATTCCCGTTCTTTTTGGAAATTCTGACTTTTTTTGTGAATTTCCTAGATTTTTGTTAATTTTAAATATTCTAACACTTTTTATGACTTTTTTTAGTTCTTAAAACCCTAGCAATTTTAGTTGGTTTCTAGAATTTTTAATTGATTTTTTATAATTTGATGATTTTCATAAAATTTAAAGATTTTCAAAATGTTGACGGTTTTCGTGAATTTCTTGGATTTTAGTTAATATTAAAAAAGTTGATAATTTTCATGAATTTTCGAGATTTTCATAAATCCTGATGATTTTTAAAATTAACAAAAATTTACGAACATTGCTAACAATTTGAATAGTTCTTAACAATTTTCGTTTCAGGGAATTTTTGTCTTAGGTTTTTCGATGTAAATTTTTAAACGTTCAGTGTTTTATTGAAAACTTTCAGTTTGAAGCTTCTAACGGGTGTTTCCAATCCCAGATTAAGCATGAAGGAAAATTTCGTGTTTAGAAAAGCCTGAAAATTTGGTTTGGTCTCGTAGCGCGTAGCGCTACGCGGCCAAACCAAATTTTCAGGCTTTTCTAAACTCGAAATTTTACTTCATGCGCCACGCGTACACAACACTGATTTAATGTGGAGTTTATTTGTGTTATAAAATTGTTATTCACTTTTGTTTAAATTGTTAAAATGTATCAAAATGTATTCTTTATTTCGTAAAATTTCAGCTGTATTTTTTGAAATAATGAAAATAGGTTAAATCTCAAAAATGACAATATTTACTGTTATGCCCATATATTTAACGTTTGTGAAATGTATAGACGAATTATAATTAAGACAATTTGTGAGATTACTATTATTATTTTAATGAAAATCGCTCGAACAAAAAATCAAGCATTACTTTTTTTTCAAAAATAGAACATATTCATAAAACAAAAAAAAAAACAAACGATAGCCGAAGATTCCTGCTTTCAATTGACGTAAAGCCTGATTGTTTTAAAGCTAAAAATAAGGCTTAAATTTTAAACCAAAACAATTGCTTTTTTCACTGTGCATATAACTTTAATAAAAACGCTCGCTCTAATAACTTATCACAACTTTTTTCACAAACTTAATATTTTTGTTAAATGAAAAGCAAACAATACGTAAAGCTTGATTGTTTTTAAGCTCAAATCAAGGTTTAAATTTTGAACCAAAACCACTGCGCCTTTTCAATTTGCATGTAACTTTAATAAAAATCGCTTACTCAAATAATTTAATCCAACTTTTTTCGCAAACTTAATATTTTCATTAAACAAAAAGCAAACAAGAGCCTAAGAATGTAGCTGTAGCTTTGAAATTGCGTAAAGCTTAATTGTTGTTACGCTGAAATGAACCCTTAAATTTTTAGTCAAAATCTTTGTTTTTAAATTTAATAAAAATTCATTAAATAAAATGCAAACGACAGCTAAAGAATACAGCTCTGATTAGACCCTATACTCAATTGTTTATACGCTCAAATTACGGCTTAAAATTTAAGTAATATAATTTGAAATTTAAAAAAAATATCAATTGCTTAATAAAATAAATATAATTCTAAAATCAACTGAATAAACAAGAACTTTTGATATGTTTTAAACATCCATAGTATATTTCATGAAAATTCATAAATAGTTTTTAAAATTTGCATTAAAAAAAATCAATACAATTTACAAATATTCGGGGGTATTTGATTTTAACATATTTTCAAAGAGCTAAGCTTTACTAACTTCCACAAGTATTAAATCTTTTTTTATAAACGCTTTCAATTTGGAACTTTCAACGAGGAAACACTCGTTAGAAGTTCTAAATTGACCGCTTTTGTAAAAAAAGATTTGTTAGTTGTGGAAGTCAACTCCTAGGTTAAGCATGAAGTAAAATTTCGAGTTTAGAAAAGCCTGAAAATTTGGATTTGTCGGGGCGCGCGAGCGAGTTTCTAAACTCGAAATTTTACTTCGTGCGCCACGCGTATTAATCACTAATTTTAAGTCAAGTTTAAAATATAACGAATATTAAATCTTGAAGAATCTGGTGGTCTCAATTAATTTGATTTGAAATATGTAGGTATATTTAAAAGATAAAAATTCTTGCATTTTGTTTATTTTTTTTTCGGCAATACAATAGATGGCGGCTAATGAAAATTAGTATGGTATAAAGATATCGACCATGTGGTATCGATATTAGCGATATATCAGATAAAGAAAGATCAATATAAATATCGATTATTTCCATAAAAATATCGATACTTCAAGTTATCGATATATATCGAACATCCCTACTTCTTACTAGTTAATAAATTCAATATAAATAAAATAAAGTTTAAGAAACAAATAAACAACTACGATTTAAACTTAGACTGTCTACAAGATGATATGTGTAGCTATAAGAAAATGTCTCTTTATAACGCAAACAAGATTTAATTTTGTATTTTTAGCTAGCACAATTTCAATAATTGACATACAATTATTAAAAATAATATAACCAATTAATAAATACTCTTTTACTACATTGGAGATATAAATTAACAACAAAACACATACAAATCAGACGATTGATAGTTGATTGTTAAGGGCAATCACCTAATAAAATAATTATAAACAATAAATATTACTATTTCTTGTAACGGTTAACTGTAATTATAACAAACATAATATCGTTATAAATAATCATTCTGTCAATAATTACATATGTATTTTTTTTAATTATCAGTGCGTCTAAATGTAAACAACGCACAATCGCACCCGGACTTGGATTTATCGAATGGAAAAGTTTGTTTGTATATTTTTTAATCACAAAGATTTACCCTTTTAGTCTATCATAATATTTACATAAGTATATTTTATTAATCAAAGAAGTTTTATCTATCTTTTTGTTTGTTTTCTTTGTAACAACTTATTTTAAAATGTTGCTATGATTATTTATTTATTAATATGTGTACCTGATTTGTGCCAAAAAGATGTAATCTACAAGTAATAATAAAGAAACAATCAATATGTAGCTTAAATTTATCAAACTTCTTCTAATAATAGGGAATATAAAAAAATTACTTTTTAAAACTTATAAAACTACTAAACTTAAATAGGGAAAATATAGAGGAACATTTTTAAATGTAAAAAAAATATTCTGTTAGGATTACCATGATTGCTAATTATAGGGACAATTTAAGCTAGATGTAAGGAATCTCTGTTCTCTAGGGTTACCATCACTGCAAGTTGAGCGTAGAAAACGAGGGATTGTCTCACTAGTTAATTGCCTAAAGTAATTGACGTGCAGAGCCGACCTGAGCAGAGGCGTAGCGAGACTACCAGGCGCCTGGTCAATTTTGAACAAGTTTTTAAATTAAAACATAATGAGCCCCCTCTGCCCCCTCTCGCTATGCCTCTGGACCTGAATATACAAATACAAAAAATGCATGTAGAATAGTAGAGTTTACCAAAGTTATAAACACGAGAGCTTGTCATACTCTTTTTTATTTTTTTTTAATACAGAATTACAATTATATTCTACAGATTGTACCAAACTTAGAAGCACGAGAGCCTGTCCCACTCTTTCTTATTTTTTTTTATATTCAGAATTACAATTACATTCTACAGATTCTACCAAACTTAGAAACCCGAGAGCTTGTCCCACTCTTTCTCATTTTTTTTTAAATACAGAATTACAATTATATTCTACAGATTCTACCAAACTTAGAAACACGAGAGCTTATCCCACTATTTCTTTTTTTTTTTTTAAATACAGAACTACAATTATATTCTACAGATTCTACCAAACTTAGAAACACGAGAGCTTGTCCCACTCTTTTTTATTTTATTTTAAATACAGAATTACAATTATATTCTACAGATTCTACCAAACATAGAAACACGAGAGCTTGACTCACTCTTTTTTATTTTTTGTTTTAAATACAGAATTACAATTATACTCTACAGATTCTAACAAACTTAATAACACGAGAGCTTGTCCTACTAGTTTTCTTTTTTTTGAAATACAGAATTACAATTATATTCTATAGATTCTACCAAATTTGGAAACACGAGAGCTTGTCCCTCTTTTTAATTTTTTTTTAATGCAGAATCACAATTATATTTTACAGATTCTACCAAACTTAGAAACACGAGAACTTATCCCACTCTTTTTTATTTTTTGTTTTAAATACAGAATTACAAGTATACTCTACAGATTCTAACAAACTTAGTAGCACGAGAGCTTGTCCCACTCCTTTTCATTATTTTAAATACAGAATTACAATTATATTCTACAGATTCTACCAAACTTAGAAACACGAGAACTTATCCCACTCTTTTTTATTTTTTGTTTTAAATACAGAATTACAATTATACTCTACAGATTCTAACAAACTTAATAACACAAGAGCTTGTCCTACAAGTTTTCTTTTTTTTTTAAATACAGAATTACAATTATATTCTATAGATTCTACCAAATTTGGAAACACGAGAGCTTGTCCCACTTGTTTTATTTTTTTTTTAAATACAGAATCACAATTATATTCTACCAAACTTAGAAACACAAGAGCTTGACCCACTCTTCTTTATTTTTTGTATTAAATACAGAATTACAATTATACTCTACAGATTCTAAAAAACTTAGTAACACGAGAGCTTGTCCCACTAGTTTTCATTTTTTTTAATAACAGAATTACAATTATATTCTACAGATTCTACCAAATTTAGAAACACGAGAGCTTGTCCCACTTTTTTTTAAATACAGAATCACAATTATATTCTACAGATTCTACCAAACTTAGAAACAGGAGAACTTATCCCACTCTTTTTTATTTTTTGTTTTAAATACAGAATTACAATTATACTCTACAGATTCTAACAAACTTAGTAACACGAGAGCTTGTCCCACTCCTTTTCATTTTTTTTTAAATACAGAATTACAATTATATTCTACAGATTCTACCAAACTTAGAAACACGAGACCTTGTCCCACTCTTTTATATTTTTATTTAAATACAGAATTACAATTATATTCTACAGATTCTACCAAACTTAAAACATGAGAGCTTGTCCCACTCTTTCTTATTATTTTTTAAATTCAGAATTACAATTATATTTCTATGATTTCTCTTTTATTTAAGTCCCTGTTTATAATTTCTATTTATTAAATAAAACTATGCCAATTCACTGTAAAATTCCAATTCAATCTTCCGTAAATTATTTTTAAACATCTAATACACATCATTATCTATTCTGATAAAAGCGTGGAATTATTTAACAGTGGAGATTTACAACGAACTCATCCCAATAAATCCGACGGAAAATATTCCACGCTCAATGTAGGAAGTGAACTAATTAGACGATATGTTTTTGTCGATATGAAATTCGAAACACAGCGGAAAATTTAATTAATTTCGTATTGACTCAGTAAACAAACGATTGAATCAAAACGAAATTGATTAAGTTCATTGGCCTTTAATTAATGCTAGAGAATTCTATATTATACAATTATTGCATAATTAAAAGTAATTTCAGTTATTAATTAAACATAGATTTTGGAATAACAATGCATGATATTTCATTAAAATATATAATAATAAAATTATGAATGTAATAAAATTTATGAAATACAAAACAATGGGAATTATTTGTTTGTGGATTACAATTTAATAATAAACTGAAAATAATTAAAATAGACAGATATTAAAAATGCTGTTATTTGTTATCTCAGTCAATACTAAAAGTATTGAAAACATATTCAAATAAAATGTATTGTTGAACAATCTAATTTAAATAAAATTTAACTTAGCTAATATTATTTAATTAATAAACTCTATCTACAAATTTTAAAACATATCAATAATAGAATGGACTATTATTGATATGTTTTAAAAAATCACCGAAACTGATAAAAGTCCGTTTCTGGATTATTTTTTCATAAAAATTTCTGCGTTACAGAAAACCGAATTTTTGGTAATGAATGATTGTTTTGGGGTAATTTGTCGTTTTTACCATAAAAAAAAAAATGGTGATGTGTTCATCATAGTACTTTTCCCGTTAAAGATGTAATGATTTAAATATTAACAATATAGATAACTTGCTTAAACTAAATTTATTCTACTTTTATTATTATTCTTTTAAACCTATTCACTGAAGAAGTCATTTTTGCATGTTTTCGCTAGATCTCGGTAAGTATTAATCACCATCATATCTAAGCGTTATATATTTTTAATTTTACTATAAATCCGTGTTTTATACGCGTGGCGCATGAAGTAAAATTTCGAGTTTAGAAAAGCCCCGTGAAAATTTGTCGAGGGTCGCTGCGCGAATTTTCTACACGGGGCTTTTCTAAAATCGAAATTTTACTTCATGCTTAGTCTGGGATTGACAGACACTCGTTAGTTTAAAATATATCACAACTCAAAATTGAATTTGAGTTCAGTATTCCGACACCAGATACCCCCAGACGCGTTTCGGACTTCAAGGTTCTCTTCAGTGTGGTCCCGACCCAGTGTCATTGATGATGCCACAATGGAGCATTAGGTGGCGTTAGCTATCGAATCCGTTAATAGTTTTTACATATTGGCTTGATATATTCAGTATTAATCAGCACTGGGTCGGGACCACACTGAAGAGGACCTTGAAGTCTGAAACGCGCCTGTGGGTATCTGGTGTCGGAATACTGAACTCAAATTCAATTTTGATATTTGTTATTTAGTTTCAAACAGAGTTTAGCTCGTTCGTGGACGAAACAGTGACCTGTATTTGCACTTAGTGTATTCGTGTCATTGACGATGCCACTATGGAGCAGAAGATGGCGTTAGCTATCGAATCCATTAATAGTTTCACATCACAACTGTTCAACTGTTCAATTCAAACTCGTGTCAAGTTGGCACGATTGTTTAAATGTCGGCTTGCGTCGACTTATGTTAACTCTCATTATAGTTCACATGTCGGTTACAGCCGACCTATGTCAATTGTTATTATAGTCCAAATGTCGACGGGCGCCGACTTGTATATCAACTGTCATTATAGTATAAATGTCGGCTTACACCGACTTATGTCAAGTTGACACGATAGAGATATTCTCTACTGCGGCGCTTCCAAAAAGATTGAACTAGTTGCCTTGTCAGCTGCCAACGATTAAAGTGATTTTTCAGTTCGTCTAAGAGGTTTACTTTAGAATGTAGGAGCACCAATCAAAAAGTGCCCAGGCCTCAGATAATCAAAGCCATCGTCTGGCGAGTTAGACATATAACAGAGCGGGCGAAAATTTAATATTCCCTCACTTTGAGCCAAAATCGTGCTAATTCCTTAAACGACAAAGTCTGTTCTCCAACAACTCGTTTGAAATAAAACCTAAACGATTTAACTCCTGCTTCCCATATACCGCCGAAATTCGAAGCATATGGAGGGTTAAAATACCATTCTTCATAGCGAGATGAAAGGTATTCTGCATTATTTTTTTAGATGAACTAAGAAACTGAGATATCTCGGTAATCTCCCGAGCTGCACCTTTAAAGTCTCGGTCCTGGTCTGAGTATAGGTCAGCAGGAAGCCCATGTCAAGCAGCAAAACGGTCCAATGCTTTTAGACAACCATTAGTGGTGAGACTGGTAACTGCCTCTAGGTGAATGGCTTTTGATACCATACAAATAAATAATGCCACGTAGTATTTAACTGATCGGCTGGTTCTAGTCAGCAAAGCCTTGACAAACAAAGGACTGGCGAAATCCAGACCCGTATGACTGAACGTTCTAAAGGGTTGTACACGATACGATGAAGATCAGCCGTATACAATTTAAAATTATTAAAACAATCAAGCACTTTCAGTTGAAAACACATAGAAATGTGCAAATGTAAAGACAGATTATTAAATTTCTATTCAAGCCCGCTAGAAAACCCACTGTTAAATTTCATTACGAAAGAGAATTGTAAACCTACCGACACCTCTCCCATAAACACTAATCCAGACATAATTAGATTTAGGGTTTTACACTAATCTCTACAAAGTACCTATATAAACAGATGTAATTAGTTTTAAGACATTCAGTTACTGAAAATGAGTACATGGTACTCGAAATGTACATCTAACAGTGAAAAATAAATTCGTAAAGAAAAAAAATCAAACCATTTTTTATCAGCCATAGGGGGTTGAATGGGTTCTGCTTTGAAGCGATAACATTTCAAACAGCGAAATATTCATAGTAGAGTTAAATTTCTGGCTGAAGGAATCTAGACATTGCGGCGTAAGAGTGATTGAATAAGCTGTGTACCCCCGTGCCCCGAATACAAATGAAAATGATCAATTAGCAACGTTGCTAATCTACTAGGAGTACGAGATGACAGCTATTCTTCGATAAATTGGACTGAGAGTCCAGAAAGGGACGTAACGTGTTGAAGAATGGTTTCCATTCTCTAATAAATTAATGTCAGAATCCAGATGCTGGGCCTGGGAGACTCTGGCTGCAAAATATAGAGCATTGGTATATTCTTGAGCAGACAGTAAACCAATGAAGAGCTTAACTATAGAATTTCTTAGTTTAGATTTAAAGTTGTGAATATAACGTCTTATATATGCCAAAATTCATTGCAGTTTACAGAGACCTTAAGTATGAATAAACAAATTCTTATAAAGAAAATAATCTTCTAATAAAATGTGCGAAGACACATAATAGTGTGCTCCGGCTTTTACCTTCCGGTGTATGCCGATGTGAGCACCGTCTTAGTAACGGTGGATGACCACTATACCTGTGAGTGGCTCGCCAGAGACTAACCTACGTGTAGACCGGAGAGGCGGATAGGCACCCCTGGGCTTTTCAACCCCCGACTCCTCATTTAATGGCGACAAGCATCAGGGCCTAGTAAACCCCGCCGTGTGCATGTTACCCCTTTCCAAGATAGGGACACAGAGGCTACCTCAAGAAGGTCTGCAACTCCGACTTGGATCATGATCCCTCTCAGATATCCTTTGTCCGAAGACTTCGGTCTGTCTGCGCCGCAACCTGGTTATAGGTGCTAAGACGGGGCCTCCTGTGCGAAGACACAAACTTGGTGTGCTCAGATTTTTACCTTTGTGTATATCTTTCGAGCGTTCGTCTAAGGACCGGTGGATCACCGCACTATCTGCGAACCACTGCCCGCCGGAGACCAACCCACGTGTAGGCTGGAGGGGCGAGTAGGCACCCCTGTGCTTTTCAAGGCCCACCCCCGACTCCTCATTTAGCGGCGACAAGCACCAGGGCTGAGTCAACCCCGACGTGTGTAAGTTAGCCCTATCCAAGATAGGGACACAGAGGTTACCGCAAGAAGGTCTACAGCTCCGACTTAGGCAATCGCCCCTTCAAACATCCATCGTCCGAATACTCAGGTCTGCCCCAGACGCCTCCCGTTTAGGTGCTATGCTGGACCTCCTGTGCGAAGACACAGCAATTGCTTTGACTTCGGTGTGTGTTGAGGCGTGCGGTTCGGAGGCTTATCCGGATTGATTTTGTCTCTTCCTCGTTAACCTTGCTGTATAGGTTGTCCTTATTAATGATGGCAACTCTCAGGCAATGTTCAGTTGCATCCTCGTAGCTTATGGGCGTTGAGCCACTAGGAGGTTGGTTAGTTTTGGAAGAGTGACCTTCCCAATGTCTTTTAGGGACCTTGGGGGACTGGGATTCAATTTCACGACCCCACTTCCGTCTAGCGTCTAGCTTCAGAGCCAGGTTTGCTGGTGTTTCCCCCCTTCAAGAGCTAATATTTGTGTTCCAGTGGAGGGTGTAGACACCCGCCCTTCTGGGTTTGTGGCGTTGTGTTCGGAACTGGGAAATCCGAGGGCTCTTCCCTCCTTCGGATGTACTGGGAAGTGAGGGTCCGGAGACCCGCCCTCCTCCAGTTCCATCTTCTTTTTTTCCCCTTCTTTTGGAGGGACCTTATCAGCAACCTTCGTTTTGTTTTTTGAGATGTGACTTCATTTTAATTCCTACGAAAAGCTACTAAATTAAAAAGGTCCGCCAGGGCAGAGTCCCGCTTGTGCTTGTAAGGCTAACTACATCCGGGGGTCGCCACTTTCCCAGATGTTGGTATAGTAGGAACTAGTCATCTATCTAGCCACGCATCCTTCCGGTCTGTATCCACTTTGAGATTATGAATTTTTATTGAGGTTGTAACGCTCTCTGGTCCAAATGGGTAAGCTCAGACCCCCCGAGCCTACCTCCGCGGATGCGAGACATGACCAACCTCAGCGGAGGAGGCCGATGATGTGACTAGGACATGCTATTGAACAGTATTGGTCCTAGGCGCCGTAAACCCCCAGTTCAATCTCATGGTCACGACATGACAACCTGGGTTTGGGGGGAGTTGGTCCGCAGTGACGGTTTTTGTGCCACTAAGCAGAATTTTATTTCTGGAGTGGCACTTATGGCCATCACTAACCACTTCATCCAAGGAAGCGGTTTTTCTCTATCCGCCCCCCTGGGTCGCGCTTGATAGCCCTCCACAGCCACAAGATATATTCACTTAATAGAAACATATCCTGAATAGTTTCTATTATTGATTGGGCCCACCTTAAGACGAAATCCTTGTTGACACTTTTTATTTGAAACCAATGTTAGTTTTTTGCATTTATTTTTAATTTTTTTAATGATTTTAATATGTAACTTTTGAATTTTGAGCCGCAACGTGAGGAAATTTTCTTTGTAGCTATCCGTGTTGCAAACAATAGAGAAACGTCGCACGATTTAATAACAACCCAAAACTTTATATTAAATTTTCACGTAATACCTACTTATTTAAATAAACGTGAAACATTTGAGATCCCGTGGCGTTGCATAAAGTGCACCGAAACTTCCCTCCCGAGCGGCGACAAAATAAAATAGCACGCAATATAAATTCGAGTAATTAATAACGTTAATTAGAAAATTCCACGAGTCTGCGAGTGTTCCCGAGCGGAAAATTTCCCTTTGGTAAGACGTCCACGTCCGTCCTTTATCGCTAATTGCGAGTACGTCTTCAGGTGGCTCCGGAATATACGTCCCAGCCCCCCTTGCCCTTCCGCGCAACCTCTTTCCACCCACATATATACACCAGTATGTTTCTAGATTACATTTTAGATGGATTCAATTAGTTCCTCCTTGGCTGTGTATTTATACATGCAAATTCGCGATGTATCTTATTTATGCAACGTCCGGAATTCTAGATAATCTTGGCTTGTAATTACATTAGGGACAACTCATCTACCTACCTACATGGGTTTATAAACAGTTTCTTGTAATTAGATTAATTATCATCATTTTTAATGTAAAGAAAACTCTTAACTTTTTATACCACTTTTATAAAAGTAGTATAAAAACGTTTTGTGTTTTCTTTATATCAAAACTGAAAACGTACCACGAAGTGAACGCCTCCGAAATTCAAGAATTAATTATTATCATAATTGATTAATATACAAACCCGATAGGTTTTAAATAATAAGCTGGGAGGTGAACAATTGGTGATAATTATTTCTATAAATACGGTGCTGTACGTGAAACTAAAATTGCAGATGTTATTTTTTTATGTATAGTTTATGTGAAATAGTTCTTACAAAATTAACTAATCTACAATGATAAAAACAATTTAAAATTAATATCGATTTTCTGCAAAAAATTAGTCTAGTTGAGACTTCTCCAAATATTTAATAATACATTGGAGAAGTCTCAACGAGACTAAATTTTTGTAGAAAATCGATAATACTTTTAATTCGTTTTTATATTTGTAAATATTCTTCAAACTATTGGCAAATTCAATTTTTCTTTATGTGGAACTAATCTACAGATCTATTTATATGAAATTTACAAAAATATAAGATAAGATAAGATGAAAATTGATCAACTAAAAGAAAAATTGTAGACTCTAAAAGTTGACTATAGTAAAACATAAACATTGTTCAGTTTGTTTCTTCTAAATTTGAAGAAAAATGGTGATGTGTCGATCATAGCACATTTCCCGTTAAAGATATGATGATTTAAATATAAACAATATGGAAAAGTTGCTCAACGTAAATTTATTCTACTTTTATTCTTATTATTCCATTATGTTATTGTTCTTAATTTTTGTGACAGTTACGATACACATTTTAACAGTTGTGATGTATTTTAAAGTAACGAGTGTCTACCACTCCCAGACTAAGCATGAAGTAAAATTTCGAGTTTAGAAAAGCCCCGCGTAGAAAATTTGTCGAGGGTCGCGTAGCGACCCGAGACAAATATTCACGGGGCTTTTCTAAACTCGAAATTTTACTTCATGCCACGCGTATAAAACACTGACTTACATTAAAGTTAAAAATTAATAACGCTTAGATGTGATGGTGATCAAACAACAACAAATAAACAAATATTTACAGAGATGTATCGAAAAAATGTACGAATTACTTTTTTTATACATCTCTGTAAATATTGATCACCATCACATATAAGCGTTATTGATTTTTAACTTTACTGTAAATCAGTGTTTAATACACGTGGCGCATGAAGTAAAATTTCGAGTTTAGAAAAGCCCCGTGAAAATTTGTCTCGGGTCGCTACGCGACCCTCGACAAATTTTCTACGCGGGGCTTTTCTAAACTCGAAATTTTACTTCATGCTTAGTCTGGGAGTGGAAGACACTCGTTACTTTAAAATACATCACAACTGTTAAAATGTGTATCGTAGCTGTCACTAAAATAAAAAACAATAATATAATATATCTTGTTTAAAAAACAATAACATAGTTTTGGAATAATTATAATAAAAGTAGAATAAATTTACTTTGAGCAACTTTTCCATATTGTTGATATTTAAATCATCATATCTTTAACGGGAAAAGTGCTATGATGAACACATTACCATTTTTCTTCAAATTTAGAAGAAACAAACTGTTAACATGTGTATCGTAACTGTCACAAAAACAAAAAAAAACAATAATATAGCGATCTCATTATAGTTCAATTCAAACTCGTGTCAAGTTAGCAAGATTGGTTGGACTTATATCAAGTTGACACGATGAATATCGGCTTTTATAAAAGTAGTATAAAAAGTTTAGTACTTTCTTTATATCAAAACTAAAAATGTACCACGAAGTAAACGCCTTCAATATTCAAGAATTAATTATTATCATAATTGATTAATATATAAACCCGATAGGTTTTAAATAAAAAGCTGGGAGGTTATCAATTGGTGATAATTATTTCTATAAATGCGGTGTTGATTGCAATTTTAAATTAGACTCGAGGTGTTCACTAGTAGATCACCATGAGGACCTTGGTTCTATTGTTAGGTGTTTGTGCTGTGGCTTTTGCCACTCCAGTTGAAAAGCACTATAAAGTTGGTGAGTTATTTACGTACAATGTGTAAAGTGATCATTATATAAACAAATATAGTTATGCAATCAATTTTCTGTAAATATCTGCGCAATTAATTCATTTGTTGAATATATCAGTTTTGTGTTTTTACACGATTATTTTAAAACAGGATGTTTTTGTTTTCTACATACACATACTGCAAAAGTAAATATAATTTTTAAGTAATTCTCGAGAATGTGAAATCCGTATGAATATTTGTTTGCAATCATTTAGATAATTCAATTCATGTGTAAGAATATGTATTTGAAATGGCCGTGTTAGCCGAATTTAAGTGGATAAACAGGTAAACAAAGGTTTGCAAGTGGGTAACATGTTATTTTCCTTCACCATGGCAACGGCGCACAGTGGTCGGAGTAGCATAAGATCACGGAAATAATTATTTAATCACCCTAAATATAGCTCATTAAGTATTTTAAAGTATTATTTATCAAAATAAACGGAATTTGGTGGAATGAGGATACAGTGCATAAATGTGACGTTAAATAAATATGAAATTTTATTGCAGAAAGAAGTACAGTAAAAAAAAAACAACAAAAATCGAAGACTTAATGACTATACGAAATATGAATGGCATACAAATACATGATAATAAAAATAAATACCTTAATTATTGCTTACTACTAATGCTTGGGCATCTTCATGTAGGGGTACATGTTTTTTATTGAGTTTTGTTCTAAGCCTACTGATGAATGGGTCCGAGGAAGCCAGTAGCATATAAATAATATCTTCATTTGTAGACTCTCGAGAACATTTTCTAGAGTGGCTTAACCTGTAATGACGGTAATCTTTATTGCGAGCTTCTTGAGCTTCTTCTGTCAACATGCCGATCGGTAGCATAGCCAAATTTATTATTTTACTGCCATGCATGAGGATTTTATGAACCGTGTTGGGCATGTAGTACCAGCTATATAGACTGACGTACAATTCAGCAGTTTCGGTGCAATAGTTGTTGGCCGCGGCGGCCTCAAATCGCAAAGTTTCGATCCTAACCTAGAAATGGGCATTTTTGGGAGGTGATTACGGAAATTTAGAGGTCTCATGCCCGACTTGTATGCTTAATATCGTCAACGCCGTACCAGAAATCTTATTTTAAGACCCCTTCCACCATTCTAGCGCGTCCGTAACAAAAATGACGAGAGGAGATCATTTACGGAATTGGAATGTTGATTTTTAAATGTTAAAATGAATATGACCGAGCTTTCAACACAAAGTAAATGGACTATAAAAAGGTGTCTACGAATACGTTGTAAAAACAATGTTGGGTGAAACACATCACCGAAAATTGCAGATAATCAAATTTGCAGTAAATTTACTTCGTTTGTTAAATTATCTCACCAAATACCATTCGTGGTTTGAATTTGTGCAGGATAAATTATATTTCTAGCACTCGTCATAACTTCACAAATTTCTCAAATGAATTGTGATTAGGCAAAAACCACTCGCGCAAGTGCTTGTGGTTTTTTCCATCCCAATTTATTCCCAAAATATGCATCGATGACTCGTGCAAAATAAAATTTATTCGTCCAAATTCAAACCACCCGTGGTATTACCCCCGATTAATTTTATATGCTTCTAAAACTTCAATCTTAAAAGAATTTACTGACTAATTACTATAATTCTTATAACTGCACAACGCTGAAACAAATATACTCTTTGTTTCAGTCCTGTGTAATTATAAGAATTATAATTATAAGTCAGTAAATTTTAGAAGTTTTAAATATTTTTTTAGTACACATCAGAGCTAGGCAGGATGCGATTCCTTTTAGATGATTCAAAAGAGGTATTCGAATACTTCAGAAAAAAACGTATTTGTGATCCGGATTCGTTAAATTTTAGTAAGAGGATTCGTATTCGAATCAAAATGTAAGTGACTCGAATCCTTATAAAAGGATTCGAATACTTACAAAAGAATTCAAATCCTTCAAAGGATTCGAATCTTTAAAAATAAATCATTGTGAGGATTTGCACGAAGAACATACTTTACGAGGCTAAAATTAAATGTTGATAAAAACAACAAATGACTTAAAATATAGTTTAAACAATCTATCATTAAAATAAAATTAATGCAATTTTTCGATCTTCGTTACTAAATGAGTGGTCTAACCGCAAAACTCTCATTCACCACTTTTTGTGAAAATTGAGTTGGCGGTTTTTTATGTCCGCTATGTTAAAGTATACGTGTTATTTTTTCAATTTGCCAACACTTTTAAAAAATGGAGAATGTGAGTGCTGCAGTTAGACCACTTAAATATTAAATGGCCAAATTATCGGTATTACAATAAAGACAAATATTATCAAACTAATATCTTCATAAATAAGTGTTTGCATAAAAACTAAATCAACTAGTGAGTTTATTTATTTATCAAACATTTAATGGATTTTACAATTTAAAATTCAATCACTGTAAAACTGATAGATTTTGTTTGATAACACATGCAGCAAAGAATATTAAAACATCTCACTTGTTTTATTTGTGAAATTTTTAACGAATACTTTGGTTAAAAATTTCACAAAAAAACAAGTGAGATGTTTTAATATTCTTTGCTGCATGTGTTATCAAACAAAATCTATCAGTTTCAAAATGATTGAATTTTGAATTGTAAAATCCATTAAATGTTTGATAAAAAAATAAACTCACTAGTTGATTTAGTTTTTATTAAAATTCGTTTGAAGTTAGAAATCGGAGAATTTTTATGTCAAAACATGTAAAGAATTAAATTTGTATTCAGTAACAAATACTTTCTTGAAATGTTTGGGATTAAAGTACTTGTAACTTTAAAATTTTTCACGAGATCTTGAAATTTTCTGAGACAGTACAGAGAACCTAGCTCTTTCATAATTTAAACCCAAAGCACTTCGTTACTAACTTTGATTAAAACACTTAGAACCTTTCTTTAACAAATTATTTTGTAACCAGTGTTGAAGAAAGGTTCCAAGTGTTTTAATAAAAGTTATAATTATCTTTAAATAAGTCAATCAATCCAAACTTCATTAATAGTTTTTGACTTTCAGGTGCAAATAACTAAAGTATTTTTAAATGTTCACATAATCTGAAATCTCTTTTCTTAATATCCTTACAAAATTTCCTAAAGATCTAAGGCAATATTTCTTAGTTTTTTAATTTTTATAATCCAAAAAATTGATTTAGAAAAGACCATGTTAAGTTATTGTATTGAGAGGAAAAACAATTCGTATTGTTTCACACATTAAAAACGATATTCCGACTAGTGTCGGTTTGTTTTGTTATTACAGGCAAATTATTAATAAATAACAAAACAAAAACGGATAATTCGAAGAAATGTGGAGTATTCGAAATACAATGTAGTGAATGCGATGCAATTTATATTGGTCAAACCGGCAGATCTTTGAAACCAAAATGAAAGAAAATAAAAAATATATTTCAGATAATAAACCAACAACTGGCGTTTACAAACATTGTATCGTCTATAGAATTGGTGTGAATCCCTTATTACCTGAATGCAAAATCTCCAATTCGTGCGAATTAAAGAAGTGCCTTAATTAAATATAAAAACGAATTAAAATTAATATCGACTCTCTGCAAAATTTTTGTCTCATTGTGACAAGTCTCCAAATATTCATTGAAACAACTACTTTTCGAGCTAATACCCCGCAGATATTGAATTATACAATAAATATTTGAGTTACTCGACAGCTCTACTGTTTTATGCATAATTTATATGCAAACTGCAACATCAGGTCAAATTATTCTCTCACCAAACTAAATGAAACAATAGGATATTGAAATAAATTGAAAAAATTACAGGGAATAAATTGTAATTGTCTTAAGCCATCTATAGACGCGTTTCGAGATTTATCTCTCATCAGTATAGCTATGCTTTAGACTTTCAATACAAAACAATATTAAAATAAACAGGAAACTTACAGGAATGTCGAAGTGTGTCGTCGAAACAGGTACACAAAACTGGGGCGAGTGAAAATAAAGGAATGTTATTTATAGGTAAAGGGATTAAGTCATTAGTAGGTGCGAACAATTTGATACCTGAGAGAGAGTGACATACCGCCTTTAACGGTACAGTTTAACAGAAAGACAATTTAACATGTTAAATTGTCTTTATGTTAAAGTGACTTAATACTTCTTTAATCCGCACGAACTGGAGATTTTGCATTTAGGTAATAAGGGATATACACCAAATCTATAAGAAGGCCTGGAGATTAACAATGCCATAAAAAGGGGGGAAAATATAGTAAACGAAAACGAGGAGAATTGGAATTCTCTAATTTTAACATCCCTTATTACCTCAAAACAAACATATTTGTGCATATACCTAGAGAATATTTTTTTCTGTGCATTCCTTAAAAAATAGTCTAATAAAAAGAAACTACACCAAGTGTACCAAGTCTTCTTTCTTTCAATAACTTTATATAGTGTAATATATTTCAACTAGTACCAGATGAGAAATGAATTTAAGAAAGTAAAAAAGACATTTTACATATTCAGTTAGAAATAACTCAAAAACTGTTCATAAGGATTTTCACATATTTAGAAAAAAACGATGTTTTTAACAGCCTTATAAAATGCATAAAGATCCCACGCAAAATTTTAATGTTATGAGTTTTTTAATTTGTATAAATCATAAAAGATATGCAAGTTCGAATCTTTCATCAATCAACCGAATGATTCCTTAAAAGTGATTCGTTCTTTATGAATCGTTCATAAACGAATCACTTATAATAATAATAATAATTTTGAAAGAGAAGGAAAAATGGACGAAATACCTTCAATTTGTTTTGCAAATATTCTGTAATTTGTCTCATAAGTAGAGAACAAACATCAGCTGATACAAGTACGCTGACTTATTTGAAAAAGAACATTACTATTACATAACAGCTGATCAGATTAAATTCGTCACAACTTGCGGAAATGAATCCGCTACGCCAGCTCTCATTTGTATTTTGTACGACTTGAATGTCGCGCGTCGGGTCGTTTTATAAATCGCTCGCTTGAATTCTTGAGGCTTAATCAAGAATTCAAGCGAGCGATTTATAAAACGACCCGACGCGCGACATTCAAGTCGTACAAAATACAAATGAGAGCTGGCGTAGCGGATTCATTTCCGCAAGTTGTGAGGAATCGTTTTAACCGATTGGGGTGGATTTAGATTCAGACCGTATGCCTAAATCGTACGGACGGTCGTCTCTAATGAATGAATCATTAACGAATCAATTCATCTTAAAATACGGAATCAGTTCATTCAAATCACCGCACATAATCGTTCTTTTAGAACAAATCATTCATGAACGACCCATCTCTAATTCAGATAAATATATTATGCAAAAATAAAATAAATATTGCTTAGTTAAAATTTTATACAGGGTGGCCGACGGGAACCGGATAAAATTTAAATGATCAGTAATTGCTTGTTTTTCAAGAAAAAAATTTGCCGAAAATCGTTGTATATGGGTTCGAACATCTCATGATCAATTATTGCCACTTGCCGCTTGATTTTTTCTTTCAGATTGATCTAGGTGTGGTGTTTGTTTGTTAAGACATGTTAATTGAGGTATCCCCACAAGAAAGTCACAAGTGGCCAAATCCAGTATACTTAGGGATACCGCGCACAGTGCGCAATTGGCAATGGTCGCGGTTCGCCGAATGCTTTCAGAAAGCAACATTTCATTTTTTGGCGACAACTCGTTACCTCAAGGACCTTCATTTAATCACGTGTAACTTATTTTTGTGTCATCCTAAATGATTTGAAAACATGCCTAGCTCATTAACGTACTATGATGAATACGTTACATTAATGAGTATTTTATTTAGTTATTTCATATTAATTACATTTTGGTTGACAAACAATAATAGTACCTTCATTTGAAGGGCAATATTCCACAAAGAACGAATGTTACATGAGGGGTCTACATGCAAAACCAGCGATTTCCAATTAGTAAAAAGCTCAGCATGAATTCATTCTCCAATTGTTATACAATGCTAGATTTTTATATGTTTAACAATTTAAAAAGTAAACAACACGTTTAAACGGGATTTACTTTAATTGTCGATTCTGCTAAACTTGATTGTTTTAATTTTCAATTTTGTGATAGAGATTCAGTGCGTATCCACCTCTTTAATGCAATATATAAATCTGTTAAGTAAAATAGCATTTCTTTTAAAATTAATTTAAGTTGATTTTGCCAGTTTCGCTTGATGACAAATTTAGATTCATTTCGATTGTCTCGAGTGACAATCTTTTTTCTTACTGATCATTTCTGTTCTTATAAAGATAGAAATGTTCACGAAAAATTAATCTTTATATACTTATTTTGCAGCTGATAAGGTGTTCCTTGAAAAGGAAAAGGACATCCTCCGTTTGTTCAACTACGTGAACCAGCCAAGCTATTACAGCGACTTCATCCAAGTCGCCAAGGAATTCAAATTCGAGGGATGCTGGGATCAGTGGACCAAGCCCGAATACGCTAAGGAATTCTACTACTACTACCAGCATGACATCCTCCCTCAAGGAGAGGTCTTCTCCGTGTTCTACCCAGAGCACTTGAAGCAAGCCATCTCTCTATTCAGGACCTTCTATTATGCTAAGGATTACGAAACCTTCTTCAAGGCTGCCGTTTGGGCTCGCCAACATGTCAATGAGGGTATGTTCGTTTACGCCCTTTCCATCGCCATTGTCCACGGCCCATTCACCCACGGATTAGTCTTGCCACCAATCTATGAAATCTTCCCACACTACTTCTTTAATGATGAGGTTATTTACAAAGCTCAACAATACAAGCAACATTATTGGGGAACTTATAAGCATGAGGATGAGATTAAGGATAAGGATTATAAGGGTTACACCATTCATGCTAACTACTCTGGTTGGTACATGAATGTCCATCCTGAACAATCAATGACTTATTTCACTGAAGATGTTGGGGTTAACGCTGCTTACTACTATCATCACATTGTTGCTCCTTTCTGGATGCATCACGAAGATTTCTTCTACGATTCCTCTATCCGCGGTGAATATTTCTTCTGGTACCACCAACAACTCTTGGCTCGTTATTATGCCGAACGTCTTTCTTACGGATTCGGTGACATCCCACACTTCGAATACGAATACCCTATTGAGACCGGATATTACCCATCTCTTCATTACCCCAACGGATTGCACTTCCCAACCAGGCCAAACCATGCTCATCTTTACTATCATGGAGTTCATGGACAACAAGATTATGATTTCTACGGTAATTACACCTACACCTACACTTACGTCAAGGACTACGAAAGGCGTCTTCGCGATGCTCTTGATATGGGCTTCTTCTACACCCCAGAAGGTAAGATGATTAACCTTTTCGAAAAGGACGGATTTAACACGCTTGGACTATTGGTTGAAAGCAACGCTGATTCTCCAAACGGCCGCTTCTACGGCGATCTCCTCATCTTCGCCCGTCACCTCTTAGGCTACTCTTACTACCCAATGGACGAATACAAACTCGCCCCATCCGCTTTGGAACATTTTGAAACCTCCCTCCGCGACCCAATGTTCTATCAAATGTACAAAAGGATCATGTACTACTTCTACCAATATCAAAACTACCAAGGCCCATACGAACACGAAGATCTTTACTGGGATGGTGTTAAGATCAACGATATTCAAATCGATCGCCTTATTACTTTCTTCGATTACGATTACTCTGACTTAAGCAACGCTGTCACTGTCAACGAGAAGGAATTCCAAGAAGACTCCTTTGAAATTCGCGCCCGCCAAGAGCGCCTCAACTACAAACCATTCAACTACAAGATCAACGTCGACTCCAAGACCCCATGCGAAGCCTTCGTCAAGGTCTTCATCGGTCCAAAATACGACGAATACGGACGTGAAATCGACATTGAGGACAACCGCATGAACTTCTATGAAATCGACCGCTTCCACTACACCCTCACCGCCGGAAAGAACGTCATCGACCGCAACTCCCATGAATCTCTCTACTACGCTAACGAACAAACCACCTACAAACAACTCTATCAACAAGTCCTCACTGCTATTAACGGAGGTGAAGAATTCAAATACTACACCTCTTCTTACTACTTCAGCTTCCCCAAGAGGTTCATGCTTCCAGTGGGTGATATAGGCGGCAAGACTTACCAATTCTACGTGATGATCGCTCCATACCACTCTCCAAGCAAGCAAGGAGAAGTTGCCAGTTTCTTTGTTGATGAGAATTACTCCATGGGATATCCATTTGATCGCCCAATTGAGTTTGAGCACGAGTTCTTCGTTGACAATTCCTTTTTCAAGGATATCGTCATCTACCACAAGCACTGAATTTTTAAATATTAAAATATAGCTTAGTTTAATTTAAAGCAATTGATTGGCATTTAGTGATATTTATGAGAAATAAAAAAAAAGGAAATAAAAATAAAGAATTAATATAATATTAGGCGTGTGATTTATGATTCTATATTACATAAAAATCCATATCCTTAATAAATTGTACATCATTAATATCTCATATCCCAGTAAATTTAAATGGGAGATGAGATGATAAATTATTTTTTTACTTATTACAAAATCGCCTACTAATATGTTAACATTTGTGCATTTTAGAAAATACAAAAGTTTTCAAAACAAATATCTTTAATAATTTGTATTATTATTCGTTGTTTTGAGTTGCATTTAAAGAATGTCATTCTAATTAAGGGCGGAGTGAAACGGATCTCGGTGCCTCGAGGGCTCCCCGAAAAAGTGGAAATCCCGGCTAATGAGGGCCGACATGGCGCCACGTCCACAATAAGCTAATAATAACGAAAAGTTGGCAAAGTAAATTTTAATTCGTCCCAGGGAGTTTGTTTTTAATTCGCGCTCTCATTTAATTACGGAGCCCGCTTTATATTGTTACACTGCCCCATGGAATTATCAAGGGGTGACTCTTTCTGTCTTTCTCTCTTTCTCACTCTTTGTCTCTCAATAACTCTGCTCAAATTTTATTTTATTTGGAATACTGAAAAGATTTCGTTTGCATTATTCAAACTAATTTATTATTGATCCTAACATAAATAATTTGTTTTTAAGGGAGTAATATAATTGTTTAATTATAACGAGTTTCACTGCTTTCTCAACATCAAGATATACAGATATTTTGTAGAAATAATCTTTATATTTTAACAAAACTCATAATAAATATAAATTTACCAATATTATTTATAATTTATCGTTTTAAATTTTGCTACTATGTTTTTTGAAATGTCTACTCTATGATCCAGAATAGGCATAGTAAATTTACCGACTTTTCAATTATCGGTTAATTTATTGATAAAACTGGTTGGGCGTAAATTTATAACATCATGTTTCAAGAGTAAAATTAATTTAGAACATGGAAAACATCTCAATGACGTTTATATGTTAGCCTGGATTTTCAACAAGTACAAACTACTTGGAACAAGTGTCTTCCACTCCCAGGTTAAGCATGAAGTAAAATTTCGAGTTTAGAAAAGCCTGAAAATTTGGTTTGGTTGCGTAGCGCGAAGCGCGGAGCGACCAAACCAAATTTTCAGGCATTTCTAAACTCGAAATTTTACTTCATGCGCCACGCGTATAAAACACTGATTTTAAGTGAAGTTCAAAATATATTCAACAAATGTTTGTTAAGTCTAATTAAATCTTACGCTTTCAAAATTTGAGCAATTTGGTTTGGGATATGTAGGTATACTTAACCCTTTCACTACGAGGAGTGTATTCATACGTTTAGTTTTGATATGCTCCATGTGCGAAGAATATATATTTTCAAAAGCGTGTAAATCATGAGCCGAGAGCGTACAAAGTTTGTGTACCTCTTCAATGAGCAGTCATAAAGTATAATTAAAAACAAAATCAATTGCTAACTTTTGTTTTTTTTGCATTTTCCTCAAAGAAAATATAATGCACGCATATGAAATGTTTACACACGGTATATGCCGGTATGAGCTTGTAGTACGAAATATGTACGGATACGCATTGTATTTGCGAGTACTGTACCCCGCATTTGAAATTCAAATTGCGTAGCGAATGGGTTAAAATAAACATCCATGTATAAAATCTGGTGATTTTCAAGATATTATTTCACACCCGACCCTGCAAATAGGCCTAGCTAACAAAGCATTTGTTTTTATTTCATAGAACAACAGACGTGAATTGTATGATAATTTCAATAGCCATCGTGCCTAGAAATTTGTTTGTTCTAACCGATGTGTTCGTTGTAAGCAAAATCAATGTGGTTTTGTATACGTTATTCTATGGACCAACTATTTTGTTCGTTATATCCGATTGTAGATTATAGCCGGTGTCGTTATAAACGATTTTAACTGTATGTTTTGTCATGTGAAAAATTAGTAAGTTTCTCATCTTTCACGTAGCGAAACATAAAGTTAAAATCTTTTAAGATAAATAATGTTCTTCTAATTGTAATAAGTGATTAGTTCGTTCTAATTAGTTCTTTCTATTTGTACCATATAGTGCTGTATCCGTTGAGGGTGTTAGCTGTCAACTTAGTAACTCAGATCTTATCCACTACTTGCCTGAATCATTTCTACAATAAGTTTTTTCCAAATTTAGTATTGTTTCTACTACATTCACGTCCTAACTTATCCCACATATTACACATAGCGGTAAGTTTAATTAACCTTAGGTAAAAACGGCGATTACAATCGAACCGTACGCTACTTTATGATCTCCGGGTTGTTTTGTGTCCGCCCCCCTAGGGGATGTTTATGGGGGCGGATGACTGTTAGACTGTTATCGCTTGATTGCGGTCACCCCTGGATACAAGAAGCTCACAATAACCGTTCGAGGGGTTGATTTAAAGTTATTGAATTTCGAATTATTGTCCCGTGTGCGTTTCCCCCCTTTATATATATATTTTTTTTTTTTCTTCATCCTCTTTATATTGCCGGAGGAGAATATTGTTTTTCTCCCTGCTTGCTCGCGAATATCGTTGCATTAAACATGAAACAATGGCCTTTTGACTCTCATAAATTGAATGCTGTTTTATAGTCAGAATTTATCGATTTTATTTTTATACATCTCTAATGTACTGCAAATATTTGGTGGTAACTCCGACGCATACATATAATATTATCAGTTTTTTCTCTCTCTTAAACTTCGTAGAAATTGCTGGCAATACAATTTTCTTTAAATATACATGATTAAATATTATTAAAATTTATAGAAATTACATATGGTACTCCATCAATTCATGGAACTTGTTAAGTATTCGAGTTTATTTTACTGGTAGAAGTAAGTAAAAAAATAACTTTTGTGCATCCCTTTAATTCATCGAAACTGTTAGGTCTGGGAGTTTCATTTATTATAGAAATATATCAAAAACAACTGTCCTAAGCTTGTATTAGACGACACTATATTCTTGTACAAGAAAATAGTATACTATATTCTATCATGGTGTACCAAATAGAAAATGTATTATTTCCATTATACAAAACTGTACAAGACTTGCGTTTGGTCATATTTTGTGTATTACACCATGATATAAAATAGTGTCGTCTAATACAAGCTTTAAAAATTACAAGTAGCAAATATTTAAATCAGTTCTGTCTTTGAACCACCACTATAAGTTTTTCTATCTTAAAATTCGTAAAAATTGCATGGAATACACAGTGGCGTAGCCTGATCGCCGAGTCGTAGGCCAAATTTGCCGCCCCCTTAATTAATTTACAGATATTCTAAATAACTTTTCGATTTGTGGTTTACATAAAATTTGTCGACAAAGTTGAATAATTTAACAATCACAAATCATAATATCCACTTAAAGAAAATTATGAATTATTGCTCGTTAATTGAGTCAATGTGAATTGGAGGCTGATGATCGAGCAATAAATAAAACGTTCTTTTAATTTTCACAGTAATACTCAGGGATGGTCTTCCCCAAAGAGACTTAAAAGCACCGTATCCTAATTTGCAGGTGTTATAAGCCAGTTAGCGCCGCAGTAATGAAAATTTGCGCCCGGGGTAGAGATTCAATAATCGCAATAAATGTCATGTGTCATTATAAACTAAATGTCAACGTATGTTAACTGTTATCTTCGACAAATGCTAATGTACACTGTTGACGCCGACTAATCTCTAATAAACTTCAACTGTCAAAAATATCAGCTGTTAAAAATATGTAAAAATATACTAAAATGCGATAAAATGGCAGGCTTGTGTGCGCGTCAAAATCAAAATGGTAAGAAATACAAAGAAACATTATCGAAAATGTAACACAAAACACAATGATGCTCTTAAATACCGCGTCAAAAGCACGTCACTTTACGTATAAATTTATGTATACATATGTCAAAACTTGTCTTAAAAAAAACACGCACAAATTGTTGAAAATCTTAGAAACGACAACAACAAAATTCCAGTTGTGAGTCAGTATTGACAGTTGACATGTTTAACAGAATAATGACGATTTTATCATTTGCTTGTTTTTCTATTTTGACAGTTTTTACACTTACACACACACACACACACACACACAAGCATCGCATACACAATAACTTGAATTATAATTACACAAGACCAGATTTATAAATATTCAAGATTTAGGTCTTAATAAATAAACCGTTGTTTAAAAGATAATGCATTTTTTACATTTTGGCGCGAAAAGCACACTAAACGTTAATCGTTTTCACATAAATTGACTTTCGTTAACATACATGAACATTATTGCTTTATTTGTAAATTTAATTTTATCTTCACGTAACTCTCAATAAAATCAAATTATAACTATATATTTATTTGTTCGAGGTTGACATTTTTTTTTTTTTACAAAATATACATAGCTTATTAGTAGAGCTCGGATTTCTAAGCTTAAAAAAAATTGAAAAAACACCAATTTTAGCAATAAAAACATTATGTTGTGCAAAAAAATCATTATATTATGCAAAAAGCATTATTTACAGCAAAAAAGGATGATTTAAAATATACAAAAGGCCCTGAAAATGTTCAAAATTGTATAACAATGCGCACAACGATTAAAATTACTTTAGATTTTACAATACAACACAATTTGTTTTAGTCATTTATTAGAATCCTCTTTTGTTTTTAGGGCTTTTTGATTGTATTGAATAAAGCCGAAATATGTGAATAACTTTCTTATTTGTATTTTTTGTAATGATGTATTATAACTTTTTGGTAAAGAATAATCTTCTTTATCGTTCGGCAATAAAATGTACAGGGTGTTCAATTTAAAAACATTTTTATTTTCTTAATATCTTAAAAATACCTCGTTAAATTGTTTCTCTGATTTGACCATTGTGATTTTTATTAAATTTCCTACTACTTTGCTCATTTAACCGACTCTGTAACTCTAATAATAACAAAGTTAGTAATGGTGAGCACTGAATTCTAAACATCCTGTATACAGGGCGTGGGCGCCTGCAGAATCTTTTTTAGGAGAGGGCAAAATATAAAAATCAGGGGAGCAGCTAAATGGGGGCAGACTTAAACATGTAATAATATTAAGAATGTCAAAACATTTAGACATTTATTTATTTAATTATTGCAGTTCTTAAAGTTATAAAAATTAAATGAAATTTTTTAAAATTAGTAAAATTGATGAAAAGACAAATGTAGTAAAATTTAATGAATTTCGTAAATATGTTTGCGAAAGCAACGCGATACTTTTTGACACGTCGTTAAAATTTGATGATGATCGAAAACATTGACAAAATTAAATTAATCAAAGTTTTAGACGCTTGGCGTATGAAGTAAAATTTCGAGTTTAGAAAAGCCTGAAAACGCGACCAAACCAAATGTTCATGCTTTTCTAAACTCGAAATTTTACTTCATGCTAAATCTGGGAGTGGAAAACACTCCTTTAAAGCTTCAAATTGAACTCTTTAAAAAAAAACAACGAATATATAAGGATTTACAATCAATTGGATTTAATAAAAATCACCATAATTTATAATAATCTTATAAAAATTGAAACATCAAGCATTAAACTTTAGCAGGATTTCAATTATTAAAACAGCGAGTTTTTCTTTTGAGTACATACAATCCAATTACAGCGTATATTAATTGGAGTATGTATACTCAAAAGAAAAACTCCCTGTATTAATAATTGAAATCTTGCTAAAGTTTAATGTTTGATCCTTCAATTTTTATAAGATTATTATAAATTATGGGGATTTGTATGAAATCCAATTCTATACAATCCAGTTGATTTATTTCAAAATAGAAATAATGATCCGTTTATGAGTGAGTCAAGTTTAGTCAATATAATTATACAAAAGTATATCAATGTATAAAACAGTATATCAATGTATACAAAAGTATATCAAAAAGGTAAATTTTATTTTAAAAATATTCGTTTGTGTCTATTTTGTTGATTTCTTCAATTTTCAATAACTTTCCAATGATCAACTGATTTGTTAATGTAACTTGACACTAAAAATAAAGATTTATTTTATTCTATTCTGTCATTTTTCTGGCTCATGATTCTTATCGTTTTCGTGGGATTCCTTATTCCAAGTTTTTCATCTCAAAGATTTCAGTTAAATATTCCTATTTTAACTAAATTTTTATAAGTTTTCGTGAATTTGCTAGGATTTCATTATAATTAAACTGTATGAATATTTTACTTATGTTTAAATGATTGTAAAGAGTTATGTTGTATATCTATTAAAAACTAAATGTATGAAATATATAAACGAATTACAACTAAAATAGATTTTTTTTAAATATTCACACAGAATAGTCGATTTTAGTTTTAATTCGTTTTTATATTGTGTAAATATTCTACAAACAATTGCTAAATTCAATTTCACTTTTTAATGAACATGTGCACGAAATCGTGAAAAAAAGGATAAAACCTCCAACATAATCAACTTTAAATACAAATTGTGGTTAAACTGTAGGTTTGCGATAGAAACGGATTTCAGGTTCGTCCTGGCAAATACAAGTAGTTCCTTAAAAAAAGTTTACATAATCCGGTGTTTACAAAATGCAGTTAATCCACGCGCAAATGATCGTGTGGCTTGATGAATATTGTGGATTTTGAAGGTTTTTTTGAATACGTCTAATACTTTTAGGCTCTCACATTACTGTTTTTCGATCGGGACAATTTGGGAAAAGGCTTAAAACTCGAGATAACAAAAGAACGAATTAGGATTAGGGGTGAAAACTCGGAAATTAAATGTCTTGAAAAAATCAGGTCACTCTAGTTTGACTCGCGTTTTATTCAGGTATATTTAATTCAATTTCATTATTGATGAGTCAACTTTAGTTTAGTATTTTATAGCTATACAAATATAGCAAAATATTGAAAAGTAGTAAATAATCAAAAACATAAATAAAAACCAAAATATACCTCAGTAATAGTTTTTGAGTTATTTTCACTTGACCGCGAAACGGGAGTAAATTTTGATTATTTTGAGTGATAATAAAATACTATTTGAGATATCGTTATAAAACTTGGTGTAAATATCATTCAATTATAAGTCTTTCAAAATATGTGAAAATCATAATATTGGTATTTTTTAAATTATTTTGACTTGAACGTGAAACAGGAGTCAATTTTAATTATTTTGAGTGATATAAACATTTCAAGACTTGGATACTATTTGAGATATCTTCATAAAACTAGGTGCAAATCAAAATACACCCAATAACAGAATGTTCGTGAATTTTCTAGGATTTCATTAACTTATAAAATGTTCAATCAATTTCATTTATTTAGTGCATTTCAATAATTATCGGACAATTATACAAATATCTTCAGTTTAATTAATTAATTAATTTGATGAATAATGCAATATTGAAGGAATTTAAGGACATTCGTTGTTTTCGTGAAAGCTTTCAATTTGAAGCTTCTAATGAGCGTTTCCAATCCCAGATTAAGCATGAAGTAAAATTTTGAGTTTAGAAAAGCCTGAAAATTTGGATTGGTCGCGTAGCGAAGCGGAGCGACCAATCCAAATTAGGCTTTTCTAAACTCGAAATTTTACTTCATGCGCCACGCGTATATACATTGAAATATTGTAAAGTTTAATATATACTACTTAGGTTTGGTCTCATGTTGATTAATTTTGCAAATGTTTGTATGAAATATGTAAAAGTATACTTAAATAAAAAAAAAAACAGTATATTGTTCGTAGTATTACAATTTATATAAATTTAATGAATGTTTTCATTTACATCATTTTGGTTATTTACAATAAATTGCCAGTTGATAATTTTCCTTAAGTCTAAACATTAAATCTTTCTAGAATCTTTACATTATTGAACATTTCTCGAAATTGTTGACATTTCTAAATACTTTACTTACAAAAGAATTGTGTTTGATTTCGATCCCTGTATAAGATTAAGAAACGTACGATAATTATGAAATTAACAGAGATTGTCGAGAAATTACAAAACATAATAAAAAACTAAAGAATTGCGGCGACATAAAGTATAATTAACCTACAATAAATCGGCGATCAGATTTTATTTTAGAGCTCTGTAAAATATTTAATTTTTTAAAAGAGATTCATCGCCAAAAAAGTTTGAAAACCATCGAACTAGATAAACGAATATATAGTTCGTTTTTTCATCGCACAGATAATAATTGTCCACGATCTAAAATTTGACGAAATAAGCACCAAACAAGCTTATAAATGCATAAAACCGAAAAAAGGCAAAAAAAGCAAATAAAGTAATGTGAAATGATCTAACTTTCTATAATTCGTACACATTTTATTAATTAATGTCGATGCTTTCAATTTTCAGCGTAAGCTGATTGCTTGAAAATCCGGGTTCTACTTATAAGAATCGTTAGAAATAGAAATAAATTATCAAGTGTTATACAGGGTGTTCCATTTTATGAAGTATGACAATTACTATTTTAATATAACAGATATTATCCAACTGAAAATCCTGGCTCTATTCAGTGGTGTAAAAGATAAATATTGCTGCCATAAAAAAAATAAACTTTCATGTCGTATCTTGAAGATGAAAAAAAAAAATGTCAAATTTGTTGCGTTTCTCGAAGTACAAAAAAAATATCAGCTCGTTATCGTTCCAATTTCACTATTTTGCTATATCTCAAAAACAATTAAAAATGGAAACGTTTGTCTTATTTAACTCTCTTCGCATCTTTAATAGTTTAGAAATTCCCAATAGTGAGCACGAACTAACATATAAATATTTAAATATATATATATATATATATATATATATATATATATATATACCGGATGTTGACTTGGCGGACGCAACATAGGAAATCCCATGTAAATTTTTAAATGTTCAAATTTTGGCTCCTCTATTTATTTTAGAAACAAAATGCATTTACCTTTTTTGTAGAGGGAACATTTCTGAATTCATTCGTGTTAAGGTTTAAATAATTAAGAAAAAGTAATGTGATTTTATAAAAATAATGACATGCCATGTAATTGAAACAACAATTGCGGGTGTCAAAATGGCAAAAGATATCGCAGTCACTTGATTAAAGTAAATGTTTTCGAAATGATTAACACTTACAAGAAAAAATCCTCCTAATAAAGTGGTATTACGCAGACCACAGTTATCACAATGTTTGCGTTATGTTTTTTGTCGTTAATTAAGTAACAGCAATATTTTGTGTTTTTTTGACATCCGCAATTGTTGTATCAATTTAATTGTATGTCAATATTTTTATAAAATCACATTACTTTTCTTATTTTAGCTGTGAATTTTCTGACATTCGTTGATTTTTAAAAGAGTTCAATTTGAAGCTTTAAACGAGTGTTGTTCACTCCCAGACTAAGCATGAAGTAAAATTTCGAGTTTAGAAAAGCCCCGTGAAAAATTGTCGATGGTCGTGTAGCGACCCGATACAAATTTTCTGGGCTTTTCTAAACTCCAAATATTACTTCATGCGCTACGCGTATAAAACACAGATTTTAAGTGAAGTTCGAATATACATAAATTTGACAATATTATAGTGTTTTATACGCGTGGCGCATGAAGTATAATTTGGAGTTTAGAAAAGCCCAGAAAATTTACTTCATGCTTAGCCTGGGAGTGGAAAACACTTGCTTAGAGCTTTAAATTGAACTTAAAAAAAAAAAAAATATCCGCAATTGTGGTATCAATTCCATGGTATGTTATTATTTTTATAAAATCACATTACTTTTTTCTTAATTATTTTAACTTAGAGAAACGTAGAGTGTTAAGTGTGAACATTTATAAATTTAGAATTTTTCCCTCTACAAAAAAGTAAAATACATTTTGTCTCTAAAATAAATAGGGAAGCCAATATTTGAACACTTTAAAATTAACATTCGATTTCCTATGTTGCGTCCGCCAAGTCAACACCCGGTGTAAACACAACGAATTTCTGCAAATTTACTAAACGCTGTAAATTTCGGGATATGTATATTTTAAAGATAAGTTCGCTGTATTTTATTCGAATAGAATAACAATTCCTCCAATTTGTCGAATATTTCATGCTCACACAATTCCATTTACTCGATCTCTATTTTTGATCCTCAATGTTAACAAGATGGGAAAAGAATGACCGTAATACACGGAAAAGTTATCGTATTGTGGGCTCTTCGCAGTAATGATAAATCCCGAACTCGTTAGTTCGATGCGACTCTCTCGGTATTATTATTGTTTACGGATGTGAATTATTCCCGGCTATATCCGGGAGACAATTTCATCTCGAAACACCCGCTCGCCCCCTCCTTCCTCTTCTCTTCCATTCCGCAGGAATTGATTGCATGTCGCATAATCCACTTCTGTATGGATGTATGGAATCGATGCCTGGGATTATATCGCGCGATCTTCCCGCCGTTACCATAAGAGGAGTGAAGAAATATACATGCAAAGTGCGGTGGAAACACTAAAAGGCCTTGCATACATGAATAGGTAAACAGGTGACATCGGCGGGGATTAGGCCTCTTAAGGCGCGGGGTGTCTATTGGCCAAGGAACGGTTGGAGGATTTACGGTGGTCGGGTCCATATTCATATGTGATGAAATTTATTATTTAATAAAATCCGGTTCGTATATTAAAAACCATAAATTATTCAGGAGGGAGTGTAAATAAATACGAGGGCGGTGTTAAAATTTTCGGGAATGGGCTAGGATACGTATGTGTTATTACAGCGGATCCAAGGGTTGATGTTTCCTCGGAAACACCCTGAGGAGAGCACATAAAATTTGCACTTTAATAAAAAAAAGTGTGATGGTCCGGTTATTGATGCCTTTTTTATTAGTTGCTCGATAATAAAGAGGAACTATAGCCATAAGTGAATATACAGGGAGTTTTTCTTTTAAGTATACATATCCAAATTCCAACTGTAAATAGCGATAGGCGTTAACGAATAATTTCAATAATCGAGTGATAATTACTTAAATGATGTTAATCATTTGTATCATCATTCAAACGACGATTCAAATTATCTTTTTATCTGTCCTTTATTTTTTCAAATTTCGAATCATTTTTATATTTTTTGGAAACGAATATTAGGTTAATAAATCCAGTACCTTTAAAATTAATATTGCGCACTATTTTAAGAAATGTAAGTAATAAACTGATCATCAGGAGTTTTTTGACTTATACTCTTAGTGTAACGATTATTTATTTTAATAATCACATTTTCACAAATTTAAATTGTTCATATTTTAATTTATGTTCTGTTTTGTTTATTATTATACATTTAGTTTATCTGTTTATAAACATACCCTGTAATTTTTGACGATTGTAAATCTGCATAGGTTTTTAACAAGAAAAAACTTTAGTACTTATCACATAAGATAAATTATCTAATACAATGTATATAAATTATATTACATAATATGTACATAGATGCTATATAACATCTTTACATATGGATTAAGTATATATGTTTACATATATTTTATGTGTGTTTGCTGGGAGAATATAAAATAGAAAAACTAAAAAGTTTATTAAAAGATGTGATTGATTAATACTTTGATAACGATAACTATTCAATTTCGGTTAATTATTGAGAAAAATGTGAGGTCCGGCGGTCGGCCATTACTTCATATAAAACAAGAAAGGAGTAAATTGAGAGTAGATAGCGGCGGGGGCGTATAAAAGATTGAGGAGATCCTCCCCAAATGGAAATAAATAGTGTCTAATGTAGTTCTGCGGCTTATCTCGCCCATAAAAGTAAATGCAAAGGCCGTTAGGGGTGTAAGAATGAAATAGGAAACGTTAATATACACACCGAGGGCTCGTGCTTTAGCTACAGTGCATCCGAACTGCGAGGGGGGGGGGAAGCGGAAAACTGCTGAATGACGAAAATCGGACTTATCATCTCCTTCTGAACAAAACAAAAACATCTCGGTCTTGATAGGAGATGGTGATATGGAATAAAGGGGATGAAATGGTGACAGTTATTTATATGGGCGTAAGGCAGCTTATGTTTAGGAGGTGTATGTGTTGGCGCTTTCGAATTTGCGGTAAATATTTTTATTAGTGCTCTGCAAATACAATAACAGATTATGCATTCTATTGATTGGATTAAGCTCACAAAAATAGATAACCCAGCAAACACACATATATTATATATGTAAATAATATGTAAAAATATCTACTAAATATTTATGCAAAGATGTTGTATAATATACATGTATATTTTATCTAATATAATTTGTATCAGCTTTAATATATGATATCGCTGCTGTTTTGAGATTGTTATCAAATTAAAGGGTTTTCGTCAATTGTTATTAATTTCGATAACATTTTGTAATTTGTTTAAGTATATTTTATTTTTTTGGAAGTCCTGATCACATTTAACTTAACACTAGCATTAGCATTTTTTATCACACATGCGGCAGTTTTAGGATCTGTTACCAATGAACTGATTTTGATTTACAAATTTACTAAATTACCGGCAATTAGTATAAAAAACGCCCAGCGTCATAAATCTGTCAGTAATTGGCCGATTTTATTGAACTAAAAAAGTCAATGATCGTTTTAATACTATAAATTAACGGTACTTATATATTTCTTTTATATTAACTACATTAAAAAATAAAAGCCAACTTTAAATTTGGTCAGTAGCTGCATTTACTTTACTTCTTTTATTATACGAGACTTTGTTTTTTTTAATCTAATTTTGCCCGATGTGTTGATTTTAATTTAATATTTACACCAGAAAAAAAATCATAATAAATACTATTCACTTATAAATTGGTTGAAGACCATTTCACATTAAATTAATTAAATTAACTACATTAGAAAATAAAAGTCAACTTTAAATTTGGTCAGTAGCTGCATTTACTTTACTTCTTTTATTATACTAGACTTTGTTCTTTTTAATCTAATTTTGCTCGATGTGTTGATTTTAATTTAATATTTACACTAGAAAAAAAAATCATTATAAATACTATTCACTTATAAATTGGTTGAAGACCATTTCACATTAAATCATAGTTATATACGCGTGGCGCATGAAGTAAAATTTCGAGTTTAGAAAAGCCTAATTTGGCTCGGTCGCTCCGCTTCGCTACGCGCCCGAGCCAAATTTTCAGGCTTTTCTAAACTCGAAATTTTACTTCATGCTTAATCTGGGAGTGGAAGACACGCGTTTGTTTCATTATTGAAACAATTGAAAATTGACGTAATAAGTTAATTTTCAACAAGCAGATACTTTCTGTATTTATTATAAAATAAAATAATCCAAACTTTCGATTTTGACAAAACTTACAATACATGTATATTAGTTTTTTTTAACAATGTTTGCATTTAGAAATACTATTAGATATGTTAATTAACAGGATTCCTAAAAAATACCATTTAAGTTTTTACAAAATCAAACCCCGACTAATAATTTAGCAAATGAAATTTGTCTGCAATTTTTGTCATCAATAGCGGTAATTTTCATTAGTGTAGATCTCTCCGGAAAATTCATAAAATTTCCACACCATGATTTGTTGGCAATAAACTATTGTGCTTTTAAACAATGGCCTATGAATACTCTTTAAACTGTCTATTGGCCGATTTTATTGAACTAAAAAAGTCAATGATCGTTTCAATACTATAAATTAACGGTACTTATATATATTTTTTAAATTAACTACATTAAAAAATAAAAGTCAACTTTAAATTTGGTCAGTAGCTGCATTTACTTTACTTCTTTTATTAAACGAGACTTTATTTTTTTTATTCTAATTTTGCTCGATGTGTTGATTTTAATTTAATATTTACACCAGAAAAAAAATCATAATAAATACTATTCACTTATAAATTGGTTGAAGACCATTTCACATTAAATCAATTAAATTGACTACATTAAAAAATAAAATTCAACTTTAAATTTGGTTAGTAGGTGCATTTAAGTTACTTATTTTATTATACTAGACTTTGTTTTTTTTTAATCTAATTTTGCCCGATGTGTTGATTTTAATTTAATATTTACACCAGAAAAAAAAATCATAATAAATACTATTCACTTATAAATTGGTTGAAGACTATTTCATATTAAATCATAGTTATATACGCGTGGCGCATGAAGTAAAATTTCGAGTTTAGGAAAGCCTAATTTGGCTTTTTCAGGCTTTTCTAAACTCGAAATTTTACTTCATGCTTAATCTGGGAGTGGAAGACAACGTTTGTTTCATTATTGAAACAAGTGAGAATTGACGTAATAAGTTAATTTTCAACAAGCAGATACATTCTGTATTTATTATAAAATAAAATAATCCAAACTTTTGATTTTGACAAAACTTACAATACATGTATATTAGTCTTTTTAACAATGTTTGCATTTAGAAATACTATTAGATATGTTAATTAACAGGATTCCTAAAAAATACCATTTAAGTTTTTACAAAACAAACCCCGACTAATAATTTAGCAAATGAAATTTGTCTGCAATTTTTGTCATCAATAGCGGTAACACTGGTCTGCAAACAATTTTTTTTTTTCGAGCCCTGACACCATTCCTGCTGATTCTTATGTAAAATGAACTCCTGAATCCGAATATGACCTCCGTTTTCCCCTATCACTCACCGTTTTCAGGGGAGGCCCCCCACCTATTTTTATCACTTTTCGATAATTTGGAGGGATGAAAAGGATTATTTTAGCCTTTACATTTCTTCTGAGGGGCTAGAGAGGCGAAAAGTTCCAAAACATGAACATTTGTATCAAGGAGGTAGATTTGGGGGGGGATTTGCCCCCTTAAATTGTAAAAAAATCATTAAAAATGATCAATTTTTTCCGTTTTTTTCGCAGTTTTTTCACTTATTTTCTACATATTCCAGCTTCCATTCCCCCTCATCCACCCCCAAACACCCCCAAATAATAAAAATATATGACAACAATATATAGCAACAATAATAAAAATATATAGCAACAATAATAAAAATATATAGCAACAGTTCGGAAGATTCACTGTACCACGCTGGCGCTCTCAATACTCTCCCCGTTTCCCCCATCCATTGGAGAGGTGAAAAGGATTATTTTAGCTGTAAAGAATAATAAATAAAAAGTAAAATAATAAATGTAAAATAATAAATGTAAAGAATAATAAATAACTAAGATAAGTACCTTCATTTGGTGCTTGCTTTCCTTTTGTACCCTGAGGTAGAAGTTTCTCGTATCAAAAACCAGCAGTACTCTGCTAACATGCTCGCATTCCACTTCCCCGAAAATCTCCTCTCGAACTTAGAGATGTCTTGATGAAACCGTTCCCCGTGTTCATCCGAAACTGCTCCTAAATTTTCAGGGAAGAAGTCCAGGTGTGAGTGAAGGAAATGCACTTCAAGAGACATGTTACACCCCATGGCCTTGTACGCTGACAGCAATTCCTCGACATGAGCGACATAATCATCACTTTTGTTGTTACCCAAAAAGTTCTCACACACGTTTTGGAATGCAATCCAAGCTCGTTTTCCTTTTCGATTCAGGTGTTCAATAAACGTCGAATCTTGGAAAAGTTGTCTAATCTGGGGGCCCACGAAAACTCCTTCCTTGATTTTAGCCTCACTACGACGAGGGAATCTAGTTTTCAAAAATTGAAATGCATCACCGGTCTTGTCCATTGCTTTCACAAACTGTTTGATCAATCCTGTGCGCGCGAGGTATTGAGAGCGCCAGCGTGGTACAGTGAATCTTCCGAACTGTTGCTATATATTTTTATTATTGTTGCTATATATATTTATTATTGTTGCTATATATTTTTATTGTTTGGAGGAGGATGGGGGGGGGGGATGGAAGCTGGAATATGTAGAAAATAAGTGAAAAAACTGCGAAAAAAACGGAAAAATCGATCATTTTTAAGGATTTTTTTACAATTTAAAGGGGCAAATCCCCCCCCCAAATCTACCTCCTTGCTACAAATGTTCATGTTTTGGAACTTTTCACCTCTCTAGCCCCTCAGAAGAAACGTAAAGGCTAAAATAATCCTTTTCATCAGTCCAAATTATCGAAAAGTGATAAAAATAGGGGGGGGGGCTCCCCCGAAAACGGTGGGTGATGGGGGAAAACGGGGGTCATATTCGGATTCAGGAGGTCATTTTACATAAGAATCAGCAGGAATGGTGTCAGGGCCGATTTTCATGCCGACCAGTGTAATTTTCATTAGTGTAGATCTCTCCGGAAAATTCATAAAATTTCCACACCATGATTTTTTGGCAATAAAACTATTGTGCTTTTAAAAAATGGCCTATAAATACTGTTTAAACTGTCTATTGGTTTATAAAGGGTGTGCCATCTAGTAGTTTCTTTTTAAAAATGCAATAAAGTGAACAAAATTATTTTTTTTCATGTATTATGGCTTTATTAGTAAGAACAAACATTCCCATTAATTATGGAATACAAGTTCGTTCAAGTGGCTGCCTCGGCTGGCTTCGCAGTAGCGCATTCTGTCACTCCAATTTTCCAAGACCTTGTTGATGGTTTCGAGCTGCAGCTCACGGATTGCTTGGATGATATTGGCCTGAAGTGCTTAAATCGTTTCTGGATTATTGGCATAACATCGGTCCTTCACGGTTCCCCACAAAAAAAATCTAAAAGGGTTAAATCGCAGCTCCGAGGTGGCCAATTGACATCGCCATGACGGCTGATAACACGATTTGGGAATTTGGTGCGCAAAAGATCGATTGTGACATGGGCTGTGTGGCATGGCGCGCCATCCTGCATGAATCAGAGGTCGTCCAAATCCATGTCTTCGAGCTTTAACGCTCACCGTTGACAGAAACGTTGTTTCCAGCCTCATTTTCGAAGAAAAATGGTCCAATGATGCCACCATTCCACAATCCGCACCAAACTGTCACTCTCCGGGGATGCATTGGCTTACCGACAATAACGTGCGGGTTTTCCGAGCCCCAGATGGGGCAATTTTGTTTGTTAACGTAGCCGCCAAGATGAAAAGGAGCCTCGTCAGAAAAGATGATTTTTCGCCTAAAATCGTTGTCCAATTTAAGCTGCTCTAAGGCCCAAACTGCGAAGCGATAACGAAGCGGATGGTCATGCGCCTTCAATTGCTGAGTCAATTGGACCTTGTAAGCAAATAATCCGAGATCTTTGTGCAGAATCTTCCTCAGGCTAGTGCGTGCAATGTTGAGCTGTTGAGCGAGTGATGTTCGTGGATTGAGTCTTACACTCTTGGTTTCAGCAGCCACATTCTCGTCTGTGCGCACCGTACGAGAACGAGAACCACGAGTGTTGTCCACTAGCATGCCAGTCTCACGAACTATTTGCACAAACTAGCGTGCAGCAGGCGTGGTGGGTGATTTATTTCGGCCAAAACTTCTTTTCAACAAACGCACTGTTTGGGCTACACAGCACTCACTTTGGAAATAATTTTGCAATATTTTCCAACGTTGTTTAAGCGTAAAGCGACTCATTTCGTACCGCAGAGGAATGATACCGACTTTCTGCCAAGATTTCGAGCGGGAAAAAGATGTCAGTGTCAAAATAACCTATGATTTAAAAAGAAACCACTAGATGGCCCACCCTGTATTTAATCAGTGTGTTTCGTTAACTAATTTATTATACATTCACAGTTTGTTATTATTTTAAATGCAACTTTAATATTTATTAAATACCTATTTCCTTAGAAATAGAATGTTGGCTCTAAAATTGAATTTTAGGAAAAATTTTACACTTCTTTTTACGATTTCAATGAATGACTTATTATATTACATACTGAATTTTTTTCTTTAAAATATACATAATGTTTACGCTGAATATTTTCAAGCATTCGTCGATTTTATAAAAGAGCTCAATTCAAAATTCGAACAAGTGTTTTCACTCCCAGATTAAGCATGAAGTAAAATTTCGAGTTTAGAGAAGCCTTAAAAGTTGGTTTGATCGCATAGCGCGTAGCGCTACGCGACCAAACCAAATTTTCAGGCTTTTCTAAACTCAAAATTTTACTTCATGCGCCACGCGTATAAAACACTGAAATATTATCAAGTTAGAAATACACTTTAAAAATGAGAAATAATCGAAATATTTAAATAACTAAATATTTACATTTTTCTTCACTCATTCTCAAATCAGGTTTAATAATACAATCTATCAAATTAACGTATTGCGTCAATAGTTCTTAATGGGTTAAATTAATACTAGCTCTATTCTACATTAAGTTGTAACGTAGGTACTTATTTGTTGGGCGGTTATCATGTTTGACATAACTCCACAATAAATGTCATTTGTCACTTATTTTACAAGGCACACTAATGTATGTACTTATTTTTTGGGTCGTTATCATCTTTGACATAACCTCACAATAAATGTCATTTGTTACTTTTTACAAGGTACACTAATAATAATTTTTTTAAAATAAATTAATTTAAGTAGAACATTAATTTTAATTTTACTAACATTATTGCATCAATAGCGCTTAATGGGTTAAAATAATACTAGCTCTATTCTACGTTAAGTTGTAATGTAGGTACTTATTTGTTGGGTGGTTATTATGTTTGACAGCATAACCCCACAATAAATGTCATTTGTCACTTATTTTACAAGGCACACTAACGTATGTACTTATTTGTTGGGTCATTTTGACATAACCTCACAATAAATGTCATTTGTCACTTTTTACAAGGCATACTAATTATAATTTTTGTAAAATAAGCTTAAGTAGAAGATTCATTTTAATTTTATTTTTCCACAAAAATATCGAACGAAAAACAAGAAATCGGGCACTATTCGATTCAAAAAAATAATGTCTAATTTAAAAAAATTAAAAAATTATAGGCAATCATTTAAAAATGTTAAGTTGGTTATTATTTGGCAATGAAGTTTTAATTGATCAAAAATCAACATTGATGTCATTTATAAGTTTTGATTAAAACGCTTAAGACCTTTCTTTAACACTTAATTTTGAAACCAAATGTACATTTCGGACACAAAGGGTCCATTATCAATGGTTTGATACTAATATTAATATTATTATATTATTATTACTATAAAACCATTGATAATGAACACTATGTGTCTGAAATGTACACTTCTATGCAATAAAATTAAGCACACAAAATATGTTATAGTTTATAACGGACGTGATGAGTTTCCTGGTTACAAAAATATGTAAATATGTCAATTTCCCTAATGTCAAAAAGCTGCGTCATTTAGACAACAATTCAAAAATTCGAATTCTAATTGAAATAAAAGATGGTTTTTCTATTTCGGCTTTGTTTTATTTATTACAAAGGTTTTTTTCAAAGGTCATAGTTTTGATTTTTTATTAAAGGTGTTAGTTTTAAGTTATAGTGTTTCATCATTTATTGAAACTGCTGCTAGGCAATTAACATAGACCCGAATTATACAACTAAAATATTGTGAAAAATAGTTATAAGACTTGTGCTTAATTTTATTGCACAGAAATATACATTTGGTTACAAAATATAATGTTGAAGAAAGTTTTTAAACGTTTTAATCAAAGTTATAATTATTTCCAAGTAACTCAATCAATCCAAATATCATTACTAGTACTTAAACGGCCATTGCCTTTGGTTTTTAGTTTAATAAAATCGGTATATAAATAAGAGAGTATGGCTTTTTTTATCGAACACCCGGTACAGTCATATTTTATACAGTTTATAAATTGTGAACCACAAAAAATATATGTGACAAAGGTGTCGCCTCTAATTAAGCAGCACTTACACATTCCGGACGGAAGTTACCGGAAACGCTCACAAAGCAATACACGCCACAAACGGAAATATCAAATTGTTCGCCTAACTTTCCCCCTTCCACACACTATTTACATACAACTGGCTTTAGCCCAAATTCCAGCCCCCCTCCACCCATCTATCCCCCGAAACACGTATCGTACCGCCCCCCATTGTGCGATTCCAGTGGTGGAGGCAGCGTCAACAACTCTCGAGCGATAGCACTGGATTAACTCGAACGGCACCGGGGGCTGATTTCAGATCACGAACGAATTTAAATCAAATCCGACCGTCAAAGGAAGGTATGCATCAGACACACTAGATTTCTAATTGAAACTTATGTTTGTGTTTCGCTGCTGCAGTAAATAATTCCGTTTCTGTTAGAAGAATGTCCAATTGTAATATTTTGATTAATTTAGAATAATGTAATTACTGGTAGGTATGTATTGTTAGACTGTCATTTTTTTAAAGCTCGCGTATTTCTCGAATTTATATTTTAGATATTACTTTTAGTGATGAGACCACTATCAATCTAATAAGAATAAAATATTGTTTATGCAATTTCATCTCTTATTGGTAAAAGGACCCGATTAAAACATCCCCGAGAGCGGGTCTTCTACCCACTTCAAACACTGAACACAAATTTAAATATATTTATGGGTCTCCTAAATGATAGAAAACAAAAAACTAGAAAAATATATTAATTGATTTCTTAATTGGTCAAAAAATACATATTTTTTATATATACATTTACTGGATATTGGTCCCAGACCGTTCCACCATTTCACCTTTATATTTTTAATTTTTAACTATACTTAGACGCCACAAACACATTCACACACATCCATGGACCCAGGTGGAATCATTTTGTACTTTAAAATGACCCCACCCGGCGGGACTCAAACCCGTGACCCCTGGGTTAGAAGGCAGGGCCTTTATCCACTACCCTATTGGGGTTTCCAAATACATCTTTAAATTCTGTAATAGGACTCGAATCCTCATTGATTTTCAAGTGGATAAATATCCGCAATTATTTAGCGAACCACCAAAAATTAAAACCGGTTTCAATCAATGAAACCATTTGCTTATCACCAAACACGCAAAAAAAGGCTGACGAACATCGACAATAAAATTGCATTCTTCGCCGCTTCCAAGAGCGTCTCTATTTATTCATTCACCTTTTCAACTCCAGCTCAGATCGATTATTCACGCGGTGTATTTCGTGTCTTCGCTATTTATAAAACAATGATCGGTTTTCGAGTTTGATTTCGAGGTTTTAAGTGGTAATGTTTATTTACCTACGCCCTATCTAGTAACCGTATCATACCACACTGTCATCTTGATAAGTATGATTACCATTACGTACACATGCACGTAATAGCTTTGACAAGTACATTACGTGCTGACAGCTGAACAGCTGATTGCTTACCGTACAACCAAATGACATTTCTTTGATGTACAGGAAGTTTTCTTTAAAGTATACGTATTCCAAATTTAGCTTATTTTCTTTAAATCTTTAGTTATTCGTTGTTTTTTTTAAGAGTTAAATTTAAAGCTTTAAACGAGTGTTTTCCACTCCCAGACTAAGCATGAAGTAACATTTCGAGTTTAGAAAAGCCCCGTAAAAATTTGTCGAGGGTCGCGCAATTTTCTAAACTCGAAACTTTACTTCATGCGCCACGCGTATAAAACACTAAAATATTGTGAACTCTATGTATATTTGAACCTCATTTGAAATCAGTGTTTTAAACGCTTGGCGCATGAAGTAAAATTTCGTGTTTAGAAATTCAAATTGCTCGGATTTATTAAATCTTTATCGTGTATTATTTATTAAAAATTTAGTCGAAGAAGGTTTAATTTAAGTAGTAAAATGTTTTTACATCGTTTGCTTATTATTTACTATTATTATGTTCAAGACAAGCCTTCCACGTAGGTTTAATTTGAGTAGTAACATGTTTTTAAAGCTTAAACATTGTGCCTAAGACGTTAATATTTGTATGATAGTTGCTTTTTTGATGTTTTTAAATTTAAATTTAAAAAGTTAATAAACAATATCCAAGAAGAAAGTTTTAGTATTGGTAAATTTGAGTGTGATATTCTTGATTTTTTGTAATTTACCTTTTCTTTCTATGAATAGTGAGAATTTACAATCCATTGAAGAAAATAGTTCTAAAAAATTACAGAGTTTATTTATCACCTTAGCAAAAAACTTCAGCTATTTTAATTTCTTGTAGAAAATGTATTTCTAGAACTTTTTACTTACTTTTTCAATCACCACAATATTGAACATAAAAAATTGCTAGTTATGCTACTATAATTCTTATTTAAATCTTAGTCGGTTAAATTTTAAGTGATTAAAATCAATTTAGATTCAAGTTAGTCACAGCGCTTTTTTTATAAGAACAGTAAACACATATTTTGTGAAACTTATGGCAAAAAGAAATGTTTTCTTCTCACATTCATAAAGGTTTAGACTTTTTTCCGAAATTTTTTAACTAATATTTTGAGAAGTCGCTGCTGGGAGTAAATTTGTTCAGTGTAGTTGGATTTTATAAGCAGTTTTTATAAAACTATTGGTCAACAAAAATTGCACTAATAATAAATATGTGCTTAAATGTTAATAGTTTTTTGACAGTTAATTTTATGATTTTTACCCATTAACGATCAACGGTCAACGAATTGTAGAGTTAACTGTAAATGTTGATGTGAGGTAAAATTCTGCACTTCTTTTCGTGATTTTTATAAATGACTTCTTATACAGGGTTATTCAAAATAATGGAACAGATTTTAAACATCTATTTCTTCCAAACGACAAAAGATAAAAACACAATTCCAACGTTCCTTAAAAGAGAAAAGTTCAAATTTTATGAATTCATATGATCACCATGTGTTACACGACAAATATCAAAACGGTGCCTCATTTCTCGCCACACACGAATCAGCTGGTCTCTAGTTATTGAAATTACAGCTTCAACAATTTGATGTCGCTTATTTTCAAGAAAGGTTCCTTTTCGTAAACTGTACGAATACGCTGGACATTTTCATTCGATGTGCGTGGACATCCCGTGCTTTTCTGTTTGCAGATGCAACCATCGTCTACAAATTTTCGATGCCACTAGTAAATCTGCTCATGACGAGGCGGTTGTTTATTAAACTGACGGCGAAAAGCACGTTGAACTTCAACAATGGGCTCTAGTTTTGATTTTTCTTGTTGTGTCGCCATTTTACTACAGACAATCAACATGACAAATAAAAGCGCCAATGCGGCCGTGGTTGGAACTTTGTTCAAATTTTAAACTTTTGTCTGTCCAGGAACGTTGGAAAGAACCATAATTCCAAACTTTTGTAGTTTGAAAGAAATAAACGTTTGAAATCTGTTCCGTTCTATTGAATAGCCCTGTATTACAGACTGGGAATTTTTGTTTTCAATATACATATATTGTTGTACACGCTGTAAATTTTTACGCGTTTGACGATTTTATAAAAGCGTTCAATTTGAAGTTTCGAACGAGTGTTTTTCATTCCCAGATTAAACATGAAGTAAAATTTCGAGTTCAGAAAAGCCTGAACATTTGGTTTGCCGCGTAGCGCTACGGCCAAAACCAAATGTTCAGGTTTTTCTAAACTCGAAATTTTACTTTATGCGACACGCGTGTAAAAAACTAAAATATTGTGAAGTTAGAAACACACATAAACATATTTTCTTTAAAGAGTAGGAATTAAAATATTTAAATAACAAAATGTTTACATTTTTCTTCACACATTTATAAGTCAGGTCAAATAATACAATGTACTAAATTAATTTATTTAGAAAAACTCGTATTTTATTTAAAATCTTTTAAAAACACTTACATATTTTTGATGGTATCTGCTGCATGGTTTCTTCAAATCTAGGGGGTAGTCCGGGCACCTCCTACCCCCTCTTGGCTATGCCCATGGCCAGTTTCGTTAAAACTGTTGTTGAATTTAAAAAACAAATAGTTTCAGAAAAGCCATAGAGCCTTAAAACGGAAAATTAGCTTAGCACTTAAAAATTCATTCGTTTTCTTTGTCTGCTTTGTACTTACAGAACGAATATTCCGTGTCATCTGTTTCCACTTATTTTTCCAACGATATAGGAAATGTTTAAATCTATTTTTAACTTTTTTTACCATTTAGGAAACCTATAAATCTATTTAAATGATGTGTAAAATATTTGTTTTAAAGTAAATACATGATCTGCTATCGGGGTGGCAAAAACTGTGTGGATGTTTTCATGGGGTCTCTTAGTAAATAAGTGAAAACAAACTCTGCTTCACATTAAAATGACTTTGTTATTAATTAATGGAACACTGTTGATAATCGTAATGTTAAATTATAATTTAGAATGTTTTATAATAAATATACTGAAGGTTCAAATAATTCTTAAAATGATCTCAGTATTAGCATTGGAAATCATAGTCTACTATATTTTCACTATTATGGCATTTTGATTTATTTTATCATTAAATGACTATTCTAACATTTTTACGGCAATTTCGCTACTAAGACATTTTAATAGTATTTCATCAAAGTCGACTGTATTTTCACTATTATAGTATTTTGATAGTATTTCATCATTAAATGACTATTGAAACATTTTGACGGTAATATCGCTACTAAGACTTTTGATGGTATTTGATCATAGTCGATTGTATTTTGACTATTATGGCATGTTGACAGTATTTCATCATTAATTAACTATTTTAACATTTTGACAGTAATTTCGCTATAATGACATTTTTATGGTATTTTATTTATTTTTATTTATTTTTACTATTATGCCATTTTGATTATATTTTATCATTGAATTGTCTGTAATTTACCATTATCTTTTAAGTCGTATTTAATTTTTATCAATATTAACATCTCCGTCAATAAAACGACAATAAACGAATCTCGTTAATATTCAATTGTTTCAACGATTAAACAAACGAGTGTCTTCCACTCCCAGAGTAAGCATGAAGTAAAATTTCGAGTTTAGAAAAGCCTGAAAATTTGGCTCGGGCGCGTAGCGAAGCGGAGCGACCGAGCCAAATTAGGCTTTTCTAAACTCGAAATTTTACTTCATGCGCTACGCGTATAACACAATGATTTAATGTAAAATGGTCTTTAACCAATTTATAAGTGAAGTAAGTTTATTATGTCAATTATCAATTGTTTAGGTGATGGGGAAAGTGCTATGACACATAACTATTTTTTTCTTTTTTTCGGTAGAGCAAAAAAGTTTCATTTGTTAGGCCTTGATATAAAGGATACAAGCTAAAGCCCTAAAACTAATTTTGATAAAATATCGTGGTTTTGGAGATAATCAGCATTTTAGTTTAATTTAGTTTTTTTCAAAACAAGGGATGTAATTGATTTTGCATCTAGACGACTTAATTATAAAAATTAAATAATTGTTTAAAAAAAAAAACATCAACGTTTTCAATTAAAATCGTCTTTGACATAAAATTGATTAATTTAATTTATTTTCAAAGAATTTGTAATCTCGATTCGAAATTGAAGAATCGAATCGTGTGAATCATATTAAATATCATAATTCGGAAGTTAATTAGCCCTAAGCCGGGTAGAAAAACACAATATGGACGTAATAATAACTTAATACTCAACTTTTGTGCCTAAAATCATCAACGCCACTTCCGTAGCTTTTATTTAAGGCCCTTTCGGCCCATTCGTATCAACAATGATTAATGAAAACGGGTATTCCAGAGGACAATTATTGGCAATTTTTATAATTTTTAAAACTGTATTAAAAAGTCAATGATGTCCAATACGTAAGTTGTTTTTTAAATTTTTGTATACTCTTGTACGTTTCCTCTAAATTGACCCTGGAAGCAGGAAAATGAATAAATGTGGTTTTACATGTTAAATCGCTATGTATATCTGATCGCATCAACACCCGGTATACTAAAATTTTAGTGAACAATTTAAAAAGTGTTGCGGTATTTTAGAAACATTTAGTAATGCGTGCATAATGTTTATGGCACTTTTGGTGAATGCGCTGGGTTCAGTTTACTTTTGTAAATTTATAGTTATAAAACATTCAGGTACTAATCAATGTTGAGGCGGGAACATTGATTAGTACCTGAATGTTTTATAACTATAAATTTACAAAAGTAAACTGAACCCGGCGCATTCACCAAAAGTGCCATAAACATTGACATCTTACAGGGTGTCTACGCTAAACCGTTCGTTAAAAGTTTATGGGGTTGCCGTTGCAGTAAAAGTTTGAAAAAAATCCTTGTCATATGGTAGAATCAGTTCTCCTAATGTAAAATATTTTCAACTTTATATCACTTCCGGTTCCACCGGAAGTAGCACCAAGTTTGTTATTTTTAATGGAACACCCTATATATTAGTAATTTTTTGGATTCCTCGTTTATATTGCAACATATTTTATTCGAACATATGTACACTTATCTCAAATAGTTTTCAAGAAAAAAAATATTTCTAAAATTCTGACCTCTAAAAGGCATCTTGAAATCTGTCTGTAACTTCACTTAAGAATAAGATATAAATATGATTTATATCTCTACTTGTACCTAGAGGATGCCTCTATGAGTGAATTAACTGGAAACTGTCAATTTTCACAATAAGTGTTCTTAAAAAGTCATCATCTAAGTGCCCTCTTCAATATCTGGTAATTCATTTTTTTTTAATGGAATGACCCAATTTTTATCACATGATACGATTGGAGGGAAAATTTCCTACAAAAAAGTATTATAAAACTATACTCCTAAAGCAAGTAGTTTTCGAATTATTTCAAAAATTCGTTTTTCGTCGCATTTATGCAGGGAATAATGCGCGCATAAGTCACAATTGAATTTTAGTAGCCTAGTAGTATGCTTTTGTTTTGTTGCGATTGTATTGCGAAATGTCAAATAATAAATAGAATTAGTACAAAGTTTTACAGAAATCAACAAAATGAATAATTACACAAATCAACAAATTAACAATTTATTCTTTATACATGGCAACTGCCAATTGAACAAAATTTCATTCCAATCTTCTAAATCTTGTTTTATTTATCGGCGGCAAATGTGCATAAGTTTTATTAAATATTCTACATGTTCGAGTACCAATTCTATTGCAGTTGCCATGTATAAAGAATAGATTGATAATTTGTTGATGGGTGTATTTATTCATTTTGTTGATTTCTGTATAACTTTGTACTAATTGTTTTTATTATTTGACATTTCGCATTACATAAGCGACAAAACAAAAGCATTACTACTTGCCTACTAAAATTCAGCTGCGACTTATGCGCGCATTATTTCCTTTATAAATGCGACGAAAAACGAATCTTCAAAATAATTCGAAAACCACTTGCTTTAGGAGTATAGTTGTTAATACTTTTTTGTAGGAAATCTTCCCCCCAACCGTACCACGTGATAAAAAACGGGTCATTCCATTTAAAAAAATTGAATTACGAGATATTGAAGAGGGCACTTCGATATTGACATTTTAAGAACACTTATTGTCAAAATTGACAGTTTCCAATTAATACACTCATAAAGGCATCCTCTAAGTAAAAGTTGAGATATAAATCATATTTTTATCTTACACCTAAGACAAGTTACACATGGATTTCAAGATGCCTTTAAGAGGTCAAAATTTTAGAATTATTTTTTTTTGCTTGAAAACTATAAGAGATAAGTGTACATATATTCGAATAAAATATGTTGCAATTTAATCGAGGAATCAATAAAATGACTAATATATAGGAAGTGGAACCGGAAGTGATATAAAGTTGAAAATATTCACATGAGGAGAACTGATTCAACCGTATGACAAGGATTTTTTTCAAATTTTTAGTACAACGGCAACACCATAAACTTTTAACGAACGGTTTAGCGTAGACACCCTGTATACTCTCATTAATCTAAACTTAATAACACCTTAATTGCGATTAGTTAATCACAAGTTAGTAACAGCTTATTCACAGAACTGACTATGCGTAAGGACAACACTATCTTTATATATTGATAAAAAAATTAAATAAATCTTGTATTTAAATTTATATTTTTCAAAAATTATAATTAGTTCTTTGATTTGGTTGGCGTTCACTTTGTAGTACTTTTTCATAACAATGTAATTAAAACACTTAACTTTGTTTTCCCACTTTTAGTAGTGAAGTGGTAAAACAATGTTAAGTGTTTTAATTATATTATTATAATTAGTGTGCCTTGTAAAAAAAGTGACATATGTCATTTATTGTGAGGTAATGTCAAACATAAATAATAACGACCCAAAAAATAAGTACCTACGTTACAACTTAATGTAGAATGAAGCTAGAATTAATTTACCCATTAACCGCCATTGATTCAATAACCTAACATTTTTATATTAACACAATAAAACACTTTTAACTTTGTTTGTATAACACAATTTATTTTTATGTGACTGCAGTTTCGGCAAATTCAGCTTGCCATTATCAAACATGAAGTGAACTTCATGTTTGATAATGGCAAGCTGAATTTGCCGAAACTGCAGTCACATAAAAATAAATTGTGTTATACAAGCAAAGTTAAAAGTGTTTTATTGTGTTAAATTAACATGTATAACGAAGTAGAAGCCTCCACAATTCAAAATATTTTCATATTATTTTTTAAATTAGTTAATTTAATACATTATATTATTTGACCTGACCTGAGAATGTGTGAAGAAATATATAAATATTTTCTTATTTCAATATTTTAATTACTATTAATTTCTAAAGTGTATTTCTAACTTCACAATATTTTAGTGTTTTATACGCGTGGCGCATAAAGGAAAATTTTGAGTTTAGAAAAGCATTAAAATTTGGCTTGGTCGCGTTTTAGGCTTTTCTAAACTCGAAATTTTACTTCATGCTTAATCTGGGAATAAAAACACTTGTTTCAACTTTAAATTGAACTTTTATAAAACCGACGTATGCAATATAATAAATCATTCATTGAAATCACACAAAGAAATGCAGAATTTTACCTAAAATCAACTTTTAAAGTTAACTCTAAAATTTGCTCGGCCAGGTTAATTTTCTATTTCTAAGAAAAGAAGAATTTAATAAATATATAAAAGTTGCATTTAAAATAATAACAAACTATAAATGTATAATAAATTATTATTAAAACAGTATTAAAAGGAAGATTTTTTTTAAGGCACACTGCATTTATTGCCAATAAATCACGCGAAAAAGATTTATTATAATTTTTTTCTGGCATAAATAATAAATTAAAATTAATATATTGGGCATAATTGCATTTAGAAAAACAATATACAAGATAATAAAATAAGAAAAGTATATGCAATTATTGAAAAAATTAAAGTTGACTATTATTTGGCAATGAAGTTAATTTTGAAACAGTATATAACTACTGTCAATTCATAGTAATAAAACGGCCATTGACTTTGTTTGTTAGTTTATTCAAATCCGTTAATAAATAACAAAGTTATGTCGTTGGGCGTTTCTTATCGAACACTCGGTATAGTAATACTATTTTTTGTTTTGTTTATATATTTACTTAATGTTGTTTTTTATTTATGTCTTTTTTAGGATCTAGTCCAAATTAATTAAGAAACTGCACGACAAAAAGCTTTTCACTAATTTTTCTGTCCACTATGTAGAATTTAATACAAAGTATAAATAATGTTAGTATAACAATGCACACTAGTACAATTTAAAAAAAATTGAAAATATCACGCTTAAATTTTCAAAAATTATACTTCCATCTGTGGTTATTTTTAGAGAGACCGTTAAAATTAAAGAAGTCATTGGATTGTTCTCAAATTTCACAGCTTATAATTTTACCGATCCTGTTAATTATTACAAATTATAGTTATTTCCATGGTTTTGTTTTTCAGTGATGTCAAAAATTATGTGTTAGGTAAAGTGTCAAATTTTGTCGTCTTATTTTCCATGTGGTTTTGGTCTGGCTAATGAAAATTAACTGTTGATGGAAACATGACGCCGCTTCTATTTGACGGTAAGTAAATTTTATAAAAATTTCTTAACTAACTTCTACCATGACTGTCATTATTCAAAAAGGAAACTTTAGTTGTCATCAATTAGGTATATTAAAATTATAATTCCGTCTAACTTTTCTAAAGTAGGGTTTCTAAAATATTCATATTTTCTGTTTTTGTAAATGTTTAAACTGTTTATCACGAATTTCGATTTCAAAAAATGATTGTCAATGTAACAAATAAATAATAGTTTGCCAAATACATTGTTGCGAAGCAAAGAGTTTCAAAAGTCACGATACAGAAAAGTTTTAAAGTTTTCATACGCTACAACTTGCAAATAAACAATACATATTTAAAACTTTTTTTAAATTTTTAAATATAAATGGGAAGATGATGAAGAAGACAAACAGATATTGTAAAGTCGGTGGTAGATTTGTTTTTTGTAAGCACGCAAGTATCTGTTATTTAATTAATTTGAGAAATAAAGCACTAATAACCTTTCTTCGCACGTTTATTTGAATTACTAAATGTACATATATTTCGGACACAAAGTGACCATTATCAATGAATTAACACAGTGTTAATCCATTGACAATGGTTACTTTCTGTCCGAAATGCATGTACATTTGGTAATTCAAATAAACGTGTGAATGAAGGTTATTAGTGCTTTATTTGTCAAATTAATTTGATCTTCTCGTAACTCAATCAAACAACTTGTTATTTATTTATTAACTATTATACAAAGATGAATTTACCTAATCCTCAGAGAGACTTTATTAAATTGGTAGTAGATACAAATAATTTGAGAAGGTAATAGGTACATATGTAATTTTAATCTTTGTTCAATATTTTTATGAGTTAATTGAATTATTATATTACTGTCATATTTCCCTTCACACAACCTAAAAATGCAAAGTTGATTTACAACACATGTGATTAACCTTGTCCTAACCTATAACACACAACCTGCATCATACCAATAAATTCTTAAAATTACAAATTTGATTGGTCATATTAAAAAAAAAAACAGATTATAGGTTAGGTTACTTTTGCTGAAATGTAGTACAATCAATACATGACCTTTCTACCCTGACATCCTAAACTTTTTTCTTTGTTTACTTAATAAAGCTTCGTTGAAACAGAAAACATGCATTTGTTTAACATGTCGATATTTAAATTAAAGCTTGCATCATTATTTTCACAAGTATCATCTAAGTACCTACACTTGTCAAAATAATTAAAAATGCCATGATATAACGAACAAGCTTAAACACGTATTTTCAATGTTTCAAAGTTCTTTGAAAAAAAAAGAATCGAGTCTATCAAGGGCAAGAGTGTGTTGGTTTATAAAATGTATTATAAAAGCCATCATATGTGCTGTAAATCTTTAGATATTCGTTGTTTTTATAAAAAAGTTAAATGTGAAGCTTTAAACTAGTGCTTTTTAGTCACAGGTTAAACATAAAGTAAAATATCGAGTTTAGAAAATTTGCCTGAAAATTTGGTTACGTCGCGTAGCGAAGCGACCAAACCAAATTTTTAGGCTTTCCTAAACTCGAAATGTTACTTTATGCGTTACGCGTATAAAGCACTGAAATATTGGTAAGTTTACAGTATGCTACTAAAGCAGTATTCTAAAGACGTATATTTTGAACTTCACTTAAAACCAGTGTTTTATACGCGTGGCGCATTAAGTAAAATTTCGAGTTTAGAAAAGCCTAAAAATTTGGTTTGGTCGCTTCGCTTCGCTACGCGACCAAACCAAATTTTCAGGCTTTTCTAAATTCGAAATTTTACTTCATGCTTAGTTTTAAAGTGGAAACACTCGTTTAAAGCTTTAAATTAAACTCTGTTATAAAACAACGAATGTCGATAACTGTATATTTTTCTAATTATGTTACTTTATACAAAACTTCATAAAAATTTGACTTCTTACTGACTGTAAAAAAATGGGCACATACCGTGCGATTGTTTAAAACATGATTTAGAATAGGCTTTAAATTTTAAATTAGATTGGCACTTTTAACTATTAACACATAGTTTACCATAACCTTAAATTTATTCCATCATTCATTTAGAATTCTGAGCAACCGCACAAAAAAAATTCCACCTACTCTAAATCATAATTTAAACCATCGCACGGTAGCATTGTCATATATTAGGTTAGGCAGAGTTATTTACATATGTTAAGGGCAGATAGCAAGTACTTAGGCTAGGTTATGTAGCAATTGCTTAGGTTAGGTTAGGTTAGCGGTTAATCAAGTTAGGCAGTCTATAAGCTTAGCTTAACCTGTTATCTAACCTAATCTACTTATTGATAGATTCGACTGTTTTTACTTTCATTCGCTTCACTTTATCACAAACAAAAATATCACTTTACTCATGTCTGAATCATAAACATTTTCTCTAAATTCGAAAGTGAAAAACACATGGGTCGCTAAATATTGTTTCTAAAAAGTGGATCGCAATATTCAATAGTTTGTGAATCCTTGTTTTAGATAATCAGTCGGAAGGAGGAGACACAGACAGTGATATTCTAGCATGTATCATTGAGCAGAGAAAACGTGATGCCAGAAGAAAAAGTTATCCGCACCAGTAAGATTTTTCAAATTTATTAATGTTCGTTCAAATACAGCGATTTTGTTTAGCGTATACATGTATAAGCTGTACAGGGTGGTTACATTCGGGTGTTACTATAGAGAATTTTGGTTAGTAGAGGAGAAAATAACGGATGGCGCATCCTCGATCTCTTTTTTAGAGAAAAACTCAATGGTGAAAACAAAACTCGGTTATTAATGGATTCAATAGCTAACGCCATCTGATGCTTCATAGTGGCATCTTCAATGACACAAATGCTCAAAGTGCATATACAAGTCACAGTTTCGTCCTGTTTCGTCCACGAGCATTAGATGGCGTTAGCTATCGAATCCATTAATAGTTTTCACATATTAATCTTGATATAGTCAGAAATGTTCAGTATTCCTCAGCACTGGGTCGGGATCTCACTGAAGAGGACCGTGAAGTCCTAAACGCGTTTGTGGGTATCTGGTGCCGGAATACTGAACTCAAATTAAATTGAAAAAACTCGGCTATCGTCTTTTCTTTTCCAGTTATGTTATACCTAAAAGGGATTTCAAACCAATGAAGATATCGAAATTCTGTAAATGTCACTCAATTCTCCTTCAAAAAGTGAAAGAACATACAACTTCTATCTCAATAAAACAATAAATAACTGAGATATTAATAAAAATCGAAAATGGAAAATAATGAGTTTTTGGCTATAGCTCCAAATCAAAAGATGATAGGCGATTTTTGTTTTCACCATTGAGTTTACCTCTTAAAAAGAGATTAAGAATGCCCTATGCGTTTTTTTCTATCTCTTGTATTAATCAAAATGTCCTATAGTAACACCCAAATGTAACCACCATGTACATTTTTCGACATTCGTTGTTTTTGAAATGAGTTAAATTTGAAGCTTTAAACGAGTTTTTTCCAAACCCAGATTGATCATGAAGTGAAATTTCTAGTTTTAATGAGCCTGAAAATTTGATGAATAATGAAGAATGGCCCATTAAAATGCTGCATATTTTATAAAATGATTTTCTTGTATTATCACCACTCATGGTATTACCCCCGATAAATAGGAATTTCATTTGATAGATGGTGAAAATTAAATGTTAATAATCAATTCTTTTAACGACAGAAAAAGTTTATGATATTATAATTATTTATCTTTTAGTTATTGTGGAATAGGCGTTAATCCCGATCCAACAAAAATCGAACCGAAACCATGCTTGCCCAAACGCAAAAACGCCTGCACCAGAAACCCCTTTTGCCCGCAACGCACCGCCGAACTCTCGATCCCGAGACTTTTGCTGATAGAAAACACCCTCAAACTATACAACCACATCCTCGAACCGAGACGCATCGTCAACTTAGTCAAACTGGTGCACGAAATCAACGAGCCGAAACCGAAGCGCTGCTCACTGATGCCCAAGAAACACCGACGTCACCACCGGAAGAGGGGCAAGAAGTGCAAGAGAAGCAGGGCCTCGTGCGAACGACTCTGGCTTGAGAAACAGGCCGATGAATCATCGAAGTTTGTGCTTAGTTATATAAGGAGTTTGCCCAGGTACACGCCCAATTACAAGCAGCTGCACGTCGCTATGTACATGCTGAAGATGTTGAAGATCAAGAAGAGGAAGTGTATCAAGAAGTGCGTGAAGAATGAGATTTGTAAAATTTGCCAGCAGCTGGCAGTTTTGGTTGATACCAAGTGGGAGCCCTATAAGAGGACTTTCAGCATTGAGCCGGTAAAGTCAAAAGGAACTGTAGCTAGTGAAGAGAAGAAGCATTGTATATTTAATCTTATGGATTTCGAGTATGATTGTAAGTTTTGTGTTTTTTTCATTCGGAAAATTGCTAGTATTTTTAAACAGGGAATTTTTCTTTTAAGTACCATGCGATTGTATAAATTATGATTTAGAGTAGGCGGCTTTTTTTTTTGTTCGGGTGCCCAGAATGCTATTTGAATGATGGAATAAAAAATTAAATAATTAACTATGTGTTAACAGTCAGTAGTGCCAACCTAATTTAAAATTCAAAGCCTACTCTAAATCACGTATTAAATGATCGCACGGTAGTTAGATCGTATGTTTAATAAAACTCTAGAGTGCCATGGAAAATATTGTAAGTTGGCAACTCTGAAATTTGACAATCAAACTTCAATTGCCTTTTTGCCTTTATGTCATTCCGCAATGATTAGAGATTAGAGAAATAACGCAAACAAAAAGTTGTGGTCATGTCTGACGTTTTATATGCCAATTCCTAGTGTGTAGCCAACTTTAATTAAAAAACAGATTAAATCATGGCACTCTGGAGGTGTTTTTTTAATTGAACATACGATACAATCGAAACCAAATTATTTAAAATTATGAACGACATAAACTGTTTATCGTAAAATGTCATAATATGATTGATTCAAGGCTTAATCAAGGCATCGTATAACTAAAATCAATTAGAATTTAAAAATTTCAATATCTATCGGTTATATTAGGGTCGGCCAACCTAAATTGCGTCGAGCGCCAAAAATTAACACCTAAACAGTTTTAAGAGCCGCACCTTAGATATATATATACCGGGTGTTTGATTTAGCGTGACCACCGGCTGTATCTCAGAAACTATGTAGCGTAGCATGTTAGGGTAAAAAATTGCAGAGTGAAAGTGGCCACACAAAATCACTGGAAATAAGTTTTAAGTCTCTACCTCTTTCGCTAGAGGGCGTAACATCTATCGCCAAGTATAAAAATAGATTTTTATCCAAAAACTGTTAAATTGAGCTACGTTAAAAATATACAAATCGTAATCTACGCTAAATTTAACTCAATTTTACCTACTCACTTGTTTCTTTATCTAGCACATATGAAGCAGAGGAGAGCGGGAAAGTGTGATCATTATACTGCGTGTAACTTTTGTTAGGATTAACCGATATTAATCAAGTTAGTCTCATTTGATAGGCAATTAAAAGCACTTTAAATCACCGTTTACTGTCGTTGACTTTAGTTCTTATGGAAAGTGCCAGAGGGCGTATTTTAAAAAACCTCCATATTTTCTAGATTTTCTTAAAAAATTCAAATTATGAGCTATAGTTTTCCCACGCTAGTTTATTACAGAAAGGAATACTGAGACAAGTAGTGAAAACTTCATCCTGATATCTTTATTCTAACCGAAGATATAGTAAAATACTAGATTTGCCCATTTTCAACCGCGGACTATTTATAAAAATATGTTTTAAAATCTAGTAGGCCTTTAGACATTTTTGTTTTATATTCAAAAAGTCAAAAACAATAATTAAAGAAAAACGGAGATCACGTTTTCCCATTTATATGTTTTGGAAAGCGAATATGTAAGTAAATCCATGATTATTTAAAATCTCGAAATATAGTAGGCTGTGAGATTAGTAGAATATTTAAAACAGCGTATATTTACTACATTTAAAAATACCTATTACAATACTTTATTAGAACAATAACAAACGAAACATAAGAAAATAAAACGAATACAAAAATTAAATCTAGCTTCGGTGGTAGAGGGCGCAATCTCTACCGCAAAGGATCAAAACAAAATTTTATTCAAAATGCCAAATTAAGCTGCATATGTTAAAAATATGTAAATCTTAATCTACTTTAAATTTTGCTCGATTTCAACTACCTTATTGTTTCTTTTGCTTTTACATAAGATGCAGATGAAAATGAAAAAGTCTAATCATTAAAATTGTTGAAACTTTAGTTAGGTTTAACCGAATTTATTAAACTTTGACTAAATTGATAAATAATTAAATGCACTTTTAAACAATATGCATTCTTTTTTAATTTAGTGTCTATAGTAAGGATCAGATGGCGCTATTAGTACGAAATACCCCATTCTGCACAATTTTCAATATATCTCCGGTTAGGATAAAGGTATCAGGATGCGGTTTTCGCCAATTTTTTCACTATTTTTCATTTTAATTAACTATTGTAACTAACGTGTACCTTCTAATTTGAAAATTTCAAGAAAATGGAGAAAATACGGTGATTATCTCAATCGCACCCTCTGGCGCTCAATATCGAAACTAAAATAAATCAGAGTGAGTTATGTTTTAAGGTGCATTCAATCATCTATCAAATGAGCCAAAGTATATTAAATTTAATGGAACTTAAAAAAAGTTACGGGTATTTTAATAAGAAAACATGTTTGTTCTTCCGTGCATTTTATAGGAGACATAAAAAAACAAAAAGATAGTTAAAATTAGGCAAAATTTACCGTAAAATAAGATTTTTATATTTTTAACATCGCATAATTTGGCATTTATTTGATAAAAATTGTTTTAATATTTTACTATAGCGATTGCGGCAAAGCTATGAACTTAAAAATAATTTCCAGTGATTTCTCTTGGCTACTATTACAATGAAATGTTTTACCGCAACATGCTACGATGTACAGTTTCTGAGATACAGCCGATGGCCACGCTTAATCAAACACCCGGTATATATATTTTTGCAAAATTTACTGTTTTTACATACAGGGAATTTTTCTTTTAAGTATACATGCCTAGATAGCGTTCAGTTTAAAGATTCTACCGAGTGTTTTTACTTATTGATTAAGCATGAAATAACATTTTGAGTTTAGAAAAGCCTGAGCATTTGGTATACTCGAAATATTATTTCATGCTTACTCGGGGGAGTGCGAACACCTGTTAGAAGTTTTAAACTGAAACTGTTAAAGAGTAATAAATACCTGAACATTTACAGAGTACACATCGGGGAATGTATACTTAAAAGACACATTTCTTGTATGCTAAGTGTGTTCTATTATAATGACATGTTTTTATTTAGCTGAAATTGATGACGAAGAAGAGGAGGAGGAAGAGGCCGAAGCAGTACCAGGTAAATATAACACAATCCTGATTGCATTTTTTTATACTCGTTTATAGTTCTGAGTCAATATTATTTGCACCCCGCTAAATTATCCCAGCTTGTTTTTCAAAATTAATTTAAAATATTCCAAACAAAAATAAAGATGTGTTTATCATAGCACTTTTCCCACCACCTAAACAATTGATAATTGACATAATAAACGTACCTTCCTTGTAAATTGGCTGAAGATTATTTCAAATTAAATCAGTGTTTTAAACGCGTGGCGCATGAAGTAAAATTTCGAGTTTAGAAAAGCCTGAAAATTTGGTTTGGCCGCTCCGCGCTTCGCGCTACGCGACCAAACCAAATTTTCAGGCTTTTCTAAACTCGAAATTTTACTTCATGCTTAGTCTGGGAGTGGAAGACACTCATTTGTTTCATCATTAAAACTATTGAAATTCGACGTAATACGTTTATTGTCAAAGAAAGTTCAGTAATGTTAAAACGGAATGTCAATTTTGATAGTTTTTATTAGATCTTCTTGAAACTTTGTGTGGATGTTAAGGAAACTATGCTTCTTTAAAATATGTTAAAACTTAAATATGCTCCATTGATGGTTTTTGAGTTATTTCCATCTGATTCTCAAAACGTGCGTTTTTTTAAATTTTGTAAATCAAATTTTATGGATTGTGAAATTTAAAAACATCATAATTTCAACATTTTAAATAAGATTTTTATAAAATTTTATATGCATGTTAAGCATTGATCTATTAGAATATGTCAAATTATCAAAATACTCCATCGATAGTTTCTGACTTATTTACAAAAAAAAACGACATTGTAAGGTGATTGTATCCTAGTTTTAATGCAATTCCAGTTTCAGACATCCATAACTTTTAAAATTTTTAGGATATCGTTATAAAATTTAGAAAAAAATAAATACTAACGAGTGTCTTCCACTCCCAAACAGAGCACAAAGTAAAATTTCGAGTTTAGAAAAGCCCCGCGTAGAAAATTTGTCGAGGGTCGCGCCAGCGACCCGAGACAAATTTTCGCGGGGCTTTTCTAAACTCGAAATTTTACTTCGTGCGCCACCCGTACAACAACACTAATTTAATGTGTGAAAAAGTCAAAATATATCAAATATGACGTAAAAATCAAAATATGTCAAAATGATATAAAAGTCACTCGACCACTTTGATTATTTTCGTTGTGTGATAAATAAAGATGTTTTTAATTTATCAATGAAATGTTATTGATTCTAAACATTGAAACGATTCTAATTTTTATAGTTTTTATTAGATCTTTCTGAAATTTTGACATAAAAGTCACTCGATTACTTTGATTATTTTCGTTGTGTAATAAAAAATACGTGTTTTTTTTTCAATCAAATTTTATTGATTCTAAAAAATAATACTATTCTGATTTTGACAGTTGTTATTAGATCTTCTTGATTTTTTTGTGGATGTTAAGGAAATTATGCTCTTCTAAAATATGTCAAAACCTAAATATGCTCCATTTGGCTTTTGAGTTATTTTCATCTGATTGTCAAAAAATGCATTTTTTTTAATTAAATGTTAGGGATTGTAAAATTTAAAAACGACATATTATTTTCCGTCAAGTTGACAAGATTAATTGGGTTTTTTTTGGTTCTAGCGACAGAATCAATTAATAAAGTATCCGTCTCCCTTTTATTTTTTGAATTAATTTCGCCGCTAAACTCAAAAAATCCAATTAAAATTTAAAAACTTTATAACTTCAATATTTTAAGTGATATCTTTATAAAATTTTATATGGATGTTAAGAAAACATTGCTTGCTCAGAATATCTCAAATTATCAAAATACTCTATCGATAATTTATGACTTAATTACAAGAAAAACAACATTGGAAGGTGATGTTATCCTAGTTTTAATTCAATTCCAGTTTCAGGCATTCATACCTTTAAAACACTGTTTATCACTTTGTTTGTATAACAATTGTTATACAAACAAAGTGATAAACAGTGTTTTATTTATGTTCAACAATGTATAACGAAGTAGAAGCCTCTATAATCAGTGAATTCATACCTTTTCAAATTTTCAGGATATTGTTATGAAATTTAAGAAAAAAACACTAACGAATGTATTCCACTCCCAGACAGAGCACGAAGTAAAGTTTCGAGTTTAGATAAGCCCCGCGTCGAAAATTTTCACGGGGCTTTTCGAAACTCGAAATTTTACTTTGTGCGGCACCCGTACAAAAATACTAATTTAATGTGTGGAAAAGTCGAAATACATCAAATCAGACGTAAAAATCAAAATATGTCAAAATGATATAATAGTCACTCGACCACTTTGATTATTTTCGTTGTGTAATAAAAAAAGACGTGCTTTTAATTTGTCAATGAAATTTTATTGATTCTAAAAATTAAAACGATTCTAATTTTGATAGTTTTTATTAGATCTTCCTGAAATTTTGTGTGGATGTTAAGGTAATTATGGTTTCAAAATATGTCAAAACTTAAATATGCTCCATCGATGGTTTTTGAGTTATTTTAATTTTATAGTCAAAAAGTGCGTTTTCTATTTAAATCAAATTTTATGGATTGCAAAATTTAAAAACATCACAACTTCAACATTTTAAGTGAGATCTTTATATAATTATATATGGATGTTAGGCAAATATTGCTCTACCAGAATATTTCAAATTATCAAAATACTCTATCGATTGTTTCTGACTTATTTACAATAAAAAACGACATTGTAAGGTGTGATGTTATTCTAGTTTTAATGCATTTCTAAATTCAGACATTTATATATACAAATATCTTTATTCAAGGGACTTTTACATTACATTAATTATAGTATTGCATAATAAAATATAATATAAAATTGTTGGAGTTGTCCTTTCATAGGCTATCGACCCGAGGTCTTTCTGCCAAGACATTTATATTTTTTCAAATTTTCTGGGTATCGTTATGTAACTTTTTGTGGAAATCAAGTAAATGTTGCCCTTTTATAATATATTAAAATATCAAAACTCGCCGTAAATTCTTTTTGAGTTATTTACAAAAAAGCGTCGCTACGACAGAAAGCGTATACTTATTCAATGCTAATTTTTTTATGATTATCTACAACTTTTCCTAACAAGATTTTTTTATATGAATGAAACTAAAGAAAAATCCAAAAAATTTTCAGATGAAACTCTCATTTCTGGTTTCCGCATTTTCACCAAAAGTTGATCGGATACTACTATTGTAATAAAAAACTTAAGTTTACAGTGCCATCTTAACAGCTCAATCGGTTAGGACTTTATCGTGGCCATAAAAGGACAAAGCCAGAATTACAGACAGATATTTTAAAAAAATAGTCATAATCAACTCGAGGGACCTCAAAATGGATATATTCGCTAAAATTTTTGATTTGAAAATTTTCGCGAAAACAATACTTTCCTTTTGTTTTGCATACATGAGGAAAAGTAAGAAAAAACCTTTTACAAAAACTACTATCAAAGTGATTAATTTTTAGATTCACCTGTCATGGAATATCAGAATGTATTGAATAAATTATGCCCACTTTATCGCCCGTTTTCTAACGAATTAAATTCAGTTTCCGTTTTAAAGTTACTCCCGATAAATGTCAATAGGTACTTAATCAGTCATAATTATATAATAATAATTAATTTTAAATTAATTATTATTAATTGTGGAAACGACATTTTTTTTTCCAATTCCACAAAATACAAAATTAACAAAATAACAAAGCAGTCAACATACTTAAAATCTTAGATAAAAATATACAATGTTTGACATCTATAAACCAACTGGAATATCTAATTGAAGAAACAAAATGTAATATTCTTGGATAAACGAAGAACTGGCTATCAGCAGATCAACTTTTTTTTTTTGGCTTTTGCCTGGCCTTAGTTGCTTTGACTATTAGCCAACATCAATTATTTATTTTTAACCTATATTATTTAATTTATAACTTATTTCATAAGTTGTATTAACATATATTGGACGTCACAGCACATTCACACCACACCCAGGAACACGACGAGTTATTATTTTTAAATAACAATTCCCCGTGCATGGGAATCGAACCCAGTCTGTGGCTCGCCGAGCGATTTACCGTCCGGCGACGTTACCGCTCGGCCACCACCTGCCCCCAGCAGATCAACTAAATAATATAAAAATCAAGGATTTCAACTTAATATCGTCGTTTTGTAGACATGCACGGAGGATTAGAATTGTATGTTCGTCAAAATATTCAAGCTTCCTTATATGATTTAAGTTCTTTCTTAAAGTGCAGGGTATTCGAGTGCGCGGGCTTATGTATTAGTGACAGTGCAAATCATAATAACATTAATATAATTTGTGTATACAGACCACCCAGTGACGAACTGCATGTATTTTTTATACTCATTGAAAAATTACTTAAATACCTCACTAATGAGCGGTATTATAAAACGTTTTATTCATTAAATAAAATTTACTTTAATAATATATTAATTTATTCCAAAGATTTTGGTATTATAAACACAAAATAACTTTATTTGGGTAATAAATCTCCCCAGTAAATTATTTGTTTGTTTTTCTACCAAGTAAATTTTATTCTCTTAATAATTTGACAGTTAAAAGTCAAAAGTATATTATAATATTATAATTACTTTAGATTCTACTACTTGTATATCATCCGTGTCAGATTTAAGTTCGCTCATAGTATCTTCCCTGACAGTGATTAATTCGAACCACAAGACATTCTAAGGAGTCGAAGACCTAGAGTTTTTCAAGTCAGACATAACCAGTAATTACTTATACATACGCTTTTTTAAAATTAGTTCCATTTAATGTTTTAAACAAGTGTTTTCCACTCCCAGACTAAGCATGAAGTAAAATTTTGAGTTTAGAAAAGCCTGAAAATTTGGTTTGGTCGCGTAGCACGAAGCGCGAAGCGATCAAACCAAATTTTCAGGCTTTTCTAAACTCGAAATTTTACTTCATGCGCCACGCGTATTAAACACTGAAAACACTGAAATATTGTGAACAAGTGAACTTCACTTGAAATCAGTGTCCTGTACGCGTGGCGCATGAAGTAAAATTTCGAGTTTAGAAAAGCCTGAAAATTTGGTTTGGCCGCTCCGCGCTTCGCGCTACGCGACCAAACCAAATTTTCAGGCTTTTCTAAACTCGAAATTTTACTTCATGCTTAGCCTGGGAGTGGAAAACACTCGTTTAAGTCTTTTATAACTTTTAATAAGCTTTCTTTTTCTTGTTCTGTGTAATTCTGTCCTATTCCACGGTTATTCTCCATAATTATAAGGAATTATACTAAATTTCCAATTTGATTGACAATTTAATTTGAAATATTGACAATTCAATTTAAAAAATTGGTGGTTCCAGCTATGGCCACAATGACATTCTAAGAAGTTAAAGACCTAGAGTTTTTCAAGTCAGACATAACCAGTAATTACTTATGCATACGCTTTTTTAAATTTAGTTCCATTTAAAGTTCTAAACAAGTGTTTTTCACTCCCAGACTAAGCATGAAGTAAAATTTCGAGTTTAGAAAAGCCTGAAAATTTGGTTTGGTCGCGTAGCGCGAAGCGACCAAACCAAATTTTCAGGCTTTTCTAAACTTGAAATTTTACATCATGCGCCACGCGTATTAAACACGGAAAACACTGAAATATTGTGAACAAGTAAACTTCACTTGAAATCAATGTCCTGTACGCGTGGCGCATGAAGTAAAATTTCGAGTTTAGAAAAGCCTGAAAATTTGGTTTGGCCGCTCCGCGCTTCGCGCTACGCGACCAAACCAAATTTTCAGGCTTTTCTAAACTCGAAATTTTACTTCATGCTTAGCCTGGAGTGGAAAACACTCGTTTAAGTCTTTTATAACTTTTAATAAGCTTTCTTTTTCTTGTTCTGTGTAATTCTGTCCTATTCCACGGTTATTTTCCATAATTATAAGGAATTATACTAAATTTCCAATTTGATTGACAATTTAATTTGAAATATTGACAATTCAATTTAAACAATTGGTGGTTTTAGCTATGGCCACAATGAAAATGTATAATTTTTGTCTGTAATCTACGAATTAAATTATTTATTTCTAGAATTGCTATTTATATAGTTAAATTTCACGATTTGAAATTTTAATTTTTTAAAAAGTTTTTTTATTTCACTTAATTAATTGAGTTACAAAGGTATTTCATTTGTCGCAACGGTTATAACGATAAAGGACACGGAGATGCTTTCCGAACGAAAGTACGATTGTAATTAATTCATGCATGAGATAATTGTCCATGATGAAGAATGGGACGCTCTGGAACGTGCCTGCGATAAGGCGCATCATTCCTGGGAACTGTCTTCTCAGCATTTTGGTATGTGGATACCATTACATAACTCCTCCCTCCTTAGGTTTGAACGACCTCGTTCAATTCGGCAATGCGGGGGTGTCTTCTTGATTTGGATCGACCATCTTGATGCGAATGATTTTTCTTGGTTTGCAGAAAAGGTCGATAATGCGTGTCCTGAATTTGATAATGATGGCCGTGGCAAGTATTATTAACAATAATACAAGGCCGGTAAATCCATAATGAATTATGTGAACCAGTGGTTCCAAATGTAGTGGTTGATTCTTGAGTTCTTCAGCCTCTTGTTGAAGAATGGTTGGATCTTTGAGATGTCGCAGTTGAAGTTTTGCTTCTTGATAAAATTTCAATGTTTCATTTGAAATGTGGTACAATGTTAACTCGTACGTAGGTGTAGTGTTGACATATGTGGATTTTTCCAATATTATTCGGCATTGTGAACTGATTAAATTTGGTCCTTGTATAAATGTTCTATCTAGTTGTCCTTGACAATCTTCAATTATTTCAAGTTTTCTCTTTGATAGTACTAGTAATTGTCTATTACGCAGTACAGATGTAATTTGGTAATCGTTAGCAATTTTTATTGTTTTGCATTTGTTGGCATTCAATAAATTACAATCCTCTTGGGTCGGTTGTTGCAGACACAAGGTGATGATGTGGAAACTCTGGCAATCTTCGTTAGTCCAGTATTTTAAGTTGTTCATCTCGATTAGAAATGGTTTTGGTGGGACAATAACGATATCTTGATAATTCGGAATCGGGTAGATTTGAGAATAATTTGCGGAAATTGGTTTTAAAATGGGTATTTTGAGAAGGAATGTAATTGTTTCTTTTGTTCCTATTACCATAAGTTTTGATAACTCTAAAATGTTTAATAATTGAGTCGTTTCAATTGGCAACAATTGCTTTGGATTATAGATTTTCGTCAAGTAATTTTGAACAGTTATAAGTTCATCTATCGTTAAAAGTTCTAAATCTGGAATTCCTTTCCATGACAAGCTGATTGCGCGTTCAAGCAATTCTAACGTTTTTATTAAATGTTCTGAATGATAAACTTCGTTTTGTAATAATGTTCTTGTATCTTCGATAAACGTTAAACCTTCAATAAAATGTTTTGTTTTGTTTAAATTTGACATTAAGATTTCTAAATCACATGAATATCTTTTTGATAAATGATTTGCGAAAGTTGTTAGTTTATTTATTTGTTTCATTTCGGAATTTTGATTATTATGTAATTTCTGTAAATTTTCATTAATATTTTGCAAGTCGTCGTCGTCGAGATTTCCTGTAATGAATTTGATGGTTTTTCCTAGAATATTAGCCAATGCTCGTTTTGATTTATAACTTAATTTTCTCAGTAATATTTCTGCAATTTAAAGCAAGTTGTTTATAAATTTGGTATGTTAGTTTATCTATTGAAGCATCTTTCTTTAGAGTTTCAGTGTTTGCTAATAGCTGTTTGAATCCTATTTCTAATTTTGATGTATTTACGAAAAATAGAAAATTATGGTAGTGGTCCATTACTTTTACTGGGCCTATGATTTCTTGAAAATAGCCGTTGTTTTTAATGGGTTTGACCTGAAGGGCCTGGTTGTGGTGAATCTGGAGGATCGTCACCGCCAGTATCGGGAACCTGTAAAGAAGTTGTTTTTCTTAGTTTCTTAACCTTTTTAATGTTAGCTGTGGTATTTCTTGATTTTTGAGTTTTTCCAAAAATTTTATTCGATTCTTGTTTTTCAACAATTACCTTGTCGTATATAGGATTAGCTTTACTGGGTTTTTTCCTATTTACATAAACTTCGCGATTTTCTACGTTAGGCGGATCAACGCGGGTTTCGTTACGTTTTTCTAAAATGTTTTCGGCTAATTGCTTGTTTTTGAGGTATACTTGATCATAGAATGGTAGAATTTCTTGTTTTCTTTTTTCATTATACTGTTCGAATACAGTCATGTCTAAATCGAATTCTGGAGTTCTCTCGTAAGGGCCGTATAGTAAGTAAAAGGGTGAAAATCCGGTAGAAGAATGTATTGATTGATTGTAAATCGAAACTGCTGAAATCATTAAATTTGATGGAACTTCATTGGGATTTTTCAGTTTTAGTATTCTTAATTTTTCTATAATGGTTGAGTGAAATCTCTCTATTGGGGAATTAGAACTCGGGTTATTCACTGTTGTGAAATGAAGTTCAATTTTGTTCATTTTACAAAATTCTTTGAAGGTATTATTTTGAAATTCACGCCCCGCATCACAAACTATTTTTTGTGGAATATTATGGTGAGCGAAATAGTGTCTTAATTTATTTAAAACAGTCAAGCTGGTACCGTCTTTTATCCAGTATGATTGTCCATATCTTGAAAATAAATCAATAATCGTCAAAAATTTGGAATTTTGAAAGGAAAACGTGTCCATGTGTAACACTTCTAGAGGTCTCTTTGCTAATAACGGTCCGTCAAATTTTAATTTATACGGATGTCTCTCATATTTTGACTGTAAACATAAGTCACATTTATTGATTAAATCTGTAATAGTTTGTTTCATATTTGGCCAGAAATATTTGTCTTTGAGGTTGTTGTAAGTTTCGGTTATACCATTATGATTTGAATCGTGGTATTCTGTAACAATTTCTTTTTGTAATTCGTTATCAGTTACGTCACTGGTGATTTTATTGGTAATGAATAATTTTATTGAATTGTTAAAATGTTGTTTGCAAAGGGTTTCAAAAGGACGTCTGAGATTATTGTCAGTAAAATATATTCCATAACTTGAATTTGGTTTTAATGTGTCTTTCATGAAAGTTAATAAATCTTGATCAATTGAATTTTTGGAAATGGTTACTTTATAAGTATTTCTATTAAAGGGTTTAGTAAAACGGTTTTTATATGTTTCGCCGGTATTAAAATATATTCGATTAGGAAATATATTTAAAGATCTTTCTGAAATTGGAATGGTTTTACCGTTGTCTTCATCAGTTGAATGTACAGTATTGTCGCATTCATTTTGTTCAGTTAATGATGATCGCAAATTTTCTAGTGTTTTGGCATATTCAATTGGGTCTTTTACTTGGGAATTAATAATTCGTTCTATTTCTTCGTCATTGATATCGGGTAATTCGTCAATGTTTGCAATAACGGATTCTTCATCTTCTCTATTGTGAATTTCGATTCTGGAAAGGGCATCCGCTACTTTATTTTCTTTTCCTCTTTTGTAAATTATTTTGAAATCGAATTCCTCTAATTTTAATTTCCAACGCACAAGTCTAGAATTTGGTTCTTTAATTTTATAAAGCCAGACAAGTGGGTTATGATCTGTTTCTACAATGAAATTGCGACCGAAAAGGTATGGTCTGAAATGTTTGGTTGAATCTAAAATAGCTAACAGTTCTCTTTCAATTGTTGAATAATTTTTTTCTGCCGAATTTAAAGTTCTTGAATAGTAAGCTATTGGGCGATTTGATTGTGATAATACACCTCCTATCGATACATTCGATGCATCGGTGGTTAATTTGAATTGCTTATTAAAATCAGGATAAGCAAGAATTGGAGCATTACAAAGAAGTTCTTTGCACAATTCGAAAGCTTGAATATATTCTGGGTCGGAAATATTAATTTTTGAACCTTTTTTCAAACATTTAGTTAATGGGCATACTACTTTAGCAAAATTTGAAATAAATTTTCGATAATAACCTGTAAGGCCTAGGAATGATTTTATTTCCTTTGTGGTTTTGGGTAACGGGTAATTTGTTATCGCTTCAGTTTTAGAAGGATTTGGTTTAATTCCGTCTGGTGTTATTACATGACCTAAAAAGGATACTTCTCGTCTTAAAAACTCTGATTTATCGAGCTGTATTTTTAAATTGAATTCTCGGATTTTACTGAAAATTAGTCTAATATGATTAATGTGATCTTGAAGGGATTTGGAAAAAATTACAATGTCGTCCATGTAAACAAAGCAAAATACATGTAAGTATTCTCGAAGGACGTTGTCCATAACACGTTGAAATGTGCTAGGAGCATTTTTTAATCCGAAGGGCATTCTGAGGTATTCATAATGTCCTTGGTTAACTGAAAAAGCGGTTTTTTCGATAGAGTTAGGATGCATTTCAATCTGATGGAAACCTTGGGCTAGGTCAAGAGTAGTAAAGTACGTACACTTGCCTAAATTGTCTAATATCTCTTCAATACGTGGAAGTGGGTATTTGTCTTCAATTGTGTTTTCATTGAGTTTTCTATAATCAATCACCATTCTAAATTTTTTCTTTCCGGAAGCGTCTGATTTTTTTGGGACTAACCATACGGGAGCTCCGTAAGGTGAAATCGAGGGTCGAATTATTTTATTATCTAATAATTTCTGAATTTGATTTTCAATTTCTTGTTTCATGCTATGTGGGTGTCGAAACGATTTTACATAAATTGGTTCATCGGTTTTCGTTCGTATTTCGTGTTTAACAGCGTTACTGAATGTTAAGTTGCAATTTTCGTTATAAAATATGTCAGGAAATTTTTTACAAATTTTAAGAATTTCGTGTTTTTCTTCAGAATTTAAATGTGTTGTTCGAATTAATTCTGAGATGTTAAATTGTTTATGTAGTGTTTTTGGTGGGTTCCTAATTTCTTGATTCAAAATGGGCATCACGTCTATACGTTCTGAACAATTTAAATCTACATCTAAATTCTCGTCAAATGGTAACATGCAATAACCATTTTTCGAAATTGCAATGCATTCGGGTATGCAATAATCTTCTGATATTTTTATTTGCGGTATGATGACTTCACCATTATCTATTGTCACTGGAATTTTTACATGATTGCTTTTATTAATTTTGTGAGGAGAAATTGATTTTTTATTCAGTTCTAAATAAAAAGGAATTTTTATGTCGCACAATTCTAAAGTGTTTGTTTTGTAATTAATTGTCGCGTTTAATTTTTCTAAGTCGGACGTACCTATTAATGCGTCAAATTTTGGGTGCCAGTCAACGACATGTAAATGAATATCGGCTGGTATACCTAATTCTTTAAGAATTGGAAATTTTAAATTATCTTGGCAATGAATTTGATTTCCTAAACCGGAAACTGTAAACGGTTTTTGATACAAATATTGAGAGAATTTCTCGTATGCAAGTTTTGAATTTATAACGGAATTTGTTGCTCCGCTATCTACTAGAATTGTTAAATCTAAATTGGGCAAATAAATGAATGGTAATTTTGATTTTATTTTGATTGAATTTAGATCTATGTTCCTGATTTCGGTGAGGCTGTTATAGGAAAATTTTCAAAATTTTGTTCGTCATTATTATTTTCGTTAATCTCATACTCGTACATTTCTGTTTGATCTGCAAAATTATCAGTATCTGAAAATTGTTGGACTGATTCATAATCTTGAGAGAGTTGGGACCCTGGAGAAACTGGGTAAACTGGGGAAACAGAGTCAGTTTCTACATTATAAAGAGCTGAATAGTTTATATTTTGTCTTTGATTTGAATAATTTGGTACTTGATTAGTTCTTACTCTAGATTGAACAGACATTGGTGTTGGTTTATTCAGTCTAGACATTCCTGAGGAAGCTTGAGTTCCAAAAACTTGTTTATTTGTAGGATAAATATTTGGTTGTGCCGCTCGTGGCGCAAATACGTTTGGTTTTACGTACGATTGATTTGGAAAATTTTGTTGTTGAACGGGTCTCGGTTGAGAAAATTGATGTTGAAAATTTCGGTAATGTGGGTTTTGAGAAAATCGTGGTTGTGAAAAATTATTGTATTGATTTTGGTTAAATCTGGTCAATTGTGATTGATTTTGAGAATTGGTGAATTTAGGATTTTTTCTGTTGTCATTGGACTTTCGGATGAATTCGCAATATTCCCATTCTTGTTTTTGATTATCGAAGAATGTACATTTATTTAAACACTGTTCGATGGTATCTAATTGAAAATTACTTAAATAGCTTCTGTATGGCTCTAACAAACCTATTTGAAAAGTTTTTAATGTTAATTTATCGTAATCAGTTTTCTTGTAATTTAAATAATTTGGATCTGTTATGTGTAAAGAAATATGTTGCATTAAGTCATTATAAGCTTTTAATAATCTACTGTAATAATCTAAGTAGGTTTCATTTTTTTGTTGAATACACTGTCTCAATGAAGATTCTAGAATTTCTTCGCTTCTTTGATCACCGTATTTTCTTAATAAAGCACTACGAATGGCGTTCCATTCAAATGCGTTTTGATAAGCGATAAAATCTCTAGCATCTCCTTTTATTTTTGATCTGAGAGAAAAACTAACTGCATAAGCTAAATCGGGTGATAATCTGCATTCTAAATGTTTGTGCAAATTATCAACTTCGGTTATAAAAATTGATAAATTTTGGCCTGGGTAATATTCTGGAATCGCGTTCATTAATAATGAAATTTCGTTTTTGTCAGTAATTAGATTACTTGAATTTACACTTGAATTTGTATTAGTCATTTTTGGATTTTGCGGAATCGGACTAAATCTAACGTTGCCTAAAATACTTGGTTTTATCTTATATCTAGGTGTTGAATTTTCTAACGTATCTAAATCGTCAGCAATTATTTCAATGTCGGTATCGGACATTAAATAAAATTGAATTGATTATTATTTTTTTTTTTTTTTTGAAACAATTACACTTTTGGGATGGAAGAAAACAAAGGACTTACAGCACTAGGATCTGCATCGTGTGGTGTGTATTTCCCTAGATGTATCTTCTTTCCTCTTCGTTGGATTCTCGCACAAAGACTTGAAAGCCACCTGTTACTGTCTTTCACCAGGGATAGAAATCACTTTTCGTGGGTCAATCCCGTCGATTGATTAACAGTTCAGTCGCGAATATCCTGTTCGCAGCGCCAGTTAAATTTCACGATTTGAAATTTTAATTTTTTAAAAAGTTTTTTTATTTCACTTAATTAATTGAGTTACAAAGGTATTTCATTTGTCGCAACGGTTATAACGATAAAGGACACGGAGATGCTTTCCTAACGAAAGTACGATTGTAATTAATTCATGCATGAGATAATTGTCCATGATGAAGAATGGGACGCTCTGGAACGTGCCTGCGATAAGGCGCATCATTCCTGGGAACTGTCTTCTCAGCATTTTGGTATGTGGATACCATTACATAACTATATGGTAGGTTTGCTTTATAATACGCAATTATATTTGCCCATTAGTTTATTAGATAAATAAATTTCTCCACAAATAGTAATCTAATGATTTATTCATCGTTTATAATACCCGGCATAATAGTAATAAATATTTTATCATAGTTGGCGATTTTAACATTGATGTACTGCAACAAAACAATACTAGTTCAGAATTTAAAAATATCCTAAAATCGTTTGGTTTAAAATATCTTATGAACACACCAACAGGAATTTGTAAATCCACGGCAACCTGTATAGATAATGTAATTACTAACATCGATGTAGATATCCCGGCAAAAATAATTGATTTCATGATATCGAATCATATTGCTCAATTAATCAGTTATAACTCTTCTTATCAACCAAAAATACAAAAGCATATAGGCAGAAGCTTTACGCATTCCAATATTAAAAATTTTACAGCCGATATAAAAGATGCATCGTTTACGATGTTGTATAGTGAACAATGCCCTAATACAAAATGTGATGTATTTTTACAAATATTTTTAGGTTATTTCCACAAACATTTTTCAATAAAAACTACAAATATCAATAATAAAAAGAATAGGAATCGTCCCTATACATCTGATGAAATAAAAAAAAAATAAGCAGAGAAAAACTGCAGATTTATAATATAATTGGTAATTATATTTCTTTATATAAAATGTTAAACAAAAATGAACAGAAAATCTATAATAAACTTCTTGAAATAGAAAAAAACAAACGTATCGAAACCAGAGTGCGCACTAGTGACAACAAATCAAAAGCAACATGGCAATCGTTGGAAAAACAAATTCACATAAAATACCTAACACCCTAATGCATACGAACTAGCTAACAAATTTAATACATTTTATAACTCAATGGGAAATAGTGAATTAATAACAAAAACGCATTCCTCAGTTAATATTAAACTTCAACAAAATTCTATGTATTTACAACCAACTACGAAACAAGAAATTATTGAGACAGTTTGCAATTTCTCAAATAATTCCAGTGCAAGTATCAATAAAATTCCCATGACTATAATAAAAAATGTATCAACCTAATTGCAGCTTCTTTATCTGACATTTTCAATACAATTTTCCAAATAGGCATCCTACTCGACAAACTGAAAATATCAATTATATCACCAATTTACAAAATAGGCGACTCAAACATCATAGAAAATTATATACCTATCAGCATAATTAATTCATTTATAAAAATATTGAAAAAAATCATGTATAATAGATTACCAGATTATTTTCTTAAATTTAAACTACTATCCAAACACCAACATGGTTATCTAAAAGGGAAAAGTACGGAAACAGCCCTATATTAATTCACGAACACAAATCTGAACAAAATGGAAGTAAACAATCTGTCATGTGGAATTTTACTCGAGTTGTCAAAGGCATTTGATACTATTGATCATGGAATATTATTATCTAAATTATGGCAATATGGAATCAGAGGAATCCCTCATTTGTTTTTAACATCGTATCTTACAAATCGCATTCATTATACGAAGATCAAGCATCCCGTTACCAGTGAAGATGCTTTATCTGATCCATTAACTACAATAAATGGCATCCCTCAAGGAAGCGTACTGGGGCCTCTATTATTTATGATTTTTATTAACGATTTAGGTAATAATAATAATAATAATAATAATATTGTTCCATGTGGTAGTAGTATTGTTAATTATGCTGATGACACCAACGTATTAATTGAAGGTCAAACATATGTCGATATTATTGATACTGGTAACACCTGTATGAGTGTTATAGAGTCCTGGTTTGAAAAAAATAATTGAATTCTTAATAAATCCAAGACCACCTGTATATTATTCAAGAACAACTAATCGTTAAATACCCTGAATTACATCAAACTAAATAACAATCAATACCCATGTTTACTAATAATGCAAAATGTCTAGGTATATATTTGGATGAAACACAATCGTTTGTCACCCATGTTGACTCTGTAAGAAAATTTTCACGGAGCTTTTCTAAACTCGAAATTTTTCTTTATGCTTAGTCTGGGAGTAGAAAACACTCGTTTAAAGCTTCAAATTGAACTCTTTTAAAAAACAACGCATGTCGGAAAATGTAAAGCTTATGCACATGTTTACCTAAAAGAAAAATACCCTGTATTTATATTGTAGACATATACATAGACATATATTGTAGACATACAGTTAAATTCTGGCAACATAAAATATATATTCATGTAATTTGCAACTACATAAGTGAATTCAATGATTACTATCAAAAATCAAGTATCGTACATGACTGTCGCGTGCTGCAATCCTTAATTTGGTAAATTGCAATGAAGCACACAAAAGGAATAGATGCGAACACGAGAGCTGGATAGGCAACACTTCAAGCTGAGTAGGCTAAGCCGTACAAAAAATTAGAAATTACAATAACCCAATTCGAACTCTAGACGCTAAGCTGACTAAGTGCCTCGGTAATCGAATCGCCGAGTGTCGCACATTCAGTTGGGTAAATAAATGAAAAAGGAATTTTTCCGACTCATCACTTGAATCAACATACACCGGCATTCCACATTCCTATTCAAAACATGAATCCAGAAATGCACTTATATTCAAAGAATGTAGGACGTGATGTTGAAGAGAGTGGAGAGGTTTATGGATAAAAGGGGAATGAATGTGAATGTAGTGAAAACGAAGTGGGTTAAGTTTAGGAATAAAGGGAGGGAGGGGAAGGTGAAAGAATTGAAGTGGAAGGGGGTAGTTATTGAGAGGGTGACGAGTTTCAAGTATTTGGGGTTTTGGTTTAAAGGAACGGGAGGGTATGAGAAGCATGTGAGGTGGGTGCAGGGTAAGGCGAGGAAGGCGTGGAAAATGGCGTGGGGCAAGTGGGGGAAGTGGATGGGGAACAATGTGACGGTTGCGTGTAAGATATGGGATGCGTGTGTAAGAGCGGTGCTAATGTATGGAGTAGAAGTGTAGGGGACGAGAGGGTACGAGGTGATAGAGAGGGAGTAGATGTGGTTCCTGAAGCACATGTTTGGGGTGGAAAGGTCCACGCCTAGCTACATAGTGCTTCAGGAGACCAACAGAGAGAGGCTAGAGTAGGAGGCAATGGTGAGGGTAGTGAGGTACGAGATGAGATTGTGGGAACTGGATGAAGAGAGATTGGTGAAGGATGTATGGGTGACGAGTGTGGGTGGGGGTGAGGGTAGATGGAGGGGGGAGAGGAGGAAAATGTATGAGAGGGTAGGGCTGTCGGAGGCGAAGGTAATGGAATAGCTAGGAAATGGGGTGAAGATGGATGAGTGGGTGAGGGGGAAAGGGAAGGAGGTGGAAGGGCAGGAAAGGCAAGGATGTATTGACAGAAGTCAGTATAATGATATTTATGGGAGGTGGCAGGTGTATGGGAGGGTGCCGAAGTATTTGATAGAGAAGGGATGGGGTAGAGAGGATAGGGTGATTGTGGCAAGGGCGAGGTGTGGATCGGAGGAGAGAGGAAGAAAAGTATGGATGGGGGAAGAATATGGAAGGTGTGTGTTGTGTGGACAGGGGAAGGATACGTGGGGACACTTGGTGGAGGAGTGTGAGGGGGTGAAAGAGGAGTGGCTGGGAGCGAAAGGGAATAGAAGGGTAGTGGAGTGGATGAGGGAGGATGGGAGCGGGGTAGGGACGTTGGAAAAGCTGGGGAGGGAGAGGGAAAAGAGAATGGAGGGTAAGAGTGATACGGGAGTGAAATGAGGTAATGAAATGGAAATGTAAATGTGATGTAAAGTGTGGAGATTTGCCAATAAAGGTCTTTTTTTTTTCAAAGAATGTATTGGGAAATTATTTAATAATGTCTTTCTTTGTTGTGTATCAACAACATAATCAATGAACAGTCCGCGACAGAAAAATTACATTCGCAATTCAAGGCCGCGCACCGGGAACCAGTGTCGCTACAAATGCCGTACACGAATTCTACATATCAAACCCAATTTCTTTTCACATGTTTTTGGAAATTACAGTATAATTTGAAGAAATTACTAAAATAGTACGATGCTGCCTCCTATTTATTAAAAGCATAATCAAAATTTACAATGCTCTTATGGAGATTTCTAAGCAACGATTAATTTTATTTATTATTTATTTTAAAATAATTTATTTAATACATGTTTATAATAATTACATTAATAAATTGGAGCAATATGAAGAAGAAATAATCTTTTCTATGGAAGTATTGCACGGATTTATGTGATTATTTAAGAGTGTTTCATCAGTTGATTTATAAATAATTTAGGATTTTTTTTAAAGAATAGTGTCAGTTTATTCGCAAAACTTCAATATGCAATATATATAAGATTCAAAGATCTATTTTCATTATTGTGGAAGGTTAATCGTTGTTCGTTTTTATGGCCAAATAACATGTGAATTTCTGACCTTAAAGTAAATTATTATTAAAGTCACCTGCTTATCCTTGTCTTCTAATACATTAAAATAAATTAATCAGCCAAAATTGGCGGAATCAGAATTAAAGGCTCATCAGAACTTTAATCATTGATTAAATCACCTAAAAATCGTTGGTTAAATATTCAACTGACCGGGGTGCAACCGCGCATAAGACTACTGGCTAATCGTGCAGGAATCAATCATGACTGATGACCATTTATTCCGCCTCTATTTTATCTACTTTTCAGAACCCAAGAAAGAAGCAAAAGAAGAAGCGGAGCCGGCAACGGAGACCGAGAGTGCTATAGGAATTGTCGGGGACGAAGGCGAAGGTGGCGAAGGAGGCGAAGGAGGCGCCGGAGGCGAAGGAGGCGAAGGTGGCCCAGGAGGCGAAGAAACCGATGATGAGGCATTTGGTGCCGCCGGAGATCAAAATCTGTTCCTCGATGCTGAGCAAACTGGTGCAGGTCAAGGTGAAGGTGGTGAAGGAAGCGATGATGGTAAAGGATCTATACATGAGGGAGCTGGTGGTGAGGATGAAGGTGAGGAGGATGAAGGTTTGGACGAGAAAGCCTGGGCGATTGCCGAGGCGATCGAGGCTTTGCTCGAGGAGGAGGAAGAGGAGGAAACGATGGGTATAGCAGGTGAAGAGGGTCATCCGGATGGTACTTCTAGTTATGTGTCATGGTGTTTGTACATATCGTGGTTGGACGAATTCGGGAAAAACATTACTGTCTATGGGAATTGCTTAAAGAAGTTTAGGGCTTGTCTTGCTAGTGGTGAGTATATTACAATGGCGGCCGGTAGCCAACTTCATATGAAATAAAAATGAAAAGGGAATGCATCTCGGAATTAAAAGATGCGCTCGTTGTGCTGCTAGACGCATATATTAATGAAGCAATTACGTGACGAAGATTGATATTCGTTGGGGTGGCCTCATTGGCCTGTACCACCGTGACCTTTGCAGATCTATTGGGGTTTTCCGTGACAAAAGATGTATTGATAAACAAAATGGATACGTAGTGCTTTCAACCTCACTGTTTGCATCTTGGATTTTAGCCTCACATGAAGTTAGACCGCGAGCCGCCAGTGGTATATTATAAGAATGGTCATGTGACATTCATATCACTAGTGGTTTTTTTTAAATACTCTTCGAATCCGTGGTAACTTCTTGATCTAAATTTTTGTAATTGATTTTCTATTGCAGAAGATGCATCTAAACACAATGACATAATTTTGGAAATTCTCAAAAATTGGAGCAACTATTTGGGCGACGTGACGCGCGTGGATCAAAACATGGTTCAGTATTTCAAGGACAAACCCATCACTAAATGTCTCAAATGTCGTGACTGTGATATTTATGATTACCCAACCGATCACGATATTCCTGAGGAATTGTTGAATGCCGTGCAAACCACCATACAATGGAAGATACTCCTCGAAGAAGCGGAGAAACATTGCGCGGATCTCATTTGTGGTAAAAATATTTTTTATATGATTTTAATTTAAAAAATGCTATCCACGAAAGATAACACAGAAAAAGAGCACTTAACTGCTTTGATATCATGATGTTTCTGGGCCAAAGTTGTCTCCTGAGTTGTTTTGTTGAATAGCTATTTGATTACTTTGCCAAATGAAATTTTGTTCATAATGCTATTCACGGAAGATAACACAGTAAAAGAGCACTAAACTGTTTTTATTTCATGATGTTTCTAGGCCAAAGTTGTCTCCTAAGTTGTTTTGTTGAGCAGCGATTTGGTTACACTGCCAAATGGAATTTGGTTTAAAATGCTATTCACGAAAGATAACACAGAAAAAGAGCATTGAATTGTTTTCATTTCATGATGTTTCTAGGCCAAAGTTGTCTCTTAAGTTGTTTTATCGAATAGCAATTTGATTACACTGCCAAATGGAATTTTGTTCACATTCTTTTTATTCTAATTAGTAATACTGTAAACTAAGTAGTAATGGCCTTGATAATTAGGTCTCTTCGACTTAGTTTACATTATTACTTTTATTTATTAAAAGTATATAACGATTATAGCCGAATTATTGTGTTTCAGGTGTGGAAGAACCAATGGAGTCCATTTCCGTGGCCAGCATCGAATCGGTGGAAATCTTGGACGTCACCGATTCGGATTCTTCTGGCTTCATAATCGAAGACCTGAATCGAAATCCCAATTAGTATCAATTTATTATTGCGCGCTGTGTACTGTACATAAAGAATGCGGTAGTCGTGGGGTTGATCGCCTTAAGTTAGTTCCCCCCTGGGGGCGTCTTCTGGTCGGGGCGTCGGCGTCGGTGTGTTTTATCGTGGGAATTAATTGGCTCCTGCGGGAATGATATTTATGTCGTCGGAAAATTGGATGTTTCCACTGGAAGATAATTCATTTTAATGTAAAATAAAGCGTCCTCGTCGGGTGTAAATCGAAAGAGGGTTTCACACCACTCGGCGCTGCCAACGATGGAAAATCCAGGGGGGATGTACGTCTTACTTTGTTGTTTTTGGGAAATATATTGTTATGTTTTGCTTACATTTTTCTTTTATTTGTTTTAATAAACAGGGAATTTTTCATTTAAGTATACGTATAGTATACATTCCAAATTTATCTTATTTTCTTTAAATCTTTAGATATTCGTTGTGTTTTTAAAAGAGTTCAATTCAAAGCTTTAAACTAGCGTTTTCCACTACCACACTAAGCATGGAGTAAAATTTCGATTTTAGAAAAGCCCAGTGAACATTTTCTGGGTTTTTCTAAACTCGAAATTTTACTTCATGCGCCACGCGTATAAAACACTAAAATATTGTGAAATGTATGTATATTTGAACCTCACTTGAAATCAGTGTTTTATACGCATGGCGCATAAAGTAAAATTTCGAGTTTAGAAAAGCCCAGAAAATTTGTCTCGGATCGCTGCGCGACCCTCGACAAATTTTCACGGGGCTTTTCTAAACTCAAAATTTTACTTCATGCTTAGCCTGGGAGTGAAAACACTCGTTTAAAGCTTCAAATTGAACTCTTCTAAAAAAATCAACGCATACCTAAAGATTTAAAGAAAATAATCTGAGTTTTGAAAACGTATACTTTAAAGAAAAACTCCTTGTATAGATTTTCTTTCTTTTTTTGTGTGTGTTTGTTTGGGTCATCGAAACGCGGATCCAATCGAAATAAAAACAATAACACATTCGATATGAAATTACCGACCGATTGTGTTAGTGTATTGTTTTCTTTTTGTAGGGTTGTGTGTACGTGTGTTTGTGGGTGTGCAGTGGGTGAATACACGTTTTTTTGATTAAGGGTTGGTATGTGGGGGTGGTAAGCAAAAGTGTAATAAAATGATTGATACTGATAATTTAAAATATATCTACATAGTTGCGAAATTAAATACTACTTCAAAAGCTTCTTTGGAATATTTGAATTTAGTGCCTTTAAATAAAAATAATAAATTTAAATCTTTGAGAGATGTTTTTGAAAATCGCAGAGAAATTGGTTATAAATTCAACGTCTTTACTACTGATTAATACTGATAACACAGCACAACAAAATCAAACTTTTCTGTTGCATGAAAAATGTTGACGGTTTTTTTCTAAATTGAGGTGCCTGATTTCAAATTTCAAGTCAGTTTTTTTCCAGCAGCTCTAGTTTTTGAGATACAGCTACTATGTGTGTTGCGACGAAAAGCGACAAGATATAATATTTATATTTAATTGATATTGGTTTAAGAATTTAAGGTATTTTCAAATTAATGTTTACAAACAACTCAGTTTGTAAATATTGGCAAGTATTTTCATGCCATTAAAAGGGATCGCTAGAATTTATTATATACACGGTCGTGTTTTGTAATTTCTATCATATCTTCAAGAAAAGTCTGCATAAACGATCCAAATACTTTTTGTAGCATCTGTGGTAAAAATAATTTAAAAAAAAATTCGTTTGAATGTTACCGATTTTGTACAACAATCATATTTGGGGTGTTTTGGTTTTCGATTGGAATTAAAAAACAAGTACTGCGTGTCCATTGTTGTATGCAAAATCTGTGTTGAGGAATTAAGTTTATGAACCACTAAGAAGAGGACCTCTTTCCGGTCACCTATGATCTGGCGTGAACATTTCAATCATTACTCCTAGTTTTGTTAAAAAAACTCACACAAATAATAGTATTCCGTTCTGGAGAAATCCCAAACCTATTTCTAAAACTTTCACTTACTGGCATTTAATCGCGGAATATTTTGAAGTTTTCCACATGACACTGATGTCATACATTTTGACAACAATGCATTACTAAGAAAATGTAAATGATAAATCAATATTATATTGATATTATGATGATCGCTAGGTATTTGCGAAGTTGAACTTTAAAGAATTGCTCTTATAAATATTGAAATAATCCTTTTATTATATAGTTATATAAAATTTTGTTCAACCAGCTGCTCACCTAGCGGCGATACTATCGCGTTTCTCATTTTCCTATTCAATCCGACCTCCCCTGTATTTACCGGTAATTCAATTAATTTGTGATTTAACGTGAGAAATTAACTTAAATTAAATCACGACATTGTTGAAATTAAACAATTTTTTTCCCTTGCCACAAATAAGTCTTCAGGTTTCTGTGCAATGGGACAAACCGATTTTAAATAGGTGCAATATATCCGCCGCACTTCTCTCGAAAAATTTGAATTTAAATTGAATTTTTTTCCATTACGCCACAATTTTTTTCCCTAGCCGTGTGAAAGCTGACTGATAACGCACACTCGGTCTCATTTCCATAAAATCTATTCGCGAATTTATTGCGGCCATAAAATTATCCGAATTATTTCATATGTTATATTTTAATGGGCGCATAAATCCGGGGCGATAATGAAGTTTCCCCTTCTCCCTCAGGATTCGGGAAAACAGCGAAAAAATAATACGCCTACGAACTTTGTGAATGCTCGAAAATTATGCCGGAATAATTAACTTGTTATTGAACATTCCGGGAATGCTCCCCCGTTTCTTATTAAATTTTAAAGCCGGCTCCGGGAGCGGCCCGGACTCGCTCGGAACCCCTTCTCGGGCGATATTAACTCGCTCCTGAATTTCATCGAACATCATTCGAATTTTCCTCGTTATAGAAACAACAGCGCCGCGATCTATACCTACGATGGTCATAGTAATGGTGTTGAGAATTTTATTATCAAACTCGTTGTTCTGGATTAACAGAGTTTGCGATATAATAAAATAGTAGTTATAGAGTTGACAATTCCTAAAGCGCGTAGCCAACATAAATTAAAAAATAAACGATGACACTTTAGAGGTTTTTTATTGAACATAAGATATAATGATAATAAAATGTGTTTTATTTCAATACAAATAATAGTAATAGTAATAGCACAGATCAGGCGGACAGGCCATCTAATGTAATTTATTTATTTATTTATTTATTTATTCATTCATTTATTACCCCTACAGAACAACGTTCCAATTACAGGAAAAATTTACAATAATTAAAATTCACATATAAAATATCACATAAATCATATAAACATAAATATTACACACAAATAACAATAAGATTTGACTAAAAACACAAGTAAACACATACAAATTTCAAATTATCCTAATATCACAAAGGTTCACACCGTACAAATTATATAATTTTAATAGTATATTACGTAACGAGAGTGGTATGCAGCATATTACATATGAGTGGACATGTGGCGCACGAGCCGCGCAGCGGCGAGTGCTGTATTCCGCGAGTATGTAATTACCATACCACTCGAGAAACGTACGATACTTTACCTACGCCCTAACAAAACAAACAGTGAGCATGAAAGAACAACTTATTTATTGTAATAATTTTTAATAGTACCATGACAATGATGAAAACTAAATTACTACTTGATCAATATACAGGGAATAAAGCTGTACATTTTCCGACATTCGTTGGTTTTTAAAAGAGTTGAAGCTTTAAACGAGTGGTTTCCACTCCCAGACTAAGCATGATGTAAAATTTCGAGTCTAGAAAAGCCCCGTGAACATTTGTCGAGGGTCACGCAGCGACCCGAGACAAATTTTCTGGGCTACGTATACTTTAAAGAAAAACTTCCTGTACATCAACGAAATGTCATTTGGTTATACGGTAAACAATCAGCTGTTCAGTTGTCAGGACGTAATGTACTTGTCAAAGCTATTACGTGCATGTGTACGTAATGTCAATTATACTTGTCAAGATGACAGTGTGGTATGATGCGGTTACTAGATAATGCGTAGGTAAAATAATAAATAGTATCTATGACACATTACACTAAATATATTGCATTGAATAATTTAGAGATACGATATTTTCAATTATGTTTTTCTTTAAATCATGAAAGCAAAGCTGAGACACTTGGTTAAAATTGATAAGGGCGATCTTCTCATGTGATTTGTGCGGGAAAATTATAGAAAAAAGAACTTGATCTGGTTGACACACTGTTTGTTTTAAAATAAATCTGCTCAAGCAAGTCACCGCAATCAACTTTATTTAGGAGAATGTCTTGAAGATAACCCAAACTCTTAATAAATCTGCGTTGTGACAGTGTATTTATATTATATCTAGATAACAAGTCGTTCTAGTCATAATCACGTTCGGGATAAAAGCCTTCTGAGCGATAATGCAGATATTTCACAAATTTACGTTGTACTCTTTCTAAGCGATCCATATGTGTTTTATGTATTGGACACCAAATAATATCACCATATTCCAGTTTGCTTCGTGCTATTGATGTGTAAAGGGCCTTCAAGGCTGATGGATTATTAAAAGATTGTGCATTTCTAACTATGAATCCAACTAATTTATTCGCATTAGATATCAGTTCATTTGAGTGGTCAGTGAAAGAAAGTTTGTTGTCAATATAAATGCCAAGGTCTTTAAAAATATTACATCTCTCTAAAGAGTCGCTATGTATTTTATAGTTATTTTGTATTGGTTTTTTTTCAGAGTGTAAGTCATAATTTTACATTTGGCAATGTTTAGACAAAGTTCATTACTTTAACACCACTCTGATACTATATCCAATTGATTCTGGAGAAATACAGTCTGAGTGTCTTTGAACGCGTGCATATATTTTTAGATCATCCGCGTATAATAATTGTTAACATTTCAATTTGGCTGGGAGATCATTAATAAATATTGTGAGCAACAGGGGACCTATATTGGACCCCTGCGGCACCCCGGATGTAGTTGTGTACGTTTTAGATGTGTATCCATTAAAGAAAATATAGCTACTTCTGTCAGTCAGGTATGATCTAAAAAAAATGATGAACGCATTCGTAAAACCAGAAGGAGATAATTTTTGAAGAATTGTGGCATAATTTATTTTATCATAGGCATTCAAAAAGTCTATATATATTATATTATTGAGGAATTACAGAAAGAATTGTGATTATAGACATTTTCTCAATAAATGAATGCTGGTAAGGTGAGATATACGATTTAACAGATGAATATATGTACTTGTATAGACAGCTTTCAAAGGCCTTCGAGAAATTGGACAAAATAGGTATAGGATAATACCTATTTTGTCCAATTTCTCGAAGGCCTTTGAAAGCTGTCTATACAAGTTATTAATTGATGATTTATCACCTCTTATATACTGGACAGACTTTTGCCATTTTCCAACAGTCCGGAAATACTCCTGTTTTTAATGAGGTGTTAAATATATAAAGCAGTGGAGTAGCGAACACTTCAGCGCAATCTCTTACAAGAAAACTGGGTATAGAATCGTATCCACAAGTGCATTTATTTTTACACTTTTTAAGAGAGTAAATGACATCAGTCTTATCACATAAAGGGGATATTAACAGATAAGTTATTGGAGAATGAAGAGGTATGGTTATTATGCGTCGACTTTAAAGAATTAACAGTTTTGAAAAAATCAGCAAACCCGTTTGCTATATCAGAAGGAGATTTGTAGGTAGCATCTAAATGTTTCATTGTGTGAGGAAGTCTAGAATTATTTTTCTTATTTTTAATATATGACCAGAATGATTTAGGGTCAGAAGTTATACTACTTTCAGCTAAATTAATATAAACTTTATAATTTCTCACAGATTGTTTTGTTTTATTCTAGATCTAAGTTTATTATACGTATGGAGGTGTATATTTCTTTTTTTTTTTTTTTTAACTTCTTTCTTTCTGAATGTTTACGCCTTATGATTTTAATAAACTCATTAGAATACCATTTTGGATACTTGACCGATTTATTTATGCACAGAGGAACATACTTAGCAGAAATTGAATATATGTAATCATAGAATAAATTACAAGCTAATTTCAAATCAGACACACACAGTATAAATGACCAGTCGGTAAATAAAAGAGAGTTATATAAATCGATATAGTTGGCTTTCTTAAAGTTATAAGCTTTTTGTTTAGGATTAACAAAACACTTATTAGATATCTCACAAGTAATATTAGCAGTCCATATCAAAGCAGGATGATGCGAATCTTCCTTAATAAGTGGTGTTAATTCATGGGTGACTTGGCTTATGGAATTTGTAATGATTAGATCTAGTATTCTACCTTTTTAATTCCAATATATTATTAATTTGTGTCAAGTCAATGATAGAAAGTTTTATAAACTTTGAGTCTGTATGTCGGAATCATTGTTATTAATAAATCTTGTTATGTTAAAATCACCCATAATAACAACATTACGATTATGACGAATAATTTGCTCAAATTTTTCACGATATGACTGTAAAATATAATTTGAAATGTTACAATGTATGTATAAAACATATACGTGCAGAGTGCATGACTTTATAATATGACATACACCTCCAACAGTATCGATAAATGAAAATTGTGCATTTAGTTGAGATAGGTCAATGTTATCCATGGAAATATTATGTTTATTGGCAAGTACAAAACCTCCTTCATTGGACCCACCAGTTACAGTATTCGTAATCCTCGCACATTCTGGTAATATATGTTGACATTGGGTTCTATTGGTTTTCCGAATTCGACAGAGCCCTTCTTTGTTCAGACTTCTTAGATAGCGCAATCCTTGGTACATTATCTACATATCTTAATGTTAGATTCGATTCGCCGTTCAATTGTCTAGCTTTCAATTCAGATATGGTAGTATTGTACTAATCCCTCTGGATTTTTGTGAGATCTGATCTTATTTTATTTGGTTTATGGATTTCATTTGACGACTTTAGTAATTTTAAAGCCCATCTTCGAGAGTCCAATATAACTTTAACAGGTCTAATGCGTCCATGTGTTTTTTGCCCCAAACGGTATGTATTTGTAATACTAATAGTGTTATTATCTTTTTAAATATAGGTAATAATTTATTAGTAATGTCTTCCTTGTTTGCTGAACCATTTGCTTCCGTCTCTTCGAGATTATATACAATGATATTTGTTTCTCTACTTCTGCGATCATTGATTTAATTAATTATATCATTTGTATTTGATTCTAGAGACTGCGATATGGCTTCTAACTCAGAGAATTGTTCAGATATTTCAGTTATTTTAGTATTCAGTGTAACATTTTCGGCTTTAATACTATTTAATTCAGATATAAGCAATCCCAATTCACAATTATCGTTTTTCAATTTATCGCATTTGATTGTTAATATTTCTACAGATTTCTGTAATTCTTGCACAGCTTTCAACAAACTGTCGCCAGTTTGATTATTATTTGTAACGCAAATGATGTAATACATTTATTGCATGTAGTTATTGTAGCGACGGGTTTTCCACAAATACCAGCGCATTTGTAGTTATCGGGTTTGTTTGACATAATAATGAAAATAAAATAAATCTATTAAAATAACAGGACCTGATTGAATGTTTATCGGTATAAATTTACTAAAGGAGACAGAGAAATCACTGACACTCATAAATAGGAAACGAATCGGTTGGGTTTTAATTACTTTTAGTCAGCTAATTTTGATTCACTAGAAAAAAAGCAGTTAAATTCTGTTTTTTTTAATATGACCAATCAAGTTTGACATTTCAAGAATTTAGTGGTGTAATGCAGGTTGTGTGTTTTAGGTTAGGATAAGATTAATCACATGTTATGTTGTAAATCAAATTTTAATTTGTAGGTTATGTGACGGGAAATCTGACATTAATATGACAATTCAATTAACTCACAAAGATTACGATTACAGATGTATTTACCTATTACCACCTCAACTTATTTCTATCTACTACCGATCAGGTAATATTCTTTGCTCGGGTATATCTGTTTTCTTTATTATCTGCCCATTTATGTGTTCAAATTTTTAAAAGTTCTAAATACAAGGAATTTTTCGTTTAGATATACAAGTTACGATTTTTCAATGTAAATTTTCTTATTAAAAACTTTCAATTCAAAAACTCTAACGAGTGTTTTCCACTCCCAGACTAAGCATGAAGTAAAATTTCGAGTTTAGAAAAGCCAAATCAGGCTTTTCTAAACTCGAAATTTTACTTCATGCGCCACGCGTATAAAACACTGATTTTAATTGAAGTTCAAAATATACTGCTTAGTTCAGATCACATGTTCATTACTTTTACAAATGTTTATATGGAATATGTGAAAGTATACTTAAAAGAAAAATCCCTGTATGTGTTGTAAAGTTGCAAGTTATAGCGTTCTCTATTTTGAAAATCTCTGCATTCTGACAGTTTATTTGACAAATTATGATTTATTTGTCACAATGATGATCATTTACAAAATTTGATGTTTAAAATACCCTACTGTTAAAGCAGGAATGCAACTGTTCGCAGTAACTACACCCTAAGTTCGGTCATATTAAAAAAAAGCACACAGTTTATATTAGCAAATCTTTTTACCGATAACATATGCATAAGCTGGCAAGCTTAGAAATACCCAACAGGTTTTAGTTACTATAATAGTAAGAAAATTGTAGAATAAGATGACCTGAGTAGTAGATTATATCGATTGGAGCGCTTGTTCCGGGTGCCACAATTTTCCGAAAAAGGCAACCTTTTTGCGGAGCCCCCTCTCCGTTTCCCCGCGGGGATTCCGCCTGAGATTGTTCAATTACGTCCCGTAATTAAAACGGAGCTCGGGCCTGGCTGCAATCGCTGAATTTGGAATTCCGAATTTGTTCCGGTCGAAGGAAAAAAAAGTCACTCGCCCCCTCCGCGTCGTCTCAAACTGGCGTGAAATATTACAATTAGAAGGATAGAAGACGCCGTTTGTATAAAATTAATTGTTTCATTTGTATAATTGTACAAAAAAAATAATGAGATAAATAAAATTAAATTCTTGGCAGATCTCACAGTCATTTTTAAATGCCTTAGTAAATTAGATTTAAGATAAACATTGTACTAATTTAATTTTATGAAAATAAAAGTCTATACTTTTTATCAGTCAAATTCTGTAGGTTTTTTTTAGCAGTAACTGGCAACTACGTTGTTACGTTAATTATTATACAGGGAGTTTTTCTTTTAATTATACATATCCCTCGCTTCGCTCGCGCGCCCCGGAAAACGCAAATTTACACGCTTTTCTAAACTCGAAATTTTGCTTCATACTTAATATGGTAGTGGTAACCCCCGTTAAACGATTCATCAGAAGCTTATTGTGTAGTTTTCTTCCTTGAAAAATGTGTGTCATAAAATAAATATAGTTGATTTTATTTTTTTTATTTACATTTAGAATATACATATATTCGTGTGCATTGTTTGTAATTTTAGTAAACTTAGCGTCTGCAATTTTGTAATATACATTTTTAATTGATGATGTGTTCATCACAATACGCCCTGTTTTATGAGAAAAAATAGGGCGTTCTGGTGAAAAAATTATCAAAATGCGTTTAAATTATTTAATTATTTCTTAAAAAAAGTTTTTTTTTAAATAACTTAAAAACGAAGAGTGTTACGACAAAAAGTGAACATACAGAATACGCTGCTTAAAAAAATGAACCATACAATTTATAAAAAAAAATTAAACTTGAAGGTTAGCTTTGTGTTTATTTCATTTTATTTATTTTGCAACCTATCCAAGTAAACACAAGATTTAAAGCAGGTATGGGCAACCTTTGACATGTTGAGGGCCAAACTTTAGCGTGCAAATACGTTCGCGGGCCGCGTTTAAAAGTACTTAGTGCATTTTAAAGTAGTGATAATATTTTTTGCAATAGATATTAGACATGAAATAATACGACAATGTTATTATAGTACAATTTATTAAAATAACAAAATGAAATTTAAAAAAATGGTACATTATAATTAAATCGTTAAATTTGCAATTGTTACAAACTACGAAAGTTAAATACACCGAAATCAATGAGACACTTGAGCTCGAATTTGGGAAACTAATCCATCGATATTTGGATTAATTCCACTGACACAAAGACGTAAAGAATTTTCCAAATTATCGTCAGTCAGTTTTGTACGATGTGTTGATTTATTAACTTTCGTCAATGAAAAGAACTGTTCGCATTTATAAGTACTGCCAAACGCACAAATCAATCTTCTTGCGAATTTTCTAAGCTGCGGAAAATTGTCTTCTTCTAGGTATTTTTTGTAGAAATCGCACAACTCTACGTCTTCAAATTTGGATTTTAGGAGTGAATTTTCTTGAATCTCGATCAACTCCATTTGTAAGTGTATTGGAGCATTTTGTACAATATATGTTGTAGGAGTAGAAAACAAACTGAAACAGTTTTCCATGTTTATGAAGTCGCAAAATCTGTTCGAAAATTGTTCCGACAGTAACTTGAGTTCTTCAGCATATTGAGCATAAGCAATATTTTCATACGCAGAGAGCGTGTTGAAATGGTAACTGTTACCAGACAGCATCTGTGACTCCCACAAGCGTAGTTTGATCTGAAACGCTTTTAAATGGCTGTACAAATCATTTACTAACTGTCCTTGTTTTGGAAGTTTCAAATTTGAATCATTCAAATAGCCTGTAAGATCGACCAGAAATGCTAAGTCACATATCCATTTTGGGTCACTTAATTCAGATAGTGGTTTATCTTTTATTTTCATAAAGTCTGCTATCTCATTTCTAAGCTCGTAAAACCGTTTCAACATTTTTCCTTTGCTCAGCCATCTGACTTCACAATAATATGTTACGTCGTTATATTCAGCTGATATTTCATCCAAAAACGCCTTGAACTGACGATGGTTAAGCCCTCGGGATAAAATAAAGTTGATGGTTTTTACTACCACATTCATAACATTCTGGAGTCGAATGGACTTAGAACACAAGTTCTGTTGGTGGATAATGCAATGAAGGACTATCAAATCATCTTTTTGCACATTTAATTCTGTTGCTTTTTCATTCAAAATTCCGATGAAACCTTTACGTAAGCCGACCATAGAAGGTGCACCATCAGTGCATACTCCAATTAATTTTGACCATGGCAAGCCAAAACTTGTGAATACCTTTTGAACTTCAATGAAAATATCCTCTCCTGTAGTGGTTCCTTTTAGCGGCTGTAAAGCAAGCAATTCCTCAGTAACAGTGAACTTCAACAACGCCTCGAATAAATATAGCCAGTTGAGCTGTGTCAGACAAATCGGTGCTCTTGTCTAATGCTATGGAAAATGATTCGGTGCTCTCGTCTAATGCTATGGAAAATGATTCAAAACCAGTTTTTATATCATTAGCCATCATTTCTATACGTCGAACAACAGTTCGTCTTGACAAACTAATTTGTTCAAATTCTTTTTTCTTTTCAGGACACATAATACCGCAAACTTCTAACATACACTCCTTGATAAATTCTCCTTCGGCAAATGGTTTTAATGCCTTTGCCAATTTTGAGCTAACTATAAAACTAGCTTTCACAACATAATCAAGTTGTGTTCTTTGTTTATGAAACATTTGTTGCTGTTTTTCCAAATTTGCGGTAAACTTCTGCATTTTGACTGTTCTTAATTGTCCTGTCAGTGAGTGCAGCGTAGCATGCTTAGTTGAGTAATGCCTCTTTATATTGAATTCTTTCATTACTGAAATGGATTCATTACACAGCAAACAAATAGGCTTACCATTGTGCAAGATAAAAAAGAATTCTTTATTCCATTTTTCTTGAAAATGGCGACCCTCTGTATCCACTTTTCGTTTCTTTCCACCAGACATCATTTTTGTTTACTTTTCGTTCAATAAACTTAATAACAAACTATAGTTAGTAACCACTCAAGATGCACACAAAGTCACAAAGCAAGTTGACGGCTCGAGCAGTTCGCTAGGATATCGCTTGTCCCAGTTATCACCTCGGTAGCTCAAATAGAACTGAACTAACGTTCGGGCCATCCACCCACTTTTATAGGCAAAATGAACGAATAATCTGGAATAAACTAGTTTAGAATAATTGAGAAGCAATAAATCTTTTGATGTGTCGCCCGTGAGGCGGCAAACCTCAAAGAATTTGATCGAGCAAGTCGAGTGGCGGCGATTATCAAAGAGTGAGGCGACAAACATCAAAGAATTTCATGTTTGCCGCCTCACTGTCACTCCCGTGAGTATAAGTACCTAATGTAATATTTTTTTAATTGGGTTTTTTCAAAATGTCTCGCGGGCCGGATCCGGCCCGCGGGCCGGTGGTTGCCCATATGTGATTCAAAGCATGTTTCACATTTCTAAAATTTTGAGAAATTGCAGTAATGCTTTAATTTCTTAGAGCAGTGTATATGTATCTTCTAAATCTTTATAACTCTCTCTACAAATATCAAACATTTCGAGATTTTTTCATTGAACTGTCTCTATGTTATTCTCGCGAATATTTTCACTCCTTGATTAAGCATGAAGTAGAATTTCGAATTTAGAAGAGTCTGAAAATGTTAGGCTTTCCTAAATTTGAAATTTTACGTCATGCGCCACGCTTATAAAACACTGATTTCTCGTGAAGTTACAAAAATATACTATCTATTGTATAATTATAAAAATTTGCAATAATTTTGATTACCATATTAAAAATGTCTTAAAGTTAAGACATATTCTATAGTTAGTTTCTATAGTTCTATGTCACTTTTGTAGTTAAATTAATGTCTAAGCGAGTCAGGCTTAGCTCTTTCGCTTAGACATTTTGGCAATAGGTATTAAATTAGCGGAAGTAATTAAGCCTAATGATATTTACAAATAATGTAGGTAGAAGAGGTTTTAAATGATATAACCAAAAAAAAAAATTGGAAACCATAAGTATTTTATTTTCTCTTCTTTTGTTGATTTAAATGTGTGTTTGTGTTTGTGTTAGGAGAGGGGTTGACAAAATATTTCCGCACCGGGTAACACCTGACCTTGTTACGCCACTGACGTTTTGTTTAAAAAATTTAACAAGATTTATAATTTTGTAAAAATAAACGAATGAAAGAAATACTACTTAAGTTACCATAAAAAAACAACTTAACCAGCGTTGAAATTAGGATTATTCCAGACAAAAACAAACCAATTTAAATTTATATAGAAATAATATACCAGGTGTTGACTTGGCAGACGCAACATAGGAAATCGCATGGTAATTTTAAAAGTGTTAAAATATTGGCTTTTCTATTAATTTTAGATACAAAAATGTATCACTTTTTTGAAGAGGGACAAAATCTAAATTTATTAATGTTCACACTTAACACTTTACGTTTCTCTAAGTTAAAATAATTCAGAAAAAGTAATGTGATTTTATAAAAATAATGACATACCATGCAGTTGATACTTACAACAATTACGGATATTCTCTGTTTTTTTTTAAGTTCAATTTAGACTAAGCATGAAGTAAAATTTTGAGTTTAGAAAAGCCCCGTGAAAATTTGTCTCAGGTCGCTGCGCGACTTAAAATCTGTGTTTTATACGCGTGGCGCATGAAGTAAAATTTCGAGTTTATAAAAGCCCAGCAAATTTGTCTCGGGTCGCTGCGCGACCCTCGACAAATTTTCACTGTGCTTTTCTAAACTCGAAATTTTACTTCATGCTTATTCTGGGAGTGGAAAACACTCGTCTAAAGCTTCAAACTGAACTTTTTTAAAAATAAACTTATGTCAGAAGATTAACAGCTCAAATAATTAGGAAAAAGTAATGTGATTTTATAAAAATAATGACATACCTGGGAATTGATACAACAATTATGAATATTTCCTGTTTTTTCTTAAGTTCAATTTAAAGCTTTAAATAAGTGTTTTCCACTCTCAGACTAAGCATTAAGTAAAATTTCGAGTTTAGAAAAGCCCCTGGGCTTTTCTAAACTCGAAATTTTAGTTCATGCGCCACGCGTATAAAATACTATAATATTGTCAAATTTATGTATATTTGAACTTCACCTAAAATCTGTGTTTTATACGCGTGGCGCATGAAGTAAAATTTCGAGTTTAGAAAAGCCCAGAAAATTTGTCTCGGGTCGCTGCGCGACCCTCGACAAATTTTCACGGGGCTTTTCTAAACTCGAAATTTTACTTCACGCTTAGTCTGGGAATAGAAAACACTCGTTTAAAGCTTCAAATTGAACTCTTTTAAAAATCAACTTATGTCAGAAAATTAACAGCTAAAATAATAAGGAAAAAGTAATGTGATTTTATAATAACAATGACATACCATGGAATTAATACAACAATTAAGGATATTCCCTGTTTTTTTTTAAAGTTCAATTTAAAGCTTTAAATAAGTGTTTTCCACTCCCAGACCAAGCATGAAGTAAAATTTCGAGTTTAGAAAAGCCCCGTGAAAATTTGTCGAGGGTCGCGCAGCGACCCGAGACAAATTTTCTGGGCTTTTCTAAACTCGAAATTTTACTTTATGCGCCACGCGTATAAAATACTATAATATTGTCAAATTTATATATATTTGAACTTCACTTAAAATCTGTGTTTTATACGCGTGGCGCATGAAGTTAAATTTCGAGTTTAGAAAAGCCCAGAAAATTTGTCTCTGGTCCCTCGACAAATTTTCACGGGGCTTTTCTAAACTCGAAATTTTACTTCATGCTTAGTCTGGGAGTGGAAAACACTCGTTTAAAGCTTCAAATTGAACTCTTTTAAAAATCAACATGTCAGAAAATTAACAGCTAAAATAATTAGGAAAAAGTCGCATGGTAATGGAAAAGTAATGTGATTTTATGAAAATAATGACATACCATGGAATTGATACAACAATTACGGATATTCCCTGTTTTTTTTTAAGTTCAATTTAAAGCTTTAAATAAGTGTTTTTCACTCCCAGACTAAGCATGAAGTAAAATTTCGAGTTTAGAAAAGCCCCGTGAAAATTTGTAACGGGTCGCAAATTTTCTGGGCTTTTCTCAACTCGAAATTTTACTTTAGGCGCCACGCGTATAAAATACTATAATATTATCAAATTCATGTATATTTGAACTTTACCTAAAATCTGTGTTTTATACGCGTGGCGCATGAAGTAAAATTTCGAGTTTAGAAAAGCCCAGAAAATTTGTAACGGGTCGCTGCGCGACCCTCGACAAATTTTCACGGGGCTTTTCTAAACTCGAAATTTTACTTCATGCTTAGTCTGGGAGTGGAAAACACTCGTTTTAAATAGTTTTAAATTTGAATTATTCTTATGTAGAAATAGTGAAACTTCCGTTTTTGATAGATAAATTATATATTTCGGCACATTTTTCTACTAAAATTACCAAATCTAAAATAATAAGAAATTGGACAAAATGAGTTTAAAAAAGTTGAGTGAATTTTGTGTGGATTGAATAATCTCTTAGCACCAGTTGCACCAACACGTTCAACTGGTTCATCTCCGAATTTGAGTTCAAAGTGACATTATACCAATAGAAACTGTCATTTTGAACTCGAGTTCAGAAGTAAACTCAGTGCTACGTTTATGCTGCAACTTATTCTATAGAATATTCAATCAACACAAAAATCACTGAACTTTATATAGGACTAGAGAAGATATAGATAAATTATAAATTTTGATTCGTCTTTCCAAAAAAAAACCAAATTTTCAGATTTCAATTATTGTTTTCTGTTTTCATTGAAAATGAGGGACACAAGAACTAGATATTAAGCGTTTCTTTGAATGTTAAAACGTATTGATTTTTATTTAGTTTGTGATGTCTGGTTTGTTCATTTAAACAAACCAGACATCACAAACTAAATCAAAATCAATACATTTTAACATTCAAAGAAAAGTTCAATATCTAGTTTTTATGTCCCTCATTTTCAATGAAAACAGAAAACAATAATTGCAATCTGAAAATTTGTTTGAGTTTTAATAACGTTTAAAATAAAATAAAATAAATGGTACATTCTATTTTATTTTAAAAATCTGAAACAATTTTCACAGATTATTGGTATTTAAATTTGTAAGTTGGTACAAACGAGCGCGTACTTTCATTTTTATTAAAAAGAAATTATCAAAATTATGTCAGACAAGTAGGTAAAAGATCAGCACTAGGGGTGTCAAAAATAGTGTTGATGTTTTGTATAGTCTCGGTTAATTTCGGTTCGGTTCAAATAAAGTATGCTAAATCATTAAAAAATAATTGAAATCTGAGAAAATTGTTTCAGTTTTGATTACCTTTAAAATAAAATAGAATTTACCATTTATTTTATTCTATTTTAAACGTGATTAAAACTCAAACAAGTTTACAGATTTCAATTATTGTTTTCTGTTTTCATTAAAAATGAGGAGACCATATTAAAACATCCACACTATTTTTGACACCCCTAGTGCTGACCTTTTATCTACTTGTTTAACATAATTTTGATAATTTCTTTTGTATAACAATTAAATTACGTACTCGTTTGTACTAACTTTTAGTAATTTAAATACTAATATTATTTTGCAGTTTCTCTATCAAAATATGCAATTTGCATTAAAAATAGTGTGCTAAATGCTGCTTTTGAAACCAATCGTGTTAGTTTTGTTTTCTAAAAATCGATTATATACAAGAAATCTTCGTTTTAAAATTTTATTCTTGGGCATTTTTCAGAGAGACTGTGTGGATGTTTTGATCGGGTCCTTTTAGGAAACCTATAAATCTATATAAATTATGTGTAGTGTTTGTTTTGAAGTAGGTGCACGACCCGCTCTCGAGGAGGAAAAAAGCTGTGTGGACGCGACTATGGGGTCTCGTCGAAAGTGCAATTTGGCGGCCCCTATACGTCGCGGCCTAGGCCCCGGCCTAGTAGACCTAATGGAAAATCCAATTTTTCTATCTGTACTAATATTAATATCAGAGAAATCCGTGAAAATATTAATTTAACTAATTTGTAATACAAAATTGAAAATTTGTAATTTAATTAAGAGGCAAAATGAAGCACGGCCGTAATCCCGAGGAATTATAACCAGAAATCTCTCGGCTCGTAAAAAATGGAAACAATTAACTTCACAAATCCGAAGGCGAAGAAGGAACGAATGAACGTAGCGAGAGTAGCAAGTTCGGCTGTCGGGGAATTTCCCTATCTAATTGAAAGTTCGCATGGTGAAGGTGATGACGGTCGGGTCGGGGAGGGCCTGGGGGCGATAAATCCGCGAGTTAATTCAATGAGAAAAATCAGAGAATTAGGTGGGGGCGCTGCGAGTGCAAGATAAGGGTGCCCGAGTCATTACCGGAAAACCGTGGAATGTAATCGCCCTTCTTCACTTATATTCGTTTCATTGCAAATTGGAAAATTCAAATTCCGAATTCAAATTCCGCGAGCGGTGCGCGCGGTCGATTTTAAAAGGGTGCCGAGGGGTCGGCCCCGAATTAAATTTACGTAGTCGAATGGAGTTACGGCCTCGTTACAACACTCGCGCCACTCTTAAGATAAAGTCTCATTAAAGAGCGCTGAACACTCCATTGATTCCGTTCAATGAGTTTATTTGTAAGAGCAGGCCGAGAAAAAAGTTGCGATTGACTCGCAATTAATTTTAATTAGACAATTCGCATTCTTGCGAAGCAAAAAATACGCGCGGGGGGGATGTTTTATTAGAAAAATCCTTGTTCGGTGATATATTTGCTGAGCGCGATATGAGACGCCCTCGACTGGCATTCACTGTGTAAAAAATCCCATTTGAAATGATGAATCCGGATGCGGGATCCGGGAAAAATCGCGGAATTCACTCATAAGGAGTGAGTGGGACTAGTTATGCAAATATTTACCTGAGTTCATCCGGTAAAATTGGCTTTCCGTGAGCGGCCGTGCACGCGACGCCCTTCCTCGCCTTCGCCTTCACCTCCTCCGCTTTTCAAAGAATCAAGGGTAAGGTGAACGCTTGAATACTCACCTTTAATTTCACCTGATAATCTTACGAGATTCTCAAGGTGTAAATTGAAAAGGGAATGGATGGAAATTATCCTGCCTGGCTTAATTTAGTAAATGAGATAAAATACACTAAAATTCAAACCACTACAATTAATATAGTAGCAATATAGAACATTGGAAAAATTACACAAGAATAATTTTTTTTAAGTAAAGATAATCATCAACATGTGTAATGTTCTTTTATTGTTAGTCATGTCAAAACTCCCCAACAATTTTTGTGAACTCAAAAAATGCCTCCGTGTAGTAAGCATCATAAAATATTTAAATCGTTATATTTCTTAAGCCAATAGTTGTGCATTACAGGTATTTACACGACAAATATCAAAACGGTGGCTCATTTCTTGCCACACACGAATCAACTGGTCTCTAGTTATCGAATTTACAGCTTCAACAATTCGATGTCGCATATTTTCAAGAAAGGTTTTTGGGCTCCTTTTCATCCCGTGCTTTTCTGTTTGCAGATGCAACCATCGTCTAAGAATTTTCGATTCCACTGGTAAATCTGCTCATTACGAGGCGGTTGTTTATTAAACTGACGATGAAAAGCACGTTGAACTTCAAAATTGGGCTCTAGTTTTGCTAATTGCAGCATACAAAATGATTTTGTTTGTTGTGTCGTCATTTTACTACAGACAATCAACATGACAAATAACAGCGCCAATGCGGCCGTGGTTGGAACTTCCGCCTGGACTGTTCAAATTTTAAACTTTTGTCTGTTCAGGAACGTTGGAATTATGGTTCTAACTTTTGTAGCTTGAAAGAAATAAACGTTTGAAATCTGTTCCTTTCTATTTAATAGCCCTGTATTTCTTTACTTCAAAACTTACAACCTTATCTTTCTTTAGGCCGGATATTTTACTCTTCTGTACAGCAATATGAAAAATAGGTAATACATTCTAATTACCCCCCCCCCCCCCCGCCCCTCCAACAAGACAATGTAATATATTTTTAGATACTCTTTAGTTCTTAGCAAAAAGAGTACTTATGTATAATGAAACATAAACAGTGCCCACTTTATTAATGCACAACACATACCAGAAATGTGCGGTGCACAGGTAAATATACAGGCAGGGTCGCAACACCTCTGGCAAGCGGGAAGCGGTTTAATTTTGGGCGGCGTGTAATCAGTGAGTAATTATTAGACCTGACCGGGGAAACGGCGGAGCGGCCCTTTGCCCTCCTCCGCTTCCCCCGCCGTTGCCTTTCCGGCACCCTAAAACCGGTGAGGAATGGATGGTTTAATTTAGCGGATTCATTTGCCTCCGAAGCACCCTCTCCTGCATAGGCGTAACGAGAAATTCCAGTCTGGGACAGAAGGAATGAACCCGAGGTAATGCCCCCCTCGGATTATCCTCTCTCTCATTTCACAAATTTACTTACCCTTGACACTTAATCATTTTCTTGGAATCTTGGTGTTTGTACGTGTGGCGTAGTTAGAGACGTACGGAGGGTGTAGTTCGCCACGGGTGTCATCACCAACGGAGTGACAAAATGGCATTTCTTTTTAAAATTTAAAACAAATAAAGCTCTATAATTTGATATCCTCTCTTAAAAAAAACTATTTATATTGCAATGCTGAACATCTACAAGCTGCTAAAGTTTCTAAAGAAGATTATATGGAATGGTCTTTATAGATTTTTAGAATTTGTTGTTAAATATGAACTTTGATTTAAAAAAGAAAACACTTTGTCAAATTTCACTAATATTTTGGTTTTTTATTCCAACTAGTTTCGACTTTGAATCATTCTCAAAGAGAATACTTAAAGTTGAAACTAGTTGGAATAAATAATATAATAGTAAAAGTAATATATTAGTAAAATTTAACCAAGTGTTTTCTTTTTAAAATCATAGGTATATATGTTTCACCACGTAAAAGATTAGAAACTTGTTTAAGATATAAATATGTACTTTTATAATCTCCACCAAACTTGATTTGAGCCTTACCTTCTTGTATTTCTGTACCATAAGAAGACGTTTTCCTTTTGGGGTAAGGCTTATTTCTCTCCGTTTTCGCGTGTACTAACTGCTATCATTGTTTCTATACAAACTTTATACAAATTTCCTAATATGTTTTGCTAATTCTTGCCAAACTTACTTCAATATGAATTTACAGGACACGAAAAAAATTTACGACAAAAAATAATAAATTCTAAACAATCGTCCTCTTATGTTTGGCTAATTCTTGCCAAACTTAGTTCAATATGAATTTACAGGATACGGCAAAAATCAACCACAAAAAAGTATAATTTTCTTTTTTTGGTGGTTTTGGCTTTTGCCTGGCCTTGGGAACTTGCCCATTAGCCAACATCATTTATTTATATTTGTATTAATTCTTAAGATTACAATTTGTAGTATGCTGTTATTACATACGGACAAATACTAACATTCATACCACACCCAGGGTCACGACAAGAAATTATTTTTAAATAAAGTCTCGCCGTGCACGGGAATCGAACCCGAATTGTGGCTCGCCAAGCGATACAGCCCTGCGACGTTACCGCTCGGTCACCACCTGCCCAAAGTATGATTAAAATAGTTTTTTGGCGTACAGACAAAATTGAATAAAAATATGTTTTTGACCTAGTTTTATAAAAATAAACTAATGAATTCAATTTTGTGTGTACGGAGCGATCAAACCAAATTTTCAGGCTTTTCTAAACTCGAAATTTTAATACATGCTTAATCTGGGATTAGAAACACTTGTTCGAGACTTCAAATTGAACACTTCTATAATCGACGAATGGCTCAAAATTAACAGGTTTAATTCACAGAATGTAATTAGTGATGGGAATAATCGATATACTAATTAGTAATTAGTCGATTGTTGAAATATATATATTTTTTCGAATATTATGCGGAAATTAGTGTATACTAATTTAAGCGATTATTTGATCGGGTAAAATAGTAATTACTAATTTAAGCGATTATTTATCGGGTAAAATAGTAATACGAATTTAAACGATTATTTGATTAGGTAAATTAGTTTCAGAGCTGGGACGAATCCTTGTAAAAAGAATTCGCATCACGAATTCGAATCACCTAATATGATTCGAATCACGAATACTCGAATAAAGGATTCGTAGGGATAAATATGATTCAAATCAAAGATTCGAATTCTGTTTTTTCCAACTACGAATACAAAAACTTTAAGAATAAATATTTTTTGCACCCATTAACATTTTAATATTGCTAGCAGTTGCTTTAAGAAAAAAATTTAAAACCTAATTATTTATTATTAACACAGATCATTGTTGATAACAGACTAAATATCTGATTCCGTGTTACTCTGATTAAAGATGTATTTGTGTGTTTTTGAACTTCACTCCAAATCAATGTTTTTTACGCGGGGCGCATGAAGTAAAATTTCGAGTTTAGAAAAGCCCCGTTAAAATTTACTTCATGCTTAGTCTGGGAGTGAAAGACACTCGTTACTTCAAAATATGTCACAAGTGTTAAAATGTGTACTGTAACTGTCAGATTGAAAAAAAAATGATGTGTCTATCATAGTACTTTATCCCATGTTAAATACTTGAGCTTTTTCAACAAATATTTCTCATTCCTGTTATACTTTGTTCATGCCTAACCTGGGAGTAGAATCACTTATTCAAAACTGCAAATTGAACTCTTTTATAAAATCGACGATTGCCTCAAAGTTATGAAGACACATTTTCACGGGGCTTTTCTAAACTCGAAATCGTACTTCATGCGCCACGCGTATAGAACACTGATTTAAAGTAAGGTTAAAAGCACTGAAAACAACCCATTCCAACCCAACTTCGATTTTTTTTAAATAGGATTTTTTCTTTCATATCCACGCTAGGCACCTTCAGATATTTGTTGGTTTTTTTGTAAAAAAACCTCAATTCTCTGTAGTCCTTCGGTCTCCGAAGACTACAATTGGTCCTTCGAGCTGTAGCCTTTGTAAAACGGTTCTTTAGTAATAAACTTGGTAATCTAGAGTGATCCTCCAATTTGAAACTTCTAAGAACGAGTGTTGTCCACTCCCAGACTAAGCATGAAGTAAAATTTCGAGTTTAGAAAAGCCCCGCGTAGAAAATTGGTCGAGGGTCGCGCCAGCGACCTGAGACAAATTTTCTACGCGGGGCTTTTCTAAACTCGAAATTTTACTTCATGCGCCACGCGTATAAAACACTGATTTAAAGTGAAGTTAAAAGCACTGAAAACAATCCAATCCAACACAACTTCGATTTTTTTTAAATTGGATATTTTCATTTATATCCACGCCGTGAACCTTCAGACATTCGTTGTTTTTTTGTAAAAAAACTTCAATTTCCTGTAGTCCTTCGGTCTCCGAAGACTACAATTGGTCCTTTGAGCTGTAGCCATTGTAAAACGGTTCTTTAAGTAATAAACTTGGTAATCTAGAGTGATCCTTCAATTTGAAACTTCTAAGAATGAGTGTTGTCCACTCCCAGACTAAGCATGAAGTAAAATTTCGAGTTTAGAAAAGCCCCGCGTAGAAAATTTGTCGAGGGTCGCGCCAGCGACCTAAGACAAATTTTCACGGGGCTTTTCTAAACTCGAAATTTTACTTCATGCGCCACGCGTATAAAACACTGATTTAAAGTGAAGTTAAAAGCACTGAAAACAATCCAATTTAACACAACTTCGATTTTTTTTAAATTGGATATTTTCTTTTATATCCACGCCGTGAACCTTCAGACATTCGTTGTTGTTTTGTAAAAAAACTTCAATTTCCTGTAGTCCTTCGGTCTCCGAAGACTACAATTGTTCCTTTGAGCTGTAGCCATTGTAAAACGGTTCTTTAAGTAATAAACTTTGTAATCTAGAGTGATCCTTCAATTTGAAACTTCTAAGAACGAGTGTTGTCCACTCCCAGACTAAGCATGAAGTAAAATTCCGAGTTTAGAAAAGCCCCGCGTAGAAAATTTGTCGAGGGTCGCGCCAGCGACCTGAGACAAATTTTCACGGGGCTTTTCTAAACTCGAAATTTTACTTCATGCGCCACGCGTATAAAACACTGATTTAAAGTGAAGTTAAAAGCACTGAAAACAATCCAATCCAACAATACTTCGATTTTTTTTAAATTGGATATTTTCTTTTATATCCACGCCGTGAACCTTCAGATATTCGTTGTTTTTTTGTAAAAAAACTTCAATTTCCTGTAGTCCTTCGGTCTCCGAAGACTACAATTGGTCCTTTGAGCTGTAGCCATTGTAAAACGGTTCTTTAAGTAATAAACTTTGTAATCTAGAGTGATCCTTCAATTTGAAACTTCTAAGAACGAGTGTTGTTCACTCCCAGACTAAGTATGAAGTAAAATTTCGAGTTTAGAAAAGCCCCGCGTAGAATACTATATATTTCACGGAGCTTCTTTAAACTCGAAATTTTACCTAATGCGCCACGCGTATAAAACACTGATTTAAAGTGAAGTTAAAAGCACTAAAAATAACCCAATCCAACCTAACTTACATTTTTTAACTACTAATTTAATCGATTATTAAAATATCTCGTTTCAAAATAATTGATTATTAAATTATATCGATTATTCTCATCACTAAATGTAATATAATAAGTCATTCACAGAAATAAAAGGAAATGCAGAATTTTACTTGAAATCAATTTTTAGAGGTAACTCTATAATTGCTCAGTCGTTAATACAGAGAATTATTCTTTCGAATTTACTTATCCAGATGCATGTAAATGTTGAGGCATTTGTTCTTAGGTTAGGCATTAAGTAAAATTTTGAGTTTAGATAAGCCGGAAAATTTGGTTTGGTCATGTAGCGAAGCGAAAACACTAATTTGAGCAGATAATATTGATGAGTAATAACCACAAAACATAATTTTATTAAATTATGATAGTAGTCAAGGAAATTTTGAATTATTGAATGATGATGATTATGATATGTATTTTGATTAAATTAAATATTCTTTATATTTATATTAAGTTGTAGATTCGAATGTATGTTTTATTTGCAAATAGATAAATTAAAAAAAAATAGACCTCAAATGTGTTTTTCTAGGTATTCGATATTTAATTTTAATTAATTTGTACTTGTTTTCAAATTTTGTGCTTTTCCACTCTCCTCAAAATTGGGCTATGTAAATCGTAGTCTTTCTAATTATGAGACAAATCATTGTGTGAAATACATACAAAATTCATGTGTAATATTTCGCTGTCAAAATCAGGGTTTCAAACCGTAACTTAACTAAAAACTGTAAACCGAAAAATAAAAGTTATTTTAGTCGGAATGAAAGCCGGAGCTGAACCGAAAGAAAAGGTTAATTTGGGACCCGATCAAAATATCCATACAGTTTTGTTGCCATCCCGAGAACGGGTCGTGTGCCCACTTCAAAACAAACACTACACATTTTTTTTTTGGGTTTTGGCTTTTGCCTGGCCTTAGTTCTGTACTATTAGCCAACATCAATTCTTAATTTTTGTTTTAACTATTAATTGTAACTTATATTCAAGCGCACATATATATTTAGACGTGACAACACATTTATACCACACCCAGGGTCACGACGAGACTTTATTTTTCAAATAAAATCTCTCCGTGCACGGGAATCGGACCCAAATTGCCCGCTCGGCCACCACCAAACACTACACATAATTTAAATAGGTATATGAGTTTGCTAAAGAAAACTGTAAAAATATATTTATTGATATCTTAATTGGTCGAAAAAAAAAGTATTCAAATACATCTTTTAAATCGTCTAAAAGGATTCGAATCCTGATCGATAGTGCATAAATATTCGCAATTATTTAACGAAACACAAAATTAAAACCGGTTTCTATCAATTAATTCCATTCGCTTATCACCAAACACGCAAAAAAACTCAGGCGAACATCGAAAATAATTGCATTCTTCGCCGATTTCAAGAGCGCCTTTATTTATTCATCTTTTCAACTCCAGTCAAGATCGATTATTCAAGTGATGTATTTTGTGTCTTCGCTTTTTAGGAAACACTGATCGATTTCGAGTTTGATTTCGGAGTTTCAAGTGGTAGTGTCTATTTATTTAGTTATCTACGACAGTAATTGCTGTGCCCGGTCGACAGAGCTGCAAATTACGCAAGAAAAAGAAAAAGAAGAAGTGCTAGTGTTTTGGTATAGTGAAGTTTTGTATAACTGAATTATCCAGGAGCACTAGATATTTGGATTTAAAAAATCGGCTTGTAATAATTAAAGGGTTAGTGCGATGGTTTAGTTTCTTTCTATTTAGGGATGTTGATCGATAGGGCTTTGAAGCCAGTTTCATGGGCAGAGCCAGGATTTTTAGTAGAGAGGGGTCAAGAATTGTTTTTTTAAATAAAACATTAGCAATGTAAAATTATAAATATAAGAAAATCATTTGTCGTTATAAAAATATTCATTCATTTTGTCAATTCTCGAAGTCGGCATTACAATAATTTGTTTATCGTGATGAACTTTTGAAGTTTTCACTTTTGGTTAATTAATTTATATTATCAAAAACAGTAAACAGTATTAATTCAAAATATTTCAGTATTTTAAACGCGTGGTGCATGAAGTAAAATTTCAAGTTTATAAAAGCGTGAAAATTTGGATTTGCCGGGCGCGACTCGCCTTACTCGCGCGCACCGGCAAATCCAAATTTTCAGCTTTTTCTAAACTCGAAATTTTACTTCATGTTTAATCTGGGAATGAAAAACACTCGTAAGATTTTTCATATCTCGCTCTACCGGGTGTTGTCTTGGCAGACGCAACATAGGCAATCCCATGTAAATTTTGAAATTATCAAATTTTGGCTCCCCTATTTATTTTAGAAAACAAAATGTATTTACCTTCTTTGTAGAGGGAAAAATTCTTCATTCGTGTTAACGTTTATAACTTTACGTTTGGCTAAGTTAAAATAATTAAGGAAAAATTATGTGATTTTATAAAAATAATGACATGCCATGGAATTGAAACAATAACTGCGGATGTCAAAATGGCAAAAGATATCGTAGTCACTTGATTAAAGTAAATATTTTCGAAATGATTTACACTATACAAAAAAAATTTCATTATTTTTATAAAATCACATTACTTTTTCTTAAATATTTTAGCTGTTAATTTTCTGACATTCGTTGATTTTTAAAAGAGTTCAATTTAAAGCTTTAAACGAGTGTTTTCCACACCCACACTAAGCATGAAGTAAAATTTCGAGTTTAGAAAAGCCCCGTGAAAATTTGTCGAGGATCGCGCAGCGACCCGAGACAAATTTTCTGGGCTTTTCTAAACTCGAAATTTTACTTCATGCGCCACGCGTATATAACACAGATTTTAAGTGTAGTTTAAATATACATAAATTTCACAATATTATAGTGTTTTATTCGCGTGGCGCATGAAGTAAAATTTCGAGTTTAGAAAAGCCCCGTGAAAATTTGTCTCGGGTCGCTGCGCGACCCGAGACAAATTTTCACTGGGCTTTTCTAAACTCGAAATTTTACTTCATACTTAGCCTGGGAGTGGAAATACTTGCTTAAAGCTTTGAAATAAACTTAAAAAAAAAACAGAAAATATCCGCAATTGTTGTATCAATTCCATGGTATGTCATTATTTTTATAAAATCACATTACTTTTTCTTAATTATTTTAGCTGTGATTTTTTTGACATTCGTTGATTTTTTAAAAAGTTCAATTTGAAGCTTCAAACGAGTGTTTTCCACTCTCAGACTAAGCAAGAAGTAAAATTTCGAGTTTAGAAAAGCGCCGAGACAAATTTTCTGGGCTTTTATAAACTCGAAATTTTACTTTATGCGCCACACGTATAAAACACAGATTTTAAGTAAAGTTCGAATATACATAAATTTGAAAATATTATAGTGTTTTATACGTGTGGCGCATGAAGTAAAATTTCGAGTTTAGAAAAGCCCAGAAAATTTGTCTCAGGTCGCTGCGCGACCCTCGACAAATTTTCACGGGGCTTTTCTAAACTCGAAATTTTACTTCATACTTAGTCTGGGAGTAGAAAACACTGGATTGAAGCTTCAAATTGAAATTGTTAAAAAAACAACGGATGTCGGAAAATTTACAGCTTATGCATATGTTTACCTCAAAGAAAACAGTTCCAATGCTTTTTTTTATCTGGTAAACAGGGATTTGTATACCAAAATAAAATATTTCGAAGATTTATAACAAATTCAGCTTATTTTCTTTAAATGTTAAGATATTCGTTGTTTTTTAAAAGAATTCTATTCGAAATTTTAAACGAGTGTTTTCCACTCCCAGACTAAGCATGAAGTAAAATTTCGAGTTTAGAAAAGCCCAGTTAAATTAGTCAAGGGTCGCGCAGCGACCCGAGACAAATTTTCTGGGCTTTTCTAAACTCGAAATTTTACTTCATGCGCCACGCGTATAAAACACAGATTTTAAGTGAAGTTCGAATATACATAAATTTGACAATATTATAGTGTTTTATACGCGTGGCGCATGAAGTAAAATTTCGAGTTTAGAAAAGCCCAGAAAATTTGTCTCGGGTCGCTGCGCGACCCTGAACAAATTTTCTTCGCGGGGCATTTCTAAACTCGAAATTTTACTTTATGCTTAGTCTGGGAGTGGAAAACACTTGCTGAAAGCTTTAAATTGAACTTTAAAAAGGGAGTACCCGCAGTTGTTGTATCAATTCCATGGTATGTCATTATTTTTATAAAATCACATTACTGTTTCTTAATTATTTCAATTTAGAGAAACGTAAAGTGGTAAGTGTGAACAATAATAAATTTAGATTTTTTCCCTCTACAAAAAAGTAAAATACATTTTGTTTCTAAAATGAATAGGGAAGCCAATATTTGAACACTTCAAAATTAATATGCGATTTCCCATTTTGCGTCCGCCAAGTCAACACCCGGTATAGAGTAGATCATGTTAATATTTATTTTGAGAATCCAAAAAAAAAAACTATGATAGATTTTTTAGAGAAATTATCATTTTATAGAACATTTTAATTTAAAAAATAGCTCAGGAATTTCACGTAGATTTTTCATCTATGTGCGATTTTTGAGATATTTTTAGAATAAAAATGTTTATCTAAAAAATCATGGTTTCTCTAATGTAATCTATGATTTTTTTTTTGGATTCTTAAAGTAATCGCAGAGTTTTTTCTCAATATTGGAAGCAATACAGGTTATTTTGTTTTCACATAGCTCAAATTAAAGCACCCAGCTCAAATTAATATTTTTTTAAAATCACTATTGAATTTATTTGTATGTCCACGCATCCTCCTGGTCAAGTTAAAAAGGGAAGAAAGACACAGTATTCACAATAATACATATTGATACAAACAACTAACCTAGTAAATAAATTAAAGAGTAAGTACATACACAACACAACGTAAATAAGAATACAAATTATAAATTTCCACAATATCTAGGGTCGAATCATTACAAGCGCACCCAAAGATAGACAGACATTTTTCAATAATAGTCTTAATCGACTCACGGGACTACTAACATTTTAGGTTTGGAAATTTTTACGAAAACAATACGTTCCCCTGTATTACATATCGGCAAAGTAAGTAAGTAACTTTTGCTTATCATTATTCAAGAAAATTCTACATTTTTAATACAATCTAAATTATTCTATCATAATAAGAGATTCTTATCCTCATCAAAATATGATCAAAATCCTGATTCAAATTCCATTGAATCCATTTTGGCAAAGACATGAATTCCATTAAAAATACATTCGTTAAGGTTAAAGGAGGTTAGTAAATGTTCTTAACGTGCGCGATTATACACACAGCAGGTTTATTACATATGAAAATTATAATCAGCACACCTAATGCAGATGAATAGTTCTCCGGCGGTGAATTTGAATAAGTTATCGCGGTTCTTGGAGCCAGCGCTGCTGGTAGGAAGGCTCCGGGACTCAAAGGATGCACGCCGGTGAAAAATGGGACGCAACCGAGGGGGTTTTAATACACGGAGTTAGTTATACTGCTGCGGGATGTATTACGTTGGGACCGAAACCCGGTTAAAGGGTCCTCGTCGCAAGATAAAATTTTAAAATGGAAAATATTATTCAACGTCTGTTCGAATGCATTTTTATTAAAGCGTAGAAATTATGTGTCCTAAAGCGGATGCGTAATTTTTTGCTTTAGTAGGAAGCAAAAGGAAAAAAACTGTTAGTTAATAGTTGAATTAAATTGAGAATCTAACAAATTATGAAGATAATTGAAGGGTTAGCTTAGACTCAGTATTTTCACCTTAGCAAACTTAACGAGAAACAAACAAATAGGTCACTAGTTATTTATGACGAAAGAAAGAAATAACCTATGAAACATACACAGTTCTGACAAGAATAATTTAAATTCAATACTATTTGAATTCGAGAAAATAAGCTGAGGCTCCTTATAGTTTGCACACTTTAAACATAATATGCATTTGATTTTGTTTTCTCGTAAAATTTAAAAATTGGGACTCATTTGGTTTTTCCTCTTAAGAAGGAGGTTAAGCTATCTAAAATTTGTATGTAGGGACTTCGGTTCCAGAGTTGTTGTAAGATAATATTTTCCAAATGTTCTTTTACAACAATATGCATTGAACCTTTCGTAACAAAATGGGGGAAACGGATTTTTTTAACTGTTTTATTTAACGCAGAAATATATATTTTTTTATCGACATAAAGTAATTTATTATTTATATGGAAATAAAAGTTCAAATATAGATTAAATTTTTACGATTTTATTATATAATGGCCACTCCTAACGCGTGAAAGACAGAATGCAATACATCGATGCGATAATCTCGATGGATTTAAAGTAGTTTTGCTTCTATATAACTTCTATAGCCTGAAAATTTGGTTTGGTCGCTTAGCGCTACGCACTACGCGACCAAACCAAATTTTCAGGCTTTTCTAAACTCGAAATTTTACTTCATGCTCAACCTGGGAGTGGAACCCCTCTGTAGACGACCAATCAGAAACTTATTGTGCAGTTTCCTTCATTGTAAAGTTTAACACATACAATAAATTTGTTGTTCAAATTTATAGCAAACACACACTTTTTTAATGCATACAATTTAAAAAATTAAAGTTTTATACAATAAACATAAAATATTCAGAATTAATTAAAATCGGTTGTACTTGCATTTGCTTTACAGAAAGTTAAACTATGTCAACGCATTTTTCCAAAATATTAAGGCCAAGTTGAAAATATGCAATAAATTTAACGATTTTCGGAGAATTTTTATTTCGAGACAATTGTAAAAAAATAACAGATTATTAAATCAGCCTAAAATTTATAGAACCTACATAGACATAATTAGGATTTGATTAGCTGTAATGAAAATTAAAATTATTCTAATGGATTTCCCAAAATATTAAATAATGAAATTAAACAGTGAAGATATAGGAATTTAACTACTTACATATTTATAACTAACACTTCACGTAACTTCAACAAGAATATCATCAAATCAAAGTTATAATTTTGTAAAATAAATGTGATTAACGGATTTATTTTGTTTAAAACAACTTTAAAAAATCAAATTTTCATGCAATCAACATGAAATTCAAAGAATTTATTTAAAATGTATTTCACTTACATCTTATAGTAAAAAAATATAAATTATCTTGTCGCATTTTCCTAAAATATTTAGCCAAAGTTGAAATTATGCAATAAAATCACAATTTTGGGAGTGTTTTCTTTCAAAAAATTTAAAAAAAATTTAAATACTATTAACATGAAATTCACAGAATTTACTTAAAATTGATTGCACTTACATCTTATAGAAAGAAAATTGAACTATCTCATTACAGTTTGTTAAAATATTCAGCCAAAGTTGAAATTATGAAATAAAATTAACAATTTTAACAATTGAAAATAAATTAAAAATTGAAACCCTATACCATCAATATGAAATTTACAGAATATACTAAGAATTGATTGAACTTACATTCATTAAAATTAAATGAAATTATCTTACCACATTTTCTTGAAATATTCAGTGAGAGTTTAAATTATGCAATAAAATCAACAATTTTGGGAGAATGTTTTCTTTGAAAAATATGTAAATAATTCAAATGTTTTACCATCAACATGAAGTTTGCAAAATTTACTTGAAATTTGCTTTACTTACAACTTATAGAAAGAAAATTAAATTATCTTGACGCATTTTTTAAAAATATTTAGCCAAAGTTGACATTATGCAATTAAATCACAATTTTGGGAGAATGTTTTCTTTTAAAAAATGAGAAAAAAATTAAAATTTTATACCATCAACATGAAATTCACAGAATTTACTTAGAATTGATTGCACTTACATCTTATTGTAAAAAATTTAAATTGTCTCACCACATTTTCTTAAAATATTCAGCCAAAGTTAAAATTATGCAATAAAATCAACAATGTTGGGAGAATGTTTTCCTTGAAAAAATTGTAAAAAATTAAAATTTTATACCATCAACATGAAATTCACAAAAGTTATTTAAAATTTGTTTCACTTTTAACTTATATAAAGAAAATTAAATTATCTTGACGCATTTTCCTAAAATATTTAGTCAAAGTTGAAATTATGCAATAAAATTAACAATTTTGGGAAGTGTTTTTTTTAAATAAATGTAAAAAAATAAAACCTTATACTATTAACATGAAATTTACAGAATTTACCTAGAATTCATTGCACTTACATCTTATAAAAATTAAATTAAATTTTCTCACCACATTTTCTAAAAATTTTTAGCCAACGTTTAAGTTATGCAATAAAATCAACAATTTTGGGAGAATGTTTTCTTTGAAAAAATTGTAAAAAATTGAAATTTTATACCATCAACATAAAATTTATAAAAGTTACTTGAAGTTTGTTTCACTTACAACTTATAGAAATAAAATTAAATTATCTTGACGCATTTTTCTAAAATTTGTAGTCTAAGTTAAAATTATGCAATAAAATGAACAATTTTGGGAGAATGCTTTCTATGAAAAAATTGTAATAAGTTAAAACTTTATACCATCAACATACACTTATATCTTGACGCATTATTCTGAAATATTCAGCCAACGTTAAAATTATGCAATAACATTAAGGATTCTTTGAAAAACTTGTAAATAATTAAAATTTCATGCTATCAACATGAAATTCTCAGAATGTACTTAAAATTAATTGCATTCACATCTTATAGAAAATAGATTAAATTATCTCACTACATTTCCTTAGAATATTTAGCCAAAATTGAAATTATTCAAAAAATCAACGATTTAAGAAGAGTGATTTCTTTCAAACAATTGTAAAAACTTAAAAAATTCTTAGAATTTTATGTTGAATTATTATCAACATAAAATTCTAAGAATCTACACAGAAATAAATAATCAAAGTTTATTTATTTCTGTGTCATTAATTTTCTGGGTTATAATTAAAATTTGAATATTTTTACTAAAATTTAGTTATAATTTAAATTTGAATATTTTTACTGTATATTTTACAATATCAAATCAGAGTTAAAATTTGCTTTGATTTAAATTTATTTTAATAAATTAAATTCTGTTCATTTTGAATAATTCCTAATCATTTTAAACTTTTGGAATTTTGTTTCTTATTGATCTTCTAACGAGGGTTTCCACTCCCAGGTTAAGCATGAAGTAAAATTCATTTACTTTATGCGCCGCCACGCATATAAAACACTGACCTTAAGTGAAATTTTCAACCATTTAATTAGAATAAAATAAATTTCGATTATCAATTGTTTAAATGACGGGGAAAGACACATCACATTGTGTTTGGGTTAAAATTTCCGTTTTACGCCCTAAAATAATATTTTTCTTTTACTATTTGTGTAAAAGAAAAATCTACAGTGAGGAATATTAACGTTTGTATTTTATATATATATAAATCTTTATTGGCAAATGTTGGTAATAGTCATAGTACAAAAATAAATTACAATTAAATAAAGTAAAAATTAAATAATTTGCCAATTGGCTATCGACCGTTGGTCTTTCTGCCTGGAATTATAGAGTTCTGTCCTTGTCAGTTATTGTGTAGGAAATGTCTTGATTGCTAATGTCGTCCATTGTCTAGTCAAATGAATTTAATTGTCGTGATCACTAGGGTTATGAAATGATGAAATGAAATCATGAATTGTAGAGGTAAAACGTTTACGTTTGGGAGTGATATTAGGGTTTCGAGAAATGCATAAAGGGTGGAGGAGATTATAAAGGGTGGGGTTTGAGGCGAATTTATCAGCTAAATAGGATAGGCGGGTTTCGATGGAGGTAACTTGTGTTAGTTTGTACAGCAGGAGGTTGGAGGGGTTGTGCAGTGGGTTTTGAGGGTGACGGATTTTGGTAAGCACTCTCAGGGCCGATCTTTCGGCGACTTGTAAATTTTTGAGTGTAGTAGGATGGGGATTGTGGAAGAGGATAGCAGCATAGTCAAGTAAGGGGCGGCATATCATTTTATATATATGAACGGCTGTTTTTGTGGTAATTCCTTGTTGTTTGAAGGTCAGACCTTTAAAATGAGCCGCCCGATTCTTGATTTTTGCTTTGAGGATTGTGGAGTGAGCTTTAAAAGTAAGGTTGGGGTCAAAAAGGATACCTAAATATTTGCAAGTGGTTGAAGGGCGGATAACTTGATTGTTTAAAGAAATCGAGAATGGGGATTGGTTTGCTCGGTGAAAAGGGATTAGAAGCTGGGTTTTATTGGGGTTTATGGAAATTCGCCATTTCGCAAACCATGTTTGAATGGTGTCGATAAGGCCCTGTAGAGTGCTGAGGGCTTTTGGGAGTGTGGGAGCATGTGCGATTAACGCAGTATCATCGGCGTATAGGAGAGGGTAGGCAGATTTATCAAAATAGTTAGGATCGGGGTTGTACATATCGTGGACGAGAAGGTTGTAAAGAAATGGTGATAGCGGGGATCCTTGTGGGAGGCCTTGCTCAGGAGTAAAGGCGCTGGAAAAGGTGTGGCGTATTTTAACTTGAAGGGATCTGTTGTGCAGGAAACTGTCTAAGAGGTTGATTAGGTGTGGAGGTATATTAAGGGAGCTGCACTTAAACAGCAAGCCCTGGTGCCAAACTGAATCAGACGCTTTTTGAATGTCTAGGAATATTATGGCAGATTTACGACCTTCAAGGCTTGCTGTTTGACAGTTGGACGTGAGAATGGATAAAGGTAGAGTTGTGGAGCGGTGTTCGAGGAATCCGAACTGGTAGGGAGGGATAAGGTCCGCTATGCAGGACATAAGTTTGTTTTTGATTATGGATTCGAATAATTTTCCGAGGACTGGGAGAAGGGTGATGGGGCGATAATTGCTAGGATCTAGTGGGTCATTTCCGGGTTTGGGTATACAGGTGATTATACCCCGCTTCCACTCTGGCGGTAACACTTGGGTAGAGTATATATGGTTAAATATTTTTAGGATATAGGTGTGGATGTTTGTTGGAAGAGATTTGAGGATAATTCTAGGAATGTTGTCATAACCGGGTGCCGTGTTTTTGCCCTTTTCGAGGTTTTCAAAATATTCTTCCTCCTTTATAGCATCATTTGGGGGAAGAGGTGTTTGGGTGATTTTAAAAGACGCATACCAGGAGTTTACACTGTCGAGGAATTCATTGTCATAGTCTGTGTGGTCAGTCATTGTGTACGTGTGTTTGAAATAAGTCGCAAAGATGTTAGTAATGTCGATATCGTCCGTCACCGTATTGTTTGTCATTGGGTCTGTGATTTTTTGGATAAAATCGGTTTTCCGGTACTTGCTGAGTTTTTTAATCTCCTGCCAGTAGTGTTTACCATGTAGGTCGTTTATTTGTTCACACGATTTTATCCAGAGATCACTTTTGTACTGTGTAATCATCGTATGTATGTCTTTATTTAGTCGGTTGAATTTTTGTTTGAGTGTCATGTCGTCAGTTTGTCTAAAGTCTCTATATAACTGTCGTTTGTATTTAATTAAGTGGAGGATATATTTGGGAAGAGGATATTTGTAGGGTTTTTTGGTTATAGTTGGTGTGTAATGTTTGATAGATTGAGATAGGGTTTCTAGGAAAAGGGAAATCGTGTTAGGGTTAATAGATTCATTTTCGGAGATAAATTTTGTCATTTCGTCGGTCACGTTTGTAGTGTCACAGTATTTGAAGTTTAAAATTGTCTTGGGAACGGATGGAAGGGGGGAGCAAACATTAAGGGAAAATTGGATAGATAAGTGGTCTGAACAGAAATCAGGGACTAGGGTGACATTATCTATAAGGTGTTCGATGTTGCTTGTACAAAGAAGGATATCGGGAGTGGTGGATTGGTTGTTTGACATGATGAATGTGGGACTGGTATGGATACGCACAAAGTTGGAGTTTGCTATAAAGGAGGCGAGTTGCTTTGATTTTGTTTTATTAATGTTAAAATCACCGATTACGACAACATGATCATAAAGGGAAGCCTTTGTGAGGATTGTATCTTCAATGGAAGAGGAGTTGTGGATGTATACAAGGAAAATGTGGAGTGAGAATTGAGGCAGCTCAATGGTGCAGTGCAGACATTCGTTCATAATATTGTTTATTTTAGGCGGATTTGATTTCAATAATTTTATTTCTGATCTGGCTGCCACCAATGAGCCACCTCGTTGGTTTTGTTGGGGAGTCGAGGAAGGAATTTGGATGTAGGACCAATTATTAAATGAAAAAGAGTTTTTTGTTTTTGTTTCAACCATCATAATGACATCGATGGGATTGATGGTAAGGTAATTGGAAACTAGATGGGATTTTAAGGAAAGGGAGTTGATATTGCCGTATATAAAATTATACACCGCCATTGTTGCTACTTAGGTGTGAGAGTCTGGTCTGGATGCCGGATAGGGGGGCTACAGGAGGGATGACATTTGGGGATTCAAGGTCAAACATGACGACGAACATCTTGTTGCCTGAAAAATTAACATGGGTGTCTACATTAAATGAATCGATGAAACGAGCTTTCAGTTTTTTGATAAGTGCGTCTCTATCAGTCACCGTTGGTTCGTTAATCTTTGTCGTGTAGATGTCGATAATGTAATCATGAACAGTGATGGGGGTGTGAATTCGTGAGTTTTTTGTCAAGTCCTTGTCAATTTGGGAAGATTTTTTGTTTTGATTCATCATTTTAATATTGGGGATTCCCTCAATCGGTTGACGCGGTCTCTTGGCGCATTTCGTTGACCATGCCCCGTGGTCTGTTTCTCCGCAAGCCTTGCATTTTATCGGCAATTCAGTGCTGCACGTAGATGTGGGGTGTTGTCCTGCACATTTAGCACAGGTTATATTTTCGGTGCAGTTGCTGGTGATGTGGTCGTACTTGTTGCATCTGCTGCATGGGACAGGTAGTGGCGTCGGTGGTTTACTTTCAATGACTGTATAGATCTTACACATAAATCTGAAGTGGTTATGAAGAAGTTTTGTAAATGATTCTAGTGAGGGGGTGATTACTCTTATCATACGCGTGGCATAATCATCCTTCTTGGCGATGATGCGGCGACAGTAACGGTGCGTAATTCCTTGGGCGTTCAGCCGCTCACTGATGGTCTGGTTCGCGATCTCCGGCTCCACTCCTCTGATAATACAACAATAGGAGGGCGCCGGCGCGCTGCGCTGAGTTGCTGCGTCCGTGCTAGTGTGAGCGTATGGAGGGGCGGCAGAGTGGAGCGAACGAAATTCATGGATAATGCGCTCCGCTTGCAATGATTTAATTGCTTTTTCCAGGTTGATTTTTCTTTCGTTCGATTTCAATAAAAAACCAAACTGTGTCTTTATTATTAACGCATTGCTGTCAAAATTGCGTTCATTCCATAACAGGGCAAATTGGTAGCGAGTGAGGTCATTGACAGTTGTAAATGTAAAAGTGTTGCTGTATTGTTCGTGGTTGTGTTTTTTGTTAGGCACAAATGATGTTTGTTGTATTTGTGTCGGAGGTGTTGTACTAGTTGATGGCTGTGATTGGGTGGATTGTGTAAGTCTAATTTCTGATTGTGATGCGTGTGTGGTGTATGTAGCGTTTTGTTTTTGTGCTGGTTGGCTGTGTTGTGTAGTCATTTGTTTTAAAACTGATTGCAACAGTTTGTTTGTGGTTTTTGGCATGTTACCTGCTCTTTTTGCGGTGTGGTATTTCGGCGGACGGCCACGTTTCTTTGATGTAACCTCTTGAAAGTCCCGCAACTCTGAGGTGTCCATGTCGGCGTCATCCACGACATCTCCATCCATCCTGTCTAGGCTCTGGGTCCAGATAATTGATGGCTTGATTTTTTCACTTTATAAGAACTCTCGCACATCTGACCTCTACGAAGTCTCGCTCGCGAATGTTTGTATTTTATTTGTGTAAGAATTCTATATCTAAATTTAGACCAGAATTTTCTTTTTACACCTTAAAATAAAAACGACGTTTATCTTTCCAATAAAATTTACTTAGAAAGAAATTGAAATCATTGCCTTTTTGTCTCCATTGAAAAATTTCTTAAGAAGAAATTAAAACATTGCGTTTTTCTTTTTATTAAAAATTGCTTAGACAGAAATTAAAAACATTGCGTTTTTCTCTCCCATGGAAAATTACTTAAAAAGAAATTAAAACATTGCCTTTTTCTTCTCAATAAAAATTACTTAAAAAGTAATTGAAAACATTGCGTTTTTCTCTCCATGAGAAAATTACTTAGAAAGAAATTAGAACATTGCGTTTTTCTTCTCATTAAAAATTACTTAAAAAGAAATTGATAACAATACGTATTTCTCTCCATTAAAAAATTACTTAGAATGAAATTAAAACATTGCGGTTTTCTTTTCATTCAAAATTACTTAGAAAGAAATTGAAATCGTTGCGTTTTTCCTTCGATAAAAAATTACTTAGAACAAAATTAAAAACACTGCGTTTTTCCTTTCATTAAAAATAAAATAAAAATCTATTGTACTTGTGTATATCACACTCCCAATCAAAATTTTCACAACTGTGTTTTTTTACAGTTTAAAACTTAACCAAAGAAACACACAAAAAAATAATGATAAAGAAAACCTTTCCTTTAACTTAGAAGTCCGTATTGTTTGCGTTTTATGCGAACATTGTTGTAATTTTATGTATTATGTTTGGAAATCCTTTTGTAAAGCAAAAAGAAAACGGTGAAAATGTCAAACGAAGAATAATTCTTCATTCTTTTAATAATCGAATTTTCCTTAGAGTAAATAAAACTAGGTTTTTTCGAAAAATAATCAAAGCGCGCAAAAGAGATAATTAAAATATGAAATTTTTTACACTGGTTTAAACTGAATAAAAAATAAATATAACTAAAATTAAAATTTGTTAATTTTTTCATTATAATAATCCGCATGTATGTGATGGCCGAAACAAATAGAACTGCTTTTTAGACGGATTGATTAATTTATTAGTTAAATATAAATAAAAAGCTAATTTTTGTATTATCTACAATATTTATTAACAAGATTTTTTTATATGATCAATATTAACGAAACATTTAAAAAATGCTTAAGGAAAACTATTATCGTATTGTATTATTTTAATATCTCTTACATAAATGCCACGATGTTACAAAAAAATCAATAAAAGCAACATTTTGTTGGAAATCTTTGCAAATTTTTGGCATTTTATATAAAATCAAAAAACTCTTCAATCGTTTTAACATAAACAAATTTTAAATTTTCAGTTCCTAAAGTTAAATGCAATGGAAAATTAAAAAGCGTGGAATTTAAAAACTAAAATACTTTTAAATTTTAAAATTTAGAGATTTTATCTAAGGTGTAATATATTTTTAGATTATATCTCTAAATTTTAGGATTGAAAATATTTTTAATTTTTAGATTCCACCCTGTTTAATTCATCATCCTGAAAAAAAAAACTCGTAAATACACATACAGATTTTGCTATAAAAATATTGCTAAAATAAATATTTTTTAAACTTAAAAAATTTGGAGTTTAAAAATACTCATCATCAAATCCTCTTCACTTATCTGCTTTTCCAGAAAAATCAATGCGAACTGTTTACGTTTTCTCTTTAATAAGACACAATTAATTAATTTATAAATAAAATATCTAAATTTTAAGACACGAGTTTGAATGAAACTATAAAGTGGTCATGTTATTGTTTTTCTTTGTTGCAATTATGGCACACATTTTGACAGGTGTGCTATATTTTAAACAAACGGGTGTCTTCCCAGATTAAGCATGAAGTAAAATTTCGAGTTAAGAAAAGCCTGAGAATTTGGTTTGGTCACGTAGCGCGAAGCGACCAAACCAAATTTTCAGGCTTTTCTAAACTCAAAATTTACTTCATGCGTCACACGTATAAAACACTCATTTAAAATAAAGTTGAAATTATATACTGCTGAGATGTGATGGATCAATTTTTACCGAGACACAGCGAAGAATGCAGGAATTACTTACTGTTTGTGAATATTTTATAAATAATAATCAATAAAGTAGAATAAATTTTGTTTTAGACACTATTCTATATTCTTAATATTTAATATACAAAATTACTACTATTCATGTAAAATGCAAACAATAAGTCTTAAATTAAAAGACAATTTAAGACGATTCCTAATATTTAAATCGTCATATCTTTAACAAGGAATTTGTACGCCCGATAATAATTATTTTATTAATAACTTATTTCCCATTGATCACTTGGTTAACAAAAATGGCATCAAGCCGAACCTAGTTGAAAATAAAATAATTCATTAGTAAAATAAATCAAGTGAATTAAAAAAAATATTTGTCCGTACGTCACATTATTAATCATTTCAAAATAAAAATGTAAATTTTGCAGCGACTGGTTTAATTGTATTTTTGTATTTAATCTGTATGAGGGGTGTAATCGTAAATTCGGCGATGGCGGCAATAACTACGCCCCTGCATTGCGTTCCGATGCTAATTTCGCTTATTTAGTGGCTGCAGCACGGATTTCCAAGCGGACATCGTTATCCTGGCTAGAGGACAATTGCCTAATTACACATATAGCGGATGCAGCCCAAAAATAATACATATAGAAGGAAATCGCGTACATTCTATTATTTATTACGTTGGTGTTACTTGAATTTATTTATCTAGTAAAAATCTTAAAATTCACTTGATTAAGCAATTCTAGATCGATTCGTTTACTAATTGCTATTGAAATCTCACTGATTTAATTAATCTTATTATAACTAATCCGTGTACAATTTCATATATAATTTTCAGGCTTAAGACTTTGGTTATTGCAGTTGACTATTGCAGTTCTTCAATAGTCAAATGTTTGTTATAATGCGACGCTAATAGTAACATTTTCGTATCAAAGTGACAATAATAGTCATATGTTGGCAGTATCGGGACTGTAGATCACTCTAATAGTCACATTTTGACTATAAAAAGACTATAGTAATCAAATTTATGTTACAATGTGGCAATAATAGTGAAATGTTCTGTTTTACGTGACGATAATAGTCAATTGTTCGTTTTAAACTGACAGCAATAATGAAATTTTGGCTTTATGGTTTTATTTCGAAATTGTATAATTTTTTATAACAGTTGGAATTCGTGATATTTTTAAAGGTGAAATGCCAATTACTTTACTTTAATCAGTGATTTGTACGCGTGGCGCATAAAGTAAAATTTCGAGTTGAGAAAAGCTCGAATTTGAATTTGAAAATTCTTCCTACGTTTGATAATGTGTAAAACGTATATTTCTCTTACGCTTGTTCCAAATTTTAATTATCACAAGTCTCTATTGTGGCCTTAGACAAAGTTTAACCCCATTTAAGCCAGAATCGCAAACTCCCCCTCACTATTAGATGTTTAATTGAGGAAAACTAAGCTAGTCTCCCTTTGTGCCGAAGTGATATCGAAAGAATAAAGGATATACCCGCGAGACATAATTTCTTAAGCAGATATCCCAACTTTCCCATTCGGACAACGTCTAACAGAGACCTTCGTGAACTATAAACTCTCATCCCTTTGTGGCGGTCGTCGCTGATTAGCGCAATGTCCCATTGTACGTGTGTGTGTGTGTGTATCTTGTAAGGGCTGCATCTACTATCCACTATCTAGAATCTAGTTGAGGGCTTTTACAACGCTACACTGACCAACGCCACAGAGGAAGAGATAAACTGGACAAAGGATAATTACCGCACCGGAAACAAAAACACCAGACCCTTCCACTTGAAACCACCCCGAACGATTTTACCGCGTGCGCGAGAGGAAACAAAAGCAGGGAGGTGGAGAAGTAGTCATAAACACGCGCCCTCATTGAAAATAAATAATGAAATACAGGGGGGCGCAGGAGATGAGAGTCTGCTGCTTAATACCTTTCCGATTTCTATGACATGAAAAATTCACGCCGCGTGTAATCTGGTTTTTCTCCTGCGCGTTCCCATTTCCTCCAGTCTTCCATAAAAAAATCCAATATATAAACATCAAAATTTCATAAACGCCCTGTAATAACTACACAAATCACACGATGAATAGAAAAACATAAAATACCACTCACTTAACTTCCCCTTTCAATATCAAAAGATGCGTTTAGAATAAGTTTTGTGAAAACTACAGTGGTTGGTGATTATTCGGCGTTGTGAAGTTTTTCGGGGAGAGTTGGGAAATAGATGGTGCGAATATTGTTTGTGCCAAAAAGTTGTGCTGAACTTTTTAAAAGGTTTTTTTTAACAACGCCCCCTCACGGTCCTAATTAATCGCCCCCTCGGATTGTTCCCGTTATTGTCGTGGCAGTCGGCGTCGACGTGAAAGCTGCCCAACAAAAAGGCACACCGAAAGTTTATAATTAAATAATAAAATATGCAAGAGCCGCCGGAGGCCTTCTGTATTAATCCCTAATTAAAAGTGAACGGATTTAAAAAACTATAGAAATTATTTTGAAAATTCTTTTTATAAAATTTCTTGAAAATCTTCTTAATTTCATCATTCATCTGCCTGATGAAGCCACTGTGTGACGAAACAATTGTTGCATTGTTAACTAATAAACAGTGCAGTTTAAACTAAATGTGTTATTTACTAAAAGTGTTTGTAAATTTGTTTCGTTTATGCTTTATTTTGTATTTTGCTCCTAAGATTAATATAACTAGTTGGAATCAAAAATAGCGCCCAGAAAGTCACCAAAAGAAACAAAGAAACAAGTTGCAGTGCAACTGTTAAAAATTATTTTACTTGTGTGATTCGTGAAAGTAACTACCATGCTGACTGTGTTCTACTTAAATGTGGAATATTTGTGGACGATTCCTCCAATTTACACTGCTCTTCAACGGACCTAACCTCAAAGAGGCAAGTTTTCGATAACGATAATATGGATAACCATAAAAAAATAATGTACTTAAAATCTCATGTAAGTACGTTGGATAAACTTAACTTGCACCTTGAAATGCGTATAAAGGACCTGAATAAAATAATTACGTTATCACAAAATAACATTAATAATGACAAAGTGATGCCATAGACAACTACTATTTTACCGAAAAATTTTTGGATAAACATCCAACGTGTATACAGGAAATTTTTCGTTTGAGTATATATATCCCCTTAAAAAATTATCGGTAAAATAGTTTAGAATTACAAACTTACCGAATTACCGGTAACTGAAAAAGTCTCTGAATTAAATAATTCAAAAGAGTATACAGGGATTTTTTCTTTAAAGTATACATATCTCGATATATACATTGTAAGTTTTTAGGCATTCGTTGTTTTTGAAATCAATTCAATTTGAAGCTTCTAACGATTGTTTCCACTCCCAGACTAAGCATGAAGTAAAATTTCGAGTTTAGAAAAGCCTGAAAATTTGGTTTGGTCGCTCCGCGAAGCGGAGCGGCCAAACCAAATTTTCAGGCTTTTCTAAACTCGAAATTTTACTTCATGCGCCACTCGTATAAAACACTGAAATATCGTGAAGTTTAAAATATACCGCTTAAGCAGTATTATAAGCAGTATATTTTAAACTTTACTTGAAATCAGTGTTTTATACGCGTGGCGCATGAAGTAAAACTTCGAGTTTAGAAAAGCCTGAAAATTTAGTTTTGCCGCTCCGCTTCGCCGAGCGATGAAACCAAACTTTCGGGCTTTTCTAAACTCGAAATTTTACCTCATGCTTAGTCTGGGAGCGAAAACAATTGTTAGAAGCTTCAAATTAATTAGTTTTCAAAAACAATGAATGCCTAAAAATTTACAATGTATATATCGAGGTATGTATACTTTAAAGAAAAATTCCCAAATTTCAAACCAAATTTTCAGGCTTTTTTAAACTCAAAACTTTACTTCATGCTTAGTCTGGGAGTGGAAACAATCGTTAGAAGCTTCAAATTAAACGATTTTCAAAAATATAGAATGTCTGAATAGTTACAAATCAGAACTGCATATGTATACTTAAAAGAAAAACTCCTTGTATGTATGGAAGCTTAAAGTTGATAAATATACAAAAGCTAATAAAGAAATTTACCACTGGCGCGGTAAATTTTAATAAAAGTGGCAAAAAGATAAAAGTGTTTCCTTTTTTAATTGGATATACTCACGATGGATAAAAATATTATTGGGTTTCATTAATAAAAAAAATTCAAATAAAATTAAACAATCATTGTATGTTTTTGAGTTTTGTGAAGAGCATATTCTATAAAAATCAGCACTGTTATATTCTTACTTTACATTTATTTTCTAATCTTTAGATATATATTTCGAGTCCTACGCACTTATCAATATCAATAACAACTATTAGTAAATATTTTATTTCATGTTTTGCGTAAGAAGGTAAAGTCAATTTAAACATTTAGTATAGCTTACATCAATGCCTTAACTATTTCACAAATTATCTTTGTTTTTATAAAAAACATCAATCGATTTCAACTCACATTACACAATTCAAAGATGACTAAAATTATAGACAAAGAACCTTCAATCAAAGATAAAACCAAACAAAGGTATCTTTACAACAAACACAGAATCTAAACAAAATACCAATGAATCATCAAAATCCTGCAGAGGACAACGAACTCGAATCCGACCAGGAAAAGATAATAAAAAAAGACATCGTACATTTAACAATCATAGGAAAAATAATAATTACTCTAAAACAATTATTGGAACAAATGCTAATATAAATTATGTAAAAGCTATGAATAAGCAAGGACATCTCCATATTCATTGACTAAACCCAGAGACAACCGCTGAAGACATAAAAAAACCATCTACTAGACAGCGCACCAAACATCAAATTTAAAATCGAACAATCTATCAATACTGATAAGATGATATTTAAAGCATCATTTCCAATCAATGACGTAGGCGAAGTATATGACTCGTCCATTTGGCCGTTCGGAGCAGCAGTTAGGCGCTTCAGGTTTCTAAAAACAAAAAAAATTTAAGCACCAGCCTCCCCAAATCATCAACAAATTACGAACGGCGCACCTTCCATGGAAACAACATAAGCTTAAATGAAAATTGCTGCGTATTTAAATGTTCAATGCTTAAAAAATAAAATTTGTGAAATTGAAATATTCCTAAGTCATCATAAACCAGATGTTTTTTTTGTATCAGTGAGCATTGGATGACGAGTGAGCATATTGATTGTTTTATTATGCAGGAATATGTTGTAATATCATCATTTTGTCGTCGCAATCACATACATGGCGGAACGGCTATATTAGCAAAAATACAAATATCAAATGCATCTAAAACCTTTGAATATGCAAAAAAGTTTAATATTGAAATAGAATGAATGCTCAGTAACTATTTTCAACAATAGCACTTGTGAAATATGTATCTTTAGCATTTACAGATCGCCAAATTGTGATTTTGAGGTTTTTATTTGTCAATTAACAGAATTTCTCAGTATTGTGTCACAGAAGTATCCAAATATATTTCTTTGTGGCGATATAAACATAAATAATCTTATCTACAACTATTGCTCAGTTACTCTGCAAAATCTATTTAAATCCTTTAAATTCTCTTCTTATAATGTAAATAGTGAACCTACCAGAAAATGCAGAAATGGACTTAATGTAAGTATGCGTGAAATTAACTACATACTAACAACGGCTTCAAGAAGTAAGTCGTTCTGTATTTTGGAGCCGAATATATCGGACCATACTGCACAGATCGTAAGCTGCGAAGGAATAACTATATTAAAAAATCAAATACAAAATATAACAAAGTGCGTTAGATATTTTACTGACGAAAACATCTCTAAATTCAGATATATCTATTCTAATATAAGGCCACAAACTTCCTGTAGAGGGTACACAAATATTGATGTTGTATATAAAGAATTTTGAGACTGCTTTTCCGAATGTTTTAATGACTGTTTTCCCCCTGTGACCAAAAGAACTAAGAAACCAACAAAAAGTTTACCATGGTATACTCAATCCTTAAGTACATTGTCAGAGGAATTATAAAAATTAAACCGGCTTCGTAAAGTTATAATCTCAAACAAAATCAATAATAAATATAGATCTCTTAAAAATAAATTCAGAAAAGCAATTCTACAATGTAAAAAATAATACTATTCAAATAAAATACATTCATCCTCAAATGTACCAAAATCAACATGGAACATTATTAATAACCACATACATTTAAAGAAAACAGCGCTCCACCAAAAATTATTAGTAACAATGAAGTAATCACAAATTTAAATCAAATTGCAAATAGTTTCGGAGAACAATTCTCGACGAATATAAATATACAAAACTATAATCATTTCAATGGCATAATGTTGAAGAACTGCACCACAACAAACACTGTTTCACAAACATCCATGTATTTTTAATCCTATTATTGCATTAGATGTCATCATTGCAATGAGTGAACTGAAACCCAAGCACTCAACTAGCCATGACAAAATACCGATCACAATGATTAAAAAATGCAGCAATAAATTAGCACCGGCGCTTGCTGAAATTATAACTAAGTCAATATCGCTAGGTCAATTTCCAAATTTTCTTAAATTGTCAACTATTAGGCTAATTCGTAAAAAAGGTTCAACCCTTGATGCGCAGAAGTACAGACCAATATCTATGCTTAGCTCCTTCTCCAAAATAATCGAGAAGGTAGTCTGCACAAAAATTGTAAAACACATGGATAACAAAAATAAATTCAGTCCCCAACAGCACGGTTTTAGGCACAACCATTCAACTGAAACAGCAATATATGATGAAGTGGATAAAAATAACAAAGTTGTTGGTGCGTTCTTCGACTTGTCGAAACCTTTCGACACTTTGGATTATGACTTTATTACTACGAAGCTTCACTCGCTTGGAATCCGAGGTCCAATTAACAACTTAATAAATTCATACGTATTAAACCGACAATTACAGGTTAAAATAGACACCACAACGTCAGAATTGTTTGATATACATTTAGAAGTACCACAAGGTAGTGTAGCTGGTCCTCTCCTCTTCATTCTATTTATTAACGATCTACCTGAACATATGATCGACTCAAACATCTATTTGTTTGCCGATGACACATCGGTTATTGTTAGTGGACCTAGTGTAAAAACATGTAATGATAAATTGAATAATATGCTTAATCATTTCAGTGCATGGTGTAAATCAAATAGCCTAATTATCAATTCCTCTAAAACAGTCTTTATAGAATTCTATAATAGAACATATCCTTCAAACTTTACAATCAGCTTAAATAATAATATTATTGAAATAAGGTCAAAATATAGCTATATTTAACAAAACATATTTTGACCTGTAATAAGGCTATAGTTTAACCTACAACTGGACAATTCTTTGAGCTGCAATAAGGCTATATTTTAACCAATGATATTGCAATATTTTAACCTGAGTCAAGGCTCAGTAGCAAGGTTATATTTTGACTTGTAACAAAGCTAGGTTATGACCTTCGACTACGCTTTATTTGGATCTATATGTCTATGAGCAAGGCTATATTTTGACCTACGGCCGCAAGGATGGGGCCTTGCCTCAGGTCAAAATATAGCCTTATAACAAGGCCTATTATAAGACTATATATTTTTACCTACGACTGCGCAATATTTTGACCTCTAATCAGATCTGAGAAAAGGCTGTCTTGGTCTGTGTAAGGCTATATTTTGACCTGTAGCAAAGCTATATTTTGATCTACGGCTGGGTTGAATTCTGACTTGTAACAAGGCTAGATTACGATCTACGACTATGCTAAGTTTCGACCTGAGATAAGTCTATAAGGAAGGCTACATTTTGGCCTACGACAGACAAAGATAAAGCCTTGTCTCGGTCAAAACATATTCTTGTAACTACTACAAGGCTATATTTTGATATACGACTGAACAATACTTTGACCTTAAAGCCGGTTATATTGTGACCTACGATAGGACAATATTGTGACCTATGATGAGGCAATATTTCAACCTGAGACAAGGCTCTATCTTGGTCTGTGGAAAGCTATATTTTGACCTGTAGCAAGGCTATATTTTGACCTACGGCTGGGTTATAATTTCACCTGTGATAAGGCTATATTTTGAAGTATGATAGGATAATATTTTGAGGTACGATAAAGCAATATTTTAACCTGAGACAAGGATATACGTTGTTCTGTAGTGAGGCTATATTTTGACCTGTAACAAGGCTATGTTTTGACTTACGGTTGGGCTATACTTTGACCTGCGTTAAGGCTATATTATGAAGTATGATAGAATAATATTTTGACCTACGACAAAAAATATTATCCTATCTTGGTCTGTGGGAAACTATATTTTGACCAGTTGCAAGGCTATATTTTGACCTACGGCTGGTTTATAATTTCACCTGTGATAAGGCTATATTGTGAAGTATGATAGGATAATATTTTGAGCTACGACAAAGCAATATTTTAACCTGAGACAAGGCTATATGTTGTTCTGTGGTGAGGCTATATTTTGACCTGTAACAAGGCTATGTTTTGACTTACAGCTTAGCTATACCTTGACCTGCGCTAAGGCTGTATTATGAAGTATGATAGGATAATATTTTGACAGACGATAAGGTAATATTTCAACCTGAGACAAGGTTATATGTTAGTCTATAGCAAGGCTATATTTTGACTTGTAAAAAGGCTACATTTTGACCGATGATTAAAAAATATTTTGATTTATAATAAGCATATACTGTGACCTACAATAAGACAGTATTTTAACTTATGATAAAGCAATATTTTAACTTAAGATAAGACTCTGTGTTAGTCTGTGGCTATATTTCGACCTGTAATAATTTAAACTATATCGGTTATATTATGACCTTCCACGAGCCACATAAACTAGAGTCTTCCACTCCTTGATTAAGCATGAAGTTAAATGTTTAGGCTTTTCTATACTCGAAATGTTACTTTATGCGCCAGGCGTGTAAATCACTAATTTATTTTAAAATTCAAAAACACAAATTACCAGAAGTTAAGAAAATAGACTAACAGGTATAAAATAATCTAGGCAGGTTTTTGACATTTATTTTTTGCCTTGCCTGATTAAAATTGACAAATAAAAGACTATCTCTGTGGTGTATGGGATAAAATGATAACTATTGACGTCTACGATTAAAAATTAAATGTTGATGCGAAGAACTACATTCACGACATAGATTGGCAGTTTCTGTCTTATGCGCTACAATAAGAAAATATTTTGACTTATGATAAAGCAATATTTCAACTGAAGATAAGACTCTGTGTTGGTCTGTGGCAAGGCCCCTGTTGATGTTAGAATTAATTAATAGTAAAAATATGTTGAGTTTAAATTATATGATTTTGCAGATATTATTTATCAATATCTCCGATTGAAAAAAAAAGTTTTTGTTCATAATCAATGCATGAATTTGTGAATTTAATCCCTTACAAACTTATCCCAAAATTAGATGCAGCATTAAGATAGCTTTCCGCTTTTTGGTCGTTAGTTAACGATTATTATCCTTATCTATGTTAATCCCTTAGAAGGGCTACATCCTCCAGTGCAGACGTGCAAAAACCTCCCCCTCCCCCAAAAACACCTAAATCCTAATTGCACCTCGATCTTAACGAAGTTCTCCAGGAAATCGCGAACCTTGATCACCTAACGACCTTATTTAGTATTACGGCCATCATTATTACTCCATTAAAAACCTTTAAATATCATCTGCACACTGTAAAAAGACTTGTTGATTTTCCGGTTGCATTCAGTCGACTGTGCACTTTTCGTGTCGACGAATTGAGCTGAAAGCCCGGCGTGGGCGAATTCCCTGGGGATCAAGTGTGCCGAACGGAAGGCGGCCCTTCGTTAATTAATGAGGAGCATTTTTGGGCTTTATAAATCCGACTGTTCTCTTTTTTTTTCGTTCTTTTTTGTTTCGGGACTGCTAATGAGGGGATGTTAAGTTAATGCTTTAAATGTCAGGAACGCTGGAGCTTTTTATCCGGAAGAGGGTCCTGTCATCTGCAATATTTCTTTGACGTACTGTGGTTAAATATTTGTAGCTTTTTTTTTTAAATAAAACTACTCAATGTTTAATTAGATTTCTGAGTGCTTGATCCAAACAGGTTAAAGTCCTTACGCTTGGTTTTTAACAAATGTTTTCATCATTGATTTGTTGTCAAATTCGACGTAATAATAAATAAAATGATGATGTGTCCATCGCAGCATTTTCCCTATATCTTTAACGGGGAAAGTGCTATGATAGATACATTACCATTTTATAATTGACGATTTAGATATTTGAAATACAAACAAGTGGTTCAAACTAAATTTATTCTATTTTTATTATTATTTATAAAATATTCACAAAGTAATTACAAAATGGATATATCCACTAAAATTTTTGATGTGAAAATGTATGCGAAAACAATACTTTCCCTATCTTGTATAGCAGAGATTTTCAAATCGATGAATAAAAATAGTTAAAAATCAAGAAATATAGTGTTCTAAATTTTTACTCTAATAAAACTGTAGAGTTAAAACTTAGACTCCTACATTTTCTGATGTTCAACTTATTTTATTATTGATTTGAAAATCTCTGCTATACAAGATGAGAAAAGTATTGTTTTCGCAAACATTTTCAAATCAAAAATGTTAGTGGATATATCCACTTTGTAATTACTTTGTGAATATTTTATAAATATTAATAATAAAAACAGAATAAATTTACCCTAATTCTACTGGATAGTTTTTACGCTCAATAATAAAAATATTGTCTGTAAAAACAAAAAATCTACCCAAAATGGTTGAATTTTAAAAAGGCCCTATTTCGTCGACGCTTTCGCTTAAATTCCATTTCAGGTCGATATACATTGTTACCCCGACTCGCAACTATTTGCAAACGTTATCAAAGCGACGATGCGATTCTGTTTTCAACGCGGAGGACGCGACGAAAAATTTGTTTATTTCGTTAAATTTTACGGCTATTGGATAATAAAAGTTTATTGGTCCTATAACCCTGCGGTATTATCATTATAATATGTTTGGTCGGATTACGTCCGATCGTAAAACTCCGAAACGCATTATACAGTGATCACGCTGTAAATACAATGAATAAACAACGATAAAATAGCATATTTACCTCAAAGCGACACCGGTTTCAGATACGGTCATTTATATAGTTTTTTATTATTAACAATGAATATAATATCCGCTGTTACATAGCGTGTTTTAATTTTTTTTAAAATAGCATGAAACGTGGAAAAGTAATTTCGGAATTCTACACGTAAATATAAATATATTGTAATAAACTACAGAGTTCATATTTTTCGATGTACGTATGAGTTTTATTTTTGCTGTAAATGCGTTCATATATCATATGATATAAAATTGCATGGCATATTGTGATTTGGATTTAATTGAATGTGTATGTGAAATACAGCATTCTTCACACATCACACTCTTTTCTCGAAACGTTCTTTCAATATACGCGAAGTTGTATAATGATGAAAATGCTCATTAATAAATAGTTACATATTGATTGGAGAATGTTTCGAGAAAAGGGTGTGATGAATAAATAGCTGAGGATGATTAAATTTTATGCACCAAAATAACCGTTCTTGATGCACACATTTACCCAATTATGAAAAAGTCAATAAATATGCAATCCCTAATTAATATCAAAATCTAAATACGTAATTTATATAAGGTGTACAAAAACATTGAGATGTTGTTAAATATAATATATGAATATAGCGTATAATTATGTTGAATAACAAATTTTAAGCAGAATTTACTTTTGTTTAACTACGATTTAAAAATGAATTATAAATATTTTTTAGAACTTATTAAAAACAATATGGTACCAATATAAGCAATATTTAAAAATGTCTTATGAAGACTATACCACAGTTATATATTTTTGAAATATTCTTCAAATAATTGGCAAATTTGATTTAAATGTATCGTAATTTGTCAGAATATCTTCTAATTGTTATTTTTTTTAAATTAAAGAACATTAAAGATCATTGGACCATTGTAACCTTTATATAAACAAAAAAAAACTACAGGGATATTGTCTTTTAAGTAGGTATACTTACATATCCCAAAGCAAATTGCTTAACATTTTGAAAGCGTATGATATGTTTATATGAAATAAACATTTGTAAAATTTATTAACGTGAGATCAAACATAATCAGTATATTTTGAACTTTACTTGAAACGCGATTTTGTGTTCCAAAAATCCTAATAAAAATATCGAAACTATAGATTTAAGAACTTAATTAATTAATATCTGGATATTGCTGTTGTTAGGGAGTACGAAACGCCCTAGTACCAAGTCGCTCCGTACTACCCTTACCGCTTACGCCACCGTCGCACCCTACGCATCGTTTCCCCACACCAAACGCGCGGTCACCTGACATGAGTCAAAACAAAGGTACCACCCCCGCCCGTACCTATAAAACGAGGTAGCAGCCCGAAAATCACCAGAGTCCAACAGCTCTGCTTGATTCCTCTACAAGTCCTTGTGTGGCTAAGAAGTCTGTTTGCAAACCAAAGAAGTCCCTACGTTCTACCTTGATTTTTCTACAAGTCCTTGTGTGTCCAAGAAATCTGCTCGCAAAAGAGCCTCTAAGTTTAATCGCGTTAATTGAGTACGGTCCTTGTGCGAGCACGCCCTCCTAGTCCGTGTCAGTCGCCCCAACGGTACGACGTGCCCCCGACTCGCCTGCTGATTAGCGAGACGGACCCGTTTCCGTCGCCGTCTTCCATCCGCTATCGGCTCGACGCGCGTCCCAGCAACCGACATTACCGACCCGCTACGAGGACGACGCCGCTCCTGACGCGAAACCCCTAAAACTCCAGGAAAAGCCCTCCAGAAGAAAACCTCACGATATTCCATATTGTTGTACATCTTGTAAATAAACATATTTTTACCAAAGCCGCCGAAACGTTCGTCTCTCTTAGCTAGCCACCCCATAATTGACGCTCCAATGTGCGGCTCACGACACGCAAAAGGGAACCGAAACGATTACAAGATTCTAATAACAAGAAGTCAGACAAGTGGAAGAATAGCTTTCACATTACAGCAGATGCAGGATATCCTCCAAGCCCTGAAACCGACCCTTCCGGCTAAGCACTTCACATACTGCACCGCACGATTCCATGGAGAGCGGGACCAAAGGCTGGCGATGAACCTTCTGGACAGCACCGATTTTTTTAAAGACAAGTGACGAGAATGCGATCAAAGGCCTCAATATGCTATTGAAGGGCGATGCCAACACCTGGTGGACGGGTATACAGGAGACCGTCACCACCTGGGAACAAGCTAAGAAGCTTATCCAGGAAGAGCTCGCGACGAAGCCACCCGCATACAAAATCTTCACGGAAATCTTCGCTACATCCTAAAAAACCTGGTGACACAACTACCAGCTTCATCTCACAAAAACGAGCCGACTTCGCTCAACTATTCGCACAGGTAAGAGAAGAAATGCAAATTGGCATGTTATACGGACTCCTCACTTTCGAAATTCGAGACCGAATTCCCAGAGCTGACGCACCGAGCTTTCATGAGCTAGTTCGACGAGCAAGAATTATAGAGAGCCACCTTTGCGAAAAATAGGAATACATTCAGGAGAAGCGACCCAGATGTAATTCCTGTAAGGCGGTCGGACACTTGGAAACCGATTGTCGGAAGAAAGAGAGGAAAAATCAGAACTCTGGATAAGAAACTAAAGGAACCAAAGTGCTATGGCTGCCAGACCTCGGAAGTCATCCGCAGGAACTGACAGAAGTGCAATTCCGCAAACCCGACGACTCCGACAGCAGGATTCTGCACCATGGATATAGGACTCAAAATCCAAGACAGCCCAGCGCTGAAAATCGCTCTAGGTACCTCCATGGGAACGGCATACCTAGACAACGGAGCCCGATCCAGTCTAGCGAGTCCGGAGCTCTATGAAGAACTCCGAAAGCAAAAGTATCCCTTCTCTGACAACGCAATCAAGATAACGCTCGCTGATGGGACAAGCCGCACCCAGACAACAACAATGTACGACAGCCCCGATCAAGTTGTTGAACCATGAAATTCCGAATACCTTCATACATGTACGCCAATCCCTGACTATCCGTTACCTACTAATAGGAATCCAGGATATCCACGAGCCATGTTCGATCCAAACGAAGACAGGTTCCAGTTCATGTTCATGTTCAAGACGCCATCAATCAGATCAATATGGAATGGGAATACCAAGTAGACCTCGCCTCCGTAAACCTAGAAGAAGTAGAACTTCGAACCGACAGCGAAGCTCAGGGACTGAACATAGACGAAAAAGCGACCCTGAACGATTTACTTGGGAAATTCAAAGACCTCTTAAAAAAATCAGGACCACCCATGGAAGCAGTGGAATACGCCATCGACACTAGAGATTACATACCAATCTCGCCACCCCCGTACAGGCTGACACCACAGAAAGCGGTCATCCTACAAGGAGAGATAATGAAACTACTGACCACAGAGATGATAGAAGAGTGCAAAAGTGCTTGGGCAGCCCCAGCCATCCTCGTCCCGAAACCTGAGGGACCAACGCCAGCGCCTACGCTGTGGGAGCAGCACTAATGCAGCGAGAGAACCACAACAAGAGGCTAATCGAATACGCCAGTAGACTACTAACAAAGGCGTAGACGAACTACGGCACCACTGAACGAACAGCGCTTGCAGCAGTTTGGGCAGTCCAAAGGTTTAGAGGATACATCGAGGACAGCTCCGCTATCCTACTCACCAATCACCGACCGTTACGCTGGCTGGTGTCTCTCAAGTCACCCAGCGGACGCCTCGCTCGATGGGCACTCCAACTTTAACCCTAAAATTTTATGATTGAATACGCTCCAGGGAAAACAAACGTAATCGCCGAAGTGGAACACGATCTACGAGACGTCATGCAAAAAGACATCCACCTTCCAGAGATAACACCCCAGTTAACTCAGATGGTCAACACCTTCCTCACGGCCAAAGAGCAGCACGAGAAAACCCAGGACAACAGAAAGGTTTACGCAGACAAGAAACGGCAGCCTGCTGATCCATACCTACCAGGAGCACTAGTATAGATAACTTCTCACACACTCAGCAAAGCCCGGTTCATACAAAATTGCCTGAAAGGAAGACCCTACAACTCCTTTAGCTACGTATCACGCCTCAGCGCTACGAAGATGCATGGAAGACTACAAGGAAGACAGCCTATCCTGTCAGGAAGAGGGAAAGGCCCAAGTAAACTGCAGAACCCTCTGCCGAGAAGTTCTAAAGGGTCCTGAGGGAGAGATTGTAAAGGAGTACGAACCGCCCTAGTACCAAGGCGCTCCGCATTACCCTTCCCGCTTGCGCCACCATCGCACCCTACGCATCCAAAACAAAGGTACCACCCCTGCCCGTGCCTATGAAACTTGATTCCTCTACAAGTCCGTGTGTGGCTAAGAAGTCTGCTTGCAAACCGAACAATTTCCTACGCTCTAGCTTGATTTTTCTACAAGTCCTTGTGTGGCTAAGAAATCTGCTCGCAAAAGCGCTTCCAAATGTCATCGCGTTAAATGAGTACGGTCCTTGTGCGACCACGCCCTCCTAGTCCGTTGTCAGTCGTACCCAACGGTACGACGTGCCCCCGACTCGCCTGCTGATTAGCCAGACGGACCCGTTTCAGTTGTCGTCTTCCACCCGCTATCGGCTCGACGCCCGTCCTAACCACCGACATTACCGAACCGCTACGAGGACGACGCCGCTCCCGACGCGAGACCCGGAAAACTCTAAGAGAAAGCCCTCCAGAAGAAGCCCTCACGATATTTCACATTATTGTACATCTTGTAAATAAACATATTTTTACCAAAGCCGCTGAAACGTTGGTATCTCTGAGCTAGCCACCCCACACTGTTAGATTATCCTATCAAAGACTACTATTTTCAATTTATAATCATACTGTTTATTCTAGATAGGTTTTATAAATACCAATAGTGAAATGATAAACATTTATATTATAATTTTGAATACGAAAATTTAAAATAAAAAAATATATATTCAAACCTCAGCTCTTTTCCACATAACTCAAAACTTAATTCAGCGAATACACTTACACAATAGTCACCAGAGCCGGGCTTTTGGTGAATTATTGCATGAAAAATTGAGATCGAAACGTTCCTTTTATTTCCCCAAGTTTACAACTTGCGATTGTGTTGGATTTTCAGTGGGAAAATAAATAATGCAGTTCCTCCCGTCCCCTTGGCAGCATCCACTCGGCGCTCGCTCATTTCCCTTTTTATTTATATTTACATCTGGGACCAGTACAAGGTGAGCGTAATCTGTACCTGTGTCCCCTTAGGGGACGAGGGGTGGCAAAAAAATATAAACACGTGCATTTCTGGTTATCTCTTAAATGATGTACGGCGTTCGGGCGTCGGACGCTCCCCAATTTTTATTGTCTGCTCTGGCGGTGTTATTTATCACTCCCTAGGATGTCTTGGGGTTAAGAAAATGGGGTAAAGGGGGGAGTTAAAAATTTTATTAGCAATCGACCCCGAACGTACATTAGAGACGCACGGATGATCCCGTTCTAACCAATATTAATTACTTGCTTAAGTTGCCGCCGGATTTTTATTCGAATTTTGTTTTTTAGTTCAATGCTGGGAGTTTTAAATTCTTGTAATGGATTGAATTACAAAGAGGATTGAAATTTTAAATTTGTATCTTTATATTCGGTATACAGCAGGAAGGCTGCTGGCTGATAGCCGATTATCGGTATTGTTATTGTTATATAATATATGCTTTATTCTTATTATTTTATTCAGGAGAGAATTTTCTCTCCCCAATAGTCAAACGACAAACAATATAAAACGAAAAAAGGTTTACTATTACCTCATTATTAAAATAACTATTAAGTCTTGATTGCGAAATTGTAGACGTAACATTGTTAACATCGCCAATCCCTTAGACTTACATTGGTTACTATTTTTGATCAAATAAAACAACATAATTCAATATGTATTACCATTAAGCAAAGCACTATCCCACAATAACAAACACCTCTGGCTGAATCCGCAGTTAAAGGTAACAATCGAGAGTTTACATTCACCACAATTCGACCCGAAATACATTTATCGCAGTGGACAAAGGAATAAGTCGCCTTTATGCGGAAATTACCTGCACAAAGCCACTCTTACAACCTCATTACATCCAACAAACAACTTCTTTTGTTTTCTCCAAACCGAACCGAACCAAAGATCGACGGCAATTAGCACGTCTTGCAGAAATCCTCCCGGTCGTGAACGGTAACAACACCCCGAAGGCCGTAAAGCGAACGTCCGGCCATTCCGCTCCGAGAGAGCTAAAAACCGGAATTACAAGAGATTAGCATTTATAATGCGACTTGATTCATCCTCGCGACGTGCTGTTTATTATTTTTGCGCCGCCCCTCGTTTCCAGGAAACAGAAATAATTGAAATCGCGCTTCGCTTCTCTCTTTTCCGAAAGTTAATTAGTCTTAAGGGCGGGCGGGAAAGTAAGAATAAGAGTAAACATTAGTGCTACTTTGGGATTTAATTATGCACCTTCGGATTAAAAATCTAATTAACATTTCATCCGGTATTAACTCGTCGTCGCCGGGGTTTCTGCGATTCCCACGGTGGGGCTTCATCATTAAATGCAAACACATGACATTCATAAGCGGGGGAGAATCAAATATGAGGCCTGGTAAATTTCCCTGTAGGCGGGCCCTAAGTACGCGGGCCTGACGTACGTGTTCATTTGGAATTCATACGACCGAATGCAATATTTACCGATAGACTTTGCGGAGCGGGTGAGAGTGGGGGTGAGGGGCGAGGGGATGAAATTTTCATTCTGACTTTGCTCGACATGCTTTATTCGCGATGAATTGATCGAATTTCAACCCAGAATATACAATGTTTACACTGGATAATTAAGCACATTCATTACTCATGTTTTTAAACATTTATACAAATATTCAATTTATGTCAGGGGGCTGAATCAATTTCACAAATTATATGTAAAGTAAAATAACGTAATGTAAACATAAATGAATATATTTTATTGTACATTGTAACAAGTGTTTCCACTCCTTGATTAATCATGAAGTAAAATTTCTAGTTTAGAAAACAGAAAGTAAAAAGTGTCTTCAAAAGCTTCAAATTGAAACAATAATAATTCAAAAACAATACCGTTTTAAAACATGGTAGAAAGTCTATAATCTAAATATAACTATAAATACTGAAACAAGAATTACTAAGAATACTAAGTCATGTATTGATAATATATTATAATAATATTATAAAACAAAAGTAATACACACGCATCTACCAGATCACTCCAGTCAAACAATTACACTTCAGGTAAATACAAAAAAAAGAAAAGTTGTAAATATAAGAGCCATAAATTCAAAGAAACTTAAAAATATGAATCTCAAACTGGCAAACATAAATTGGGGACACTTATTGCTACCTTCTACAGACTGTGAGATATATTTCAATAAATTCTATAATAAACATCTCGAATGATTTAATAAACATTGTCCAAAAACGACAAAAGTTCTAAACAATTTCAATCGAAAAGAATATGGCTGTCAGATGCCATAAAAACACAAAAAAATAAGGTTGAGTTCCTTTATCAGCTATATCTGCAAAAAAAACCCTAAATTTACAAAATGAATATAAATCAGCTAAAAAAATATGTCACATTTGCAAAATCAAATATAAGATCAAAATACTCGTCGTGTCCTAGAGTCCGATAATAAATCAAAAGCGCTGTGGACGTTAGTTAAAAACGAAGCAGCAACAAACAATTAATAAAGTAACCAATTCCCTGATTTTATATATGATCATAATGATGTAGAGATGATCCAATACTTATAGCTGATAAATTAAATCATTACTTTAATACAAACGGAAACCAAAACAAACAAATAAAAAATAACCATATTTCAAGTGAAGTCAGCGCCACAAATTTTATGTATGCTGTTACGGAACACGAAATTAAACATGTGATTACAAAAATAAAATCAACCCAATCAAAAAATGTAGATGATCTATAATAATAATAATAATAATAACAAACGTTTTTATTTATACAAAAAAGATACAAGGTGTAGAATGTACAGCAAAATTACATAGGCGAAGTTCAGTCGATCCGGTAGTCAGATCAACTGCTCTTCCACTTAACATATCTATAATTTAAAATACTCTGTAAATCGATACATTAGAGCCAAAGTGATCATTAAATAGTTAATAAAACAAATGACATTGGTTAGATGTTAAAGTAATGTATTTCTGAACAAATTATGACATATCTCGCGTTTAAACTTCATCAATGTGAGATTTTTAATATGAGATGGTATGCTGTTTTATAATTTATAAATATTATAAGAAAAACATCTCTGAAATAATGCCGTCTTGTAGAGCGGAGGTGAGATAATACCTCTGAATCTCACATTGATGGTATGAAGATCAGACCGGAATACTATTCTATTGTAGAGATACGGAGGTTTATGGGTAACAATAAAAAACAAATTCAAGAAACGCTAATTCTTCTTGGATTCCTTTAACCCCGTCATATAATGATGCCGTCCTAGATAATCCTACTGACATCGTAAACGGTTTCCGTGAGTTTTTTGAATCAGTAAATTGTACATCTACAAATAATGTCATTGGCACTGATTTAGTTTCAATTCCTAATTTCATTTTTACCTTCACATCACGTCAACTTGTTTTTAAGCTAATGAGGAAGCTTGCGAATAGTAATACATCTGGAGATGACAAATTACCGTCATTTTTATTAAAAGATTGTGCTACGCTACTCAGTGTACCTCTTAAAACATTGTTCAACTTATCAATAAAAACGTGTAACTTTTCGCGATGTCTGAAAATCGCAGCAATTTTTCCTGTGCCTAAAACATCTTTAAGGCTTCAAAATATTAATAATTTTTGTCCTATAGCTATTCTGCCGCATATCGCAAAAGTATTTGAACGAATATTGTTTGACCAAATTTACAATTTACAATTTACAATTTACAATTTACAATCATATTAAACAGCACGGGTTTGTCTCTAATCGCTCAACTGTCACTAATCTTACCCTAAAAACTTATGATATTGCTGAAACTATCGATGCGAAAGAACAACTCGATGTGATTTACACGGACCTATCGAAAGCCCTCGATTAAGTTTAACACAAATTCTGCTGTTAATGTTAAGTAGCTTAAGTTTTTGTACGTCGTCCATATTGCTAATCCAAACCTATCTCAGTAAACGAAAAGCATATGTGGCCGTTAACGGATTCAAATCTTTAGAATACTGTCCAACTTCTGGGGTACCTCAAGGTTCTATTTTAGGCCCACTACTATTTAACTTATTTATTAATGATCTTTCGAAATCCCTATCTTGTAAACACCTACTTTACGCTGACGATTCAAAAATCTATAGTACTATTAAAAATATCAACGATTGTCAAGTTTTACAATATAAGTATAACCTAAACGCTATTTCAACATGGTGTTTAAAAAATGGACTCAACTTAGCATCCTTAAATGTAAACATATGTCGTTCATTAAATTATTCAAACCGTTTACATTTGATTATACAATCGATGGTAATATCTTAGAGCGTGCTACAGTTTTTAAAGATCTGGGAGTTTATATCGACAACAATCTAACCTTTACTTATCACGTTGACTCTGTTGTTAAACATTCCTCTAGGTCCATGGTCTGTCGAAACCCCTCCCAGTTCCATAATCCGAACACATTATTCATTCATAAGTACGATTAAAGGTGAAATATGCAGCCATAGTTTGGTTTCCTCAGAATCAGGGTCAAATTCGTGCCCTTGAAAGTGTGCAACGTACATTTTTAAAATTATTATCTTGTAAGACCGAAGAATTTTATCCAGAAAGAGGTGTAGATCACAATTTTCCTTTACGTAATTTTGATTTTGAAAGTTTCGCATCTCGTTGACAAAAAATTTGTATTTCTTTCTTGTATAAACTTCTGCACATTTCTGTAGACTCACCTGACTTCTTAAATAAAATTATGTTGCATATTGCATCTTTTCATAGCAGGCAGTCTTCTACATTTAAACTATTAGTACATAGAACTGATATTGGTCTATAATCACCTGTCAGTATTGTATCCAAATGTTTTAAGAAAATGTCTTCTTCCTGTGATATATTTCACGCTAAACTGAAAACTATTTGTTAAAACGTAAGTAATTATTTGTATAGGGTTCTAGTAAAATGTACTGCACACTCACATGGTCCTCATATTGTATTATTTATGTATTATTTTATATATTTTATAATGAATATACTTCATTTTTAACTATATTGTCTTGTTAGGGTATGTTTCCTTCTGGACAATAATGATTTATTATTATTATTATATTGGACATTGTTTTTCTGCATACAACTATGCTCGATATATTGAGTTTAATTTAATATTTCTGCTAAAAAAAATTTAATCTTGTTCACATGATTTTTTGGCAATGAATGTAGTGTGCCTTGAAACAAAATTGGACTTTTAATACTGATCAAAATTTATAAATAGAATTAGTATGTATAATCAGCTTAGAAGATTCAACACCATTTGTCAACCAACCAAACAAAATAAAGGCTAGTATTTTTTAAACTTTACAATATTTTATTGTTTTATACGCGTAGCGCAAAAAGTAAAATTTCGAGTTTAGAAAAGCCCCGTGAAAATTTGTCTCGGGTCGCTAGCGACCTTCGACAAATTTTCTACGCGGGGCTTTTCTAAACTCGAAATTTTACTTCATGCTTAGTCTGGGAGTGGACCGTCAAGATTTTCAACATGTTGAGATTTTCAATATTTCTAGATTTTTGTCGATTTATTCATAGTTTGGTATTATATTAAATGCAACTTTGATATTTAATAAACACTGTTTTCTTAGAAATAGTATATTAACCTATTAAGAGCAAAGCAAATTATAAAGTTACCTCTAAAAGTTGATTTTAGGTGAAATTTTGCATTTTGATACGATTTCAATGAATGATTTATTATATTATATACGTCGATTTTATAAAAGAGTTAAATTTAAAGTTCAAACGAGTGTTTCCACTCCCAGACTAAGCATGAAGTAAAATTTTGAGTTTAGAAAAGCCTTAAAACAACATTTTCAAGCTTTTCTAAACTCAAAATTTTACTTCATGTGCCACGCGTATAAAACACTGAAATGTTTTGGAGTTATTAATACACTTAAAAAATGAGTATTAATCGAAATATTAAAATAATAAAATATTTACATTTTTCCTTTACTTTTATTCTACATTAAGTTGTAACCTAGGTACATATTTATTGTTTCGTTATTATGAATGGCATAACCCCAAAATAAATGACATTTGTCACATTTTGTACAATATTTAAAGATATAAAAATATATAAATATAATCATAATATATAAAATTACGAAAATGTTATTCGTGAAAATGCAAACAATATCTTAATTAATGAGACAACTTAAGACGATAAATATCCATTGAAACAACTACTTCCCGTGCAAATACACCTCCGGATATTGAATTATACAATGCAAAACTTAAAATCGTATTTAATTTGATTTGTTACAATGCTCTATTGAAGTATATATAACGATTAGGTCAAATTCTCTTCAAAGCAACCAACAAATACAAATGTATTTTATATAAATATAATTTTAAATAAAAGTTTAAAAAAGAAGATCAAAACATTGAACAAAAACAAGAAATTGGGCGTAATTGGATTCAGAGAAATAATGTTTAATGTAATAAAATTAAAAAATTATAGGCAGCCATTTAAAAATCTTAGGTCAGCTATTATTTGGGAATGAAGCTATTATTGAAAAAAATTAATATGGCATTTTTAAGTATCTAAACGGCCATTGTCTTTCGTTTTTAGTTCAATAAAATCGGTCAATAAATACAAAAGTTATAGCGTTGGGCGTTTTTTTATCGAACACCTGGTATACTCGTACTTCAAATTTTATATGTAAACATAATTCTCGATTACAAATTATTTTTTTAAATAACATCTTTCTCTAAAATTAAAGGTACTTTTCTCTTATGACAATTTTAGTTTTGTCTTAATTTTTAAACGCCCTCTATGGTAAATTTAAGATTTGCCAATGAAAATAGTGTTTTCAAGTGATCCAAAACTTTTTGTAAACAATGGTTTGTCTACAAAATGGAGAATAAAAAAGTTTTTCCTATCCGGGCAGATATCCGGGGACACCCGGTATATGACCTTATTGACTTGGGTAAACTTTTGTCTTGGCATAAATAAAATTATTATTTATAAATAAACGTATCAAGCTTTTTTCATAAATTTAGAAAATAGCATTCCTGTTTCGTATGCAATTCATCATCGCAACGGCACGCGTGCTCCGTGAACTTTTTTCATCCCCTTTTCACGCCTCCGTGAATGAAGCTACATTCCCACGCCTTTTTCCATCCATGTGTTTCCCCCCTTTTCTGATCTATATTATTTATTGCACATAAATCTGCACAATCGGAATTTTCGATAATCAACGGCGAGAAAAGGTGGAAGGGGGATTCGGCTCGCAGGCATTAAGTACGAGAGTTCGCTGATTGAAAGGGGGGGTAGGAAAAAGTTAATTACAGAAACGGGATAGAGTTCCTGTCAGTGGATTTTAATTAAAAGGGGCGTGTGGATACGTGTTTCTCGATTTTTTGTTTGTTGCAAAGGTGGAGATTAAACCCGATACGCGAGCAACAAGTTGGGCTCGTTTGAAATTATAAATAGGGACCGTTCGCTGGTAGTAATTTATGTTTTAGTTTCTGAAATGCGTGTTGAGAGATAATTGGGTAATTAAGGCTGCAGGATCTATAGATGTTTTATCCAGTTTTTACTAACAATAAATAAAATTAAGTAATGTCGTTGAAATTATTGCTTGCAAGTTCAGAGAAATTATTACTGCTGAGACATTTTATTGCATGACAAGTTGGGTTAGCTTGTACACGCTTCATCCGAAAATATAGTATACTAGCCTGGTTAGATAACAACCTAACAATTTGGATTACGCGCCAACGGAGATATTTTATGATATGCTGTTGGTAGCACTGCCTTGCGCATAACCTCCTTTGTAGGAGAATGTTCTTGGATTGTTGATATCTTGTTTAGTTTTCGTGATATTTTTGTTTGAGTGCAACGTGTTTAAGTTCTACTGACGATTTTTGAAATGTGCGAGTTTCTGGAGCAAAGTTGCAATATAAAGTTTTGCGTGAAACTGGGGAAAACGTTCACCGAAACGTGTAATCTTTTGAACAAGCTCACGGAGATAATCCTCTGGGTCGTATGCAATGCTACGAGTGGTTTTCACGGTTTAAAAGTGGTCGTCAGTCAATTCAAGATGATCCTCGACCAGAAAAAATCAACGATTTTGTGAGTGCAAATCGCCGATTGACTGTCAGACAACTTGCAGAAGGGGTTAGCATCTCAACTGGGTCATGCCATGCAATTTTGACTGAAATATTGAACATGCGTAGAGTTGCAGCAAAATTTGTTCTCGTTTGATGACCGAACAACAGAAAGAAGATAGAGTGGACATTTGTCGGCAACTCCTTGTACAAGCCAATGACGATGAAACATTCATGTAAAGAATCATAACGGAAGACAAAAGCTAGGCTTACGGCTACGACATTGAGACAATAGTTCAGCCATCACAATTAATTGGCAAAGGATCTTCACGTCCCAAGAAAGCACGTCAGTGTCGATCCAATGTCAAAGTGATGCACACTGTTTTTTTCGACTTTCATGGAATTGTACATTTTGAATTCTTGCCTCAAGGTAAAACAGTGAACCGCGTGTACTATCAAGGCGTTTTGCGAAGGTTGCTGGAAAAAATCCGCAATAAGAGACCAGAGTTGTCGCAAGACAACTCATGGTTCTTGTAACACGATAATGCACCTGCACACTCAGCTTTGATAATTTGTTAATTTTGTGCCTAGAATCAGATGACTGTCTCCCCACACCCTTCTTATTCGCCAGACCTAGCTCCTTGCGATTTCTTCCTATTTCCTATTCCTTTCCTTTCCTTCCTATTTTAAAAATTAAAATCAGTGCTGAAAGGATGCCGTTTTCAGAGTTTTGAGGACATCAAAGCAAATTCGTCACAAACCTTACAGGCCATCTTAAATAAGGCTATCCAGGACTGCTTTACGAAATGGAAACACCGCTGGGAAAAGTGTGTGAATAGGGGAGGGGAGTACTTTGAATGGGACAAAGACCTTGTACGTTTTGATTTATTTTTAGAATTATTTTCACCTTGAGGTTTTTATGTTTTCCACAATCTAAAGAAAGTCATAAACAATCCCCCTATTTCACGTTATTACCCGATAATTGTTTATTTACGGTCCTACCCGCTGTAAATAATTAAGCGCGTCCGGTGAATAATGCAGGGTAGGTCGGTGTCCGGAAAGAAGGGAGGGCTGGCGCGGTTTATTTCAATTTGGCAATTCCGGGCGGCTCCGGTGAATTTCAAATCCCGCGAGCCGTTTCTGCGGATTATATCACTCAGAAGGAAATCACTTTGATCTGTCAGGGCTAATTTGACATTTAAATCGCCCCCATATTCTTGTAGCGCCGCCGTGGTTGATGGCGCGAGAAATCGCCCCCTTTTTAGGTCTCGTCCCCGGAATAAGTAAGAAGGGAGGCGCGGGCGGCGGCTAAAAGCTTTTCTTTCGCGACCGGAAAGAGGGATGAAACAAGGAAATAACAAAAAAACTTTATTTGCAGATTTTGATGATTTCATTTACAATGGCGTTTAGTCAATTAGTAACATAGCTTTTCATAATTTAAATCAAACACTTACTTACTAAGTTTTTTAAACAGAAAAAGTACAAATACAAATAATTAATCTTCTGTAGCCAACACAAGTACCGATAGCAAATTAAAATGTTATAGGATTAGTATATATGTTACAAAAAAAGTAGGAAGTGTGCGCTCGGCGAATTGTTGATTAAGTATGAAGTAAACTTTCAAGTTTAGAAAAACCTAAAAATTTAGATTGGTCGCTTTGCTTCGCTACGCGACCTTCCAAATTTTTGGCTTGTCTAAACTCGAAATATTTACTACATGCGCCAGGCGTATAGAACACTGATTTAAGTAAAGTGTAAATACACATACATATTATCTATAAAATTAAATATTGATTTTGTCTTAGAAATTTTCAGTGTAACAAATAACTGATTAGGTTTTCAAAAATTTTGAAACAATTAGCTTTCATTTTTTTTTCAAAGCACGCATTGCTTTTTGGCAGCATCTTCAATAAATCCATATCCTTTTAAATTTTTGTTTTGCTACTTTATAAATTTTGTATATTTTTCTATCAATAATTTTAACATGCATGCGATATTGGTTATTGATTTTATTGTTTATGGATTATTATTATTACTATTTGTCTATAAGTAGTATAATTTGTTTACATTGTACACATTAAATAGATAAATGAAGATGTATAAAATCAGGACCGATAGTCACCACTAGCGTAATGGCTAATAAAAAGGTAATTTATTTTACACAATGTAATCTGAGTCATTCAAGAGCGGCTACGGCAAGACTGTGCCGCTGCCTCGATACGACTAAGGACACTGTGGCTCTCATACAGGAACCCTGGATCGTAAGATCTAGGATCTGTGGTATGGGCAAGTTAACCGGTAATTTATTTTACAGGCCAAACACGAAACCTAGGACTGTTATCTACTCACCTAGGCAAATAGAAGCCCATTTGCTGCCACAACTTTCCGATGGTGACACCACCGTGATAAGAGTTAGTGGAGCAATGGACAAAGGGAGAGATGTAGTCCTGGCGACGGTCTACTTACCTGAAGACTGGAGGGCTTGTTGAGTACTGTAGGAGGAAGCGCTTATCATGGGCTGCGACTCAAATTCGAACCATATCGCATGGGGGAGCAGGACTTCAGATAAAAGAGGCAAGTCCTTGCATGACTTTTTAATAAGTAGCGATATAAAGATACTTAACCGCGCTACGGAATCTACTTTCGTGAACGCTCGCAGCCAGATGCTGATCTATATCACAATGGTTAGCCTAAGTATCTCTAATAGAATAGACAAATGGAAGGTTAGTCGAGAAGCGTCTATGTCTGACCACAGATGGGTCACTTTTCAGATAGGCCTAAAGACGATCGGATACGGATGTATACATTGTGCACCTCGGTGAGGGGCTGCGGGATATAAATACGTGCAGGCAAAGATAATTAGGTCTTACAAATTGTCCTGCCCACTTAAAAGGAGGTCGGAGATAGGGAAAGCCATCCCATGGTGGATCCCAGATCTGGACTCCCTCAGAGATGAGGTCAGGAAAGCATATAATAGAGCTCAACGCTCTAAACAGTCTTAAAGAGTACAAAAAACTCATAAGGCAATGTCATGAGCATCATAACGCTTTCTGTGAAAGCATCGAAAGCAAGCAAGAGATTAGCAGACTCAAGAAGGGTCTATCAAAAGACCACCAACAGTCTGTGAGAGTCCTGAGAAAGGAGGGCGGCGATATGACCGACAACCTCCCGGAGAATCTGCAACTGTTGCTCAAGACTCACTTCTGTGGCTGCACCATACTTTCTAGGTAAGTTAGGGGGGTAACTGAAATCACTTCAGGAACAACAGAAGATTGAAAGTTAGCGCATGAAGTGATAAATGAAGAAAACACCCTAAAGGCAATTAACAGCTTTTCCGCCTTTAAAGTACCCGGACCGGACGGTATATTTCCCGCCCTGCTACAGTGGGGACGGAAAATACTGCTTGAGCACGTAGTGATGCTGTTCCGATCCAGTCTGGCGCTAGGTTATGTCCCAAAGTCCTGGAAACAAGCTAGGGTAGTATTCATACCGAAACCTGGCTAACTACACTGCTCCCAAGGCATATAGGCCTATTACACTTTCTTCGTTTCTTATGAAAACGCAGAAATGAATTTTTGAATGGCACATAAGAGCGACAGCTCTAACTAGACAACCCCTGACAATGCCACAATACGCATACACACGGGAAAGATCTGCCCACTCTGCCCTACATAACGTAGTGAGCAGGATCGAGAGATCACTCGATATCAAGGAATCCGCCCTGGGTGTTTTTGTTGACATTAAAGGCGCGTTTGATAAAACGACCATACCGAAGATAAGAAACGCGCTCAACAAGCGTGGAGTACCATCTAAAATGTGTGACTGGATTGGCAATGCACTGGCCAACCGTATAGTCACAGTAGAACATGGTGGGGAACGGATCACCTGTAAAATTGACAGAGGCTATCCACAAGGAGGTGTCTTATCACCCCTACTATGGAACATGGTTCTGGACAGCCTTTTTGAACAACTTCAGCAACTAGGCTCCTGTGTGACAGCCTATGTTAATGATCTAGCCATGATTGTAAGTGGCAAATTCGAAGACGTTCTATGCGACCAAATGCAAGGAACTCTAAATACAGTTTCACGGTGTTGCAATGATCACTCCCTATCGGTAAACCCTACCAAGATGGAGACGATCTTGTTCACCAAGAAAAGGAAGGTGACGAAAAGAGGACCAAAATTATTGAATACGATGCTGCAGTACAACGGCTGGGCATCATCCTCGACAGGAAACTGAGCTGGAAGAAGCACATCGACAAAGCCATAAGGGCCTTTTGGCAATGCCGTCGGTCAGTGGGGAAAACCTAGGGGTAGAAACCGCGCACGATGATGTGGTTATACACAGCCATCATAAGGCTCATGTTAACATACGGCGATTTAGTTTGGTGGTCCAGGACGAAACAGCTACCTATGAGGAAGCGACTCTCGCAAGTGCAGCGGGCAGCCTGTCTAAGCATAATGCCATGCATTCTACTCCAACGATGGCGATGGAGGTCATGCTATGCCCTCCGCCACTTGATATTCACGTGGAGAGGGAGGCCGTGGCAACCATACTTCGCCTTCAAGGCAGTGGATTCCGGAACAGTAACCGCTGTGGGAAAGTCAGAGGACACCTCTGGAGGAGTGTCTGCAGAGACATACCTCTTTAAGAGGCTGACTACTGTAGACCGACACTCATTCGGATTGCACCCTATACGGTTACCATTCAACCCACTAAATATATTAGGGAGTCGGCCATATGGATCCAAAAGGATGGATAGATCAGAGATAGGAGTCTTCTCCAGGACCCTGAAAATCCAAAGGTCCCAATGGGAAAGCATGCCACCGCCACACAACTAGACACGATGGGTATAATACTTGCGGCTGAGAACATAATAGACCGGAAAGTGTCAAATGAAGCCATACTGATCCTAACGGACACCAGGCAACCGCTACTGTCTCTGAAGAAATCACAGACAACATTAGAGTGCCACAGAAAACTCAGGCAGGCAGCAATGTATAACAACATTGAAGTCTGTTGAGTGAAGGGGCACGACTTGAACACAGGTAATACGAGAGCTGACGCACTGGCAAGAGCAGCGGCTGGGATGGCCATTCTCTTATCGGAGCCGCTAGTGCGCCTTGCGCCTCTGTCCATGTGCAATATGATACAAACCAACGCACTGCCGAAATTCAGGATGCGTTGGGATGACATCGAGAGCTGCAAGCTCTCTAAGGAAACACACACATTCTCAGCGATTGCCCGGCACTATCGTCAACTATAGGCTCCTTACTGGGTAAAAGATGGCCTACAATGGCCTACACAAGGAATCTACCCACCTCGGCTTTGCTAGACTACTTAAACCAGGTAGGCTGGCTGAGCTTAGGCTGGGTAATCGATGAGAGGAGAGGCACAATGGGCCTAATGAGGCCTAAGTGCAGCGCAGAAATGCGCATTCCCCAAAGAACCAAAACTAGAACCAGACTGTGATGAAAACATCACATTTTTTATAATTACAACCGCCAAGTTGAAAATAATTTCCTCCTCTCAGAGGCAGAAGAACTTTTTGTGCGTGTAGGGGCCACTAATATTTATTCATTAATTTTTCCGGGTCGAAAAAAGCGGCCCACCGCGTAACCGAAGCAAAATTGCAAATTAAAACGAGAAAACGGTGGGCGGAAAAGGTAGCGGAAAACTTTTCGAGAGGAGGGGTTAGGGCGCTTTAAAAATTTTCGACGGACTTTATATTTGCAAACTTTGATAATAAATCTCGCCCCTTTCGGCCCTATATTACAATATATGATGTTTTGTGTGCGCTTCGCCCTTCGGCTGTTCGCAGCGCGCGAGGGAAAAAAAAGGTGACGCCGCCGCTGCCGCCCCCGACGGCGGGGGCGTAGGAAATTGAGTTGCATTTTATTTCGATCGATTCATCCCCACCTGGCCGGATGAGGGGGTGCGAACGGACGTTATCGTGAAAGCCATTAATTTTCCTTCCGAAACGTCGCCCAACTTTTTTTCAGACAATCGCTACCTAGCGGGGATTAATAGTAAGGTTTGTTAAGATAGCGGACTTCATTTGTTATCGCTTGCTGGGGGACCGGGGATGGGAACGGGAACGAAAACCGGGGTGCCATCGTTAATCATTTGGCATTGGAGATTTTAATTTTTACATTCAAAGCTATAAAACATCCGGAGTTTTGATAAAAAATCAATTTTAAAAATACTTTATAAAAAGAAATTCCTGGTCGTCCAGATAATAATGAATTATTATTTTTTTAAATAAATAAATTAGCATAATTCTTACAACTTGTGTCTTCTTAAAGCAGTTATCACAATAATTAATTCGAAACCGTATAAATAGATTTTAACATGTAATTTTTAGATAATAATAACTACTAGATGGTGGAAACTATATCCACAAATGAAGTACAAAATACAGTGGTTTAACAAAGTAAAAAGTGTTTTATTTACACGTGTATTTAAGATGTATCACACAGTGAACGCCTACAACACAAAACAGATAATTAATTTAATTAAGACAAAAATCTGTTTAACCTGTTGGCAAATATATTTTTATTACTCCACTTAATTATATGATTAAAGCAAACAATTGAAACGCTGTTTTCGCCTCACGGGATAAATAACGGTGTTTTTCCACCCTCGCACACATACACACATACACACGACCCCACTGCAAACAATTAAGGAGGCCCCGGGGGCAGACAACCCCCGGACACCTGTAGCCACCCTAACCACCCTCATTCTATTCTTTACTGTTGCCCGCCATTAATAGCTCATTCAAATTCAATTTGTTTGGATTACGAATACATTTACAACAACGCAAAGAAAAAGATAATAAATAGAAATTAAACAAAAACATGTTCGCTGATGTTGATGAATCGATACATCAAACCCACTCGAGTGTAATAATTTCCTTTATCGTAATCGTTTGTAAATCGAAATCACCCTGTCTTTCGACGAATACATCCATATTTTCCAACTGACATTCCCCAAGCAGAGCATTGATAAGCAATAAATGCATAATCCGTTATATCCGAAATTAAAGGAATTCTTATACAAGCGATGAGGTATTGCCTCTCTCATGCGGGATGGAGCAAAAAAAAAGAAAAACTGTTTGGATTGAAAAGCGCCGGCTGGTGCTGGTGTGCTCGGGGAGGGTTGAAATTAATCGAATCCTTTCATTCTGCCGAAATCGGAATCGGAATGATGCATGGCATCCGAAATAAGTCATCTATCTTCTTATCGGGTGGCCGGATCCTGTCAAAACAAAGTGAGCCGGGGGTGAAACGTACATGACGTGCACGACCGGATTTTCCATATTGGGGAAAATCGAACGGAAAATTCGCGAGCAGACTGCGGGGTAGCGAGGGGGTGGGTTTTTTGATAAAAACCGAGCGCAACCCTAAAAGATGTTCCCCGTCTGAGTCCGGATCGTAATAAATATTTATCGTGATGAATTTGATGGGGGATGGTTGCGGCTGTGACGGTGTTATTTCGTATTTGCGAATTGGCGGAACCGCAAGTGGAGGGCGGGTGAGAGGGTCTTAAAGGAAACAAAGCGCCGAGCGGCAATCATGCAAATCGAGCGTAAAGTAGTTCGATTATATTATATTGGCTTAACGTTTTCAACTCGGATTACTCATGATTTCCTTTTAACTTTACATTATTTAATATTTACACTACTTTATTTACATTTCAGACAATCCTTTAATGCTTTCTGAGACCGATGTCAAGTAAACTTTGATTCCAAGTACATAAAAGGCAATTACTGGCTGGCATACCTAACTAGAAACTGCTTCATTACATGCTAGTAGCACGTAAAGTATGAAAGTCACTAAGTAGTATTGGTTTTCTATTCAGAAACCCGTGATGAATTTTTTTTTGCAATAAGTTGTGTGACGACGCGAATACCGACACATCGGCTCCGTCTCATTGTTATAGTTTTCAGTGAAAAAGGCAAAATCAAAAATAGGCAGATAGAAGTAGAAGAGACTAAAACCACTTCGAAGGGAAGTGTGTGAATTACGGCAATTTAAAAGTAATAACACAAAGAAGACTTAACGTGCATTGTAAGAGTAATTATCGGTGCTCTAGGGGTCGGCCCGCGTTGATAAAAGTATCGCGACAAAAACAGAGCGAGCGCGTCTCATCTCATTCACGGATATCGAGAGCACGAGCTGCAGACGCGACGCGGAATAGCGAGTAGAGCGCGTACTCCACACACACTCCACAATAGGCGCGGAACGGTGACAGTTTAAACTATAAAAATGACAGACATTGACGATTACACCACTGATGATAGCAGGAAAAGATACAGGAGTGATCAAGATAGGAATCCTTTTGAGAGTAGTAAAGTCTTAATACGTTCGCCAAGCAGAGCACGACAAAGTGAGCAAAAACTAGACAAATTATTGAGGATGATGTCTAACCTAACAATAGAGTTTGCCAACATAAGTACAGAAATGCAGAAAATAAGTAATCAACAAAAAGAAACATTTTTAAAAGTAGAAAAATTGAAAGAAGAAAACGAAAATGTTAAAGAAGATAATAAGAAGTTAAAAGAAGTAATTGAGGGAATTAAGAAGAAGGAGGAGCAGATTGCCGTACGTGTACATAACTTAGAAAAAGAAAAGAGAATAAAGAATATAGTGGTAATTGAACTGAATTTAGACAAATATAATAGTTGCACTTTAAAGGAAACGATGGAACACATTAAAGAGGCAGAAGTACAAGTAAAGGTAGAAGTTATAGCAGTACATAAGCTAGGAGCGAATACTTCTTTAGTAGAGCTAGCAAGTTTAGAAGACAAAAAACTAGTCATGCAAAATAAGAAGATTTTAAGAAAAAAAAAATAAAAATAGGATTTCCATTAATGATGACCTAACTGTAGATGAGAGAATAGTAGTCAAAACATTAAGAGAATTAGCTAAGGATGAAAGGGAGAAAGAAAATGAAGTGAAGATAGGCTATAAGAAGATGTACATCAACGGGAAGTTATTTAAATGGAAACATCAAACAAAGACCTTAGAGGAGATAAAAAATTATATTGAAAACGATACAAAAAACTAGCTAACAGCTGGATTATGCACATGGCAACGAACCCGGCAAGGAAAATGGCTATGAAACAGTATGGCTTTGTTTGACACTTTACGGCTTAAAATGATGTCAGCCGCAAGTGTTATACATATCGTCTCCAGTTGAGCGACGGTCGCATACTTACCCATGGGGATTTTCGTATGGGTCCTCGAGGTTTTAGAAACAACTACAATCCCTGACCTATCCTTTTTTTTGAGCCATCGGTGCAGATTCTTATAGCCGACTCTCTAATATGTTTCGTGGGTTAGATATTAACAGTGTAGGGCGCATTCCGCATTGGTGTCGGTATGCAGTAGTCAGTGCCAGCCTCTAATAGAGGTATATCGTTGCAGAACATCCTCCAGAGGTGACACCTGACTTCCCCACAGTTGTTGCTGTTCCAAATCCCGCTACTTTGATGGCGAAGTATTTCACGTGAATAACAAGTGGCGGAAGGCATAGCATGACCTACAGCGCTATTCCCGGGCTTAAAAATAGTAGATAATCCTGTATCAGGGGACCGGAACGAGCTTAATAGAAGGACTCTGAATAGGGACTGCGGTGCAGCGAAAACTATCATCAAACCTGACCTTGAATGGAGAATTAACACATTCAAACCATTTAAGTCACCAGTGTCTGTTGGGATATATCCCATCATGTTACAAAAGAGAGTCGCACCTCTGAGAAAACCACTATGTGAGATCCTCAAAGCCAGCGTAGCCCTTTCATACATTCCAAGCAGCTGGCAGTTTGTGCGAGTGGTACCTAAATGAGGGCGCGCTTAGTATGACCAGGTTAAATTGTACACACCGATCAACTTGTCATCATTTATGCTAAAGCTACTAAAATAACTAGTAGACAGGTACATACGGAAAAGAGTCCAAGGAAACTGGCAATCCATCAGCTAGTCAGCAGATGCGAAAAGGCCATCCGAAGCAAAGACGTTGCTTTGGGAGCCTTTCTGGATATTGAAGGGGCATTCGACAATACAACCTTTATCTCCGTAGCCACAACAATAAAAATTAATTCTCAAATTCGATAAACTCCATGCTCAGGAATCGAACGGTTACAACCAGCCTATATAGAGCAACAGCAGAAGCGGAGGTCGCCATCTTTTCGTGCCCAAAATGATAATTGAATGATGGAATAAATTTGAGGTTATGGTAAACTATGTGTTAACAATCAGAAGTGCCAATCTAATTACAAACTCAAAGCCTACTCTATATCATGTTTTAAAGAATCGCATGGTACTATCGCTATCGCCACTACATCTGCATGTTATGATAGACGTACCTGTCTTGCTTCTATCATACATTTTGCACATTAATGGTCACTTTTTAAACTAAGGGGCCTGTAACCATTGAAGTGCTACAGGAAAACGAAATATTAAAAATAGGGTCCGACTTCACTAAAATCAAAACCTATCCCGCCGGTTTAAGGTGACCGTACTACTGCGGAGTGAATGGACAAATAAAGCTTAACTGGAGGACAATCAAGGGAACCAATTCTCGCTAACCCTGGGGAAATATGCTTTCATTTTTCAGGTGGAAATAGCAGCCATTGACTGGTGCACTCATCACATAATGGACACTCTAAAGGGCCAATTACCATTATGTCTAACAGTCAAGCTACGATGAAAGCACCTGCCTTACTAACGATACAATCCAAACTAGTTATGGCTTATAAACAGTTTGCAGGCGATGTCACAACAAAGCAGATTCCCGCCGACTTGCTAATAAAACAAGAGGCAGCAGGGACATTTATTGGACCCGAAACAACCTTCGGAATCCCATACGAAGCCGCAAAGGAAACAATCCGAAGCAAACTAACAGATGGGCATAGGAAAACATGGATCAACCAGAAGGGTATGAGGTACACAAGACTCTTGCTTGACGGGCCAGACACCGCATTTGCATTGTCAGGTATGAGCACATACAAACTAAACAAATTCACAGGACTTATAACATGAGACTGTGATTTGCCGTGTATGCTTGGAATAAGAAGAAACTCCCGAACACCTGCTGGATACTTGCAAAGCCTATAAAGTGCACCGCATTTTTTCGGGAAGCCTAAGCTTTCTAACATTGAGCGCATCTGATTGACAGACTGATAATAACAGATAATTCATGACTAATTTAGTAAACTATTGCGAAACTCTGAGTGGAGGTCCTTTACCTTAATAATAAATATGTTTTGAAAAACTTGTCGCTGTCTCTATGTTCGTTGAAGGTTTATCTCAAACTATCATTATCAAAAACTTCTGCATTTCATATTTTATTTATATGTAGAAGTTTAAAATTGTGTTACAACATTTGTCAACAAGAGCATTATATAGTTGATGTGACGCTAGAATGGCGTGAATGGGTCCTCGTAACGGCGTCGTAAGCGTCGCGACGCCGCGTGTATTCACCATCCGACGTCGATACAAACCCCGGGAGGTTATCTGCGAACACACTAGGAAAACCACCCCCGGCGACGCCTGCTCCACCAGCGGTCCACTCCGAGATCCTACGCGCCCCAAGGGTTCTTCTCCTAGCTGATCGCCGCAACCCTTATCTTACCCCTCGCGTAATTGTCACACTAAATTTCCTCGGCCCTTTATGAGAACCGCCTCGGGCCAGTCATCCAGATTTACACCGCCCCGTATCCCTTACTCACCCCCCCACCCGGCCGAAAACAATTGAGCGCGCCGGACAAACAAGCGCGCACTTAATTAAAACGCGTGGAATAAAAATACAAAAAATATCTGAAAATAAAAGTGAGCGTCGCGCGCGAGGCGCGCAATAAACGTGGAATAATGGAGTTTGAGGGAAGTAATTATAAATTGTAGATAAAGCTGAACCGCGAGCGGCTATCTCCTAGTTTCTGGCGGGAAAAACAAAGACGACGAACTCGCGCGCCGAACAAAGGAACATCGGGCTAAATTAGAATTGCTAGTTTCGCAATTAAAACCTTGCCAAATAAAATTTGCATTTTAATTCGCGACTTAGTATATTATATTGTTTAAATCCCTAATGGAAACATGATGGACCGGAATGTAAATACTATCATAATGCGATCATTTTAAGCTTTTATGCAAATACTTGATGTTTAAATAGTGTGAATGTTGCAACGATTAATTCTAAAATGGAATGAATCACGACGCGCCATGCATAAATTCACTTAGTCTAAAGAAACAGAGCACTGGTTAAAATAAGACAGAGAGAGTGCCCGTATTTCGACAGAATGTATGGGGATCTCAGTTATTTAAAGAGATAGAGAGTCGGTTAAATTGGGCCTAACAATAATCTGAAAACAAAAATAATTTTGAAATATCTTTTTTTGTTTCCGAGATATCAAGAAAATATTGTTTTTTTGAAAAATCGTTTTTATTTTTTCATTCAAAAACTACTGAATCTCGACATTTAAAACTTCGACAATATACAGACTAATAAAGAATCTAGTAGCATATTTTTTTCAAGATAACTATAACATTTGCCCGGCGCCATTTTGTATTTTCATAGTTTTTGAAAGAATATTTTACTCTGAACTCAGTGATGTTCCACACTCATAATTTATTTTAGATTTGATAATTAAAATTATGATATTTTTTTGCAAATAGTGCCTTGGAAACAATGACGTAATATCTGTTAATCAATAAAATCTTGACAACAGTCGATCATTGTTAGGACTCAAAATTAATTAATAGCTGTCAATTTTTTGTAATAACAATAATAAGTATCGATTATCACATAAAAGTTGCACAAACTAAATTTATTCTACTTTTATTATTATTATTCCAGAACTATTCACCCAAAAAAGTTATTCTTACGTTTTTTGGCTACATCTCGGTAAATATTGATCACCATCTCATTTAAGCGTTATACATTTTTAACTTTACTGTAAATCAGTGGTATATACGCGTGGCGCATGAAGTAAAATTTCGAGTTTAGAAAAGCTACGTGAAAATTTGTGGCTTTTCTAAACTCAAAATTTTACTTCATGATCAGTCTGGGAGTGGAAGACACTCGTTAATTTAAAATACATCACAACTGTTAAAATACGTATCGACGGACATCCGACAATACATATTTTAACAGTTGTGATGTATTTTAAACTAACGGGGGATTTCCACTCCCAGACTAAGCATGAAGTAAAATTTCGAGTTTAGAAAAGCCCCGTGAAATTTTGTCTCGGGTCGCTGCGCGACTCTCGATAAATTTTCTACGCGGGGCTTTTCTAAACTCGAAATTTTACTTCACGCGCCACGCGTATATATTCAGTGGTGATATGTTAGCAAATTATGGGTCCTAGGAGTTGTCAAATAAGTGAGTTACTCAAGTGTTCCCAACACACTCTTTACAAAAAACAAAAGATTAAAATCTTACATATAAAATGTACAATAAACTATAAGTGTGATACATCATTGAATTTAGAAAAAAATATTCTTCCAAAAAGTATGAAAATCCAAAATAGCGCCCATAAGAAAAGCAAAAATTGGCTATGGTCCCTGGGTAAGCGTAATAGTTATCCTAAAATAAAATATGTTACTAGATTTGTCGTTGAAAAGTGCCTAATGTCAAAGTTGTATATATTTGGATTTACTATTTTTTGAATTAAAAAATAAAAACGAAATTTCAAAAATCCGTTTTTTGACAATATCTCAAAAACGAAAGAAGATATTTCAAATTCATTTTTAGATTATTATTGGGCCCTAAGTTACGCAACTATACCTTAATTCAACCGAATCTCTATCTCTTCAAATTACCGAGATCCTCATATATTTTGTTGAAATACGAACACCCTGTAAAAAATTTCGACTAATTTACTTTTTAGTTATAGTGACAAATAGATTTTTTCGGAAAAATGGTTTAAATCTGTGACTGGCAGCATTAAAAAAAGATATTTTCGATTACAAATGATACTTTAAACGAAATTAACGAAGCTTATTGTTTTGCGTTCTTGTTTTTATTATATGCAGGGGAAAGAAGGCACATTCGAAAAAAAAACTACAAATATCTTTCAGCTTAGTTAACAAATTGCTGAGTTAAGTTAGGTCAGGTCTAACTTTAAAATAGGTTAGTTAACAGATTGTTGAAAAAAGACCAGATTAACGAGTTTTTAAACGTTTAAATATTTTGGCCCATTTTTAGAAAAACAATTTATTCAGAGCCTTCAAAAATTATCAAAAATGTTCAAATAGCCTGCCAAGATCTGTTTTGTTTGTTTTATTTGTATATTGATTGTGATTTATATTTTAACTTTATTTATTATTTTTAGCATAGTGATGAGCATTTTGATTTTAATCTGTTGTGTATATTGTTTGTGATTTTATATATTTTAACTTAATTATTACTTTTAACTTATTTTATTTAGCATTATGTATTTATTTTAAATGGATATCCGTAAATAAACAATAAACAATAAACAAGACGTCGCAAGTCATTTTTACTAGTTGGGGGTTGCAATAACTGGTAATTTCTCATTGGTGTTTTTATTTGGTATTTGTTAATTGGTGTATTTTGCGTTTCTCTGATTTATCTGGTTTTCGTCACTACGTTATTTAACTTGCGCGTTATTTGAAAACGTTTAATTATTTATAAACGCTCTGTAGTAAGGCAGAAATTCGAATACGAATACTTCAAATAATTGAATTATCAAACATTCAAATATAAATATTTATATTGTTCGGTACAACCAAGCGGGTTTTCTAATCGGTTGGCAACATGCTCGCTTTTTCCTATTTCACCCTTTTTTTGCTATGCACAACACTTCTCCCATCCTTGTTCGGTCTGCTGACCGAGAGAGGAGAGTCGTAAATGTACAGCGATACGCGACGGTCGATCTCGCGCTACCCTGGCGATTATTTAAGTAGTGACGATTACCTCGGAACTACACTCTCAGGAGAAGCTGTAAGGACCCGGATACCGACACACCAAAGGTTAGTTTCCTCTCGCTACCGTTCCCTAGCAATTTCTCCGACTTTGTTTTCGGTCGCCATAAAAAACCGCTATGTAATTCACAGCAGTTCCCGCTGCAAGTTACAATATTTTATAGGGCACAAACCCCCCCAAACAATATAATATAATTATCGTTAAATATTCGAATAATTTATATATTTCAATAATTTTGAACTAATATTTAAATATGTTTTTGAATAAATATTCAAATACTTAAATTTAAATAATTCTTAGTCTTAGTACTGTATTTCAAACTCGTAATCAGTATTTTATACGCGTGGCGCATGAAGTAAAATTTCGAGTTTATAAAAGCGTAAAATCAAACCAAACCAAACCAAATTTTCAAGCTTTTCTTAACTTGAAATTTTACTTCATGCTTAATCAAGGACATGTTTCAAATTGAACACTTTTTTAAAAACGTCAAATGCCTCCTTTATATTTGCAGAGTAAGCATCGGGATATGTATACCTAAAAGAAAAATTCCCTGTATATCGGGATTTGTATCTTGAAAGTAGAAAGCGCCGGGTATGCACAATTATTCCCGGCGCATTCACCATATACGTAAATAAAACTATCATTCTAATGAAATGCTATAGTTCTTTTATAAAACGTCAAAATATTTCTTAATAAATACATCTTGAAGCAAACAGCAATTGTATCCCGGATGTGGCTATAATTACCCGATTACACCAACGTAACATGCTCATTTGCTCCTCAACGTCACGACAGCCAAGCGTGAAACTCGAAGATGATGAATTGCCGGCGCAGCGATAACAATTAATCTAGTTTCTTTACACACACACATACACACGGCATCCGCCCAGTCAAAACATTAAGGAGATTCGGGGCGCACATAAGTTTTACGGCCGTTAATGTTAATCTCCGTGCACGTAAACAGATGGTTGAGTAGCCGTAAAAAATATAGAACCGGGAAAATCGGGGGAGGTTTTGAAGCCGGGCGCTCTCATTCGTTGGGGGCTAAGTATGAAATTTATTGTCTGGAGATGGGAATTAAAATTGGTGCGTCTGGCAATTTATTATGGGAGAGGATTTGTTCAGCGGGTGCAAGTGCTGACGTCGCGCTGCGTGTCCCCTGAATTTATGAATAGGTTGTTTTCAAGGGTGTTCAAATTATTTCATTACGTAATTTACATAAATTTAATGTTTCAGTTATTCAAGATGTTTTTCTCGTACAGGAAAAAAACAGCATTCCTTGGCCAACTATATTGTGTCCTCATTAAAATAACAACAGTAAATTTTAAACAATCAATGCAACAAACTGAACATTAATTTGACTAAATAGATTTAACTTTATAATTTGCCAACTCTAGTCCGAGCTGTTTCGAGTACAAGTAAAATGTACTGGAGTGCTGAATATAAGTACTTTGCGAAATACGCACTCGAGGACTAAGTACATAAAAATAGGAATTCAGGTGGAAGTAACGGTCGTATTTCGTCGAAACACTTAGGGATTATTATCAGGGACGTCAAACAGTGAGTAGGCTTTCTTATCTTAAGTAATCTTACTTGAAATAAGAAAGTCTACTCACTGGTCGACGTCCCTGTTACTAATCTCTGAGTATTTCATAACAATAGGTACTTAAGTACCTTTATGAGTCCTAAGTACTGAGTACATGGAGTGAATAAGGAAATATGATTGTAACCCCTTGACTTACGATATAAAATTACATTTAAGAAGCATACAGTGATTTTTTTCTTAGTGTACTTTTATAAATTCCAAAAAATGTCCAGAAGTTCGAATTAATTAAAATAAACATTTGTAAAATTAACTTGCAAGAGATCAAAAACAAGCGCAGGGTATATTTTAAATTTCACAATGTTTCAGTATTTTATACACGTGGCGCATTAAGTAAAATTTCGAGTTTAGAAAAGTCTAATTTGGATAGGTCGCTCCGCTTCGCTACGCGACCTATCCAAATTCTTCAGGCTTTTCTAAACTCGAAATTTTACTTCATGCTTAATCTGGGAGTGGAAAGCACTCGTTTAAAGCTTCAAATCAAACTTTTTAAAAACAACAAATGTAGGAAAATTAACAGCGTATATATATACAGGGAATTTTTCCTTTCGATATACATTTTAACTATGTATACCCCTATAAAAACACATTGTATATTATATTATCTTACTGTATTAATTTATATCAAATGTATTTTTGATGTTTCTTTATAATTGAATATATTTTGGTTAGTTTTCTTTATATTATTTAAAGTAAAAAGGTTCATCAAACTCTCGATCTGACATTTAACCTAATCAAAGCATTGATATTTCAAAAGTTTGCGCTTTGATATTTTCTCAATTTTGCAATTTTTATTACTTTTTGTGACAGATATGAATGTTTTTAATATTAATTTTTGGATTATGACATTATTTTTAATATTATCTCAATATTTAAGAACTAAACCGTTCTTAAATATTGAGATAATTAGATTTTTACTTAACTCACCCAGCCTTTTGTGATATTTCCTCGATAATCCGATTTTTAATTGAGTTTTGTGCTAGTTATTGCAGTTTTCGACATTTTTAATTTAACGCATCACTAGAAAATAGAATTTATCTGTTATCATTTAAGTATAATTCTAACGAATGCCTCCCACTCCCAGATTAAGCACGAAGTAAAATTTAGAGTTTAGAAAAGCGTAAAGAATTGGCGACACATTTAAGCTATTCCAAACTAGAAATTTTACTTCATTCTCCACACTTATATAACCCTGATTTAAGTTCAAGTTCAAAACCAATATTTTTTCTTTTATTTATTTATTTAGCAGAGTTGGGCAGGATGCGAATCATTCATGATTCGAATTCTGGATTCGAATCCTTTTAGAGGATTCAAAAGAGGCATTCGAATACTTTAGTTTAACCGGATCCGTGAGCCGGATTCGTTAAATTTTTTTAAGAAGATTCGTATTTGAATCCAAATGCGGGTGATTCGATTCCTTATAAAAGGATTCGAATATTTATAAAATGATTCGAATACTTACAAAAGGATTCGAATATTTACAAAAGGATTTGAATCGTCAAAAATAATTCGAATTAATTGTGAGGATCAACATGAAACATTTATTTTGCGTGTTTTTAAATTTCTCGTTAAATCAGTGTTTTATCGCGTGGCGCATGAAGTAAAATTTCGAGTTTAGAAAAGCCCAGAAAATTTGTCTCGGGTCGCTGCGCGACCCGAGACAAATTTTCACGGGGCTTTTCTAAACTCGAAATTTTACTTCATGCTTAGTTTGGGAGTGGAAAACACTCGTTTAAAGTTTCAAATTGAACTCTTTTAAAAATCAACGAATGTCAGAAAATTTACAGCTAAAATATTTAAGAAATAGTAATTTTATAAAAATAATGACATACCATGGAAATGATACAACAATTGCGGATGTCAAAATAGCACAAGATATTGCTGTTACTTAATTAACGACAAAAAATATAACGCAAACATAGTAATAACTGTGGCCTGCATAATACTACTTAATTAGGAGGATTTTTTGTTGTATAGTGTAAATTATTTCGGAAACATTTACTTTAATCAAGTGACTGCGATATCTTTTGCCATTTTGACATCTGCAATTGTTGTTTCAATTCCATGGCATGTCATTATTTTTATAAAATCACATTACTTTTTCTTAATTATTTTAATTTAGAGAAACGTAAAGTGATAAATGTTAACGCGAATAAATTCGGAATTTTTCCCTCTGCAAAAAAGGTAAATACATTTTTTTTCTAAAACAAATAGGGGAGCCAAAATTTGAACATTTCAAAGTTTACATGGTATTTCCTATGTTGCGTCCGCCAAGTTGTTACCGGCGTTTTACCAGAAACGCCGCAACTATGATTATTTCGGCGATTTATATAGTTTAATTTCAACAACGGACCCCACATAATTTTTATTAATCATTTTTAAATTCACTTTCATAATCATTTATTATGAAATGAACTAAGTTCGTCTACATACACTGATCGTTCGAGTTTTGTAAATATTTGTAATTATAGGATTAGTCATTTTCATTTCATTTGTAGGTTTTAGAATTTTTGATTTTATTGCCTTACGCGGCGCAAATCTCGTTTGGGTCGTAAAATGCAAAATTCCAAGTAGCGGCCCTAAGCCGGGAAATTTTCACCATTACGGCAGTTCGTGACCAAACCAATAGCAAGACAGATTTGGTCACGAAAGGCTCACCGTCGAGTACCACCCTCCGGATTAGGGAGAGGCGGTATTTACTGCCCGGCTACTTGGAATTTGCATAAAGGGAAATACCGACAATTTAACTAGCAACTCGGGTTGGATGATCCGCATGCGCCAGGGCGCGCAAAATGATTGAACGCAATAGACTTGCGCATGTCACCCCTAACCGCTGGACCAATCAGAGGCACTGAAATATAGTAATACTGGAACGCGCACTGCCTATGATCGCTGGGTTAAGAAAGCGAGCTGAGAGAGACAGCGACCAACGGGTCTTGTGTCATTGTCTCACGCTCCTCGCGCATGCGCATTAGAACTAAAGTCAGGCGGCGTACATCACGGCACAAAAGTACGACGGAGACACAAGACCCGTTACTCGCTATCTCTGTCGGCTCGCGCTGGCGTCGCCAGAGCGCGTTCCAGTATTACTATATTTCAGTGATCAGAGGCAGGAGCCTTAACCACTTCCATCTCTCACATCCCACCTAGCGACGATCATGGGAAGGGAGAGGGTGGTTATCGAAACTGATGGTTTAGGGGGAGGACAGCAATCAGTCTTCTGAATCGTGCGGTCATCCGAAATCCGAGAGTTGTCATAATATTATTTTTGTTTTAAGTCAAACAAATAACGTAAGAGTCGCGCCGCGTAAGGTGATAGTTTTTTTTTGTATTATTTGTATATATATTTCTGTAATTGTGTACTCTTGTTTATTTTCAATAAACGTAATTGTAAATGTCTTCAAAATCGTACTTGTTCATTTAACGAACCATCTGAGTCTCATAACTTTACGAAATATATATACACTGTGAGTTGTTCCGGAAAAATGCTGCTCCAGGACATGACGAAGACAGGGTGAGTTATCTTGTATTTTATTTGGATTTAAAAGTGACTGTGTGGTATCTCTGCCTACGAGCTGTTAGGTAATCGAGGGTGATCCGATTTTGAGAACAAGGTCAATAATTCAATATTAATTTCTCAAAATCTGGGTGGTTGTCTCCCAGAAGGCAATACCTTAATTTCCTCCTTTGATAAAGTCAACACCCGGTATATTTCCATGACACTAAGTGATCTTTTAAATACACATTCGACAAGCCGTAGGATCTTGCGTTTCAACCATGGGGTGAAGTTAGGAACAGATTTTTAACCATGAGCTGAAGCAAGCTTTGTTATTACTTGTTACATGTCAAATATTTTAACGCGACGCGTTACAAAAACGCGCAAGTTGTTTTTAGTTTTGCAATAAAAATAAACTACCTTTCGTGTGAATAATTAACGACAGTGAAAGTGACGAGGATTCGCCCGAAATGATTCAAGCAGCAGCATCGACAATTCCTAGTTTACTGCCGCCGAAATCAAAAAACCAATACGAACGTATTGAGAAAAGCAAACAAATTCATTTTCTGAAAATGTGCAGCTTGCATATTTCGAAGAACATTCGAAAAGAATGAAACCGTCTTCTCTGTGGGGAATCTACTAAACGTTGGGGATGACAGTAAATATTAAAAACAATGTTGATATAAGCAAGTATTCCAAATTGTGCGCGTTCCTGAAACAGAAACCAGGCGGTTACAGACCAAAAAGGAAAATGTACAAAACAGCCATACTTTCAACTTAAATAATACACAACAAAAGCAATCTAGGAGAATCAATGATTTCCTTTAGCAATTGCCATAATGTCTGTAATGTGGCTGTTAATTTATATTTACCCAAGTAGACTAGTTTAATAGTATTTTTCTGTTGCCATGTTCATTTAAGAAAAGAAAATAATTTTAAAATGTTTGCATTTTAGTGATAGAAAAAGTATAGTAAGCAATTCGTGTTATAAACTTCTCTAGACACTCGTATTATTAAACACACGGTCCGCTGAGCTCCGCTCGTGCTTAATACACTCGTGACTAAAGTGCAGTTTATAACACTTGTTGCATAATATATTATTGTAAACGTCTGATTATTTTAATTATTTGAATTAATTGTTGTAAATCAGTTAGCATTAATAATTGTGTCGGAAGTTTGACATTGGCATCATTAATATTTTGTGGAAAAGTGAGGCATACGAAGAATGTTTTAAAGAAATAAGAAGAGTACGTTCAAATAAAATAAGGTAAGTGAACTTCCCTTGTGAATTTATAACTGTAAATCACAAGGTTGACTGACATGAGTCTATCGTTTCATCTTGACATAAGTTGGCGCTAGCCGACATTTAGTCCATTGTGTCAATTTGACACAATTCAGCGTCAGCCGACATTTAGACAATAATTACAATTAGCATAAGTCGGCGCCAGCTGACATTTGGACTGTAATAACATTAGACATAAGTCGGCGGAAGCCGAAATTTGAACTATAATGACAATTGGCATAATTAAGCTATAATGAGATTGCCATGTTATTTTTTGTTTTTTTTTGTGACAATTACTATAAACATTTTAACACTTGTGACATATATTAAAGTAACGAGTGTCATCCACTCCCAGACTAAGCATGAAGTAAAATTTCGAGTTTAGAAAAGCCCCGCGTAGAAAATTTGTCGAGGGTCGCGCAGCGACCCGAGACAAATTTTCACGGGGCTTTTCTAAACTCGAAATTTTACTTCATGCGCCACGCGTATAAGAAAAGTGATTCACAGTCAAGTTAAAAATATATAACGACAGTTGACATAAGTCGGTGCAAGCTGACAATTAACCAATCGTGCCAACTTGACACGAGATTGAATTGAGCTGTAATGAGATCGCCATGTTATTTTTTGTTTTTTTTTGTGACAGTTACGATAAACATTTTAACACTTGTGACATATTTTAAAGTAACGAGTATCATCCACTCCCAGACTAAGCATGAAGTAAAATTTCGAGTTTAGAAAAGCCCCGCGTAGAAAATTTGTCGAGGGTCGCGCAGCGACCCGAGACAAATTTTCACGGGGCTTTTCTAAACTCGAAATTTTACTTCATGCGCCACGCGTATAAGAAAACTGATTCACAGTCAAGTTAAAAATATATAACGACAGTTGACATAAGTCGGTGCAAGCCGACAATTAACCAATCGTGCCAACTTGACACGAGGTTGAATTGAGCTATAATGAGATCGCCATGTTATTTTTTGTGACAGTTACGATAAAAATTTTAACACTTGTGACATATTTTAAAGTAACGAGTATCATCCACTCCCAGACTAAGCATGAAGTAATATTTCGAGTTTAGAAAAGCCCCGCGTGGAAAATTTGTCGAGGGTCGCGCAGCGACCCGAGACAAATTTTCACGGGGCTTTTCTAAACTCGAAATTTTACTTTAGGCGCCACGCGTATAAAAAATTGATTTACAGTCAAGTTAAAAATACATAACGCTTAGATATGACGATATAAATTTTTTTTCCTTCCATTTTTTGTGTATATTTTTGGAATAAAAATAATAAATGTAGAATATTATATTTAAATCATCATATCTTTAACGGGGAAAGTGCCATGATGGGCACATCACCATTTTTTTCCCTTATTTTACTCTAAGTATTAAAAACCAAAAGTTGGCCAAATTTGCACCACGTGACATGTTTTAATAAATGCGAAAACTACGTGATTCGCGTGGCGTCAAATACGTTTTTCCATTTATTAAAACTTTATGGTCCCCACGCGTAGACCGTGACCCATTTAAAAAAATAAAAATAATAAAAAACTCAACAAACATCATATTTAAACGTCAAAACCGTTTGTTTTGCAAATAATATAAATTAAGATGTCTCGCTTTAATAACAAAATTGAAAAACTAAGCAAGTGCTGATTTCTGACACACAAAACACTCAAACTTTGGAAGCAGTTTATAGTTTTCTGCAATACCCATCAATACGAGCTTATGGCACTTAAACTATTAAAATATTACCTCTTACAAGTGGTAATATTGCCCACACCCGGATGGGTATTGAAATAAATAGGAGCATAGGTAAATGCTTCTATTTATTTCAACTACCAATTTTCGTTTTATTTTTATTATTTAATAACAGTTGAATTAAAATGCTTGTAAAATGAATCTTAAACATATTATTGGCGTGTAAACAGATCCCTTAACTGTTGGGAATAAAACAAATAAAACAAAAGCAAGCGCGAGTCGAGATATTAAATGAAATTCAAACAATTAAAGTAGTCATTTAGCTCGACGGGCGTAACAGTAGCAAGCACACATTCCGAGAGAGGAGAGGAGATAATGGGAATTTATAAGAAGTGTGGCAGCATGTTCAAACACGCCCCGGGGATGGCAAATATCTCTGCGCTTCGGCACAGATAAATATGACAAAAGGGGGACGAGGGCGCCGTTGTTTTTTGCCCGGTGGACGTCTAGGGGGAAATTAATTGTCGCCGTACGTGCGAAATTATTTCCCTCCTCCATCCACCAACCCTGCCCGAAGATATCGGCCCGGCCCTCCAGGGCGCACAGAGTCGTATTTTCATTTCCTGCCCTGGAGAGGATGCGAAAGATTGTGTGCGCAGCGGCTTATGTAAAAAATTTATTGCAATTTTTCTAACGAGAACGGATGTTATCTCAGGTAATGGACTGTTAGATAACAATTTTACGGTTTTATGGTGAGACAAAGAGATTGCACTTTACTGTTAATGCGTTATATACAGGGTGAGTTTTTTAAAATATCTTTTAAGCAGTATTACTCAAACTTTGAGTCTTGTGGTATATTTTCCAAAGAAGAAACATTTCGTGGCATACCTAATTAGTCGCAAAAAATGCAATTAATTGGGGTTGTGCAGGGTGATTCACCATAAATGCAACCAAACCAAATCTTTACGCTTTTTAAAACTTTTACTTCATGCTTAATCTTGGAGTGGAAAACACTCTTCAAATTAAACTATTTTAATAAACAACGAACATCTAAAGATTTATAGTAGTTACGCTGTAATTAGGTATTTATACTTAAAAGACAAACTCCCTGTATATGGGCTCAGTCAACTTAACCCCCCCGAAGTTCGAATTTTTTGAGAAAAGACTATTGCACTAGACAGGCCTTAGCTAGCGCCAGCTAGCGCCACAAAAATTAGAGCTAGCGCCATTTAGACAAGAAAGTTATGGGGATTTGAACATTCAGGGGGCTAGGTTGATGCTAGCCCCCCGAGTTTGGAATTTTCAAGTTTTCTCACACTATTCGAATTCCTCAGAGCTAGCGCCAGTTAGCGCTACCAATTTAAAAGCTAGCGCCACCCCTACAACCCCAAAAAATTATAAAACATTTTTAACCCTAGCCTCCCAAAATGAGATTTTTTTAATCAAATTAAGTGAAAAATATAGCTTGGAGCTAGCGCCAGCAGAATATGAAAAAAAATATTCTCTCAAAAATATCAAGTAAAAAAATATTTACATCCCAATTTTGATGCGAGAGCTTTCAAATCCTGTATGCGTATTACCATTTACTTGCTGAATTTTAATACAAAATAATGTTTGAAATTACCTTATTTATGTCCATAGACACTGGCTATTAGGAACATGATGCCTAGAAGACAGTAGCGTAACTGATAATTGTGTTTTCACTCCTTGCTTATTTAAATCGTTATAACTCAAGAACTAACTGTACGATTTAAAAAACTCTTTTGGCATTGTAATTACTATACTAATGTTTATAAACACTAGAAATGAGTTAGCTTGCGCTAGTAAGACAGTGGCGTAACTGACGATTGTTTTTTCACCCCTCGATAAATAAAATCGTTATAACTCGGAAACTAAACCTACGATTTTAACAATTCTTTTGGCATTGTAATTACTATATTGATTTCTATAAACACTAGCAACACGATAGTTTACGCTAATTAGACAGTGGCGTAACTGACGATTGTTGTTTCACCTCTTTATAATTGAAATCATTATAACTCAAAAACTAACCGTTCGATTTCAAAAATTCGTTCAGCATTGTAATTAATATACTGATGTCTATATACACTGATAACACTGATAGTGCTAGTAAGACAGTGGCGTACCTAACGGTTGTTTTTTTTTACTACGTGATAGCCTAAATCGTAATAACTCGGCAACTAACCGTGTGATTTCAAAATTTCTTTACACGTTGGAACACCTAAGGTGATGTTCATAAACACTGCTAACGAGATAGCTAGCGCTAGCAAGACAGTGGCGTACCTGACGATTTTTTTATTCCTTGATAATTTAAATCGGTATAACTCGGAAACTAACTGTACGATTTCAATATTCGACGTTAGAATACCTATAGTAATGTCCATTACCACTGGCAACGAGATAGCTAGCGCTAGCAAGACAGTGGCGTACCTGACAATTGTTTTCAGACTATTCTATACTCGAAATATACTTCATGCTTAATCTAGGAGTAGAAAACACTCGTTGGAAGTTTCAAACTGAACGCTTTTCAAAAACATGCCTAAAAATTTACCAAGTACACATCGGGTTATGTATGTACCAACACTTGCATGTTACCGTCCTAATTCTAACATGGGTATCTTTCGTTGTTATTTAATTTACCTTATGTTTATTCTAAGACAATCTATCTCAATATCCTAATTCTACAATATACAGGGAGTTTTTCTTTATAGTATATATTCTTTGTGTATTTACAGGAATTCAATTTGAAGCTATAAACAAGTGTTTTCCACTCACAGACTAAGCATGAAGGAAAATTTCGAGTTTAGAAAAGCCCCGTCAAAATTTGTCGAGGGTCGCGCAGCGACCCGAGACAAATTTTCTGGGCTTTTCTAAAGTCGAAATTTTACTTCATGCGCCACACGTATAAAACACCAAAATTTTGTGAAATTTATGGATATTTAAACCTTACTTGAAATCAGCGTTTTATACACGTGGCGCATGAAGTAAAATTTCGAGTTTAGAAAAGCCCAAAAAATTTGTCTCGGGTCGCTGCGCGACCCTCGACAAATTTTCACGGTGCTTTTCTAAACTCGAAATTTTACTTCATGCTTAGTCTATGAGTGGAAAACACTCGGTTAAAGCCTTGAATTGAATTTTATTTGGAAAAACAACGAATAGTAGCAGTTACGCTACTGTTTTCTAGGCATCATCGCCAAAATATTTCTTGGAAGTGGTATTTTATATGCCAAACATGATTTTGTATTGAAATTCAGCAAGTAAATGGTAATACGCATACAGGATCTAAAAGCTCTCGCATCAAAATTTGGATGTGAATATTTTTTGACCTGATATTTTTGAGATAATATTTATTTTCATATTTTGCTGGCGCTAGCTCTAAGCTATCTTTTCCAGATAGCTGGTGCTAGCTTTTAAATTGGTAGCGCTAGCTCTAAGGAATCCGAATAGTGTAAAAAAACTCTAAAAATCCAAACTCGGGGAGCTAGCAACAACCTAGCCCCCTGAAAGTTCAATCCCCCGTAACTTTCTTGTCTAAATGGCGCTAGCTCTAGTTTTTGTGGCGCTAGCTGGCGCTAGTTAAGGCCTGTCTAGCGCAATAGTTTATTTCAAAAAAGTCGAACTTCGGGGGGCTAAGTTGACTGAGCTCTGTATATGCATATTTAAAGCTACATTCTCCTTGTGAATATGAGTGTATTTGCTTCATTAGACACATTTAATGACGCATTTGAAAAGGTAGTAGGATAATATCTATTTAATTAAAATAAACGTTTACATGAATATAGTAAAATGTTTCCTATATTATAGTACTTGTAATACAAAATACAAACAGAAACAAAAAACAAATAACGAAGTACATGAACAGGTTGTTAGTCCATATTAAAAGCAATAAACTTTTCCAATTGCACATTACGGTAAACATAATTGGCCTCGTTAACTTTTCTCCCAATTAGCGTCCGGAACGAGAGATGAAAATATATACAGACAGAGAGAGAGCACAAGCGGGTCTCAATCCAATAAAACTAACCCTATTTGAGTCCTGAATGTGTAATAGTCCGGCGATAGAGGGCGCCCGTTAATTTGATTAGTTATGAATTTATATAAGGGCGTTACGAGGGCAGAGCAGAGCGCCCCCGGGGGGCCTAGCGTTGGAGCGTGGGAAAGGTCGCGGCCGCAATTTCACGGTACCGCTCTATGTTTATAATTTTATTCCGGAAAGGGCATCCATCACTAATGTCTCATTTAAGTTTACCAATAAAAGTTGGACGGGCTCGGGAACGCGCTTGGCTAGTTCTATTGTTGACGGGGCTGATCGGCTTTTTTGGGCGGCGGGATATTTTTTGTGTGTTATATGTGAGTGTGCGGTTATTGGTGATTTTATGGTTTTATTGCCGGGGTGGGAAGAAAATGGGATAAACACGGATGACGCCAAGTTCCTTTCGGGAGTTTATATGGGGGGATATTTCACGCAACATTTACACATTTTTCAAATTTAACTTGGTTGATGGACTGTGGATACACGCTTTTATCATTTTATTGTCATGTTAAACAGTTTATTCAATTTACGAATCAATTGAAATAATAACATTTATTGTTTTTTTTAAAGGTTAGTATTATTTCTTATCAATATTTTCAGGCAAAGTCAAAAATGAAAGTATATTTCGAACTCCACAATAAATCGGTGCTTTGTGAACGTGTAGTACGTACGTACGTTTCTGCTTTGCCTTTTATTGACAATTTGTGCTGTCTTAGTTGCATATCAAATGCTCAAATTTAACTGAGTGAGAGTATACACTATTGGTAACGTTCAGTGTGATTTTCATTAAATTCAAGGAGAATAAGTGAGTAAGTGTTAATTGATTTGTTCGCAACTTTCTGCTGGTTTCCATTTTTCGCTTTTTTTTGTACTCGTGCATGGACGGCCGGAGGTGACCGCGTCCTCCACTTATCTCTATCTCACACTATCTGCATGGATTTTATCAACCATCAGTGTCGTGAAATATAAATAATTAACAGCCGAATGCTTTGTTGAAATTATTCATACTCCAAAACTTCGAATTTCATTAGCACAATTATAATTTTCATTTTCGCTACCGTAACGAACCCTGTATGTCTGTCAGTCACCCCTGACTCGCTACTGGGGTATGAACAGTGTTCCCTCTTTTATTTCTTTTTTTATCGCTTACCTATTTTAACAACTAATAAAAATGACCTATTGTGGTGTTTGAAATCAGTTTATCCAACCTAATAGGAGATAGTCTCAGAAATAATTATGGGAAGTGGATATGCGATTCTTGCTTAAATGTACCAGACAACAATTCGAGTCTTACTGAGAAGGATAATGCATTGAAAACTGACATAATTTCTGCCATGAAAGCAATATTTGAAAATCAGTTTCAAACATTTTCCGTATAGATCAAAAGAACAAATAAATATTTGTACTAATGCTATTGCTTCTCTGAGTGACCAAATGAATGAACTTGAGGCTAAAATTGAATTGGAATCCATCAGGAAAAATACTTCTCAAGTAGAAAATATTGTTCCAGAGATTGAGGATAGACTCAGGAGAACTACTAACGTCATGGTTGTTAACTTAAAGGAGTCTAATGATAAAAATGTTAACACTCGAGCCGAGGAAAATCTAAAACGACTGAAAGGAGCTATTCATAAAAAAACAACGTAATTAACTTACCATCTGACGTATCTCTCTCAAGAGTTGGGAAAACTGGATCTCATGCTAGCTCGCTCAAACTTAGATTTATATCTCAGAAGGAAGCTATCATATTTTTAAAATCATGTCGGAACTTAAATCTAAAGGACATTAGTGTAGCACCGGATCGTACCCCTATGCAGAACCAACTCCTTAAGGATACTCGTCAACAGTTAATGAATAGTCAGAATAACGGTAAACAGAACGTAACCATTAAGTACATCAAAGGTGTCCCCACAATTATCACTAAAGAATCTTGAAGCACGACGCCCACAGGTAATATAATTACAGCATAATATCAGAACGTCCGAGGATTAAACACAAAACTTTATTCTTTTTATAATAATATTAGTACTCATTATTTTGACTTAATATTATTAACGGAGACATGGCTTACCCCCAATGTCTCCAATAGTGAATTGTTTGATAACAACTACAAAATATTTAAAGATAGGAACACAATTCTAACTGGCCGATCAAAGGAAGGGGAAGTATACTCAATGACATTAGAAGCGTAACACCAAGAAGGAATGATTTTTTTGAATTCATATTTTAGCAACAGAGTGACTATATTTAAAGCATACATTGATAACAATTTCAACCTTGTGCCTTTTATATCTATTGTGAAAAAAAAATATTTCACTTTTTCTTTTTTGATAAAACTACTTATATGAGCTGTTTAGTACATATGTTTTTAGTTTTCGTGTTTCCGTTGAGTGTGTTAAGCTTAAATAAAATGCCTCGAGTCCGAAGACGTCCACAATATCACCATTTTAGCGATTTTGACCGGGGTCGAGTTGTTGCTTATCGAGATGTCGGTATGTCCTATCGCGAAATTGCCCGCCGTATTGATTCCACTGCAGCAACTGTAATACGTGTGTATCAGGTATGGACAGAAGAAGGTAGAGGAGCAAGAAGAAGACCAATTGGTCAACCAAGGCGTACCACAGAACGTCAAGATCGGCGCTTAAGACAAATAGCCCTGCGAGACCGCTTCGCTACTACGCGTCAAATCGGTGATCAATGGATTGGAGAAGAAGGTAGGCCGTCCAAGATTAGTGCTTCCTTTAACAGCGAGACACTGTCGCCAAAGGTTGGACTGGTGCAGAGAACGGCAGCATTGGGAGGCAGAATGGCACGATGTCGTATTCAGCGATGAATCACGATTTTGTTTAGGCACGCATGATGGCCGTAGGAGGGTGCGACGCTACCGTGGAGAACGACCTGATCTTAGGTTTGCTATTGAGAGGCATGTACACAGGACTGCTGGAGTAATGGTTTGGGGGGCTATTGCTTATGGTAGTCGATCACCTCTTGTATTCATTCGAGGCAGTATGACAGCTGCGCGTTATGTTGAAGACGTCATACGACCGACTTTGTTGCCTTATTTAGATGGCCGCCCAGACGTACTTTTTCAACAAGATAACGCACGTCCCCATATTGCTCGTCGAACTATGAACTTTCTTAATGAAGCTGGTGTTAATGTTTTGGCGTGGCCGCCCCGTTCGCCGGATTTAAATCCCATTGAACATGTGTGGGATATCATGGGAAGAAGAATATTCTCTTTGCACCATCCTCCACAGACTCTAGCACAGTTGATCGATGAAATTCAAATTGCTTGGAACGAGATGCCTCAAGAAGACATCGACCATCTCATTTTGTCGATGCCCAGACGTCTACAGCAAAGGGGTCGCCAAACACATTATTAATTTTTTTAGATTGTTTTTTAATAAAATTTCTTGAAAATGTAATCATTATATTCTTGATGTAAGACTACCATACTGGCAAAAAATTAAGTTAAAATAATAACTCCTTCTGGGTGTTACGCTTCTAATGTCATTGAGTATACTTCTAGCATCCAAACAGTCAAATAATATAGAAATTATATCTTTAAATAACATTAAATTACAATTTCCTATTATAGATCTACTTCTATGTAAATATTAAATCAATACTAACTGGTTATACATCGTTTTAATTTATATTCCACCTGATATAAAAACATGTTTTTAATTGCTGAATGACTTTCATTTTGGTAATAATTCTGTGCTTGTTGTACTAGACTTTAATTGTCCTATTTTATCGTCATCTACTGGCAGTTTCTCTGAAAAATCTATAATTATCACTATTTTCTATACATATCTAGGTCTACATCAACATAATACTATTAAACACAGTGCCGGCAATATTTTAGATGTTGTTTACTTTAATAACGAATGTGATTTACTTAGAGAAGTTGATCCGCTGGTGCCTGAGGACTTATATCATCCGGCTCTTTCATTTGACTTATAATGCACCACTGTGTTGTCTCCAATTAATATCAATGCTACTAAATTTAACTTCAAGAGAGGTGATTATAAGTCTCTTTATCCTCATTTATGCACTATCGATTGGAGTTATCTTTCTAATTATACTGATTTTAATCTTGCCCTTAATGAATTCTATAATGTTATAAATAGTTCGCTTACCAAGTTTATACCAGTATTCAAGTTAAAAGAAAAACGTCAATATTCTCCCTGGTTTGACTATGACATAAAACATATGATTAAAAAGAAAAAAAAGTCGGGAAAACTGCTAGGGTTGACCCATCATCCTCAACAGAATTTAAAAAGGCAAGGGCTTTAGTTAAACAGAAAACATTTACCGCTGATAGAAACTATAATTCATATATAGAACAAAAACTAACAACTAACCCCAAAGAATTCTGGTCTTACTTTAATTACGACAATGTGAACTTTGATTTGCCGAAAAAAATTGTCAACGGTTTTCGTGATTTTTTTGTATCTATTTTTATACATCCCTCCAACGTCAACACATCTGTGAATTTTAGCGATTTTCCATTTTTTTCATTTTATTCTACAACTGAAAAAAATATCTACAACTTATCAAGAAAACTAACAAATAAATTCACGTTTGGGAATGAGGCGTTACCTCCTTTTTTTCTTAAAGATTGTGCATCAATTCTGTTCCAGCCACTAACTATTATTTTTAGTTTATGTATTACTTCTAAGTTTCTAATGATTGCATCAATCTGCCCCATATCCAAAAAATCAATAAATCATAACGATATGACAAATTATCGCACCTAGCAAAAGTACTTGAAAAAACTTTATATGATCAAATTATTAGACATGTCTCGCCATATACAGGGTGTCAATTTGAAAATAAGCCAGCCACAATATCTTTGGAACCGTAACAGTTAGAGAAAATTTTCCAAAACCGTTCCTAGGATATGAAGAGGGAATCATTTTGATCCACATAACAATCTTCTGCAACCAACCCCTTAGGCTGTAGCCACCCTTGCCCATTTTTTTTTTAAATGTGATACATCATTACAAAGGTCTTTCAAAATGCTATTTAGTGGTACCAACTAATATTTTTATTGTTACATACAAAATGTAAAAAAAATAATTATTAAATTATAATATGCTCAAAATGATTTTTTTTATATTGTGGACAGGTGCAATTTATTCAGTTAATAAATGTATTCCATTGAACCAAGTTTTGTTATTATTTTAATATTTTTTTTAAAGTTGTCCATATTTTAATAAAACAATAGATAACTCTGATAAATATTGGGTATTATTGCGTTTATCGGTGATTTTTCATTTGTAATTTGTAAAAATAAATTGTTATAATACCTAATTTGACAACAATTTTAAAATCAAATAAATTGATATAATTTTTTTGCACTTTTTATGTAACAATAAAACAATTAGTTGGTACCACTGATTAGCATTTTGAAAGACCTTTCTAATGATATATCACAAGTAGGGTCGTGCCATTTAAAATAAATGGGCAAGGGTGGCTCATGCCTAAGGGGTTGCTTGCAGAAGATTGTTATGTGGGTCAAAATGGTTCCCCCTCCATATCCTAGAAACGGTTTTGAAAAAGTTTCTCTAACTGTTACGGTTTCAAACATATTCTGGCTGACTTGTTTTCAAATTGACACCCTGTATATCCCCTCAGCAGTATGGTTTTGTTCTGAATAGATCTACGGTTACAAAATTAACTATTATAACTCACGAAATTGCTGAATGTCTAGACTCGTCGGGGCAAATTGATGTAATTTATACTGACATGGCCAAGGTTTTCGACAGAGTCAATCATGAATTATTATGAACTAAACTTGAGTACTTTGGATTTGGTAAGAATGCGTCTGCACTTATAGGTTCCTATCTTAAAGACCGAGAATCGTATGTATCATTGAATGGTTATAAATCTACCTCATATTATCCATCTTCAGGTGTACCACAAGGCTCCATCTCGGGGCCTCTACTGTTCAATTTATTCATCAATGACTTATCTAACTTATTACCGTGTAAACACTTATTATACGCCGACGACTTAAAAATGTATGCAAAAATTAATAAATTTGGGGATTGTCTTTATTTGCAAAATTTAATTTACTTGCAAAATTCAATATTATATCGAATTTATGTATTAATAATAGGCTCAACTTAATTAGCGATAAGTGTAAGTTCATATCATTCACCAAAAAGTCTAAACCTATAGAGTTCTCATATAAGGTCACCAATACAACTCTTGAAAAGGTTAATGTCTTCAAGGACATAGGAGTTATTTATGACGCCTATTTTACTTTCAATCCCTAAATACAATCACTTATTAAGTCCGCGTACAAGTAACTTGGTTTCATTCACCGAAATTCGTCTAACCTTAACAATCCTGCAGCTTTAAAAGCATTATTTAACGCTTATGTACGTTCGAAGTTGAAATATATACTCAATGACATTAAAAGCGCAACACCCAGAAGGAGTTATTATTTTAACTTGATTTTTTTGCCAGTGTGGTAGTCTTACATCAAGAATAAAATGATTACATTTTCAAGAAATTTTATTAAAAAACAATCTAAAAAAAATTAATAATGTGTTTGGCGACCCCTTTGCTGTATACACTCCTGTAGACGTCTGGGCATCGACAAAATGAGATGGTCGATGTCTTCTTGAGGCATCTCGTTCCAAGCAACTTGAATTTCATCGATCAACTGTGCTATAGTCTGTGGAGGATGGTGCAAAGAGAATATTCTTCTTCCCATGATATCCCACACATGTTCAATGGGATTTAAATCCGGCGAACGGGGCGGCAACGCCAAAACATTAACACCAGCTTCATTAAGAAAGTTCATAGTTCGACGAGCAATATGGGGACGTGCGTTATCTTGTTGAAAAAGTACGTCTGGGCGGCCATCTAAATGAGGCAACAAAGTCGGTCGTATGACGTCTTCAACATAACGCGCAGCTGTCATACTGCCTCGAATGAATACAAGAGGTGATCGACCACCATAAGCAATAGCCCCCCAAACCATTACTCCAGCAGTCCTGTGTACATGCTTCTCAATAGCAAACCTAAGATCAGGTCGTTCTCCACGGTAGCGTCGTACCCTTCTACGGCCATCATGCGTGCCTAGACAAAATCGTGATTCATCGCTGAATACGACATCGTGCCATTCTGCCTCCCAATGCTGCCGTTCTCTGCACCAGTCCAACCTTTGGCGACAGTGTCTCGCTGTTAACGGAAGCACTAATCTTGGATGGTACGAAAGAAGCCCAAAGGATTGAATGCGGCGATATAAGGTTCGCATACTAACGGGCCTACCTTCTTCTCCAATCCATTGATCACCGATTTGACGCGTAGTAGCGAGACCGTTCTCGCAGGGCTATTTGTCTTAGGCGCCGATCTTGACGTTCTGTGGTATGCCTTGGTTGACCAATTGGTCTTCTTCTTGCTCCTCTACCTTCTTTTGTCCATACCTGATACACACGTATTACAGTTGCTGCAGTGGAATCAATACGGCGGGCAATTTCGCGATAGGATATACCGACATCTCGATAAGCAACAACTCGACACCGGTCAAAATCGCTCAAATGGTGATATTGTGTACGTCTTCGGACTCGAGGCATTTTATTTAAGCTTAACACACTCAACGGAAACACGAAAACTAAAAACATCTGTACTAAACAGCTCATATAAATAGTTTTATCAAAAAAGAAAAAGTGAAATATTTTTTTTTTCACAATAAATATAAAAGGCACAAGGTTGAAATTGTTATCAATGCTTTGAATATAGTCACTCTGTTGCTAAAATATGAATTCAAAACAATCATTCCTTCTTGGTGTTACGCTTCTAATGTCATTGAGTATACATCACAGGTATGGTTCCCCCTGAGTCAGCAGCAAACAGCAATTGAGAATGTCGTATTTATTTTTTTCAAATTTCTCTGTATGAAATCCGAGGGGTTCTACCCGTGCAGAGGATTTGGTCAAAAATTGTTGCTGCAAAAATTTAATGTTGAATCGCTGCAATGCCGTAGACGAAAAGCTTGTATTACTTTTTTGTATAACCTCAGGCATCACAAGATTAATTGCTCCTATTTGTTGCAGGATTACATGTTCCAGCTTTCAACAGTCGGCATAAGCTTACCTTCAGCATTAGTTCTTTCAAGACGAATTTTGGTTTGAAAGCACCAATACATGTTATGTGTAATTTATTTAATAGTTTGCCCGATAGTTGTGATTTTTTCAACAGCGCTCTGAAATCAATTAAGTGCTTTATTGATTCGTAATGTATATTTTAAACTATTATTTTGTACAACGTGCTATATTTTTATTGTGTTATTTAAATTTATGTTTTATCAATTTTTTATATTCTACATTTTGTATTTTTTATATGTTACCTTGTAATTAGGACTAGTTTCCTGTGGGTAATAAATATATTATTATTATTATTAATATTATTATTATTATTATTATTATTATACACCTGGTGCATGAAGTAAAATTTCGAGTTAAGAAAACCCTAAAAATTCGGATTTGCCGCTTCGCTACGCGCCTAAACCAAATTTTCAGGTTTTTTTAAACTTGACATTTTACTTCATGCTTAATCTAGGAGTGGAAAACACTTGTTTAAAGAATCAAATTGAACTCTTTGAAAAAAACAACGAATATCTGAAGATTTACAGCATATACGCTTTAATTGGGATATGTATACTTAAAAGAAAAACCCCCTGTATTCAAAGGCGGGGAGAAACTTCTAACAGGGCGAACGACTAAAAAGAGGCAGGATTTACTTCTCTCAACTTTATTGCATGACTAAGCTTTAAGGGCTTAAATTCGTCCCTTATTTAATATAACACTGTAGGTAATGTGAAAACAAGTTGTTTAATAATAATTTATGCAATAAAGTTTGATAAAAGTAAATCCTGTCTCTTTTGGTCGTTCACCCTTCAGACCGCTCTTGTGTCTGATGTTGTACGAATGTTACTTCATGCTATACTAAATATATTCACATATAGGCTTGTCAGAATCAAAAATGTTCAGTATTCCTTAGCACTCACGAGGACCTTAAAGTCCGAAACGCATCTGTGGGTATCCGGTTTCGAAATACTGAACCCTGATTTAATTTACAAAATATAAATTAATAATATTGATTTGTGTCAGAATATATAAAATGATATGCCGCCCATCATTGACTACAGCTCAATCTTATAAATTAACCCCTGTAAATCCACCCTTAATAACCTCGAGGTAGCAGAGAGATCTTCTCTCCACACCCTGGCTAAGCTTCGCTACCCCCAAAATCCTCTCCATAACCCTTCCCATACCCTCCTCTATCAAACAACAAACATAACACCAATAAAAGAAAGACTTCGATTTCTCGCAGAACGTTTCGCATATAACGAGGGTAACTTCGAACTAATTGAAAAAATGTGCTTCCCGAGAAATCCCGATATACCTCCAAAATACAAAACCCCTCCCATCACTTAATTTGAATATATTTTCTCTCTACATCCCAATATCCAACCTTGAATGGGAATTCCGAAAATATCGTCAATGGGCTAAAAGACTTTTGGTCGATAGCCCTTACTTGGGAACTTCATACATTGACATCATATAAATGTATACAGAGAGTTTTATGTAACACCGAACATGTTCATCCAATACAATTTGACACTTATAATTTTTAAGTTATGTATAAATTGGATTGCCCATATGACTAGTAAAAATTGTAGCCAATCAATAGCAGTTAATGCCTCAACTTGTACATACAGGGAGTTTTTCTTTCAAGTATACATGTCACAATTACAGCGTATATGCCGTACATCTTTAGACATTCGTTAATTTTTTAACAGAGTTCAATTTGAAACTTAAAATAAGTGTGTTCCACTCCCAGACTAAGCATGAAGTAAAATTTCGAGTTTAGAAAAGGCTGAAAATTTGGTTTGGTCGCGTAGCGCGAAGCGCGGAGCGGCCAAACCAAATTTTCAGGCTTTTCTAAACTCGAATTTTACTTCATGCGCCACCGGTACAAATCACTGACATATTACGAAGTTTAAAACACACTGCTAAACTTTACATTGCATCAGTGTTTTGTAACGGTGGCGCATGAAGTAAAATTTCGAGTTTAGAAAAGCCTGAAATTTTACTTCATACTATGTGCGCTACGCGACTAAACCAAATTTACAGGCTTTTCTAAACTCAAAATTTTACTTCATGCTTAGCCTGGGAGAGGAAAACACTCGTTTAAAGCTTCAAATCTTTGAATAAACCGAGCGTTCGCCAAATGCACAACGTACGCTTATGTATACTTAAAAAATTCTCGTTATGAAAATGTTCGGTAATACATAAAACTCTCTGTATATCAATTAATTTAAACTTCATGTATTTTATAAAAAAAATGTATGTACATTTTATAGTAATAAAGATTTAATAGTAGTAATTTGTGTCACGTACGGATTTTCTTATAAGATGTATTTATTTCTGTGTGTGGGAAGTAAACTACACCAAGTGACACTTTTTTCGAAATACTTTTTTTATACTGTTGAAATCAGAATTTGTTACTATATCGAGGGGTAAATAGCACTGTAAAATTTCAAAAATGTGACTAGGTTTAGTTTACCTCCTACATACAGATATTAATTTCGCAATTATTGGATTAAGCAACAAATTTGCTTTAGTAGTTATATTATTAAATTAACCGTATAAGAGTTCAAACGTTCGGTGTTTATTTCATTCTCCCTTGTACCAGACGCAGAAAGGCCGGTGCAGGTTTCGTAATTCTTCGGGCTCTTCGCAATTCAGAAGGCGCTCCTTGAATTACGTGAATTATGTGATAGCTCGTCGGGGGAGTTAATTTGAAAGCGCGATTAGGAAGTTATCTGGCATAAATACGGACGAAACAATAATTGCCTCGGAGTCCTCTGGGCTTAGCACGACTTCCTCTGTTATACCAGTTAAGGAAGCGCCCTAATCCTCAAAAACTTCTTACACATCCGCGATCTTTGTTCTGTTACGATTAATTACCTCAAAGATTTTTATTTCAAAATAAAACTATTTTGTTTATTTATATATTAATCAAAAATAAACAAAATAATTTTATTTTGAAATAAATATCTTTGAGGTAATTTAATTTTTTCTATAAACATCAAAAAGTATATTAAATAACAACAAAAAAGACAGTTAAAACTCACTTGATTTGTGACGTTAAAAAATTTAAAGTGATTTTTATTTTATTTGAATATTTTTTAAGCACAACGGGTCAATCCATTAGAAATGACCCAGACCACGTTACTCAACATTTCTGATTTTTCAATTTTTTTTACAAGTCATTCCCCAATACTAGGTGAGTTCAGAACTATAGTTAGAAAACTTTTCAGGCTCATACTTTTTTTCTGGTGGCCATTTTAAGTTTGTTTCGTAACCGTTTTTCGGCCGAAAACAAGTTTTACTCAAATGTATACCGGGTGTTCACTTGGCGGACGCAACATAGAAAATCGCATGTTAATTTTAAAGTGTTCAAATATTTGCCTCCCTATTTATTTTAAAGATAACATGTATTTCACTTTTTTGCAGAGGGAAAAATTCTAAATTTGTGAATGTTCACACTTAAAAGTTTACGTTTCTCTGAGTTAAAATAATTGAGAAAAAGTAATGTGATTTTATAAAAATAATGACATACCATGGAATTGATTCAACAATTGTGGATATTCCCTGTTTTTTTTTTAAGTTCAATTTAAAGCTTTAAACAAGTGTTTTCCAATCCCAGACTAAGCATGAAGTAAAATTTGGAGTTTAAAAAAGCCCCGTGAAAATTTGTCGAGGGTCGCGCAGCGACCCGAGACAAATTTTCTAGGCTTTTCTAAACTCGAAATTTTACTTCATGGGCCAAGCGTATAAAACACTATAATATTGTCAAATTTATGTATATTCGAACTTCGCTTAAAATCTGTTCAATACGCGTGGCGCATGAAGTAAAATTTCGAGTTTAGAAAAGCCCAAAATTTGTATCGGGTCGCTGCGCGACCCTCGACAAATTTTCACGGGGCTTTTCTAAACTCGAAATTTTACTTCATGCTTAGTCTGGGAGTGGAAAACACTCGTTTAAAGCTTCAAATTGAACTCTTTTAAAAACCAACGAATGTCAGAAAATTTACAGCTAAAATAATTCACTTTTTTGAAGAGGGAAAAATTCTAAATTTATGAATGTTCACACTTAAAACTTTACGTTTCTCTAAGTTAAAATAATTGAGAAAAAGTAATGTGATTTTATAAATATAATTAAATACCATGGAATTGATACAACAATTGCGGATATTCCCTGTTTTTTTTTTAAGTTCAAGTTAAAGCTTTAAACAAGTGTTTTCCACTCCCAGACTAAGCATGAAGTAAAATTTGGAGTTTAAAAAAGCCCCGTGAAAATTTTCTAGGCTTTTCTAAACTCGAAATTTTACTTCATGTGCCAAGCGTATAGAACACTATAATATTTTCAAATTTATGTATATTCGAACTTCGCTTAAAATCTGTTTAATACGCGTGGCGCATGAAATAAAATTTCGAGTTTATATAAGCCCAAAATTTGTCTCGGGTCGCTGCGCGACCCTCGACAAATTTTCACGGGGCTTTTCTAAACTCGAAAATTTACTTCATGCTTAGTCTGGGAGTGGAAAGCACTCGTTTAAAGTTTCAAATTGAACTCTTTTAAAAACCAACGAATGTCATAAAATTTACAGCTAAAATAATTAAGAAAAAGTAATGTGATTTATTTTATTGTCGTGGTCAGCATAATATCACTTTATTAGGAGGATTTTTTCTTGTATAATGTAAATCATTTCGAAAACATTTACTTTAATCAAGTGACTGCGATATCTTTTGCCATTTTGACATCAGCTATTGTTGTTTCAATTCCATTGCATGTTATTATTTATATAAAATCACATTACATTCTTTTATTTATTTTAACTTAGAGAAACGTAAAGTAATTATCGTTAACACAAATGAATTCAGAATTTTTCCCCTAACAAAAATGATAAATACATTTTGATTCAAAAATAAATAAAAATAAGAATTATATATAATAAATAAATAAACATTTTTCAATTTGAACATTTCAAAATTTACATGGAATTTCCTATGTTGCGTCTGCCAAGTCAACACCCGGTATACCTTTATTCATTTTATAGATATCAAGACAAAATTAAACGATTCTGTAGATTTTTTGTCCTTGTATTATATTACCTAAGTAGTTAGTTACAAAAGTGCAGAAAAAAATTCACAACTATAAATTGACAATTAACTTAAAACGGCAGTTTTAGTGCTCCAAAATTATTAGAAGGAAAAAAGACTGACCTTCTGTTTTTTGTCTTGCATAGATTTATTATCGGACTACTTGCTGTAGAAGTTTAAAGTTTGAGAACTTTGTCCCTTTTTTATATATTTTTTCAAAAATGCCAAAAATAGTATTTTGGCAAGTAGATTATCTCAAGAGGGACTGAGTGAAAAATTATGAAATTAATACAGATAATACCTCTTTATGACATTTACTGTGCTACATATTTACAATCAATATTTACATTTGTCAATACATAATTACTAAAATTATTTACATTTCAAATTTGAATTTATAAATTCATTTTACGTAAATATACTATTTTTTAATAAAATATTTTTAACATATTGTTTATACTTTATATCATTAAGTTGCCTAACATTTTCCGGAAGGCAATTCTAAAGTTTAATACCATACCAATTGGCAGCGCATCGGGTTCTGTTTAATCTAACGTAATCATAAACATATGATATAAAAAATGAAGCACAAGTCTCATAACTATTTTTCACAATATTCTTGTTGTATAATTTGGGTCTGTGTTAATTGCCTCGCAGCAGTTTCAATGAATGATTATACACCATAACTTGAAAATTTAAAGTTTTTGAATTGTTGTCTAAATGACGCAGCATTTAGACATTAAGGAAATTGGAATACTTACATATTTTCGAAACTAGAAAACTCATCATGTTCATTTTAAACTATAACATATTTTGTGTGCTTAATTTTATTGCACATTTTGCTCTATTAATACGAAATGTTGGTATCGTGCTTGTACGCGTCTAGTAGAGATTAACTAGCAATAAACTATTATAATATTAACTGCAATTCTACTAATAATACAATTAAGGTATTTTGATTTTTTTTATTAACATTCAGTCCTCAGGTTTATATTATTTTTTACTGTACTTCCGAAAGTTACTTAAAAAAATATCGTAATTATATTTTGCGTGTGAATAATTATATTACATATCTATGGGTACGATAACTAACGATACGAGATAATAAATATTAAACTATATTATTATATTACACGTATTGTGCTAGCTAAGATTGTGGATAGAGCGGTGTTACAAAATCGATGGCCTAAATGACAAAACCTCTTTTATGTCATTTAAACTTTTCCCGGTTTTCTTGCGGAGAGTAACGTGGCGATCCGTTGTTGTTTTTTTCCTCTCCCGGCAGTTTTTCTGCAAAGAGTTGTAAATAACCAAAGGCAATTTGCGGGGCCGTTCTTTGTTTCCTTTTTTTTTATACCAGATGTTTACAGTCTAAGGTTCTAATATCTGAAGTTTGCGGAGGATCGCATCGAACAAATTATTAAATATTCTCGACATAAACTTTATTACGGAAATTTATTTTAATTAAATTGAGCTTTGCAAAAGGGCGGTATTGAAATGTTTAGTCTTATTCATATTAATTAGGAAGTAGCTATTATGCGAGGGAAGCAAAGCGCAAGAAAAATCTAAATTGTCAGGCTATTCTGAACGGGGAGTTCTATTTCATGTGCCATGTGTATAAATCATTGATTTAGTGTGAAGTGCAAAAACTGCTATTTCGTTAATAATCAAGTGAATTTGCTAAAAGTACAGTTGAAGATGCTGTAACCAATACCACAAAAGGTATACTTTGTCACGATATTGTTTATATTTTGACGAATGCGTGGTTACGTGGCAATTCTGACGAGAGAAAACTTGGATAACAAAAACACAAGCAAAGCAAAGCTCGAGTGTTTTTGTCTATACAAGTTTTCTCGAATAAAATTGAAAAACCACATACGAGTTATTAAATAATAAAATATCCGCCCAAAATCAAACCTTGAGTGGTATTTGATACGATAATTCCATGACAATGGTAAATTGAATGTAAAAAATGGGTCAAAATATATTTAATTTTTTTATAAATATAATTGTTGAATTAATTTTGCTACACTATCCAGCATTACTTTTACCACATACTTCTTGTACCCCTCTCCATTGCGTTTTTTCATATTAAATCCCCAGCTCATAAAATTATTTGCGATGTCGTCAATTGGCTGTGGCGTATTTATATCAAAATATTGTTCCTTACAAAAGGATTAAAAAAGGTCCAACTTGCATTTTATCTTCTTTGATTTTGTTCGGTAGCATATGCAGTAAACTCATTATGATATGCATGATTTCAGGTTGGAATGGAATTATCATCAAGAATTTAACACATCAATAAATCACATACAGGAGATTTTTCTTTCAGGTATACATATTACATTAAAAATACATTTAATTTTTAATTTAAATGGCGCCTTACTGCATCAACGAATTCACACAATATAGTGATATAGTTTAAAGGAGTATTTAGGCCGAGTGAATGTTGCTCTGAACAAATCGATTGTTGCTTTTAATAATTAAGTTTGGGAATTACATATGTGCTCTAAATCTTATTGATAATATAATTTGTCTAATTTGTTTATTGTTTATTTCTTTTGTATTTGTTTGTCGACGTGTGTAAAACTGTATTGTTATAAGACACAAATAAATATTATTATTATTATTATCCTGATGTATTCGTCGTAAATGTTTAGGAATTCGTCGGTATTATAATAACGGTTAATTAAATGCTTTCAACGAGTGTTTCTGAACCAAATTTTCAGGCTTTTCTAAACTCGAAATTTTACTTCATGCTCAACCAAGGTTTGGAAACATTCGTTGAAAGCTTTAAATAACCGTTATAAAAACGATGAATTCCTGAAAATCAAATTCAAAACTTGATTTATGCAACAAATAACATAAATAAAAATAAATTTAGTCCAATAACATATTTCGGAAACATTAGCAACCAAATTAAAAGAACCCTTGAAAAGTGTAACGTCAACGTAGTTTTTAAACCATTTTCTAAAATAGCAAATATTATTCATAATCCAAAAACAATTATAAATAAAAACAAAAAATCAGGTATTTATAAATTAACTTGTGAAACATGTAAAGGAGCATACATTGGTCAGTCTGGTAGAAATTTTGAAATAAGATTAAAAGAGCATTTAAATTCAGTCCGTTTAAAGAATACCAAGTCCACTTATGCAACTCACTTAATAGAAAACAACCACACCTGCACAGAAGACAGCATGCTTTCCGTAATCCATTTGTCGGACAAAGGCCGAAAAATGGATTTACTGGAAGCGCTGGAAATTCACAAGTTTATTGCAACATTGTTCTTGTTTCTGTTAAAAACAACATATGTCCAACTGATTTTCCTTGATTATTCTTAATACAAATAAATTGAGTAAATGATTAGTCACCTAATACTATCAATTGTCTATAATAATTAATAAAAATAATTGTAAAAACTGAACTTGTAACGGTTACCAAGGGAAACAGTTTTTTTTCGATTTTTCTCAAAACGTCATTTTTGGACGAACGCTGTTTATGAAATCGACGCGTTGATTTCATAAACAGCATTTGTCCAAAAATGATGAAATTGAATTCATAGAAAACGTCGACATGTCAATAACAAATATACGTTAACAAAACAAAAATTTCACGTTAACAATAGGTACTTTCCCTTTGTATTACGTATGGGGAAAAGTAAAAAAGGTAAAGAAAAAATGGTGAAACAAATTTTAAATACGTTTTGTTATTATTTTATATCAACATAATAAAATTTAACACAATTACACAAATTGACAAATTTCAAAACTCACCAAATCAACAAAATAATTTAAAAATTGACAACAAAACAATACAATTAACAATAGAAGCAAGAATATAATTTATATGTCAATACTCAAAATGAACTTAAATCAGAAAATTATAATGAATTCGTTAAAATGAACAAACAGAATTCCTTTCAATCATCGTGAAAAATTATAAAATGATAAAAGTCTGTCTGAAAAATGTATAAAGCTTACAATCAAAATAGTGAAGTAAGGAATAAAATAAATCATAAGTCTGAAGCAACTTTGAGCACCTTGAATTTTATTAAAATAATTTAAACAATTTTCAAGTTATGATTTTTTAAGTCATTTTTCCTACGACCACTTCCGAAAACAGACATCTCGTCCCTATTCCTGTGCATTGATATGTGTCAATTGTATATTTGTATTTTGACAAGTAATGTCACACTTGAAAATTAAATTTTCAAAACTAGTTTTGAAAGTAGAATCCTCAAACGTTAGTGTCAAAATTATTAAATTAAAATGAGTAGTGACAAAGAACAATTACAGCCGCCGCTGTTTGGTCGTAGGGAAAGCAGATTGTTAAACACGTTTTGAAAGCTGTACTACATGCTCATATCTTACACTCACTCGTCCTGCGGGCTTGTAAATGTAATTTGGTATTCGCATGCAATACGAAGCTTTTAAAACTTGTCAAACAATCTACTATTCCAAACAAGAAAATGAAAATCACACTATTTTATATTTAACTGACTATTTCCTTCAAAAAATGTCTACCAATCATATTACGAGAATTCATTTTCATTGCCCAATCACAATTAAATTTCAGCGAAAGTTGCATAGTAGGTGAAAATTCTACGAAAAATTACAGCGAAAATTGCACTGTTGTGACGTCACATGTCAGGTATCAATCAATTTCTCTCAATCTTTCAAAATTAATCGATTCGAAAGTTTTTCTTTTAAAAGAATCTGGAAAGTATTGAGAATAATTTATGAATTTATGAATTTATCTCGATATTTTTCGATATATCCTTCGAAGAAAAACTTCCGAAGCGATTCATGTTGACACATTAAGTGACACTGATTGATAATTAATATTTTAAATAATACGTCAACTTGATTAAAAATCGTATTTTTCAGGAAATAGTCTATTAAATACATTTCGTGCATTAAAAATGCTCTGAAAATTTAGTACTCAAAGCTCGTTGCCTTTAAGAAACTACATTCGTTCATTTTGATTGTGATTTGACTGAAACAGTTTTTTGTCAAATCACAATCAAAATGGACTCATGCAGTTTCTAGGCAACGGCTTTTCGTGCAAAATTTTTGAGCATTTTTAATGCACTTAATATATTACTATTGAAAATTTCTCAAAAAAGCGACAGCAGTCGTTTAACGAATAAAATTAATAAGGTTGTCTCGCTTTGATAATATGAATGAAGAAATGAAGAAGAAATTAAAGAAAATGTTGAAGTTCTATCCCACAAGACACTCAAGTTTTGGAATTTTGGAAGCACTTTACTGTTTCTTGTAATACCCAATAATAGTATAGCTTATAGCACTTAACTATTAAAGAATAAGGTAATATTTTAATCTACCTTCAAAATAAAGTGCACATACGCCAGAAATTCGTTTTCATAAAATAATCATGACGAAAACCACTTGAGTTTTGTTTTAAAACAGGCATAATTTGAATATTTAATTTAAACTTTCTTGTTTTTTTCAAATTTAACTCAAAAAAAGTAACCAAATTTCTTTTATGCATCTTGAGGCCTTTAGGCAACAAATTCAAACTAAACCTATCATATTCTATAATAACTGACGCGCATCCTGTTAATTTGATTTAGTTTGAATTCGGCGCCTAAAAGCATCAAGATGGATGCCAGTTTGCGCTACTCTCTTTGATACAGGGACACTATTTTTGTTCGTTATTTTTGTAGTTATTAATTTAAGATTTTGGTTTGTTCATTAAATAAATTTATTTTTATTCTTTATGTGTTTCTTTTGTACTTGACCCATACCCGCCCCGCAAATTTTAACTAGCCAGCCGACTCAACGACATTTAATTTTTTCTGAAAACTTGATCGCATTTTATTTAAAAATTTGTAAAACCATTCACATGGTTTTGCTTATAACTGCCCGGATGTCTACGAGGGCGTCCCCAGTATTGCCTTGGTTACGCTCGTGGTTATTTATCTTCGTTATATAAAATACATTTGCCACATGATTGTTTCCTAACAACTAGAGTAAGCAGTTTTTTAGTTAATTACCTCACTAGTGAACCTTACCTGCCTCCATAATTTGCCTAATTTTTGGTCCTCATTAATCACTTGAAGAAACATGTATATTATATTGATGAGTGAATAAAAGTCACTTGTTTTTTCTCTACTATTTAAGTAGTAGTGAAACAAATGAAGTGACATTTATTCAATTATCACGTAACTAAATTTTAGGTTTTTTTTTTCAAGAAATATAAAGATATAATTAAACTTGAGAATATAACTCAAGCGCCACATGACTACATTCCCTCCAACCAGAATCGCTTATTTCCATAGATACGTGTTATCACAGCGGTGATAGAATCCTATCACCTTGTTTTGGTCGCTGCTACGAAAATTATTTGTCAAATCTGGCAGTCGATAATTAAAAATGTATGAAATTCGTTATATTCTCTCATCGAATATAACTCGTGGTATGATTAATAATCGATAATATTTATTCGTGAAACCAGAGCAGCACATTCAACACGCCCTTCGGGCTCGTTGAATCTGCAGCTCGGTTTCACTCATGAATATTATCGATGATAATCATACCACTTGTTATATTACAGCTGATTAAATAACTCATAAATTTCACCTAGAGTAATTAAGAATTTTACTTAGTTGCCAAGTATATATAAACGGATATACCCTTGACGACGTGGTATACCCACTTCGGTTTTTCGGTGGGTCCAACAAAGCAAAAATAATAGATAATTTAAATCCAGAGCCATGATTTAATAACTGGCATAACAAGAATGTTTTGTATGTCTCAACAAATGTCATTTAAAATTACTATGAATCCCTTCGGAAAAGCTTCAGGTTTAGAAATAAGCGAATAAATTTAATCTTTAACGCCTGGGAACACGGTGAAAATGCTCAAATACATTTCGAAACAGTGTTTTGGCATTTTGTGGAGAGCGAAAATACGAATTTCTTGAGCAGACTCCGGACGAACACTTTGCAGGGATTCATTATATAATTGTAACGAATACCACTCAAGCAATTGAAAATAATGATTATTATTCACTCGTAACTCGACATAAAATACCACTCGAGCTACGCTCTCGTGGTATTTCGCAGATTACGTCTCGTTACTCGTAAAATAATCGATTATTTTCGATGCTCTTGTAATATTATAACTGATAAAATCTTAAACTACCATTATTTTGATGAACGTTTATGTATGCATATTTATAAAGAATCACACCCTAATTTTAAGGAATCCCATAAACACGCCGGAGTTTCCTCATAAGCGCCGGCACAATATTTTCCGAACTTCTAAATTCAGTTTAAAAAGTGCGACTCCCTCAATCAAAAGTTTCCCAATCAAGAAATTTCAATTTTGAAGCGAGTGCATATTTGAAATTTCCATTTCCATCATTAATATTTGACTAGGGCGGCATCCCCTGGCTCCCATCCCGTCCCCATCCAATTTCAACGCCGCCGCCACTTAACGCACGCACATACGCAGATACGCATCCCCCGTACCCCCCACGCGCCTTTCTCAAAACTACCCTAGTTTTGGATAAGTGCTGCTTAAATTTCGGGCCTTCATTAAACTAGAACGCCCCCGGATGAATAATTGACAAACACCAGAGGTGTTTGTATTCTTCCTGGCAACTAAGAGTGTGTTGGCAGAAAGATTTACAAAACAAAAATTATGTAGAAAAAAATCATATATTTGATTTAGGTCAACGATAAACAGAAGCGATTAACTTTTAGTTAAATTAATTTCTTATTCTATGTGTAAAAGCCCTAGTCGAAATAATTCTTGTATTTACATTGTAGCAGTATTGTATCTACAGAGAGTTTTATGTAACACCGAACATTTTCATAGCGAGAAATTTTCTTTTAAGTATCCATATGCATACGTTGCACATTTTCCGATGCTCAGTTTATTTCATGAATTCAATTTTAAGCTTTCAGCGAGTGTTTTCCACTCTCAGACTAAGCATGAAGTAAAATTTCGAGTTTAGAAAAGCCTGAAAATTTGGTTTGGTCGCGTAGCGCGAAGCGCAGAGCGAATAAACCAAATTTTCAGGCTTTTCTAAACTCGAAATTTTACTTCATACGCCACCGGTACAAAACACTGATTCAATATAAAGCTTAGAGGTGTGTTTAAAACTTCGTAATATGTCGGTGTTCTGTATCTGTGGCGCATGAAGTAAAATTTCGAGTTTAGAAAAGCCTGAAAATTTGGTTTGGCCGCTCCGCGCTTCGCGCTACGCGACCAAACGAAATGTTCAGGCTTTTCTAACCTAGAAATTTTACTTCATGCTTAGTCTGGGAGTGTAACACACTAATTTTAAGTTTCAAATTGAACTCTTTTAAAAAACAACGATTATCTAAAGATTTACGGCATATACGCTGTAATTGGGACATGTATACTTAAAAGAAAAACTCCCTGTATGTACAAAACACTGATTCAATATAAAGCTTAGCGGTATGTTTAAAACTTCGTAAGATGTCGGTGTTCTGTATCGGTGGCGCATGAAGTAAAATTTCGAGTTTAGAAAAGCCTGAACATTTGGTTTGGCCGCTCCGCGCTTCGCGCTACGCGACCAAACCAAATTTTCAGGCTTTTCTAAACTCGAAATTTTACTTCATGCTTTGTCTGGGAGTGGAACACACTTATTTTAAGTTTCAAACTGAATTTTTTTAAAAAACAACGATTATCTAAAGATTTACGGCATATACGCTGTAATTGGGACATATATACTTAAAAGAAAAACTCCCTGTATGTACAAGTAAGTTGCAATTAATTGGCTACAATTTGTAATGGTCATATAAGCAAATAAAAATAAATAAAAGGTGTCAAATCGTATTGGATGCTTTGGTTAGAAAATACGAAAATAAACATTAAAAACGTTCGGTGTTACATAAAACTCTCTGTATATTTATATCTGTTGCCTTGACGCGTTGACTTTAATAACAATTTTGATAGTGACAACAATACTATTTAAAGGATATGGTATCATAATGTATATGTTGTGGTTTTAAAAATTTGGTTCGCGCGCCGCATGTTATTTATAGTGTAACTCAAATATTCATTGAATAATTCAATATCAGTCGGGGTATTAGCTCGAGAAGTAGTTGTTCCAATGAATATTTAAAGAAGTCTCAGCAAGACTAAACTTTTGCAGAAAGTCGATCCTAATTTTAATTCGTTTTCATATTTTTTATATTAATTAGTCCCAATTTAAAGTTGTATAAGTATATATTTTGGACTTTAGGTTCAATAATTACTTGTTCTCATTTTATTATAAAAGAAATTTGCAGTTGATTTATTTATATAATTGTACTTAAGGAAACTAACAACGAAAGTTTTTATTAACTTTATTACTTGTTTTTATTATTTGTTTCGTTAACAATTAACAAAAATACACCCTTCTTTATGTCCGGCCATATATCTATTTATACAAGTAGTATAAATAACGCAGGTAATTCCTACGGGTCAATAACCATAAATAATTGTTATATGTGTTATAAGAAAAAAAGTTGAAAGCAATAAACGCAGCCGGCGATAACTTCTAGCCGGAGAACGTGGCGAATCGAGCCGAAACATATTATTGGCGTGTAAACAGTTCCCTTAACTGCTGTAAATAAAACACATAAAACAAAAGCCGGCAGCTCTAGAGGAAGCGGGATGCTCAATGAAATTCAAACAATTAAAGTAGTCGCTTAGTTTCCTGTTCGCGAAACGTCAGGGCAAACATAAATCGCGACTTATTCGGAGAAACGATAGCGTGATTCTATATATTCTCAGAATGTTATTTCTATTAAAAATATAATAAATATATAATCCTGTATAGTTGAGGCTCTTAGTTGTTGAAACTCCATAATATCACTTTAATGAAACACTTAATTTGTTTAGGTTTCAAAATTACATTTATTGTACTACAACAATTGTTTCACCACACTGTGGCTTCATCATCTACCTGATGAAGCCACAGTGTTGTGAACTAATTGTTGTTGTTGAATAAATATAATTTTGAAACCTCAACAAATTAAGTATTTTATTAAAGTGAAACATACACCGAACATTTTGATAAAGAGAATTTTTCTTTTAAGTATACATATGCATAAGTCGTACATTTTCCGACGCCTGGTTTATTAAAAAAATTTAATTTGAAGTTTTAAACGAGTGTTTTCCACTCCCAGTTTAAGCATGAAGTAAAATTTCGAGTTTAGAAAAGCCTGAAAATTTGGTTTGGTCGCGTAGCGCGAAGCGCAGAGCGGCCAAACCAAATTTTCAGGCTTTTCTAAACTCGAAATTTTACTTCATGCGCCACCGGTACAAAACACTGACATATTACGAAGTTTGAAACACACCGCTAAACTTTACATTGAATCAGTGTTGTGTACCGGTGGCGCATAAAGTAAAATTTCGAGTATAGAAAAGCCTGAAAATTTGGTTTGGTCACGCAGCGCGGAGCGGCCAATTCAAATTTTCAGGCTTTTCTAAACTCGAAATTTTACTTTATGCGCCACCGGTACACAACACTGATTCAATGTAAAGTTTAGCGGTGTGTTTCAAACTTCGTAATATGTCAGTGTTTTGTACCGGTGGCGCATGAAGTAAAATTTCGAGTTTACAAAAGCCTGAAAATTTGGTTTGGCCGCTCCGCGCTTCGCGCTACGCGACCAAACCAAATTTTCAGGCTTTTCTAAACTCGAAATTTTACTTCATGCTTAACCTGGGAGTGGAAAACACTCGTTTAAAACTTCAAATTAAATTTTTTTAATAAACCAGGCGTCGGAAAATGTACGACTTATGCATATGTATACTTAAAAGAAAAATTCTCTGTATCAAAATGTTCGGTGTATGTTTCACTTTAATAAAATACTTAATTTTTTAATGTTTTGTACCGGTGGCGCATGAAGTAAAATTTCGAGTTTAGAAAGCCTGAAAATTTGGTATGGCCGCTCCGCGCTTCGCGCTACGCGACCAAACCAAATTTTCAGGCTTTTCTAAATTCGAAATTTTACTTCATGCTTAGCCTAGGAGTGGAAACACTCGTTAAAAGCTTCAAATTAAGTATATGTATACTAACAAGAAAAATTCTCTTCATGAAAATGTTCGGTGTTACCTAAAACTCTCTGTATATTCTACTGTGCGATCACTTAAAACATGATTTTGAGTAGGTTTTGAATTATAAATTATATTAGCACTACTGACTGTCAACATATAGTTTACCATAACCTCAAATTCATTTCATCATTCAATTAGCATTCTGGGCAACCGCACGAAAAAAATGCCGCCTACTCTAAATCATAATTTAAACGATCGCACGGTACAACTAAAAAAGAAAGAGATGATGAATGCTGATGATGAGTACCGCGGAAGGAAGACAAAAAAATTGATAAATTTAAATCAGAAATTTAAAATAATATAAGTAACCTATATTATGAACTTCTCTTTAGATCAGTGTTTTATACGCGTGGCGCATGAAGTAAAATTTCGAGTTTAGAAAAGCCTGAAAATTTGGATTTGCCGAGGCGCGACTCGCTTCGCTCGCGCGCCCCGGCAAATCCAAATTTTCAGGCTTTTCTAAACTCGAAATTTTACTTCATGCATAATCTGGGAGTGTAAACCTATGTTAAAAAACAATTTAAAAAATACTAATAACTAAAATTTCTTAAAATTTAATAAGGAAACGTTAATAACACAGGCAAAATTTAAAAATGTCAAACTCTTGCCTACAATGGACCATTGCAATTCTTTAATATATTTGGTTTCTAATCATAAATGTCGAAAAAATATCCAAAAACGTTTGATTGATCAAAACATGATTACTGTGGTTATTTAATTAAAATCTAAATAACGGATTTGGATTAGTTGTCATTACAGTCTCTCCTTGATTATTAAATTCAAATCTAAATAACTGATTTTTATTGGTTGTCATTACGGTCTTTCCGTGAGTACAATTGCTATCGCAGTGGTCTTTCTACATTCGTCTTTCCAAATTCGTCTTATCAATTTTTTATCGCGTATGTAAATCTGTCACCTGTCATATTAATTCATTCATTTTATAATTTATACTTTATAAAGTCGCCAATGTTGTTATAGTGGAATACCAACGGTTCGAATACGTATAGTGCTGCGAAAGTAAGCAGATTTAGACGTATAAAACTGCTACGCCACGATGCTCTATAATATAGGTTAAGGATGAGAATTACTGCTTGCTTTTGGCATACGAAAATATTATTGCTATTACTGCTGTTTCCAAAAAATATAATGCCAAATCTCATCTTGCTCTCGACCAGGGAATGGTATATTAATCTAATTATGTTTATATTTACAACTTCCTTTAAGCACCGTATCATGTAGCATACTGTATTTAGTTTACTTTCGATATAATCCACATGTTTTTTTCAATTTAGGTCATTGTCGATAACAATTCCTAATAATTTAGCGTGGTCCACGATGTTTATGTCTTCTTCGCTTAAATTTATACTAATTGGATATTCAAGATTTGTGTTTTATTTATAAATATCATTACTTTGGTTTTGCCACTGTTCATTATAAATCTATTAGTCAAAAACCATAATTGTAACGCGTTATACATTTCTTTTTCTTTTATAGAAACATCAACCATACTTTGACCACTTACTAAAGAAGTCGTATTATCTGCATAGCTTTCTACTAATACTTCACGTTCGTTTAATTTTCAGGCTTTTCTATACTCGAAATTTTACTTTATGCGCCACCGGTACACAACACTGATTCAATGTAAAGTTTAGCGGTGTGTTTCAAACTTCGTAATATGTCAGTGTTTTGTACCGGTGGCGCATGAAGTAAAATTTCGAGTTTAGAAAAGCCTGAAAATTTTAGTGGAGAATAGATCATTTACATATATACTGCCTTTCAAAAAAATCAGAACACCAAGTATTTATTGCACGATTTTAATAAAATTGACACAATTTGATCATGTAAACGAACTGTATCGATGATCAAAAAATCAAGTTGAAAAACAAAAAAACAAATGAATAAAAATTAATAATGTGTTGGGCCTCCACGATTTCCCAAACACTCATTAACACGTCGAGGCATGCTAGAAATCAGGCGGTCAATATCGACTTGGGGTATCTCATTCCAAACTTCGATAATTTGACCTCTAAGTTCCATTACAGTGTTAGCGGGGCGCTGTAAGTTACTTATTCTAACACCTATCATATCCCAAACATGTTCTATTGTCGATAGATCTGGAGAACGAGATGGCCAAGGTAACAAATTGATTTCGGCACTATCAAAAAACTGTCTTGTAATGGCCGCTGTGTGAGGTCGAGCATTATCTTGCTGAAAAATGGGGTTCTGCAAGCCATTTACATAGGGCACTAACACTGGCCGTAAAATGTTGTCAATATACCGAATCGCGTTAAGACTTGCTTCTAAAAAAACTAGAGGAGACCGACTACCATATGCTATCGCCCCCCAAACCATAACTCCCTGTGTAAGAGCCGTATGTCTTTCAACAGCAAATTGTAAAATTCTGCGTTTACCGCGTCGACGTCTCACTCTTCTGCGACCATCATGAGCCCATAAACAGAACCGAGACTCATCGCTGAAGATAATGTTATTCCATTCATGGGTCCAATGTTGTCTTTCCCTGCACCAATCAAGTCTTGCTCTGCGATGCTGCGGAGTAAGAGGTAGACACAATTGTGGACGGTAGGATCTTATACCAAAACTGCGTATTCTTCTGTAAACAGTAGCTATGAATACTCTTTGGCCATTTAGAGCCAACCAGTCATTTCCCAATGCCTGCGACGTTGTAAATCTGTCCCTTAAAGTTGTAAGACGAAGAGCTCGATCTTCACGCTCAGTGGTGCTTCTTGGACGTCCTGATCCAAGTCTACGTCGATTCTCCCCAGCTTCGGACCATCTAAACCAGCAGCGTACGATCACCGATACACTACGGCCTACCCTTTCAGCAATAGCACGAACCGAAAAACCCGCTTCTCGCATTCCAATAATGCGACCCCTTTCAAATTCACTTAGATGATGATATTGTGCACGCCGACGAACACGGGGCATCTTTTTATGTTTTACAAACTGAAACGTCTAACTACTCAGAGGCTACTTCTATATTAGAAGCAATTACATTAAAAAATCAGCAGCTCTTCATAATGGTGAAATCAAGGAAAAATACCATTAAATAGTAACCAAAACAATTGATTTTTTGATCATCGATGCAGTTCATTTACATGATCAAATTCTGTAAATTTCATTAAAATCGTCCAATAAATACTTTGTGTTCTGATTTTTTTGAAAGGCAGTATATTATTGCTATTTCTGCTGTTTCCAAAAAATATAATGCCAAATCTCATCTTGCTCTCGAACAGGGAATGGTATATTAATCTAATTATGTTTATATTTACAACTTCCTTCAAGCACCGTATCATGAACCATACTGTATTTAGTTTACTTTCGACATAATGCACATGTTTTTTTCAATTTAGGTCATTGTCGATAACAATTCCTAATAATTTAGCGTGGTCCACGATGTTTATGTCTTCTTCGCTTAAATGTATACTAATTAGATATTCAAAATTTGTGTTTTGTTTATAAATATCATCACTTTGGTTTTGCCACTATTCATTATAAATCTATTAGTCAAAAACCATAATTGTAACGCGTTATGCATTTTTTTTTCTTTTATAGAAACATCAACCATACTTTGACCACTTACTAAAGAAGTCGTATCATCTGTATAGCTTTATACTAATACTTCACGTTCGTTTATAGTGGAGAATAGATTAGTTACATATATTATGAACAGTAATGGACCAAGTATACTTCCTTGAGGGATGACATGATTTGAAATTAGAGATTGTTATGTATAATCTTTAATTTTAACAAATTGGGGGCGATCTGTGAGGTAGCATTTAATTAGATCATGTGCTATCCCTCTAATTCCATATCTGTTAAGGTTTTTTAAGTAGTATACTATGATCCATACTGTTAAAGGCTTTTGTAAGGTTTATGTATGTTGCCATAGGTATTTCTTTTTTCTCCAATCAGTTTAGGACTTCGGTAATAAATTGAAACAAGGCTGTGTTTATACCCTTTCTCGAAAGAAAACCATGTTGTTTTGGATGGAATAGTCTACATTCATTAAAGTAAGATGATACTCCCTGTAGTATTATTTTTTCAAATATCTTTAAAAACGCACTTAATAGGCTTATTGGTCGATAATTTGCAAGGTCTTGTCTATAGCCCTTTTTGTGAACGGGTACTATTTTAGCTATTTTTAATGAATCCGAAAAAATGCCAGTGGTTAGGCAAGTATTTTTGAGATGAGCTATTGGTTGTACAATTTTATCTGTGATGGATTTTATTAAATTTACACTGATTTCATCGTGGCCTGCACTATGTTTATTTTTAAGTTCATTGAGAACATTTTATACTTCAGCGCTCGATATATTACGCATATATATACTTTTCGGATTTAAGGCAATATTTGTATCATTACAATCATAGCTTCGAACCTGTTGCATTAAGTTTTGGACTGATTTTTTAAAGTATAAGTTAAAGTCTTTCACTAATTTTTGCCTGTGTCCTGAGGGTATATTATTATCTTTCTTTTTATTTGTTACTAGATTGTTTATTACACTCCAGGATGTTTTACTTCTATTGTCACTCATCGCTATTTGTTCTTCAATTTTATGATTTCTGTGTTTTTAAAATAAAGCATTGTAGATTTTGATTTGATTGTTGTTAGATGTTCTAAACTCGGGGTTCACTTTAGAAACTGTAGATAGAATATCTAATATTTTCTTACAATTTGCAATTTCTTCGTTTTCTAAACATATTTTTTGATATTATTTTTATTATTTAAGTTTACCCTTTTGAGGGAAAAGCTTTTATTGAATAGTTCAGATGTTATGTTAGTAAACAGATTCCAGCCTTCATTCATATTTGCACAAGTATATATACACGTCCAATCTACTCTGCTGAGTAGTGTCTTAAAAGTGGTTTTGGTTTTGTCATTTAATGTGCGGATGTATTATATTTATTATTTGCATCTACTTTATTAAATGAGAATGGGATTTTTTGTGCATAATGGTTAGATGTGTGTGTCGAATACATTGGTAACATATTCACTGTTGATGTTTGTTAATATATTATCAATTATTGTACTCTAGTTGTTTGAACACCTAGTAGGTACATTTATAGTGATGTTGATATTATAACTAGCAAGCAAATTTACAAATGTGGATCTATGGGGATAATCTTTTCCTTAGTCAATATTAATATCTCCTGCTATAAAAATACAACGTTTAGCAAAAAAAGTAGTGCTAAAAGCGTATCAAATTTATATATAAAGGTGTTTATATCGGAATTTAGAGGTCTATATATGGCTACACAAAAAAAAATCTGTTTGTTGAAGATCCATTCTACAGCAGCCATTTTAATCAGCTCTTCTACCGATAGGTCATTGATGTCTTCTCTAACATTGCACGAAAATGATGTTCTTGCATATACTGCTGTTCCTCCATAAGCGGTGTGAGTCCTTTTTTTCGGGTGCCTTGAAAAGTTTGCGACGAAAATGTTCAATGTTGATCGTTTCTATATTTTCTGCAGTTTGCCAATGCTCAGTAAGGGCGAGTAGATTGCATTCTGGATGTTCTTGCAACATATTATTTATTTGTGTTGTTTTTCTATAAATTGATCGAATATTAGTATGAATGATGCTCATCTTGTTTAGAATCAGTTTAGAGTGTTCCTTTATTTTGGAGTTTGCTTTAGCTTGTTCAGATGGAATAAAAAACGACGTATTCCTACGTTTTTAGGCCAAGCGTTTGCGTCCAAGAGTTTGTCGCCAGAGCGAATTGAAATTTTAAAAGAAGCATATTCTTCAGGATACTTTGCGTTCATTTTTTCGCATTTTGCATTATATATTTCCATATCATTTTTGAGAAATGCGATCAGTTGATTGCTGGTTGTATTCACATCCAGATGGTGAATATGATAATGGTAATATCTATCAGTTGCATTGAGTGCGGTGTTTTCCCCTGTACCAAAGATCGTCGTTTTGTTCGGTTTTCTTCGATAATCAACGGTTTTCCATGCTGGCTGTGAGTTTTCATCGCTGTTTTTAATTTTTTTTTGCATCGCTGACAGAAAGGTCCTCTTTCTGTTGGGAGATATTTCCTGTTTGGGTGTCGATATTGTTGTCAATGTTGGATGTAGTTGCTTTTGGATGGTGCAGATTTCTTGCTTGAGTGTTGATACAGTTGTCTGCGTTAGATGGGGTTTCATTGCATTTTTCTTAATTTTAAAGTGTTCAAATATTGGCTTCGCTATTTATTTTAGAGACAAAATGTATTTCACTTTTTTGTAGAGGGAAAACTTTTAAATTTATAAATGTGCACACTTAATGCTTTATGTTTCCCTAAGTTAAAATAATTAAGAAAAAGTAATGTGATTTTATAAAAATAATATAACAATTGCGGATATGCCCTGTTTTTTAAAGTTTAGTTTAAAGCTTTAAACAAGTGTTTTCCACTCCCTGACTAAACATGAAGTAAAATTTCGAGTTTAGAAAAGCCCCGTGAAAATTTGTTGAGGGTCCCGAAACAAATTTTCTGGGCTTTTCTAAACTCGAAATTTTTCTTCATGCGCCACGCGTATGACACTATAATATTGTTAAATTTATGTATATTCGAACTTCACCTAAAACCTGTGTTTTATACGCGTGGCGCATGAAGTAAAATTTCGAGTTTAGAAAAGCCCAGAAAATTTGTCTTGGGTCGCTGTGCGACCCTCGACAAATTTTCACGGGGCTTTTCTAAACTCGAAATTTTACTTCATGCTTAATCTGGGAGTCGAAAACACTCGTTTAAAGCTTCAAATTGAACTTAAAAATTAACGAATGTCAGAAAATTTACAGCTAAAATAATTAAGAAAAAGTAATGCGATTTATGTTTTTTGACGTGATCTGCATAATACCACTTTATTAGGAGGATTTTTTCTTGTATAGTGTAAATCATTTCGAAAACATTTACTTTAATCAAGTGACTGCGACATCTTTTGCCATTTTGACATCTGCAATTGTTGTTTGAATTCCATGGCATGTCATTATTTTTATAAAATCACATTACTTTCCTTAATTATTTTAACTTTGAGAAACGTAAAGTGATAAAACCTAACACGAATGAATTCAGAATTTTTCCCTCTACAAAAAAGGTAAATACATTTCGTTTCTAAAATAAATAGGGGAGCCAAAATTTGAACATTTCAAAATTTACATGGGATTTCGTATGTTGCGTCCGCTAAGTCAACGCCCGGTATAACAAGAGATAACAAAATAATTCAGATAAAACATTCAGATAAGTATCATCACAAGAACATATTAAATGCAATCCGATGATCTTCTGGTTTAAGTGAGACAAAAGTTGAAGATTGTTCCTGGAATATTTAGGAAAAAGAAATTGTTTTTAATATTATAATAATAAACTGCACTTATTTTAATTGCTCTAATGTAAACGTTGACAATAATTATTGATTTTTTATTTAATTTCATTAAATAATCATTCGAATACTACTCGTTGCTTAAAATTTTCGTTGAGACAGACTTTGTTTTTATACTCTCAAGCTTAGTTGCCTTAAACAATTCAACTCGATGAAACTGTAAGAAAAAGTCAGTCGCTCTACGAGCTCGTGCCTTTTCGGAGACAGTTTCATCTCGTCCCGTTGCTAGGCGACCGAGCTTTCGTTAAAAAACAAAGTCTTTTCTAAAATTTCAAGCAACTAGTAGTATGACATGTGAAAATTTGTATTTTATATGATAAATAATAATAATAATAATAATCTTTATTGCCCAAATGGAAGAACCCAATACAGGACTATATATATATATATATATAAATATATATATATATACTGCCTTTCAAAAAAATCAGAACACAAAGTATTTACCGGACGATTTTAATAAAATTTACAGAATTTGATCACGTAAATGAACTGCATCGATGATCAAAAAATCAATTGTTTTGGTTACTATTTAATGGTATTTTTCCTTGATTTCACCATTATGAAGAGCTGCTGATTTTTTAATGTAATTGCTTCTAATATCCAAGTAGCCTCTGAGTATTTTGACGTTTCAGTTTGTAAAACATAAAAAGATGCCCCGTGTTCGTCGGCGTGCACAATATCATCATCTAAGTGAATTTGAAAGGGGTCGCATTATTGGAATGCGAGAAGCGGGTTTTTCGGTTCGTGCTATTGCTGAAAGGGTAGGCCGTAGTGTATCGGTGATCGTACGCTGCTGGTCTAGATGGTCCGAAGCTGGGGAGAATCGACGTAGACTTGGATCAGGACGTCCAAGAAGCACCACTGAGCGTGAAGATCGAGCTCTTCGTCTTACAACTTTAAGGGACAGATTCACAACGTCGCGGGCATTGGGAAATGACTGGTTGGCTCTAAATGGCCAAAGAGTATCCATGGCTACTGTTTACAGAAGAATCCGCAGTTTTGGTATAAGATCCTACCGTCCACAATTGTGTCTACCTCTTACTCCGCAGCATCGCAGAGCAAGACTTGATTGGTGCAGGGAAAGACAACATTGGACCCATGAATGGAATAACATTATCTTCAGCGATGAGTCTCGGTTCTGTTTATGGGTCGCAGAAGAGTGAGACGTCGACGCGGTGAACGCAGAATTTTACAATTTGCTGTTGAAAAACATACGGCTCTTACACAGGGAGTTATGGTTTGGGGGGCGATAGCATATGGTAGTCGGCCTCCTCTAGTTTTTTTAGAAGCAAGTCTTAGCGCGATTCGGTATATTGACAACATTTTACGGCCAGTGTTAGTGCCCTATGTAAATGGCTTGCAGAACCCCATTTTTCAGCAAGTAAATGCACGACCTCACACAGCGGCCATTACAAGACAGTTTTTTTATAGTGCCGAGATCAATTTGTTACCTTGGCCATCTCGTTCTCCAGATCTATCGCCAATAGAACATGTTTCGGATATGATAGGTGTTAGAATAAGTAACTTACAGCGCCCCGCTAACACTGTAATGGAACTTAGAAGTCAAATTAGCGAAGTTTGAATGAAATACCCCAATTCGATATTGACAGCCTGATTTCTAGCATGCCTTGACGTGTTAATAAGTGTTTGGGAAAGCGTGGAGGTCCAACACATTATTAATCGATACAGTTCGTTTACATGATCGAATTGTGTAAATTTTATTAAAATCGTGCAATAAATACTTGGTGTTATGATTTTTTTCAAAGGCAGTATATATATATATATATATATATATATATATATATTTGGCAACATGGTATTGAGAACCTCAACCATTTTTTATCGCATCTAAACAATATCCACAACAAAATTCAATTCACAATGGAAGTTGAAGAAAACAAACGTTTACCCTTTCTGGGCACTCTTATTATTCGAAATCCTAGTGGAAACTTAAATTACACCGTATACCGAAAACCTACACACACTAACAGGTACTTGAATGCGAAGTCACATCACCATCCAGCTCAAATAGCGTCTGTGGCAAAATCGCTTCTGCTAAGAGCACGTACGCTATCGGACGAACACCACTTAAATAATGAAATATCTAATGTCAAAAAGGCATTAATGCAAAATGGGTTTTCCAAAAAAACAATCAATAAATTAAACAGAAACAAAAGTCCAAAAACAAGAAGTGAAAGTCCGTGTGGCAACGTCACCCTTCCCTACATTAAAGGAACAACTGATAAAATCGGAAAAGTCCTCTCCAAATACAATATTAGAACTTGTTTCAATATACACACAAAAATTCAAAATTTACTCCGAATTCCAAAAGAAATTATCCCACTTGAAGCTCAAGGCGTATATGAAATTCCATGTGGTATGTGTGAGAAGAGCTATATAGGACAAACAAACCGGAAAATTAGTACTCGTCGAGATGAACACATTTTAGCAGTAAGAAAGTCTGATCCACAATCTTCTTTATTTCAACACGTAAACATTTCTAAACATACAATAAATTTCGAAAAAACGAGAATTTAAAAAAAGACAGACTTCTTCCACGCGAGGATTATTAGAGAAGCGATAGAAATTGAAAAGAGGCCGAACAGTCTAAATCAAAGAGATGATGCTAAAAGACTACCACCAATTTGGAAAACTTGTATAAATTCTGGTCAAAATATATTATCTCCGAACAACAACCAAGAAATTCAAAATCCAACCCCTTCCGAAAATAATATTGAAATTGTCACTACTACATCATTAGAAGAACAAAACAGAAGAGCAAAAGAGCAACACGAAGCCAAACAAGAAATTCACGCATCAAGTAGTACGTAAAAGTCAAACAAGTGGTTGCTAGAGCAATGGAATTTTGATAGTTATTCCTGACGATGATGACTGCGACGTCATCGAAACGTCGAATTAAAAATAAAATGGACCAGAGCCAAGAAAATACGCGGGACCAAACCCGAAGAAACAGTGATACATGTTACACCCGCGAAAATCTACGTTATAATATATATATATATATATATATATATATATATATATATATATATATATATATATATAATCGAAAATCCCCATCTACCATAATTGTAGGTGTAGGGGTTTCTTGTCTCTGTTATTGATTGCTATGTACAAATTTTGCCCATTCTTTTCTGTTTCTTGCGAGTCTTTTTGCTTCTGCCCATGTTTTTCCTCGTTTTTCTAGTATCTCCTGTATGGCCTTATCCCAGGTCTGCCGTGGTCTTTCTCTAGTTTTCCTTTTTCCTACTCTTATTTGCCATATTTGTTTAACTGGTTTTGTGTTTCCCAATTGTTGTAGATATCCCCACCAACTCATCTGTCTTCTTTCTAAGTCTTTTCTTATTTCAGAGTTCCTCATTTTGCCCATCCTTGTGACTCCTCTTACTCTCCGTAAGTATTTCATCTCTATTGCCTATATATTGCTCTTTTCTCCTCTTGTCAGTGTCTACGATTTACATCCTAATGTCAATACTGGTCTAAATATTGCCTTATATACTTTTATTTTTGTTTTACGTGATAGTCCCTTTTTGTTAATAAACGTCTTATTCATTGCATCGTAAAGTTTAATCGTTTTTTCTATTCTGCTGTTCATTTCTGTTTCCTGTTTTCCATTTCTTGTTATTTCTACTCCCAAATATCTAAAAGTATCTACTTCTTCTATGTTTGCGTACTCTATCTTTATATTCATGTCTATTGGTTCACCTATCTTCATTACCTATGTCTCTAAGATTTCTATTCTTTGTATGCTTCTATGTCTGATTAGTAGTTTCTTGGTCTTGTTTGTGCACTTTTTTCAGTATTTCGTCTATGTATATGATGAACAGCGTTGGGCTCAACCCTCCTCCTTGTCTAAGTCCTCCGTTTGTTCTAAAAGTTTCTGATTGTAGGTTGTTTCTTACTACAACATTGTTGTTTGCTTTGTATATTTCTATTATAATGTTAATTAATTTGTTGTTAATTCCTCTCTTTCTTAGTATTTCCGATAGTTCTTCTCTTTGTTTTTTCCATATCGATGAATCCAAGGTACACATTTCTCTTCTGTTGTTGAAATTTTTCTATTATTTGCTGTAATGTGAAGATGTGGTCTTGGATGCTTCTCCCCTTTCTGAATCCACTTTGAGCCTCGTGAAGTGTTGGTTCTATGATTTTTCTGAGTTTGCCGTCAATAATTTTCTCAAAAATTTTCATGACTGTATTCAATAGCGTTATTCCTCTATAATTTTGGCCCTCTGTTTTGTCTTCTTTCTTGTATATCGGCACTATTAGCGCTGTCGAAGATTCTTTTGGTATTTCATTTTTTTGCCATGCTTTCTTATATATTTCTAGTAGTATCTTCATTTTCTTTGTTCTCATTTTTTTCAACATCTCTGCAGTGATTTTGTCAACTCCGGGTGCTTTTCCATTCTTCATATTTCTTATTACTCTCTGTAATTCTTCTAGGACAAAATAATAACCAAATAGTGGCATTAAAAAAACATAAAATGCAATATTCACATATAAATAAATAAATAAAAGTTGTGAAAGTAACCAGCAGTAGGTAATTGTGAAATATAAATATTATTAAAAACAGATTTAGACTAAAAATATATGTTATGATTATGGAGGTAAATTTATTTAAATCAAAGTGTTTTTTTTTTAGCAGCCTTTTGAGCAATACCGGTGTCAGAGCGTATTAAAACGTTTATATTAATTGCGATAAAATATTTAATTTATCAAAATTAAATTTTAATTTACGAATATAATGCTGCATCAGTAAATATAGAGCAATTTATAAGGGACTCTAAAAAATTTTAATTTAAACGAGTGAGTAAAAGAGTTTTACAATTTAATTAAAAATAATTACACTGCACTTCAGTTGCAGTTAATCAATTCAAACTTAACACCCTCAACCGGAACGGGGTTAAAGCAAAAAAATCAAGGTCAGCGCACCCTTCGTCTCACCCCTCAACAAAAAGTAGGACAGTCACGGCCTTAGGCTACGTTTTTTTTCTTCCTTTCTTGTTATTTTTGTTGTTTGGGGGGTGGGTCGAGTAACTCAACAAAAATTTTCGAAGTCATCGGCGTGTCTCTCACACATTTCCATCCATTTCCACAATGAAATCGATCCGTGCGACTTCCACCCCACCGCCCCTCACGAACCAACAATCCCCTCTCCCCACCACCGCCACCCGGACCCAGTTTTCAGTTTCATCCCCACCGCCGCCGGATTCAACTCGCGCTTACACGCCCGGAGTCGCAGACAGGCCGCCGTCCGGAACTAGTGTCGTCCGCCGCCGTCGCCGCCGCCCCCTTTCGTTCGCGTTCGCGATTTAAACGCACTTTTAATAACAATAGTTAAAAAATTTAAAAAAAAAACTGTTCGATAGATTTTAATTAATTAACACCCTCTTTCTCCATCTCTCTAGCTGTACGTTTTTATAAATATAATAGTTGGTAAATTGTTGTGTGTGTTTAATGTGTATACATGTTTGATTAGTTAATTAGTGCCAACAGTTGGATTACTACGTGAATTATCAAGGTAATTATTTATAATGCCACTTTAATTGAAATACATGAATTACCTAGCCTAGTGCACATGCTTATCATTGGCTATGGTATTACTACAATGTTGGTATATTTGCACAGTTAAATTTAATAACCAGTAATTTGATGTCAATATACTGGCGCGGATACCTATTTGCGATGGGGGGATTTGACTTAGTATTTTGTTCATAAGTTTAGTTTTCTAAAGTTCTTCAAAAATAAATACTGAAATTGTTATCTGTGGTGGCTTCTACTTCATTATACGTCATAATTCACAAATGAAACACGATTTTAACTGTTGCTCATATTAACTAAAAATTTAAGTATTTTTCAAAATATCGAAAACTAGAAAATATAGTTTAAACCAACAGGAATTAATTTAAAAAATAGCTAATTCAATAATTATAATTCATATAAAAATTGCAAAAAATAATTTTACATAAATTCGTCAAAATTTACAAATTTTATAATTAAGCAAACATTTTCAAAAATGGCAAAATTAGCATTACATCAATAACTTTTTATGAAAGTTAACAATTTCAAATAAAAATCAATTCTAATTTTATTCAGTTTTTAGTATTTGCATGGAAAAATGAAAAAAACATCAAAATAAGGATCCTTTTTATCTTTATTTTGATGTTAATTTCATTTATACAAGAAAATACTAAAAACTGAATAAAGATATTAAATTTCAAAAGAATTCACTGAAATATTTTTTTTCAGATTTAATTATTTCATAAACGATATTTTTTATTTTGTTTTGATTACGATATTTCACGACTATTAGTGACTGTTAGCTACACCTATTTTGACATTTAACATGTTTAGTCGATTATTACTTATTTAGATCATTTATGTCACGCGTGTGACACTTTGGACATATTTCGATACTTTTTTGTTAATCACTCGATATATTTCGACATTTATTGACATCTGACTTATTTTGATGTTTTTCAAATTTTCTGTCCTATTAAACACGTTTATTCCAATATTTGACGATTGTGTCAAATGTAGCGAGCGATGTCACATTTGACGTATTTTGATTGAATATGACATTTCTATTTTCCACATTTGTTTTGACATATTTCGACGACTCACATAAAATCTCGCATAAAATCGAAGATATTTCGACAATTTGTTATTCAATCCGACATATTGAAACTTTTTTTTACATATTTTTAAATTCCGTAGTTTCATACAAAATTTTAATATTTCTATTTATTTTCAACACATTTTTTTTAAGATATTCTTGTTGGAGTTACGTAAAGTGCTACTTATAGATATGTAAGTAGTTAAATTCCTTTATCTTCACCGTTTTACGTTAATTCTAGATGTACACTTCAAGCACGATGTGCCATTTTTCAATAGTTTAACATATTTGACAAATTAGTCACATCGAGCCTGGCACATCGTGCCTGGAATGTACACTTCTGTGCAATAAAATTAAGCACAAGTCTCATAACTATTTCTCACAATATTTTAGTTGTATAATTCGGGTCTGTGTTAATTGCCTAGCAGCAGTTTCAATAAATGATAAAACACAATTACAGGGAATTTTCCTTTTAGGTAAACAACATGCATAAGTTGTAAATTTTCCGATTCGTTGTATTTTAAAATAGTTAAATTTTAAGCTTTAAACGAGTGAATTCCACTCCCAGACTAAGCATGAATGAACATTTCGAGTTTAGAAAAACCCTGTGAAAATTTGTCGAGGGTCGCGCAGCGACCCGAGGCAAATTTTCTGGGCTTTTCTAAACTTGAATTTTACTTCATGCGCCACGCGTACAAAACGCTGATTTCAAGTGAAGTTCAAATATACATAAATTTCACAATCATTTAGTGTTTTATACGCGTGGCGCATGAAGTAAAATTTCGAGTTTAGAAAAGCCCAGAAAATTTGTCTCGGGTCGCTGCGCGACCCTCGACAAATTTTCACGGGGCTTTTCTAAACTCGAAATTTTACTTCATGCTTAATCGGGGAGTGGAAAACACTCGTTTAAAGCTTAAAATTGAACTTAAAAAAAAACAGCTAATATCTAAAGATTTACAGAAGAAAATAGGCTGAATTTGGAATACGTATACTTTAAAGAAAAATTCCCACTTAAAAATAACACCTTTATTAGGAAACCAAAACTATGACCTCTTGAAAAAATAAACGCTTGTAATAGATACAATAAAGCCGAAATAGAAAAGCCATCTTTTATTTTAGTTAGAATTTAAATTTTTGAATTGTTGTCTAAATGACGCAACATTTTGACATTAAAGAAATTGATATATTTACATATTTTTGTAACTGGGACACTCATCTCGTCCGTTTTAAACTATAACATATTTTATGTACTTAATTTTATTACACAGAAGTGTACATCTAGAATTAACATAAAACAGTAAAGATAAAGGAATTTAATTACTTACGTATCTACAATTTTTTAAGATAAATTTATCAAAACATTAATAAATTCTGATCAATTAATAAAAATGTCATTTCATAGCGTTAATTTTTATCAATTATTATTATTATTTAAAAATAAAGATGATTACAATTATCATAATCTGTCGATTTTTATATTAATTTTCAAGATTTCGATGATTTTCATATTTTAACATTCGGCAAATTTTCTTTGGTTTTGACATATTTAGCCATTTTGTGTAACATTAAGGCTGCGCTCAACCTGTACTGTCGTTTCAATTTACAATCGTTTAATAATATGAAGGCTCATGAAGTTGTGGTTTAAAAATATATATTTTGGTACATAATTGTGCACTCTTGCTGGAAAAAAATGTAATTATCAAAAAATATGGTCTGTATTGATATAACGGACGATTCATTTTCAAATGATTTATTTATAATTATACATTTTATAAGAAAATGATGTTAGAATTATATAATCACAAAATTATTACGAAGGGCATGATGGAGTAACATTTTAGTGTTTTTTAATTTTATTTTTTACTAAAATAAAAAATTAAGTCACATCATCATGCCCTCTGCTATTGAAGTTTAGATAAATATGTAAAGAAAGAATTAAAAAATTAAAAATAATAACAAAAAATCAATATTCTAAGTTTCCATAGGACAGAGCGCACTCTAAAGTAAATTTCTATAATTATGACATTTTCAGACATTTTATGTGACATTCGACATATCATGACGTTTGTGACATTTGATAAATTATCACATTTGCGTGGCGTCAATGTGAGTTCAATAAAAAAAGATTAATAATTCAATAAATAAAAACTTTAATTTTATAAATCGACAAAAACCTATAAATATTGAAAATTTTATGAAAATTTTATAAATTGCCAAAAATCTAATAATGCAGAAAGTCTTATGAAATTTTTTGAAATCAACCGAAATCTAGAAATATCGAAAAACTGGACATGTTGAAAATCTTGACCGTCCACTCCCAGACTAAGCATGAAGTAAAATTTTGAGTTTAGAAAAGCCCCACGTAGAAAACTTGTCGAGGGTCGCGCCAGCGACCCGAGTCAAATTTTCACGGAGCTTTTCTAAACTCGAAATTTTGAAAAGTTTAAAAAATACTAGCCTTTGTTTGGTTGGTTGGTTGACAAATTGCGTTGAATCTTCTGAGCATTTATTATACATATTAATTCTATTTATAAGTTTTGATCAATTTCGAAAATTTTATAAATTTCCAAAAATCTAGGAATGTAGAGTCTTATGAAAATGTTATAAATCAACAAAAATATAGAAATATCGAAAATCTGGACATGTTGAAAATCTTGACCGTCCACTCCCAGACTAAGCATGAAGTAAAATTTCGAGTTTAGAAAGCCCCGCGTAGAAAATTTGTCGAGGGTCGCGCCAGCGACCCGAGACAAATTTTCACGAGGCTTTTCTAAACTCGAAATTTTACTTCATGCGCCACGCGTATAAATCACTGAAATATTGTAAAGTTTAAAAAATTCTAGCCTTTGTTTGGTTGGTTGGTTGACAAATTGCGTTGAATCTTCTGAGCATTGATTATACATACTAATTCTATTTATTAGTTTTGATCAATTTCGAACATTTTATAAATTTCCAAAAATCTAGGAGTGTAGTCTTATGAAAATTGTATAAATCAACAAAAATCTAGAAATATCGAAAATCTGGACATGTTGAAAATGTTGACCGTCCACTCCCAGACTAAGCATGAAGTAAAATTTCGAGTTTAGAAAAGCCCCGCGTAGAAAATTTGTCGAGGGTCGCGCCAGCGACCCGAGACAAATTTTCACGGGGCTTTTCTAAACTCGAAATTTTACTTCATGCGCCACGCGTATAAATCACTGAAATATTGTAAAGTTTAAAAAATACTAGCCTTTGTTTGGTTGGTTGGTTGACAAATTGCGTTGAATCTTCTGAGCATTGATTATACATCCTAATTCTATTTATAAGTTTTGATCAATTTCGAAAATTTTATAAATTGCCAAAAATCTAGGAATGTAGAGTCTTATGAAAGTTTTATAAATCAACAAAAATCTAGAAATATCGAAAATCTTGACCGTCCACTCCCAGACTAAGCATGAAGTAAAATTTCGAGTTTAGAAAAGCCCCGCTTCGAGGGTCGCGCCAGCGACCCGAGACAAATTTTCACGAGGATTTTCTAAACTCGAAATTATACTTCATGCGCCACGCGTATAAATCACTGAAATATTGTGAAGTTTAAAAATACTAGCCTTCTTTGGTTGGTTGGTTGACAAATTGCGTTGAATCTTCTGAGCATTGATTATTTATACTAATTCTATTTATATGTTTTGATCAAGTTCAACAGCTGTTTATCAATTTTCAAGTAGATAATTTCGTTAGTTTAAAACATATTTTCTAATCGTTAGATACACATATACAGCACTCATTATCAATACCGACTCAGTGTTAATAAATTATTCATTTTAATTGTGGTTAAAGCTTGTCTGTAACATGATTAAAATGAATGATTTTGTATTACCTAGAGGGGAGCAGGCACCAACCCACCCACCCCCCATTGGCTAAGCCTATGGAATTGAAGAGACCACATCTTAAAAGTCTAGAAATAGAAAAATCCAATCATAAAAAGATAAGAGAAATATTGCCTTAATATTATCCCTTATTATTGCTTGTTTATTAGCTAAATGATAACAATATAAGGCTTTGAGAAAATAAATTAAAAATATCCCTTTTTTTAAATCCTTGTATTATTATCATATATTAAAAAGTGCGATTCTTTTCGCAATTTACAACAAGTTAGTCTTACAAAGACTATATCAAACACTCATTGAAACAACTACTTGTTTTAAATACCTGCCTAACAAGTTGTCTGCATTTATATAGGTTAGGATAAAAATGCCAAACACTCCGTCTTCTCGGATATGACGTTAAATGCATGTAGGACCCGTGTACTGCCTGGATGTTGCGTGCACGTTAAAGATTCTTACCGGTGGGTTGGAACTCCCACCGGGTTCGGCAAAATTCCCGGATAGCTGTAGACCTAATCTCCGGTGATTGGCCTTAGCAGCGGAAATAGATGACGTAAAACCCAAAATAAAAATAAAAATCAACTACTTGTTGTTTCAATGAGTGTTTAATATAGTCTTTGTAAGACTAACTTGTTGTAGATTGCAAAAAGAATCGTACTTTTAATGTTTGAAGTATTCTGCAGTCAAGAATTGCCAATTTCTTTTATACTTATTATCATATTGCCAATATAATTATCGAAAATATTGTTATGCAATATTGCTAAAAATACCCAAATCTTCAATATTATTTCTCTGGTTAAAACTAAAACAAATCCAGTTTTGCATCCGAACATATTTTAAAGATGGCTACCCCTAGAGTTGCAAGACCTGACATATTTACAGTTAGGGTGCAAAACCTGCCATCGCCAGATTTAAAACCATTATATCTCATTCATTTTTTAATCATGATATCTAATTCTTGTGTAGACCATTGCACATTTTTTATTTGATTTTTGTTTTAGAAAAGCATAGGGATATCTTGCCCAGTAGTAACGCAATCAATTTTTGGCATTTTGCTATAAGTTTATTGAAACACTTATGGCTGGTTTTGCATCTAGGCGACTCATTTAAAACATGTTTAAAATGAAATCATTTAAAACACGACGGCTGTTTTAAAACACGTTTAAAACACTGATTAAAAACAAATCGTTTTAAACTTAACAACCCTGATTTCAAGTAATTAAAAAATTAATGGATTAATCAATCAACTTAAAATTCACTGAATTTACATCAAGAAAATGAAAACTTGGCTAGGTGCAATCTGTTATCTGTATTTTCTAAAAATTCAAATTAAACTGGAGGAATCGTTAAATAAAAACCATTCAATTTAGATATAAAGAAAACACTTAACTTTTTTATATCACTTTTATTTCTACTTCTTATATTTTATTATACACACTTGACGAATGTAAGCTGAATTTGCACTTAACATGAATAAACTACTACTACTACTACTACTACTACTATTTTACTTTCGTGATTAGTTTCAATTACACGGTAATCATTTTCAAACTAAGTACTTAAAACACGGGTTACACAGGTATATATACTAAATCTAATCAAAATAAAAGTGGTATAAAATAGTTAAGTGTTTTCTTTACATGAAAATTGAAAATGTACCACGAAGTGAACGCCTCCAAAATTCAAGAATCCATTCAATTTAAAAATCCATGCCGAGTGTGTCCTATGTATAATTGGTATTAGTAATCGTAAAAATCATAGGGTACTTTAATCAACACTAAATTAACGAAATATATATAAACACTTAAACAAATTTTCTTCTAATGCAAAATATTTTGAAAAATCCTAACTTATTTTTTAGAATGATTAAGCCAATTATTTCTAAAACGTGTTTTAAAGAAAATCCTGCTCGACATTGATTATCCTATCATATGAAACGTTTGTAAAAAAATAACAAATTGTTGAGTAAACAGAAGATTTAAAAAAATTATTAGATAAAATTGGATTGCTTAAGTATTCATATCTAACGCTTTTAAAAATAACAAACTAAAAATGCACAGCGTATACATTAGGATATGTATTGTATACTACAAAGAAACATTTCTTCTACACGTAAACCCAAATACTTATCACCAATTAATCAGTAGCTGCTCAACTTATGCTTAGGTTAATTCATATTGGGGTAAATGTTATTAAACTGAGTTTTAGCTAAGCTTGGTTCCAACCACTAGGTATTGAATTACTAATACTCACTTATCACTTGGTGAAACATTTTGAACTATTATTGCTAAAGGTTTAAATTAAATTACACTTGTTTTTTTTCACAATTTTTTCTATATTTATTCGACTAATTTCGCTTTTTACGGCGAAAATAGTCGAGTAAATATAGAAAAAATTGTGAAACAAACCAAGTGTAATTTAATTTAAACCTTTATCAATAATAGTTCAAAATGTTTCACCAAGTGATAAGTGAGTATTAGTATTTCATGAATGACTTTTATTTAATAAATACTACTGAACTGATTTACCGGTAAATCGTAAAAAATGCTTTTATAAATTACCCAGGAATTTTACGATATTTTCCGTTATTTCAGTAAATTAAATGAAGCTATTTAGCTGGTACAAACGACTTAATATAAAAAACTTTGTAATTATTTTGAATATAGTGATATTGTCATGAAACAAAAAATAAATGACTGAGACAATGAAGATTTCACATAAAATGAGTTGTATGTTTCAAAAAATGTTTTAAATAATAGTTGTAGATTATAAAAAACACACAACTTTTAGCTAAACACTTTTCACTTTAACTAATTTCTTTATGATTAGTATACGAAATAGCCTAGGAGAGATATTTATTTCATAATGTTTCACAAATTGTTGCTTTATAAGTAACTTAATCACTAGTTTAAAGTTTCTAATTCCATCAAATACACGTTCACAATTAATTTTAAAGAAACACGTTCATCGTAACAAATACACCAGCAATAAAACACTTTGTCGTATGATAAAATTATGAACTTTGGTTTCTATATCACAACATTTTGAGCTATACTGTATATCGTTCAAAGTATTTATGAAATGATTAAAGCTAATTGATCCATTTTTATATAACCAAGTCTAATTGTTTTTGTCTACCGGGCAGGGAATTAATTGTAATTAAGTATATCAAAATTGTATGTTTATATATTAAATTGTTGAATATATTTTAATGCTCGGTATTATAAAACGTTTTATTCCCTAAATAAAATTATTTAAAAATAAATTAATTTATTCCAAAGATCTCGGTATTATAAACACAAAATAACTTTATTTGGCTAATAAATCTCCTCAGTAAATTATTTGTTTGTTTTTCTACCAAGTAAATTTAATTCTCCAAATAATTTGATAGTTAAAAGTCAAAAGTGTATTATATTATTTTAATTACTTTAGATTCTACTACTTGTATTTATTAATTTTATTACGGTTATCATGTCTATCATATGATCCGTGTCAGATTTAACTACGCTGATAGTATCTTCCCTAACAGTGATTAACACGAACCACAAGACATTCTAAGGAGTCGAAGACCTAGAGTTTTTCAAGTCAGACATAACCAGGGACTTTTATACTTATGCATACGCTTTTTTCAAATTAGTTCCATTTAAAGTTTTAAACAAGTGTTTTCCACTCCCAGACTAAGCATAAAGTAAAATTTCGAGTTTAGAAAATCCTGAAAATTTGGATTGGTCGCGTAGCGCGAAGCGCGGAGCCACCAAACCAAATTTTCAGACTTTTCTAAACTCGAAATTTTACTTTATGCACCACGCGTATTAAACACTAAAAACACTGAAATATTGTGAACAAGTGAACTTCACTTGAAATCAGTGTCTTATACGCGTGGCGCATGAAGTAAAATTTTGAGTTTAGAAAAGCCTGAAAATTTGGTTTAGCCGCTCCGCGCTTCGCGCTACGCGACCAAACCAAATTTTCAGGCTTTTTTAGACTTGAAATTTTACACCATGCTTAGCCTGGGAGTGGAAAATACTCGTTAAGGTCTTTTATAATTTCTAATAAGTTTTCTTTTTCTTGTTCTGTGTAATTCTGTCCTATTCCACAGTTATTCTCCATAATTATAAGCAATTTCCAATTTGATTGACAATTTAATTTGAAATATTGACAATTCAATTTAAAACATGGGTGGTTCCAGCTGTGACCACAATGAAAATGTATAATTTCGGTCTGTAATCTACTAATTAAATTATATATTTCTAGAATTGCTATTTATTTGGTAGGTTAGCTTTATAATACGTAATTTTATTTGCCCATTGCCCATTAGTTTACTAGGTAAATAAATTTACTCCACAAATAGTTATCTAATGATTTATTAATCGTTTATAATACCGGGCATAAGTGTGTAAAATTATAATTAAAAATAATGTAAAAAGGTATATTCCGTAAATAAAGTATTATTATATTATAAAGTATTATAAAATCATGTTTCAAACAAAATTTTGTGTAATCACTTCTTACCTCAGTTATTTTGTTTATAAACTAGAAACTAAAAAATCTAGTAGAGATCAACAACTCACCGAGTATTGCTTTCGACGTCTTAATAAGAAAATGTTTCAAACAAAAGTTTTACCTAACGAAAATGTAAACAACTTTTAACTAAACATTTTTCACCTCAGCTCCTATGTTTTTGTTTAATAAACCGAGAACGATGTTATTATTATATTTTACTAATCACTTATTAACTGTTTATATATTAAAAGTTTAAGCTGTTTATTATCGATTCAATCAAACAAAGCTTCAAACAAAAGTTGCAGACAACGAAAAAATATACAACTTTATGATAATTCGAAAATTTACGAACGAGTGTCTTCAACTCCCAGACTAAGTATGAAGTAAAATTTCGAGTTTAGAAAAGCTCTGAGCAAAATTTGGCTCAGTCGGCTCAGAAGTTAAAAATATAGAAACATATTAACTTAATCAAAAAATATCTCAAATAAAAGTTGTAGCCAACGAAAAAACAAACAACTTTTGTATACAATTTTCACCTGAGATATTTTGTTTTTGATCAAAATATGAGAAAGTCTAGCCCAGATTTATTCCTTTAATAATCACTCACCAACTGTAGCGTTATTATCTACTGGAATAAAATCGATACTTAATTACGGCGACATGCAAATTCTATTTAAAAAATCTGGAACTTTAATCCTGCAAATTAAATTTTAAAAGTCTAGAACTTTTATTCTTACAAAAAAAAGCTAGCCGAAAGAAAATAAATATTTTATTAAAAACAGATGTTAATTACCATACTAGTATTAATATAATTTATAAAACAAGAGAAAGTATTGTTAAAAGTCTCAAAGTTCAATTCAATTCTTATAAATTAATCTATTGAACAGAAATATACAGGGAATTTTTCTTAACTATACACATTTCAATGTATTCGCTGTAATTTTTCGGGAATACGCTGTTTCTATAAAAATGCTAAATTTTAAGTTTTTAGTCCTTGGTTTAGCATGAAGTAAAATTTTGAGTTTAGAAAATCCTAGAAATTTAGATTTGACAGGGCGCGCCAGCGATTTTTAATTAAATATTTATTTTCTTTCGACTAGTTTAATTTTTGTAAGGATTAAAGTTCCAGACTTTCAAAATTGAATTTGCATGTCGCCGCAATTGAGTATCGATTTTATTCCAGATGTTAGACGACTTGAGAATTACCTGTAGAGACAAAATAAGCAAGGGAGTAAAGTCTGGGGAAAACGTTATTAATTTTTTGCACGTTGCATGTTTCCAAGCGAACCGAAATTAATAATTTAAATGTAGGAGTCATATTTTTACATTCCGTTTTCTATATTTAATATTTCACGACGTAATCTGTGTTTTTACAAACAAATGTGGCACTTGTATATTAGCTTCTTAAATGATTTATATTTTTTTTAACGATTAAGCTTTATTTGCATACATAGATTTTTAACAATAAAAAACCGGAACACCAAATCGGCATTTCCTGTAATCTTAACTAATATCAGTCCCACCTTTAGATTGTCTCAATTACAATTATTTATTTATGTTTATTAATTTATAAAAACCACCGTTTGATTGACTTACAAAGGGCGGCAAATTCTAGACCACCCCGGGCGGCAAAAGTTCTTGGTACGCCACTGCTTCAAACTGATAACATACGTATACTCATAAAAATAAATTATTCGAATAAATGAAAAAAAAGAATACAAATAATTTCAATGAAGATACAAGAATTGCAATCGATTTCCTAACTATAAACTTGTGTTTATTATTATTCCAGTATTGCTCTTGAGAATAAGCTGTGTACTAGAGGAAGCATGCAAAATAAGATTCTAATTGGAACCACGGGAGAGAAACAAATGAGGTCGCTTCCCGGAGCGAACAATTGTTTATCTTTAATTTATCTTCAAACTATCAAGCAGGCAAAACAAAGCTGCGTCTTCGGGGTGTTAGAAGGGTGGTTGATGAATCGTGGGGGATTATTTACGGTGGCGTCAGCCGGAAACGGGAACCGTCGTTTTCGCCCTTACGCATCCAGCTCTTAATTAATAATACTCTAAATAACATTACAGTTATACGTTTAAACGTCTACTTATTTCTTGGGTGGAGTCTAACACGGGTTTATTAACCTAAAATATTGCATCATACTTAATCAAGGAATGTAATCACAATGCCTAAAAATAAACATCGTATGTACCATATATTGGGGTATGTACCGGGTGTTGACTTGGCGGACGCAAAATAGGAAATCGCATGTTAATTTTAAAGTGTTCAAATATTGGCTTCCCTATTTACTTTAGAGACAAAATGTATTTCGCTTTTCTGTAAGGAGAAAAATTCTAAATTTATTAACGTTCACACTTAACACTTTACGTTTCTCTAAGTTAAAATAATTAAGAAAAAGTAATGTGATTTTATAAAAATAATGACATACCATGGAATTGATTAAACAATTGCGGATATTACCAGTTTTTTTTTTAGGTTCAAATTAAAGCTTTAAACAAGTGTTTTCCATTCCCAGACTAAGCATGAAGTAAAATTTCGAGTTTAGAAAAGCCCCGTGAAAATTTGTCAAGGGTCGCGCAGCGACCCGAGACAAATTTTTTGGGCTTTTCTAAACTCGAAATTTTACATTATGCGCCACGCGTATAAAACACTATAATATTGTCAAATATATGTATATTCGAATTTCACTCAAAATTTGTGTTTAATACGCGTGGCGAGACAAATTTTCACGGGGCATTTCTAAACTCGAAATTTTACTTCATGCTTAGTCTGGGAGTGGAAAACACTCGTTTAAAGCTTCAAATTAAACTCTTTAAAAAATCAACGAATGTCAGAAACTTAACAGCTAGAATAATCAAGAAAAAGTAATTTGATTATATAAAAATAATGACATACCATGGAATTGATACAACAATTGCGGATATGCCCTGTTTTTTGTTTAAGTTTAATTTAAAGCTTTAAACAAGTGTTTTCCACTCCCAGACTAAGCATGAAGTAAAATTTCGAGTTTAGAAAAGCCCCGTGAAAATTTGTCTCGGGTCGTTTACGGAGCTTTTCTAAACTTGAAATTTTACTTCATGCACCACGCATATAAAACACTATAATATTGCTAAATGTATGTATATTCGAACTTTACTTAAAATCTGTGTTTTATACGCGTGGCGCATGAAGTAAAATTTCGAGTTTAGAAAAGCCCAGAAAATTTGTCTCATGTCACTGCGCGACACTCGTTTAAAGCTTTAAATTTAACTCTTTTAAAATCCAACGAATGCCAGAAAATTTACAGCTAAAATAATCAAGAAAAAGTAATGTGATTTTATAAAAATAATGACATACCATGGAATGGATACAACAATTGCGGATATTCCCTGTTTTTCTTTTAGTTAAAGTTTAAAGTTTTCTGGGCTTTTCTAAACTCGAAATTTTACTTCATGCGCCACGCGTATAAAACACTATAATATTGTCTAATTTATGTATATTCGAACTTCACTTAAAATCTGTGTTTTAATCAACGAATGTCAGAAAATTTCTGGGCTTTTCTAAACACGAAATTTTACTTCATGCGCCACGCGTATAAAACACTATAATATTGTCTAATTTATGTATATTGGAACTTCACTTAAAATCTGTAGTTTAATCAACAAATGTCAGAATATTAACAGCTAAAATAATCAAGAAAAAGTAATGTGATTTTATAAAAATAATAACATACCATGGAATTAATACAACAATTGCGAATATTCCATGTTTTTTTATTTAAGTTCAATCTAAAGCTTTAAACAAGTGTTTTCTACTCTCAGACTAAGTTTAAAGTATAATTTCGAGTTTAGAAAAGCCGCGTAAAAATTTGGCGAGAGTCGCGCAGCGACCCGAGACAAATTATCATAGGGCTTTTCTAAACTCGAAATTGTACTTCATGCGCCACGCGTATAAAACACTATAATATTGTCAAATTTATGTATATTCGAACTTCACTTAAAATCTGTGCTCTATGCGCGTGGCGCATGAAGTAGAATTTCGAGTTTAGAAAAGCCCAGAAAATTTGTCTCGGGTCGCTGGGCGACCCTCGACAAATTTTCACGGGGCTTTTCTAAACTCGAAATTATACTTCATGCTTAGTCTGGGAGTGGAAAACACTCGTTTAAAGCTTAAAATTGATCTCCTTTTAAAATCAACGATAGTCAGAAAATTAACAGCTAAAATAATTAAGAAAAAGTAATGTGATTTTATAAAAAGAATGACATTTTTCTTGTATAGTGTAAATCATTTTGAAAACAATTACTGTAATCAAGTGACTACGATATGTTTTGCCATTTTGACATCCGCAGTTGTTGTTTCAATTCCATGGCATGTCATTATTTTTTCCTAATTATTTTATCGTAGAGAAACGTGAAGTGATAAACGTTAACACGAATGACTTTAGAATTTTTCCTTCTACAAATAAGGTAAATACATTTTGTTTCTAAAATAAATAATATGTTGCGTTCGCCAAGTCAACACCCGGTATGTATACTTAAATGAAAAATCTTACATTCTCCACTTTTTGTAAAAATTAAGTTGGCAGTTTTTTTATATCCGTCATGTTGAAGTACACATGTTTTTTCAATTTGCCAAAAACTTTCAAAAGTGGAGAATGTGAGTTTTGCAGTTAGACCAGTCACATGTAGTTAGGGCACTGCTTACATTTGTATGATTCTAAAACAATTATTTCACGATTTACTAAATTATAATTTCATTGCGCATTAGTTTTATTCAGTAACCTATTCATCTAATTTTAATTATTATTCTTTTCTCTAGTTTTACAAAACCGCCATCGCCATGAATAAAAACAAACACTAGCCCTTAAATAATAAATATTGAAATTCACCCAATTTAATTAAACCAAAACAGAAACTAGCGCGAAAATAAATTCTAACAAAATTAATTATAATTGCACCATAAAGTAAATACAATATTCAACAATACAATAGCGCCCCAATTGAAAGCGTAGGTGATCAATAACACGCGCACATTTGACACCGTAAATTAAAAGAGGGGCCATTATTTTACCCAAAAAACTGCAATATGATGCTGTGTTAACTTTAATTGAATTTATGCATTATTATGAAATTTAATTCGACCGTTATGAATTTGAATTATTACAAAAGCAATTCACTCCCGTGCGCCGTGAATTACATTTCCATGCATCGTGAAATTTAAAAGGGAAACGCTAATGTATTGTATTTTATTAGTCGGTTGAGGGTTGAATAATGCAGTGTGTTCGTTTTTTGTATTGTTTCGGATGGGGGGATGTTTTTCACGGGTTTGCATAAATGGGGAACGCGAGTGAAATTTTCCGCCTTTGTGTTGGAATTCATAATGTCTTTTACCTTTTGAATTGATTTTATTTAATCACTCATATTTATTACTATACAAAAAATATACATACAGGGAATTTTTCTTTCAGGTATACATATGCATACACTGTAAATATTACGACATTCGTTGATTTTTTTTGATTTCAATTTGAATCTTTAAACGAGGGTGTTCCCCTCCCAGACTAAGCATGAAGTAAAATTTCGAGTTTAGAAAAGCCTGAAAATTTGAATTGGCCGCGTAGCGAAGCGGAGCGGCCAATCCAAATTAGGCTTTTCTAAACTCGAAATTTTACTTCATGCGCCACACGTATAAAACACTGATATATCGTAAAGTTTAAAATAAACGGCTTTAGCAATCGAATATGTAGATGTGGATGTAACGTGAGTCAAATTCAGCGCTGAACAAATTGTTTAAAACAGTGATTATAGGCAACCCAATATCTATAACGTATATTAAGTTGCCTATAATTGTTGTTGTATGTGTGTGCTTTTTGAACTTTACTGTGGATCAGTGTTTTTAAGCGTGGCGCATGAAGTAAAATTTCGAGTTTAGAAAAGCCTAATTTGGATTGGCCGCTCCGCTTCGCTACGCGGCCAATCCAAATTCTTAGGCTTTTCTAAACTCGAAATTTTACTTCATGCTTAGTCTGGGAGTGGAAAACACTCGTTTAAAGCCTCAAATTAACTGTTTTGAAATAACGAATTCCCGCAAATAAAAAACACTGTAATTATCGGGATATGTGTACTCAAAGGAAAAATGCATGTATATCTAAAACCACACATGGCTTTATGAATTCGTAAGGTCAATATTGATTCTATCTTTTAGAATCAAAATAGAGAATACAACTCAGTTTTTGTACAATCTCAAAAACCGTGAGTCATGTTTTTGTTTTTGTTTGGTTTTGTTTTTGTTTGGAAGGGCAGAGTCTCCAAGAAGAGGACGGTTTAGTCGTTTCCATCTTAGAAACCACGGAGGGAAGTAACGGTCGTACTTGTTGGGAAAACACAAAAAACTTCGTAACGGGGTAATCGACCACTAATGATAGGCTAATTCTTAAATCCAATTAATTTAATAATTCCAAGCTTTCGGAGCATTTTGGCTCTTTCTATGGGGATTTTACTACAATAAAATATTACATTTGTAAACTGTTGTAAAATTAGTTTTTAAATTATCAAAACATGAAAAAAATGAAATGAGAAATGATTATTACATTTTTAATTCTTGTGACCAGGGTCCAATAGCCCCAAATCATAGGTTCCCTCTGATCCATCCGCAGGTTAGGATCTTGCATTATCAGCTCCCTCATTCCTCGTCACGTAAACTCGCGATATTTTTGTGTTTCACGCGGGCCCAGTCGGCGATCACCATCGCTATTGCTTGAACATACCAAAACGCCACTAAAAAAACACATTATGAGTGGCGTTTTTATTTCAATGCATTTCATTTTAAATCACTACCTACAAATTTTGAATATCTTTTTTGACTGTAGTCACTTCATACCAGTTTTATTAATTAACTTACCATTTTCATTTTTTAACTTATCATTTTTTTAACAATTTTTGGGTAATTTAAAAATTAATTCTACAACAGTTTACAAATGTAGTATTTTATTGTAGTGAAATCCCTGAAGAAGGAGCCAAAACGCTCCGAAAGCTTGGAATTAATAAATTAATTGGATTAAGGAATTAGCGAATTATTACCCCGTTACGAAGTTTTTTATGTTTCCATCTAATTTATATTATTTATAAATGAATGCATTATTACTGCATTTTGGATTTCAAATTTGTTAGTATGATCAAGAAAGAGGATCCCTTCAATAATGATAAATTTGCTTGTATTATCTAAAATCGCGATTCGCAATCAAAATTCAATCGACAATTGACGATTCCCTGCGAAACGTCGACGGCCCGTCGGCTGTCTGAAGGCGTTTATTTTGACTCCAGAAGGACCGTTTGTTTTTTAATTTTTAGTGCAAAATCAACAAAAACAGTGTTACGGGGTGTAGTTGGAATTTAAATAAAATCTTCGTTAAACAATTGAGGTGTTAAACGAAGACCCACATCGTAACTTCCGGCTAGCTAATTAGTCACTAAATAATAAAATTATGCTTACCAAGGTAATCACTTCACTGATTCTAAGTTAAAAGGTAAATGAAAGGTTTTAAATTGATCTTTAAAAGTAAATGAAAACTTTAGTCAAATAGTAACAAAATGTATTAACACGAAACAAATTAAACAACGAATATAAATTTACAAATGAAGATAGAAAAATAAACGAGCAAAAAAAAACAAGAAATACAATTAAAAAAATAACTTACGCACGACCACGGGGTCGTAAAGAATACTTGTAAAAACTTTCGCGGACGCGGACCGAAATTTAGCGTAGTGACGATGCACGGTTCGAAGACTTTTTCGAAGTCGTGTTGACGGGTCAACAGACTTTTTGAAGTGAGTTTAGCGCTTGAGGCCGGCGGTATTTATTTGGATTTTGGTCAACCCTCTTCCTTTCTTACCCCTCTGGCGACCACCAACTTTCGTTGGCCGAAAGAAAAATGGCAATAATAAATATTAAATATTAATATTTTGAAATACAAAATATGTTATTATATACGCGATATGATTCTGCGTCCGGGCATATTTGATATATTTTGATTCGAGCTAAGAACGGGGTTTAATAGACGTTTAATTTAATTAAGCCGAAGGGGTTGAACGAATTTGCCTAAAAATAATACCAACGATGTGGAATGATAAAGCACATCGTTTGGTATACCTAGCAACAATATGCATAAACAATTACGCCTACCAACTCCAGAAAACATATAAACAATAGGGGTGTTATGCCAGGACTTGGAAAATGTATAATAATAAGGAAAATACTGAATAGAAGTTTATGAAACTTCGTCCAAGCATAACGGGGAGCATAGTAATTGTTTATACATATTTGTTGCTATGTGGAACCTTGTCTAAAAGCAAATTAGTAACAATTAAATAGCATGACAGCTCGCGGTTTATATCCTTCTGGTTCGAACTAACCATATCGTGTTTGGTGTCGTTCGAATCGTCTTCTTCTCAGTTATCCGATGAGGGTTGTGACGTTCGCGTATGTATTCTACATACGCAAACCACGTAGGGGATGTTCCTATCCCTCGCATTCGGCGGTTTTATAACCCCTGACATCATGCCCGATTCTTTTGTGCTTCGCACGTACGTTTCGCTCGCGCGTTCGTGCCGGTCGCAAGTAGCGGCGTCCCATCGCAGATGTGGCGAACTCGGAGATAACCGGGAAATCGGTATATATTTTGGACAACCCTGGAACTGGAAATAGCGCATGCCGTAGAGTTCTACCCTTGGATGGCCGAGAGGAGTTTTGAGCTGAGTTGAGCTGTCTGATGTTCGAGGGCGCTATTTGACGAGGTTCCACTAGGCAACCTATCTAACTTAAATAATATCAATGTATCTCGCGAACTTTACTCATTTGAAAAATAAAAGAGAATGAAGCAATATTGTGTACTGAAAAATAGAATGAGGTGAATTGGGACCGTTGTTCTGAATATTAAAATATGTAACAAAATAACGCCCGTGGTTATGTTGCAGCTGAAATATTGCTGAATGAACAAGTTGACGACGCTTACGGAAAAGCGCCGGTAATAACAGGACTCACGGTTTTTGAGATTGCTCAAAAACTAAGCAGGTTAATAGTATTTTCTTTTTCGATTCTAAAAGTATAGATCTGTGTCTATAAAACGTGTCATTATTCGCTGGCCAAAAGTCACAGAAAGTTTCGTTACTGGGGGCCAAAAAAAGCTACAAATGGCTCATTTTGACCACTTTGAGATAAGATATCTCAAAATCTGGTGACTTTGGGCCCAAATAAGATCGGTTTCTAATTCAGCGTACCCAAATTGGTAAAGAACAACAATGAAAACACTTACACTGATTTACAACAATATGGTTAAGTGGGTTTTTATTGTTGTTCTTTTCTTATTTGGGTAACCTAGATTAGAATCCGACAATAATTTAGGCCTTAAGTTGCCAGATTTTGAGATATCTTATCTCAAAGTGGTCAAAATAGGCCATTTGTACTATTTTTTGGCTACATTATATATTTTTATTTAAACGTGAAAAAACCGAACCGAACAAGTTTGAACAACATTGCAAAAGTTAAAAGTGAACATACGATTATTTAAAATCCACGAAATGGGGAAAATACATTGAATATTTAATTTTCACAAAAGTGATAATTTAATCAAAAACAAATGGTTAATGGATTTTCCCCATTTAATCGATTTTGAATAATTTCTGCTCACTTTTAACGTTTGCAATGTTGTTCAAAATTTTCCGATATTCGTTGTTTTTTGAAAGAGTTCAATTTGAAGCTTTTAACGAGTGTTTTCCACTCCCAGACTAAGCCCCGTGATCGGCGACCCAAGACAAATTTTCTGGGATTTCGAGTTGAGAAAATCCCAGAAAATTTGCCATTACTGGTTTTATATAATTCTAGCTTATATTGGTAGTAAATTGTAACATAACAACAATGAATAATTTAAATTATTGTCATTATGGTAACTAAATATTTATCCAGATAATAATCATAAGCATACACAGATAATTACAAACGTGCATATATTATTTGGATTAATATGAGTTCGCATAACGGATGATGGTATTATGTATAACTATTTATCTTCATTTGTAATGCATTTGCTCAAACAACATTATACAACTAGCAATATGTAAATGCACTGCGACGGGTTTTGAATAATAATACACAGGAATACTGTATGCACCTTTTGAACACGTGTATCTAAATACATTATACTTATTAACATTTAATTAAAGGGTTTCATATAAACAGTTGCAAATTGATATTGTTATGCTAAATCTTTTGTATAAAACCTTTACATTTGGTGCACGAGTAGTAGTAATTATTAATGAAACTAGTAATGTTATTAAAATGAATTTGTTACTATGGTGAATATATTAGAGTCAGCCTTTACAGTGTGACGTTGAACTCACAATTCAGCATTATTTGGGCGCCAGTCACTGAGTGACAGAAGGGTTGGGCTGTTAATCCTATATAATTAACGGTTAGTTAGTAAGTAACTAGCATACAGATTCAAACAATTTAATATATTAAACAATTTAATTTAATAAAGAATGAAGTAAATTATGATGTAATGTATGTAATGAATGCGAGGATATAAATGATGAAAAAAATATATAAACTAAAGTAACCACGACTAGCAAACTAAATGACTGATTGGCCGACTATTTTGCTCTTTCTCTCTAGCAGTAACTAAAGGTCCCGTATTGGCCCGGTCTTCTGGCGCAGTTTAGGGATAAATAGCCTCACCAAATTTAATCCTCCGGGGATAAGTTAAGCCATGCAACATGCTGTGGATCGTGCAGAACGTAGCAGCAATGTCCGGGCTACGTTATGGTTGGAGGCTTCTTATTAGCATTGGCTCCTGTTCGAGGTTGGTGCAGCTACACTTCCTTTCCGGATAATGTCCCTTCCTTCTAAGAGTCCTTCCCTTACAGCGGCTCGGGACCAAGTTTAATCTACAGTTAAGAGCAAAAGGCAGTATCGTAGTTTTATGAGGGCCCTACGTGGCTACTTAGTGTCACAGCTCGCGTACACTACGCACAGCGCAAAATGAATAAGCAATTAAGTGATAGTAAAAAACATAAATTTGATTAATTTTGCTAAACTTTAAAAAGAATCAATGCATGCAGTAATCAGACATGAAACAACCACCATGACAGACTAATAAATAAATTTACACATAAAAATACAAAACACACAGGTGAGCGGTGTGTGTGCCTGGCTGCCATTAAATTGGCTTAACAATTCCTTATTCATCAATTCTCAAAAAAACTCGAATCTAATTTACTCACCGAGCACACACATCCGTTCACGCCGATCCTCCTCCAGCCCGTCCCCTCAGTAACGCGCGCACCTCCCTGTGCGCTCAGCGCGCTCTCGATATCGCGAAAGAATCTTACTTAAAACCATCGGCGTAGCAAGCACAACTTTGGGATTTATATAAACGGAACGTTCCCGAAAAATGGAACGTTACAACAGATGCTTTGTGAAAATGATCTATGTATATATATGCATATGTATTTAATTCTGGATATTTAATTAAAACACTTGGTTTGCTTCACTAATTTGTATTGTATTGTTTAATAATTAAAATGCTCGTTAAATTTGGATTAAATAAATAGGTTTGCTACTTGTTTCGGTTTTTACTGAAACTATTATTCCTATATTTATATCAGTGTTTTTAAATTAACAGGTAAAAACAATATTAGTATGTTTACGATACAATCTGTAACAGGGAAAATGTGGCCAAATGTTCATTTTACTGCTTTAAAACTGGTATCATGGTAATTATGGTTTATTTAATTATAACATTTGGTTTACTTTACTGATTTAAACAAAAATTTCATCAAATTTCGCGCCTAATATAAAAACAATGTTCGTTATGAATTCTAAAACTGTTAAATTAAGCATATTTCTAAACTAAAAATACTTATATCTTGAACAAGTTTCTCATCTTTCAAGTGGTGAAACATATTTGAGTCATTCTCAAGGAGTCTCAAGGCTTCTTGAGAATGACTCAAAGTCGAAACTAGTTGGAATAAAAAACCAAAATATGAGTGAAATTTAACAAAGTGTTTTTTTTAAATCATAAAAATACTTACTTATTTTACATTGCCTAATAAATTTAAATTTAATATCTAAACAAACCAAACATCTATAAAAACTGTCATGCTCTAGTTATTTTCCCCATTAATTAGAAGTGATATAAATTAAATAAATAAACTTCAGTGCGAAATGAATGCCTTACAATAACTCAACACTGTTTTTTTTTACGATGTTCTCGTCTAATTAAAATGACTAATGGTCAGTGTGTGCTTTAGTTCACTATTACTTAATGTCTTATTTATGTTAATTTATGAATACGCAAGTGCTCATAAAGGTTAATGGGGCGTTTTAATTACGCGGATGATTGATGCTTGCAAAATTCTCGAGGAATTTCCAACCTCACTTGCTCGGACGGACCTCTTCGCTCGATTAACTCCCAACCACTGTACTATTTCGTAATTTCGCGACTATAAGTACACATTTCAACTATATCAATATCAATCCACTTACGTATAATTACGCATAACTAATATGCACGATTTAGTTCTATGCATAGTTCTACTATTGTGCGTAATATGAACTGAGTAAAACTTGGTAATTTTACTGCGTATTGCCCAATGATTTTATTACTCCACTTCTGACGGGTATCACCAACATCAGTTAAATCGACAAATTATTCGTCAATTTAAAAAATAGTAATAGTTAGATAAATGTCATAAAATCAATCAATTCACATGAGATTGATGTTTATGACATAGAAAATGTCTATTCCAATCGACAAATAAATTTAATCTACGAATAAGATTTAATTTAAGTTGGTGAAACGGGACTTTCATGTTGAAATATTTGTTATTATATAAATAATGTTTTATTTGAAGGACTATATTACAGCCAAGCCAATAGATTTAAAATAGATAATGTTATTTAATTAAAAACAATTATGCCGGTGAAATAAACAGCCACTTATGAAAATAAGGTTTATTTGCTTTGAATTAAGTGAATATAGATTTATTACAAGTATGTGCGTCTTTGGCCAATTAATAGATGAATAATTGTTTTATAAATGGTGAATGCGCCGGGTAAACAAACATATCCGGCGATTTCACCATTATTGGTATCTCATAAAGCTATCTTACTGTTTGCTTATTATGATAAATGCATACGTTAATAAATATTTACTTATCTAAGATCGTAAGCTTGTTTTTCCAATCCATAATTTTTTTTTTTCATTTATTAAAGGTAGGATTATTTTATATTTCTGGCACAGATTATAATTGAATCAGTGAGTAACGGTGATTGGTTCAATAAGTGCTACAATGAGTTAAGCCAATACAATTTATATAGTAGTGTAATTTAACGAGAAAAATTAAGAGAGAAAGATGAGAATGAGAAAGAAATTTGTTCTCAAAAATTCCGTGTTCTCTTGGAGCTTACATGTTAAAAATTGAATGCACTTAAACTTCAACAAAGTTGAAATAGTTCTAAACAGTTAACATTTTATTTAGAAAGTTTCTGTAAATTCAATGCGTTTTTTTAATTCATTTAAAGCAAATTTTTTAAATAAATTATGTAGAAGTATCAATTATGTTAAATTCAGCTTAATTTTTGTGAACATTAAATGTAAAACAATCCATACCTTCTATGTTGTAGAGGCTTCTATACTTAGTTATGCATGTTAATTTCACAATAAAACACTGTTTACTTTGGTTGTACAACACTTTTTTTTATAAAAAAAACGTGTTTTATTGTGAATCCATACATTACTTTAAAGAACCCTCGATGGTTTGTCATTAAATTCGCAGTGGATTTTGAAATTTCAGAATATATGAAAATATCGAAACATTTATAATTAAATAGTTAGTTTTGAATGAAAGTGCCCTAAGTCCTGAACTATGAACTATTCTTTTTTTAATTATTTATAACATAAAAACATTCCCCACTCTGTATCAAAACACCTTTAATTTTGTAAATTTATTACATAATTATCGATTTTATTCATTAATTAGATTATGTAATAAAGAAAATGACTCAATAAAATTTAAATATGTGATTAACGGATGTTGTCTACTCCCAGATTAACTATAATAACTTAAAGTTTTCTTATCTACAAATTCACTCATTCGATCTTTACATGTGGTTTTATTTCTGGGTCGATTTGTATTCGGGTCGGAGTGCAGATGAGGACGGGGATGTGGAACGAGGATGAGGATGGGAAATGGGTGGGACACAATGGTTCCGGTACATTTACCGAATAATAAACGTCACTTACAATCGCGCGGGGCGGTTATTAATTACCCCCTTTAAATAATCATTATTGGCCCCGGACCTGTGCGACTACTTGTGTAATTGTTGTAATTCCTCCTGCACTCACAACCTTCGAGTGTTAGGAGTATACGAGTGTGCCAGAGTTTGTCCCACCACTTAATTTATACCCTCTATCGATTACACAGCGGGGCCATCATTTATTAATTGCCGGCTGTATTTTATATTTTATGGGAAGGCATTACAATTATTTTAATTATTGCAATTACAATTATTTTATAAGTGCTTGCGTATAAGCACTTATAAAATATAAATTTATGTTGATACTTAAGTCGGAGTATGGTACTAAATTCCTCACAAAAGTGCGTGTTTAATGTCAATGTTTAAATGTCAAGATCAAATAGTTGTTGAGTAAAAAAAAAACAAATTTCAAACAATCAATTTTTTTTAAACAAAAGAAGATTTTTTGAACTTGTTTTCAGATTATTATTGAGCTTTAAATTACGCATCTTTGCCCTACTTAATTGACTATTTGTATTTTGAAATAACCGAGATACAGTTTGGTGAATTACAGACTTTTGCGGTCTAATCAAACAAATAATTAAATGTTATAATACACATTTTCAATTTAGTTAATGCTTGTTGCGCTACGCTCTTGATGGAACCGGATATACAAATTTATTCCATAATTTTATTTTCAATTTCCTAACACGCTTCGCGGCCTTTGCAGATCATTCTGAAAGGTTAAATCAGTTTAACCTATGAAATGAATGAATGATTAAAGACCGCAACACGTATCAGGAATCTGAAAATAAAATCATGGAACAAAACAAGTGTTCTTCTTTACTAAATTCGCACATTCTTTGTCATTATATTAGCATACATAGGTCTGGTATAACGACAGAAAATTTGTATTTTAAAACTAAATTATTTGTTAGTCCCTAGTGACATTTTTATTTAGAATCATTATTTTGTTTGTAATCGTTACTTCATTTATATTCACGTATTTTTGCTTTTTTGTGTTATTTAAATTTTTGTTCTGTAAATGGGTTATCCTGTTGGACAAATAAAGAAATTGTTATAATTATTAAAAACAACTTACTATTTTTTGGGTCTCGTTATTAGGGATTGAAATACCGGTATACCGGTTAATCGGCAAAAATGGTCTACAAAATTAACCGGTATTTTGCTTTTTTTTACTAGTATTTTAGTATATTAATTGTAGAAATGTACATGCGTTTCTCGCACTTAAAATTATTTTATACAAAAATGTTAGAAATAATGATCACAGTATATAATCCAAAAAAGATTTTTCCGTAATTCGATTATTTATTACACAAATTATACCGCAATAAGGAGATGAAACTTTTAAATTGTATGCTTACAGTGCGCTTAGTTTTTAGAGTTTAAAATTAAAAAAATATATATTACAGTACGTTTTATTGGGTTTTCTTCTTTTGTCAACTGTATTTCCCTATTTTACAAATAAATTTCCTATATCTGAAACCTTTGACATTATATCAGGTGTTCATTTAAAAACCCGATCGAGAATGCGTTGCTTTTTAATAGAAGGAAATGGAACGAAACAGTGAAGTCGCAGCTTAATTTGCGTTTTGTCCTACCTGACATAAGCGTCAGATTGTGCAATCGTTTACTTAGCTGTTTTTACAGCTAAATAAATAATAGCTATTGCAATGTAGAATAAAATAAAAAACTTTTATAAAACTGGGTTAGATTAACATTGACAGGAGCGACTGACAAATTCACGCACGACCTACTTCACAATGTTTTAAAAATTTCTCTACCAACTCGATCGGGTTTTTAACTGAACACCTGATATTTCAAATACAATTCCTCATCTATCAAAACGGTTTTACTTCATATTAAAACATTTCTGGGTGTGTGTCTGATTGGACTTATGCTATAAACAGATGAAAAATAATTCGCAAAGAAATTGACAAAGTCCTGTAAATTACTGCTTTTTAAATCACCAAGAATCATGTCTAACGGCAACCCTTTAGCATCTTTGTGTTCGTAAATAAATTTCCAAAAGCACTTGTTATTTCCTCGTATATTACATTCCATATTTTTAACGTAATTAGAATACAAAATATTTAATGAGTTACATTTTCGTCGTAGATCTTGAAATATTAAATAATCCGAATACTGGCTTGATTGTTTAAACTTAGCATGGGCTGCTTTTTTTATTTTTAATCAACTTTATCATGTCATTGTTGAACCATACTGGATATTTTCCCTCAAAGTGAGCTTTCGTTCTTGGAACAAACAGATCAATTGCAGTATGTAATGGTGATTGAAAAACATTAACAGCAGAAACAACATCCCAATGTAATTTAACACAATCAACACATATAATGGAGGAAAAAACATCATTAATTTCTGTATAATTCGCATTATTAAAGTCAGAAAATAAGATCAGAATATGCAAAATTGTTTATTTTCTTGAAACTCATTGACACACAATGTAGTGTTTTTTATTTTCACTAAGTAGATCAGTAGCCGACTCAGACAAAACGCAATTATTGTTACTAAAAATTTAATCAAGGAATACATTGTTATTGTTTGGAATGTAATTAATTTGCTTGAAGTTTTAAAAGGCGAAAGAATCAATAAGAACTTGCGCCTGGTCCCTTGATGTTGAATTCGCGCATACTCCCAGGTCATCATTAATCCACTTATCCGACGGAAAGTTGTCTCTACACAAATGAATTTCTTGCGCCGGCAACGAATACACAATTTTATCCATCGCCTGGCAATGAGATTTGTACTTATTAATGGGGGGACCCGGGGGGAGATACACAGCACCCACAATACAATTTTTATTATTAATGATTAAGTTAACAAAAACATGCTCGACACTTGTTATATTGGTATTATTAAACACTTAAACACTTTTTTAACTAACACTAAAATCACTGGATGTAACTGATCTGTACTTTCGAATGATGTTATAATTGTTGTTATAATTTCCCCACACAAACTTTATCTGTTAACCACGTTTCAATAATAATTATAATATTATAGTCCGAAGTTGCTACTAGTAAAAAAATGTTAAGTAAACTATTTAAGAAACCAACATTGTGAAAATATATATTTAATTAAAACACTTAACTTTGTTTTACTACTTTTATTTTTACTTTTCAGTGACTATAGTTTCGACAACAAGCTAGTCGATATATATTTAGTTTTTTTTTTTTTCTGGGTATCGTTTTATCTGTGTAGTCATTATCAGCTAATAATCTAGCGAATAGTGAGGTTTTCTGTACCATCTGATTTACGTTCTTCTTATTCATTTCTTAGTTTTTTTAGATATGCACTTTGTTTGCGTGTTGTCAGATTTAATCGCGATATCCTCAGATGTTATGCGATTACTGTTTTTACAACCTTAATAGCATCATTCCTACAATCAAAAATTAATTTAGTAGGACGAGGTTTGTCGGCGTTCTTTCCTACCCGAATAATAGTTTTAGGTACCGTTTGGATCTCCAGAGTAGCAAATAAGTTGTTAATGACTGCTTTATCATCCTGTATTTTCTCCTGAGGGGTCAATTTATGGGATTCTGGCAGATTAAATATCATTACCTTTCTTGATCGTTTTCTGTGATCTTCCAGTTCCGTATAAACATCCTCTTCATCCACAGTTACATTATAATCAATTTTGAATTTATTAAAATCGGATTGCAGGTCATTCTGTTTTTGTGTAAGCGAGTCGATGCGTTTATGAATTTAATTTATCTCGACTAATAGAGTTTTCATTATATCAATATATTATTGATTTGTATGTTTAAAAGCTTATCTATCAAAGCCTCTAATTCCGACAACTTCGGCATATCTAAAGCGAGAACCTTTGGATGACTACATTTCTGGTACAACCATTAATCACACTCTGCACTTTTGCTTCCGCTAAGTAGTATTCTCTATAATCCATATCGGTGATGGAACAATCGATGTGGTACCATCCTAAGCACTCTGGACATTTCAAAGCTCCCGTTTTAAATTGCGCGGGATGCACGAAATTATCGCACTTTTTGCATTTTATTTTAAAATATTTATCAATGTTAATATGAAAAGGTAAAATTTATGAGTTCATTCACTGATTTACTAACACTTGGCGAATGCCAAGCGATGCCATGGTCAAGAAATATAATTTCGACAGGAAATACAACGTGATGATTCCGCAGAGGGAAAACTAGGCGGACGGCCCACCTACCAACGGAATCAAACTGGTATACTGACGGTTCAAAGACAGATAAAGGAGTCCGAGCCAGAATATACAGCACAAAACGCGAGACAAAGATTTCAGTCAGTCTGGCGAGGGACACCAGTGTTCCAGGCAAAGGCGATCGCGGTCCACCTCTGCATTGAAGAAATAGCAAGCAAGACAACAAAAGTCGATCAGTTGCTATTTTCTCAGACAGTCAAGCGCTGCTAAGGGCACTAAGCACCACACAGGTCGATTCCAAGCTAGTGTGGGACTGTGTAATAGCTCTTAACGAAATGGGCGGTCGCAAAAAAAGTGACAATGGTATGGGTCCCAGGACACAAGGGTTATCAAGGGAACGATAAAGCAGACGAACTGGCCAAGCGCATTTACTGGCCCAGAGCCCTCCTGCGGTATCGCAAAAACCGCAGTCAGAAAATCCATAAAAAAAATGGACGGAGACACAGACTCAATCTTAGTGGACGAACACACCAGGGCAGAGGCGGGCGAAACAGTTTCTTAAAAATCAATCAACCTACTTTTAGGACCGATCTTTTCAACCAAGAGAGAAAAACGGTTAGGGCTATAGTACTTCTGCTGACAGGACACTGTAGGCTCAACAATCACATGAGCAAAATAGGTCTGGCAGAGGATACGATATGTAGATTCTGCCAGGAAGAAGAGGAGGACCCTCTCCACATCCTGTGCCAATGTGAGGCCCTAGCAAGGGTTAGATACCTAAAGCTGGGCAACACTAAACCAAGCGCAGAGAGCTACACCCAAGGCTCACTGTTAATAGGGCTAATCAAAGAGGCAAATCTCGGGCATGTCGTCTAAGATAACAGGGGTCCACAATAGATCTGCAGTGGTACAGGCCAAGAGGCTACCCCTTCAATTATCTATCTATCACTTAACACGTCTTTGTTCACATTTGTACACCTGGCCCGCAGTGCGAATATTATAAATGTTAATAAGAAACGACCCTTCTACCAATAATAGACAATCAAACACCAACATTATATTAGGTGATTTTCAAAAGCAATTGCCTAAACATTGACAGCGTATGTAGTGGGATATGTATACTTTTCATAACACGAACTAGTTTTTTTATTATGTTTCGTAATTTCTCTGCAATCTCTGTTATATTCATAAATATCGTACGTTTCTTAATCTCGTACAGAGGTCGAAATCAAACATCCGAGACTATAATGACAGTCGACATACAAGTCGGCTCTAGCCGACATTTGGAATATTATAACAATTGATATAAGTCAGCGGTAGCTATCATTTGAAATATAATGACAGTTGACATAAGTCAGCGCGAGCCGACATTTAGCCCACCGTGTCAACTTGACATAAGTCAGCGTCAGCCCACATTTGGATTATAATGACAGTTGATATACAAGACGGCCCCAGCTGACATTTGGACTATAATAACAGTTGACACAAGTCGGTGGTAGCTGATATTTGAACTAGAATGACAGTTGACACAGGTCGGCGCAAGCCAACATTTAACTAATCGTGCCCACTTGACACGAGTTTGAATTGAACTATAATGAGATCGCCATGTTATTGTTTTTCTTTGTGACAGTTACGATAGACATTTTGACAGTTGTAATGTATTTTAAAGTAACGAGTGTCTTCCACTCCCAGACTAAGCATGAAGTAAAATTTCGAGTTTAGAAAAGCCCCGCGTAGAAAATTTGTCGAGGGTCGCGCAGCGACCCGAGACAAATTTTCACGGGGCTTTTCTAAACTCGAAATTTTACTTCATGCGCCACGCGTATAAACCACTGATTTACAGTAAATTAAAAAATATATTACGCTTAGATGAGATGGTGATTAATATTTACCGAGATGTAACGAAAAAAATAAAAGAATTACATTTTTTGTGAATAGCTTTGAAATAATAAAAATATAAGTAGAAACAATTTAGTTTGCGCATGTTTTCATTATTGTTGATATTAAAATCATCATATATTTAACGGGAAAAGTGCTATGATGGACACATCATTTTTTTTATGTTTTAAATGTAACGCGTCCCAAAGGTGTAATGACAATTTGTTTTTATCCAGTGTCAACCTAGAAAATTGTATACTATATAGACATTTTGCGAAATTATATGTCCATTTCAACAAAATTATATGTCTAGAAGGAAAAAAAATTGCGAAAGAAAATAAACTGGAATACGGCTAAAATATGTATCTATCAATTTATTGTAAAGGGGCTTCACAACCGCAGCCGTTATGAACGAGCCGCCACTGATAATAACCCATTAAAATTATTTGCCCTAAAACAAAGCGATTGCGCTGAATCATTCATTCAACAGCTGTTGCGTTTTCAGTGGGTAACCCTTTATATTAAAATATAATGAATCACACATCAAAATGCAAATTCTCATTACAACCTTATTCATAAATCCACGCGTATTCACAAGTGGAAAATTGAATTCGCTAATTAATATTCGCCATTAATTAATAAACTCCAACCTAGTATATTCACCAGATTGTATATAATACTTAAAATTGAAGTTTTAACAGGATCATGCACATTCACACTTAATTGTAGCAAGTTGTCGTAGCGAGCGCGAATACAAAATAGAAATTCTCTCGTAGGTGCTAATTTCCTTCAAGTCGCGATCGACGTAGCGTGAAGAGGGCTGAGGCGGCATTGTCCTCATCCTAGTCCTCATCCTCACCTGAGCTACCCTCCTGAAAACCCGGCGACGCGTACACCCTCATGTTTTATTAAACCAATGCAAATAGAACCAACCCTCTCAACCCACTTACCCCGTTTCCAGAGAAAACACTCACACTCACATGCACATATACAAATACACCGACACCTCTGTTAATGAGCCCAGTTCGAAATCATTCCACTAATTAATGCTTTGTGATACTTTTTTTGTCAAGCTTACTTTTAATGGTGTGTTTTTTTGTGTGTGTAGTGTGTTGGAATTTCACTTTCAGGCGAGGCGAGTGCTGCGCTAACGGTAATTGGGTTATTGTTTGTAGCGCCTCCACCAACAAGTGAAACCATTGTAATTATGAGAGAGTGCAAGATAATTGTGGGATTATAACGAGCTAAATGCGATACTGTAAGTAATATCCACCGGCTGCGGTTTTGTATTTATTAATATGATGATTTCGCTGAAGTTATGATAATTTGGAATGTAACTTGTAGCATTCAAAAGCGGATTTCCTATTATACCTACTAGGTCCGGATCTAGGGGGCAACGAATATAAAAAAAACAAGCCTCGCACAATTTTATAAGAAAAAGTTGCTCACAAGGGCAAAATTGCAAATTTTAATCTACATTTGTCGAGAAAAGACTATTTTCTACAAGTGGTTCTCAACTTTCCGACGCTTCCGACAAGTCTAGCGCTATGGCCATGGATGGTTTACCCTTATCCATTGCATCATACACTGTGGTAATAAAGTGTACGAAATTCAATATACTTGCACCAAATCAGTTTGGGTTTTGTGAAGGATGCAGTACGAAGTATGTACTGCATCCTTCACGAATCCCGAACTGATTTGGTGCAAGTATATTGAATTTTTTTAAGAAAGCATTTATTTGGTTTATTATTAAGGCAATTATTATTTAGGCAATCAGCATGTAATAGTTTGAAAGTTCTTTGCCTCCTCCCTTATGGACTGGAGTTTTAACTGCGTGTTTTAATGTAATTGGGTATACACCAAATATTATGTTTGTAGTCATTTCTATGTGTCATTATTTGGGTGCCATATTTTGGCCAATATTTACAAAATAATTATTAAATTCATTTGTCATTGTCAGAGGATCGAATATTTCTTTGATTTGTTTATTTTTTAAATATTTAGGTGTGTTTTTTGCTACATCTAAGTTTGCCGACTGTTTTACTACCTTCCATAATTCTCTATTAATATGAGATTCATTTATTTTGTTTTTATAATATACATTATTTGTTTCGTGTATAGCAGTAGGTACAATATTTTTTGAATTTTTATAATAAGTCAATAATCCTGGATCATGATTTTTTAGATACACTTTGTGTAATTGATTTCTGTGTTTAATCGCTTCTATTATTTTGATTGTAATCCATGGCGTTTAATGCATTGCTTTTTTAATAGTTTTTGTGTATAACACTTTTGAAATATTTGCCTTTAATAAAGGGTGATTCACCTAAAACTCCCCAGACTAAATAACAAGAAACTAAAAATGTTATTAAAATGTTGTTTGTTGTAATCTGTCATGTTGGGTTTTGGGAGGTTTACATGGGAACAATAATAACTACTTTTATTCCTGGTTCAACTACTCTGTTCGATAATTTATTTAACACTGCCTTTTCTGTACACTCAATTCCTGCTTACCGAAAGTATACATACTTGCACAATGTTGTTGCTAAGTAATTAATAATTTATTTTGAATTGTGGAGGCTTCAACTTCGTTATACATGTTAATTTAACACAATAAAACACTTTTAACTTTGTTTGTATACCACAATTTATTTTTATGTGACTGCAGTTTCGGCAAATTCAGCTTGCCATTATCAAACATGAAGTGTCTAAAACTGGAAACAATACGGGTATATATACAAAAGGTGATTAAATGAAAACGGATTACAAAACGGCTTTAAAAATGGTGGTATACAGTAGGTCAACCTGGTCGTTAATTAGGGGGATTCCCGGATTAGCGCTAGCTTTATGTATTTCTAGGGATTCAAGGAGATTCATCTTCCGACCCTTTTCGGCACAATGAATAATAGTAAGTACATCTTTTCCAAAAGTATGGTTTTCATCTAAGAGATGTTTTGCAAAAGATGACTTATCACATTGTCGCAACCGAAAAGCCCGGTTAAGCTCCTTTAGTCTAGTATTGATATTACGACCAGATTGACCAATGTACACATTAGATTAAAAATTATTCAGCATTATGGGCTTGCAATTTGTTCCAATTTGTTGTAATAGTTTATTGAACTATTAATTGCAAAACCATCAATAATTATTACTCACTACACCACCCCTCCTAATAAAAAATAACAACAAAAGACTTAACCTAAACTTGCAGTTCACTGTTCGTGATATAATTTCACTCTGTTTTTATGCACTAAGTCAATTCGATTTTTTATTCGTATCCGCACGTTTTGGTCCTCGTCGCTTACAATAACATAAGTTCCAAGAAATACCGGTTCACTTTTATCACTAGACGGATTACGCACTAACACCATATCATCTACACTATACATAGTCTTTTTTCTACTATATTGACATTGTTTTGCTCTACTTCTTTTCGAGTCTATAAAATTCCGTTGAGCAACCCGCCAATCCATCTGTAATCTGTATCTCATTTCATTTGGATAGTCATCAAATGTATACAATGGCTCAATTGTTTCTAATATATTTGACGGTATACGACTTAATTTACCAAAAACTAGTTCATGTGGTGTATACTTTGTAGCCGTATGAACAGTGTTATTAAAAGAAAATGCCCAAAATGAAACCCAAGAACCCCAATCTCCGGCATGTTGAGATGCATAGATTCAAAGGTTTGCTGATAGATGCTTATGAGTATTTTCTAGAGCTCCAAGCGTCTCATGATGGTATGCAGTTGAATTTAAATGTTCTATATTCAAAAGTTTACACATTTCTCTAAATACACATGCCATAAACTCGGTGCCTCTATCAGTAACTATAAAGGGAGGTATTCCGAACCTTAAAGCAAAACTTTCAACAAATGCTTTAGCTACTGTGATTGCTTCCTTATTTGGAATCGCGTAACATTCAACAAATTTGCTAAGTTCACACTGTATGGTTAAAATGTATCGATTGTCTTTAGAATTTTGATTCAAAGGACCTACTAGATCAAGGAAAACTTTTTAAAAAGCCTCAGATGCAGTAGTAGTAATTGTAAGAGGTTGTTTTTAAATATTCGAGTGTTTGTAACGTTGACATTAATCGCATCGCGTAATGAAATTTTCAATATCTCTTCTTAGACCATACCAAAAATAAGTTCTTGATATATTGTCAAAAGTTCTCTTTATACCTGCATGTCCTCCTGTTGAAAGTATGTGGTAATCATTTATAATTAATTTACGAGTTGCCTTTTCATCAATTTTAATTTTTTCCTTAATTAAAAAAATAATTAAGCCACTAGTTTTAAAAATATTCGATTGTTGAAATATTTCTTGAATGCATTTTTTATTTATATTATTTTTATATATTATTAATTTATTAATTGTATTATTTGCGTAAATATTAACAAGTTCTCTCAACATTTTACCTAAGTCTAATGCTGATCGAGTAGCTCGTTCTTTTATATAAATTACATTAATTTCTTTATCATAAAATACAGTCGACTGTTTTATATTATTTATCATTTTCACAAAATCTTTTTCATTTACAATTCTGACGTCAGTTTCCATCAATTGGAGGTTTTAAGAGTTCAATCAAGGTAGGGTGATCAGTCCTACGATTGACCTATTCTTCAACGGATGGGTTCTTTTGATTTTGTGTTTCATTTTTCCTTGTCTGTGCTCTTGTAATATTTATATATTCGTCGTCACATTTAGTCATATTTTTTAAACTAACTGATTCTATTCTAATCCTAGATAAGGCATCTGCGATGACATTATTCTTACCCTTAATATAGGTTACAACAAAGTCATACTCTTCTAGTCGCAGTCTGAATTTTGTTAGTCTACTAGATGGATTCGTCATTGTGAATAAATAAACCAAATGCCTGTGGTCAGTTAATATTTCAAATTTTTTGCCATACAGATACGGTCTAAGTTTTGTAACTGCCCAGACAATAGCAAGAAGTTCCTTATCTATAGTACAATTATTTTTCTCTCCTGGTGACAACGTTCTACTAGCGTATGCAACTGGTTTATCATCTCCGTTCGATAAAACAGCTTCAATCGCTAGCCCGATGCATTAGTTTTTAAAATGAAGGTGTTGTCATTTGCGAAGTTCGGAAATTGTAGTATTAGTGGATTTATAAGGGCATTTTTAAGATTGTCGAATGAATTTTGACACTCTTTTGACCATACAAATTCTACGCCTTTCTTTGATAGTTGGTTGAAAGGACCAGCTATTTTCGCAAAATTTCTATAGTAGTTTGCAAAAGCTACAAATCTTGTAGTTTCGTCAGCATTTTCTGGTATAGGATAATTTTGCATTATATTAATCTTCTCTGAAGCTGGTGATATACCTTCTGATGTTATTGAATGTCCTAGATATAAAATGTCTTTATTCAAAAAACTACATTTAGTAGGGTTTAACTTTAAATATACTTTTCGTAATCTTTCGAAAACTTTAATTAAATTTGTATTATGTGTCTGTAAATTATTTCCGAAAACAATTAAGTCATCAAGGTAAACAAATCAATTTTCATAATTAAGACCCGACATTGCAACTGTCATTGCTCTTGAGAAAGCACTTGGACTTATTTTAAGCCCCATCGTCAATCTTGTCATTTGAAATTGACCACGACCTATAGTAAATGCTGTGAACGGTTTACATTCTTTTTCCAACTCAATTTGATAATACCCCTGGTATAGGTCTAAATGTGAAAAATATATGGCTCCAGAAAGAGCATCTAAAATCTCATTTATACAAGGCAATGGAAATTTGTCATCAACTATTCATTTATTAAGTTGCCTATAATCGATTACGATTCTACATTGTGTATTTTTTCAGCTATTATTTGATGTTAACTTCTCATCACTTGTGCACAACCGATTCATTTTCTGACACTTTTGAATTTTCCAGTTCTCACGCAGGATCGCCATGTAATGTTGGGTTTTGAGAGGTTTACATGGGAACAATAATAACTACTTTTATTCCTGGTTCAACTACTCTCTACGATGATTTATTTAACACTGCCTTTTCTGTACACTCAGTTCCTGCTTACCGAACGTATACATACTTGCACAATGTTGTTGCTAAGTGATTAATAATTATTCAGCATTATGGGCTTGCAATTTGTGCCAATTTGTTGTAATAGTTCATTGAACTATTAATTGCAAAACCATCAATAATTATTACTCACTACAGATATCACTCAAGGCTTTAAATTAAGATGGAATCGATATCACTCATAATTACGGTTTCGCTGTCAGAGGCATAAGAAAATATCATTTAATGATCAGAACTTTGGAAGTGACTTTTTCTAAAAGAATGGAATATTTTAAGACATTTTTATCGTATGCATATTTAAAATTCATTAGCCATTTGTAACTATAACTAATTTATAACTAATTTTAATATTTTCAAGAATTTTTAATACATATAAAGTAGTACAACTTTCTAAAATTAGCATATCAAACAATAAAAATTATTAAAATTTATTGAAAATGGCAAAATATTAATAATATCAGAAATATAACTTCATTGCAGTTAACATTTGGTGAAACAAAATTATAAAAGTCGCTCAAACTTTTTACCAGATTGAAAAACACTAATGTCAAAATGATCTGTCAAAATTCGTAAAAGAAAAAACAACAGTTAACCTATCAACGGTCGAGCAATTATACAGTTAACTCTGAAGTTAATTTTAGGTAAAATTCTGCACCATTTTTTTTTTAGTGTCTATGAATGACTTATTATATTACATACTGTGTTTTTGTCTATTATGTAGGCATAATGTGTATGCTGTACATTTTCAGGTAAAAGCGTTCCTTTTGAAGTTTCAACTGAGTGTTTCCACTCCCAGATTGAGCATGAAGTAAAATTTCGAGTTTAGAAAAGCCCCGCGTAGAAAATTTGTCGAGGGTCGCGTAGCGACCCGAGACAAATTTTCACGGGGCTTTTCTAAACTCGAAATTTTACTTCATGCCGCACGCGTATAAAACACTGAAATATTGTGAAGTTAGAAACACATTAAAATCATTTTTTTATAAGTAAGAAATATTACTTTTTTTTGCTCGATAGGATATACATTGAATATAATATCAAAATTTTACAGATTTAAATCTAAAATAAGCTGCCCACCGGACAGTGAGACGTATTGCATTGGTGCTTGGTGTTGAGTTCGTCCTTGCGCAGTGTGCGCGTTTCACGTTATTATTCTCAGATCCCGTTTGCATAGGCCATGCAGTGAATAAGGAGTTAGCTGTTTAGACTAATAAGTATACCAGGTGTTGACTTGGCGGACGCAACATAGGAAATAGCATGTTCATTTTAATGTGTTCAAATATTGGCTTCCCTATTTATTTTAGAGACAAAATGTATTTCACTTTTTTGTAGAGGGAAAAATTCGAAATTTATTAATGTTTACACCTAGCACTTTACGTTTGTCTAAGTTAAAATAATTAAGAAAAAGTAATGTGATTTTATAAAAATATTGACATACCATGGAATTGATACAACAATTGTGGATATTCCCTGTTTTTTTTAAGTTCATTTAAAGCTTTAAACAAGTGTTTTCCACTCCCAGACTAAGCATAAAGTAAAATTTTGAGTTTAGAAAAGCCCCGTGAACATTTTCTGGGCTTTTCTAAACTCGAAATTTTAATTCATGCACCACGCGTATAAAATACTATAATATTGTCAAATTTATGTATATTCGAACTTCACTTAAAATCTGTGTTTTATACGCGTGGCGCATGAAGTAAAATTTCGAGTTTAGAAAAGCCCAGAAAATTTGTCACGGGAGGCTTTTCTAAACTCGAAATTTTACTTCTTGCTTAGCCTGGGAGTGGAAAACACTCGTTTAAAGCTTCAAATTGAACTCTTTTAAAAATCAACGAATGTCAGAAAATTAACAGCTAAAATAATTAAGAGAAAGTAATGTGATTTTATGAAAATAATGAAATTTTTCTTGTATAGTGTAAATCATTTCCAAAACATTTACTTTAATCAAGTGACTACGATATGTTTTGCCATTTTGACATCCGCAGTTGTTGTTTCAATTCCATGGCATGTCATTATTTTTATAAAATCACATTATTTTTTCTTAATTATTTCAATTTAGAGAAACCTAAAGTGGTAAACGTTAACACGAATAAATTCAGAATGTTTCCCTCTACAAAAAAGATAAATATATTTTGTTTCTAAAATGAATAGGGAAGCCAAAATTTGAATATTTCAAAATTTACATGGGATTTCCTATGTTGCGTCCGCCAAGTCAACACCCGGTATAGTGGGGGCTCAACATATAAGTATCGCCTCTGACTATAACTAACTTTTTATTCTGATTGTTAAACTTTTGCTAACACTTCAAGATTCTTTTGGTTCTTGTCAATCACATAAAATTGTTTTGTTCTTTGAGAGATTAAATCAGAGATAGGGAGATTGATTGATTTACACGAGCGTTTTAATATCAAACACGAGGAGGAAAATATGTAAATTCCTTCTCCCCACGATTTTCGCAGGCGTGCTCGTAATCCGGAAAATCTAAATAATTTTCGTCGGGATCGCACTGTACACATCGAATTTACGATGATCCCCTTGTGTACATGCAGATCATCCTCTCCTAATAATTCCGCCGGAATAATTAACCGCGAACGTTAAATATTTATATGGGCGTCGGTTGTGCTGCTGCTGGTGGTGGTGACAACCCACCCTCACGCTCTCCAACCCCCAATCTCCACCCCCCGAACCGGAATTAATAACAGAAGGCTGTTGCACAGATCCGCTGGGGACCGTCTCGTCGGGACGACTTAATGTCGAATTAATAAGAAAGCCGACCCGAATCATTAAGCAAATCCGCTGGAAGAAGGGCCCCCAGTGGCCCTAACATGATGGGGACTGGAATAATCCGTCCTGGCAGGGAACAAACACTTTATTAATAAGAGCGCCGGCCTGTTCGATCCCTCTGGATTAATTTATTCATGTATTCCGTCCACGTTTTGTACATCAATACGTTACACTTTAATTAGTTTCGGGATTTTTCTTTATATTAACTTTTTTTGTTTACGTAACTTTCGTAATATTGAGATATTTTTTAGAAAAATGTGGAGTTCTAATTAAAAATTAATATTGATTTTATTTTGATAAACCAAAGTGACATTAATAAAACCTTAAATACTCAGTGTTTTCCAACGTGGCGGCCTATGCCCGCTATGAGCAGAGTTGGGCATTAGTTGACTAAATTTTTAGTCATGATTAAAACTATTCACTAAATTAGTCATGACTAGTTTAGTCATTATTCATATGTTATTATTAGTACGTCAACCGGATGGGAATATTAGTCAACTAAATTTTCAATCGTGACTAATTTCGAGTGAATAAATTAAATAATAATAAAGCTGTATATAAGTATTTAAAGAATATTGTCATCTGTAACGGCACAAAAATTTCATAAATTTAAATTAGAAATTTTAAATTTTACAAGTAATCTATATTTTTATTTTTTCTTTAAATCAGTGTTTTATACGGGTGACGCATGAATTAAAATTTCGACTTTAGAAAAGCCTGAAAATTTGGATTTTCCGAGGCACGACTCGCTTCGCTCTCAAATCCAAATTTAATCTGGGAGTGAAAGTCAATCGTTACTTGCTGTCAATATGTCACAATAGTCAAAATACAGTTAAAATATCATAATTGTCAAAATACTGTCGACAGAGTGATTGATTAGTCCTAAAGTCAAAAGTAATAGTCGAAGTACTGTAGACAAAGTGATTTAATGTGAGAACACCGTCATAAAAGATTACACAACACATTAATCCGAAAATATTATCATAGTAAAAAAATAATCAATTAAGTGACATAATATCAGAATGTCGCAATAGTCAAAATACAGCTAGCGGAGTGATTTAATGTAAAAATACTGTCATATTCAAAAGATAGTCGATCAAGTAAATTAAGGTCAAAATGTCATGTGTTAAAAAAACTGTCAATCGAGTGATTAATATGAAAATACTGTAATAGTTAGAAGAGAGTAAACCAAATGATTTAGAGTCAAAATGTCACAATGGTCAAAACACAGTCGAACTAGTGGTTTACAGTTAAAATTGTCAATATACAGCCGATCGAGTGAATAATATGTCACAGTACTATCATAGTAAAAAAACTGTGGAACTAGTGCCTCACAGCCAAAATGTAAAAATGGTCAATATACAGTTGATCATGTGAATAATATAAAAATACTGTTATAGTCAAATACAGTCGAAATATCATAATTGAGAAAATAATGTCGAAAGAGTAATTGAATGTGCAAATACCGTCAGTCAAAAGGCGGGTGACCTAAAGTCAATATGCGGTAATAGTCGAAGTACTGTAGACAAAGTGATTTAATGTGAAAACGCCGTCATAATAAAAGAAGAGTTGATCAAAATATCATAATTGTCAAACTACAGTCGGCAGAGTGATTAATGTGAAAATAGTGTCATAGTAAAAACAATAATCGACCAAGTGACATAACATCAGAATGTCGCAGTTGTTAAAATTCAGCTAGCAGAGTGATTTAATGTCACAGTTAAAAGACAGTCGATCAAGTAACTTAAGATCAAAATGTCATAATTGTTGAAAACACTGTCGATCAAGTAATTAATATGAAAATACTATAATAGTCAAAAGACAGTCAACCACGTGACTAACAGTCAAAATGTCACAATAGTAAAAAGACAGCCAACAACGTGACTTGCAGTCAAAATGATACAATAATCAAAAGGCAGTCGAACTAATGGTTTACAGTCAAAATAGTCAACATACAGTCGATCGAGTGAATAATATGAAAATACTGTCATAGTCAAAAGACAGTAATGCGTCACAGTTAAAATGACACTAGTCAACACACAGTCGATCATATGATTAATATGAAAATACTGTTAGGGTCAATAGACAGTCGCACTAGTGGTTTACAGTCAGATCGAGTGAATAGTATGAAAATACTGTCAGTCAAAAGACAGTGGAACTAGTGCCTTACAGTCAAAATGGCACTAGTCAACATACAGTCGATCATGTGACTAAAATGAAATTACTGTTATAGTTAAAAGACAGTCGAAATAGTAGTTTACAGTCAAAGTAGTCAACATACAGTCGATCGAGTGAGTAATATGAAAATACCTTCATAGTCAAAGATAGTAGAACTAGTGCTTTATAGTCAAAATGTAACTACATACAGTCGATTATGTGAATAATATAAATATACTGTTATAGTCAAAAACAGTCAAACTAGTGGTTAACAGTTAAAATGTCATAGTAGTCAACATACTGTCGATCGATCAAAAAAATTTAAAATACTGTAATAGCTAAAAGACAGTCGAACTAGTTACTTAGAGTCAAAATACCACAATAGTGAAAATATAGTCGGCAGAGTGATTTAATGTTTAAATGTCATCATAATCAAAGGTAGTGGATTGGGTCACTTACAGTCATAATGTCACAATTGTCAAAAGATAGTTAATGGCAGTGTTTTTAAACGTGACCTAATGTCATAATTATTTTTGAAAAACAGTCCTTTGTAATTGAAAAAACTCATTTAATAAAGTCATAATAGTCTTACTAACATAACGTCAAAATGTCAAAACACAGTCTACTAACTAAGTTGCCAAATTTTAATAAAGACCAGTCGATTGACTAAATGTTATGCACTTAATCAAAATATGATAGCAGTGAAAATACAGCGGTGTCCTGAAATGTCATAGTTGGCCAATATTAGTGCTCTAACAATTATTTTCCGTATTGAAAATATCATTATTATTCCAAAGAAAGAAAGGAGAAACTATAATTTAATTCACTTAAATAGTCTCTTTTTTGGGCGTAGTTTGAAATTTTTAATACGGAATGGCAGTGTGTGGGTCGATAATAACAAGCTACGTTAAAAATATCAACTTATGACTAATGTTAAAAACGGTAATTTTTCTTAAAAATATCAAATTATACCAAAGAATGAAAAAACGACAATTTAATTCACATCAGTTGTCTTGTGTTCTGGCATAATTTGATATTTTCAACACGGATTGACAGTGTGTGTTGATAATTACAAGCTACGTTAGAATTGTCAATTTTCGTGAAAAATGACCAGTTATGTTAAAAACGGAAAATTATTCTGAAACCTTGTATTTTCATACGAAAAAAGGCTAATCTGAGACACCATTACCAAATTAAATTTTATACAGGGTATCCCATTTTTGAGATACGACAGTTTACATTTTCTAATGGTAGCTATTTTGGATTTTTATGCCATTAAATAGAGCAATTTTAGTTGGAAATTATGTGTCCTATGTCAAATTAAAATTGCAATTGTCATATTTCATAAAATAAAACACCCTGGATAAAATCTGATTTTTTTGTGTTTTTACGACTCATTTAGAATAAGAACAAAACGTCAGCTCAATATTTTCTTCATTCCCAAAGTCATAGTAAAAAATAATATATTTATTGATTTTCACTTTTTTCGTCATATCTTAGTAGCAAATGCTAGATACAAATTATGAACTATTAGAAACACTAAATTGGTTAAATTAGATCAAAGTTTATACTTCTTACTGTGAGTAAAACTATGTCAACGACAATCATCTAGCATAATTTGTTTTAAAGATATGACGAAAAATGTGAAACTCGATTAAAGTCCCACAAAAACTTTGTTAATTAAAGAGATATGAAATTAAGATTTTATACATAACCTGAATTTGTCCTTAGCAATACATTGGAACTGACAGATTTTATACAGGGTCTCCCATTTTTTTTACATATTGCAGTTACTTTTTTGACATTTAACACATGATTTCTAACTACATTTACCTGCTTTATTCAATGGTATAAAAATCCAATATGGATGCGATTAGAAAAATTTTACGTTGATGTCGTATCTTAAAAATAAATTAGACACCCTGTACACAATCTGTCAACTTCCGGTTTCCGCATTTTCAACAAAAATTGGTTGATTGGATACTACTATTGTAATAATAGTAGTGTCATTTTTACAGCTTTATTGTGGCAACAGAAGAACTGATTTTTTTAAAAATGGTCTTAATCAACTCGTGGACCTCAAAATAGTGTAAGGTACATTACTTGTTATGATATAATTGTGTTTATGAATCACTCTGTATATATTTATCATTATAGTGTAATTATCTGGTTGTACAGATAATATTGGAAATAGCAAAATTAAGTCTGAAATTAAATAATTGTTCACATTCAAAATCTTTCCTTAGTAATTATAATCTCGTTTTGTTATTCCATATGCGTGCACGTAATCAGTGTCTTATCTTATCACTAAAGGAATGGAGTTGTTTTGGTGTTGAGGAGAACACTTTCACTTCTGCAGTTGATTAAGACAGTCAATTCTAAATATATATATATACTAAATCTTAAACTGTGAATCTTTGAACTCTAAATTTTAAGTCTAAGTCTGTTTTAATCTGTAAATTCGTTTATTAAGTATGAAACTAAATATCAAATAAAACTATAAACTTTGAATTTCTGTGATTGGACCCGAGTTGACTAAATCGCGTCTTCAACGACAAATACAGGAAATCTAAAAGATACAAAAGAATGGTAACGATAATGCGTTACAATGGATATATCTACTAACATTTTTGATTTGAAAATGTTTGCGTAAATAATACTTTCCCTTTGTTTTGCATATGGGGGAAAGTAAGAAATATAATATTTTTGTCTGCGTGATTTTATAAATATATTACAAATGTATGTTGCATAAAAAAACAACTACTACGAAATGCGAAAATCCAGTTGTCACACGATTAACCCTTTGACGGTTAAATTAGTAGTGGTTTTACGGACAAATCTGTGCCGAGTAATTTTTGCTCCATCTGACACTGATTGATCGCTTTGAGTATATCCCGTCAACGTCGATCGACCTTTACTCCTATCCAAAATTAATAACCAAACACGAGATGAACCGACAAAAAGTTCAACTAATCCGAAATTAAACATGATCACGCAACCAAAAAAAAATACTCTGCATATTTCAATGTTTCGTTACGGGTTTTCCCCCTCGTTAGTATATTTATTAATCAGAAGGGAGAATTTTAATTAAGGCCGCGCTGTAGCGATCAATGTCTGTTATATGTAGGTAATTACATTTTGCCAGTGAATGTCGCTCATTTATTATTTGCTGAAAAATGTATGAATTCGTGTTATTTATGTATAAATGGAGGGGTTGAATTTTAAACGAACCAATAAGCTTGAACTGAATTCGGATGTAAGTTTTGCCTTATGCATAGTCCTGTGATTAAACTGTTACTAAAGTGTGATTAACTAATCGCGATTAAAGCGTGACTAAGAACGCCGTATGCATAGTCATGTTTTAACACATACTTGTTAGTTAGTAGCGACTATCTTTAGTCGCTCGTATCGGCAATATTGCTTTTTCTGTCATTTCCATGCATTTCTAGAATCATAGACGAACAATCGTATAGATGTCTTTACGATATTTATCTATGTAACGAGGATTACAACGCCCTCTGTGCCAATGTCGCCAACTAGTTTACACAATAACACATTTTTTCAGCGTAGAATTAGCAATATTCAATTAGCAATTGTGGATTTTAATTAACTTTTATAGCTCTCTATAGGTTACTATTCACCATAGACCTCAAAGTGATTTGAACTAGTGTTATAAAGTTCTTGAACGTTCACAAAAACGTACGCTTTCTCTGTGCCCACAAAAATACGCACACTGCACTAAAATCGAAAGAAGAAAGACAGTACTCTATACGTACGATAAAGATAAATTATTACGCTGTATTTGCTAGGCTTACAGTTGTAAACGGACGAACGAATGTGGCCCTTATCCAACCGCCGCACAGTGGTCCCGAATCTAGAAAAGCTGTATCAGATTCTGGAAGGATTTGCAGAATTATCTGGCAGTGTTTATCAACCATCGAATGGTAGTGGAGTGCAATTGTTTCATGGTAGTTCTGATGTTATGGGAAACTTCAAAGTTGATGAAGAAACTATTATTTTACATCTAATGAAAATTAAACCATATATCACAATAGGCCCTGATCAAGTTCCAGTTTTTTTCTTAAGGATTGTGCATCACAACTCTGCGAACCCTCTTCTATTTATTTTTAATTTAATATTGAATACTCATGTATTTCCTGAGAGTTGGAAATTGTCACGTATATGTTCGGTTTTTAAATCTGGGTAATCAGATATTAAGAACTATAGACCAGTTGCTACTATTTTTAATTTTTCGAAAGTATTTGAAGGTATACTTTGCAATTATATTCGCGGAATCATTTAACAGTCAATATTACCTCAGCAACATGGTTTTGTGCGCAGACGAAACACTCAATCAAACTTGTTATGTATTACCCAATTTATTTCTATAGCACTAGATCGTGGTTCACAGGTTGATGTTATTTATACAGATATACGAAAAGCATTTGATTGTTTGCCTCATAATCAATTATATTCATATTTGTGTAAATATAATATTCCATCCAATGTAATATCTATTATTTGTTCATATTTGTCTTGCTGTCGGTTGTATATTGAGTATATGAATTGTCGATCCAAATCATTTGTAACCACAAGTGGTGCCCCTCAAGGATCGAACTTGGACCCTTATTATTTTTAATATTTATAAATGAAGTCGCCAGTATCTTGGACTGTGAATTTTTGATATATTCAGATGATGTAAAGTTGTATAGAGTTATTGATTCATTAAATGATTGTTTAGTATTACAAAATAATTTGGACTCATTGTCATCATGGTGTTCACGAAACGGTTTAAATATAAATCCGTCCAAATATCGGATCTTGTCTTATGGGCGGTCGCGAAGCATGGTTGATTACCAATACCAACGTAATGGCAGCTCTATACAGAAGGATAGTAAATTTAAGGATCTTGGTGTGACTTTCGATACCAAATTAACTTTCAACATTCGCGTACAAACTATCGTCAATGAATCATATACACTGCTTGCGTTTATAATGCGCAACTGTCGTTATTAAAAAAAGTTCAAAGACGATTTGTCACGTACTTGTATTTTTGTACCATACGTATCTGGACTATAATATCTCTTATGAAATGCTACTTCTTGAATTCAATATGTCATGAATATACAACAGACTTAGATATGTGCAAATATATGAACTGTATAAATTAATTTATTATAACACCCAAAATAGTGAGTTTCTTCATCAACTTAATTTTGCGGTTCCACGACTATCTAGTCGTAATAATCAATCGTTTCATTTTTCAAACCCTCGCATCAATTCCATGGTATGTCATTATTTTTATAAAATCACATTACTTTTTCTTAATTATTTTAGCTGTAAATTTTCTGACACTCGTTGATTTTTAAAAAAGTTCTATTTGAAGCTTTAAACGAGTGTTTTTCACTCCCAGACTAAGTATAGAGTAAAATTTCGAGTTTAGAAAAGCCCCGTGAAAATTTGTCGAGGGTCGCGCAGCGACCCGAGACAAATTTTCTGGGCTTTTCTAAACTCGAAATTTTACTTCATGCGCCACGCGTATAAAACACAGATTTGAAGTGAATTTGACAATATTATAGTGTTTTATACGCGTTGCGCATGAAGTAAAATTTCGAGTTTAGAAAAGCCCAGAAAATTGGTCTCGGGTCGCTGAGCGACCCTCGACAAATTTTCACGGGGCTTTTCTAAACTCGAAATTTTACTTCATGCTTAGTCTGGGAGTGGAAAACACTTATTTCGAGCTTTAAATTGAAGTTAAAAAAAACGGAGAGTATCCGCAATTGTTGTATCAATTCCATGGTATGTCATTATTTTTATAAAATCACATTACTTATTCCTAATTATTTTAGATGTAATTTTTCTGACATTTGTTGATTTTTAAAATACTTCAATTTGAAGCTTTAAACGAGTGTTTTCCACTCCCAGATTAAGCATAAAGTGAAATTTCTAGTTTGGAAATGCCCTGTGAAAATTTATCGAGGGTCGCGCAGCGACCCGAGACAAATATTCTGGGCTTTTCTAAACTCGAAATTTTACTTCATGCGCCACGCGTTAAAACACAGATTTTAAGTGAAGTTCGAATATACATAAATTTGACAATATTATAATGTTTTATACGCGTGGCGCATGAAGTAAAATTTCGAGTTTAGGAAAGCCCAGAAAATTTGTCTCGGGTCGCTGCGCGACCCTCGACAAATTTTCACGGAGCTTTTCTAAACTCGAAATTTTACTTCATGCCTAGTCTGGGAGTGGAAAACACTTGTTTAAAGCCTTGAATTGAACTTTAAAAAAACAGGGAATATCCGTAATTGTTATATCAATTCCATGGTATGTCATTAGTTTTATAAAATCACATTACTTTTATTTAATTATTTTAACTTAGAGAAACCTAAAGTGTTAAGTGTGAACATTTATAAATTTAGAATTTTTCCCTCTACAAAAAAAGTGAAATACATTTTGTCTCTAAAATAATAGGGAAGGCAATATTTGAACACTTTAAAATTAACATGCGATTTCCTATGTTGCGTCCGCCAAGTAAACACCCGGTACTCTGTGTACACAATTACAAATGTATTCTTGCCGAAAAGATATTTATAATTACTGAGCGGGGGTAGCGAATTTGGCCTACGCCCCGGGCGGCTGAAACCTACGCTACGCTACTGCTATAATGACAGTTGATATTAAGTCGGCGCAAGCCGACATTCAGTCCACCGTGACAACTTAACATAAGTTGGCGTCAGCCGACATTTGGACTATAATGACAATGACAAGCAGGTCGGCGCCAGCCGACACTTAAACTATAATGACAGTTGACAAGTTTGAATTGAACTATAATGAGATCGCCATGCCTTTTTTTTGTGACAGTTACGACACACATTGTAATACATAACATTTTAAAGTAACGAGTGTTTTCCACTCCCAGACTAAGGATGAAGTAAAATTTCGAGTTTAGAAAAGCCCCGCCTAGAAAATTTTCACGGGGCTATTCTAAACTCGAAATTTTACTTCATGCGCGGCGTGTATATACCACTGATTTGCAGTAAAGTTATAAATATATAACGCTTAAACTTGAAAACATTTATTTTTTGTGAATAGTTTTGAAATAATAATAATAAAAGTAGAATACATTTATTTGAGCAACTAACCAGATAGGACCATTAATAAAAATAAGCTGCACTGCAAACGAAGTGGCACCCAATGGCAGCTATTTATTTGCTGTTTATTTTCACAATAGCACTACAAAAAAGATGGCGTTGAGCTTTTGATCGAACACGGCAGAACAAATAACTTTTTCCTTGTTTAAAATAATATTTGTATTATTTTTCATGGAGATATTCATTGGCAAAGATTGTTAATAATAATAATAAATTATTTCGACAATTTTTATTATGCAGTCAATAATTTTACTTATGTAAAATGTTAAATTCTAAATAAGAAAAACTCCAGAGTACATCTTAATTCACGTTTTTATTATTTTCTCCTCTTTATTACATTTTTTTTTATTTTCTGTTTTTAGTTACAGATCGTTTTTTATTTCAAAAATAATCTAGAACCCTAAACGTCTTTCTCCTGTGGGCCAATAGTTTTGTCTGACAGTACATAATAATAATTGTGGACCTGCATGCATTAACGTTATATGATAATGATTAAATATGAGTTTAGTAAATGAGTGTTGTGAGTCAAGCAAAATTGGGTGCCTTGTATTGTCTGATTGCATGGAATTTTAGAATCTACCACTAACTCTTTCGAAAAACTATCATTTTGGGCTAATTTTATTAATTTAATTAGAGTCAAAGTTATTTCATCAACAGTAAGAATTCCTTAGCGTCTATTATCTGATATATTTGTACAATTATGTATAAAACGAATAACATAAGCAACAATTCTTTTGCAACGATTAAGTAATGAAAATTATAAAAATATATAATTTACCGACTTTATAATTACAATGAGAGTTTTATTAGATAGGTTTTTCATTTCTATTATATCTTGAATATGCACTGAATTTCCAAATTGGGGGTATTCAATTTGGTCATCAGACAGCCAAGATGGACCCTGTCACCATGTTTTAGCTTTTATTAATTCTTTGGCCATTATTCCTTTAGATGCTAAATCTGCAGGATTATTTGCTGATTGTACATAATCCCAATAAAGAATATGTTTCATAGATTGTATTTGTGTAACTCTATCTACCACAAACATTTGTAATTTACTTGGATCGGTTTTTAACGAATATAATACAATTTGTGAATCAGTCTAATACCTAATCTTAGGTTGAATAATAAGTTAATTTATAACAACAGTTTTCATAAGATTTGGAATTAAAAGCGCTCCTCATAGCTCTAAACGAGGCATAGTCAATGCTCTCATTGGTGCAACTCTAATCTTAGCACATATTAATTGAACATGTACATTTCCAATTGAACTTTTACGTCGAGCGTAAACACATGCTGCATATGCTTCTTGTGATGCATCTGAAAAACCATGTAATTCCACTTCAGAATGTAGGTTCATCAGAATATACCTTGGTATCTGTAATTTTAATAACTGTGTTAATTCAGTTCTGAATTGTTGCCAATAAATAACTAATTCTTTTGGAACTGGATCGTCCCATGCAATATTTAAAGACCATAATTCTTAAATTAAAATTTTTGAAACAACTGCATAAGGACCTAATAATCCAAGAAGATGAAATATTTGAGAAATTTCTGAAAGAATCTTTCTCTTGGAAATAGTATCTTGAAAATGCTCGAACGTAATTTTAAATGAAAATGTATCGTTATTACTTGACCAAAATATACCTAATGTCTTTGACCATTCATTCTTTTTTAACATTAGTGCATTATGATTAACATCACTATTTGTAACCTTTTCATAAATCTCTTTATTGTTAGATCTCCATTTGTGCATTTCAAACCCACCACTTTTTAAAATGGATGCTATTTGCTGACACAATGTGATAGCTTCCTATACGGAATCTGCACCAGACAATAGATCATCTACATAAAAATTACGTAAAATTATCCTACTTGCCTCTCTAAAAATTTCTTGATTTTGATAACCTACATTTTTTGTACACCTGTTGGCTAAGTATGGGGCTGATTTCGTGCCATAAGTCGCAGTATTTAATTCATAAATTGAGATTTCTTCTTCAGGACTTTCACGCCATAGGATCCTATGCAATGGCCTATGATCTGGATGCATTAATATTTGTCTATACATCTTTGAAATATCACTAGTAAAAACAAATCTATACTGCCTAAATCTGATTAAAATGTTGATTATTTCGGAATGAATTTTAGGACCAGGAAATTGTATATCATTAAGTGACCATTTTGTATCAGAGGGACATGAAACATCAAAAACTACTCTTAACTTTGTTGTTAAACTATCAGCATTTGTAACCCCATGATGAGGCAAATAATAAGTTACTTTTGGTTTATCAAAATTTACTACTTGTGTCATGTTGTATTCGGATATTAAGTTAATGTATCGATCTTTAATTGGATTTGCTTGTAATCTTTTTCCTAACATCAGAAAACGTTGTAATGCAATTTTATATGAATTTCCTAATCTTTCAATTGGTTCCTTTAATGGTAATTTAACTATAAACCTTCCATTACTATTTCGGCAAAGATTCTCAATAAAATTGGATTCACATTTCTGTTCATCATTTGACAATTTATCTAACTTAGTAAATTCCTCAATTTCCCAAAACTTTTTTAAATCAAATAAAAAATGTTTTTGTATTGAAAGTCCACAATAGAATTTCTCAATTGACATCGGTAACTTACCAACAATTATCCAACCTAACTTACACTTTCGTAGCACTGGAAGCTTCTTGCCTAATTCTATTCTGTGATAAATAATTGTGAACCAAATAATAAATCAATACCATTGGGTTCCCAGAATGTGGGATCAGGTAGTTTTAAGTTTTTTGGAATAATTAGTCTTCTCCCATCAATCATTTGTTGAGGTAAAGCATCACATATCGAATCTCTTACCACACATCGAATGTTGGTATTAAATTCATCAATTATTGAATTAATAGAAACCCTGCATTGAGATTTAATATCTGTTTCTACTGTATTAATACCTGCTATTAACAATCGAATATTTGTTTGAGGTATTCTTAATCGATGGCATAATGACCGTGAAATAAAATTACTTTGCGATCCACTATCGAGCAAGGCTTTGCAAAATATGAATTTACCCTCATAATTTTTAATTTTAATCCATGCTACGCCTAATAAGATATTGTGGTTCATTTCTTTAGAAACCTGACTAGACAAAGAAATCTTTTTATTTTAATTATAAATGTCAGTATGTAATAATGAATTATGTTTTTTATTGCAATACTTGCACATTCTTTGAATACAATCTTCAGTGTTATGATTGCTACATAAACAATTTAAACATAATTTTAATGCCGTTACTTCAGATATTCTTACAGAAATCTGCAGTTTAAGTAATTCTTGAAAATTATAAATCACATGATTTCCTTCACAAAAATAACGTCTTATGTTATTTATAACCAGTGAATGATACCTACTCTTCTGTTTTCCACTCTGCTCGGCAAAGAATTTATTTTAAGTTTTAATTTCAGATTTTCCCTTAATAGTTTCAAATAAATCTGCTTTAGATTACAATAAGGACTTAAATTCATCAACTGTTGGTAGACATGAATTCTTCTCTGACTTTTTCTTTTCCCATTCTTAAATGGTTTTCTTTTCTAATTTATTTGCAATAATGTGAATGAGCAATGAATTTTTAGTTGATTGGTTTAACATCTCCAACGCCCGCAAATGATTATTTACATTATCGATCAAATATCCCAACTCAGATGCAGATTCATTCTGAATAGAGTTTGTATCAAATACTGCTATTAAATGATTGTGTACCAGCAATCTTCCATATTCTGAATAGAGTTTGTATCAAATACTCCTCTTAAATGATTGTGTACCAGGAATCTTTCATTATCAAACCTATCACATAATAATTGCCATGCAACCTTATAATTCATACCTAAAAATTCGATGTTATGAATCACTTTCGCTGCTGCATCTACCAAAGATGATCTTAAATAATAAAATTTTTAAATGTCATCTATCATTCCGTTTTTATAAATCATTGATTCATATAAATCTTTCATTTCTAACCACTTATCACAATTACCATTAAATTTAGGTAATTGGATTGTAGGAAGTTTAATTGATTAATTGTGATTTGAAGAACCTGATTCGCTAGACCGATTCAAATCTAATCTATTCAAGTCTACTTCTACCTGGGTAATTGCATTGCCGAAATCAATTGTACTCTTTTCCAACATAAATGTTGACTCTACTATCAATTCACAAAACAAATTCTCAAATGCTTGACGCTTCTGTGAATGAACATCAAACTCATCATCTTCACATATCAATATCAATTCCCTATAAGCAATATCATAATCTGGAAACAATGATTCTATAATCGATACGCGCTCTTATAATTGTGAATTGATCTTGATATTAACAACAGTATCAAATTGTATACTTTGTATAAATACATTGAAATCGTTCAACTTACGTTGAATCCCTTTACATTTGCGGATTAACGAGTTCAGTTGCCTTTTTTTCATTAGCACTCATTATTTTAATATTTGACTTGTTTATTTAATCCATGCAACAATAAATTAAATTTGAAAAGTATGACCTAGGGCCTCTTTTCCTTTGATGAGTCTCCCCCTGGGTTCTTGGTCACTTTAAATGATTACAGGATAATCTCAGGATAGGATAATTCTCGAAGTACACCAATTGTTGATCGTTCTTCAGAAATTGCGTGCTGCCATCGTGCTCTCCGATGCAACAACGATTCTGAAAAGGATCTTCTAGTATCCAGCGACTGGTCACTTATCCGGTTCGAAGGACCATGTAAAATGTTAAATTCTAGACGAGAAAAACTCCAACGTACTTTCTTAATTGACATTTTTATTTTTTTCTCCTCTTTATTACATTTTTCTTGTTTCTTAGTTACAGATCTTTTTATTATTCCAAAAATAATCTAGAACCCCTTAAATGAATTATAAAGGTAAATGTAAATCGTGTACTTAACAATTTACTTTAATGAATCGATTTCACAGATCTAAATTCCGTTGTGCATTTGTGCTCGCCAGATGTGCACTACTCCAGGGTTACTTTTGAAATTGGCACTACGGTTAGGTGTAAGATATAAATGGTAACAGCATAGAAAATTTAATAGAGCTAATACTAATCTACCGAAATAGTAACGTCAAAATCCACAGATAGTAATTTTATTTTTTTACTTTTGGTCCGCTTTTCGGGATTTTGATCTACTGTGCGCTGTTTTAGGGAAATTCGTTCCTCCTACAGTGTGCATATTTCTATGAGCACGGGCATAGCACACGATTTTCGCGTTCATTCGCGAACTTTACAACATTAATTTGAACAAAAACACAGCTCATCATTTTAGGAAACACAGAACTTGGACGGTCACAATTACGCGAATGACATTTGAGGTTACGTATAGTCACATTTAAACGAGGGGTATGGCGTAATTAAAAATGTAGATATTAATTGGCGCTAATCGCGTCTAAAATTGGACTATGCATATGATATTTTATTTTCTTACTAAACCTTAGTTAGTCACACGTTAGTCGCGATTAGTGGACTATGCATAAGGCCGTATATCTATGATTTTGGTTGCGAGTAAGTTTACATCAGTGCAATAATAATACTTATATTTTGAATAATTCACTCATACACTACTTTGATTTGGTTAGATCAATAGGTAACAACTCGATTCGTCAGACGTGAAATATTTAAACAAAAACTTTCAATAAGTACGCCGAACTCACATACATATTTCACCGGGGACGAATAAATATTTACTGGAGAGACGCAGTAAACTGAATCAATCTATAACATCACGAACTTATACAAAGTGCACAAAATCAATCCGAGGCGAAGTGGATCAACGGCAAACTTTTCCCAGAAAAGAGCACTTTGCGTTCGAGTTACACACGGGGTTGATCAATTCGTGCAATTTGAAATAGTCGCTGTAATTTTCCGCGTTTCCGAGTTCAAGGGCCTTTACGTGTACGTGTAGTTTTTTTTTAATTTGAATTCCTCTGTGTGTGTATGTGAGTACGTGCAATTGGCACTGGTAAGTGGTTTAGATGGAGGTTGACGAATGTGTCTGGCTAGGTAAATCGATAAGTGGTGAATGCTGCGATAAAATTTATATTTCGCTGAAATTCTAGATACAATAATATATTTTATTAATATAAAGAAAAATTGAGTTTGGCAATAGTTTACAGAATATATTCAATTTTTTTGTAAGGTACATTTATATAATAATAACGGCAACAACCTTGTTTATCATTTTGCTAAATAAATACAATTGTTTTAGTTATAAAGGGTGTCCGTATTTCGACAGAATGTATGAGGATCTCAGTTATTTCAAGAGATAGAGTCGGTTAAATTGGGGTATTTTAGGGCCTAATAATAATCTGAAAAGAAGTTTAAAATATCTTTTTTTCTTTTCGAGATATCAAGAATAACATTTTTTTTAAAATTGTTTTTATTTTTTTATTCAAAAACTACTAAACCTGGACATTTAGAACTTTGACAATATACAGGCACTTTTAAATGGGGAATCTAGTAGCATAATTTTTCTAAGATAACTTTAACATTTACTCGGGGACCATAGCCAACGTTTGTTTATTTATAGGCGCCATTTTGGGTTTTCATATTTTTGAAAGAATATTTTTTTCTGAGCTTAGTGATGTATCACACTTATAATTTATTTTAGATTTGATATTTAAAATTATAGTATTTTCTTATTTTCCAAAGAGTGCCTTTGAAATAATGACGTAATATCAATTAATCAATAAAATCACGACAGCAGTCAATAATTATTAGCAGTCAAAATTAATTATTAACTGTCAATCTTTTGTAATAATAATAATAAGTATTGATTATCATACAAAACATAAAGTAAAAAAAATGGTGATGTATCCATCATAGCACTTTACAATGATTTAAATATCAACAGTATGGAAAAAGTGCACAAATCAAATTTATTTTCCTTTTGTTATTATTATTCCAAAACTATTCACAAAAAAGTAATTCTTGCATTTTTCGCTACATCTCAATAAATATTGATCATCATCACATTTAAAAGTTATACATTTTCTACGCGGGGCTTTTCTAAACTCGAAATTTTACTTCATGCTTAATCTGGGAGTGGAAGATACTCGTTTAATATTTTTTAATTGTTGATGAATTTTCAAGATTTTAGTTAATTATCAGTTTTTACGATTTTTAGTGAATTTCCATAATTTTACTTAAATTTTAACGCTTTTCGTAAATTTACAAGATTTCCTTTAATTTTCGAAATTCTGACTTATTTCCTGAATTTCCATTGATTTCAAAAGATTCGATACTTTTTATACATTTTAAAAAGGTTCTTCAATTTTAGAATTTTTGGTAATTTTCATGAATTTCTTAAATATTCGTTAACTTGAAAAACGTTGAAGTTATGTATGAAACTCCAAGATATTGGTTAATTTATAAAAATTTTATGAAAAGTATTAAAATTTTTAAGATTAACAAAAAATTTTGAAATTCAAGAAAACGGTCCGAATTTTGAAAATTTAAGGAAATCTTAGCATTGTACATTAACTAAAACTACCTAAAATCTTGAAAATTCATCTACATTTTCAAAAAACTAAACCAGTGTCTACCAATCGTAGATTAAACATCAAGTAAAATTTTGAGTTTAGAAAAGCCTGAACATTTGAATTGGTCTGTCCAAATTAGGCAGAACGACAGGACACAAAAAAGAAGGACAGGAAACAAGGACAGAGGAACAGGAGGACAGAAGACAGAATTACAGGACAGACAGACAGAAGGACAGAAGGACAAAAGGACAAAAGGACAAAAGGACAAAAGGACAAAAGGACAAAAGGACAAAAGGACAAAAGGACAAAAGGACAAAAGGACAAAAGGACAAAAGGACAAAAGGACAAAAGGACAGAAGGACAAAAGAACAGAAGGAGAGGACAGAAGGACAGACATTTTTGAAAAATGGTCTAAATCAACTCGAAGGACCACAAAATGATGTATCCACAAATATTTTTGATTTGAAAATGTTCGTGAAAACAATACTTTCCCGTTGTTTTGCATATGGTGGAAAGTAAAATACAAGAGAATTTGTCGATATAGATAAGGTGGTGATATTTTTAACGTTTCTTCGAACATGGAGGAGTATATTTCATCATTAGATGAAAAAGTATAGGATAATTATTCATTACCGGCATAAATAAACAACATTTTGGCCCCTTAATTTTAGTCAATACCTCACTGTGCGGCGGTTGAGGTGGACGTTGGATGTCAACCCGACATTGTACAACCAAGCAGTTCCAGTTGACCTCCTGTTATACTTCAACCTTCAGTCAAGTAGACATTATAAAACCGAGTACACAAATGATTTAATAAGGCACACTTATTGATGCATGTTATAATTTATCATGATGTTTATCAATTTTATTAATTTTTTAAGGGGAATATAACAGTGGTCTGAAATTTAATGTTAGGTTTATTTAAAAACTAAAGGTCCTAGAAAGTTGAAATTTTGACAGCGTATATTAAGCCCAATTATCTAGTAAAATATCGAAGTACTTTTTTTTTAAACAATTTGCTTTCAGAGGTATGAAAAAAATAATGTTAAATTTTTCAAAATTAAAAAAAATATTCCCATATCTTACTAGTTTATACTATAAGGAATATAATGTGAACATTTCATAAGGATGCGATAGCCCATGCCCGAGTCAGGTTAAAATAAAAATCTTGAAAAATAAGACCGTAAAATACCGCCGCCTTGCGGATCTTCTCTTAGTTGAACGCGTTGTACACTCATCTGCACAATTATTGGAGAGGCGAGCAGCATGCGGCCAGCGTTTATCTCTGGGCCGGTGAACGCTGTGCGGCTTCGCGTTTGTTTTTCTTTTCTTTTTTCAATCATAGTTAACAAAAACGGCTCGCGTCGTTAGCATTTATTCTCGTAAAATTAATATTTCGCAATTATAATCGATATTTTATTGTACTAGTGTTTTATTTTCATGCTTTCTGACTACTAATGGAATAAGTATTTTTTTATACTGCATGTTCACTAATATAGAAAACACGAAATGTTTCACTAATTTAAATAAAGATGTGTAATATACCTTTAATATTGGCTTTCCTTATTATTTGACAGTGTCGGTATTATTAAATTATTTTTAAAGTTTTTTAAGCTGATTAATAAGCCAGAAGCAATCGAATAACAATCAGTCTTGTTCAAATCATTATTTCGTCTTAAATCTTTCGTTATTAAAGCAGTTGTTAAATGCCATTAAACTTCTCGCAATAAAACTATTAAAGTAAATTGTAAAGTTTCTAGCAATCGGACCTATTTGAACCAACTGCGACTTCATCAACGAATCAATGATATCAAAACTATAAGAATAGTAAGAATAACACCAATATGACGTTGTCGTAGATTAATGTTACAAATCAACTATTTTTTACTGAGCACAGGTAATATATGTTTGACGAATGTTTACAAAAATGTAGGGTTTAACTGCGTGCATATTCATTGTTAATTATTTTAGAAAAAATAGAACTATAATAATAATAAGGTAGTTATTATAATGCATTTCAAATAATAAGCTTCTTGCTCAACATTGCACCGAGCCCAATATATTTTTTTCAAATTTGGCTGATTTATGATGAGTCATATTTTGATAGTAAGTAAATAAGGAATAAATGAATTGAAATTGAATGTTATTGCAATCCTCTATTTATACGACTCAGTCAACTTAGCCCCCCGAAGTTCGACTTTTTAAAAAATAACTGTTGCGCTAGACGGGCCTTAGCTAGCGCTAGCTAGCGCCGCAAAAATTAGAGCTAGCGCCGTTTAGACAAGAAAGTTACGGGGGTTTGAACTTTCGGGGGGCTAGGTTGATGCTGGATGTTTCAAGTTTTCTTACAGTATTCGGATTCCTCAGAGCTAGCGCTACCAATTTAAAAGCTAGCGCCACCCCCACAACCCCAAAAGATTATACAACATTTTAAACCCTAGCCCCCCGAAATGAGATTTTTTTAATCAAATTGGGTGCAAAAGTTCAATTCAAGGCTTTAAACGAGTGTTCTCCACTCCCAGACTAAGCATGAAGTAAAATTTCGAGTTTAGAAAAGCCCCGTGAAAATTTGTCGAGGGTCGCGCAGCGACCCGAGACAAATTTTCTGGGCTTTTCTAAACTCGAAATTTTACTTCATGCGCCACGCGTATAAAACGCTGATTTCAAGTAAGGTTCAAATATATACAAATTTCACAAAATTTTAGTGTTCTATACGCGTGGCGCATGAAGTAAAATTTCGAGTTTAGAAAAGCCCAGAAAATTTGTCTCGGGTCGCTGCGCGACCCTCGACTAATTTTCACGGGGCTTTTCTAAACTCGAAATTTTACTTCATGCTTAGTCTGGGAGTGGAAAACACTCGCTTAAAGCTTCAAATTGAATTCCTGTAAAAACAACATATATCTAAAGATTTAAAAAATAAAGTGAATCTGGAATACGTCTACTTTAAAGAAAAACTCCCTGTATATCGTAGAATCAGGATATTGAGATAGATTGTGTTAGAATGAAAATAAAGTCAATTGAATAGCAACGAAAGGAGCTTAATCACAATTTTGTAGCATCGAAAAGATACCCATGTTTTGATTAGGTACATACATAACCCGATGTGTACTAGGTAAATTTTCAGGCATTCATTGTTTTTGAAAAGCGTTCAGTTTGAAACTCCCAACGAGTGTTTTCCACCGAGTAATAATGATTTAAGTTATCATAAAAAAAACAACCGTGAGGTACGCCACTGTCTTGCTAGCACTAGCTATCTCTTGAATAACTTTCTCATTTATCACTTGGTGAAACATTTTGAAATAATAATAAAGGATAAATTAAAAACACTTGGTTTGTTTCACTATTTGTTTCTATTTACTTGACTAGTTTCGCTTATTACGGCATTATCAAGAGTGAATCAAGAGTGAACTTTGATAATGCCGTAAAAAGCGAAACTAGTCGAGTAAATAGAAACAAATAGTGAAACAAAGCAAGTGATTTTAATTTATCCTTTAATATCACTAGCTTTGTCGTTGTTAGTGTTTATAGACTTCAGTATAGCAATTACAATGCCAAAAAAAATTTGAAATCGTACGGTTAGTTTCCGAGTTATAACGATTTCAATTATCAAAAACAATCGTCAGTTACGCCACTGTCTTACTAGTGCAAGCTATCTCGTTGCCAGTGTTTATAAATATTAGTATAGTAATTACAATGCCAAAAGAGTTTCTTAAATCGTACGGTAAGTTCTTGCGTAATAACGATTTAAATTAGCTAGGAGTGAAAACACAATTGTCAGTTACGCTACTGTCTACTAGGCATCATGTTTCTAATAGCCAGTGTCTATGAACATAAATAAAGTAATTACAACGCCGAACTATTTGTTGAAAGCGGTATATTATATGCCAAACATCATTTTGTATTAAAATTCAGGAAGTAAATGGTAATACGCATACAGGATCTGAAAGCTCTTGCATCAAAATTTGGACGTGAACTTTTTTTTACCTGATATTTTTGAGAGAATATTTTTGTCATATCCTGTTGGCGCTAGCTCTAAGTTATATTTTCCACCCAATTTGATTAAAAACATCTCATTTTAGGGGGCCAGGGTTAAAAATGTTTTATCATTTTTTGGGGCTGTGGGAGTGGCGTTGGCTTTTAAATTGGTAGCGCTAGCTCTGAGGAATCCGAATAGTGTAAAAAAACTTAAAAAATCCAAACTCGGGGGGCTAGCATCAACCTAGCCCCTCGAAAGTTCAAATCCCCGTAGTTTTCTTGTCTAAATGGCGCTCGCTCTAATTTTTGTGGCGCTAGCTAAGGCCGGTCTAGCGCAATCGCTTTTTTCAAAAAAGTCGAACTTCGGGGGGCTAAGTTGACTGAGCCTATTTATACACATCATCATTTTGTAAACCCTGTACTAAACATAAAAAAAAAAACAGGGCAGCTTTCCGTTTAATTTTTTTCAATCTATTATTTATTTGTTGCATTCTAAAAAACTAGAATATTTGACCGAATATAAATTGAAATTCTCCCCAAAATTGGGGGTATTTACCCAATTGGGCAGAGGCCAAATTAATACACATTATTTTCATGGCAATAGCAGTTACGGAAGATAATATTCCCATTTAAAAAATATGATTGAAAATCCTATGTTTTTTTTCATATATGTGCGGCATATAAATATTCACAATGAGCTTATGAACATGAATTATTTTATTATTATATTTTTAAGAAATAATCTATAATTTAATAAAATAAAACACATAGTTTGTTCGGCTGTCGAAACTGGAGTCTTAAAAGTAAAAATAATGTGTTATAATGACAAGAATAAGAATCATCAGTTTTGTAAATACCGAAAAATAACACAGGATCCGATAACGCTTTCTAACGAATTGAAAACAATACATAGCTTGTATGTATTATCAGCGTGTTTAAATAATACGAATCGACACTTTCGTTCGATCCGGCTTTTTTATACGCTTTGTGTTTTTCGTCTATTCCACGCGACGCGAGACCCCATCCGTTCATGCCAAGGAGCAATGCACAAATGCACAGCGAACTGCCGCTTTTCTCTCTGACTGTATTCTCCCCACTTGTGCTGTAAATTTGGCATCGGATGAGCTACTCTAAACTATGTGGGTCTTTCCAACACGATCGGCGTGTTACACTGCAATAATCCCCTTAATTGTTTCTTAATACACATTATGTAAATCTATACCTCAAGCGACATTGCCGCCGCAGCTCTTTTAAGTACATACACGGTGTATTTGAAATAACGAACAGGCATTTAAGGGCACATACACAAAATATGTGTGAACCCATCTCCACCAAAATTTTTTCGAAATTTCTGTTTTGAATTTTCAACATTTTTCGAGTTTTTTTCTATACATTTTGAGAACGAATGCTTTTCTCGTTTAATTCGGTCTGCGTGGAATGCGTGTTTGTTTACTTTAAACGCGAGAGTCTTTGCCTTCGAAATTTGAAGTGTAATCACGTTTTTTTGTAAAAGATAAACATTCCTCAAGTTCATTCACATTCATTAAGAAAAATGCACTTGACTTGAGCTAGTAAATTGATATCTTCTTCACATGATATTTTCATGTATAAATAGCAGTAAAATAGCAGTTTTACTACGATAACACTTACCACACACTCGTGCATGCAATTTGTTAAAAGTAGGTCACGTATAAAACAATTAAAAGTCGGTCACAATTGTTTTATAAAAAGTCACATGAAACTAAATTAAATGTTCAAATTGACGCCCTTCGCACTCAATACACAATTGGGCTCTCCTTAGCCAGTTTTCACGAACCGAAGTGAACATTTGCCGCGGTTTTTCTTTTATTGCGTTAGCTGCGTCGTGAACTCGTTGTCTGAGTGTATCAACATCGTCAATTTCCTCGACATACACTTCACTTTTAAAATACCCCCAAAGAAAAAAGTCTAATGGGCTTAAATCCGGACTTCTAGGAGGCCATGGAACAGCACCTCCACGTCCAACCCATCGTTGTTTAAATAATTTCTAATACGCCGATCTTAGTGCGGAGGTGCACCATCGTGCAGAAACCATAACTGTCTCAGCACATCATCTAAAAGATCTTGAAGTTCATTTTCTAGAAAATCTAAATAACGGCCGCCATTTAAATTAAATGGAAAAATGAAAGGTCCAATTAATGGGTCATTTACAATGCCTGCCCAAACATTAAGGGAGAAACGATGCTGAAAATGCGATCGGCGCGTAGAATGGGGATTATTCTCTGCCCAAACATGCATGTTATGAAAATTAAAACAGCCATTTCGCGTAAAGCACGATTAATCGGTCACTAAAATGTTATTAGTGATGTTAGGATTTCGGGCACTTTGTTCTAAAAGCTATTCACAAAACGCAACTCTCTGTTGAAAATCACCTGGCTAAAGATGTTGAACCCGTTGATAATGATAGGGGTGAAAATTATTTTCGCGGATGATTTTATGCACAAAGCTATGAGAAACACCCAACTGCCGAGAGATAATCCGTGTACTTAAACCGGGATCCGCTTTTAACAAATTTCAAATTTGATTTTCCACTGCAAACAAATGATCTGCTCGGTTAACACCTCTGTCAACTGCGCCAACGGGTTGCAAACTTCCCGTATCACGTGCTCTTTGAAGTAACTCCCGAAAACGATTTGGTGTTGGTAAATGCCGTTCGGGAAACCGATCCTGATAAAGCCTTACTGCTTCCGCGGAATTGCACCTAGCTTCGCCGTAAATAATTAACATATCGGCTAGTTCAATATTAGAATAAATGTGTCGCGCCATTTTCACAAAAAAAAGATGTTTGTCTGAATAAGTTTCAGCAAAGACTAAACACAAACATATTTTTTCTTGAAATCCGCCCCTACCACCCCTACTTAATTCATTGTAAATTTCTAAAAATGTGTAAGCAATAAATGTTATTACAAGTGTGCCATAAATCACGAGGCCCGGCCGTCGACCTGCTCCATTGACACAATACGGCGTGACGACCTTGCATTAAGTCCACTCCGATATTTTCCCTAAGCGCTTGTTGTAATTTGATAAAGCTGATGCCGCATGCCGTTTAAAAATTATTTCTAATTGCCAGTACTTCCAAAAATGTTGTCTATTTTTACTCATTTATTTTAATAATTAATTGCGGGCTCATTGTTAGAACTATAAACAAAATAATTGTGAATTATGTTTAGAAATAATATAATCTCTTTGTGGTTAAGAGCCTGTTCGTTATTTCAAATACACCCTGTAGGTGAAGAAATTACTGTTATTACAATAGATTTACAAGAAAAGTGTGTATACATCAATAGACAATAAATAAAGTGTAAGCATATGAATGCATTTCAAAACATGTATGTATATGTAAAAAAACCTTTTAACCCTTATCCACCCCCAATGGACATCGAGAGAAAGGGCGCGCGTTACTTGGCTGAAATCGCGGATTTCTAGGCAAAACCCTTAAGAGCGCAAGATTAATGGCCGCGCACACTGGATTTTTCCCCGATTATACAGGGCTCTCGGCCCTCATCCTCCCAAGGGATGATTCCACCGAAATCCGACAGCCAACGCCCGCTATGATGAATATTTCCCACCCCATCATCCTCCCCATTTTTACCGAAAAAAACTTCCTCAGGTGATTAAAGGCCCCGGCTATTACCCCGCAAACGTAATTTATCGAACATCCCTCCAGTTTTTCCTCCCGTACTCCCCTTTCTGCGCGTCGAGAAGTTAGTTCATATGTGTGGTTGATTAAAGTCGTTAACAAGGGGGATGATGAAAAATTCCATTAGGCCCGCTCAGTGTCGGCATAAGGGAATTAACATAATGCGAGTTTGTATCACGTTCGCGCATTAATGGGGAGGCCGCCCTTTCCGTCCTTTGGAGGGCACGACTTTGGATTGTTAAGGGATGAAGTGGGGGATGCTCTATAAAGGAGAAGCACCATACGGAATGTGAGTGTGCACTTCGCTTAAGACGAGTTTACGAGTAATTGTCTGCTGCACTTAAATCATCACACTTATGTCGCCTAGTGAAAAACGAAAGAAACACTGAAGCCGGCGTACAATGACTCTACTTATATTTTTTTGTAGTTACAAAGTTATATCACTTATATCACATATTATTTTTTATAAAGATAAAAATACATGTTAAAATATTAAGAGAAATATTACTTATCCATTTTTGTTATAATTAAACAATTGAGTCGCCTATTTCCAAAAACCTCTAAATTGATTTTTTTTTCAAATGGATTTCGGGAGTTTATAAGTAAAGGGTGTCCCAAAATTTATGCAAGAAGTAATTTTGATTAAAAAAAGGTTTATAATTAAACATTGTATTTTTTTATTGATTCATAAAGTATACAGTATAGGGATATGCATAAAATAGCATATCGGGTAAAAGGCCACGGCTTTGCTGGCACATATGCACTCATTCGTTGAAATTTTTAATGACCGATTTGTATAAATGTGGCTTAATTTCGTTGATAGGTCATGGGCTTGTTTGCATAAACCAATATCTAAGGTTTATGCAAACAAGCCCATGAAAAATCTCAAAGAAAAAAATCAACAAATCTGGAAATGACACGACCAGGAAATTGTTTCTATGGTATGTGGCTCTGTCTTGTTGAAAACATATGTCGTTCACAACCAAATATTTCAATGTAGGAACAAAAAACTGCATTATCATGTCGCGAACTGTAGCTGCCAAAACTTTATTATTTTTAAAACATTGCTGAAAAATAAAATAGCTTTCTTTCGTGAAGCCCTCCATTTTAAATGACCTTGAAGTGTCAGCTGTTACGCTGTCAATTTTTTTCGTTGGCAACACTTTACCGTACAAATGGCGCAAAATTAAAATCTTGCGTAAATTTCAGAGCACCCTTTTTAATATTATTATCGTATAGTCATTACAACAGAAACAAAGTAGAAGTCATCTATTTATCAATTCGAAAAATATCGATTTCTTAACTCATTCACATACAATCACGTATAGGTTTATGCAAACAAGCCCATGAAAAATCTCAATGAAAAAAATCAACAAATCTGGAGATTACACGACCAGGAAATTGTTTTTTATGGTATGTGGCACCGTCTTGTTGAAAACATATGTCGTTCATAACCAAATATTTCAATGTAGGAATAAAAAACTGTATTATCATGTCGCGAACTGTAGCTGCCAAAACTTTATTATTTTTAAAACATTGCTGAAAAATAAAAGAGCTTTCTTTTGTAAAGCCCTCCAATTTTAATAAACATGAAGTGTCAGCTGTTAAGCTGTCAATTTTTTTCGTTGGAAACACTTTACCGTACAAATGGCGCAAAATTAAAATCTTGCGTGAATTTCAGGTCACCCTTTGAATCGCATTTTTAATGTTTAATTAAAGACTGTTTTGGTGCTGCACATTTTTAATATTATTATCGTATAGTCATTACAACAAAAACAAAGTAGAAATCGTCGATTTATCAATTCGAATAATATCGATCTCTTAACTCATTTACATACAATCACGTATAAGAAACATCAATTATTTTAATATAAAAAAGGCCATCCTAATGTGACACACACATAACAAATATCGCTTGGCATTTGTATAGTCCAGGAACTAAGTTTTTGGAATAAAATCCCTGGTTTTTAAAATAGAAGAAAGAAAGGTATACATATCACGATTTTTCGATGTAAATTTTCAGACATTCTTTCTTATTTATAAAAGTATCAAACTGAAGCTTCTAACGAGAAGCCAGATTAAGCATGAAGTGAAATTTCGAGTTTAGAAAAGCCCCGCGTAGAAAACTTTCACGGAGCTTTTCTAAACTCGAAATTTTACTTCATTCGTCACGCGTATAAAACACTGATTTCAAGTGAAGTTCAAAATATACTACACAAGTTTGATCTCATGTTCATTTACTGCGTCGAATTATTCAGTTTCTTTGAAAAACAAAAAACATATTTTTTATTAAAAGTAGTTCGTAACATTTTTCACATGAAAATTCTATCAGTCGTTTGTTGGGACTTTTTAACTCATTAAAAGAAAATAGATGGTTTGAACTTTTAATTCAATTATAGATACATTTAGGAGAAGTTTACAGAACTATCTTTGGAATTAAACAGTTTTTTAAATATAAATTACGTATCGTTAACTTTGATTTTTTCCACTTTCATTATTTTGATATTATTATTTTAATGTATTATTTCAGACCTAGCTAACCTTAATTGTTTTAAGGGCCAAAATTATTACTTAAAATGTAAACGTTTCAAGGGCCGCATCATATTTTTTTTAATTCATGTTTTTAAAATATTTTATTTTTTATTCAGAAGTTTTATAGATCTTTTTAGCATTTTTGGTATTTTTAAAATTTGAGAAGGGAATTGTTGTTTTCAGTATAGACATTCCTACTCATATGCTGAAAAATGTTGTAGCATTATTCACATATGAAATAAGTGTTATATTTTGAACTTCACTTTAAATAAGTGTTTTATACGCGTGGCGCATGAAGTAAAATTTCGAGTTTAGAAAAGCCTGAACATTTGATTTGGTCGCTCCATAGTGAAGCATTAAATGACGTTAGCTATCAAATCCATTAATAGTTTTCACATATTGGCTTGAAATAGTCAGAAATTATCAGTATTTCTCAGCACTGGGTCGGGGCCACACTAAAGAGGACCTTGAAGTCCGAAACGCGTCTGTGGGTGTCTGGTGCCGGAATACTGAACACAAATTCAATTTTGATAAAGTTTGACTTGTTTCAATTCTAATAAAGCTGGTTTTTGCCAGTCGCTATTTATAGTAAGATTTATTTACTGTTCACAAAAGGTAATTAAAACCTAAGGTCTACTTGCCGGTTTGATATTCATGGCTTGAGCTGACTAAATATGTATAAATTCCTTCTACATAAAAATAACATTTATTGCATGTAATAATTAAAAAATTTAAATAATATTTAAAATAAATGCATCCCGCTATATACAAGAAATGTCCAAATATATACCCTTTAACCATACATTCAAATAAAACTATCGGATAATTCCTAGCTTTATTACTCAAATAACAAAACATATCATAAATTCGAAAGATAATGAAGAATCCCCGCTCGCAAACACACCCCTGGGCGTCCCAGGGGTAAATCCGGTTAACCCCGTTATTTTTCACTCTCTCTCCCTCTCGCTCGCTATTTTCAGCACTTTGCCTCCCCGCATCAAACTCGTTTCAAGGGCGGGGAATTAATTAGGTTCTGTTTAGATAAGGGACGTAACGTAATTCTTGCGGGCAGCGCGCCCCTCTCACGAGACCCCGCAAGGGCGCTAATTGTTTATGGTACCGGAAACGTGTGTTTTATTTGATTATTCGATTACGCCATTTATATAAAGCATGATTCCCCGTTAAGGTTGTGTAATCCAATTTAATCAGGATTATTTAAACAACATACACATATGTGTATACATATATGAGTGTGTTCGCTGGAGGGGGGGTTGATTTCGATGGCAATAACGAGAGGTAAATTTAATGTAAACAGTAGTTTTGGGGATTTCTCGTATAAGCACCAGGATTGTTAATTAAATATGCAATTTACTTTGTGTGTCAGGAAACTATTGATCAGAGCTTAATTATATGTAAGTATAATATATATATAAAACATATATAAACATATATAAATATATGTAAATATACATATAACACTTTTTACTATGTTTGTATAGCACTTTTTGTTATTGAATGTGACTATAGATTCGACAAATTTAGCTTGTTATTATCACACATGAAGTGACAAGATAAATTTGTCGAAACTGCAGTCACATTCAATAAAAAATGTTATACAAGCAAAGTAAAAAGTATATGAATTTGTGTTCAGTACTCATTCATGGAACAATTGAACAATTGAATCCATTGAACAATTAAACAATTGAATCCAATGAACAATTGAAGTGAACAATTGAACAATCAATGATTGTAGAAAGGTTATAAGTCACGTTTTTATCGAAAATGGTTTTTATTCAGAAATCGATTTCTGGCACATTTCACAACAGTTGAGCGCAAAAAGGATACATATAATACATACAGCCTGAGAAAATCAAGATTAGGCCGTTGAATGCAGAAACGACACAAGTCATGACCTGTATCCGTTCTGCAGTCAGTGCTAGACATTGTAGGTGGCGCCGTTTGGAAACATGTGACAGTTCAGTGACAGTTGCGGTTTGAAGCATTGTCAAGCCATTGTTGGGACACAAAGTACAACAATTAGGAATAATACTAAGTTATTTTTAAACACAAACAATGAAAAATCAAAATAAAAGTGATGGTTGTTTGCCAGCTATTGACGATGCTACTTAATTTAATGGGCGTTTACGCTTTCGAACATATGTAAAGTAAAAAGTGTTTTGTTAACATAAATTGGCATATATAACGAAGTAGAAGCTTCCATAATTCAGAATATATTTGAGTTCTCTAAGTCCATCTGTCTGTCTGGCGTTTCTAAATTTTCTTATATAATAAGAAAGTATTTCAAAGTAAAATGTTTAGAATCATTATTCAAAATATATTTTAACGATTACCACAAACTTATGATATTTTTAAATGATTTCACTCTAAATTTACAAAATTCTACTACAGTTCGTCACAATTATTTAGTGACTCTAAATAAAATACAAATTTAACGAATCAACATAGAATTTTAAAAAAACTGTATGTTTATTCAGCACTTTTAAGAAATGGAAGGGTATGCATGTAACTTATCAGCGCCCGACGTTTTTCTCTACAAAATAAATCCATTGAATGCCATACAGAAAAGCGTAAATCGCGCCGGATTTTTTTCCTGCACAATGTGGCATCGCATATCATCGCGACGCGACGCCAAAAACGGGCGCCGAAACCGTAAATCCGCCGTTTTTCACCGGGACGTTAATCTGCCGGTAGATATTTCAAGGGGTTAAAACGGGGGTCGATGCATAAATTGCAGCCGATGCGCCAAAATCGAACACATTTTATCCCCCTCGGTTGCGCTCCCGAAAATAATTACACGCTAAAGTGAGATTATGATTTATGGGCGCGATAGATTTTAAAATTCATCCGCATCCGGCCGGGATTACGTCCTCTTAAATTATATTTGCAATCTTTTCAGTCATAAAACAAACTCTAATTTATACAGACGTTTTAGGATCAATATACAGATTAAACATGAAGTAAAATTTCGAGTTTAGAAAAGCCTGACAATTCGGTTTGGTCGCGTAGCGCGTAGCGCTACGCGACCCAACCAAATTTTCAGGGTTTTCTAAACTCGAAATTTTAATTCATGCGTCACTGGTTTTAAGTGCAATTAAAAATATACGTCTTTAGCATTCTGCTTTAGTAGCATATTGTAGACTTCAAAATAGTTCAGTGTTTTATACGAGTGGCGCATGAAGTAAAATTTCGAGTTTAGAAACTCGAAATTTTACTTTATGCTTAATCTGGGAGTGGAAATCACTCGTTTTAAGCTTCAAATTAAGCTCATTCAAAAAACATCGAAAGCTTAAGATTTACAATATATACGCTGTAATTATGATATGTATACTTAAAAGAAAAACTCCTTGTATATACATACTCTTATGATTTTTTTTTTACGTATTTATATTCCTATCTGACGTGTAAAGAAGATGTATTCTAGCACTAATAAAAACACATTATATTATGATCATTTTATTAAAGAGTTTCACGCTGGAAAGCTAAAAATAATGAAATCATTTCATTTACATGTACGTTAAACGCTACTTTCGCATAACGTCGAATACCGTAAAATCGAATCCCATTAGATCGAAGCGAAAAGGTAGAAGTCCCATAAGGTCGAATTTGTATTGCAAAGAAAAAACTTTTTATGTGAAATAACTTTTATTTAATTAGTTTGAACGATATTACTGTCAATCGCAATTGTTTCGAAAAAAGTAATGATATCTTCGTCTATTAACTTCTACCTTTTCGCTTCGACCTAATGGGATTCGATGTTATGGTATTCGACCTTATGGGGGGGGGGGGGGGGGTCCCGTTAAACGTGTGTAGCCTGCCGATTTTTCAAAATTCTCTTACTATGATGATGATGAACACTCGTTTTAAGTGAAATTCAAAATATACGTCTTTAGCATATTGCTTTAGTAGCATATTGTAAACTTCAAATTAATTCAGCGTTTTATACGCGTAGCGCATGAAGAAAAAATTCGAGTTTAGAAAAGCCTGAAGATTTGGTTTGGCCGCTCCGCTTCGCGATCAAACCAAATCTTCAGGCTTTTCTAAACTCCAAATTTTACTTCATGCTTAATCCGGGAGTGAAAAACATTCGTTTTAAGCTTCAAATTGAGCTTTTTTAAAGAAACAACGAATATCTTAAGATTTATAGTATATACGCTGTAATTATGATATTTATACTTAAAAGAATAACTCCCTGTATACACATGCTCTAATGATTTTTTTTACGTATTTATATTTCTAACTGCAGATGTAAAGAAGATGTATTCTAGCACTAATAAAGAAACATTATATTATGATTATTTAACATCATAGTAAGAATATATTGAATAGTCCACAGGTTAAACACGTTTAACATACATGAAAATGAAATGAATTCATTATTTTTAGCTTTATAACGTGAAACTCTTCAATATAAAGAAATACTAAAAATAATGAAATTATTTCATTTACATGTATGTTAAACGTGTTTAACTTGTGAACTTTACAATATTTTCTTACTATGCTTTTATTAATATTCTATCTAAATTTTCTTACCACGCTTTTATTAATATTCTATCTGAATTTTCAAAAAAAATTGAGTATTTTAAGAAAATCTCCCATGTTTCCATATATACAATTTAGAGAAAAAATAATAACCCCAGAGTTTACATTTTCTAAATGTGTCTTTTTGTTGTCATTGGATTTTTTGTTATCATTGAACTTTTATAAACTTAGTTACTGAATTGAAGTTAGAGAGGCCTAATTACAACACATTTTTTTTTGGAAAAAAATGGGTTTCCATTTCTCTTCCTCCTAATTGTATATAATCCTAAAACTAAAGCTAAAGGTTAGGCTATGTTTGTATTTAAGCACTGAATATAAATAATACCAGCTACATAAATTGAGTAATTCTATAACCTAACTTAACCTAACCTAAGATCTGCTATATGACCTAACCTGAGTACCTACAAAAACTTAACATAAGTAACTGTTATCTAACCTCACATTAATACTAAATAATAACAGTACAGTTCGGCTAGTTAATATTCATGTTTATATACAGGGTGTCCCATTAGTACGTTCTCGGAGGATATCCCGGCACACGTTAAAGATAGAACAATTGAGTGGTCTAACTGCAAAACTCACATTCTCTACTTTTTGTAAAAATTGAGTTGGTGGTTCTTTTTCCAATTGTTTCTAACTCGAAAGATTAAGTGAGTCATATACCTTATTTTCTCCATTATATTTAAATTTTGAAATCGGAAGGTATACGAAAGTTACGATAGTTAATTAAAATGATATCTACACAAAAGTTATTTGATTTTAAGAGCTGCACAACCTAAAAATATTTGTATGTATACAGAGTGCGCCATAAAGACAGTAGCGGATGTAACTTGATAATTTTAAATGGATCACCCTGTATATTATTTGGTTATTGAATTCCTCATCAAAATCGCATCTTTTTTTTTAAAACAATAAAACAAAATTATTTGTCATTTAAGGACAAAAATGCAGTGTGTGTGGTTTCGTAAAGCTAAAATATCTCCGAAACTAAATGAGATAGAGAGTTGCAGATTTCACTTTTCTATTGAGAAAAGAGGGCGCTATCGGCTGCACTAAATAATTGTTGCGCATAAGTTATTTGACTATAATATAATAATAGGTGATTTTATAAGTTTTCAATAAAAGGTAACTTGGTATTTTTAAATGGAACCATAACTTCAATCAATCAACTCAAAATGAACGGCTCTTTCGAGTTTTTTTGATATTTTTTTATCTTTAGATGTAATATAATTATGTACAAAACTTTAAAGTTGTGGATACTAATTGTAAACCTAATCGAGAGAGAATTGAATTTTGAGTCAATTGGCGTTAAAAAAATAAAAAATTTTAATACAATTAGGTCCCATTTTAAGTAAAAATTTACCTGTTTTAGTATTGTTTTCAAAATTTGGACCAAATCGAAGATTTTATGGAGGGCAAATTTTAGTTGCGACACTCTATATCTAACAGTAACCTAACCTAAGTATAATCAACTGTTTATATTATAATGTTAGTTAGGTTTGTTTATGCAGCAGTAACTAGATACTTATGTTAGGTCTAGTCATGTCTCTTAGGTTAGGTCAGATTTCAGGTTCATACAATGTACAGACTTGGTTGATTATTTAAATCAGCATTTACACAAATTATATTAAATCAAGTTGAAGAAAGTTACTTAGGTTTGTTTAAGCAGTAGTAACTAGGTACTTATGTTAAGTTTTATTTAAGCGCTTAGGCAAGGTTAGGTAGCAGGTTCTTAGCTTAAGGTAGATTACAGTTACATACAATTTACAGGTTTGGTTAGTAATTTTATTTGATATTATCACAAATTATATTAAATCAAGCTAAAGAAAATTAATCAGTTTTATTTTAGCAGCAGCATCTAGTTACTTATGCCAGGTTAGATGACAAGTACTTAGGCTAGATTATGTAGCAGTTTTTTAGCTTAGGTTTGATGACAGTTACATACAATTTATAGGCTAGGTTAGTTATTTCAATAGGAATACACAAATGATATTAAATCAAGTTAAAAAAAATACTTCGGTTACTTAGGCTTAAGCAGCAGCAGTAATATACTTATGTTAAGGTCGCGGTGGTACAGGCCAATGAGGCTACCCCTACGAATATCTATCTAGATTAGGCTACAAGTACTTGGGCTAGATTAGGTAACAGTTACTTAAGTTACGATAAATGGCAGTTATAAAGGTAATGTCAGATAGCTCTTTATCTAATCTTAACAGACATCGAGATTAACTTAAATATCGGTTACATAAGATGTTTCAAGTTTTAGCTATCAGTTAGACATTCAAAAAAAAATTTAATTTAAAAATTTGCAGACATTTTTTAAATACATTAATAAGTTGTCAATTTATATTATATATTACAGATAATTTTAAGAACTCTGGTTGGCAAGTTTAAAAAAAACATACATTTTGTTTGTAAACTTAATATAAATAAATTTACGTTAAAAATAGTTTGACAATATTTTAATTTTTTATTAATCAATTAACAGCCGAGCAATTATAAAGTTAATTCTAGACCTTGATTTTATATAAAATTCTGCACTTCTTTTTATGATTTCTAAGATTGATTTATTAAATTACATACCGGGATTCTTTCATTTGTACATTTTCAGACATTCGTCGACTTTATAAAAGCGTTAAATTTGAAGTTTAGTATGAATGTTTCCACTCCCAGATTAAGCATGAAGTAAAATTTTTAAAAATACCTTGAATCTTGCAATATTTATATTATTCAAAAGATGCCAATTATTAACTTTACAGAGTATATTTCTATTAAAAACCATGAATTTATTATTATAATTCTATACTAGTTATATTTATAAAATATAATTAGCTTTTAATATTTCTGGGGGTAGGTGTTTTCCACTCTTTGATTAAGTATAAAGTTATTATTTCAACTTTAGAAATGCTTGAAATATTTACTTTGTGCGCCAGACACTGTCTAAGTTTGAAGTTTTAAAATATCTACGTTATCCTTACTTACAATAATACAAAGCCAGATAAAATAGGTTTTAAAGGTTGACATTATCCGTGTTAAAAATCTACGAATTTTATTTCGGCCGTTTTTCATTTAAACTTGACACATACTATATATTCTGGACGTTTGATTGATTCACGGTTGAGCGAATCCCCGTCTGTCCATAAAATTGGACGAGGGGACGATTCCTTACAGAGAAAACGTCAACGTCGTCTTTGGGCATTTGCAAGTTGACCCTTTAGTGTCGACCCCGATTTTATGTGGGGATCGCCGACGACCGGAACATATGGGGGCCCTTCAATTTTTTTCCTTTCCCTCGGTCCCGAAATCGGTCCTTTACCTGTTGATTTGGCGTCTCTCTTGATTTAGGGGCGCCAGCGGTGAGCGCAATTAATCCGGCCCTTAATTCAATGAACTCGCGCAAATTAAGGGCTAAAAATCCTGAGCGGGCTCCTAACGACGCCCAATTAAAATCTATACGGGCTACGTTCTCGTTAAAATGGAGGAGGAGGTCTGTGAGGGTTTAATCGGTATTTTTATTCAAATGGAATTTGCGAAAAGGGGTTTAATTGTGTTTTATGTGTGTCATAAATGAATGTCATTTATGAGTTATCATTATATTAAAATGAATTATACACATTTATTGCAATAAATGCAAATTGAAATGTCTGGATATTATTTTTGTCTTTGATTTATTGGTGCAGGCAGTGGGGTGTAGATAGAGGGATCAACCAGAACGTAACAATAATTCTTAAATAATAAGACTAATAAAACAATAAATATCTATTCATGCAACTAGCAAAATATATAATGTTAAAGTTTTGCAAAGTAAAAAAGGCGTAAGCTTATTTATTCGAATTAAAAATAGCATTGAATATCAATTTTGTTATATATACAAATATCTTTATCCAAGGAATGTATGTACATTATTCTTTAATATAATACGATCTTGTATTCTTATATCATAGGCTATCGACCCGAGGTCTTTCTGCCATTGTTTTAGTGAGTGCTTGTGCTTTTAAACTATTTTATGAATAGATGATGGTAATGAATGAATAGTATGAATAAATGTCGTTCTAGTTAGTAGGTGTTTCTAAGATGAAGTCAGCGATGGTGGAATGGGGAAATTTAAATTTGGGGATTGTGTTGGGGTTTCTGTGTAGGTAACGGTGTCAATTTTGTTATTAATGTATATTTTCTAAATCCCGAAAACTGGATAAATCCATTTTCTGCAATGATTGCATTAACACTCGTGTTTATCATGTTTATTTCACGAAACGCTATTAATTAATATTTACCTCAGGCTGAAAGACCCCTGGTCGAAAGCAATTTTTGTGAATTTTTTTAATTGTTTTTTAAATATATTCTATTATTTCTTTTCAATATTTAATTATAATTATATTATGTACATAATTCAAAAATAAAGATGTTTAGTTAGTTACTTAATATTTACAAAAAAAAAACAGAAAACACTCTAAATAATAAAATAAACAACAAAATTTACAAACATTAATCAAAACACAAACAAATCATAATCAACATACTGCGCAAAAAAATATCTAAACGCAAAAAAACATCAATTACTCAATAAACATCGCCATCACTTTTACCGCAATTTTTACGTACTTTTTTTACAAACGCAAATATTTGTTACAGATCATTTCCAGTTCGTGTGACAGGACCGATATTCCGCAGCAGTGTTGTGTGTATTTAAATTGTGCAGTGAAAAAAGGCCAACAAAAACGTAAAACTCGCCCTGTGAAATCAGAGTTCACGGTAAGTGCACCCAATGTTATTTAAACTGAAGTTTATCAACGTTTCAATAATCGAACAATTAACAGTGCGCTGTTGTTGTTGTTGACACAGCTGTATAAATACGAAGGGGTAAATAATCCGGTTTGTTGTTCTTGTTGGAATATTATTGCGAATGTTAATGTTGCCCTAAGTTTATTGTTGTTGATAATTATTAATTCATTTGTAATTGGAAAGAGTCGTGCGCGGGGGGAATTAATGTAAATTGTTTTTGTGGTAATTGAATGAGGGTGGGTTTTAATTATTTCGATTTTGATTGAGGTGAAGGAGGGGTCGGTTGTTTTTGATTAATTAATTGGATTCTCATAAAAAGGTTCGTTTCACACAAAACATGATTATTCAATTTATAATTTATTCGCCAATTATTTATAAAATAACAAATCGATAAATGTTATTCTTAAGATCGGAAATTTACATGTTATTTGGCCATAAGAACGAACAACGATTAATCTTTCACAATAATGAAAATAGATCTTTGAAACTTATACATATTGCACATTGAAGCTTTGCGATTAAATGCACACTATTCTTTTTTTAAAAAAAATGTGTCTTAAATTATATAAAAATTAACTAATACTTCAAAAGTACACATTATTTCTTCTTCATATTGCTTTAATTTATTGAGGTAATTATTATAAACATGTTGTATCAAATAGATTATTCTAAAATAAATGATAAATAAAATTAATCGTTGCTTAGAAATCTCCATAAGAGCAATGTAAATGTTGATTGTGCTTTTAATAAATAGGAGGCAGCATCGTGCTATTTTAATAATATCTTAAAATTATACTCTAATTTCCAAATACATTTGAAAAGAAATTGGGTTTGATATGTAGAATTCGTGTACGGCATTTGACGCGACGCGGGTTCCGGGTGCGCGGCCTTGAATTGCTAATGTAATTTTTCTGCCGCGGACTGTTTATTGATTATGTTGTTGATACAGAACAAAGAAAGACATTTTAAAAGCATTTCCCAATACATTCTTTAAATAAAAGTGCATTTATGGATTTATGTTTTGAATAGGAATGTGAAATGCCGGTATATGTTGATTCAAGTGATGAGTCGGAAAAATTCCTTTTTCATTTATTTACCAAATTAAATGTGCGACACTCAGCGATCTGATTACCGAGGCACTTAGTCAGCTTAGCGTCTAGAGTTCGAATTGGTTTATTGTAATTTCTCATTTTTATACGGCTTAGCCTACTCAGCTTGAAGTGTCACCTACCCAGCTTCTAGGGTAGACCTCCTCTCGCGTTCGCATCTATTCGTTTTGTGTGCTTCATTGCAATTTACCAAATTAAGGAGTGCAGCACGCGACAGTCATGTAAGATATGTGATTTTTGATAGTTATCATTTAAATCACTTATGTAGTTGCAAATAACATAAATATATATTTTATTTTGCCAGAATTTAACTGTGTGTCAAAAATATTAATACAGGGAATTTTTCTTTTAGGTAAACATGTGCATAAGCTGTAAATTTTCCGACATCCGTTGTTTTTTAAAAGAATTCAATTTGAAGCTTTAAACGAGTGTTTTCCACTCCCAGACTAAGCATGAAGTAAAATTTCGAGTTTAGAAAAGCCCCGTGAAAATTTGTCGAGGGTCGCGCAGCGACCCGAGACAAATTTTCTGGGCTTTTCTAAACTCGAAATTTTACTTCATGCGCCACGCGTATAAAACACTGATTTCAAGTAAGGTTCAAATATACATACATTTCACAGTATTTTAGTGTTCAATACGCGTGGCGCATGAAGTAAAATTTCCAGTTTAGAAAAGCCATTTCTAAACTCTAAAGTTTACTTCATGCTTAGTCTAGAAGTGGAAAACACTCGTTTAAAATTTCAAATTGAACTCTTTAAAAAAACAACGAATTTCTAAATATTTAAAGAAGATAATCTGAATTTAGAATACGTATACTTTAAAGATAAACTCCCCGCATATACTTATATGTTATATCCAACTAAAACAGCATCTGTTTCGTTATACAGTTGAATATATGTTGATAGAAATTAAAATCGTGAATATTTATCTTTACTTGTGTCTTCTGTAATTTAATACCCATTCATTCATTCGCACGGCGCTATGTAAACAAACAAACAACGCACTCCGCACTCATAATTTTTATTATTCGTTGTGATAAAATTCGGCAGGCACTATAAACTAATACATAGTCAAAACTACTTTCTGCAATTTTGCTATTTCTGCGCCATCTCGTATCCCAGAAACACACAACCAGCAAAAATTGGCCCTCTTAAACAGTAACAAGCATTTAATGAAAGGTATATTGCATCTAAGAATTATTTAGAATACATAGTGTATTTATCATAGTTTGTCAAGTGACTGATGACAAACAAATTCAAAATATATGAATTAATTAAATTTATGAGTTGAGTAAATATATATATATATATATATTAATTTAGATAAAAACTAAATGACCAATACCGTCTGTACAAAACCTGATTGTGTTTGTGAAGAATTTACTAGTGAATTTATTTTCATTATAAAATTTAAATTATGATCAAGAATATCTCTAACAATTTAATGCTAATTTAAACTAATAGAAAATTCTTTTGATTTCATCTGAAATTTATTATAAGTACAAATCGTTTTTTAATTCCAGTTTATTATTCATATTAGGCAGTTTTGCGTGTACCTGTTCTTAAACAATTTTGTAAAACGCTTTTCCGGATGATTGTGCGTATTATCTGTACCAAAAGGCAATTTGAAATTCAAATGAGGCCGTTTTATGAATTTCGTGCTTATGTAAGGCGGGCCTAAGGGTTTTAATTTATGTAAAAGTCGAAAACTTGGCTTAGTTTTAATAAAATTCATTCGGGCGCAATCAATTATTCATTCCGTCAAAAATCCTTTGGATTTTATGATAATTACTTAATTGTGACAAATTGCAAATGTAATAAACAATATTTGTTGTTTTGATACTACATTTTAAAAAGCAAGTTTGGAGGAAACTTTATTATAAATACAAATAAGTATTAGTTATTCATATTATGTATACAGTGAGTTTTATGTAAAACCGAACGTGTTAGAGAATTTGAAATATTGTTGTTCGTATGTTCGCTATGTACTTAATCAGTGCAAATCCATTGGGAAGAACAGAAGACTTTCTATAAATTATTTTAATAACGTGAGATAAAACATAAAGTCAAGCCAAGTTCGCTATAAAACATACACGTAAGTGAGTTGTACTCGTATATTTTTAATTTCACTTAAAATATGTGTTTTATATGCCTGGCGCATGAAGTAAATATTTCGAGTTTAAAAAAGCCTAAAATATTTACTTCATGCTTAATCGAAGAATGGAAAAGCTATGCTTAGTAATATAATTGTTGATATTTTCATCTTCGATTGTTTAATTTGGAAAAAATTGCATTGTATATAAATACTTTAATTCTCAGAATTAGGTATACAGGATGGTCCATCTCAGAGGTAACAAGCGATTTTGTTGAGTTACGCGGCATTTTTTAAAAATCGCCGACACGTCGATTTTTGTTTCGAGGGGGACAACTTTTGATGACATTTCCACTTTCATAACCTCAACTTACGGGGTTGAGGTTAACCTAACTTGGCCCCCTATTTTATGTAGGGAAAGTGGGTCGAGTGATATATTGTTAAAAATCTCTTTTGATTCTGAATACAACGGTGTCATTTGTTTTCGTTTTAATCGATTCCTGATTATACTTTAAAACAGCATTTCAGGTAACTACCTTTGTGCATTTATCTCAACCACATTTCAAGTACATGATTTTAACATTTGTTTTGACATGTGAATTTTGATTTTTGTCTCTAGCCGAAAATCATGTATCTTTAATGTTAATAATTCATCCATCAATTTTACATTCCTTGCCGGATTTTTAACTTTTTTTGTGGCGTTAAATAGGTTACATTGCAACTTTAAAATGTTGCTGTCCCCTCAAGAATTATTGAAATCGTAAAGAAATGACACCGTTGTATTCATGATCAAAATAGCTTTCCAACGACATATCACTCGACCACAGTTCCTATTTAAAATCGGGGATTTCAGTTAGGTTAAGTCAGTGGGTTGAGGTTATGAAGGTGCAAATGTCATCAAAAGTTGTCCTCTTTGGAAAAAAACCGACGTGTCTGAGATGGACCACCCTGTATATGAAATACATTGTATATATGTTAATAATATTAACAAAATAAAGTCTGCCAATTGTCTATCGACCATTGGTCTCTCTGCTTGCTTTATAAGTTTTAGTTACTATAATTTATGGTGTACAAAGAAATACACTATTTTCTTTGCTTTTGAAAGTCTAGAAATAAGAAATACAAATTTAAAATTCTGTTTAATTTCTACTAAATGTGCTAAGCTTCTTTTTAACTTTTTAGCATAAACTGTAATTTATCTAAAAAATATGTATCGATTTTGTTCACCTTGAACATACAATAATTCTTATATTACAATAATATTTCAGTAAATAAAAGATTACTAACATGTAAACAGGGTGGGCCATCTAGTGGTTTCTTCTTAAATCATAGGTGATTTTGACACTGACATCTTTTTCCCGCTCGAAATCTTAACAGAAAGTCGGTATCATTCCTCCGCGGTACCAAATGAGTCGCTTTACGCTTGAACAACGTTGAGAAATATTGCAAACTTATTTCCAAAGTGAGTGCTGTGTAGCCCAAACAGTGCGTTTGTTGAAAAGAAATTTTGGCCGAAATGAATCACCCACAGCGCCTGCTGTACGCAAGTTTGTGCAAAAAGTTCGTGAGACTGGCATGCTAGTGGACAACACTCATGGTCCTCGTTCTCGTACGGTGTGCACAGACGAGAATGTGGCTGCTGTAACCGAGAGTGTGAGTATCAATCCACGAACATCAACTCGCCATCAATCTCAACAGCTCAACATTGCACGCACTAGCCTGAGGAGGATTCTGCAAAAAGATCTCGGATTATTTGCTTACAAGGTCCAATTGACTCAGCAATTGAAGGCGCATGACTATCCGCTTCATTATCGCTTCGCAGTTTGGGCCTTAGAGCAGCTTGAATTGGACAATGATTTTGGGGGAAAAATCATCTTTTCTGACGAGGCTCATTTTCATCTTGGCGGCTACGTTAACAAACAAAATTGCCGCATCTGGGGCTCGGAAAATCCGCACGTTATTGTCGAGAAGCCAATGCATCCCCGGAGAGTGACAGTTTGGTGCGGATTGTGGAGTGATGGCATCATTGGACCATTTTTCTTCGAAAATGAGGCTGGAGACAACGTTTCGGTCAACGGTGAGCGTTACAGAGCCATGTTATCTGACTTTTTTTTAAATGAAATTGAAGACATGGATTTGGACGACCTCTGGTTCATGCAGGATGGCGCGCCATGCCACACAGCCCATGCCACAATCGATCTTTGGCGCACCAAATTCCCAAATCGTGTTATCAGCCGTTTTGGCGATGTCAATTGGCCGCCTCGGAGCTGCGATTTTTTTTGTGGGGAACCGTGAAGGACCGATGTTATGCCAACAATCCAGAAACGATTCAAGCACTTCAGGCCAATATCATCCAAGCAATCCGTGAGCTACAGCTCGAAACCATCAACAAGGTCTTAGAAAATTGGAGTGACAGAATGCGCTACTGCGAAGCCAGCCGAGGCAGCCACTTGAACGAAGTTGTGTTCCATAATTAATGGGAATGTTTGCTCTTACTAATAAAGCCATAATATTTGGAACCAAATTTAATTTTGTTCATTTTATTGCATTTTTAAAAAGAAACCACTAGATGGCCCACCCGTTATAGGTAAATTGCGCAGGTTATAATAAATAGTCAAAGATATTCAGTATTCTTCAAGCACTGCTTCGGGATGATGGCGTTGAAGTTCATATTCATATTCTTGAAATTTATTATTTATTCGAAACCAGTTATCAAATAAATGATTGCTTGTTGAATGACCTACTTTAAAACAAAAATCAAATAAATTTCAATCATACCGAAACAAATACACACGCAATAAAACGCATACGGCGAAAAACAAATTTATGTCAGCCAACAATAAACAAGCAGTATACCATATCCCGGGGCCTTGAGCGCACTCTGCTTGCTCTATTTGCTCCGCGGGAATATTAGAAAACTTTCGCGGAAAACTGTTTCGCTACATTATTCAATAAGAAAATTGTGAAAACGTGTTTTCCGGCCGAGCGCGAGCGCGGGACGGTAATGAAAATTTCCCACGATTTTCGCGAAAACTGGCCCTTTTAAACTTCAACCCCAAAGTGCGGACGTCGGTGTTAAAAAGTTGCGAAAGTAACACCGCGGCGAAAATTCCCCTAATTTGACATCCGAGCCAGAGGAGAATGAAAAAGTTATCTTTAAAAGAAGAAAAGAATGTACACGGGGAACGAAAAAGTTTACGCAAACGTTCGTTGATGGTTTAAATAAGTGGGGGAGATAAAAATGTCAAGTTTTTTCTTGTTCTGTTTTGTTTAAGATATCGTGTAATTTTATTAAAAGTTTAATATATTTATATTAAGATTAAAATATCTTAAACTCTTTCTTTATTTAAAAGTTCATAATATAACGCGAAAATATTGTTTTTGTTAACATTTTTAATTTATAAATAAAAGTGATTATTTTACTCAAAGTATTGAGAATCAATAAAATTGGCCGAATATACACCACGTGACTTGTTTATATAAATGCGAAAACTAAGTGATTCGCGTGGCGTCTAAAAGGTTTTTCCATTCATTAAAACTTCATGATCCCTACATGTAGACCGTGAAAGTTTTAATAAATGGAAAAACACTCGTTTCCTTTTACAGTTGATCATAGTAACTCCACTCACACAAACACCAAAAGCTGACAGAGTTCGTTTTACGAATAAAATTATTTAACAGGTCCCGCTTTGATAATTTTCGGTAGCGGGGGCGATCGTCTGATTTGATATAAAAAAATAATGTGATTGTCATTGATTAAAAATCTAATAATAATAATTTTAAAAAAATATATAAAAAGGTATTGTAATACAGGGTGTCTCATGGTGTATCTCGGTTAATAGTACCAACATGAAATTTGGAACATTAAAACAGTTCAAGTTGGTGAATATTTCTATAGAGTTAATTTTTCTTTAATGGCATCCCATAAAATATGCAATATCTCATAAACGGTTTACAGGACAAATATTTAATTTGGAACATTCATATGGTTCAAGTTGGTGAATATTTCCATATAGTTATTTTTTTTACACTCTTACCTGTGTGGGCTGTGTGGAATGACACAAACTTCAAAAGTTTAAATGGAACACCCTGTATATTTTTAGATTTTTATAAAGATAATTAAAAGACAATACACCCTGTATATTGTGATGGTATGATTTTTAATTACTTTAATTTTGTTCGTATGTTTTTATTTAGGAAGGCTGTCTTAGAAAATCCTACAAAAAAATTATAATAAAAAAGAAACAAAAAGTGTGAGCGGTGAACTTGGTACGATTACGATCACGAGCTGTACTGTTTGTTGGTATTACGACATCATAGATTACAAAAAGGGTTCCTGCTAGACCTAAGTTCAAAGATTACCGTTGAATATAATGTTAATACTGCTGAAACTCTTCAACTCCTCGTCTTGCCTTCACTGCTGAAACTCTTCAACTCCTCATCTGGCTGTTAGTGCGGTGGTTGGTTTCTGCGGGTCACAGGTCCGTGCTGGAAGAGTATTGTCAAGAGTAAATCAAGAACATGTCCGTTCTTGAAGAAAAAATCAAGAAATTGAACCGTAATTAATTAGTCTTCGACCGCAATCCCAAGTGGAGGATACTGCTATAATTATTCTTGCCCAGGATACAGATAAGCCCCAAGAAACTTTTATATTGTGTTTATTTTTCAAATTGAATTATTCATATTAAATCAACCTCTTTAGTTTATAAATATTGTAATCTCCAGTGCACTCGAGAATTAGGTCATGTAGCATTGAAATTGGCTAACTTTTAATATTAACTCACAATTTGGAAAATAAAAATTAACGAAAAATTCAATTTATAACAAATTCTTATCGTAGTTGTTATTTCGTAATTTAATCAATTAAGATTACTCAGATGTTCCTGTAAATTATGTGGCGCCCAAAACATAAATAAAAAAAAACAGAACCCACCCTTCGTACTGAGTGAGCTGGACCAGGAACAATTAGCTAAATCGAAGTAAACGTCACAATATTTATAGATTTTTATGAAGATAATTAAATTAAATTATTTATCTTTATAAAAATCTATAAATATACAGGGTGTTCAATTTAAATTTGTATTTTAATTATCTTTATAAAAATCTACAAATATACAGGGTGTTCCATTTAAATTTTTGAAGTTTGTGTCATTCTTTGGAAACTAAGAGTATAAAAAATTAACTACATAGAAATATTCACCAACTTGAACGATTTAAATGTTCCGAATTTCATATTTGTCCTATAAACCGTTTATGAGATATTGCGTATCCACTATCTCATGGGCCACCCTGTATATTGCTCCCGGTTAAACCAACCAGGCCGCTTACGTGGTAGCCCAGATCGCTTACAACGGTCGCTTGGTGCTTTCACCAGATAACAAGAATAAAGAAATTAAGAAGAAATTAAAGAAAATGGCAATATTCTGTCCCACAAAACACTAAAATTTTGGAAGCAGTTTACAATTTTCTGCAATACCCGCTAATGCGAGCTTTTAGCACTTAACGTATTAAAGAATAAGGTAATATTTTAATTTAACTAAAAAATTAGTGTCGGTTCATTCAAGGATATTGGATGCAATTATTCTCAATACCGGCAAAATTTGAATATTTCACTCAAACTTCGTTGTTTTTAACAAATTTAACTTGAGAAAAGTCAACAAACATCACAAGAACAATAAAGTTTTCGTGAAATACAGGGTGTACAAAAAGTAATGTAACGGTTTGATATCTCGGTTTGTGATCAGTTTAGAAAAAAATGTTTCAAATAAAAGTTGTAGTTGTAGGGTGATTCATTTTCATAATGTGTATCAAAGTTACCTTTTTTAAATAGAACACCCTACATATTTTGTTCGTATTCGATAACTTGTTAAAATAGAAACATATTAGTGGAAACCGCATGTTTTTAAGTCACTTGAATCAAAAGTTACAAGGAAAAGTTCGAATGAAAATAGAGTATCTATCATAATCAATTGTAGGTGTCTCAAAATGTTGAAGCAATTG